>CM022300.1:51575945-53975945 GCA_011799875.1 Thinopyrum elongatum
AGTGAACAAAGGTTAGTGTTAAAAAGGTGACCTGTGTTTTCTTAAAAAAAAAGTGATTGTTGAAAACAAGTATATTTGAATTGAATTGAAAAATGTTAATCAAGCATTTGGAAAATTGTAAATGTGTTATACAAAATGTTGACCATGTATAAAAAACTTTAATCTTTTTATTGAAAACCATTAGTCAAGCATCTAAAAAAGTTTAAAACTTATACAAAATGTGTTGACCATGTTATTAGAATTTTTAAAAAAATGCAGGAAAAATGTTGACCATTTTTCAGAAAAATGTATAGAAATAGTAAAAAAATTCATCATTTTTTTAATAAGTGATCAACATTTTGTGTATACACATTCAACATTGTGCGAACGTTGTTCAACATTGTTCAAATACTTGTTCAACATATTTAATACTTATTCAACATTTTCAAATACTTGTTCAACATTTTTCAAATACTCGTTCAACATTTTTAGTACTTATTCAACGTTTTTCAAATACTTGTTTTGAAGAGTGTTTTTTGTAGAGAGAGAGAGAGAGAGAGAGAGTATTTCAATGTATAAAGAAAAGTACAAAAATAAAGTATAAAGAAAAAAACAAAAAAAGGCCGTGGCCTGCCGTGCACGTGGGCCAGCCCATCTCACTCCCCCTTCAGCGAGTCTGAAGCTGGACTCGCTGAACGCGAGATATAGGGCGCCCCTGCAAGCCTGCGACCCCGTGGCGGTGTTGCCTCCTCCGTCCAACTCCGGCAGCTTCTCCCGGCGGGCGCTCCCTCGCCTTCCTCTCCTTCCTAGGCCCCGCCACGACCGAACTCCCATCCCATGGGGGCTTCCGAGTCTCTCCTGGCCAGGCAGCCGCCGCAGCAGCAGCGACCGCAGTGGGCGGACGAGATCACGACGGTATCCGATGGCCGGCGCGACGCCGCGAACGAAGACCCTCTCCTCCGCCGCATCCGGTCACTTACCATCGTAAGAACATGAATCCATCGGTCCTTTTCTCCTCGCTGTGGTTTTTTTACTGCTAATTTTAGCATTTTGATTGGGGATTTTGAAGGCCCCGCCGCTGTTGAGCGGTCAGCCAGCGGCGGGCTCGGAGAATGAGACCAGCTTCACTGATATTCTTGTACGGAAACCCTCCGGCTCCTCCTCGGCCGCCTCTGGTGAGTAAGCGGCATGCTGCAATTTTGGTCAGAGTATTGGGAAGAAGACGTTGTGGAAACCTATACTCTGACCAAAATTAGCAGCAAATTAGTTCGATCTATCATAGGTGTTGGCACGAGCTCATCCATTTCTTGGTGATTATCTGTAGGCAATTTGAGTCCAAATCTGATGTTTGAGCTTTTCGCTATGTACCGTGAATGGCAAGAAGAGATGGCCAAGGAAATCAGTGGAAGACAGGTAGGTACAAAATTTGTTTGATGTTTTTTATAAAGAGACAGTAACTTGCAGAAGATATTTCTCACTTAAGTTATGGAGGCAATTGCGTCTCATCTCATGCTATATTGTGGCAATTGGATAGGATATAGCGCTTTCAGGCTACTCATCAATGTTGAGAAATCTTCTTCTGTTCCTGTCGGAGATAACACATCGCTTCATGAATTGGTGCTTGTTCTGTTTGCTGACATGGGATGTTCATAGCTTGGTTTCTCGAGCTACGAATTTTAGCACTTGTATCACATTTCTATCACATGTTAAACTGATGGTTGTGCTACAACCCTCCATTCAAGTTAAAAAAACCATTGGCATCGCACTATGCTTGTAGAGTAGAGTAGATACTGAAGGGTGCGCTTAGAAAGTACAATATACATAACTTAACTGACCAATTCTAAGTGCTCATGGTAATTATCCATTACTTAGAACATAGTTGAAGAGATTTGATGTTGTAAAATTCGCAATTCATGCCTTCCATTGTCAACTACTCCCTCCGTCCAAAAAAGCTTGTCCCTCAAATGGATGTATCTAGCACTAACTTGGTGCTAGATACATCCATTTGAGGGACAAGCTTTTTCGGACGAAGGAAGTACTTTATAGAGAGGAGCTCTTATGTATTGCAGGGAGAGCTAGAAAATAAGATAGAAACGGCAGATGCATTGGCTGTTAAACTTCTCCAGCGGTTCAATTACTCTGTTACTTCGATGAGATCAACCTCTCACAATCTTGCTGAAGGTAACAAATGCGGTGTTTTATTAGATAGATATAGAACAATCAATGGAGAAACTGGAATTATTCATTGACATTGCATTATGAAATATTCGCAGTTCATCCGCTGCAGGTGGAAGTTGGTGAATTGAAGGGCAGGTTAACTGAAGTAATAAGTAACTGCGACGCATTGTGCAAGAGGATTACTGCAGAAGGGCCAGAAAGTTTGCGAACGTCCGTCGAACCTTTCACCACTGGCATACTGGGGGCGGGAGGTGGATTCCCTGACCCAAAAGAGCAGCCCTGAGGACCCTAATATGCCTGATTGTCTGAACTGCTGGTGACATAAAAGACATTGCAGGGAACTACGTAGTTAGTACGGAGGATGTCCATTAGAACGATGTGCCATGGGACATACTTCCTCCGTCCGTAAATAGTGCTAGATACATCCGTTTGAGGGACAACTGATTCCGGATGGAGGGAGTACTCTTTTCTAGATTGATTGGATTATTGGTCTCCTTTTGTTGGAATTCATTCTCTCCTCTTGTAGTGCTTAACTTTCCTTGTGCGTATGCGCGTGAGCTGCAAAAACTTCCTACATTTCCTACATTTGTTTACAGAGGTAGTACGTTACACCAAACTACAATAGTTGAGGCAACTATCGAATATTATCAACATCTTTTCAAAGCTTCAATTATTTTAGATAGTAAAAGAACATCTTCAATGTTTTTTTTTTTGGTTTTCCAGGAAACAATGTATCTTCCCCCCTTCTTTCTCCCTCCTCTATGTAAAATAAAGTAACTCATGGTCCAAATAATTCTGCATTTTCTCCATGCAGTATCCGAATGAGTTTTCTCATAATCTGTTTGCAATTCGAATGGCAAATGAATAGTTGTTTGTTATTGGTCTGAACTATTGTTTTGTGTTGTTGATACTGAATATATTTTTGCAGCACAAATTTGACTATCCAAATTAATCCTTCGACCACTAGTTGATTCAACGGTATGTTAGAGTTTCCGCAACAAAATAAATAGTATGGTAGAGTTGTTCTATAATAAGACGTTACCACGTGACACATGTAGTAAGCAATCCAAAACAATATATTAAAAAAAAAGCAAGCAGAAGAAAAAGGTCGAGCAAACGCGGATGGGCCCAGCCCATTTGGTGATGTTCAGGATACGCTTATACCTTTGGACACTAATATAGTGCAAGCGTCAGCTTAGAGAGGTGCCCAGAGGGAATGATCATTCCCCGAAATCACTAAGTTAAGGGGTACCCGTTGCAAAAATCACTCTCGTCTTCTCTGGTGGTGACAAGTGATGCACCGCATGCGCGCCACCTGTTGCAACTAGACAATTTTCCCCTTTTTTTTTCTAGATTGAGTTTTTTAATATTTATCTTTTAAACCGTGCGTCCAAACCACGAATAGTTTTCACCGTTGGATTTCTTGCATCGAGATCGTTGAAACTAGATCCCACATTAATAGGTTTTGACAAACATTGTGCTCTCGTAGGGTGCGCCCAATGCACGACACATGACGACGGCTGGCCGCACCAAGTGGTGCACTCCCACAACCCACCAAAAGTGCCCGTTGGGTTCCCTCCCGTAGGGGTACCCCTTATTTAGTTGCTCCCAGCGTTCCGTCAAGAAGGGTCGAACGGACGAACCTTTATCGCCTCCCTCAGGCGTTCCCTCTAGTGGGGCTTCAGTGCGACGGCAAGCTGGCCTAGAATATATGAAGACGGGGGAAACGAGCTAGGCCCGGTTAAATGCCTTTTGCAACAAAAAAAGTGATATATATATATAAAGGCAAAAATGCATAAATTTGGCACGAGAAAAATGAATGAAATTAGCCTAGCCCGCAAAAATTGTCATTTTAAAATTGCCATAAATTTGGTATATAGTATTAATTGGCGATGATATATAGAAAACATTGGCATGGTATGTTCAATAAATTTACCATGGTATATGCAACGAAAATGCAATGATCAATAAAGAATACATAAGCATGAAAAAATTGCCATGGTACTATACCAAGAAACATGTAGAGTACAAAATGCTATTGTCCATGCCAAATTTTCAAGAAAAATAATATATATAAGCATGGCAACTTAGAAACAAGTTTGTATCTGTAGTTTAGAATTTTGTGTTATACTATAACACATGGAAAGTTGTTAAAAAATTGTAACATTCAAATGTCAATTTTTAAAAAAGTTTACACTTATCATATGACAAATTACAAAAAAATATTATATTTCCCTAAATAATTGCCACTTTTAGAGAAACAAATGTAATATGCAGGTGGGAAAATAGGAATTTTATTCTCGAAAAAGCATGGTAAATTGTTGGAAAGTTCATAAATCTTTGTATGGCTATTTCATAAAAAAAATATCTATAAAAGCCACATATATGTAATTATAATTTTTTTCCCTGGTATAGTCAATAAATTTGACATGGTAGAAAAAATTGCCACATTGTATACAAATAAATTGGCCATGGTAAAACTAGAAAAACTTATGCAGGGAAAATTGCCATGGTACTCTATGGCAAAACATATAAAGTTAAAACTGCCACAACCAAAGGTACACTTGAGAGAAAATGTTATATAGAACATTGAAAACTTTGAAAAATATTGTACTTGTAATGTATGAATTTTTGTTATATAAGTATATAACACATGAAAAATTGTTGGAAATTTTGTAATCTAGAGATTGCAATTTTGTATTAAGTTTATACTTATTACATGGCAAAAATAAAAATAAAGCATTCTTTTTTCTTATATAATTGTGAATTTTAGAAACATGGCAAAATGCAACAGACACATGGAAAATTTAGGAATTTTATTCTCGAAGAGCATGGCAAAATGTTGGAAAGTTTATGACATAAGATGGCAAATTTATAAAAGTTTATACTAATCACATGACAAAATACAAAAACCTTTTGTTGTTTTCCCTAAGTCATTGAAACATTAAGAAAAAATTGTGATGTACTCATGAAAATGTAGCAATTTTATTAAACAAAAAACTAATTGCAACTTGTTGGAATTTTTGTAATCTTAAGATGGCAAATTTTAAAAAATGTGAACCGGTCAACATCTGCAAAAAAAAGGTAACAGTAAAAAATTCATGCGGGTCGCAATTGCCATGATATCTTTGCACCAAAAATGCCACGCAAAAATGAAACATAAGTTGCTATGGTGGTAGAAAATTAAACTATCGAAACATGGTATATGATAGTTGCCATAAGTACACAAATAGTAGCACCATGCAAAAAAAAGGTACACGAATAGTAGTAGACATGAAAAAACAAATTTGAAAAGGGCATGGCAAGACATACTTAATTGAACATGGCAACATGATTTAAGATGACATGGCAAATGATTTTTAAGTCGTCGTGGCAATGTGCATCTGGAAACTAATTTGGGACATAGCATGGTATTTGCAGGATCAAACAAAAAAAATCAAAAAAGAGGTGGAAACAGGTTGATCATGATAACCACATGGCAAAATGTGCCATTGGGAAGTAAAAACAACAACTACCAGCACAAAAATAAGGTGGAATTGTCATAGGGCAAGACTAATTAAACCCGAGAAACAGGCAAACCTATGAGCTGCCATCTAGAAGAACAAAATTTGTCATCCTTGGAACACACAATTAACTATTGCGAATGTATATTAATTTATTACCAATGGTACAACATGAGATATGACAAATTATTTATGTAATTTGCAATGGTGACAATCATTATGGAAAATTTTAAAAAATGACAAAGCATGGTAGTTTCAAAGGTCGGCAACAACAAAAATCGGCTCACATATGCTAACTAGAGAGCAAAAATGTGTAGTTAAATTTTGCCAATACACATGATGAAAATACAGAATCTGAGAGGAAAATGAAGCAGGTAGCATGGCAACCAAGGTCAAGTAGTCTGCTACCTCGAGCTGTATTACCACTGGGCCCAAGGTCAAGCACACCGCCGCCTCGAACATCCCACACTGGTAAGCCTCTCCCTTCCCCAACCACCACCGGCAGGCAGCTCCTCCACAAGATTCGACTCCCAGGGCGTGTTAAACATTTTAATTACAATGAAAACATTTTTCTTATATAAATGTAACATTTTAAATTCACAATCAACATTTTCCCAAATAATATTTTTGAACATTTATTTTGAATACACATTCAAACATTTTTTATGATAAGAAATATTAAATTTAAATTATGAGAACATTTCTATACATTGAATAATGATTTTAGATGCGAAAATATTTTGATTTAAAAATGTGAACATTTTTTAAAATGTTAAGTATATTTTTAAGTCGTACGAAACATTTTTTTTAATTAGATGGACTTTTTTTTTACAATGTATGCCATTTGTTTTAAATATCAAGTATATTTTTTGAAACACATGAACATTTTCGCAATGTCGCATATTTTTTTAATGGAACGAAAACTTTCTAAAAGGTCGAGAAACATTTTTTACACTACATTTACAATTCTTAATTTGGGATGAACACTTTTTAAAAAAATTAACTACTTCTCGATCTAAATTAATTGACGCACACTTAGTACAACTTTAGTACAAAATTGTACTAAGTTGCATCACTTAATATGGACCATAGGGAGTAATTTATGTTTTCATAATATATGTATTTTTCAAAAAGTAAACGAAAAACAAACACGCACGACGTTAGCATGTAGAGGCCACGTGGTTACTGTACTGGGCCAGTACTGGCTTACTGCAGGCGACCATCGTCGTAGCTTCAATGGGCCGGCTGTTTGTACTGTAAATGTTGGCCATGGTTTTTTTTTTCCTTTTGCATTTGTGCTCTTGCAGCATTCTATAACGGATCTCGGGGTCAAAGTGAGCTTGAGCTAGTTAGTTGCTAATCACTAATCAGTAATCAGTCCTAACCGGAGTATTCATCCACTGGCGAAGTGTCAAGTGTATAAAGGGCACACATGCAGTACAGAGGAGCTCAAACATGACGTATATATAAATTTCGTTACTGGTACAGTAGTGCTTCAGACCAACCTCGCATCGGAATCGGATGACCAGCTAGCTTGGTTTGAACCGTGAAGCTAGGGGTCTGGACTCTGCAGGCAAGAGCACCAGGGCTGCTCCCGGCCAGGATATCAGAAAACAAAGACACACAAACACACAACAACTTAAGATGAGACGAGCTTGCCACCAATTCAACTGCCCATATTATCACAACCAGTTATACGCTCTCAATCATGTCAAGAAGCGAACAACGACACAGACACACGTGGCCGTACATCAGAAGTGGCCCTGCATGCTGTTCGAACGGTACGTACGTACACGCCGGGCCGGAGGGAACCCTGCACCTGAGCCTGTCCGCGGCCGGGCCAGCAGCGCCGCGCGACGTCCCTACCCCGACGGAACACGGCGAGACCCGTTGTCCACTCCCCGGTGCCGCGGTCCATATCCCCCGGCGGGAGGGCGCGCGACAGGGGACGCAGTGCCACGTCCGGCTGTCACGCCCTCGCCGCTGCATGCCATTGGCGCCATGGCCTGTGTCTGTGTGGAGGGCCATGCCTGGCCCCCCGCGCACGCCTCTTTCCAATTAACTAACCGACCCGGCCGGCCGGCCGGCTGGCTGCGTCCCGTACGTGCCGCGCGTACGTAGGTAGATTCCCCCATGCACCGCCGATGCGTTGCCATCGAGCATTCATTCAAGGAGGAAGGAGGGTGATCGACGCCCGTATGCCGTCGACGACGTACGCATAGGTCGTCGTACGTACTGCCACTTCGAACGTGATGGGGGGTTCAAAAAAAAAATCTCGTATGGGCCCGACCAAATAACGCTCACGCTATGACGCCGCGCGCGCGCCCATGTCCCCGGCCGGCCGCCCAGGCCCGCATGGGCCACCACGATCGCCGGTAACGCGGCCGGCCGGTCCCGGCGTCCATGTCCGTCCACTTCGCAGAAACTTCCTCCTGTGCCTTCGGCTGCCGCCGGGTGGTCGATAGCGTATCCTTTGACGTCCGTCATGGCGTCCTCTCCCCTGAGCCGTCCGACAGGACCCCGCGCTGTGCGATCCAACGGTGGATAGTGCTATGTAGTACAGTACTCTTGGGTGTACGTCCGTTTCGACTCGACAACCTGCGTGTGGCTGCATGCCCCTGGTACGAGCCAAGGTGGCATGGACGGTCTCGGTCGGTTCTCCAAGTTAAGACAGCCGGCCAACACCATGTCGAGAGCAAAAGGGCATGTAGGGCCGAGAGGTCGCCCCAGGATCAACATAGGGAACATCGCAAGATCCTCGCCTCACTTCACCCAGACCATGGCTCGTACGTCCCCCCATTCTCTACTCGACTCTACACGTATTAACAGTGACGGGGACGATGACGGGGTGTCATTTGCCCATGCCGCGGTAGAAGATTTCATTTCATCCTGGAAGAAAAATCTGCTCTGTGCTGTTGTTGCGTACATTGCTGGGATTTGTATTTGTCCTCCCTCGGATGGAGACCGGCTGTTGTGTTTCCTCTTTTCCTCGGATGGAGACTGGTTACGTTCTTAGAATTCCACGGCATCATTACTGCGAGCCTTACAGATCATCGTGGTCTCCATCTCACACTTAATCGCCGTGATCTCTATTCAGCTGTACATCCATCTCGGCGCCGTTTTGTTTTGTTTTTTCCTCGCGAGTATTAGTTGTTGTGCAGTTGACCCTTGCAGATTGTCGAAGGAGTGATGCCGCAGCAGGGATACCGTACTGCATGCGTCCTCTCAGTCAAGTTTTCTTCACATCGCCTGAAATCGCTTTCTCACTACAAATAATGATCGTGGCGTCCAACTGGTAGTAGTACAATCTCCAACCACCTCCAGCCAGTGGCATTTGCGTAGTCAACTCACACACTGCACATTTACTATCCTGGGACATTCGAGTTTCTGTTTCTCTGACTTTTTACGGATCCGAATAGACTGCGCAGTGCCAGAGGCGTGATGAACCGGACGCCTTTGATAATTGACAGGCTTGATGATTAGCCGCGTAATATCAATGATCCATAATTGGATTGCATCTACTTAATTGTTGCGGTAGTACTAGATGGGTTGACTCCCTCTTGTTTAAAAAGAAGACTCCCTCTTGTTAATGATCCCCGCCAACTGTCCTCTGCATTCCGGTGAGAGGGACGTGACAAGATTACAACAGCCGACATCAATGCAAACCACCATATTTAGACCATGCAGCTACCACTCTTATCGGCAAGTCAAAGGGCAGAGTTACATCAGCCCAATTCAAGTCCCTTTTGAGCCACGTGAAGACGAGGAAAACTTGCATTCCGTTTTCACAAGTGGACTCCTCCTACGCATGTCTCTGTATACCCTTGCGGTAGTAGAAAGAATCACTGAACTTCCTTGTGTTGACTCCCCGTACACATGTCTCTGTATGCCCTTCCAGTGGTGGAATTCCTGCCCTTGGCGTAAATACCAAGGAAATTTGACCACCGGGGTCTTACAAGTTTGCGTTGTCTTGTAGCACTCTTGTGCGCCGGTGACAACGATATTGGCATTTCAGTCCACGCAATTGTGTAGGTTTCTGTCATTCTGGTGGATATATGCAACACGGTGAGTGTGAGTCGGTGACACTTCGATCATCTACAGGCGGACTTGGCAAATCCGACCTCTCAAACGCTCACGGACACGTCTGTGCACACTGATCAGGCACTCCTCAAATCGTGTCGTCCACATCTGTGTATTTCATATCCAAACCCATATATCCATACCACTTGATCCATACTAAATTCTGCAACGTCGATTAAAGTACGTAGATTAGCTGACCGGACATAGAATCAGACATAGGATAGCACAACAGTTCATCAAAAGATCACGAACGGCTGTTCATGGGTCCACCAAAGTTCACATAAACGACGAACAACTTTATATTACATCTAAAACTTGAAATGAAATTGAACTTCACCACTTCCGGGCCGGCTCTTTCCCCTTCTGGTCGCCGGCGTAGCTGTAGCAGTCGGCGGCTGGTGGAGGATCATCCGATTCGTCGAACGAGGAGCCGTCGTCGGAGGAGGAGGAGACGATGACGAGTCCCTTGAGGCGCTGGACGGCCCGGTCCTGCTGGCGCCTGAGCTTGGCCAGTCGAGCCGCCTCCGTCGCCTTCTTCTCCGCCTCCCGCTCGGACTGCTCGATGGCAAGCCGGAGAGCCTTTGCGTTTTTCCGGCGGAGCCGCCGAGCGTCCGTCTCCGCCGTCGTAAGCGAAGGTGGTAGACCCACGCGAGGAGCCGCTCGTCCTCGTCGGGCTTCGCCAGTACCCCGCGGCGGCGACGGACAGAGCTCTCCGCAGCGTCCCTCTCCCTTGCTCGCTACCTCTCGCGGCGGGCGGCGCGCGCCTCCGACTCCAGCGTGCGCGTCCGGGCCGACGGGGCGGGCACAAGCACCCACTGCTGCCCACGAGGGGGAGCAGCAGCCAGCGGGGCCAAGGGACGGTGTAGGGGAGGCACGGATTGCGCAGGCCACGTGTCGGAGCTGCCCCCGGGCTGGGAGGGCCAGCGCCGGCGTTTGAGCTGCGCCGACGGGGAAGCTGCGGCTGCGGCGAGGCTGCAGATCCGGAGTTGCCCCCGGTCTCCACCTTGGACCGCTCCAAGGCGATGTGGAGGGCAAGCTCATACTTCGGATCCAGCTCGTCGTCGGAGCGGCCGGCTGTCGGAGCTCGACATTTGCGCTGGATTCGATCGGAAACGGTGCGAGGAGAGGACGGAGCGAGAGGGGAGAGTGAGTGAGTTAGGGTTTCGGAGCGATGAGCCGACGAGGTTTTTTGTGGGACATTCATGTGGTCGGTGGTGGACCGGGCTTGTCTCATATCCGCCCTACATTTGGGACGGATATGAGGAGTGCCTGTCAGGTCGGGCGTTTGAGGCCCGTCTGAGAGCTCTGGTTGGGTCGGTATTTTGTGACCGGTCAATGACCGGACGGCCTGCCCGGACGTATGAGACGGATACAGAGCGTCCGGCTGTAGATGCTCCTACCACGCCAAACTAGAATAACCCAAAATTTGTCGAAGATGAAAAACCTAAAAAAGGACTGTAAACTAGTGTACTGTAGCGATTTGAAGCAGCTTCGTAGCATAACTCCACGCGTCCCACGGACCAGCGACACCGGTCACCGAAACAACTGTTTACCAGGAGAGACAGCAAGGGGACGCTGCCCACACCCTGCTGGCCTGCTGGCCCCGACCCGAGCCGAGCGGAAAGAGCGCAGGAAAGTGGCCATCCAACCCGTTCGCCCGTCCGTACGTACGCGCACCGCCCCTGCGTTGCGCTGCCACGGCACGAGA
Organism: Thinopyrum elongatum; assembly: GCA_011799875.1. Taxonomy (NCBI): domain Eukaryota; kingdom Viridiplantae; phylum Streptophyta; class Magnoliopsida; order Poales; family Poaceae; genus Thinopyrum; species Thinopyrum elongatum. The sequence goes on from CM022300.1 coordinate 51,587,394, forward strand.
TCGGCGTCACCGTGGCTGGGAGGGGGTACGGGCGCGCACGACTCGGCGCACGCAGGGGCCGCGGGCTCGCCGTCGCCGTCGCACTCGCACCCCACGCCTCGCCGCAGCCGTCGAGCCAGCGAGGCAACAGTCCGAGCCGCAGCGCGTAGGACGCCGGGTGGGCTGCGACAGCGCCGACACGGACGCGGGGAGGCGGTGCCGCTGCTGTCAGCGTCTCATGCTGCGCACTCCGGGCCGGCGATGGCACGCCGTATCGCGCGCGCGCCGCGCGTATCTTTGACCCGTCGGCTTTCCGGTAGGCGCGAGGCGATTCCAGCAGCCCGGCGTGGAGCCCTGCCTCTGCCGGGGTGGGAGGCGCCGTCAACTGGGGGTCCACCGAGCCGGTCGCTTTTAGCTGCGGGGCCAGGAGCTCACCGCCCGTGACCACGTATTGAACACGCCACGGATTTTAAGAATATCTTAAGCAGGCGCGCAAGCGCTAAAAAATCGTTTACAGCGTCTCCGTAACCATTTTTTATGCGCCGTGGAGCGCTGGCTCCAGCGGCTGCTGCAAACAATTACGCGCGCGCCGCTACAGCAGACGCGCTATATTTTTTCTCCTTTGTACTATGACTCGATACACATTCGGCTTCGACTCTATAGGCATAGATAAATAAAATGATAAATAAAAACGATAGATAAATAGTACATAGATAAATAAAAACGATAGATAAAAAAGATACATACATAGTGTATAGATAGTTCATAGCCTCCTCCTACGATAGATAAAAAACTACTCCTCGTCGTCCTCCTCCTCCGACTCGGATTCCGCCTCGGTGATGTCCTCCTCCGACATCTGAATGAAGGTGTCAAGGTACCGATCGTCGTTGGAGTCCCAGGACGACGCTTCTCCTAGCTCGATGTTGAATTGAGCGACCGTCTTCCGCGTACGCCTGTCCTCGCGATAGGCGGCTCGCTCCGCCCTCCTCTCCTCCATCTCCGCCCTCTTTTACGCGAAGAACTTGCGCTCATTGATGACGTCCTGCGGGAAGCGTTGGCGCCACAGCTCCATGGCTTCCTCGTCCATCTCGGCGAGGCTGAGACGACGCTCGCGCCTTCGGTTCTCGCGACGATCCTCGTCGGTGATAAGCCGCGTGGGAGGCGCCAGCTCCCGCGTCGGCATCTCCGGGAAGTTCATGTCCCTACGAGACCGCCGCCGGCGCCACGCCGCCGCGTCGTACGCGCGGGCGGCCTCGTGGGCGGTGTTGAAGGTGCCGAGGCCGAGGCGCATGTTGCCGGACCGGATCTTGGCGGAGAAGGCGCCGGAGGGGCGCGCGCGGACGCCGCGGTAGCCCGAAACTCCCCGGTGGCGCGGCAACATGGTGGCGCGTTGGCGGCGAGGCGAGAGAGCGGCAGAGGAAGCGAGGAGAGAGCGGCAGAGGGCGTTTGGCGAGGTGGAGAGCGGTGGGAGGGAGTGTGCGGGTGCTGCATTTATAAAGCGCGCCGGACGCCGCGCGCCCAGCCGCTTTTTCGCGCGCGCACGATCTTTTCCCCCGCGCCTGAGTTTCCCCTCACCGCTGGAGCGCGCGAAACCGCCCCGCGCTCGTTAAAACCGCCTTTTACCGCGCGCGCGTGTTTTTTGCGGTCACTGTTGGAGATGCTCTAAATAGTAGAAAGAACCCGAGTACAAGTATACGTTTTTTTTAATAGAAAGAATATTCGCATAGTTTAGGTTGACATGGACCATTGGTTTTCAAAATGTGCCTGAATATCCAGCAATCCTCATATTTGTAGGCATGGCAATTCGAATATTTTTCATGGCAAATTAAGTTCGTCAAGGATGACAAATTTAGTTGGCGAGCATGGCAAATTCGACTCATATTATTTTTGTTGTTAGAAAATTGTCATGCCTGCAAACAAAATTTGTCATCCTCGCACCTGTATAAATTGCCATGAAAAATGTTCGATTTGCTATCCCTAATAATCCGACGTCAGGCTTTTAGCACTTATGTTTCAAAAATACTCACTCCATTCTATTTTATAGTGTATATGATTTTTTCTCCGACTATGCTAGAAGCACCATCAGAACGGGTGCTAGATAAGGGACATGATCCATCACGCTTCAATAGCCCTAGGACCACAGAAAATGAGGTAGACCGAAGGCGGCATCGACGAAAGACAGGTGAAACACTAGCGCTTGGGTGCTCTCTCGTACGAGAACGAAGGGTTACGCAGCCGCCTCAGTCCTCCCGACGTGCGCTTACTCTAGTTCGCAATAAATGGTATACTATGAATAATGTTCCTATTTAACTCCTTCTCATCCGACCTTCGTATGTCCTTCCTTGTCCCCATTTTGATTATTTTCGCCACCAGTTTTTCATCAAAACCGCGTCAACTTCCCAATTTCTTATTGTCTTGCCAAATAAAGCTATGTTATACTCTCTCCGTCCAGAATTACTTGTCACATAAATAAATAGAAATGGGTGTATCCGGAACTAAAAGACGGTTGAACACATCCATTTTCGCGACAAGTAATTCTGGACGAAGAAAGTATTTGGTACGTCACTAAGTGATGTTTCAGTAGGCAACTAAAGTCTATTATTTTGGTACGCAATCATATTGATTCATCCCTAGAAGTATACACTCTACTGCAACGCACAGGCAATTGCCTAGTTGACTATAATAACCTTGGTACAACATCCCTTCCCCTCCACCCCACAATGTAGTTGAAAATACAAAAGAAGATGCTTGTATACATACACATGTACATTGAAAGATCGAGGATGTCGCCTAGAGGGGGGGTGAATAGGCGCTTTAAAATAATTACGGTTTAGGCTTGAACAAATGCAGAATAAACCTAGCGGTTAATTTGTCAAGCACAAAACCTACAACAACTAGGCTCACCTATATGCACCAACAACTTATGCTAAGCAAGATAAACAACTAAGTGATAGCAAGATATATGACAAGAAACAATATGGCTATCACAAAGTAAAGTGCATAAGTAAAGGGCTCGGGTAAGAGATAACCGAGGCACGCGGAGACGACGATGTATCCCGAAGTTCACACCCTTGCGGATGCTAATTTCCGTTTGGAGCGGTGTGGAGGCACAATGCTCCCCAAGAAGCCACTAGGGCAACCGTAATCTCCTCACGCCCTCGCACAATGCAAGATGCCGTGATTCCACTAAGGGACCTTTGAGGGCGGTCACCGAACCCGTACAAATGGCAACCCTTGGGGGCAGTCACCGAACCCGTACACTTTGGCAACCCTTGGGGGCGGTCACCGGTACCCGTCAAATTGCTCGGGGCGATCTCCACAACCTAATTGGAGACCCCGACGCTTGCCCAGAGCTTTACACCACAATGATTGAGCTCCGAACACCACCAACCGTCTAGGGCGCCCAAGCACCCAAGAGGAACAAGCTCAAGGGTACCAAGCACCCAAGAGTAATAAGCTACTCAACTTCACTTCCACGTATCACCGTGGAGAACTCAAACCGATGCACCAAATGCAATGGAAAAGGGCACACGGAGTGCCCAAGTCCCTCTCTCCCAAATCCCACCAAAGCAACTAATGCTAGGGAGGAAAATGATAGGAAGAACAAGAAGGAGAACACCAAGAACTCCAAGATCTAGATCCAAGGGGTTCCCCTCACATAGAGGAGAAAGTGATTGGTGAAAATGTGGATCTAGATCTCCTCTCTCTTTTCCCCCAAAAACTAGCAAGAATCCATGGAGGGATTGAGAGATAGCAAGCTCGAAGAAGGCCAACAATGGGGGAAGAACACGAGCTCAAAGGATTAGGTTCATTGGGGAAGAAGACCCCTTTTTATAGGAGGGGAGAAATCCAACCGTTATCCTCACAGCCCGCACCGAGCGGTACTACCGCTCGTCCTCACGGTACTACCGCTAGGGGTAGCGGTACTACTGCTTGCGAGCGGTACTAAAAAAATACATCCGTGCCTACCACCGCTGGACTTAAGACGAGTTTTTGGTCCGGAGCGGAAGTAGTCACGGTAGTACCGCCCCAAGCGGTAGTACCGCTCCCAAGAGGGGTAGTAAAAAATTACATCCCCTCCAAGCGGTAGTACCGCTGCAGCCTTTTTAAGGACACCAAAACTGACACAACTTCTGCAAACGGACTCCGAATTCAACGAAACCAAGTTTGTTGGAAAGCTAGCGACAAGGGCTAACACAATCTTGATAGAAATAACAATAAGAAGGAAAATAGAAAAGGCCCATAAGAAAATGGTGAGAACCCTTCCTCGAATAGGACCGGTAAAACCTCTAACACCGAAAACGCAATAGAAGAAGCATGTGAACTCCGTTTTCGATGAACTCGAGCTTGTCATCAAGATGACCATAAGCTCTAAGACTCACAAAGAGAACCAAACAAGAACCAAGAAAGATGATGCAAGAATGCAATGATTTGAGCTCTCTACGAACGATACGATCAAGCTACTCATCGAGAGCCCCCCCTGATAGTACGACAATCGATCCTATAACCCGGTCTCCCAACGATCACCATGAGACCGGTAAAATAGAAAACCTATCAAGGGCAAACCTTTGCCTTGCACATAGTCCGCTTGAACTAGATGATGACGATCTTGTCCTCCTCAAGATGGACCATCTATCTTGATTGCGTTGGCTCGATGAAGACTAGTTAATTGCTTCCCCATACTCCACTATAGGTGAGCCACTCTTCGGCACATCTTCACAAGTCCATTGACACCACAATGGACGGCAAGCTTCAAGGATGATCTTTTCGTGATGCTCCACTTGAACTTGCACACCGCAATCTTGATGGCGATCACCACTTGATGTTATCTTTCATGGGTTGTATGAGATCTTCCTCTTGATGCAAACCCATGGACACGTACCTATCCCCACATAGAACTCTCACATAGACCATGGGTTAGTACACAAAGCGTAATGGACAATGCTTATCATACCATGGGATCACTTGATCCCTCTCGGTACATCTTCTACGCTTTATGAGTTGATCAACTTGGTTCACTCTTGATTTAGACTTGATCAACCTTGAATCTTTCCAACTCTCTTCATTTGGATGATGTCTTGAATGTAAACATGAATGATCACACAATCTTCTTCTTCAAGACATGCTAGCTATAAGCTCAACTCTCACATGACCAATCTTTGAATAATTCCTTAATAGCACCTTGGTCAACACATAAACTCCTTGAAACCAACACATGGACTTCAAGAAATGCCTATGGACAAATCCTTCAAATATAACTCAATGCAACCATTAGTCCATAGAGAATGTCATCAATTACCAAAACCACACATGGGGGCACCATATGTCCTTTCATACATTCATGTGATGCGAACATATGTGCATACATGCATCTAGCCCCTATGAGCGCCTCCGAGAGGAGATTGACGAATTCACCATAGACCCCTCCTAATCGACGGGAACAACGTCGCATACTTGAAGAGTAGCGACATGAATCATTAATTAATTTCAGGAAAAATACGAGCACCATGCCAAGTTTAGGACTTGTCAGTTCTTCAATATTGTTTGTTACACATGTGCTATAAATTAGCATAAACAAACAACAAAATTGAGGAAGAAATTGTTTCCTACAGGCCACTTCAATTTTCATATTTGAAGTTTGTGCAAAATTGGTATGGTACATTTAGAACAAGGACTTTCTTAAGCATATATACGACTTTGATCAAAATGTAGCTGGCATACTACATGAAACTTTCTGTGCAATCAGACGCCCTCTTTGGTGTACACCCTGTACCACTTTGTTCATTAAGGGTGTCTAAGCCATCCATAAATAAACCACTATTATTAAATAATAATCGATATAGCACGTCAAAGAGATGACATTTGCTTAAAAAATATAGATCTGGTTATTGAGAAGAAAATGCAGAGACTTAACAAAAAAAATACTCCTTCTGTAGATAAATATAAGACCGTTTAGATCACTGAATTAGTGATCTAGTGATTTAAATGGTCTTATATTTGTATAAAACCGTTTAGATCACTAGTGATTTAAACGGTTTTATATTTGTTTATAGAGGGAGTACAAGATGCAACAAATTTCCGGACCAATTTACTTTAAAATTAACTAAACAAAGCACAGCTCAATTAAGATATCTCGACGGCCTAAAAGAACACTATCTCGGCTCCTTCGTATGATCGCATCCGTCCTAATGGTTGGAAATTTTGTTGTTTATCTTATATGGAACTGGCATTGGACCTGTTACGTCCTTTATGTGGGATCCAGGACAGTTGGTCGTTTATGTGGACCTGTTACGCCAAAACCTGTGGCCGCCACCTGGTTTGGGTGCCCGTTGTACTACTTATGTTACTATCAGTTGTTTTTTCTTTTTTGAAAAGGATTACCAGCAGTTGCTAATTCCAACTAAAAAAGAGTCAGTTGCTAATCCTGTAGCTGGTGACCAAGACAGCAAGCGGCCAGTAGAATGGCAAAATTTTCAACATTCAGTACGTATTATTAAAGCGGGGCAAACAGAAGTCCAACTGGCATTCAAGTGAGAGTGAGAGCCAGATCTTCTACGAGAGTGAACCATGCGGTCGTCGCGTATTTTTGGAGGGTAACAATGAAATTCGATCGTGCAATAACGAGCTCGAGGAGTTGTTGACGACACGATTTCCCCGTGTCAGAGGAGTATGTATTGTTTCCCCGCGTGCATAAACAACCAGTTTCAGTCCGAGCTAGCTAGGTGTCAGGCGGTTAACAGCAGAGGATTGCACTAGGGCCAATCCAAACACTCAATGATACACGCACTAATAAAATACTCTCACACTACCTTTTCCTGAACCAGATGCGAATGCAGTTCAGGTAAGCCGCGGCCGTTATTGGAGCATCCACCCCGCCAAGTGCCATATCCTGATTGGGCATAATTAAAGTGCAAAGTTGCATAAGTAGAAAGCACGTATTACTACTGCAAATAGCTTGAGAAAGCCAAATCCAGCAGGTGTAAGGGAGCACACCTCTGCTGTCATTTTCATTAAAAATGGAGTATCATTCTTTTACTATTTCCCTCTAGTTGATGCTGTCTCTCGCTTCGAACGATCGGCTCGCTTGTCTACATCGTCTCGAGATCCAGGGCAGACTAATTCAACAGCGCATGTCGGCTTTTCTTTTGACGAAAAATGTACTGTAGTATTTCATCTCCTTAACGTCATCCAATTTATGCTTACTGGTGTCAGTAAACACTAAACAGACACCAACACACGTCGCGAGCGTGGATCCCATGTGCTGGACACAAGCATCTAGCTACAGTTCAGATGGTAAATCAGTCAATTACGGCAGAGGCAACCCTCCAAACAGAAGAGATTCCAGTTCCAAGATTAGAGAGAACCTACACTGGTATTCTCTGTTACTATTGTTGAACCGCGGCAGCTGGTCTGCATCAGGAGGAAACCGCAGTGGCTTTACTCCTTATTATCGAGATCCCTGCTGTTCTGACGTTAACCCAACGCACCGCCCCCACTAAAAACTCCGTGTTAGCTCCGCTCCGCTATATATATAGCTCAGCTCCCAAGTTAGACTTCAGCCACTACCCCTTCACTCCTCCTCTTCTCTAAGCTAGCTGCTCAGTCTTGACAACACTCGATCACAGTTCAGTTCTGTCGCCTCCAGCGAGCCCCCGGTTTCAAACCCAGCCAAACACGCGCGCAGCATTCCTTGACTGCAGAGATGGTGAACAAGGTCGCCGACGAGCCGCAGCTGCTGTCCAAGAAGGCCGGATGCAACACCCACGGCCAGGACTCGTCCTACTTCCTGGGATGGGAGGAGTATGAGAAGAACCCCTTCGATGCCATCACCAACCCCAGGGGCATCATCCAGATGGGCCTCGCCGAGAACCAGGTACGTACATACAGACAAATTCTGAATGGCTGGAGAAGCTAGCTCGCCACCGTCCGTCCGTCTCTGACAAATTCAGCTCGTGCGCGTCGTGCAGCTGTCGTTCGACCTGGTGGAGGAGTGGCTGGAGAAGAACCCCGACGCGCTCGGCCTCCGCCGGGGAGCCGCGTCCGTCTTCCGCGAGCTCGCGCTCTTCCAGGACTACCACGGCCTCCCGGCCTTCAAAAATGTAATTCTCCGGCCACTTGGCACGCTCCCCTGCGGCCATTCTAAATGGCTAATCAAGCTTTGAATGAATCAATGCGGTCAAAGACTGACCCACGTTGCTTCGCACAGGCATTGGCGAGGTTCATGTCAGAGCAGAGAGACCACAAGGTGGCGTTCGACCCCAGCAACATCGTGCTCACCGCCGGCGCCACCTCGGCCAACGAGGCGCTCATGTTCTGCCTCGCCGACCAGGGCGACGCATTCCTCATCCCCACCCCGTACTACCCAGGGTATGCGCCGTGCCGTCTCTCGGCATTTTTTCTCCACGTTGCGCGCCCGGCAGCACCTGCCCATGTGCGACGTGCATGTTCCATCATCATCTTACTAACCTTTTAACAGTAACAAGTACACATGGCTAACCTTGCTTACGCATGCAGGTTCGACCGCGACCTCAAGTGGCGCACCGGGGCCGAGATCGTACCGGTGCACTGCACGAGCGCCAATGGTTTCCGGGTGACGCGCTCCGCCCTGGACGACGCGTACCGCCGCGCCCAGAAGCGCCGCCTGCGCGTCAAGGGCGTGCTCATCACCAACCCCTCCAACCCGCTCGGCACCGCCGTCCCGCGCGCCGACCTCGAGATGATCGTCGATTTCGTCGCCGCCAAGGGCATCCACCTCGTCAGCGACGAGATATACTCCGGCACGGCATTCTCCGAGCCGGGCTTCGTCAGCGTCCTCGAGGTCCTGGCCGCGCGCGCCCCGCTCGCCTCCGACTACGCGCTGGACGACCGCGTCCACGTCGTGTACAGCCTCTCCAAGGACCTCGGCCTCCCTGGCTTCCGCGTCGGCGCCATCTACTCCTCCAACCCCGCCGTGGTCTCGGCCGCGACCAAGATGTCCAGCTTCGGGCTCGTCTCCTCCCAGACGCAGTACCTCCTCGCCGCGCTCCTCGGGGACAAGGACTTCACCCGCAGGTACCTCGCCGAGAACAAGAGGCGGATCAAGGAGCGGCACGACCAGCTCGTGGACGGCCTCAAGGACATCGGCATTGCGTGCCTGGAGAGCAACGCGGGGCTCTTCTGCTGGGTGAACATGAGCCACCTGATGCACGCCCGGTCGTTCGAGGGGGAGATGACGCTGTGGAAGAAGGTGGTGTTCGACGTCGGGCTCAACATCTCGCCGGGCTCGTCGTGCCACTGCAGCGAGCCCGGGTGGTTCCGCGTCTGCTTCGCCAACATGTCCGCCAAGACGCTCGACGTGGCCATGCAGCGCCTGGGGGAGTTCGTCCAGACCAGCAGCTGCAAGGCCGCACCCGCCGCGCTGCGCCGTGCCGCCGGCCCCGCCAGGAGCATGAGCTGCCCGCTCGCCATGAACATGAAGTGGGCGCTCCGGCTCACCCCGGGCTTCGCCGACAGGAAGGCCGAGCGGTAGACAGACCACAACCGCATGGCTAGTGTCGTATCGAAGCATTACCGCCACATGCATTACCACGGATCACGTGCACCTTGGAGCCAGCTTATGGCCATGGCCATGATCAGTACATAGCGCTACTACGCTAGCTAGTAGCCGATTAATTCCTTTAGTTTTTTCCCCTACTTTTGCTGTATACCGCCATTTTTTCCTCGGAGCACCACAGGTGCCCGAGGAGCACTGTTGTATCTACATTTCGCGCTAGTATAGGAGCTAGCCATCGATCGATGCACGGGTATCGGATCGTGTATTTTTGACTGGATTATTCTTCGGAGTACCCCAGTTGTTCGCTGTATTATTGTTGCCGGCTACTATATGGTCAATAAAATACTACACTACTTTACCTTACTCTTTGCTCCCTCCCTGGCATGGTCGCCGCTTGCATACGTACCACATCGGTTGCTGTCACGTGAAGTCAAACCGGTTGGAGATCGGCGTTTCCAATGCTCTATTGTCAGCTGCAAAGTACCCCTCCATGTTGCTCGATCTCGGGCTAATAATGATGATATGTTGTCTTTAATTACGGCCGGCGCGCGGTGTCGTCGCCCACATGCCACCACGAGCTAGCGGCTGTGACCACCTTTGCTTTGCGTGCTTAAACAAACGGAGCGTTGGTGGACATTCGGACGCGCGCGCCACGCAGCAGTTTGCGGTTGAAAGCTCCGTGTGGTCCGCGCACAAACCAAACAAAAATGAAGCTACTGGGCCACAGATAGCGTATGGGTTTTGCCCGGAGCACGTTGTTTCTGCTTCTTCTTCTCTTTTTTTTTCATTCGAGAACTCGTTCTTCTTCTTGGATGACAAGAAAGAAATTAGTGAATTAGTACTACGCCAAAAGAACAACAAAGAAATCAGTGGATTAGGGGGTGCGGTGATAAACTGGCGCGGAGCTTGTGGGGACGACGATGGTGCCTCTGTGGATGGTGGGCGCACGGATTGGTGGTGGCGGGACGAGTAATGGGCACCTCAACGACGACAAGCTTTGACTCGATGGCAGGAGGAGTGCTGGTCGTGGTTAGCCCAGGAGGCGGTGGGAAATGAAGAAAGGGCGGGTAAGAGCAAGGTGGTGGTGCATCGATGAAGAAAATGACGGTGGTGGGAGGAGGCGGCATGGGGGGTGGATATGTCTTCCTATTGGAAAAGGTCATTCGGATTGCGATTGGAAGACCCAAACAATTGGGTGCGATGTATGATAGGACGCCCAGATCACCCGCCTCATGAGGCATCGAGATCACTTAGCCCTAATCGTGCGATTTGCAGCTTCCTCCGCCATGTTCCCCTTATGCAGCAAAATCCCTGTCTCCTCCCGTTATCAAGGCACCGACCAATACTACATGGTGGATCCAACAGCGGCCGCTAGCGGCGTTGCCATTGTCGGGTGGCATCGACCTATATGGGCGGCGGGGAAAACCGAGAGCCTGAGAAACATCCAGAAGGAGATAAAGGTCACATTTTGCATGCTGGAACCAGACGTGAAAAACGTGCTCAATGAAATATGCGGCCAGCGCCATAAGTTTATCGCCTTGATGAATTAGATCATTTCTCAAAAGTTTTTCTAGTTATTCAGAGTCTGTGATTGTTTTTTTAGCTCGCGGTGGCCCTCTAGGATTTAAAATTATGTGGAATCTGCTAGAGTGCTCTCCGAAATAGCGAAGGTGTTCTAGAAGAGTTCTCTAGAAAAAAAGGTCTCCCCCGATTTTCATTATAGAAACCACAGTTCATACGAGTTACTTTGGAAACCTATAGTAGTTTTCTAGGAGTTGACTTTTGGACCCGTGGAGATCGTAGAGTGGGCTAACTAGCGGGTTGCGCTCGCTCCGATGCTTATTCGCACACTGTATCTTGACGGTTGAACCCCTCGGGACCTTTTCTGTTGGCTTGATATATCATGCCTTGTGGCAACAACTGTCTCTTGCCTAATTTCTCCGTTGTGGAAAGCGTCCTTCCACCAAAGATCAATATCTTTTTTCTGCAGTTGTTGTGGGATCGTCTCCCATCTGGGAGGGAGGTGATCAAGCAACACGACCCTGAGGACGGGATGTGCCTCCTTTGTTTTTTTTTTTTTTTGCGAGGGAAGAGGACCCACATCCTCTTCTCGTTCATGATGGCGAGATTACTTTGGAGTTTTGTCCGTGAGGCTCTGGGGCCGACTCTGCGACCCAATACTTGACTGGGTTCCTTCAAATATGTGCCAACCGGACCTGAAGAGGAGACGCCTCTTCTGCCTTGTGTTCGCTGCTCTGACTCTTTGTGTTATGCTTTTTTTGGTGCGTTTGTGCTAATGGCACAACAAATTATTTTATTCCATGTGTGACACTTGAACTTGTTGTATAGATGTTGTGGTTGCTTTACTTATAAAGCGTGATGAAAGCTAGTTGTGAATTTACTATAAGCTAATACATTTTTAGGAATCTAGTAGAGAATCTGTCCTTTTAAGGTTATTAGAGAATCTCTTGAGCCAAGGGCACATGGGCAAACAATTCGGTCACGCTCGCAGCAACCCAACAATGGAATCGACCGGCCCCCGGTCCCGGCATGGGAGGAGATGTCTGGACCCTCATCGGAGAAATCACTCGACCCTCCACCACCACCACCATGACACATCTGCAGCATCTTCTTCTTCTTCCCTTGGTGCTACCCTATTCGACTGCTTGCTGGGTCGCCCCCCTTATCTTCGGGAACTCCCGATCTGCACCAATTATTCCCCCAACTATATCTACCTGCTGCTCTAGATGACCACATCACGTCCTCCTTATCTGGAGTTCAGTTGCTATTTCCGAGCCATGATGCTAGATGAGTGCGGCACGTTCTGGGTGCAGAACCAATGGTAGAACGGTCGTCTATACCAACAATGGGTCGATGGGGCGAAAGAATGACTTTTCAGACGAGGGACGTACGTACGTGGTACATGTTGATAAGGCGATGCGTACTTCGTGTAGGGTGGTCATATAATGGGGGGCTGTACGGTACAGACTAGACAGATGTTACTACCAGCTCTGTTCAGCAGCACTCAGTCACTGTGCTGTGCTGTGATGTGATGTGCTGCGTTGGGAATTAGCCCGTGGCGAAGCCAGACGAAAAAGGTTACTAAGTGGTTAAGCAAGATATTTATTTATTTAATTAATTCTGCTTCTGTTCATGTCGGCGTTGATTGAGTCTCATGCCGCTACCGACTGGGACTACGCTCGATCCCTGTCTGCGCCCTTTTTGCACATAGTTTTCTCGACCGACTTTCTGGGAACGCCGATTGACAGAGTATGGGTTGCTGCACTGCAATCCGCTTGGCTTTCCGAGCCCGGGACGCATATTTCGAAGCTTCCCACCCGTTGTTCCATTTGCATCACACTCCACCTACCTACTCGAAAAAAAAGCGGTTTCCCTCCTAATTCTATGCAAGCAAAATGGTTGGCCGCGCATTGTTTTCTGCCATCTGGGGACTAGTTTATGCGGCCGTGGTTGGTTCGGGCTTGCCCATCATCGAGCTGCGAGTGCCGAGCGTGACGCCTTCTCCTCTCTTCTCCGGTCTGCCCCCACCGCCGGAGCGGACCCGTGGACCGCTCCACATATGGCAATGCCTTTTTCCCGTCCACTTGTCGATCCACCGGGCCGGTGTAGCCATGGCTCGGACATCAATCGAAATCGATCGGTCAACTCGCGGCGAATTTAATTAGCACGTCCGTCGAAGCATACGCGCGCCATACGTCGTCCAGGGTGTTTGCTTTGCGAATGCGACCATTTTTTTTGCGGGGTTTAAAGCATCTCCACTCGTTCGGTCCCAGAGGCTTGAAATAACGCCGTCTTGAGGCGCGCCGGCGAAAAAATCGGCATGGGGGCGGTCGGTTTCCCAACCGCCGCTCCAAGGTCGTCCCAGACACCGTTTTTTTTAAAATCAAACTCGGCCAAAATTCGGCCAAACGCGACACAAATTCAGTCAAACTAGGCGATTTCATTGATATTTGTAAAAAAACTGAAAACGTAATTTAAAAGCTAACTAAAACGACGACTTAATACTACTACTACTACGCCGCCGCCCGCCTTCTACATGCCGAGGAGCCTGTAGAACTTGGTGTAGTCGCCGCCGTCGCCGTCGTCCTGCGTGCCGCCGCCGTCCCTGCTGCACCCCTGACCAGCGTCGCCGATGCGTGGGGGTTTGGACGGCCCGGACGCCTCCTCGTCGCTGTCGTCGAGGATGACGACGCCGCCCTCCTCGCGTCCGCGGCGCTGAGCGGCGATCTCCTCGAGGGCGCGGCACTGGCGCGCCATCTCCTCGCGGACGTAGTCCTCCCGCGCCCATTTGAGGGCGGTCTCGTCGGCGGCGGCCATGGCCTCGTGCTCCTTCTTCACGGGGAGCAGCCCCGGCTTGGTCTTCGGCCTGACGAGGCGGGAAGAGGGAGGAGAGGGGCCACGGCCGCCCACGTTGATGACGAGGGCGTCGCCGCGGGTGCGGCGTCCGAGCGACGTCTCCTGTGGCTCCGGCTTGACGGGGCGGAGCGCCGGCGATCCGGAGGAGAGGGAGCCCGACGACGAGGAGGTCGCCATCTCCATTCGCCGCGGCGGCTAGGAGCTGCCTTGGCGGCGAGAGAAGGCGGGGGGCGCCAGGTACTCCAAGCGCGACGTGTTGCCGGCCTTGATGTGCTCTAGGACGGCTTCGAGAGTGCGGCCGGGGACGCCCCACCATTGGCGTCGCCCCTCGGAGTTGAGGCGGGCGCGGGTCTCGACGCCGTTCGTGGAGGCGAGCTGGTCTTCGTGGCGGCGGTCGAAGTACGCCATCCACATCGTGTGGCTGTCGGGGGCGTACCTCGGCTCGTTCCGCGCCTGCTCCGGCAGCGACGACCGGATGCGCGCTATCTCGGCGCGCCGATCAGCACCGGTGGATGCCAGAGGCACTGGAACGCCGCCGGCGCTCAACCTCCACGAACCCGACACCCGCATGTCCGGCGGCGCCGGGTAGTCGGCCTCGTAGAGGAGGCGCGCCTCGTTCTCATGCAGGTGGCGGCGGTCGAAGCCGTTGGCCACCGCACCGTCGCCTGGGTAGCGTTCGGTCATGGTCGTCGATGGGTGAGAAAGGGGGAGACGTGGTGAGAGGGCGAGAGGGGCGTCAGCGGCGAGAGGGGAGAGGGTCTGTGGCAAGGGGTCTGCGTTCACCGGCGAAGGAGGGCGGCGGCGAGAGGGTGGCCGCCGTGTGTACATGTGGCGGGACGCGCGTCAGCGCGTCTTCATTGTGCCGTCCGTGAGGGATCAAGGTCAGCCTTCACATTGATTCCCGCGGGAACCGAGGCGACGAGGACAACGAAGATGCCGAGTCGCTGACTCGGCGGGCCCACTTGTTTTCGCGCCAACAACCGTTTTCCCCGGCGACTCCGGACGACCCCATCGCGCCGGGTATATATGTACTACAGTTTTACTGTACCGAAGTCCTGTTTTACCGGCCGGATCAAGATGTGTATGTTCACTGTTCAGTCACGTCATCATGTAGGTATGTATTTTCCGTTCCAATTATTGGAACCAAGGCATGCAGGCATGCTCGTGCCGTGGGGCCTTGGACCCATGGACCCCGACGACTTTTGTGGTGGCAACTCTGCGGAGCATAACTACGCATTGACTTGTTATTATACGGCGCGACGTCACTGTGTATGATAACATGCATGTGTCAGTAGTGAAAACGCAGGTAAATTAATGTCGCCGGCCTCAGCAAGAATATAAATGTAGTAACTCAGATGATTAGATTTCTTGCGAGGAAACCAGCTCATCCCGGTTAAATCCTAGACTTTACACCGATGCACGAATTTTTTTTGATTTATTCTAGTCTTTTCGGTGATATTCTTTAAATGGGAGGAGTCGTTTCGTCCACTACAAGGCGCCTGTAGTGACTTCTTCAATTAAAAGATATTATGTCGACCTAGTATCTCGGAGATGCTTATAAGGATATGATAAATATGTGTGCATTCATAGAGTTGATTGTATGTGGGTGTTTTTTTTTTTAAAGGAGAATATACCCCCGGCCTTGACATCTGGGTGATACATGCAACCACTTTATTAATTATTCACAGAGACCTTATTCCCTTCGTCCGGGTTTATTAGACCCCTCTTATTTTGGGCTAAAGTTTGACCTAAAAATTTAACAAACAAAATGTAAACTATGTGTCATAAAAATTATATTGTCGGAAAGCTATTTCAAATACAAATCCAACAGTATAATTTTTTTCTAGCATATACTTTATATTTTAGCAGTCTATAGATGGTCAAAGTTTGGCCCAAAATACGAAGGGGCCCAATAAACCCGGACGGAGGTAGTACAAAGTAATATACATCAAGCCTGAAGCCATCATCTTTGCAACACATGTCGCTATTCCTATGCCTTTGATGAAGGGGTGCCGAATACCAAACAGACATCGCACCAAAGCCTAACATCTAAAGCCGGATGCCCCACCCCAGCCACATACTGGGACTGTGTCACACACCGGTCCGGCGCACTCTCAAAAGCCGCCGCCACCGTCTTCCACTGGTCCATCTCCAAAGCAGGCACTAACGCACCGACCTTATCAGGCCTGCCATTGACGCCACCACGGCGCCAGACAACGCCACCATCCTGCACGTATCCATCCGCCCGCGCCCGACGCCGAAACTCCGTAGCGCCATACCGCCGTGATCCATCGTCGGCCTTGCGGTAGATGGAATACCCCTCCTCCTCTAGTCCCCTCCAGCCAGCACTTGCTCCAAAATGATGCCTCGAGGAGGGTAAACGACACCAAAGGCGTCGTCATCGTTCGATCCGGGAGACCCAGATCTAGGGTTTCCCCCGGAGCATCCCAAGCTTGATGATGCAAACTGCAACGATGATGCCTCAACAAGGAAACGACATTGGAGACGCCGCCATCGTCTGCCATGACGGAAGTTGGCGCGATTTTCATCAGCAGTCGTGCCACCAGTCCGTACGTCACCGGCGTCGCTGGTCCCTTCCACCTGAGCAAACTCCAAAAACGATGCCCTCAAGAGGGACTACGATATAAAAGCACTGTCATCGCTCGATCCCAAAGAGACCTAGTGTTTCCCCCGGAATTGCCCGCGGTGTCAAGGTCCCAGACCAGGGTTGAATCCCGGCGTGATCAGAAGAACCCGTCGAGATCCGCCCAGTTACCGGCGGTCCGTACCCGCCATCGCGTCGTCCGCAACCCGGTGACCATGGGTCAGTCACCGGACATCACGAACGCGTCCAGCCACCAGCCACGGCCAGATCTGGCCGAAGCCAGCGACCCCAACCAGCGATCCCGCGCCGCCGCAGCCCTTGTCGCCATATGCTTGGATCTGATGGAGCCGCCGCCGCAGCTAGCCGCCCCGCCAATCCAACGCGCCAGCACGTCCCACCAGAAATTCCGCGCAGCCGCCGCCGCACCGTCGCACCACCGCGCCCGCAGCGCGGCCGGCCGCGTCGCCATCGAGCCGCCCCGCACGAGCGTCTCGCTCCTCACCAGCACGCCGCGTCCCGCGCCGCAGATCACGAGGGGAGGAGGGAAAATGGCCCCGCCGCTACCGACGCCAGCCGCGCTTCGCCCGGCGGCGGCGAGGAGTTGGGGAGGCGGGGAAGAGGCCTCTGGCAGGCGGTGGCTAGGGTTTCCCCCTGGCCGGCCACGGGGGCGGACGAGGGGGTCACCGGATCATATGACATGGATCTATTATATGTGGGTGTATGTGAGCATATGGAGTTCTACAGTGTCTAAAGAAAAATACTACCATAGTGCTTTTAGTTCCACTTCAGTACATGAAGGATGAACAAGACATGCATGCTTAGCGAGTCAAAGTTATTCCAAAGGTGCATTTTTTTCCTTCTTCTCGAGATCTTGCTGAAAGCGTGATTGTTTTGTATCTTCCTAAGATGCTATCTTGGGACGATTCACTTACACAAAGTAAAACCCTAGTTGGTAGACTGAGAAACAAACATGACTTTTGTTTTTGCGGGGAAGAAACAAACATGACTTGAAAGCTCCCGCAGTCAAATCGACCGACCCATATCAGGTCACAGAGAACAAGAGCCAAGCCAACAATCCCGGAATGGACCTGGTACGAAGAAACTCTCATGCCACCATGTAAAGATGCGGCTAGCAAGAAGTTTTAGCCTTTACAAGGAAAAAAACATCAAACAAATATCCTTAAATATACACGGACATGTCCGAACGTGTCCATGAAGATGCCTTCCCTCCAACACTAGCCCTCAAAGAATTAGGACACGAACCTTCAAAACACCACGCAAGTCATGGAATATTTTTAACACTACAAGTGTTCACTACTGCAATAATCTCTTACTAGTGGCGTGCCAAAAAGTCTACTAGTGACATATAGGTGACATTGACTAGTATCACGCCACTGGCAAGTGATTACTAGTGGTGTGCAAACCGCACATCACAAGTAACAAATACACTAATGGTGTGTGTGCTTATACGACGCACCACTAATAACCTTCCACACTAGTGCTGAGCGTTCATGGCCGCACGCCACACTAACAATTTTCAGTATTAAAAAATCCAAATTATTAGATACATACAACAGATTATTGCTGCCATGACAACATCTTTAGCCAAATTTGTTGTCATGACAGCAAAAATGAGTTGAAAATGATGTAATGGCAAGAAAAAGTGCCAAAGTGTTGTCATGGCAGAAACAATGAGCTCGAAATGTTGCCACGACAACAAAGAGCCAACGTGCTCATTTTGCTGCCATGGGAACATTTTTAGAGCCATTTTGCTACCATGACAAGATTTGTGTACAAACTAAAAGTTAGTGTTTCCTAGGTATCGAACAACAAAGAATAATTCTCTTATGTTCGATTAGCATCTGTTCACGCTAGTTTTTGGCACGAAAGAAAATGTAATTAAGATGACATTAAATGAAAAGCATTCAACATGAAAAGGTTCTGTATCGTAGAAACGAACAACTTTGTTGTTTGGGTTATCGCCATCCGATCTCATCTCTGCGGCCGAATCTTTGCTCGATGTACTGTGATTTGGTAGTTGGAGTACTGTTCGGCCTATTACGCCTCCAAGATGATCTCAGATGAAAAGGTGTTCTACATGGAATGTCTTCGCCTCGTTGAGGGGGTCATTTTTGATATTTGACTCCTCTCAGTGCAAGACAATATGTAAAAGTTACCGTCAGCACAGTGCAGCCCGACCATGAGTAAAAAGTGGCGCCCGACACTTGACACCCATATAACCCATGTCTGAGATGTGGCATGAGTTGTCATTTGTTTTGCGTGAGCGATTGAACCCTCAAGATGGCCTCGAATCAGAAAAGGATCAACCTGAAAGTTGTGTGTCTCGTTGAAACGGATTTTTTTTTGGATGTGTCTCCATCTGAGGTCGTATGTGCCCTATGGGTCCTGGAAACCTAGCTACCGTCTCAGACCTACCCAAATCTGAGTTCGGTTAATTTTGGAAGGATTTAAACGGCATTTGGGTCTTTTTCTTGTATGGGAAGTCCAGACGCCTCATAAATAGATGAGAGGTAATGGTCGATTGAACAACACATAATGAAAACCCATCTACTACCTTTTACCCTGGTTTTTACATCTCTCCCTTGTTCTTTCTTCCTCATTCTTCGTTCATTCTTTGTGTTGAAGGGCAGCAATCCTCGAGGCTCTAGGGACAATTGGACCGACCAAGGGCAGCCCATAGTCGTCGTGCATCCAAACAGGGGTCTCTCCCGGATGCGTGAGGTTTAAGGTCTACAAAAGCGCCCGCCGGATTGCTTTTGTACTGCGCTTTCGGCCGGGTCTCCTTCGATGTGAGTTGCGGTGCCTCACCTCGGCGTCGAGGGTACACAGTGACGTATTCGTGTGTGAACACACTTTTTGACGACCCCACTGGGGATGAAGCTTCGATCAACCTATCATGATTGTCTTGCTACAAAGAGATCGTCATCAAGTTGCTGCAATCTACAAAAGTAATATGAATACCCAATTCACTTATGTAGATGCAAATAATACATATGTTATGCTAGATCATTTAGTGAGCATAATGTATCAACTTTGGTTAATCACTTCGGTTAATCAATTTGAAACACACAACGTTAGAATCTCCAATAGCACATGCGAGACGGTGTTTCACCTTTTTATTCATCAGCAACTAATTTGCAATATGTGAATCAAAACATGATGGTGGTTCAGGAAATTGGCCATGCTACTACTAGTTATTTGGCCAATTACCCTTAACCATCATATGCTACGCCTCATGTTAATAATTTTTCGACACCATACACAACTGTTCATGTCTATAGTTCATGACCATGGTGGTCATGCTACTACTAGCAAGGAACGCACTTTGAGGAAGAGGAGCGTGAAATTCATGACCGTGAAGGTATGTCCTACGACTCCCTTTTTTGCACTTCAAATGCTTAGGATTGTTGTAGTAGAAGTATGTGTGAAGTATTCAAGTGAGAGTAAATCTTGATAGTTAAAACAAAGGTTTTGTTCTTGCAGGTAAAATAATTCAGTGACCTCTATTCTGTTTAATTTAGATAACCAAGACTTGTCGTGGGAGTAGTTTTAAAAGAAAAGTCATGTAAACAAAGAATAACCATGCATGAGAGAAAGTTTTGAGAAAGGCTTGGGTGCTAAGAAAACTGGATGATGCCTCACGCGTTGCTGCGGGAACCTTAGTAAAACATATGCATAAATAGAAGCTAGAAAACTAAAACTATTGCAAAAACAAATATAAGAATGCTCTCAGGATATATATTGAAAACAATGAAGGAAGCATGTAACAAAATGATGTATGAATAGGAGAAATCTATTGGATTGAAGTCAAACGGGGTGCCATTTTTAACAAAAATGTGTAACGTGACTTACATATATTTGCTACAGCGTACAAATATATGTAGGTCATGCTACAAAAATGTGTAACATGACTTACATATATTTTGCTACAACATGCAAATCTATATAGGTCATGCTACAAAAATGTGTAACATGACCACCTATGCCCGCACAAAAATAAGTGAAACAAATTAACATGCATTGTTGCTGAGGTGACATGGTTGCATGAATAGATTAGCGCACAAATTGCAACTTATGACCACATGCATGACATGATGATGTGGCATAGTTGCATGAAGAGGAAAAAAATAGGTAGTGGGTTGCAACTATTTAAGAATAGAGGATATGTTGTCATTAGGTCGGGAAGTTTGGCGAACATGGACGATGTCGGGTGACTTCGCTGCTGACCCCTCCATTGTATACGTTGAGAAGGAACGCTGCCAGGGCCTTCCCACCCGTGCAATCCGGAATTTCAATTTTCTTTGCCAGAAAATGTGTCTAGAATTGCAAGACAATTTCTCTTTTCTTCTGGACGACTAGCGCCAGGTCCCAGATGTCGGTTGGTCCCGTGCCATCTGGGCGATATTCGACATGGGTGTTTGGTGGAGACAAAATTTTGGCTCCAATCCGATCTGACATTGACACTGAGGATGATTTTTCGGAGTATCAATCCGACATCAACCCTTGGTTGTTCAGCGAGGCCATATATGCCGGGTTCCGCATTGACTTGTCAGATCCCAAATCCATGCTTGATCTGGCGAGACATGGTTTTCTCCCCAAGCTAGACTTAACGTTGGTGCTTGGAGAGGTATAGCCTGCTTTTCCTCGGTCTGATTTAAAGTCCCGGGAAAGGAAAAGGCAACAAGTTTGCTTGTCGATCTTGACATCTTGATGATAGATCAAAGCCTCGAATTGCACTAACTGACCGGTCAAGCCAGCGTGGGGGAGTTCCGACATGGAAAATGCTCTGGTGCAGATCCGACCATCAGACGCCATCGAACCCCTTCGACTACACAGAGGGACATGTATGGGCCATCAATGATGGAGCCAAATCCAACAGCTCTCGTTTAGGGGGTACCGAGTTGGTAGCCTTGGCACAATGGTAACAGGGACACAAGATTAAACCAGGTTCGAGCTCTCTCAAAGAGATAATACCCTACGTCCTGCTTTGATTGTATTGATCTAAAGGGGTAACACGTTATAGGTTGATCAACTGTGAGATCGTGTGTGTATGAGTTGTCGTCTACGTCTCTCACCCCTAAGCTTATATAGATATCGGGGGTGCCTAGGATTTACACATAGGTCAGCTACATTTAGGGGTGATCGTGACGAAGACAATATCTAAGTCTTGGAGTATGTACCAAGCCTTCGAAATATTCCATCTTGGCTCTCCTAGGCCCGGCGATTGGGGCCAACTAGTTGATAATCTTGGGGGTCCTCAGTGTTGGGAAACGTTGCTTGGAAAACAAAAAAATTCTATGCACACGCAAGATCTATCAAGGAGATGCATAGCAACGAGAGGGGAGAGTGTGTCTACATACCCTCGTAGACCGTAAGCGGAAGCGTTTTGCAACGCGGTTGATGTAGTCGAACTTCTTCGTGATCCAATCGATCGAGTACCGAACGTACGACACCTCCGCGTTCAGCACACGTTCAGCTCAGTGACGTCCACGCCTTCTTGATCCAGAAAGACGACGAGGTAGTGGATGAGTTCCGGCAGCACGACGGCGTGGTGACGGTGATGGTGGTGCTATCTCCGCAGGGCTTCGCCTAAGCACTACGAAAATATGACCGAGGGTGTAAACGGTGGAGGGGGCGCCGCACACGGCTAAGAGATTGTCGTGGTTTTGTGTGGCGCCCCCCTCCCACATATATATAGGTGGGGGGGGGGGAGAGGGGAGCAGCCAGGAGGCGCCCCAAGTAGGGCCGAATCCTACTTGGGCTCCTGCCCTAGCCGCGCCCCCTTCCTTATTTGCTCCGGGGGAAAAGGGAAAGGGGAGGAGAGGAAGGCAAGGGGGGGCGAATCCCCCCTTTCCTTTTCTCCCCAAGGCCGGCTGCCATAGGAGGGGTGCGCCAGCCCCTTGTGGGCTGGTGTGCTCCCTTCTTTTGGCCCATGCGGCCCATTAACCTCCCGGGGTGCTCGGAACCCCTTCCGGTGATCCGATGACTACCCGGTACACTCCGAAACTCTTCCGGTGTCCGAATATCATCGTCCTATATATCAATCTTTACCTCCGAACCATTCCGGAGCTCCTCGTCATGTCCGTGATCTCATCCGGGTCTCCGAACAACATTCGGTCACCAAATCATATAACTCATATAACACTATATCATCAACGAACGTTAAGCGTGCGGACCCTACGGGTTCGAGAACTATGTAGACATGACCGAGACACCTCTCCGGTCAATAACCAATAGCGGAACCTGGATGCCCATATTGGTTCCTACATATTCTATGAAGATCTTTATCGGTCGAACCGTTATGACAACATATGTAATTCCCTTTGTCTGTCGGTATGTTACTTGCCTGAGATTCGATCGTCGGTATCTTCATACCTAGTTCAATCTCGTTACCGGCAAGTCTCTTTACTCGTTCTGTAATACATCATCTCGTAACTAACTCCTTAGTCATTTGCTTGCAAGCTTATTATGATGTGTATTACCGAGAGGGCCCAGAGATACCTCTCCGATACTCGGAGTGACAAATTACAATCTCGATCCATGCCAACTCAACAAACACCTTTGGAGATACCTGTAGAGCATCTTTATGATCACCCAGTTACATTGTGAAGTTTGATAGCACACAAGGTATTCCTCCGGTATTCGGGAGTTGCATGATCTCATGGTCGAAGGAACATGTATTTGACATTCAAGAAAGCAGTAGCAATAAACTGAACGATCATATGCTAAGCTAATGGATGGGTCTTGTCCATCACATCATTCTCCTAATGATGTGATCCCATTATCAAATGACAACACACGTCTATGGTTAGGAAACCTTAACCATGTTTGATCAACGAGCTAGTCTAGTAGAGGCTTACTAGGGACACGGTATTTGTTTATGTATCCACACATGTAATTAAGTTTCCGGTCAATACAACTCTAGCATGAATAATAAACCTTTATCATGATTAAGGAAATATAATAATAATCATTTTATTATTGCCTCTAGGGCATATTTCCATCAGTCTCCCACTTGCACTAGAGTCAATAATCTAGTTCACATCGCCATGTGATTAACACACATAGTTCACTTTGCCATGTGACTAACACCCAAAGAGTTTACTAGAGTCAATAATCTAGTTCACATCGCTATGTGATTAATACCCAAAGAGTACTAAGGTGTGATCATGTTTTGCTTGTGAGAGAAGTTTTAGTCAACGGGTCTTCCATATTCAGAGCCGTATGTATTTTGCAAATTTCTATGTCTACAATGCTCTGCATGGAGCTACTCTAGCTAATTGCTCCCACTTTCAATACCTATCCAGATTGAGACTCAGAGTCATCCGAATTGGTGTCAAAGCTTGCATCGACATAGCCCTTTACAACGAACTCTTTATCACCTCCATAATCGAGAAATATTTCCTTAGTCCTCTTAGGTAACTAAGGATAATTTTGACCGCTGTCCAGTGATCTACTCCTGTATCACTATTGAACCCCCTTGCCAAACTCATGGCAAGGTACACAATAGGTTTGGTACACAGCATGGCATATTTTATAGAACCTATGGCGGAGGCATAGGGAATGACTTTCATTCTCTTTCTATCTTCTGCCGTGGTCGGGCTTTGAGTCTTACTCAACTTCACACCTTGCAACACAGGCAAGAACCCTTTCTTTGATTGATCTATTTTGAACTTCTTCAAAACTTTGCCAAGGTATGTGAGGGAGTCATGGACTAAGGGGTCCTCGGGGCGACGGCCCATTGTATATGGGCCGGACTGGTGGAGCCGTGTGTGTTGGAAATATGACCTAGAGGCAATAATAAAGTGGTTATTATTATATTTCCTTGTTCACGATAATTGTCTATTGTTCATGCTATAATTGTGTTATCCGGAAATCGTAATACATGTGTGAAAACATAGACCACAACATGTCCATAGTGAGCCTCTAGTTGACTAGCTCGTTGATCAATAGATGGTTACGGTTTCCTGACCATGGACATTGGATGTCGTTGATAACGGGATCACATCATTAGGAGAATGATGTGACGGACAAGACCCAATCCTAAGCGTAGCACTAGATCGTGTAGTTCGTCTGCTAAAGCTTTTCTAATGTCAAGTATCATTTCCTTAGACCATGAGATTGTGCAACTCCCGAATACCGTAGGAATGCTTTGGGTGTATCAAACGTCACAACATAACTAGGTGACCATAAAGGTGCACTACAGGTATCTCCGAAAGTGTCTGTTGGGTTGGCACGAATCGAGACTGGGATTTGTCACTCCGTATGACGGAGAGGTATCTCTGGGCCCACTCGGTAATGCATCATCATAATGAGCTCAATGTGACTAAAGAGTTAGCCACGGGATCATGCGTTACGGAATGAGTAAAGAGACTTGCCGGTAACGAGATTGAACAAGGTATAGGGATACCGACGATCGAATCTCGGGCAAGTATCATACCAGTAGACAAAGGGAATTGTATACGGGATTGATTGAATCCCCGACATCGTGGTTCATCCGATGAGATCATCGTGGAACATGTGGGAGCCAACATGGGTATCCAGATCCTGCTGTTGGTTATTGACCGGAGAGATGTCTCGGTCATGTCTACATGCCTCCCGAACCCGTAGGGTCTACACACTTAAGGTTCGATAACGCTAGGGTTATAGAGAAAGTTTGTACATGGTTACCGAATGTTGTTCGGAGTCCCGTATTAGATCCCGGACGTCACGGGGAGTTCCGGAATGGTCCGGAGGTAAAGAATAATATATAGGAAGTGAGGTTTTGGTCACCGAAAGTGTTTCGGGCGTCACCGGTAATGTACCGGGACCACCGGAAGGGTTCTGGGGGTCCACCGGGTGGGGCCACCAGCCCCGGAGGCTTGCATGGGCCAAGAGTGGGAAGGGACCAGCCCCTGAGTGGGCTAGTGCACCTCCCACCAAGGCCCAAGGTGCAGCAAAGAGGAGAAGGGGGAAACCCTAGGCGCAGATGGGCCTAAGGCCCACCCTAGGGCGCGCCCCCCCTCTCTCCCCCTCTTGGACGCCCCCCCTCCATCCCATCTAGGGCTGCCCCCCCCCCTAGGGTGGGAACCCTAGAGGGGGCGCACCCTCTCCCCTCCTCCTATATATAGTGGGGGTTTTGGGGCTGCCAAGTACACGAATCTCTCTCCCTCTTGGCGCAGCCCTACCTCTCCACCTCCTCGTCTTTCGTAGTGCTTGGCGAAGCCCTGCTGGAGAACCACGCTGCTCCAACACCACCACACCATCGCGCTGCTGCTGGAGTTGTTTTCCCCAACCTCTCCCTCCTCCTTGCTGGATCAAGGCGCGGGAGACGTCACCGGGCTGCACGTGTGTTGAACGCGGAGGCGCCGTTGTTCGGCGCTTAGATCGGAATCGACCGCGATCTGAATCGCTGCGTGTATGACTCCACCAACCGCGTTCTTGTAACACTTCCGCATCGCTATCTTCAAGGGTATGAAGATGCACTCCTCTCTCTCGCGTTGCTAGTTTCTCCATAGATTGATCTTGGTGATGCGTAGGAAAATTTTTATTTACTACTACGTTCCCCAACAGTGGTATCAGAGCTAGGTCTATGCGTAGTTTCTATGCACGAGTAGAACACAAGTTGTTGTGGTCGTCGATTTTGTCAATTTACTTGCCGTTACTAGTCTCATCTTGATTCGGCGGCATCGTGGGATGAAGCGGCCCGGACCGACCTTACACGTATGCTTACGTGAGACAGGTTCCACCGACTGACATGCACTAGTTGCATAAGGTGGCTAGCGGGTGTCTGTCTCTCCCACTTTAGTCGGATCGGATTCGATGAAAAGGGTCCTTATGAAGGGTAAATAGAAATTGACATATCACTTTGTGGTTTTGGCGTAGGTAAGAAACGTTCTTGCTAGAAACCTATAGCTGCCACGTAAAAAATTTGCAACAACAATTAGAGGACGTCTAACTTGTTCTTGCAGCATATGCCGTGTGATGTGATATGGCCAAAAGGATGTGATGAATGATATATGTGATGTATGAGATTGATCATGTTCTTGTAATAGGAATCACGACTTGCATGTCGATGAGTATGACAACCGGCAGGAGCCATAGGAGTTGTCTTAATTTATTGTATGACCTGCGTGTCAATGAAAACGCCATGTAATTACTTTACTTTATTGCTAACTGTTAGCCATAGTAGTAGAAGTAATAGTTGGCGAGACAACTTCATGAAGACACGATGATGGAGATCATGATGATGGAGATCATGGTGTCATGCCGGTGACGATGATGATCATGGTGCCCCGAAGATGGAGATCAAAAGGAGCAAAATGATATTGGCCATATCATGTCACTTTATGATTTGCATGTGATGTTTATCATGTTTACATCTTATTTGCTTAGAACGACGGTAGCATAAATAAGATGACCCCTCGCTAAAATTTCAAGAACGTGTTTCCCCTAACTGTGCACCGTTGCGAAGGTTCGTTGTTTCGAAGCACCACGTGATGATCGGGTGTGATAGATTCTAACGTTCGAATCAGCGGGTGTAAGCCAGATTTACACATGCAAAACACTTAGGTTGACTTGATGAGCCTAGCATGTACAGACATGGCCTCGGAACACGGAATACCGAAAGGTCGAACATGAGTCGTATAGAAGATACGATCAACATAGAGATGTTCACCGTTGATGACTAGTCCGTCTCACGTGATGATCGGACACGGCCTAGTCGATTCGGATCATGTATCACTTAGATGACTAGAGGGATGTCTATCTGAGTGGGAGTTCATTGAATAATTTGATTAGATGAACTTAATTATCATGAACTTAGTCTAAAATCTTTGCAATATGTCTTGTAGATCAAATGGCCCACGCTAATGTTGCCCTCAACTTCAACGCGTTCCTAGAGAAAACCAAACTGAAAGACGATGGTAGCAACTACACGGACTGGGTCCGTAACTTGAGGATCATCCTCATAGCTGCCAAGAAAGCATATGTCCTTGAAGCACCGCTAGGTGACGCACCTATTTTCCCAGCAACTCAAGACGTTATGAACGTCTGGCAGTCGCGTAGTGATGATTACTCCCTGGTTCAGTGCGGCATGCTTTACAGCTTAGAACCGGGGCTCCAAAAGCGTTTTGAGCAACACAGAGCATATGAGATGTTCCAAGAGCTGAAAATGGTTTTCCAAGCTCATGCCCGGGTCGAGAGATATGAAGTCTCCGACAAGTTCTACAGTTGTAAGATGGAGGAGAATAGTTCTGTCAGCGAGCATATACTCAAAATGTCTGGGTTGCACAACCACTTGTCTCAGCTGGGAGTTAATCTCCCGGATGACGCGGTCGTTGACAGAATCCTTCAGTCGCTTCCACCTAGCTACAAGAGCTTTGTGATGAACTTCAATATGCAGGGGATGGGAAAAACCATTCCTGAGGTATATTCAATGCTGAAATCAGCGGAGGTGGAGATCAAAAAGGAACATCAAGTGTTGATGGTGAATAAAACCACTAAGTTCAAGAAAGGCAAGGGTAAAAAGAACTTCAAGAAGGACGGCAAGGGAGTTGCCGCGCCCGGTAAGCAAGCCGCCGGGAAGAAGCCAAAGAATGGACCCAAGCCTGAGACTGAATGCTTTTATTGCAAGGGAAACAGTCACTGGAAGCGGAACTGCCCCAAGTACTTAGCGGATAAGAAGGCCGGCAATACCAAAGGTATATGTGATATACATGTTATTGATGTGTACCTTACCAGCGCTCGTACTAGCTCCTGGGTATTTGATACCGGTGCGGTTGCTCATATTTGTAACTCAAAACAGGAGCTGCGGAATAAGCGGAGACTGGCGAAGGACGAGGTGACGATGCGCGTCGGGAATGGTTCCAAGGTCGATGTGATCGCCGTCGGCACGCTACCTCTACATCTGCCTACGAGATTAGTTTTAAACCTCAATAATTGTTATTTAGTACTAGCTTTGAGCATGAACATTGTATCAGGATCTCGTTTGATGCGAGATGGCTACTCATTTAAATCCGAGAATAATGGTTGTTCTATTTATATGAGAGATATGTTTTATGGTCATGCCCCGCTGGTCAATGGTTTATTCTTATTGAATCTCGAACGTGATGTTACACATATTCATAGTGTGAATGCCAAAAGATGTAAGGTTGATAATGATAGTCCCACATACTTGTGGCACTGCCGCCTTGGTCACATTGGTGTCAAACGCATGAAGAAACTCCATGCAGATGGCTTTTGGAGTCTCTTGATTATGAATCATTTGACACGTGCGAACCATGCCTCATGGGTAAAATGACCAAGACTCCGTTCTTTGGAACAATGGAGCGAGCAACCAACTTATTGGAAATCATACATACTGATGTGTGCGGTCCAATGAGCGTTGAGGCTCGTGGTGGTTATCGTTATGTTCTCACCCTCACTGATGACTTAAGTAGATATGGGTATGTCTACTTAATGAAACACAAGTCTGAGACCTTTGAAAAGTTCAAGGAATTTCAGAGTGAGGTTGAGAATCAACGTGACAGGAAAATAAAGTTCTTACGATCGGATCGTGGAGGGGAATATTTGAGTCACGAATTTAGCACGCACTTAAGGAAATGTGGAATTGTTTCACAACTCACGCCGCCTGGAACACCTCAGCGTAATGGTGTGTCCAAACGTCACAATCGCACTCTATTAGATATGGTGCGATCTATGATGTCTCTTACCGATCTACCGCTATCATTTTGGGGTTATGCTTTAGAGACTGCCGCATTCACTTTAAATAGGGCTCCGTCGAAATCCGTTGAGACGACACCGTATGAATTATGGTTTGGGAAGAAACCTAAGCCGTTGTTTCTGAAAGTTTGGGGATGCGATGCTTATGTCAAGAAACTTCAACCTGAAAAGCTCGAACCCAAATCGGAAAAATGCGTCTTCATAGGATACCCTAAGGAAACTATTGGGTATACCTTCTACCTTAGATCCGAAGGCAAGATCTTTGTTGCGAAGAATGGATCCTTTCTGGAGAAAGAGTTTCTCTCGAAAGAAGTAAGTGGGAGGAAAGTAGAACTTGATGAGGTAACCCCTCTTGACCCGGAGGGTAGCGCAGCTCAGGAAGATGTTTCTGTGGTGCCTGCACCGACTAGAGAGGAAGTTAATGATGATGATCATGAAACTTCAGATCAAGTTGCTACTGAACTTCGTAGGTCCACGAGGACACGTTTCGCGCCAGAGTGGTACGGCAACCCTGTCCTAGAAATCATGTTGTTAGACAACGGTGAACCTTCGAACTATGAAGAAGCGATGGCGGGCCCGGATTCCAACAAATGGCTTGAAGCCATGAAATCCGAGATAGGATCCATGTATGAAAACGAAGTATGGACTTTAACAGACTTGCCCGATGATCAGCAAGCCATAGAGAACAAATGGATCTTTAAGAAGAAGACAGACGCGGATGGTAATGTGACCATCTATAAGGCTCGACTTGTCGCTAAGGGTTATCGACAAGTTCAAGGGGTTAACTATGATGAGACCTTCTCACCCGTAGCGAAGCTGAAGTCCGTCTGAATCATGTTAGCAATTGCTGCATTCTATGATTATGAGATATGGCAAATGGACGTCAAAACGGCATTCCTTAATGGTTTCCTTAAGGAAGAATTGTATATGATGCAGCCGGAAGGTTTTGTCGATCCTAATAATGCTGACAAGGTATGGAAACTCCAGCGCTCAATCTATGGGCTGGTGCAAGCATCTCGGAGTTGGAACATTCGCTTTGATGAGATGATCAAAGCGTTTGGGTTTACACAGACTTATGGAGAAGCCTGTGTTTACAAGAAAGTGAGTGGGAGCTCTGTAGCATTTCTCATATTATATGTGGATGACATACTATTAATGGGAAATGATATAGAATTCTTGGAAAGCATAAAGGCCTACTTGAAGAAGTGTTTTTCAATGAAGGACCTTGGAGAAGCTGCTTACATATTAGGCATCAAGATCTATAGAGATAGATCGAGACGCCTCATTGGTCTTTCGCAAAGCACATACCTTGACAAGATATTGAAGAAGTTCAATATGGATCAGTCCAAGAAGGGGTTCTTGCCTGTATTGCAAGGTGTGAGATTGAGCACGGCTCAATGCCCGACCTCGGCAGAAGATAGAGAAAAGATGAGTGTCATCCCCTATGCCTCAGCCATAGGGTCTATTATGAATGCCATGTTGTGTACCAGACCTGATGTAAACCTCGCCGTAAGTTTGGTAGGTAGGTACCAAAGTAATCCCGGCATGGAACACTGTACAGCGGTCAAGAACATCCTGAAGTACCTAAAAAGGACTAAGGATATGTTTCTTGTTTATGGAGGTGACGAAGAGCTCGTCGTAAAGGGTTACGTCGATGCTAGCTTCGACACATATCTGGATGACTCCAAGTCACAAACCAGATACGTGTATATTTTGAATGGTGGGGCAGTCAGCTGGTGCAGTTGCAAGCAAAGCGTCATGGCGGGATCTACATGTGAAGCGGAGTACATAGCTGCCTCGGAGGCAGCACAGGAAGCAGTCTGGATGAAGGAGTTCATCACCGACCTAGGAGTTATTCCCAATGCGTCGGGCCCAATGACTCTCTTCTGTGACAACACTGGAGCTATTGCCCTTGCCAAGGAGCTCAGGTTTCACAAGAAGACCAGGCATATCAAGCGTCGCTTCAACTCCATTCGTGAACATGTTCAAGATGGAGACATAGATATTTGTAAAGTGCATACGGATCTGAATGTCGCAGATCCATTGACTAAACCTCTTCCACGAGCAAAACATGATCAACACCAGAACTCTATGAGTGTTCGATTCATCACAATGTAACTAGATTATTGACTCTAGTGCAAGTGGAAGACTATTGGAAATATGCCCTAGAGGCACTAATAAAGTGGTTATTATTATATTTCCTTGTTCATGATAATTGTCTATTGTTCATGCTATAATTGTGTTATCTGGAAATCGTAATAAATGTGTGAAAACATAGACCACAACATGTCCCTAGTGAGCCTCTAGTTGACTAGCTCATTGATCAATAGATGGTTACGGTTTCCTGACCATGGACATTGGATGTCGTTGATAACGGGATCACATCATTAGGAGAATGATGTGATGGACAAGACCCAATCCTAAGCATAGCACTAGATCGTGTAGTTCGTCTGCTAAAGCTTTTCTAATGTCAAGTATCATTTCCTTAGACCATGAGATTATGCAACTCCCGGATACCGTAGGAATGCTTTGGGTGTATCAAACGTCACAACGTAACTGGGTGACCATAAAGGTGCACTACAGGTATCTCCAAAAGTGTCTGTTGGGTTGGCACGAATCGAGACTGGGATTTGTCACTCCGTATGACGGAGAGGTATCTCTGTGCCCACTCGGTAATGCATCATCATAATGAGCTCAATGTGACTAAAGAGTTAGCCACGGGATCAAGCGTTATGGAACGAGTAAAGAGACTTGCCGGTAACGAGATTGAACAAGGTATAGGGATACCGACGATCGAATCTCGGGCAAGTATCATACCGGTAGACAAAGGGAATTGTATACGGGATTGATTGAATCCCCAACATCGTGGTTCATCCGATGAGATCATCGTGGAACATGTGGGAGCCAACATGGGTATCCAGATCCCGCTGTTGGTTATTGACCGGAGAGATGTCTCGGTCATGTCTACATGCCTCCCGAACCCGTAGGGTCTACACACTTAAGGTTCGATAACGCTAGGGTTATAGGGAAAGTTTGTACGTGGTTACCGAATGTTGTTCGGATTCCCGGATGAGATCCCGGACGTCATGAGGAGTTCCGGAATGGTCCGGAGGTAAAGAATAATATATAGGAAGTGAGGTTTTGGTCACCGGAAGTGTTTTGGGCGTCACCGGTAATGTACCGGGACCACCGGAAGGGTTCCGGGGGTCCACCGGGTGGGGCCACCAGCCCCGGAGGCTTGCATGGGCCAAGAGTGGGAAGGGACCAGCCCCTGAGTGGGCTGGTGCGCCTCGCCCCAAGGCCCAAGGTGCAGCAAAGAGGAGAAGGGGGAAACCCTAGGCGCAGATGGGCCTAAGGCCCACCCTAGGGCGCGCCCCCCCTCTCTCCCCCTCTTGGCCGCCCCCCCTCCATCCCATCTAGGGCTGTCGCCCCCCTAGGGTGGGAACCCTAGAGGGGGCGCACCCCCCTCCCCTCCTCCTATATATAGTGGGGGTTTTGGGGCTGCCAAGAACACGAATCTCTCTCCCTCTTGGCGCAGCCCTACCTCTCCACCTCCTCGTCTTTCGTAGTGCTTGGCGAAGCCCTGCTGGAGAACCACGCTGCTCCAACACCACCACGCTGTCGTGCTGCTGCTGGAGTTGTCTTCCCCAACCTCTCCCTCCTCCTTGCTGGATCAAGGCACGGGAGACGTCATCGGGCTGCACGTGTGTTGAACGCGGAGGCGCCGTTGTTCGGCGCTTAGATCGGAATCGACCGCGATCTGAATCGCTGCGTGTACGACTCCACCAACCGCGTTCTTGTAACGCTTCCACATCGCTATCTTCAAGGGTATGAAGATGCGCTCCTCTCTCTCTCGTTGCTAGTTTCTCCATAGATTGATCTTGGTGATGCGTAGGAAGTTTTTATTTACTACTACGTTCCCCAACAGTGTGGTGACCGGAGACCTGTGAAGCCGTGGTGTGCCCTCCAAGTAAAGGGTGGACGAGATCTCTTTCCTTCTTGTTGTAATCTATCTTCGGTAACCCTAACCCTATTGGTTTCTATATAAACAGAGGGTTGTAGTCATTAGGGGCAGAGCTATCTTCATCCTCCTGTAGCCTAGGGTTTAGCTCATACTGATCTCGAGGTAGATCTACTCTGTAAACCACACTATACAATCAATACAATGAAGCAGGATGTAGGGTATTACCTCTTCGAGAGGGCCTAAACCTGGGTAAACACTGTGTTCATCGTCCCTTGTTACCCATTGATCCTAGATCCACAGCTCGGGACCCCCTACCCCGAGGTCTGCCGATTTTGACACTGACATTGGTGCTTTTGTTGGGGAACGTAGTAGTAAATCAAATTTTTTTCTACGCATCACCAAGATCAATCTATGGAGAGACTAGCAACGAGAGAGAGAGGAGTGCATCTTCATACCCTTGAAGATCGCGATGCGGAAGCGTTGCAAGAACGCGGTTGGAGGAGTCGTACACGCAGCGATTCAGATCGCGGTCGATTCCGATCTTAGCACCGAACAACGGGGCCTCCGCGTTCAACACACGTGCAGCCCGGTGACGTCTCCCGCGCCTTGATCCAGCAAGGAGGAGGGAGAGGATGGGGAAGACAGCTCCAGCAGCACGACGGCGTGGTGGTGGAACTTGCAGTTCTCCGGCAGGGCTTCGCCAAGCTCAAACGGAGGAGGAGGAGGTGTTGGAGAGGGGGAGGGCTGCGCCAGGGGAGAGGTTGTGGCCTCCCTCCCACCCCTCCACTATTTATAGGCTGGGGGGGA
This sequence comes from Thinopyrum elongatum, assembly GCA_011799875.1. Classification (NCBI taxonomy): domain Eukaryota; kingdom Viridiplantae; phylum Streptophyta; class Magnoliopsida; order Poales; family Poaceae; genus Thinopyrum; species Thinopyrum elongatum. The sequence goes on from CM022300.1 coordinate 51,621,381, forward strand.
GAGGGGGCCGGCCCCCTAGATCCCATCTAGGGTTAGGGGCGGCGGCCAAGGGGGGGAGGAGTGCCTCCCAAGTCAAGTGGAGGCCCTCCCCCCTAGGGTTTCCCCTCTCCCATGCGCATGGGCCTTAGGGGGGCTGGTTCCCCTAGCCCATTAAGGCTAGGGCGCCCCCTTACAGCCCATGCTGCTGTATTGGACGTGGTGGAACACTTTCCGGACCCCTCCGGAATCCTCCGGAACCTTTCGAAAGCTTCCCGGTACAATACCGAAAAAACCAAAACTTTTCCGGAACCCCAATAACAACTTCCCATATATAAATCTTTACCTCCGGACCATTCCGGAACTCCTCGTGATGTCCGGGATCTCATCCGGGACTCTGAACAACATTCGGTATCCACATACTGTTTCCCATAACAACCCTAGAGTCACCGACCTTAAGTGTGTAGACCCTACAGGTTCGGGAACCATGCAGACATGACCGAGACATCTCTCCGGCCAATAACCAACAGCGGGATCTGGATACCCATGTTGGCTCCCACATGTTCCATGATGATCTCATCGGATGAACCACAATGTCGAGGATTCAATCAATCCCGTATACAATTCCCTTTGTCCACCAGTATGATACTTGCCCGAGATTCGATCGTCGGTATCCCTATACCTTGTTCAATCTCGTTACCGGCAAGTATCTTTACTCGTTCCGTAACGCATGATCCCGTGGCTAACTCTTTAGCACCACAGAAACATCTTCCTGAGCTACGCTACTCTCCGGTTCAAGAGGGGGTACCTCATCAAGTTCTACTTTCCTCCCACTTACTTCTTTCAAGAGAAACTCTTTCTCTAGAAAGGATCCATTCTTGGCAACAAAAATCTTGCCTTCGGATCTAAGGTAGAAGGTATACCCAATAGTTTCTTTAGGGTATCCTATGAAGACGCATTTTTCCGATTTGGGTTCGAGCTTTTCAGGTTGAAGTTTCTTGACATAAGCATCGCATCCCCAAACCTTCAGAAACGACAGCTTAGGTTTCTTCCCAAACCATAATTCATACGGTGTCGTCTCAACGGATTTCGACATAGCCCTATTTAAAGTGAATGCGGCAGTCTCTAAAGCATAACCCCAAAATGATAGCGGTAGATCGGTAAGAGACATCATAGATCGCACCATATCCAATAGAGTGCGATTACGATGTTCGGACACACCATTACGCTGAGGTGTTCCAGGCGGCGTGAGTTGTGAAACAATTCCACATTTCCTTAAGTGCGTGCCAAACTCGTGACTCAAATATTCCCCTCCACGATCTGATCGTAAGAACTTTATTTTCCTGTCACGTTGATTCTCTACCTCACTCTGAAATTCCTTGAACTTTTCGAAGGTCTCAGACTTGTGTTTCATTAAGTAGACATACCCATATCTACTTAAGTCATCAGTGAGGGTGAGAACATAACGATAACCACCGCGAGCCTCAACGCTCATTGGACCGCACACATCAGTATGTATGATTTCCAATAAGTTGGTTGCTCGCTCCATTGTCCCGGAGAACGAAGTCTTGGTCATTTTGCCCATGAGGCATGGTTCGCACGTGTCAAATGATTCATAATCAAGAGACTCCAAAAGTCCATCTGCATGGAGTTTCCTCATGCGTTTGACACCAATGTGACCAAGGCGGCAGTGCCACAAGTATGTGGGACTATCATTATCAACCTTACATCTTTTGGCATTCACACTATGAATATGTGTAACATCACGTTCGAGATTCAATAAGAATAAACCATTGACCAGCGGGGCATGACCATAAAACATATCTCTCATATAAATAGAACAACCATTATTCTCGGATTTAAATGAGTAGCCATCTCGCATCAAACGAGATCCTGATACAATGTTCATGCTCAAAGCTGGTACTAAATAACAATTATTAAGGTTTAAAACTAATCCCGAAGGTAGATGTAGAGGTAGCGTGCCGACGGCGATCACATCGACCTTGGAACCATTCCCGACGCGCATCGTCACCTCGTCCTTCGCCAGTCTCCGCTTATTCCGCAGCTCCTGTTTTGAGTTACAAATATGAGCAACCGCACCGGTATCAAATACCCAGGAGCTACTACGAGCGCTGGTAAGGTACACATCAATAACATGTATATCACATATACCTTTGGTATTGCCGGCCTTCTTATCCGTTAAGTACTTGGGGCAGTTCCGCTTGCAGTGACCGTTTCCCTTACAATAAAAGCATTCAGTCTCAGGCTTGGGTCCATTCTTTGGCTTCTTCCCGGTAGCTTGCTTACCGGGCGCGGCAACTCCCTTGCCGTCCTTCTTGAAGTTCTTTTTACCCTTGCCTTTCTTGAACTTAGTGGTTTTATTCACCATCAACACTTGATGTTCCTTTTTGATCTCCACCTCCGCTGATTTCAGCATTGAATATACCTCAGGAATGGTTTTTTCCATCCCCTGCATATTGAAGTTCATCACAAAGCTCTTATAGCTAGGTGGAAGCGACTGAAGGATTCTGTCAACGACCGCGTCATCCGGGAGATTAACTCCCAGCTGAGACAAGCGGTTGTGCAACCCAGACATTTTGAGTATATGCTCGCTGACAGAACTATTCTCCTCCATCTTACAAATGTAGAACTTGTCGGAGACTTCATATCTCTCGACCCGGGCATGAGCTTGGAAAACCATTTTCAGCTCTTGGAACATCTCATATGCTCCGTGTTGCTCAAAACGCTTTTGGAGCCCCGGTTCTAAGCTGTAAAGCATGCCGCACTGAACCAGGGAGTAATCATCACTACGCGACTGCCAGGCGTTCATAACGTCTTGAGTTGCCGGGAAAACAGGTGCGTCACCTAGCGGTGCTTCAAGGACATAAGCTTTCTTGGCAGCTATGAGGATGATCCTCAGGTTACGAACCCAGTCCGTGTAGTTGCTACCATCATCTTTCAGCTTGGTTTTCTCTAGGAACGCGTTGAAGTTGAGGGCAACATTAGCGTGGGCCATTTGATCTACAAGACATATTGTAAAGATTTTAGACTAAGTTCATGATAATTAAGTTCATCTAATCAAATTATTCAATGAACTCCCACTCAGATAGACATCCCTCTAGTCATCTAAGTGATACATGATCCGAATCGACTAGGCCGTGTCCGATCATCACGTGAGACGGACTAGTCATCAACGGTGAACATCTCTATGTTGATCGTATCTTCTATACGACTCATGTTCGACCTTTCGGTCTTCCATGTTCCGAGGCCATGTCTGTACATGCTAGGCTCGTCAAGTCAACCTAAGTGTCTTGCATGTGTAAATTTGGCTTACACCCGTTGTATTCGAACGTTAGAATCTATCACACCCGATCATCACGTGGTTCTTCGAAACAACGAACCTTCGCAACAGTGCACAGTTAGGGGAAACACTTGAAATTTTAGCGAGGGATCATCTTATTTATGCTACCGTCGTTCTAAGCAAATAAGATGTAAACACGATAAACATCACATGCAATCAAATAGTGACATGATATGGCCAATATCATTTTGCTCCTTTTGATCTCCATCTTTGGGGCACCATGATCATCATCGTCACCGGCATGACACCATGATCTCCATCATCATGATCTCCATCATCGTGTCTTCATGAAGTTGCCTCGCCAACTATTACTTCTACTACTATGGCTAACGGTTAGCAATAAAGTAAAGTAATTACATGGCGTTTTTCATTGACACGCAGGTCATACAATAAATTAAGACAACTCCTATGGCTCCTGCCGGTTGTCATCCTCATCGACATGCAAGTCATGATTCCTATTACAAGAACATGATCAATCTCATACATCACATATATCATTCATCACATCCTTTTGGCCATATCACATCACACGGCACATGCTGCAAGAACAAGTTAGACGTCGTCTAATTGTTGTTGCAAAATATTTTTACGTGGCTGCTAAAGGTTTCTAGCAAGAACGTTTCTTACCTACGACACAACCACAACGTGATATGCCAATTTCTATTTACCCGTCAAAAGGACCCTTTTCATCGAATCCGATCCGACTAAAGTGGGAGAGACAGACACCCGCTAGCCACCTTATGCAACTAGTGCATGTCAGTCGGTGGAACCTGTCTCACGTAAGCGTACGTGTAAGGTCGGTCCGGGCCGCTTCATCCCACGATGCCGCCGAATCAAGATAAGACTAGTAACGGCAAGAAAATTGAAAAAATCGACGCCCACAACAACTTGTGTTCTACTCGTGCAAGAAACTACGCATAGACCTAGCTCTGAAACCACTGTTGGGAACGTAGTAGTAAATCAAAAAAAATTCCTACGCATCACCAAGATCAATCTATGGAGAGACTAGCAACGAGAGAGAGAGGAGTGCATCTTCATACCCTTGAAGATCGCGATGCGGAAGCGTTGCAAGAATGCGGTTGGAGGAGTCGTACACGCAGCGATTCAGATCGCGGTCGATTCCGATCTTAGCACCGAACAACGGTGCCTCCGCGTTCAACACACGTGCAGCCCGGTGACGTCTCCCGCGCCTTGATCTAGCAAGGAGGAGGGAGAGGTTGGGGAAGACAGCTCCAGCAGCACGACGGCGTGGTGGTGGAACTTGCAGTTCTCCGGCAGGGCTTCGCCAAGCTCAAACGGAGTAGGAGGAGGTGTTGGAGAGGGGGAGGGCTGCGCCAGGGGTGAGGTTGTGGCCTCCCTCCCACCCCTCCACTATTTATAGGCTGGGGGGGAGAGGGGGCCGGCCCCCTAGATCCCATCTAGGGTTAGGGGTGGCGGCCAAGGGGGGGAGGAGTGCCTCCCAAGTCAAGTGGAGGCCCTCCCCCTTAGGGTTTCCCCTCTCCCATGCGCATGGGCCTTAGGGGGGCTGGTTCCCCTAGCCCATTAAGGCTAGGGCGCCCCCTTACAGCCCATGCTGCTGTATTGGACGTGGTGGAACACTTTCCGGACTTCCAGACCCCTCCGGAATCCTCCGGAACCTTTCGAAAGCTTCCCGGTACAATACCGAAAAAACCGGAACTTTTTCCGGAACCCGAATAACAACTTCCCATATATAAATCTTTACCTCCGGACCATTCCGGAACTCCTCGTGATGTCCGGGATCTCATCCGGGACTCCGAACAACATTCGGTATCCACATACTATTTCCCATAACAACCCTAGAGTCACCGAACCTTAAGTGTGTAGACCCTACGGGTTCGGGAACCATGCAGACATGACCAAGACATCTCTCCGGCCAATAACCAACAGCGGGATCTGGATACCCATGTTGGCTCCCACATGTTCCACGATGATCTCATCAGATGAACCACGATGTCGAGGATTCAATCAATCCCGTATACAATTCCCTTTGTCCACCGGTATGATACTTGCCCGAGATTCGATCGTCGGTATCCCTATACCTTGTTCAATCTCGTTACCGGCAAGTCTCTTTACTCGTTCCGTAACGCATGATCCCGTGGCTAACTCTTTAGTCACATTGAGCTCATTATGATGATGCATTACCGAGTGGGCCCAGAGATACCTCTCCGTCATACGGAGTGACAAATCCCAGTCTCGATTCGTGCCAACCCAACAGACACTTTCGGAGATACCTGTAGTGCACCTTTATGGTCACCCAGTTACGTTGTGACGTTTGATACACCCAAAGCATTCCTATGGTATCCGGGAGTTGCACAATCTCATGGTCTAAGGAAATGATACTTGACATTAGAAAAGCTTTAGCAGACGAACTACACGATCTAGTGCTATGCTTAGGATTGGGTCTTGTCCATCACATCATTCTCCTAATGATGTGATCCCGTTATCAACGACATCCAATGTCCATGGTCAGGAAATCGTAACCATCTATTGATCAACGAGCTAGTCAACTAGAGGCTCACTAGGGACATTGTTGTGGTCTATGTATTCACACATGCATTACGATTTCCGGATAACACAATTATAGCATGAACAATAGACAATTATCATGAACAAGGAAATATAATAATAACCACTTTATTATTGCCTCTAGGGCATATTTCCAACAGCTTTCATTGAGAGTTCCGATGTGTGATCGCCGAGAGGGTCGATGGCTCAACCGGTCGATGGAGACCGCACCCGTACCGAGGGCTTTACTGCTCCTGGTCACCTCCTCGTTTTCAGCAGCATATTAGTACGCGCCAACCCTGCCGGTCGCCTCGACCAGATCGAAGGCCTCACCCCCATTGAAGGATCCGTCGGTCCAGGGACATCGAACCCAGGACTAGCAAACTCACAAAAGTCCGATATCTTTCAAGGTCCAGCCCCGAAGCACAACTCCGACGGACCGCCCGTAGGGCCTCCCGTCGAGTCACCGGAGCGTTTGGCGCCCCTATGTGCCCAACCGGCAGATCAGTTGGCAGATCTGTTCCGCACAATAAGAATTTCTATTATCAAGCCTGCAGCCTACGACCGGATCAGGCTTAAACCCGATGACCGAGAAATAAACACCCCTCCGGTCACGCACCTCGTCGCCACTATTGAAGAGGCACAGGAGGGGCCACAGCCATGCAAGCTAAAGACGATGTACACTCGAATCTCCAGCTCAGAGTCAGACACCAGCCTGGATGTATGTCCGGACATAACACCTGACACAAGTCCCGGCCTTGAGCCTATCCGGCCACTCACCAGTTCGGATCTGAGTCCTGTGCGGTCAGGACCGGACATGCTTCAACCTCCCATCAAGGATAGTCCGAATCCGCGGCAAGGGGGAATTCTCGAAATTTTCCCACCCACCCACCACACGGAATACTGTCCGGATTCGGGAAGCCCAGACATATGGGACCTCATGTATGTCAAGCAGCTGCCAAACGAGACAGTCCACCATTATTGGGCTAGGTTTCTCCTAGTAAAAAACAGGATGGCACCTTGCTGTGAAAAAGAAATAATTAAAGCCTTCCAGTTCAACTGCAGGGATGAGGGCCTCTTAAACGCCCTCGGGTGCCGCCGAATTCAAAGCTTCACCGAACTGTCAGACATGGTACGCAAATATTGCGCGATGGAGGACACATGGAGGGCGCAACAGCTGAGCATGGGGTCACAGCCCACCGCGCACCACGGAAAGCCTCGCCTTAAACGAGCCTACACAAATCGGTCACTGGAGCGGGAGCCCAATGACAAGAAAGCCAGGCCTAGATCGGTGTTAGATGAGTTGCTGGATAAACCATGCCCAATACATTCGGTCTTGCTAGATGCAAACCCAACCCAGAGACTTCGAGCCTGCTGGGTGGTAAGACAAGTGGCCAAATATGGCGAACCAATCTCGGGCCTTACACCCCCAGATAAACAGTCTTCAGCCGCACCACGGGGCCACAATGTCTTTACGGTATACGATACATTCACCTCAAATAGCAAAAGGAAAAAGGCTCTTCGGGAGCTCAGCCAAATATATCAAGTGGCGGCCGCACAGCCATGGGCGAATACTCCTATCACCTTCGATGAGAAGGACGAGCCAAGCCCTCGCGTCAGCCACTCACCGGCCACACTGGTCCTCGACCCCATTATCGATGGCTTCTGGCTGACTAAAGTACTAATGGACGGAGGCAGCGGCCTCAATCTCATTTACGAGGATACGCTCGAGAAGATGCAGATCAACATGTCTCGCATCAAACGCAGTAGCACTACATTCCGCAGTATAATACCCGGTAGGGAGGCACACTGCTCGGGACGCATAACCCTCGATGTTGTGTTCGGCACACTCGACAACTACAGATCCGAACCCTTGCTATTCCACATTGTGCCCTTCCGCAGCGGATACGATGCCCTTCTAGCCCGAGAGGCATTCTCGAGATTTCAGGCCATACCACATTACGGGTATATGAAACTCAAAATGCCAGGGTCCAATGGGGTAATTTCACATAAAAGTGACCCAAGCAGAGCCTTGAGAGCCGAAAACAAAATGGCATCTCTCACCTTATCCGAAGCCCTCGCGGCCGAAGAATTAACAGCGTTACGCACTACCGTCGACAGGGACGACGTGGTTCTCAGTAAAAGACAACAATCCACGTCATTCAAGCCAGCAGATGAAATAGTAAAATTTCAAGTGCACCCAACAGATCCCAACAAAACGACGTCCATAGGAGCACAGCTGGACCCCGCAGTCGACGAGGCATTAAGGACATTCCTGCGTTAAAATTGGGACATATTCGCCTGGCACCCCTCGGACATGCCAGGAATCCCACGCAGGAAAGCAGAGCACAGCCTCAACATTCTAAAAGGCTTTAAACCAGTGAAACAGACCCTGCACCGATTTTCTGAACACAAACGACAAGCCATGGGCGAAGAACTCGCAAAACTGTTGGAGGCCAGATTCATCCGTGAGATCAAGCACCCCGAGTGGTTAGCAAACCTGGTAATGGTACCAAAGAAGGATAAGTCCTGGCGATTCTGTGTTGATTTCAAAGACCTTAACAAGGCCTGCCCTAAGGATCCTTTCCCCCTGCCGAGGATAGACCAGATCATCGACGCCACCGCCGGACACGACTCACTATGTTTTCTTGACGCATACTCCGGATACCACCAGATCAAGATGAAAGAGTCCGACCAGACGGCAACCACATTCATTACCCCTTACGGGCCCTTCTGCTTCAACACCATGCCGTTTGGATTGAAAAACGCAGGAGCCACATACCAACGCATGATTCAAGCATGCCTCGAAAATCAAATTGGCAAAACGGTCGAGGCATACGTGGACGATGTGGTTGTCAAAACCAAACACATAGACCAACTGGTAGACGACCTACACCAAACCTTCGACAACTTGCGAGCTTATGACATACGACTCAACCCAGAAAGATGTATATCCGGGGTCCCCGCCGGAAAGCTACTCAGATTCATCATTTCCCATAGAGGAATCGAGGCCAATCCGGCCAAAACTAGAGCGCTATCTCAGCTCGCAATACCAACAGAGCTCAAACATGTTCAGAAGCTGGCAGGATGCGTGGCAGCCTTGAGCCGCTTCATATCCCGCCTCGGAGAAAATGCATTACCACTCTACAAGCTGCTCAAAAAGACCAAGAATTTCCAATGGAGAGACGAAGCAACTGCGGCCCTCGAGGAGATTAAAACACTCCTAGCCAGCAACCCTATCTTAACCGCACCTAGTGTTGGTGAGCCCATGTTGCTATATGGCTCAGCCACCAATCAGGTGGTCAGTGCGGTGCTTGCGGTGGAAAGGGAATCCGAGGGCCATTAATTTCAAGTGCAGAAGCCGGTCTATTATGTGTCTGAAGTGCTAACACCATGTAAAACACGGTACCCGCACTATCAAAAGATAGCTTACACAGTCTTCATGGCGTCCCGAAAGCTTCGATGCTACTTTCAAGAATGTTCAGTCACAGTGGCATCGGAGGTCCCCTTGAACGATATAATCAATAACAAAGATGCCACGGGCCGCATCGCCAAGTGGGCCATCGAGCTCCTCCCCTTCGAGATAACATACAAACCACGCCGAGCCATTAAATCTCAGGTGCTGGCCGATTTTATTGCCGAATGGACCGAAGCCGAACTACCCCGGGAATACAACACATATTCACACTGGACAATGTATTTTGACGGCTCAAAGATGTTAGCCGGACTGGGGGCTGGGGTCATCTTAACCTCCCCCACAGGTGACACTATTCGATATGTCTTACAGATAATGTACATGGACTCCAACAACGCAGCCGAATACGAAGCGCTACTACATGGCCTTCGTATGGCCACAACAATGGGAGTGCAGTGCCTCGAGGTAAGGGGAGATTCAAACCTAGCGATCTCTCAAGTCAACAGCGAATTCGATGCCAAGGACCCCAAGATGGCGGCTTACAGAAACGCAGTCCTCCGGATATCGGCCCGATTCGAGGGCCTAGAATTTCACCATGTCGCTAGAGACAACAATCAAGCAACCGACGTCCTCGCCCGCATGGGTGCCAAGCGCGACCCTGTTCACAAAAACACCTTCCTCGAGCGGCTCTTTAAGCCCTCCGTGGTGTGGCAGGACAATGTCACCAGTGCATCAACACATGAGCCCGCTAACAACACCTCACCGGACAACGCGCCAGACGACCATATCATCGGCGGCTCCGCACTCGAGGAAACTCCCTCCGCCCATGAAGTCATGGCCGTAACCCCAACCTGGACAGAACCCCTGCTAGCCTATCTCACACAAAAGCAGCTTCCGGAGGACCAAATTGAAGCGCGGCGTATAGTTCGGCGCTCTAAAGCATACAAGGTCCATGAAGGTGAACTCTATAAAAAGAGTACCACAGGAGTTTTACAAAGATGCATCTCCGAGGAGGAGGGGCAGCAGCTCTTGGCAGAGATACACGCAGGCATGGGCGGACACCACGTGGCGGCTCGGGCTTTGGTCAGCAAAGCTTTCCGAGCAGTTTTTTTTGGCCTACCGCCCGCGAAGATGCCCGGACATTAGTTCAGCACTGCGTCGGATGTCAGTTGTTTACAAACCAAAGCCATATCCCCCCACAGCCCTTCGGACGATACCGATAACTTGGCCTTTCACGATCTGGGGTCTCGACATGGTCGGGCCACTCAAAGGGGGGACACACAAAAAGAAGTACCTATTGGTCATGGTCGACAAATTCGCCAAGTGGATTGAGCCAAGACCCGTTACTTTGGCAGAATCCGGATCAGTCGTCGACTTCCTATCCGATGTTGTACACCATTACGGTGCCCCCATAGTATAATTACCGATAATGGTACCAACTTCACCGCCCAGGAAGTCAAAGACTGGTGCGGCAAAATGGGCATCAAGCTCGGTTACGCTTCGGTGTACCACCCACAGACCAACGGGCAGGTCGAACGGGCCAATGGACTCATTATGAGCGGCATTATGCCTCGCCTAGTTCGATCCCTTGAACAATCTGGCTACCATTGGGTCGAGGAACTTGATTCCGTACTATGGGGGCTGCGCACCACCCCTAATCGGTCAACCGGATACACACCATTTTTATGGTATACGGTGCAGAAGCAGTCCTCTCATGCGACCTCATCCATGACGCGCCTAGAATGCACATGTACGAAGAAAAGGAAGCCAAGCTCGATCGGCAGGACGATCTAGACACACTGGAAGAAGAGCGAGACATAGCTCGGGCTCGGTCCGTGTTCTATCAATAACAAACACGACGTTACCACAAATGCGAAGTGCGGGCAAAGAGATACAACATGGGAGACCTTGTCCTCCGACTCCCCGAAAAACAGAAGAATAAACTATCACCTAAATGGGAGGGACCGTACATCATCGATGAAGTACTTATAGGAGGAGCGTATCATCTTCGCCGCCCGTCTGACAATGGCCTCGAGCCGAACCCGTGGAATGCAGCAAGGCTGCGGCGTTTTTACGCCTGAGTCCGAAGTCAATTTTTGCCTTGTTTTTTTTTACCTTTTTCTCCCTTTCATCGTGGTGCTAGTTCGGTTAAATCGAACCTCACCGGGCCACTACTATATACCATTAAATGTAATACCCAGCTTCGCTTGGGGCTCCCTTAGACGAGCCGCATACATGCATACACCGCATTCGTTATGATTGCATCCTTCTCATACATGTTAATCCAAAATATGCACTTGTTTGACTTAAGATCTTTGCCAAGCCGGGTTGCCTGGCTCCTGTGATTACCCCTACGTTCCTGATTGTTCGGGTAGGGAGTAAAGGGAGCACCTCTGCGATTGTTATGACCGGGTCACCCGGGACCGTACCTCAGACGAAAGAAGCCGAAAGCTAGCATTCTTACAGAATACAATAAGTCGGCCTAAGGGAAGTGAATATAGCCTCGAGCTTACCACCAAGGTTCTTTTTTAAAGCCATTGGTGTCCGTTGATCTTACGTATCCGGATTATTATTTTACCTGAAGAAAGGAACCCTTGGAGGAACTATTTTCATCAGAAGATGTTTCTTACGTCAAATAGTAATATAACATAGCTCTCCGCACATGTTTTGTCTGTTTAAGCCAGATGGCCGGATTGCCTTGTTCCCGAAGTATTATTTCATTTTCACGGCACAAAGTACGGAACACTTCCCGATCCATGATTATGGAGGTAGAAGCCGATGGCCGGCTAAGACAACATTCTTTCAAAAATAAATAAGAATGCGGATTGAGCACGGTCAATGTAAAGTACATGGATACATAAAATTGACAAAATTACTCCTTCTCGACATTGTCTATCAATTGCTCTAAAGCACAGTCCTTCTGAGAATAGCGAGCGGCTTGCATCACGTCGTTGTACACCAAGCTCAGCGGTATCTCCTGACCGTCCGGACCCACGGGTCCAACCCGGGACATATGCACCGGGTCCAGCTTGATGAAGCGGGTCTTTACCATAGCCCGCGCCTTGCGCGCTCCTTCTCGATAGGCCAAGATCTTCCATAATTCAAACATTCACCAAGCCCCTTTAAAGATACTGGCTAGATCGGACATACTCTCTTGAGGCGCATCTGACGGCCATAACACCTTCGCCATGCTCTTCAGGGCTTTCCGGGCCTTCTCGTAGGTCTTCGACAGCTCCTTTAATAGGTTCCCATCATATGTGTCTACTTCTTCCTCGGGTCGCCCAGTCAGGAGACCTAATAAACAGGTGTTGCACATCATCATTAACACATCAATGACATGGACCAACAGCGCGGTGCGATCAGCGCTTACCGTATATGCCACCTTTTAGATTTTGGTTTTTCCCCAAATCTTGTGCCAGCTGAGTCTTTAAACTCTCAATTTCCTCGGCTTGCCGTTTATTCTCCGCCTTGAGCTCATTTTTATCCTCATAACTCCGCGACAACACGCGTTTACCAGCCTCAAGCTCTTTGCGCAACTCGTTCGCGGCCTCCGTGACTGCATGACAAAAATAGTGTGAACACATAAAATACACCATATACCCTTCCCCGAGTTGGGAAGCGGTTCTTCTCACTTACCGGACTTATCGCTGCTGGCTTCTCGAGCCGCATCCAGTTCGGCCTTGGTGTCGACCAACTATTTCCGGCTAGCCTCAAGCTCTTCGGCCAGGTTTTTGCTATGCTCTCTTGCGGCCTACAAAATTACATAATTAGAAATCCTTAACTCGACCGTCCCACCTGAATTAAGGCTTGGGGCCTAGTTAGTTAGGGAACTTACTCTCAAGCTATATACCTGCACCTTGGCGGCAAATAGACCGGTAATCCCATCAAGGCATGTCCGGGCTGCTCCAAGGTACACGTCTACCGAGTTAAAAGCATTTAACTCCTATTCGGTAAAGGCGGTCTGGCGCAAAGTCTCCCTCCGGCGGTGATGGTTCATTACGCTCTCGACTTTGGAATTAGTGACCGAAACTTCGTCGGAATCCGCCGGAGGCACGCCAACCGCCGTATATTCGGAGGGGGCTCCAGCCCGTGCCGAAGACCGGGGACCGGAATTGCGGTTCGGTGCATCCGGGAAACCTTTGGATTGATGTAGAGACACACGCCTTCTGCAAAGGTCGAGCGGGCCTTAATAAACAAATGACAAAGGAGATCCTCGCTGCAATTCAAAAACGCGTTACCTCTGGGCAGAAGGGGCAGGTGTGTCCACCTCGGCGGAAGCTTTCCGTTTTGATCTCCCATCAAGGGTTGAAGCTGGCGCGATCCGCGCTCCTCCTGAGGCATTTTTACGCGTAGTACGGTGACCCTTGGGAGCAGAAATCAGCACAGGGGGGAGGGGTAGCGCGAGACGAGCGCCTTGTTCGGGAGGGGGTCTTCTTTTCACTTACTGTGGAAGAAGGAAGAACCCCGGGGTGATCGGCTGTCATGGCCACCCTGACATCGTCAAGGCCCTCCTGATAGAACACCCCGTCTTCAAATTTGATCGACGTCTCTGGGTCGTCATGATACCCCGGATCACCTTCGCGAGAATGATTCTCTGGTTGAGGAGGAGGGCAACTGATGGACGCAACTTGACGCCTCCATCCCTGTTCAAGTGGCTATCAGTGAGAATTCGATGATATGTGGGCTCAAAATAATGGATTGTGGCTTACCCAGTCCGCCGGATTGTATCCGGAGTAGCCTTCTCGAATACTCATGCGAGCGAACTCTGCTTCGTCCCCCTTGAAGAGGTCGGCCGATATTTTAGCCAGGGCCGCCTTGTTGTCTGGCCCTTGCCGCTGGTGACATGTCACATCGTTGGTCCCGTTATAGCACCATAAGGGGTGACCCTGCTGTTGGAGGGGTTGCACGCATCAGGTAATGGCGATGGCCATAACCTCGACCGTGGTCAACTTGCTGCTGGTCAGCAGCCTAATCTTGGCTGACAGAGCCCGCACTTCTTCGCTGTCCTTTTGGGAAGGACCCTTGGGTCGACAGTTGTACCGCTTTATAGGCGGGTCATTCGAATATTCTGGTAGCCTTTGCCGAATTGGATCGGTAAGGGGAACGTCTTCGATGTAAAACCACTCTGAAGTCCATCCTTCGGGATCTTTCTGTGGGGTCCCGATTGGGTACCCCATCCCAGCTATTCGCCATACCTCAGCACCTCCTACCTCAAATATAGATCCCTCCCGGAGGTGAGGGACAAGACAAAAGTGCTTCCTCCACAAGTCAAAGTGGGGCTCGCAACATAGAAATATCTCGCACAAGGCCACGAAGCCAGAAATATGCAATATGGACCCTGGGGTGAGGTTGTGGAGCTAGATCCCATAGAACTCTAGTAGACCCCGTAGAAAGGGATGGATAGGGAAACCCGAACCTCTCAGAAGGAAGGGTACGAGACATACTCTCTCCTCGTTGCTTGGGGCGAGGGAGTTCACGGCAAAGGCGCGACCATCAATGGAGATGGGACCGGCGCGGACTGGGACCAGATCGGCCAAAGGGAGGAAGCGCTGTGTCTGCAAGCGACTTAGCTGGATGCGCGAGACTGAACAACTTGACCAATTGCTTGGGAGCGGGCTGTGAGGGCGCAAGGACGAACCTGGGATGTCGGCCATGGCGTCAGAAGATTGCTTCAATGATGTTCTTGGAGAAAAGGGGGATGATAACTGTTCTCAACACCTTTGGATCTATAAATAGGCGTCTTGTCGTGAAGCCGAAAGGACGGTTGCATGGAACGGCGGTGTTCGGCCGCGCGCTCTCTGAAAAGCATGTACGGTCCTTACCCCAAGGAATGGTATTGAACTTCGGTGGTCCCACCTCAGTTTTGAGATATATTCGGATCTTAGAATCATGAGACTGTCCGGGCCTGAGTATATTAGATCGGGTTTTGGATCATGTTCGGCGGAATTTGCACGGCTTTAAATGGAATGGAGGAACTTGTCTCGGAAGCCGGTGATGTGAAGATTCCAGAAGATGATCCTCGGCGTTGGAGGCAAGTTCAGGGGCTACTGAGGGAGTCATGGACTAAGGGGTCCTCGGGGCGACGGCCCATTGTATATGTGACGGACTGGTGGAGCCGTGTGGTGACCGGAGACCTGTGAAGCCGTGGTGTGCCCTCCAAGTCAAGGGTGGAAGAGATCTCTTTCCTTCTTGTTGTAATCTATCTTTGGTAACCCTAACCTTATCGGTGTCTATATAAACCGAGGGTTGTAGTCATTAGGGGAAGAGATATCTTCATCCCCCCGTAGCTTAGGGTTTAGCTCATACTGATCTCGAGGTAGATCTACTATGTAAACCACGCTATACAATCAATACAATCAAGCAGGACGTAGTGTGTTACCTATTCGAGAGGGCCCGAACCTGGGTAAACACTGTGTTCGTCGTCCCTTGTTACCCATCGATCCTAGATCCACAGCTCGGGACCCCCTACCCTGAGGTCTACCGGTTTTGACACCGACAAGATGTGCTTTGCCAAAGTCTTATTAAGCGTCTCGATCTATCCCTATAGATCTTGATGCCCAATATGTAAGCAACTTCACCAAGGTCTTTCATTGAAAAATTCTTATTCAAGTATCCTTTTATGCTATCCAGAAATTCTATATCATTTCCAATCAATAATATGTCATCCACATTTAATAATTTCAGAAATGCTACAGAGCTCCCACTCACTTTCTTGTAAATACAGGCTTCACTGTAAGTGTGTATAAAACCATATGCTTTGATCACCTCA
Organism: Thinopyrum elongatum; assembly: GCA_011799875.1. Taxonomy (NCBI): domain Eukaryota; kingdom Viridiplantae; phylum Streptophyta; class Magnoliopsida; order Poales; family Poaceae; genus Thinopyrum; species Thinopyrum elongatum. Next base: position 51,637,428 of record CM022300.1, read on the forward strand.
TCAAAGCGTATATTCCAACTCCGAGATGCTTGCACCAGTCCATAGATGGATCGCTGGAGCTTGCACACTTTGTTAGCACCTTTAGGATCGACAAAACCTTCTGGTTGCATCATATACAACTCTTCTTTAAGATATCCATTAAGGAAAGCAGTTTTGCCATCCATTTGCCAGATTTCATAATTATAAAATGCGGCAATTACTAACATGATTCGGACGGACTTCAGCATCGCTACGGGTGAGAAAGTCTCATCGTAGTCAACCCCTTGAACTTGTCGAAAACCTTTTGCGACAAGTTGAGCTTTGTAGACAGTAACATTACCATCAGCGTCAGTCTTCTTCTTGAAGATCCATTTATTCTCTATGGCTTGCCGATCATCGGGCAAGTCCACCAAAGTCCAAACTTTGTTCTCATACATGGATCCTATCTCAGATTTCATGGCCTCGAGCCATCTGTCGGAATCTGGGCTCATCATAGCTTCTTCATAGTTCGCAGGTTCGCCTTGGTCTAATAACATGACTTCCAAGATAGGATTACCGTACCACTCTGGTGCGGATCGTGCTCTGGTCGACCTACGAAGTTCAATAGTAACTTGATCTGAAGTTTCATGATCATCATCATTAGCTTCCTCTCTAGTTGGTGTAGGCATCATGGGAACGGTTTTATGTGATGCACTACTTTCCAATTCGAGAGAAGGTATAACTACCTCATCAAGTTCTACTTTCCTCCCACTCACTTCTTTCGAGAGAAACTCCTTCTCTAGAAAGGACCCATTCTTAGCAACAAAGATTTTGCCTTCGGATCTATGGTAGAAGGTATACCCAATAGTTTCTTTTGGGTATCCTATGAAGACGCACTTCTCTGCTTTGGGTTCGAGCTTATCAGGCTGAAGCCTTTTGACATAAGCATCACATCCCCAAACTTTTAAGAAATGACAGCTTAGGTTTCTTGCCAAACCACAGTTCATACGGTGTCATCTCAACGGATTTAGACGGTGCCCTATTTAACGTGAATGCGGCTGTCTCTAATGCATAACCCCAAAATGATAGTGGCAAATCGGTAAGAGACATCATAGAATGCACCTTATCTAATAAAGTACGGTTACGACATTTGAACACACCATTACGCTGTGGTGTTCCAGGTGGCGTGAGTTGTGAAACTATTCCACATTGTTTTAAATGAAGGCCAACTCGTAACTCAAATATTCGCCTCCGTGATCAGATCGTAGAAACTTTATTTTCTTGTTACGATGATTCTCCACTTCACTCTGAAATTCTTTGAACTTTTCAAACGTTTAAGACTTGTATTTCATAAAGTAGATATACCCATACCTACCCAAATCATCCGTGAAGGTGAGAAAATAACGATACCCGCCGCGTCCTTCAACACTCATCGAACCGCATACATCGGTATATTATTTCCAGTAAGTCATTAGCTCGCTCCATTGCTCCGGAGAATGAAGTTTTAGTCATGTTGCCCATGAGGCATGGTTTGCAAGTATCAAATGATTCATAATCAAGTGATTCCAAAAGTCCATCCGCATGGAATTCTTCATGTGCTTTACACCAATATGACCTAAACGGCAGTGCCACAAGTATGTTGCACTATCATTATCAACTTTGTATCTTTTGGCATCAATATTGTGAATATGTGTATAACTACGATCGAGATTCAATAAACCATTTACATTGGGTGCATGACCATAGAAGGTTTTATTCATGTAAACAGAACAACAATTATTCTCTGACTTAAATGAATAACCGTATTGCAATAAACACGATCTAATCATGTTCATGCTCAATGCAAACACCAAATAACATTTATTTAGGCTCAACACTAATCCCGAAGGTAGAGGGAGTGTATGATGGTGATCATATCAATCTTGGAAACACTTCCAACACACATCGTTACCTCGCCCTTAACTAGTCTCCGTTTATTCTGCAACTCCTGTTTCGAGTTACTAATCTCAGCAATTGAACCGGTATCAAATACCCAGGGGCTACTACGAGCACCAGTAAGGTACACATCAATAACATGTATATCAAATATACCTTTGTTTACTTTGCCATCCTTCTTATCTGCCAAGTATTTGGGGCAGTTCCGCTTCCAGCAACCATTTCCTTTGCAGTAGAAGCACTCAGTTTCAGGCTTGGGTCCAACTTTGGGCTTCTTCATGGGAGCGGCAACTTGCTTGCTATTCTTCTTGAAGTTCCCTTTCTTTCCCTTGCCCTTTTTCTTAAAACTGGTGGTCTTGTTAACCATCAACACTTGATGTTCTTTCTTGATTTCTACCTCCGCCGATTTCAACATTGCGAAGAGCTTGGGAATCGTTTTCGTCATCCCTTGCACATTATAGTTCATCATGAAGCTCTAGTAGCTTGGTGATAGTGACTGGAGAACTCTGTCAATCGCTATCTTATCTGGAAGATTAACTCCCACTTGATTCAAGCGATTGTAGTACCCAGACATTCTGAGCACATGCTCACTGGCTGAGCTATTCTCCTCCATCTTGTAGGCAAAGTACTTGTCAAAGGTCTCATACCTCTCAACACGGGCATGAGCATGAAATACCAATTTCAGCTCTTGGAACATCTCATATGTTCCATGGCGTTCAAAACGTCTTTGGAGCCCCGATTCTAAGCCGTAAAGCATGGTGCACTAAACTATCAAGTAGTCATCGGATCAAGCTTGTTAAACGTTCATAACGTCTGCATCAGCTCCTGCAGCAGGTCTGTCATCTAGCGGTGCATCAAGGACATAATTCTTCTGTGCAGCAATGAGGATAATCCTCAGATCACGAACCTAGTCTGCATTATTGCTACCATCATCTTTCAACTTAGTTTTCTCTAGGAACGTATCAAGAAATATGGAAGCTACATCGCGAGCTATTGAACTACAACATAATTTGCAAAGACATTTTGAGTATGTTCATGATAAATCTTAGTTCAATTAATCAAATTACTAATGAACGCCCACTTAAATCAACATCCCTAAAGTTGTCTAAGTGATACATCATCCAAATGAACTAAACCATGTCCGATCATCACGTGAGATGGAGTAGTCTTCAGTGGTGAACATCTTTATGTTGATCATATCTACTATATGACTCATGTTCGACCTTTCGGTCTCTAATGTTCCGAAACCATGTCTGTACATGCTAGGCTCGTCAAGTTTAACCCAAGTATTCTGCGTGTGCAAAACTAGCTTACACCCGTTGTATGTGAACGTAGAGTCTATCACACCCGATCATCACGTGGTGCTTCGAGACAATGAACTTTGGCAACGGTGCATACTTAGGGAGAACACTTTTATCTTGAAATTAAGTGAAGGGATCATCTTAAAATGCTACCATCGTTCTAAGCAAAATAAGATGCATAAAGGATAAACATCACATGCAATCAAAATATGTGACATGATATGGCCATCATCATCTTGTGCTTTTGATCTCCATCTCCAAAGCATCGGCATGATCTCCATCGTCACCGGCTCGACACCTTGATCTCCATCGTTGCGTCGGGGTTGTTTCGTCAACTATTGCTTCTACAACTATTGCTAACGCATAGCAATAAAGTAAAGCAATTACATGGCGCTTGCATTTCATACAATAAAGAGACAACCAAAAGGCTCCTGTCGGTTGTCGATATTACAAAACATGATCATCTCATACATTAACATATGTCACATCATATCTTGACCATATCACATCACAACATGCCCTGCAAAAACAAGTTAGATATCCTCTACTTTGTTGTTGCAAGTTTTACGTAGCTGCTATAGGCTTCTAGCAAGAACCATTCTTACCTACGCAAAAACCACAACGGTGATTTATCAAGTTTGCTGTTTTAACCTTCTTCGAGGACCGACCATTGCCAAATTCGATTCAACTAAAGTAGGAGGAACAGACACCCTCCAGCCGCCTTTATGCAAAACTAGTTGCATGTCAGTCGGTGGAACCGGTCTCATGTGCGTGGACATGTAAGGTTGGTCCGGGCCGCTTCATCCCATAATACCGCCGAATCAAAATAAGACGTTGGTGGTAAGCAGTATAACTATCACCGCCCACAACTCTTTGTGTTCTACTCGTGCATATCATCTACGCATAGACCTGGCTCGGATGCCACTGTTGGGAAACGTTGCATGGAAAACAAAAAAAATTCTATGCACACGCAAGATCTATCAAGGAGATGCATAGCAACGAGAGGGGAGAGTGTGTCTACATACCCTCGTAGACCGTAAGCGGAAGCGTTTAGTAACACAGTAGATGTAGTCGAACTTCTTCGCGATCCAACCGATCGAGTACCGAACGTACGGCACCTCCGCGTTCAGCACACGTTCAGCTCGGTGACGTCCATGCCTTCTTGATCCAGCAAGACAGTGAGATAGTGGATGAGTTCTGGCAGCACGACGGCGTAGTGACGGTGATGGTGATGCTATCTCCGCAGGGCTTCGCCTAAGCACTACGAAAATATGACCGAGGGTGTAAACGGTGGAGGGGGCGCCGCGCACGGCTAAGAGATTGTCGTGGTTATGAGTGGCGCCCCCTCCCACATATATATAGGTGGGGGAGAGGGGAGCAGCTAGGAGGCGCCCCAAGTAGGGCCGAATCCTACTTGGGCTCCTGCCCTAGCTGCCCCCCTTCCTTATTTGCTCCGGGGGAAAAGGGAAAGGGGAGGAGAGGAAGGCAAGGGGGGCCGAATCCCCCCTTTCCTTTTCTCCCCAAGGCCGGCTGTCATAGGAGGGGTGCTCCAGCCCCTTGTGGGCTGGTGTTCTCCCTTCTATTGGCCCATGTGGCCATTAACCTCCCGGGGTGCCCGGAACCCCGTCTCGTGATCCGATGACTACCGGTACAGTCCAAAACTATTCCGGTGTCCGAATATCATCGTCCTATATATAAATATTTACCTACGGACCATTCCGGAGCCCCTCGTCATGTCCGTGATCTCATCCGGGACTCGGAACAACATTCGGTCACCAAATCATATAACTCATATAACACTATATCGTCAACGAACGTTAAGCGTGCGGACCCTACGGGTTCGAGAACTATGTAGACATGACCGAGACACCTCTCCGGTCAATAACCAATAGCGGAACCTGGATGCCCATATTGGTTCCTACATATTCTACGAAGATCTTTATCGGTCGAACCGTTATGACAACATACGCAATTCTCTTTGTCTGTCGGTATGCTACTTGCCCGAGATTCGATCGTCGGTATCTTCATACCTAGTTCAATCTCGTTACCGGAAAGTCTCTTTACTCGTTCCGTAATACATCATCTCGTAACTAACTCCTTAGTCATTTGCTTGCAAGCTTATTATGATGTGTATTACCGAGAGGGCCCAGAGATACCTCTCCGATACTCGCTGTGACAAATTCCAATGTCGGTCCATGCCAACTCAACAAACACCTTTGGAGATACCTGTAGAGCATCTTTATGATCACCCAGTTACATTGTGACGTTTGATAGCACACAAGGTATTCCTCCGGTATTCGGGAGTTGCATGATCTCATGGTCGAAGGAACATGTATTTGACATTCAAGAAAGTTGTAGCAATAAACTGAACGATCATATGCTAAGCTAACGGATGGGTCTTGTCCATCACATCATTCTCCTAATGATGTGATCCCGTTATCAAATGACAACACATGTCTATGGTTAGGAAACCTTAATCATCTTTGATCAACGAGCTAGTCTAGTAGAGGCTTACTAGGGACACGGTATTTGTTTATGTATCCACACATGTATTTAAGTTTCCGGTCAATACAATTCTAGCATGAATAATAAACCTTTATCATGATTAAGGAAATATAATAATAACCATTTTATTATTGCTTCTAGGTCATATTTTCATCACTCAGGCCGGCCCACTTGGTCAGGAACCGACGTGGCAAGCACCCACTAGTTCAGGACACCATCAGCGAGCTCCTTGCGCCGCTCCGCCTAGAGCTTGTTCTACCTCGAGACGTGCTCCCGCACCATGGCAACGATAGACGACGGACAACATATTAGGAAACACGCGACTACGTTCTGGGCATCGTTAGGTCGAAGGTGAACTTGGCTCTGGGTGGTGACGACGCGGATGGGTGGGAAAAATGAAGGAAATGTGTGCGACTGGGATCGAGATCCAGTGACATGCTGTGAGCATGTCACCAATGAACAGTAATGGTAACATGCGCCCCTCTCTGAACTGCCCGATCGAGAATCAACGGACAGATCTCGAATAAACAGTGTCGGATCTACAGTGCTTTTGTCTACAGTACTCATCCACAGTGTTCTCTGCTACAGTACCATCCACAGTGTTCTCCACTACAGTATTTAATCTGGGCCGCCCCCCTTGCATCCAACGGCTGCCGGCCCGCATGTTACGGCGTGACATGCTGTGGGCATGTCACCAGACCCCTGTCCGTGCGACTGGGGTTTGGGGGTCATTCTTCGGCTTTTAATAGCTTGTGTAGGGTCCTCGGGCACCGTGCTGACGGACGGGACATTAATTAATGTAAGAGGAGCAGGGAGCTTCACTGAGTTGAGTGGAAACTGTGGTCTCCAAGGGATTATTGGGTGCGACCTAGGTAGTGGAGTTTGACATGGAGAACTCCTAGATTTGGGGCCGAACAGGGGGAATCCGGACGTTCGCCCACGCCCAGCCCAAAATTGAGGCCTGCATGGAGGCCTAGTGTACGGAACGTCTGGTAAGACATTTGAGAGCGGGGTAGGGGTTCGCGTTGGAGATGCTCGTAGAGCATTCCCCCAAAGAATCTAGTATAAGGGGAGTTGGACCAAAAAACTAGCTCCGACTGATCCTCTTTCTCCCCTTTTTTTTGAGATCACTAAAAGACACCCCAACTCCCCTTTACAAAAGGTGGGAGATGCATATTCATCTATAATGTCATTCATGTTGGAGGAAGCCAACAGATGAAATTTTCATGTCTACCGCTCCCTCATGATTGCCCGCTTCAACCATCGTACTGCCATCTCGACGACGACCACCGTGCCACCCGCGAACAACAGCGGGCCCTTCTTGTTGCCCCACACATCGTCCCCACTACCCTTGCTCTCTGGTCATGCTGCCGCCATGGGCCGCCTCCAGCAACTGTCATCATCCACCCGTGCTTCCCTCTTCGCATCCCCCATGGCCACTTACGCGCGTTGCCCCAGATCTCCTCTCCCGACTAAGCTCAGGCACCGCCGCTGCCCGATGATATGTCTCCAACGTATCTATAATTTATGAAGTATTCATGCCATGTTTATAACAATTTTATATGGTTTTGGTATGATTTGGATGGAACAAACCCGGACTGACGCTGTTTTCAGTAGAACTACCGTGGTGTTGTTTTTTGTGTAGAACTTAAAGTTCTCCGAATGCAGCGAAACTTTTTGATGATTTTTTTGGAACAAAAGAGGCACTAGAAGCTTCGTGGGAGGACCAGAAGTGGAAGGAGGTGGCCACTAGGCACCAGGGCGCACCACCCCCCTCTGGCGCGCCCTGGTGGGTAGTGGGCCCCTCGAGGCCCATCTCAGTGTGAGACCGACGCCAAAAAATTCTATAAATACAGAAACCCCCAGAATTAACCCTAGATCAGAAGTTCCACTGCCGCAAGCCTCTGTAGCCACGAAAAACCAATCTAGACCCTGTTCCGTCATCCTGCCGGAGGGGGAAATCATCACCGAAGGCCATCTTCATCATCCCGGCGACCACCATGATGAGGAGGGGGTAGTCCACTGTAACACCCCATGTAATTAACCACAGTGATCACCCTTAGTTAATGCTATGTCAGCAAGTTCAACAGTGCCTAATCATCATTTGCATCATATTGCATTCAAACTCCTAATTCAAACTTCAAGTTAAATTAAGTTGGAAATGAAAGTTGCTCCAAATTAAAAACTAAAATGTTCATTAAATAGCAAATAATTCAGAGGCAATTATAAAATTGTAATCAACATTTACTAAATTAATTAAGTGACACTAACAACAACAAAACTGTAGTATTTAATCCATTTATAATTAAATAAAATCCAAATGAAATGATATGAACTCAAAACCATTTTATGGCATTAGTAAATGTTGCACTGGAGTATTGTGGCTAGTTCACATATTTTACAAAACTATAGATGGGCCCACACATTTTGCAAAGCATTAAAACAAAAGAAAAACAGAAAAGAAAATAGAAAAAGACAAAAAAATCCCCCCCCATTGGGCCACTCGGCCCAGCTGGCAGCCAGGCCAGCCCAACCGGCCCACCCCGCCCCTCCTACTTACCCCCCTGGCGCACGAAACCCTAGCCTATCGCCCCCCCCCCACGATCCCCTTCTCCCCCCTCGGTCTGGATCGGGATCGGCCCCGATCCCGTCGATCGCCCCCCGAACGCCGACGCCGTCCCGCCGTCTCCGCTCACCTCCTCCTCCCCCCCCCCCCCCCCCCCCCCCACCACCTCGGCCTCGATGCCTCCCCCTCCCGACCTCCTCCCCAAAGGCTCCATCGAGCCTCGTCGTCCCTCTCCCCGTCAAACGCCGGTGAGGCCAACCCCCCGCCTCCTCTTCCCCTCGCCCCACACTCACCGCGTGCGCTCGCGCGCTCACCGCTCACACGCGTCGCCCGCGTTCGGACCGCGCATGTAGCCGCGCTCCCGTGCGCCCGCTTGCCCCTCCCGCTTCCCCTTTTCCTCTCGCTCCCTCTTCTTCCCGGAAGGGGCTCCTCGCTCTCCGCGTCCGACCTGCTCTCCCGCTCTCGCCGCGGCCACCTGCTCCGTTCCCGCTCCCCATCGAGTCCCGCCCCTGTAGCCCCGCGGCTACCGTCCCCTCGCCCTCCTCCTCCCCTGCTAGTCTTCTGTCTGCAGCTCTCCTCGCCTTGCTCACCTCCCGCCCTCCCCGCCTCTTCTTCTTCCCCCCCCCCACTTTCCTCCTCCTTCCCTTGCTCTCCCCTCTCAAAACAAAAGAACACGAGAAAACATCCTCCACCCTGCATTACTCTTCGCCTTTACACACTTTCCATGTGTGTGCGTGTGTGGCCAAAGGGGCCACTGACTGCTGGGCCCGCCCCCTGTACCTATGACAAATGGGGCCAGCCCCAGAACGAAATATATATATATAAAAGAAATATAAAAATGTAATTAGTAGTTAAATTAATTAACTTAACCTAATCACCTAATTAAACTAATTAACTCTGTTTAGTTAATCTATTAATAAACAGTCAATTACAGGTGGACCCCACCTATCAGGTTGACCTGCTGACGTCATGGTGATGCCATGATGACATCACCATTCACCGTTTTGGATAATCCTAATTTAAATAATTAATTAATTCCAGAAAATGATTAAAACTTCAGAAATTCATATAAAATAAACCGTAGCTCCAATCGAAAAACTTTGTACATGAAAGTTGCTCAGAATTTCGAGACGAATCCGAATACGTGGTCCGTTCATCTGTCAGATGCCCCTAGCTACGTGAACATGAAACTTTTAGACTGATTTCGATAAATGAATAGTGCCCAACTTTAATAAAATAAATCCAAACAAATTCGTAATTTAACTAAATCATTTAGTTAGGCAGTAGAACACCTCTGCTTATCATTTAGACATGTCATGCATATTGTTTGCATTTTTGCCGTGAATTTATTGTTTCTTCCCCCTCCTTCTCTCTCGATAGACGCCGAGACCGACGCCGACGCAGCAGAGTACAACTACGCTCCGGACGAGCAGCCTTCCGACGACCCCTCCTCCTTGCCAGAGCAACCAGGCAAGCCCCCCCTTGAGCATCCCGATACCGCCCATTCAACTTTCTTCTGCTTGCATTAGATTTTGCTACTGTTACTGTTTGCTCCTATTCTGATGCATAGCCTGCTTTTGTAACATGCTTAATGTTACCTTACCTGCCTATTTCAACTGCTTAGTATAGGTTGGTTAGTGAACCATCAGTGACCCCCGTCACTTTACCCTTGTTGACTCTGCTTCATCATCGACTACTCGATCAACGTGATCGACGACGAGAGACCGACACATCACCTCACCCCCCTTAGCTGTATGACTCTGCATAGTTACTATCGAGTGCCGACGGTGATACCTCATAACGCACTCCTAATGACTACTCTGCAGTGTAGCTGTTCGGTCGTGGTAACCGAGGGTGATTCCTCCTTCACCACTTCCGATACGACTCTGTCGTGCAACCCCTCAAGGGTGAACCTCGAGGGTGATGCCTCCTACGTTCACCTTGATGTTGTGACCACACGGATACTTTGACCTTTGTCACAGGCGGGTCAACCCTGAGGGGTACCCGCAGGGAGATATATGACGTCGGGCTTGCCCGGAAGGGCGCCCGAGTGTGATATTGTGGCGGAGCTTCAGAAACTCTGATTGTCTCCGCGTGTTATTAAATGAGCCTATTGGATTTGGGTATTTGATCTGACTGGGTCGACGTGCCCTATACGCACTACCACCACGCGGGATAATGGTTTATGGGGCCCTCTATGTCGTACGTTTCTCCCGAAAGCTCTTCAGATGTCACGGTTCACCGTGCGGGCTGATCGCCGGGACTGGGCTGGATACTTCACTGACGGGTTTAGTGTCGCACCTGCGCCCCGGCCGGCCACGCAACGCGCAGGGTGCCCAGGGCGATGGCCCAAGACCTTTGGGTGCATAGGTTAGTCCGGCGTGCTGACCTCTTGTAACACCCCATGTCATTAGCCACAGTAATCACTTTTGATAATGATAAGTCAGCAAGTTTAACAGTGCATGATCATCATTAGCATCATATTGCATTTCAACTCCTAAGTCAGAATTAAAATTTGGATGAAAGTGGAAAATAAAAGTTATCCAACATAGAAACTAAAATGTTCAATAAATAACAAATATTCCAGAGACTATTCTAAAATTGTAACCAAGAATTAATGAATTATTTAGGTGGCTCTAACATTACCAAAACACCAGGGATTAAAGCATTTTATTTATTATAAAATTTGTGTGAACTCCAATTGCCTCCAAACCAATTTTTGACAGTGGTAGATAATGCCTAGTAATTATTGGAACAATTGCCATGTTTTACAAAAATCATATTGTGGCCTAACTAATTACAAAACAGAAAATAAGAATAAATAAAAGAAAAAGACAAATAGAAAACAAAACAAAAAAATAAAAGAGAACCCCCCCGGCCCAACTGGGCCATAGCCCAGCCGGCCGGCCCAGCTCCCCCCCTCCCTGGCCTATATGGCCCCAGGTCCCCCAACCTAACCCCACCGACACCCACCCCCCTCGCTCCCCCCCCCTTCACCCCCGCCCCCGTCCCCGTGCCCCGATTTTTCTGGATCGGCGCCCGAGCCCCCGCGCCCGACGCCGCCCTGCGCCCGACGCGCCCTCGACGCCGTCGCCGGCCTGGTCCCCACCTCGCCTCCTCCCCGACACGCCCCAGCGCTCACCACGGCGGATCCCATTGACGCCGCGCTCGCCTGCGCTGCCCCGTGCCCGTCCCCGACATCCCCCTCGCCGGTCCTTCTCGCCGGACTGCGCTGCCCCGCCTCTCCATTGCCGGACCACCTCGAGCCTCGCCGCCCCTCTCCTCTGCAACGAACGGTGAGGCCACCGGCCTCGTCGCCCGCTCCTCTCTCTCCCCCGCCCCGCGCTCGCCCTCCGCCGCGCAGCTGCTGCCCCGTTGCGCCTGCCTCGCTCCTGCGCTCGCTCGCCGCGGCCTCTGCTCCGTTCTACCGCGCGCACGCGCACCGCCCGCGCCTGCCTCCCGCGCCGCCTACCATCGCCCCGCTGCCCCCTGCCGCAGCTCCTCCTCCGGCGCCGCCTCGCACCCCCACCCACGCGCGCGACCTCGCCCCGCGCCCAGCGGCGCTCTGGCCGACGCCCTGCCGCGCCTGGCCGCGCCCGCGCGCCGCGCCCTTGCCCGCTGTGGCCATTGGGCCACAGACAGGTGGGGCCGAAGCCCCAGTGTCACCGACCGTTGGGCCCCCACCCCCCTGTGCCAATGACATGTGGGGCCAAGCCCAGGAACGTTTAAAAAAAAGAGAAATAAAAAATGAAATAGTAAAATAAATAATTAATTAATTAGTGAATTAATTAATTTAATTAATCCTGATTAGGTTAATCTAATTTAGTTAGTTAGTTTAATTAAACAATGATTAATTAGCTAAACCCTAATTAGGCTAAACCGACACTTACAGGTGGGACCCACGTGTCAGGTTGACCCGGTCAACAGCACTGTTGACTGCTGACGTTAGCATGATGTCATGCTGACATCATCAATTACTGTTTCGGATAACGTTTAATTTAAATAATTAATTAAATTCCAGAAATTAACTAAAACTTTAGAAAATCATATTAAATAATCCGTAACTCCGATGAAAATACTTTGTACATGAAACTTGCTCAGAATTCCGATACGAACCCGAATACGCCCTCCGTATTCCTGTCAGATGCCTCTAGCTGTAAGAACATTGAACTTTTAGACTGATTTTGATAAATGAATAGTGCCCAACTTTAATTAAATAAATCCGAATAAATTCCTAAATTAACTAAATCATTTAGTTAGGCAGTAGAACACCCATGCATATCATTTAGACATGTCATGCATATTGTTTGCATTATTGCCGTGAAATTTATTGTTTCTCTCCCCCTCCTTCTCTCTCGATAGACGCCGAGACCGACGACGTTGCAGCCGAGTATGACTACGCTACAGACGAGCAGCCCGTTGACAACCCCTCTCTCTTGCCAGAGCAACCAGGCAAGCCCCCCCCCCCTTGAGCATCCAGATATCGCCCATTCTATTCTCCTGCTTGCATTAGATTTTGCTACTGTTAATGTATGTTCCTATTCTGATGCATAGCCTGCTTTCATAACCTGTTCATTGTCACCTTACCTGCCTATGATAAACTGTTTAGTATAGGTTGGTAGTGAACCATCAGTGACCCCACCACCTTACCCTTGTCGCCCCTGCTTGATTATCGACGACTCGCTCAACGCGATCGTCGACCAGAGACCGACACCTCACTTCACACCCCCCTTAGTTGTACGACTCCGCATAGTAACTATCGAGTGCCGAGGGTGATACCTCGTAACGCACTCCTGATGAATACTCTGCAGCGTAGCTGTTCGGTCGTGGTCATCGAGGGTGATTCCTCCTTCTCCACTTCCGATACGACTCTGTCATGCAACCCCTCAGTGTGAACCTCGAGGGTGATGCCTCATCCGTTCACCCTGATGATTTCGTCGAGTGGAATCCGCCGAGGGTGATTCCTCGGGTTTCCCCCTGGATGTTATGACCACACGGTTACTTTGACCTTTGTTACAGGTGGGTCCACCCTGGTGGGTACCCGCTGGGGATCTATGATGTCGAGTGTGCCGGAAGGGCACTCGAGTGTGATATTGTGGCGGAGCATCAGAGACTCTGATTGTCTCAACGTGATACTAATTGAGCCTATTTGATTTGGGTTTGTGATCTGAGTGGGTCGACGTGCCCTATACGCACTACCACCACGCGGGATAATGGTTATGGGGCCCTCTGCGATGTACGTTTCTCCCGAAAGCTCGTCTGACGTCATGATTCACCGTGCGGGCTGATCGCCGGGACTGGGCTGGATACTTCACTGACGAGTTCAGTGTCGCGCCTGCACCCCGGCCAGCCACGCAACGCGCGGGGTGCCCAGGGCGATGGCCCAAGACCTCTGGGTGCATAGGTTAGTCCGGCGTGCTGACCTCTCTGCCGAGCCTAGGTAGGGAGTTGCTTCGTGTTGATCTTTCAAGGACGGGCATTACCCAGCAAGTGTGTTCGGCCAGAGTTGATCGAGCGTGTTGGGTAATAGTAGTGCACCGCTACAGGGATGAATGATCTATCGATAGCCGGTCCTACGGTAAAGGACGCTCAGTTTGTGTATCCCGATCTACTACTTGAACTGGATACTTGTTACTTAATTGAAGCTTCAGGATCGCTTTCTCGCTGGGAGTCGAGGAAGGATCTCTAGGCTTTGCTTCAACATGTTTGTTAAATAAAATGCTATTCTACTCTCTTCTACTGCTGCAAGATGATGGCTTCGTGAAGATGTTTAAAGATGTTAATCTTCGATAGGACTAGGCCTTCTCTCTATTCTGGCATTTCTGCAGCGCAGTCCACTTATACAGCCTTTCTCCATTGATAATGTTGCATATGTAGTATAGATCCTTGCTTGCTAAGTACTTCGGATGAGTACTCACAGTTGCTTTACTTTCTCTTTTCCCCATACCCCACCTTGTTGATACATCAGACGATGGAGTCCAGGAGCCAGATGCCACCTCAGGAGCATACTACCAGGAGGGTCCAGAGGGCACGTATTACTGGATCGAGCCAGCCAACCAGGAATAGGATCGGAGGCTCCCAGGCAGGAGGCCAACGCCTTTCGATCTAGTGTCGTTGTTTGTGCTAGCCTTCTTAAGGCAAAACTTGTCTAACTATGTCTGTACTCAGATATTATTTGTATGACTAACTTATGTATTCGGATCTTCGGATCCCTGGCCTGTAATATTGTGGATCTCCGTTTAATTTGTGTTAGAGTTGTGTTGTGATATCTTCCCGTGAGTCCCTGTGCTTGATCGTGCATGTTTGCGTGTATGATTAGTGCACGATTGAGCCGGGGGCGCCACACCTCTCTGCTGAGCCTAGGTAGGGCGCTGCTTTGTGTTGATCTCCCGAGGCCGGGCATTACCCAGCAAGTGTGTCCGGTCAGAGGTGATCGAGCGTGTTGGGTAACCGTAGTGCACCCCTGCAGGGAAGATAACATCTATCGATAGCTGGTCCTACGGTAAAGGACGCTTAGTTTGGTATCCCGATCTATTACTTGAACTGAATACTTGTTTAATTAATTAAAGCTCTGGGATCACTTTCTCGCAGGGAGTCAAGGAAGGATCTCTAGGCTTTGCCTCAACATGCTTGGTTAATAAAATGCTTTTCTGTACTCTTCTAATTGCTGCAAGATGGTGGCTTCGTGAAGATGCTAGTCTTTGATAGGACTAGGTCTTCTCTCTATTCTGGCATTTCTGCAGCCCTGTCCACATATACAGCCTTTCTTTGATAATGTTGCATATGTAGTGTAGATCCTTGCTTGCTGAGTACTTTGGATGAGTACTCACGGTTGCTTTACTACCTCTTTTTCCCCCATACCCCTTTTGATGATACATCAGACGATGGAGCTCAGGAGCCAGATGTCCCCGTAGGAGCTTACTACCAGGAGGGTCCAGACGGCATGTACTACTGGATTGAGCCAGCCGACCAGGAGTAGGATCGGAGGCCCCAGGCAGGAGGCCTTCGCCTTTCGATCTAGAGTCGTTGTTTGTGCTAGCCTTCTTAAGCCAAACCTTGTCTAACTATGTCTGTACCCAGATATTATTTGTATGACTGACTTATGTATTCGGATCCTCGTGATCCCTGGTCTGTAATATTGTGGATCTCTGTTTATTTGTGTTAGAGTTGTGCTGTGATACCTTCCCGTGAGTCCCTGTGCTTGATCGTGCATGTTTGCATGTATGATTAGTGCATGATTGAGTCGGGGGCATCACAAGTTGGTATCAGAGCCGACTGCCTGTTGGAAGCCCCCTTCCAATTCCTTGGTCGAAGTTGAGTCTAGACATCGAAAAACTAATTTACTAACTTGGCTGTGTGGCTTACGGGCCCACGTCGCCAACTGGGTGGTATTAGGAGCTTTTATTCCTCGTCTATACTCTGGGACTCTGATCTCTCCTCTTTTCGGGTTAAATGAATTTTACTAACATAGACACTTTGGATCTCGTAAATCTCGTCTACCCGGAGAGCTGGATATCTGTGCTTACTTCCTTACCATTGATCTGATTAGTCTGATAATCATTTTCTTTTCCATTGTTTTGTTTAACCTTTCTCTCCGAGTTGTACTATACTTCTCATTGTCATTTGACAATCCTGAATTTCCTTTGTTTCAGATGGATCGTTTGTTTCCACCACGTCCTACGACGCAGCTTGTGCTTCGCACTTGGGCTCGTGGTGCCCCTGGATTTCTAGCTGTCCTGATCGCCCTCCTGACCAGACTAGGCTACCGTTGGTACCCCGAGTACATGGTCTACGAGGATTACCGCGAGTTCAACCAGGAGCAGTACCGTGCTGATGTTCGTATCTATGATCAGCAAGATGACTCAGACACTGAGCTGCACCTTTTCCACGGTATCGGCGTGATGATTGAGATGGCAGTCCATGATGCCGCCTACTCTGCTGTCGCACGTCTCCGAGGAGAGTTCAGCGATAGCTTGGATGCCTCTGAGTTCCGATACATTCCGTATGCCCCTGCTGGAGATGCTACTGGATACTACACAGCTATCTGTGCCCCGTACGAGCGTCATCGATACGACCTGCATGTTCTGGTTCAGTGCACTCAGGCTCTGGATCGCACTGTTTGGGCTCCTGCCGTCGAGTTGTTTGCCACTCGAGCACGTCTCTACGATGCTATGACACAGTTGCTGCCAGCTGTTCATGCAGGGATACATCCAGAGTACATCCTTTACCCGAGCAGGACTCAGATGTATGCTGGTATTGATTGGCCTGCTGTTGGAGGTCACAGACCTGCACGTGGACCTCTTCTTTCAGCTCGAGACCGGGTTCCGCATCAGAGTGCACATGGAGCGCAGGATTTTCCTGCGACGGCCATTCGTCGTCCGCACTTACAGTTACCCCGTTTCAGTGGTTTTCTACGACGTTGATGTAGCCTTTGCTATGTCTCATTGTGTACTTCCTTACCACGTGCCTGCGCGCCACCTTGTATGTCTAGCTTTTAAATTTGCACAATTATGCTGTCCGCATGTACCCGACTCTGTGTATGGATCTGTATGTCTTAATTGACTACTGTTAAGTATCTATTACACTGCTTAATTGTTGTCGTGTTACATCATGCTTGTCGCTAAACACTCTCAATGGCTTTTACTAAACTACCCCTGTTGAAACTTAGCAGGATGGTTAGACCAGGTGGTCGTGGTCGTGGTCGTGCCCCTGAACACCCACCACCGCCAGATTATATGGCAGCTATGATGCAACAATTCGAGCTCAACCGCCAGTTCATGACTGGGATCATGGCTCAGTTTCCGCATCAGAACAACCAGAACCCTGCTGCAATTATTCTGTCAGAATTTGTGCGTCTTAACCCCACTCAGTTCTACAACTCTGACAAGCTACTGGATGCTGATGACTGGATTCGCGATATCACACACGAGATGGAGTCTGCAAAAGTCTCCCCTGCCAACTTTGTCACCTTCGCATCCTTTTTCTTAAAGGGTCCCGCTGCTCAATGGTGGGATACACACAAGCGTACACTGCCTGCTGGAACAATCATCACTTGGCTTGAGTTCCAGACTGCTTTTCGTGCCCGATATATTCCTCAGGGAATTATGGACCGGATGAAAACCCAGATCCGCAACCTCACTCAGGGCAACAAGACTGTCGAAGCCTACCAGCGGGAATTCCTGGACCTGTCCCGCTATGCTGAAGAAGACATCACCACGGATGCCCGTAGACAAGAGAAATTTCTTAATGGACTCCACCCAGACATCGACCTTGCACTTCCTGCTCAAGACTTCAACGACTTTGCTACTCTTGTGAACAAAGCTATTCTGGTTGAGACACTCAGATGAAGCATAAGGACTCGCAGAAGCACTATCGTGATGCTGGCTCATCTTCGGGCTCAGCACAGAAGCGTCGAGTCTGGATTCCCAACAACATGTTCCGTCCAAATGCCCCTGCGCCAAAGAACAACTATGCTACACCACGTCTGCCTTCTCCACCACCGAGGCAACCAAGAGCTCAAGCTGCTCTACCCAATGCTCCTCTTCGTCCTGAAGATGGTCTGTGCTTCAAGTGTCGCAAACCAGGTCACCTTGCTAAGGATTGCCGCCAGACTCAGAATCAGTTGGCTTTCCCTCGTACTGGCCGTGGCAATGTTCGTGGCAACAATCAGGCCCGCAACTATAATTCTGGGTCTACTGCTCATGCTCGTGGACACGCTTACAACATTGACATTGAAGAAGTCCAGGATCAACCTGCTACTGTGATGGGTACCCTTCTCGTTAGCTCAATACCCGCTTCTGTATTATTTGATTCAGGAGCATCGCATTCATTCATGACAGAAGCATTTGCATTATCGCATGACATTGCATTTCGAAAGATGAACCTGCCAGTAGTTATCCGCACCCCTGGAGGCCAGATTCAAACCACTATGATGGCACACAATGTCCCCGTTGAAATTAAAGGATTGGAATTCCTTGTTTCGCCCATTATCCTGAAGTCTTCCACCATAGACCTCATCCTCAGAATGGATTGGTTGAAAGCTCATATAGCTTCGATTAATTGTGCCCCAAAAGTCATCCAACTTCTTCACCCCTCCGATGAGATAGTGAACTACACCGCCCGAATTACCCGGAACGCCGAAGCTCAAATATATGCTCTGAATGCTTTGAACGCCTCACCTCTGGAAGGAATCAATAACGTTCCTGTCGTTCGAGAATTTCCGGACGTCTTTCCAGAAGAACTTCCAGGAATACCCCCGATTAGAGCTGTCGAGTTTGTCATCGACTTGAAGCCTGGCACTACCCCTATTGCGAAGTGTCCTTATAAGATGCCTCCGCACCAACTTCTCAAGCTTAAGGAAGAAATCGACAAGTCAATTAAGAAAGGTTTCATCCGCCCCAGTTCCTTTGCTTGGGGAGCACCTTCACTCTTCGTTAGGAAGAAGGATGGAACTAACCGATTGGTTCAGGATTATCGGCCCATTAACCAAGCCACAATCCAGAACAAATACCCGCTTCCCCTGATCAATGATCTGTATGATCAGCTTGCTGGATCCTCTGTGTTTTCTAAACTCGACTTGAGGTTGGGTTACCATCAGATCCGTGTTCGCGAAGAGGATATTCCGAAGACTGCCTTTGTTACTCGATATGGCTCTTATGAGTACACTGTCATGTCATTTGGTTTAACCAATGCTCCAGCAACCTTCTCCCGGTTGATGAACTATATCTTCATGGATTACCTCGACAAATTCGTCGTGGTTTATTTGGATGATATCCTTATATATTCCAAGAAAGAAGAGGAACACGCTGAACATCTTCGACTTGTGTTGGAGAAGCTTCGGGAACACCAGCTTTACGCCAAGTACTCTAAGTGTGAATTCTGGTTATCTGAAGTGACCTACCTTGGTCATGTGATTTCCAAGAATGGCATTGTTGTTAACCCCGAGCGAGTACAGGCTATTCTTGACTGGACTCCCCCGAAGAATGTTAAGCAAGTCAAGAGTTTTCTCGGACTCGCAAGCTATTGCCGTTGATTCGTTGAGAACTTTTCCAAGATTGCAAAGCCACTGACTGACCTGCTCCACAAAGGTGTTAAGTTTGAGTGGACAGAAAAATGTCAAGAAAGCTTTCACACACTAAAAGATAAGTTGACATCTGCCCCAGTGCTAGCACCCCCGGATACTCGCAATGACTTCGTGATATACTGTGATGCATCTCGTCAAGGATTAGGCTGTGTCCTAATGCAAGAGCGCAAAGTGATTGCTTATGCCTCTCGACAATTGCGTCCTCATGAACAAAATTATCTAGTGCATGATCTCGAACTTTCTACGGTTATTTATGCTCTGAAGGTATGGCGACATTACCTTCTCGGTAACCGTTGCGAGATATACACGGATCATCAGAGTTTGAAGTATCTATATACTCAACCAGATCTGAACCTTCGTCAACAAAGATGGCTCGAAACAATTGCCGATTATGATATGAATATCTCATACACCCCTGGCAAGGCTAATGTAATGGCCGATGCTTTGAGTCGCAAGGCTTATTGCAACAACCTTATGGTTCAGGAAGCACAACCTCTTCTTTATGAAGAGCTTCTCAAATTGAACCTCCATATTGTTCCACAGGGTTATCTCAATACCCTGGTTGTTGAACCAGATTTAGAACACAGCATTAGGACTATATAACGGTATGACTCCGAAGTTTAAAGGATTAAGCGATACCTCGAAAAAGGAAAGCCGTCGGAATTCCATCTTGATAATGATGGGATCCTATTCTTCCAACGTCGTCTCTTCGTACCCAAATTCAAGGATGAGAGGGAGCACGTTATGAAAGAAGCTCACGACACTCCTCTGTCAATTCATCCTGGTAGCACAAAGATGTACCGTGACATTTGTCAGAGATACTGGTGGCCTAATATGAAGCGACACATCGCTCGTTATGTTTCTGAGTGTGACGTTTGCCGCCGCATTAAAGCAGAACATCAAAGACCTGCTGGAACTCTACAACCCCTTGATATTCCTGAATGGAAATGGGACAAGGTCCAAATGGATTTCATTACTGGTTTTCCTAGATCTCAGAAGGGTCATGATGCTATCTTTATCGTCATTGACCGATTCTCAAAGGTTGCTTACTTTCTGCCAGTTAAGGAGACAATCACTGCTAGTCAGTTAGCAGACTTGTATGTTTCCCGAATTGTGTCACTCCACGGTGTTCCGTTGGAGATCAGTTCTGATCGTGGCAGTCTCTTTACCTCAAGATTCTAGAAAAGTTTCCAAGAAGCTATGGGAACACATCTATCTTTCAGCACCGCTTTTCACCCTCAATCTCAGGGTCAAGTCGAACGAGTTAATCAAGTGCTCGAAGATATGCTTCGAGCTTGCGTCATCTCCTTCGGTAAGAAATGGGAGGAATCTCTCCCGTATGCCGAATTCTCTTACAACAATAGCTACCAAGCTAGTCTGAAGAAGGCACCGTTTGAAGTTCTTTATGGGCGTAAGTGTCGAACCCCCCTGAATTGGTCAGAAACTGGGGAACGCTCACTCGTCGGACCGGACATTGTTCAGCAAGCAGAAGAAAAAGTCCGCATCGTCCGTGAACATCTGAAAACTGCTCAGTCTCATCAGAAGACCAAGTATGACCGAAAGCACAAGGAAATTGTCTATCAGCCTGGCGAGCAAGCCTACCTTCGCGTCACTCCGTTGAAAGGCACTCATCGGTTCGGAATCAAGGGCAAGTTAGCTCCTCGCTACATTGGCCCGTTCCGTATTCTTGCCCGACGAGGAGAAGTGGCATATCAGTTGCAATTGCCGCCAAATCTTTCTCAAGTGCATGATGTCTTTCATGTATCCCAACTTCATCGCTGCTTCAAGGATCCTATTCGAGTTGTGGATCATGAAATGCTTGAATTGCGGGAAGATCTGTCTTATCCAGAATATCCCATCCGTATTCTTGATCAAGCTGAGCGTCGAACTAGTCAGCAGTCAATCAAATTCCTGAAAGTTCAGTGGTCGAATCATTCTGAAGATGAAGCCACTTGCGAACGCAAGGATCGTCTTCACGAAGAATACCCCGCTTTCTTTCAATCTTCCTCTTAATTCTCGGGACGAGAATTCTTGTTAGATGAGGAGAATTGTAACACCCCATGTAATTAACCATAGTGATCACCCTTAGTTATTGCCATGTCAGCAAGTTCAACAGTGTATAATCATCATTTGCATCATATTGCATTTCAACTCCTAATTCAAACTTCAAGTTAAATTAAGTTGGAAATAAAAGTTGCTCCAAATTGGAAACTAAAATGTTCATTAAATAGCAAATAATTCAGAGGCAATTATAAAATTATAATCAACATTTACTAAATTAATTAAGTGACACTAACAGCAACAAAACAGAAGTATTTAATCTATTTATAATTAAATAAAATACAAATGAAATGATATGAACTCAAAACCATTTTATGGCATTATTAAATGTTGCACTGGAGTATTGTGGCTAGTTCACATATTTTACAAAACTATAGATGGGCCCACACATTTTGCAAAGCATTAAAACAAAAGAAAAACAGAAAAGAAAATAGAAAAAGACAAAACAGAAGAAAAAAAATCCCCCCACTGGGCCACTCGGCCCAGCTGGCAGCCAGCCCTGCCCAACCGGCCCACCCCGCCCCTCCTACTTACCCCCCTGGCGCATGAAACCCTAGCCTATCGCCCCCCCACGATCCCCTTCTCCCCCCTCGGTCTGGATCGGATCGGCCCCGATCCCGTCGATCGCCCCCGCGCCGACGCCGCCGCCGTCGCCCTCGTCGCCCCCCCCCCCCCCCCGCCACCACCTCGTCGCCGAGCGCCTCCCCGACCTCCTCCCCAAAGGCTCCATCGAGCCTCGCCGCCCCTCTCCCCGTCAAACGTCGGTGAGGCCAACCACCGGCCTCCTCTTCCCCTCGCCCCACACTCACCGCGTGCACACGCGCCGTCCGTCGGCCACCGCACGCGCCGCCCTCGTCCGGACCGCGCCCGTAGCCACGCTCCCGCGCGCCCGCTGCCCCTTCCCCGTGGCCTCGCGTGCCCGTTGCTCCCACCGCCTCTGCTCGCCGCGGCCCTTGCTCCGTTCGCCGCGCCCCGTGCGCGCCCGCGCCCCCTGAGCCCCGAGGCTACCGCCCCCGCATCGCCCTCCTCCCCTACTAGCTGCTGCGGCAGCTGCCTCCCGTGCTCGCCGCCCGGCCACCGCCGCTGCTGCTTCCCCCCCCCCCCCCCCCCTGGCGCGCGCCCGTCCCGTCGCGCCCCGCTCCGGCCGCCACCGCTCGCCGTGGCCATGGCCATGTGTGTGCGTGTGTGGCCACAGGGGCCACTGACTGCTAGGCCCGCCCCCCTGTACCTATGACAAACGGGGCCCAGCCCCAGAACGAAATATAAAAAAATGTAAAAATGTAATTAATAGTTTAATTAATTAATTAATTAAATTAAATTAATTAACTTAACCTAATCACCTAATTAAACTAATTAACTCTGTTTAGTTAATCTGTTAATAAACAGTCAATGACAGGTGGACCCCACATGTTAGGTTGACCTGCTGATGTCCTGGTAATGTCATGATGATGTCACCATTCACTGTTTTGGATAATCCTAATTTAAATAATTAATTAATTCTAGAAAATGATTAAAACTTTAGAAATTCGTATAAAATAAACCGTAGTTCCGATCGAAAAACTTTGTACATGAAAGTTGCTCAGAATTTCGAGACGAATCCGAATACGTGGTCCGTTCATCTGTCAGATGCACCTAGCTACGTGAACATGGAACTTTTAGACTGATTTCGATAAATGAATAGTGCCCAACTTTAATAAAATAAATCCAAACAAATTCGTAATTTAACTAAATCATTTAGTTAGGCAGTAGAACACCTCTGCTTATCATTTAGACATGTCATGCATATTGCTTGCATTTTTGCCGTGAATTTATTGTTTCTTCCCCCTCATTCTCTCTCGATAGACGTCGGGACCGACGCCGACGCAGCAGAGTACAACTACACTACGGACGAGCAGCCTTCCGACGACCCCCTCCTCCTTGCCAGAGCAACCAGGCAAGCCCCCCCCCCCTTGAGCATCCCAATACCGCCCATTCAATTTTCTTCTGCTTGCATTAGATTTTGCTACTGTTACTGTTTGCTCCTATTCTGATGCATAGCCTGCTTTTATAACATGCTTAATGTTACCTTACCTGCCTATTTCAACTGCTTAGTATAGGTTGGTTAGTGAACCATCAGTGACCCTCGTCACTTTACCCTTGTTGCCTCTGCTTCATCATTGACTACTCGATCAACGTGATCGACGACCAGAGACCGACACATCACCTCACCCCCCTTAGTTGTATGACTCTGCATAGTTACTATCGAGTGCCGAGGGTGATACCTCGTAATGCACTCCTGATGAATACTCTGCAATGTAGCTGTTCGGTCGTGGTCACCGAGGGTGATTCCTCCTTCACCACTTCCGATACGACTCTGTTGTGCAACCCCTCAAGTGTGAACCTCGAGGGTGATGCCTCCTACGTTCACCTTGATGTTGTGACCACACGGATACTTTGACCTTTGTCACAGGCGGGTCGACCCTGAGGGGTACCCGCAGGGAGATATATGATGTCGGGCTTGCCCGGAAGGGCGCCCTAGTGTGATATTGTGGCGGAGCTTCAGAAACTCTAATTGTCTCCGCGTGTTATTAAATGAGCCTATTGGATTTGGGTATTTGATCTGAGTGGGTCGACGTGCCCTATACGCAGTACCACCACGCGGGATAATGGTTTATGGGGCCCTCTACGTCATACGTTTCTCCTGAAAGCTCTTCAGACGTCACGGTTCACCGTGCGGGCTGATCGCCGGGACTGGGCTGGATACTTCACTGACGAGTTCAGTGTCGCGCTTGCACCCCGGCCAGCCACGCAACGCGCAGGGTGCCCAGGGCGATGGCCTAAGACCTCTGGGTGCATAGGTTAGTCCGGCGTGCTGACCTCTCTGCTGAGCCTAGGTAGGGCGCTGCTTCGTGTTGATCTCCCAAGGCCGGGCATTACCCAGCAAGTGTGTCCGGCCAGAGGTGATCGAGCGTGTCGGGTAACAGTAGTGCACCCCTGCAGGGAAGATAACATCTATCGATAGCCGGTCCTACGGTAAAGGACGCTCAGTTTGGTATCCCAATCTATTACTTGAAATGAATACTGGTTTAATTAATTAAAGCTTTGGGATCGCTTTCTCGCAGGGAGTCGAGGAAGGATCTCTAGGCTTTGCCTCAACATGCTTGCTTAATAAAATGCTTTTCTGTACTCTTCTAATTGCTGCAAGATGGTGGCTTCATGAAGATGCTAGTCTTCGATAGGACTAGGTCTTCTCTCTATTCTGGCATTTCTGCAGCCCAGTCCACATATACAGCCTTTCTTTGATAATGTTGCATATGTAGTGTAGATCCTTGCTTGCTGAGTACTTCAGATGAGTACTCACGGTTGCTTTGCTACCTCTTTTTCCCCCATACCCCTTTTGATGATACATCAGACGATGGAGCTCAGGAGCCAGATGTCCCCGTAGGAGCTTACTACCAGGAGGGTCCAGACGGCACGTACTACTGGATTGAGCCAGCCGACCAGGAGTAGGATCGGAGGCCCCAGGCAGGAGGCCTTCGCCTTTGATCTAGAGTCGTTGTTTGTGCTAGCCTTCTTAAGGCAAACCTTGTCTAACTATGTCTGTACCCAGATATTATTTGTATGACTGACTTATGTATTTGGATCCTTGTGATCCCTGGTCTGTAATATTGTGGATCTCTGTTTATTTGTGTTAGAGTTGTGTTGTGATATCTTCCCGTGAGTCCCTGTGCTTGATCGTGCATGTTTGCGTGTATGATTAGTGCACGATTGAGTCGGGGGCGTCCCATCCACCCTCGGGGCTGATGGTTTGTACTAGTAGCTATGTGTTTGATCTCTCTCTCTCGTGTTCTTTGATTTGGCACGATCTTGATGTAACGCGAGCTTTGTTAATATAGTTGGATCATATGGTGTTTTCCTCTCTCTATCTTGTTGTGATGAATTGAGTTTTACCTTTGATATTTCATTATTATCGGATTGAATATTTTTATGGATTTGAGAGCACTTGATGTATGTTTTGGCACTCAACTCGCGGATTCCCGAGGTGACATTGGGGTAATCTATGCATAGGGGTTGATGCACGTTTTCGTCCTTGTTTCTCCGGTAGAAATCTTGGGGCATTCTTCGAGGTTCTTTGTGGTGGATTGAGTATTATGAATCTGAAATTGTTTGATGCATATCATTTAATCAACTCACGGATACTCGTGGTGACATTGGAGTATCTAGGTGACATTAGAGTTGGTTGATGTGCATCATATGGTATTATTTTAGTATGAACTCTTGGGCTGTTTGTGACACTTATAGGGATAGCTCAATAGATCGACCGGAAAGGATAACTTTGAGGTGGTTTCGTAGCCTACAAATAATTTCGTCTTATGTTCTCCGCTAGATAAGAACTTTGGAGTGATTCTTCATCGCACGTTGAGGGATGGTTATATGATTCAATTATATTAGCATTGTTGAGATATTGCACTAGTGAAAGTATGAACCTAGGCCTCATTTTCAAGCATTGCAATACCGTTTGTGCTCACTTTTGTTACTTGCTACCTTGTTGTTTTTTATTGTTCCTAGTACAGAAATCAACATCTACTATCATTACTACACTTTTATCACCATCTCTTCGCCTAACTAGTGCACCTATACAATTTACCATTCTATTTGGTGTGTTGGGGACACAAGAGACTCTTTGTTATTTGGTTGCAGGTTTGTTTGAGAGAGACCATCTTCATTCTACACATCCCACGGATTGATAAACCTTAGGTCATCCACTTGAGGGAAATTTTCTACTGTCCTACAAAACTCTGCGCTTGGAGGCCCAACACGAGTCTACAAGAACAAGTTGTGTAGTAGGCATCAAGCTCTTTTCTGGCGCCTTTGCTGGGGAGGTGAGTGCTTGAAGGTATATCTTTAGATCTTGCAATTGAATCTTTTAGTTTCTTGTTTTATCACTAGTTTGGTTTATAAAAGAAAACTACAAAAAATAGAATTGAGGTTGCCTCATATTATTCATCTTCATCATGTCTTTCTTGAAAATGATGGAAAGGAAAATTGTGCTCAATTGATAGAAGAAGAATTCAATAAAATGTTTGGCATAAAATCTTTGAATGATGAGCATGATTGCAATGCTGTTAGTACGAATTCTATGAATATCCAAAATGCTAATGATGATTGCACTACTCATGACAAAAATGTTTCTTATAAGCATGTCAATTTTTGTGGAGTGGAAAGACTTTGTGAAGACATGCCTTATAGTGATGATAGATTTTGTAAGAAGCATAAACATGATAGAACCAATTTTTTGGTCAAAGTGATAGATGAATTTGCTACAAAATTATGTTCTCTTTATCCTATTACTTGTGAACTTTGCAATAATGTTGGTCACCTTAATTTCCAATGCATTCTTTTTATTGATCGAATCGTGTCCAAATATTTCAATAACTTGATCACCCTTGAACTTTATAATGAACTTTGTTTATTTTTGGGGTTCGAAGAATTGTCACACAAAAATGGTTGGTTTGAAGCATTCATATTCACAGACCATGCTGAAATTAATTTGAAAGAAATCCATATGTTTTGCATGGTAAATTGCAATGAAAATGCTTATATTGAAATATGGGAAAACCAATAGAATATAAAAGAAATACTAATGAAAGGGTAAAGATTTCTACTTTCTCTCCTATTGTCTCTCATGATGAAATAGGTGACGAGAAGGTTTCAATTGACTATGATGAGAACAAAGTTGCTACTTATGATGATTATTGTGATGATACCTATGTTATAAAAAGTAGTGATAATTATTGTCATAATTTTGATTATCCTTTTACTGAACATTACTCTTTTAATGTGGAAACAATTTATAGTATTCGAGTTTCATATGATACTCCCACTTTTATGAATGAGAAGAAATTTTCTTATGTGGAGAGTAATAAAAATTCTATGCTTGTGGATCATGAAAAGAATGATTTATGTGATAGTTATATTGTTGAATTCATTCATGATGCTACTGAAAATTATTATAAGGGAGGAACATATGCTTGTAGGAATTGCAATAATATCAAGTTTCCTTTCTTTATGTTGAAAGTTTTGAAGTTATACTTGTTTTGCCTTCCCATGCTAGTTTATTCTTGTTCCCATAAGTTGTTTGCTCACAAAATCCCTATGCATAGGAAGTATGTTAGTTCTTAAATGTGCTTTTCATGTGATTCATGATGCTCCCATTATGTTTCAATTCTTTACTCCTATGTGATCATTATTGAAATCATCATGCCGAGCTAAACGGCATTAAAGAAAAGCGCTTGTTGGGAGACAACCCAATATTTATACCTACTATTTTTGTGTGTTCACATGATTAAGCTACTGTAGTAATCATGTTTTATTGCTTTTGTTTCAATAAAGTGCCAAGTAAAGGATAGTGTCGATGATAGTTGACTTGATTCTATGCAAAAACAGAAAATTTTGCGCCCAGTTCTGGAATTTTTTAAATTCACAGAAACATGCTTTTGCTCTGAATTATTTCAAGATGATTGATATATAAATTCCCTACGTTTTCCTAATTTTTCAGAATTTTGGAGTTGCAGAAGTATGGTCATTGTTCAGATTACTACAGACTATTCTGTTTTTTGATAGATTATGTTTTTAATGCATAGTTTGCTTGTTTTCTAGTTTCTATGGCTTATATTGCTTAATATAAATTGTGGAAATGATAGGGTACAGTAGGCCACATTGTGTGAGAACAATTATGAATCTTGTCTTGACAGTACCCAAGTGAATGATTTGCTCTTTATCATACTAACCTATCTCACGAAGTTCCGTTAAGTTTTGTGTGATTGAAGTTTTCAAGTTTTGGGTGAGATATCGATATGAGGAGAGTAAGGAGTGACAAGACCCTAAGCTTGGGGATTTCCAAGGCACCCCAAGGTAATATTCAAGGAATACCCAAGCAACTAAGCTTGGATATGCCCCGGAATGCATCCCTCTTTCGTCTCCGACCTTATCGGTAACCTTACTCGGGGCTATATTTTTATTCGCCACATGATAGGTGTTTTGCTTGGAGTGTCATTTTATTTTGTTTGTATTTGCTTGCTGTTATTTAGAATAATGTTTTGTATCCTTTACTTCAATAAAAATATCAAGTATAGCCTTTGCCATGCTTATTTTGCAAGTCTATATGTTGCTGTTTGAAAACAGAAAGTTGGATGCTAGTGCGTGAATTCTTGCGAAAAGTCAGAATGTTATAAAATGTTGAAATTTTTTGCACTATAAGCTATGATAAATTTTCTACAGTGTGGTAAATTTTCAGAAAATTTGAAGATAAATAAGTATGGATCCTTCTTCATCCTTTACAGACTGTCCTGTTTTGATAGATTGCTATTATGTTTGCTTGTTTAATGATTCTATTTGAGGATAGGAGTATTAAATATGTAGAGGCATTTAGTATTCAACGTTAAATAATAATTTTATTGATTTTCTACAATAGAGAATGATAAGGTTTTGCATTGATTTATACTAACTTATCTCACGAGTTCTTCTTGAGTTTTGTGTGAATGAAGTTTTCGAGATTTATGGAAACCGTGATATAAAAGGAATTTAGGAGACACAAGAGCTCAAGATTGGGGATGCCCAAGGCATCCCAAGATAATATTTCAAGAAGTCTCAAGCATCTAAGCTTGGGGATGCCCCGGTAGGCGTCCCACCTTTCTTCATCAACAATTATCGGCTAGTATCGGTTGAGCCTAAGTTTTTGCTTCTTCACATGAGTTGTACTATTCTTGGAATGTAATTTTATTTTATTTTTCTTTATGTTTTAATAAAATACTTATATCTGAAAGTTTTTAAATAAGAGAGAGTCCTCAAATAGCTACCCATTTACTTAACTACTCGCTTGATCTTCACTTATATCTTTCTGGAGTAGTTTGTCGAACACTCTCAAGCTTCACTTATATAATTTTGAGAGTTTATAATAGTGATGAAAATTTGCACAAGCTATGAAATTGGTCCTAATATGATGAATATCCAAGAAGGATATAATAAAAACTTTCATATAGATCATTGGATATGATAAGTTTGATTCCTTGCAATAGTTTTGCGATACGGAGATCATAATATGTGAGTCATGTTGGTGAGTAATTGTGCTTTAGTAGGAATATTGGTGTTAAGGTTTGTGATTCCCTATGCAAGCACGAAAGTCAATAGTTATGCAATGAAGTTATATCCTACTTGTGGTGCATTACTCGGTGTTAGTTATGTTTAATGCTCGTTTATGATCGTTTTCGTTTCTTGGTTGGTCGCCTCTCAATCTATTTGCTAGCCTTCATTTGTACTAAGCGGGAATACTGCTTGTGCATCAAAACTCTTTAAACCAAGTTGTGCCAAATGAGTCCACCCTACCTACCTATATGCGGTATTTCCATGCCATTCCAAGTAAATTTGTATGTGCCAACTCTAATTTTCAAAATGAATTTCCTTTTTGTGTGCCCGTACCGCTCATGAAGCGACATGTGGTGGCAAATATTTTCCATGCTAGATATGTTATTCTCAAGATGAATGTTTATTCACTTGTCATTGCACGAAAGTGTGGCAGGTAATAGGGATACCCAGTCCCGAAATGAAAAAATATATATTTATGTTGTCAATAATAAATTCCTTGGAAAGTGTTGGTATGGAGGGCACCCGTGGATACGGCTAGCCATGGATTGTGAAAGAATGGTGAAAAAAGGAATAAACTTTATTTTATGTTTGGGAAGCGCTGATTTATCTAGCATGGAAAGTATTGGGAATTCTAGGTCGTTTTCGTTGACAGGAAAAGCATGCCTCTCAAAACAATTTTATCTCTCAATTTAAGCTTTGAGATCTGGCACCTCTACAAATCCCTGCTTCCCTCTGCGAAGGGCCTATCTATTTACTTTTATGCAATTTTTTATTGAGTCTCCATCCTCTCTTATAAAGCACCAACTAGAGAACACTATTATCATACTTGTGCATTGGGCATAGTTAATATTTGAGTGTGCTTCATGAATGGATCAATGATTGAGCATAATGGGCTAGGGATAGCTCTCTTTAGTGTTGATATTTTGAAAGCCATGGTTGCTTGTCGATATGATTGAGTATTGATGTCCTTATGTCAAATATAGACTATTGCTTTGAATCATTAAGGTCCAAATGTCCATGCTACAAAAGAAAAGAGTATATGATGAATATGATAGGTAGCATTCCACATCAAAAATTCCGTTTTCAATTGCTACTTTATCATGATGAGTTTTATGAGAAAGAGTTGTTGTTATGATGCTAGGAAAAGTGATTGAAATTATCATTGATCAAACTTATGCACTATGCTAGCATTCACACTTCATAATTTTTTTTAACATTTACCTACTCGAGGACGAGTAGGAATTAAGCTTGGGGATGCTGATACGTCTCCAACGTATCTATAATTTATGAAGTATTCATGCTATGTTTATAACAATTTTATATGGTTTTGGTATGATTTGAATGGAACTAACCCAGAGTAACGTTGTTTTCAGCGGAACTGCCGTGGTGTTTTTTTTCTTGTGCAGAAATCAAAGTTCTCCAAATGCAGCGAAATTTTTTGACGACTTTTTTGGAACAAAAGAGGCACTAGAAGCTTCGTGGGAGGACCAGAAGGGGAAGGAGGTGGCCATAGGCACCAGGGCGCGCCACCCCCCTCTGGCGCGCCCTGGTGGGTAGTGGGCCCCTCTGTAACACCCCTGTGTAACTACCACTGTGATCAGCTGCTAATATTGCCAAGTCATATCATTTGCGGTGCCTAAACATAGTGGTTATCCGAAGCCAATCAACTCCAATCTGAAAATTTACTCAAATTCAAAAGTGCAAAATAAATTTGATCAAACACAGTTGGAAAAATGTTCATTAATTGGCAAATAATCCAGGAACATTTATAAAACCATCATCAATTAAATTGGAGTTAGATGAGTGACTCTAACATCCTGAAACAGCACCAAAACAGCAATATTAAATCCATTTAAAATCATTTCAAATTCAAATGAAATCACTTTAGCTTCGAACCATTTTCTGACAGTGCTAAATATTGCACTATATTTATTGGACAAACTTACCTATTTTACAAAACTATGTTTGAGACCCCACATTTTGCATAACAGAAGAAATAAAAGAAAAGCAGAAGAAAAGGAAAACGAAAAGCTAAAAGAAGTCTACTGTGCACTTGGCCCAGCAGTGCATAGCACCTGGCGGCCCGGCCCACCTGCGTCATCCCCCTCCCCCGCCTCCGTGTCAACGCGCGCACTGCTCGGATCGTCCGGCGCCGGCCGATGCTCGACACCACCGAGCTACAGGGCGCCGTGGGTGGATAAGAGGGAGACTGGAGGCCCCCCCAGGCGAACCCTAGCTTGTCCTCTCCTCTCCCTCCCTTCTTCTCCAGATCCCGTGCGCGTCCGTCGCCGCCGCTCGCCATTGCCGTGGCCCTCGGCCACCACTCGCCGTTCCAAGCTGTCCGGAGGGACCGTCGTGGTCATCTTCATCACCTACGACAACTCGTCGGAGCCGGCGAGCACCGCAGCAACTGGATCGACCCGATCCCCTCCGCCGGCCAACTCCTCTGCCCCGCCTCGATCTGCAGCAAACCTGCGCTCCTAAGCTTCCAACGGCCATCGTGCGCCCCGCCGTGAGCATCCATCCCTCTCCCCTTCCTTTGGTTGCCCGCATTCTCGGCGTAGCTCGCCATTCTTGCCGCGCCGCCATTGCCGTGCTCGGGTTCCGCTGACGAGCTCGCCGTCAACATTGTGGCCAGTGTCGTGGCCAGGCAAGCATGTCCTCATGCTCAGGAAGGCCTCCTGGTGCTCCCCGTAGTGCTAGTTCGCGCGCAAACGCAACGCAACGCCGGACCCGAGTAGTCCCGAATTCCGGCGCCGCCTGTCGTCGATGAGGAGCTCGCCCCCGACCGCCTTCACCCGTTCCGACGCCGGGGATTGATGCGGGGAGGTGTTGCCGTTCTAACGCCATTGAAAGTGCTCGATTTGGAGCTCTGTGGGTGAAATCCGGAGCTCGCCGGAGACGCACCATCGCGTGCGGCCTCGCCGGAGAGCTCCGGCGGCCAACGCTGACCTGGCACTGGTGGGCCTCGCCCCGTGTCACTGACCGCCGGGCCCACGGCCCTGTTGACTGAGTCAGCGTCGCGGACTGGACCTGGTCCAGTCACTGACTGGTGGGCCCACCCTACTTAGTTAATTAAAGTGCTAATTAAACTAAACTGATAACTAAGTTAGACACTGACAGGTGGGTCCTGCTAGTTAATTAGGTTAGTTTAATTAGAATAACCCCTGTTAAATAGTCCAGTCACTGACATGTGGGTCCCACTGGACCCACATGACAGGTCTGACTCAGGTCAACCAACAGTTGACTGCTGACATCGCCATTACGTCATGCTGACGTCATAATTCAATTCTGTTAATAAAATTAATTTTAGAAAATCATTTAAACTTCGAAAATTAATAACTTTTAAACCGTAGCTCAGATCGAAAAAGTTAGAACATGAAAGTTGCTCAGAACGACGAGACGAGTCTGATCGTGTCGTCTGTTTCCTTGTCGGAACCCCCTACGTAGAAGAACTCGTAACTCCGAGCCCGAATCCGGTAGATGAATAGTACACACACCGGTTAATAAATTCCAGATTAATTCTAAAAATAACTAAAATGACTTAGAGGCATATTTAGGCAACCCTGCACTGCATCATAGCATCGCACGCATTGTGTTGCATCTGTTTGCATTATATTTACTTGTTTCTTCCCCCTCTTCTCTTTCGGTAGACCCCGACGTTGTCGTAGCTCCTGAGGCAGACGCCGCTCCGGAGTACGACTACATCCCCGACGACCCTACCCTTGCCGTCGAGCAGACAGGCAAGCACCCCCATTTTGAGCATTTCGATATCGCCCACTCTCTTCTCTCTTATGCTTGCATTAGAAGTTACTGCTGCTACTGTTGTCCTACATCTGCTGCATAGCCTATTTTATTGTAGCCTACTTTTGATACCTGCCTGCTCTCCTAAACTGTTTAGTATAGGATGGGTAGAGCCTTATCAGAGACCCACTTGTCCCAACTGCCCCGCTGGACTCTCAGAAGACCCGAGCAACGGGATCGAAGATCAGACCCGGGCACCGCACGTCACTTCCCCCTATGTTGCTCGACACTGCTGGGTTACTATCGAGTGCTGAGGGTGATACCACGTCAGCACTTCTGATGATAACCTTGTAGGTTAGTTAATCGGTCGTGGTAAGCGAGGGTGATTCCTCCTACACCACCCCCGATACCGACGCCGTCGCGCAACCTCTCAAGTGTGGACCTCGAGGGTGATTCCTCCTTCGTTCACCTTGATGATAACATCGAGCGGGAATTCCATCGAGGGTGATTCCTCAGGGTTCCCTTCAGTGTCAGACACACAGCTACCTTGGATATTATGACTTGACTATGAACCATGATACTAAAGACGGGTCGGCCCTGAGGGGTACCCGCGCGAGCATGAATGCGAAGTGATGTGGAGTCGGGTTGACCTGAGAGGTGCCCGCGAGATAACTACGAGGCATGGCCGGGCATTCTTAGCCCTTGCCGCAAGTCCTCGAGACGGGGCGACGGGGTCACATCGATCATGAGTCTCTGCTCGTTTCCGCACGCTCCTAAACCACTAATCGGTTTGGATATTTGATCCGAGGGCCTCTGGCCCGATAGCACTAACCATCACGTGGGCATAGTATGGGCGTTCTGCGTCGTATACTTCAGCAGGAGCTTAATTGACGTCAGCAAGGAGCGGCGCGCGCTGAATTGAACTAGGAACGCAATCGCGCTTGTATAAGGGGTTGCTAGGTCTGCTTTCAGCCGCGTTCGCAACGCATAGGAGCGTCCGGGGTGATGGTCCAAGACCCCTGGGGGCATAGGTTAGTCCGGCGTGCTGACCTCTCATTAAGTATTTGGTCGGGTTACGGCGTGTTGCTTAGCCGAGGCCGGGCATGACCCAGAAAAATGTGTCCGGCCGGAGTTAAGCGAGCGTAGTGGGTAAGTTGGTGCACCCCTACAGGGAAGAAACTTCTATCGATAGCCTGTCCTACGGTAACGGACACTCGGAGTTGTATCCCGATCGGTACAACTAGAACATGACTTGAGATGAGAACTGGATAGTATGGCTCTGGGATTGCTTTCTCGCAGGGAGTCGAGGAAGAATCTCTGGCCGACGTTGATGACATTACTACTATACTTTACATTATGTTATTCTGCTCTCTTCTTATGCTGCAAGGCTATTGAAGATGCTGAAGATGCTAGTCTTCGATAGGACTACGCTTTTCCCCCTCTATTCTGGCATTTCTGCAGCCCAGTCCACCTATACAGCCCCCTTTGAAAATGTTGCATATGTAGTGTAGATCCTTGCTCGCTGAGTACTTCGGATGAGTACTCACGTTTGCTTTATTTTCCTTTTTCCCCCTTTATCCCTTTGTCGCATCCAGACGACGGAGCCCCGGAGCCAGATGCCCCAGTCGACGACCACTTCTACTACCAGCCCGGAGAGTACTACTACTACGAGGAGCCGACTAACGACCAGGAGTAGGATCGGAGGGTCCAGGGCAGGAGGCCTACGCCTTTCGATCGTAGTATTTTATTTTACCCCGCCTTCTAAAGGCTTACTTCTCTCTCTGTAATATATCTGTACTCAGATATCTGATGCTTCCGCTGACACTTGTATGCCATCGAGCTATGTATTCGATCCCTCGAGGCCCTGGCTTGTAATATAAAGCTTGTATGACTTTATTTATGTTTTAGAGTTGTGTTGTGATATCTTCAAGTGAGTCCTTAGGCTTGATCGTGTGCATTTGCGTGTATGGTTAGTGCACGATTAAGCCGGGGTCGTCACAGGTTGGTATCAAAGCCGACTGCCTCTAGGAATCCCCCTATCCAATTCCTTGGCCGAAGTTGAGTCTAGTGGTCGAAAACTGTTTTACTAACTTGGCTGTGTGGCTTATGGGCCCATGTCGCCAATTGGGTGGTATTAGGATCTTTTATTCCTTGTCTTTACTCTGGGACTCTAATCTCTCTTCTATTCGGGTTTAAAAAAAATAACTAACACCGACACTTAGGATCTCGTTAATTCTATCCACCCGGAGAGCTGGATTCAGTGCGATTTCCGTGTCTTTGATCTGATTAGTCTATAATCATTTTCCTTTCCATTGTTTTGTTTAACCTTTCTCTCCGAGTTCTATTATACTCCGAGTTGTCATTCGATAAGACCGGATTCTGCATCAGAGTGCACACGGAGAGTAGGATCCAGCAAGTTGATCGATCATCGGTGCTCTCTAAACTCGACTTGAGGTTGGGTTATCACCAGATCCGTGTCCGTGAAGAGGATATTCCAAAGACCGCATTCGTTACTCGATATGGCTCCTATGAATACACTGTCATGTCATTTGGCCTAACGAATGCTCCGGCTACGTTCTCCCGCCTAATGAATTACATATTCATGGACTACCTCGACAAGTTCGTCGTGGTATATCTGGACGATATCCTAGTATATTCGAAGAATAAGGAAGAACATGCCGGACATCTTCGCCTTGTTCTGGAGAGGCTTCGAGAGCACAAGTTATATGCCAAGTATTCCAAATGTGAATTCTGGCTTTCTGAACTGACCTACCTTGGACATGTGATTTCCAAGGACGGTATTGCCGTTAACCCGGAGCGTGTTCAGGCTATCCTTGACTGGACTCCTCCGAAGAATGCCAAGCAAGTCCGAAGCTTCCTCGGTCTAGCTAGTTATTGCCGTCGATTCGTCGAGAACTTCCCCAAGATCGCCAAGCCCCTGACTAATCTGCTCCACAAAGGCGTTTAGTTTGAGTGGACAGACAAATGTCAGGAAAGTTTCCAGACCCTCAAGGACAAGCTTACTTCTGCTCCAGTGCTTGCTCCTCCTGATTCTCGAAAGGACTTTGTCATATACTGCGACGCCTCTCGTCAGGGATTAGGCTGTGTCCTAATGCAAGAACGAAGAGTAATTGCGTATGCTTCACGTCAATTGCGTCCACATGAACAAAATTATCCAGTGCATGATCATGAACTTGCTGCAGTGATCTATGCATTAAAGTTATGGCGTCATTACCTTCTGGGTAATCGGTGTGAGATTTATACCGATCACCAAAGCCTGAAATACTTGTTCACTCAACCGGATCTTAATCTCCGTCAGCAACGATGGTTAGAAACAATTACGGACTATGACTGCGGTATTTCATATACCCCGGGCAAGGCTAACGTGATGGCTGATGCCCTGAGCCGCAAGTCATATTGCAACAACCTCATGGTTAGGCGAGCTCAACCTCGTCTCTATGCAGAATTGAATCTGTGAATTGTTCCCCAAGGTTCTCTTAATAACCTTGTGGTACAACCAGACCTTCAAAAGGCTGTTAAGGAAGCGCAAGCCAAAGATGCTGAGATTGACCTGATGAAGAAAGAGCTTCACATAGATAAGTACCGGGATTTCTCAGTTGCTGAAGATGAAACATTATATTTTCGAGACCGCATCGTAGTACCTCGCTTCGAGCTTATGACTGACAAGGTCATGAAGGAGGCTCATGATACACCGCTGTCTATCCATCCGGGTAGCACCAAGATGTATCACGATCTTCGACAGAGGTACTGGTGGTCTAGAATGAAGCGGGACATTGCTCGATACGTTGCTGAATGTGACGTATGTCGTCGCGTGAAAGCAGAACATCAGAAGCCTGCTGGAATTCTTCAACCACTCCCTATTCCTCTATGGAAATGGGATAAAGTGCAGATGGATTTCATTACTGGACTTCCCAAGCCCCAGAAAGGTCACGACGCTATTCTTGTCGTCGTCGATCAACTTTCCAAGGTTGCTCATTTCCTACCTGTCAAGGAGACTATCACTGCTAGCCAGCTAGCAGAGCTGTATATCTCCAGAATCGTTTCACTCCACGGTATTCCGAAGGAGATCAGTTCGGACTGTGGCGGTCTTTTCATGTCCAAGTTCTAGGAAAGTTTCCAAGAAGCTATGGGCACTCAAATTACATGGAGTTCAGCTTATCATCCCCAATCCCAAGGCCACGTTGAGCGCGTTAATCAAGTGCTTGAAGACATGCTTCGAGCTTGTGTTATATCCTTCGGTAAGAAATGGGTGGAATCTCTCCCGTATGCCGAGTTCTCTTATAACAACAGCTACCAAGCCAGCTTAAAAATGGCCCCCTTCGAAGTTCTCTATGGACGTAAATGTCGAACCCCTCTGAATTGGTCAGAAACTGGGAACGACCTCTCGTTGGACCGGACATTATTCAGCATGCCGAAGAACAAGTCAGAATTGTCCGAGAGAATCTCAAGGCGGCTCAGGACCGCCAGAAGAGCAACTATGATCGCAAGCGATGGGGTCTGACTTATCAACCGGGTGATCAGGCTTATCTGCGAGTCACTCCTATGAAGGGCACTCACCGTTTCGGAATCAAGGGCAAGCTAGCTCCCCGCTACATTGGTCCCTTTCGCATTGTTGCCAGACGTGGTCAGGTGGCATATAAATTGGAGTTGCCGCCGCAATTCTCTCATATCCACGATGTCTTCCACGTGTCGCAACTTCGAAAATGCTTCAAGGAATCTCCGCACCGCCCAGTGGATCACGAGATGCTTCAGTTGCAAGATGACTTATCTTATAAGGAGCATCCGATCCGCATCCTTGATGAAGCTGAACGTCGAACTCGTCAGAAGATGACCAAGTTCCTGAAAGTGCAGTGGTCGAATCACACTGAAGATGAAGCCACTTGGGAACGCGAGGATCATCTTCGGGAAGAATATCCCGACCTCTTTCCTTCTACCTCCTAAATTCTCGGGACGAGAATTTCTTTTAGAGGAGGAGAACTTGTAACACCCCTATGTAACTACCACTGTGATCAGCTGCTAATATTGCCAAGTCATATCATTTGCAGTGCCTAAACATAGTGGTTATCCAAAGCCAATCAACTCCAATCTGAAAATTTACTCAAATTCAAAAGTGCAAAATAAATTTGATCAAACACAGTTGGAAAAATGTTCATTAATTGGCAAATAATCCAGGAACAGTTATAAAACCATCATCAATTAAATTGGAGTTAGATGAGTGACTCTAGCATCCTGAAACAGCACCAAAACAGCAATATTAAATCCATTTAAAATCATTTCAAATTCAAATGAAATCACTTTAGCTTCGAACCATTTTCTGACAGTGCTAAATATTGCACTATATTCATTGGACAAACTTACCTATTTTACAAAACTATGTTTGAGACCCCACATTTTGCATAACAGAAGAAATAAAAGAAAAGCAGAAGAAAAGGAAAACGAAAAGCTAAAAGAAGTCTACAGTGCACTTGGCCCAGCAGTGCACAGCACCTGGACGCCCGGCCCACCTGCGTCATCCCCCTCCCCCGCCTCCGTGTCAACGCGCGCACGGCTCGGATCGTCCGGCGCCGGCCGATGCTCGACACCACCGAGCTACAGGGCGCTGTGGGTGGATAAGAGGGAGACTGGAGGTCCCCCCAGGCGAACCCTAGCTTGTCCTCTCCTCTCCCTCCCTTCTTCTCCAAATCCTGTGCGCGTCCGTCGCCGCCGCTCGCCATTGCCGTGGCCCTCGGCCACCACTCGCTGTTCCAAGCTGTCCGGAGGAACCGTCGTGGTCATCTTCATCACCTACGACAACTCATCGGAGCCGGCGAGCACCGCAGCAACTGGATCGACCCGATCCCCTCCGCTGGCCAACTCCTCTGCCCCGCCTCGATCTGCAGCAACCCTGCGCTCCTAAGCTTCCAACGGCCGTCGTGTGCCCCGCCGTGAGCATCCATCCCTCTCCCCTTCCTTTGGTTGCCCGCATTCTCGGCGTAGCTCGCCATTCTTGCCGCGCCGCCATTGCCGTGCTCGGGTTCCGCTGGCGAGCTCGCCGTCAACATTGTGGCCAGTGTCGTGGCCAGGCAAGCGTGTCCTCATGCTCAGGAAGGCCTCCTGGTGCTCCCCATAGTGCTAGTTCACGCGCAAACGCACCGTAACGCCGGACCCGAGTAGTCCCGAATTCCGGCGCCGCCTGTCGTCGATGAGGAGCTCGCCCCCGACCGCCTTCGCCCGTTCCGACGCCGGGGATCGATGCGGGGAGGTGTTGCCGTTCTAACGCCATTGAAAGTGCTCGATTTGGAGCTCTGTGGGCGAAATCCGGAGCTCGCCGGAGATGCACCGTCGCATGCGGCCTCGCCGGAGAGCTCCGACGGCCAACGCTGACCTGGCACTGGTGGGCCTCGCCCCGTGTCACTGACCGCCGGGCCCCACGGCCCTGTTGACTGAGTCAGCGTCGCTGACTGGACCTGGTCCAGTCACTGACTGGTGGGCCCACCCTACTTAGTTAATTAAAGTGCTAATTAAACTAAACTGATAACTAAGTTAGACACTGACAGGTGGGTCTTGCTAGTTAATTAGGTTAGTTTAATTAGAATAACCCCTGTTAAATAGTCCAGTCACTGACATGTGGGTCCCACTGGACCCACATGACAGGCCTGACTCTGGTCAACCAACAGTTGACTGCTGACGTCGCCATACGTCATGCTGACGTCATAATTCAATTCTGTTAATAAAATTAATTTCAAAAAATCATTTAAACTTCAAAAATTAATAACTTTTAAACCGTAGCTCAGATCAAAAAAGTTAAAACACGAAAGTTGCTCAGAACGACGAGACGAGTTTGATCGTGCCGTCTGTTTCCTTGTCGGAACCCCCTACGTAGAAGAACTCGTAACTCCGAGCCCGAATCCGGTAGATGAATAGTACACATACCGGTTAATAAATTCCAGATTAATTCTAAAAATAACTAAAATGACTTAGAGGCATATTTAGGCAACCCTGCACTGCATCATAGCACCGCACGCACTGTGTTGCATCTGTTTGCATTATATTTACTTGTTTCTTCCCCTCTTCTCTTTCGGTAGACCCCGATGTTGCCGTAGCTCCTGAGGCAGACGTCGCTCCGGAGTACGACTACGTCCCCGACGACCCTGCCCTTGCCGTCGAGCAGACAGGCAAGCACCCCCATTTTGAGCATCTCGATATCGCCCACTCTCTTCTCTCTTATGCTTGCATTAGAAGTTACTGCTGCTACTGTTGTCCTACATCTGCTGCATAGCCTGTTTTATTGTAGCCTACTTTTGATACCTGCCTGCTCTCCTAAACTGTTTAGTATAGGATGGGTAGAGCCTTATCAGAGACCCACTTGTCCCGACTGCCCCGCTGGACTCTCAGAAGACCCGAGCAACGGGATCGAAGATCAGACCCGGGCACCGCACGTCACTTCCCCCTATGTTGCTCGACACTGCTGGGTTACTATCGAGTGCCGAGGGTGATACCTCGTCAGCACTTCTGATGATAACCTTATAGGTTAGTTAATCGGTCGTGGTAAGCGAGGGTGATTCCTCCTACACCACCCCCGATACCGACGCCGTCGCGCAACCTCTCAAGTGTGGACCTCGAGGGTGATTCCTCCTTCGTTCACCTTGATGATAACATCGAGCGGGAATTCCATCGAGGGTGATTCCTCAGGGTTCCCTTCGGTGTCAGACACACAGCTACCTTGGATATTATGACTTGACTATGAACCATGATACTAAAGACGGGTCGGCCCTGAGGGGTACCCGCGCGAGCATGAATGCGAAGTGATGTGGAGTCGGGTTGACCTGAGAGGTACCCGCGAGATAACTACGAGGCGTGGCCGGGCATTCTTAGCCCTTGCCGCAAGTCCTCGAGACGGGGCGACGGGGTCACATCGATCGTGAGTCTCTGCTCGTTTCCACGTGCTCCTAAACCACTAATCGGTTTAGATATTTGATCCGAGGGGCCTCTGGCCCGATAGCACTAACCATCACATGGGCATAGTATGGGCGTTCTGCGTCGTATACTTCAGCCGGAGCTGAATTGACGTCAGCAAGGAGCGGCGCGGGCTGAATTGGACTGGGAACGCAATCGCGCTTGTCTAAGGGGTTGCTAGGTCTGCTTTCAGCCGCATTCGCAACGCATAGGAGCGTCCGGGGTGATGGTCCAAGACCCCTGGGGGCATAGGTTAGTCCGGCGTGCTGACCTCTCATTAAGAATTTGGTCGGGTTGCGGCGTGTTGCTTAGCCGAGGCCGGGCATGACCCAGAAAAGTGTGTCCGGCCGGAGTTAAGCGAGCGTGGTGGGTAAGTTGGTGCACCCCTACAGGGAAGAAACTTCTATCGATAGCCTGTCCTACGGTAACGGACACTCGGAGTTGTATCCCGATCGATACAACTAGAACATGACTTGAGATGAGAACTGGATAGTATGGCTCTGGGATTGCTTTCTCGCAGGGAGTCGAGGAAGAATCTCTGGCCGAGGTTGATGACATTACTACTATACTTTACATTATGTTATTCTGCTCTCTTCTTATGCTGCAAGGCTATTGAAGATGCTGAAGATGCTAGTCTTCGATAGGACTACGCTTTTCCCCCTCTATTCTGGCATTTCTGCAGCCCAGTCCACCTATACCGCCCCCTTTGAAAATGTTGCATATGTAGTGTAGATCCTTGCTTGCTGAGTACTTCGGATGAGTACTCACGTTTGCTTTATTTTCCTTTTTCCCCCTTTATCCCTTTGTCGCATCCAGACGACGGAGCCCCGGAGCCAGATGCCCCAGTCGACGACCACTTCTACTACCAGCCCGGAGAGTACTACTACTACGAGGAGCCGACTGACGACCAGGAGTAGGATCGGAGGGTCCAGGGCGGGAGGCCTACGCCTTTCGATCGTAGTATTTTATTTTACCCCGCCTTCTAAAGGCTTACTTCTCTCTCTGTAATATATCTGTACTCAGATATCTGATGCTTCCGCTGACGCTTGTATGCCATCGAGCTATGTATTCAAGCCCTCGAGGCCCTGGCTTGTAATATAAAGCTTGTATGACTTTATTTATGTTTTAGAGTTGTGTTGTGATATCTTCAAGTGAGTCCTTAGGCTTGATCGTGTGCATTGGCGTGTATGGTTAGTGCATGATTAAGCCTGGGTCGTCACACCCTCGAGGCCCATCTCAGCGTGAAACCGACGCCAAAAAATCCTATAAATACAGAAACCCCCAGAAATAACCCTAGATCAGAAGTTCTGCCGCCGCAAACCTCTGTAGCCACGAAAAACTGCCGGAGGGAGAAATCATCACCGGAGGCCATCTTCATCATCCCGGCGGCCACCATGATGAGGAGAGAGTAGTCCACCCTCGGGGCTGAGGGTTTGTACTAGTAGCTATGTGTTTGATCTCTCTCTCTCTCTCTCTCTCGTGTTCTTGATTTGGCACGATCTTGATGTAACGCGAGCTTTGTCAATATAGTTGGATCATATGGTGTTTTCCCCTCTATATCTGGTTGTGATGAATTGAGTTTTACCTTTGATATTTCATTATTATCGGATTGAATATTTTTATGGATTTGAGAGCACTTGATGTATGTTTTGGCACTCAATTCGCGGATTCCCGACGTGGCATTGGGGTAATCTATGCATAGGGATTGATGCATGTTTTCGTCCTTGTTTCTCCGGTAGAAATCTTGGGGCACTCTTTGAGGTTCTTTGTGTTGGATTGAGTATTATGAATCTGAAATTGTTTGATGCATATCGTATAATCAACTCACGGATACTCGTGGTGACATTGGAGTATATGGGTGACATTAGAGTTGGTTGATGTGTATCATATGGTATTATTTTAGTACGAACTCTTGGGTTGTTTGTGACACTTATAGGGATAGATCGATAGATCGATCGGAAAGGATAACTTTGAGTTGGTTTCGTACTCTACAAAACAATTTCGTCTTATGTTCTCCGCTAGATAAGAACTTTGGAGTGATTCTTCATCGCACGTTGAGGGAAGGTTATATGATCCAATTATATTAGCATTGTTAGGATATTGCACCAGTGAAAGTATGAACCCTAGGCCTCATTTTCAAGCATTGCAATACCGTTTGTGCTTACTTTTGTTACTTGCTACCTTGCTGTTTTTTATTGTTTCTATTACAAAACTCAATATCTACTATCATTACTACACTTGTATCACCATCTCTTCGCCGAACTAGTGCACCTATACAATTTACCATTGTATTTGGTTTGTTGGGGACACAAGAGACCCTTTGTTATTTGGTTGCAGGGTTGTTTGAGAGAGACCATCTTCATGCTACGCCTCCCACGGATTGATAAACCTTAGGTCATCCACTTGAGGGAAATTTGCTACTGTCCTACAAAACACTGCGCTTGGAGGCCCAATACGAGTCTACAAGAACAAGTTGTGTAGTAGACATCACCCGGCGCGAGGTCGTCATCCAGCCTTGACCGCCTGCCACCCGCCTCAAGCTCCACCACAACTGCCATGCACCCCTGCCCCACCGGAGAGAGATGAAGACGTGAGAAAGATATTGGGGAGAAGAAACAAATGCGGACGGAAAAATGAAAAGAAATAAAAGTTGACCCAATGACACATCGTCCCGACGTATGTTGTATATTGATACAAGTTTATTGGACATATGCAAAAGCATCACACATGTAACACCCCCTTGTAATAAGCTCTGTGACACTCTGTTAATCTTGCCAAGTCATGATCATTTGCAGTGCCAAGTCATATGGGTTAATGATCCAATTCAAATTCACATCTGAAAATCAACTCAAATTCATAAGTGCAATATGAATTTGATCAAACACTGTTGGAAAAATGTTCATTAAATGGCAAATAATCCAGGAATATTTGTAAAATCATCATCATTGAAGTTGGAGTTAGATAAGTGACTCTAACAAGATGAAACAGCACCAAAACAGGATATTTAAATCCATTTAAA
The DNA here is from genome assembly GCA_011799875.1 of Thinopyrum elongatum. NCBI lineage: Eukaryota > Viridiplantae > Streptophyta > Magnoliopsida > Poales > Poaceae > Thinopyrum > Thinopyrum elongatum. Next base: position 51,681,680 of record CM022300.1, read on the forward strand.
ATCATTTCAAACACAAATGGTTTCCAACTTTGTCCAAGTCACTTTTTGGTGAGGGCTAAAATGGCACTGTAATATTTGGACTAAGTCCCACATTTTACAAAAATGCAAAAGTGCTCTAACTATTTCGAAACAGGAAATGAAATAAAGTAAAAGAGAAACGAAAACAGAAAAATAAAAATGAGGCACTGTGCACTGGGCCTTAGTGCACAGTGCCCCGAACCCCGGCCCAGCAGGCCCACCTCACCTCTCTCCCTCGCGCTGTCGTCCTCCCGTTGGTGTAGCGCGCACACGCCAGCGCGGCGCCGACACGTCGCCGCCACCGACGCTACAGGGAGGCGAGGAGGGGATAAGGCCGAGCTCCACCGCTCCCCCTGGCTCCCTCGTTCACTTCCCCATCCCCTCCTCGCTCCTCCTTCCTCTCGATCTCGTCGACGCCCGAGCGGAGCTGTCGCCGCGACGGCGAGATCCCGCGGCCACCGGCGCCGTCCCGACCACTCGAGCTATCCCTCGCCTCCGCCATCGTCTGCTCGATCTCCTGACGCATTCAGGTGGAGCTGAGGAGCCCCGCTGACGCCGCGCGACGCCGTCCCCTTCCGCCTCTGCTCCGACGATCCCCGTCGTCTCCGGCGAGCCTCTGCAGCTACTAAGCCTAACGAGGGCTTTTCTTAGCCGCACGGTGAGCTACGCCATCCCCTGCTCATCCTAGTTGACCCCTTGATCGCCGTAGCTACCTCGCCGCCGTTGCCGTGAGCCCAACGCCGCGGTTCGCCTCGCCGCCGTGGCCATGGCCCCTGTCGTGCTCGTTTGAGCACGGCATTTTGTTCCTGCTGCTTCCAGGAGTCGAACGCGCCCGCGCACACGCTCTCCCGTACCCCCTAGCCATGGATTCGTCGAAGCCCGAACTCCGGCGACCGCTCCACCGCTTGTCGCCGTCGCTAGAGGCCGTTTTCGGTCGAACTACCACCGTAGTTAGATGCGCGGGCGAGAGGCCGATCGAACGCAAGTGGTTGCGGGCGATTTGACGCAGTGTAGCGGTTTTCCGGGCAGCTCCGGCGAACTTCCGCCACTGGAGAGGTCGCCGGCGCGTCTCCGGCCGCCGCGCTGGCGTGGCACCCACGTGGCACCACCTGGGCCACTGACTGGTGGGCCCAGGGACCCCACTTTGACCTCGTTGACCAGAGTCAACGCGGCACTGTTCACCCCCTCTCGCTGACGTGTGGGCCCCGGTGGCTAATTAACCTAATTAAACATTTAATTAAATAAAATTAATTAGTTTAGCCTAATGTCTCACTGACAAGTGGGGCCCGCCCCCTAATTAACCCTGTGGATTAAGTTAATTCACTGTTAAGATAAATAGAGACTGACATGTGGGTCCCACATGTCAGGTTTGACTCTGGTCAGCGCCTGTTGACCGCTGACGTCACAGTGACGTCATGCTGACATCATAATTCATTTCTGTAAATAAATAAATTCCATAAATTTGAATAATCTTTAAAAATTCATAACTTTTAAACCGTAGCTCAGATCGAAAAAGTTAAAACATGAAAGTTGCTCAGAACGACGAGACGAGTCTGATCATCCCGTCCGTTTCTTTGTCGGAACCCCCTACGTAGAAGAACTCGTAACTCCGGACCCGTATCCGGCAAATGAATAGTGCACACACCCTGGTTATTAAATCCCAGAATAATTCTAAAAATAACTAAAATGACTTAGATGCATAATTAGGCAACCCTGCACTGCATCATAGCATCACACGCACCGTATTGCATTTGTTTGCATTATGTTTACCCGTTTCTTCCCCCTCTTCTCTCTCGGTAGACCCCGACATTGACGTAGCTCCCGAGGCAGACGCAGCTCAGGAGTACGACTACGTCCCCGACGACACCACCGATGACCTTGCCCTTGCCCCAGAGCAAACAGGCAAGCACCCCCATTTTGAGCATGCCTATATTGCCTATTCTCTTCTCTCTTATGCTTGCATTAGAACTGCTACTGCTACTGTTTTCCTATATCTGCTGCATAGCCTGTTTATTGTAACCTGCCTTGTTACCTTTCTGGTTATCCTAGACTGATTAGTATAGGCTGGGTAGAGACACGACAGAGACCCCCACTTGATCCCTACTGCCCCGCTGGATATCAGAAGACCCGATCAACGGGATTGAAGACTAGACCCTGGCACCGCACATCACTTCCCCCTTAGTTGCTGACACTGCTGGGTTACCGTCGACTGCCAAGGGTGATACCTCGTCAGCACTTCTGATGTTAACCTTGTAGGTTAGTTACTCGGTCGTGGTAAGCGAGGGTGATTCCTCCTACACCACCCCCGATAACAACATCGTCGTGCAACCACTCAAGTGTGGACCTCGAGGGTGATTCCTCCTTCGTTCACCTTGATGATAACATCGAGTGAGAATTCCATCGAGGGTGATTCCTCAGGGTTCCCTTCGGTGTCAGACACACAGTTACCTTGGATATTATGACTTGACTATGAACCATGATACTAAAGACGGGTCGGCCCTGAGGGGTACCCGCGCGAGCTTAATGCGAAGTGATGTGGAGTCGGGTTGACCTGGATGGTGCCCGCGAGAAAACACGAGGCGTGGCCGGGCATTCTTAGCCCTTGCCGCAAGTCCTCGAGACGGGGCGACGGGGTCACATCGATCGTGATTCTCTGCTCGTTTCCGCGCGCTCCTAATCCACTATGGTTTGGATATTTGATCCGAGGGGCCTCTGGCCCGATAGCACTGACCATCACGTGGGCATAGTATGGGCGTTCTGCGTCGTATACATCAGCCAAAGCTCTATTGACGTCAGCGAGGAGCGGCCCGTTTTGGATTGGACTGGAAACGCAACTGCGCTTGTATTAAGGGGTTGCTAGGTCTGCTTCCGAAACGTCCTCGCAACGTGCAGGGTTCCCGGGGCGAAGGCCCAAGACCCCCGGGGGCATAGGTTAGTCCGGCGTGCTGACCTCTCTTTAGAGCCTAGGTCGGGTTGCGGCGTGTTGCTTAGCCGAGGCCGGGCATGACCCAGAAAAGTGTGTCCGGCCGGAGTTAAGCGAGCGTGGTGGGTAAGTTGGTGCACCCCTGCAGGGAAGAAACTTCTATCGATAGCCTGTCCTACGGTAACGGACACTCGAAGTTGTATCCCGATCGGTACAACTAGAACATGTGATGAGAACTGGATAGTACGGCTCTGGGATTGCTTTCTCGCAGGGAGTCGAGAAAGGATCTCAGGTCTGTAGGGTAACGCAGCAGAAAACAAAAAAATCCGACCTACGCACCAGCCCAGGACCACTATGGAGACTGCATATAAGGTTTGATCATTTTCGTTACCGACTCGTAGCGCAGCGGAAGTAGAGTCGATGACGATCGGCGGTGCAGATCCCCGCAGCTAGGATTTACAACCTCCCAACCGCGAGGATGTATCCCCTCGTCTTCCCTTCAGACAGCCCTCCGGGAGGCGGTCGAACAGTCCCCAGGACGGTGTCGCGGACAGCCCTTCGGGAGGACCTTCGAAACTCGAACGGTCACTCGGACAGCCCTACGGGAGGACTCACAGAACTCGGACCGTCACTTGGACAGCCCTTCGGGAGGCACTCTCGAACAGCCCCTTGGGCACTAAGATCGAAACTACGACCTCTCTACAGAGTTGCACACATACGGTGTCCTCTATCCGGCAGGGCTTCGCCGTCCAGAACTAGTTCCCACCGGAACCCAGACAGCCTTTCGGCTCTACGAAACTCTTTTCGTGGGAGGGAGAGAGAAGCCAGATAACATCTTGGCATGTGTATGAGAGCAAGGGATGAGTGTGGAGGGCTGCCCCTCCACCTCTATTTATAGGAAATCCCAAGGGGTAGGGTGGTTTTACAAGAAAACCCAAAAAGCACATGGATGAAGTCCTTCCACAAGGACCCAAATGTGAAACCAAGGCACAAGAGGGGGCTCCAAGGAGGAGTCCCCATGTGGCCAGCCACACCTAGGAGGGGCCCCCCCATGGGAGCCCTCATCCATCCACATCACCTTCTAGAAGCCTTTAGCAAAAGCCCTAAAAGGTGGCTTTCCAAACAATTCCAAAAAGCACTTTCACTATTCACGACGACATTTTTCAGCGTCCGTTCGAACTGAAAATATTTATGTGGGCTTAGAACATTTCCAGTACCCACTAAAATAATTTTCAACGCGTTCTGGAACAATTCCAGTTTAGTGATTTCATCTGCGAAAAGCATCTGAAGCGGTTCCGGCAGCCCCGGAACATTTCCGGTTTTTCTTCCAGAAAATTCCCAGAAGTTTCCAGAATGATTCTGGCATCCTCCAAGAATTATCAGGCATGTGCCGAAACCATTTTGACTTAATGGTATCCCCTGAAACAACTTTTCAGTTTCACCGGAACTCATTCGGTGACCTCTCTCTGCGGAACTTTTCCGCTGTCCGAAACTTTTCGGTGTCCGAAACTTTTTCGGTGATTTTCTCTCAGACTCCCTGTCTAATATTCAGCAGATAGATGACCCTTAAGCGTGTGACCCTATAGGTTCGGTGAAGTATAGACATGACACGGAACCCCTTCCGATCAATGATCAACATCGGAGCCGTGGACACCCATATTGACCCCTATACCCACACGAATGAATATTCGAGTGAACCTCCAGTTGCCGTGTGCTATTCCTGTTGCTTCGCGATATGTTACAAATACCCGAGGTGAGACATGTTGGCATTCCCGTGGATCAACAACTTGTCCACTATGCTAGTTACCTCGTTACCGGTATTGTTCTCTTTTCTCGTTACCGTGTTCCGGCATCCCCGTGATCAAATCACAAAGTGTCTGGCCAGACGATGATGGATACCGTAACACCGAGAGGGCCCAGAGATATCTCTCCATCGCCGGAGGAGCAAATCCCAATCTTGAGCTATCAAGTTACTTGACATACTTTCCCATGAACCCGTAAGCCGCCGTAATAGCCACCCATTTACGGATGATGTTTAACAAACCCCAAAGTTCATGAAGCAAGCATGAAGAAACTCGATACTCTCATGGTCTGAGGAATCATGCAAACGTTAACCATCTCTGTGCTATTAACCATTAACTTGTGACGAATGTATCTCATAGCATAACATCAATCGGGTCGATTCAACACAAATGTTCTTCTAACATTTGTGCCCTCAAAGTTGCTGGCATAGACATGCCTATGATTGGGAAAACATAATCATCATGCAACACTTGAGCTAGTCTTAGAGGCATGACTAGGAATACATTTTATCGTTTATTATTCCACACGTGCACATGGGTTTTCCCCAGAGCCTTTATGGATATACGGGCTCGGGAACCACAGCAGTTATAGCATGGAACATAAACCTAATTATGAACACGGAGATAAATAATAACATTTATTATTGCCTCTAGGGCATATCTCCTACAAGGTCGAGGTTGATGATACTACTACTACTACTTTACATTATGTTCATCTGTTCTTTTCTATTGCTGCAAGACTGTCGAAGATTGTTGAAGATGCTAGTCTTCGATAGGACTAGGCTTCCCCCTCTATTCTGGCATTTCTGCAGCCCAGTCCACATATACAGTCATTCCTTTGACAATGTTGCATATGTAGTGTAGATCCTTGCTTGCTGAGTACTTCGGATGAGTACTCATGTTTGCTTTATTTTCTTTTTCCCCCATTTTCCATTTGATGCCACCAGACGACGGAGCCCCTGAGCTAGACGCCCCAGCCGACGACCAGTACTACTACCCGCCTGGCGAGTACTACTACTACGAGGAGCCGATTGACGACCAGGAGTAGGATCGGAGGGTCCAGGGCAGGAGGCCTACGCCTTTCGATCGTAGTATTTTATTTTACCCCGCCTCTGTGAAGGCTTATCTTCTCTCTCTTTGTAATATATCTGTACTCAGATATCTGATGCTTCCGCTGACGCTTGTATGCCATCGAGCTATATATTCGAGCCCTCGAGGCCCTAGCTTGTAATATAAAGCTTGTATGACTTTATTTATGTTTTAGAGTTGTGTTGTGATATCTTCAAGTGAGTCCTTAGGCTTGATCGTGCGCATTTGCGTGTATGGTTAGTGCACGATTAAGCCGGGGTCGTCACAACACATGAAAACCCCTATGGATTTATTGAGAGAGCTAGTGTAACCAATTGTAGAGGAAAAAAAGAAAAGATGTTGACTATAGAAAAATTAGGAGGAACCTAGAATTAGAGTCTTATGGGCAAGGACAATATTGCTAATTTACTAAAGTCTATAAGAAACGCTGACATGAATAAAAAAGGAATAATTCAAGTAGTATCTACAAATATTACCGAAAATATTGTTAAAATACTTCTACAAGAGGTTTTTTTTGTAAGTGTTCAAAAACAGCAGGAACCTAACATATATTTCTCTGTTTCAACTTTGCGACATCGAAAGAGAAACACTACAAAAGGAATATATAGAAGACAAACCTTTTTTAAGCATATCAGCCGACCAAGCTTACGAATTTACACCAACTATCAAGGAATCCCTAAAGTTTTGGGTGGAATGGAGCTGCTACTCTTTCTACTTTTTGAGGGATAATGACAGAGCGAGAAGCTCGACAATTGTCACAATTTTGACTACACAATAGCCAATTTGATCCCAAGGAAACGAATAACCGGTTACACCAAATGATGCGGTCGAAACACCCAAAACCACACCTGTGACCAAAGTTAATTCACATGTTTTTTAATCTACCTATGAGATACACACAAAATACATGCGGGGTCATCATTAAAACCATCATACTTGCTGGTCATCGATGAACTGGTCGTATTGGTCAACTTTTTTTGGGTGATATGCTAGAGAAGCTCTTACTAGCAAGTAGGCATAATGGCCTTTTCTTTTATGCGGAAAGTGCGAAGGCCATGTATTAATAGCACATGCCCTTAAAAACACCATTACAGAAATTAAAAGCACGTCCAAATATGTGGGAGTGCAGAAATCTTCTTTTTTCTGCATCCACCGGCGATGCGCCCCGAACAACACTCGTTGATGTCTCTAGACCTCTCTCCGAGCGGAGGAAACTTATTGAGATCCGGAAACTTTGTGGATCGTTTGTGTGCACTATTTTCTCTGTTCTCCACCCCCTTGTCAAGCATTTTTTTTCCCTTTCCAGAAATTGGATAAGTCTTTTTATAGGCACGTAGAAACAAATGCTTAGTAGAGACAAACTTTTATGGGCGACACATGTCCGACAAACAGGCAACATGTGGGGCCGAAAAACCTACTCCTTTGGAGGTTGGATGGGTTGGGCAACTTGCACGCAATGCCGACGAAATGGAATTGATAATCGTCAAGGAGTGTGTAATGCGTTGTTGCCTCAGCTTTACAGTTGGGAGATTTTTGGCACGAAGCTGCTCATCGATAGCTTTTTTTTTTTTTTGCGGGTAATCGATAGCTCTTCTGAACATTTTTCCCCCGAGAATGTAGCTCTTTTGAACATGGGATCCTTTTACGATGTGTAATGAAACTTGTTGCGCAAAACGCTGTGAATAGTTTCATGTGTCACGAAAAACCATGAGTAATTTTGTCCAACTAGATTGGTACCTTGGGCGAACCAACCTGTGGTCAGGGCCGTCGACAGGCATGTGCGACCAGCGCGACCGCACAGGGCCCCCAAAAAAGTGGGGCCCCAAGTCGTTGTGTCATTAGCAGGCCCATTAGCGATAATTGCCCAAGGGAAAAAAGGCTGCCGTGTTCGGTTGTTTGTCCACGAGTCACCCAGCCCTAAATCTTCACGGCGTTAATCTCCGCTTCATCTGCCGCGCCGCCCTGCTTCTTCCCTTTCATCTGCCCAATCTGGTGTTCGTCCGTGTGTTCGAGAGCCTCCAGCGTCTTGAGTCTTCGCGCACTCACACTTGCCGGCACGTGTTGAGCCGATCGATTGGGCTGGCCAGAAGCTCTCCGCCTTCTCATCTAGTGAGTCCTAATTCTTGAGTCCATACAAAATGAGTGCTGATTCGATTCGTAGTATTATTTTGAAAGCAAGTTTGGTCAACGTATACACCATATCCAGAGGAGCAATTAATTGTGAATTTTGTGACCCACGCATGTACTAGGTCTATATCAACTGATTTTTTTTAATCTACGCACATACTATAACTTCAGGCCTGTATTTGTGTTTTCTTCTCTGTGTGATCAGTCGTTAGGTTCTAGATTTATTTGTTCGATATTTCCTCTCTTCGTAGCAGAATTTCTTGTGATAACTCATTGCCCTACAGTAAAAAGGGTCAGAATGTATATTTCAATCCTCATTTTGTCTAGAAATAAAAAGTACAATTCTGATGCCGAAAAAAGTATGTGAAGTTATATAGATTTTTCATATTTTAGGGTTTCATTTTGCATTTCGCACCGGGGCCCTAAATTCCTGGAGATGGCCCTGCCTGTGGCTGAATGGTTAGAGGGACTGTCGTATCCCCAGCCCATCAGGGTTCAAATCCTGGTGCTCACATTTATTCCTAGATTTATTTCAGAATTTCCGGCGATGCGCATTCAGTGGGAGGAGACGTTCTTTCCCGTCGATGACGAGGTGCCTATGGGACGTTCCCGTCGACGACGAGGTGCCTACGGTGACTCGTAAATTTTAAGATGATATGCCGGCTCAGTCTTTCGGAGATGCTCATAGAGATAGGGTGTACGTGTGTGCGTTCATAGGGGTGAGTGTATGCGCGTGTATATGAGCGCTTGCGTCTGTACCGTGTTCAAAAAAATTGGAACCTTGGTACTCCCTCCGGTACTTTTTTCTCTGCGCCTAAGGTTGAGCGCGCGTACCAAGGGAAGGCTCAGTCTGTTTTTTCTGAACAAATTTGCCCTTGCGTTTGCATGTATCGCGTCGCTGGGTAGCTAGTATTTCCATGCAACCGATTGGCTCTCCTGGGCTCGCATGCCTGCTGTTACCTCAAATCCCGCTCCGCATGCACGCACTGCTCCTTGTCTCGCTGCATGCGCGCATAGTTACGAGGAGATCGAGTAAATTCCGCGTGCAATTAGTTGGAAAGTGGCTCAATTAATGCGGGGCATAGTTGGAAACCATGGAGATAAAAGAGAAATGCGCAGAGTATTTAGGGAAAAAACGAAGAAAGTTATGCGCAGAGAAATAAAAACCGCACTAGTACTACTATGAAGGAACACTCATCCTACCAACCGAGCACGTGATTAATCAAAATCACGGGGGAAAGCAACAAACAACTACTTTGCGAACACAGCATCTAATGGGGGCCATGGGTCGAAGGGCACCAGGCTGTTTGCTCCGATTCTGATACAAACGTCAACCGTGTCGTACGTACCAATAATCTTGTGATTACAACCCAACAACCAGGCTGTCTCCTCATGTGTCGATAACTTCTTGAAACCTGCAGCGCATATGCCACCGGTTCATTGGTGCAAATATACAGCACGTTGCCCGGTTCAAAATCTTGTCCATCAGATCAGTCGGAGATCTCTAGTCATACCATCGCGAGCAAACAGCACGCGCGAGAATCACGAGACAGGGTAATCAGCGACCATGGCCCATGTCAATCTAAACCCTAGACTGTCAGGAACGGCATCCCAAAAGGCAGGCAGAGCTCCTGCCCGGTCCAAAGTTTTGGCTGGATCACACGGCAACCCTGCGCTTGTTGAGAAATGCTGCCACCTCCTGACGCTGCAAATGGGGCCGCTCGTGTTATCTCTTGCATGCATGGCGCCGCACTTAACTTGTGTGTACCCATGTCCATGTTGAAACAAAGTTTGGGATCAGAGACCAGCTGGACGGAGCGAGATCGTCGGAGGCCCAAGAAGCTGGCCGTACCCTTATCTCCAGGGGTTCCATCTCGCTCCCATGCATGCAGCTAGCGAGCGACAGCACGGCCGACAGCTTGGCCGCCACGGCCCCACCTTGCCGCCCGCCGTGTCGGCACGAGCCATGCGCACCCACCTGCAGGCCCCCACGATCCGGGCGGGTGAGGAGAGTCTTCGGAGCTAGCTTATAGTCACGCAACGCCCACGCCGCGGGGCGTTGAGAGGAAAACATGGTCCTGCCTGCGCATGGTGCGTGCCCGCCCCGGGCCGACGTCCCGGCTCTCGGTCAGCAGAGACAATGAGACACGGCGCTGTCTGCGGTACAACGGACGGACGTGGGGTTGGGCATACGTCCCATGACATGCAAGTGGGGGGCGCGGCGTCCCACATTGTTGGATCCTGAACGCCGCAGCCCCATGTGGGCGGAGATCGGGCGATCGGCGTCAGTCAGGACGCAGCAGCGCGGCCGGGCTGCCGGTTCCCCGCCCCGTGGGCGCGCCCAAGGTAAATGGCACGGCATGGTCGGCGCGCCCCCGGACAGAGCAACGCTCCAGTCCTGCCCAGCCCGCGCGCGGCCACCGACAACCCGTACGCGCACGTCCATGGCTCAGTCCTTCTGTCCGTAGGTAGGATCGATCCGTCACTCCTTTTAACTCGGTCAACACTTGCTCGGCTTGCACGCCATTGAGGCATTGACCATTGTTACCCGCAGAATCGAAGAGCAAGTTGGCCACCTCTCTCCACCGGGATGCTGCCCCTGACGCGTGTACGTGCGCATTCGAGACAAGCCGAAGAAGAAAGCTGGTGCCGCCATCTCGGCCCCGAGTCAGCAGCGCCGACTCAGCAGCGAGAGGGGATGGGAGGCACGGGGCTGCGCGTGCCGCCCATGAGATTTTGGATAGCACGTAGATCGCGCGGGCTACGCACTCGCCGTCACTAGCTACGACGCGCGTAGCGTAGGCGTGCGACTGCTGCGTTCGTAGTGTATGGGGGCGGCATGGGCGACCGGCCATGGGGGCTGTGCTGATTTGGCGACGACTTGGCCCGGCGAAGGCGACGCGCTGGGGCGGACAGTTCGGACACCTGGTGTGTGGTGGGCCTGCGCTGGGTTGGGACCAACCGAATTAACGAACTTTGTACCTTTCCCCGGGTTATGGGCGCGGGGTTTCTACGGTCTACGGCCTGGTTTTTGTCTGGAATTGTTAGATTAGCAGTTTAAAGGGGTTGATTGTAACTTTTACAGAAGAAATGGATACCGACCTTGCTCAGTAAGCTACTGCTGAGGTGGGCTATTTTTCTCTTGCCGACAAGAACAATGTGAGCAAATCAAGGGCACCAAGTCCCTAATTCGTCAAAAGGGGTTGATTGCATGTTCCCGCAGATTGTTGTGTTGAACTTCTTTTTTTGACAAAGTTGTGTTGAACCTATTGGTGATTTAGCAAGTAGAAAAAGTTTTTCAATAATTAAACAAAGTTATATTGTCCACCGACAAGAGAACGTGATAATTCAGCGCATTGTTCAACGAAAACAACCGGTGGCACATAATTCACCTGCTTTTCAAGCTCAGGAGATACACCGCACATCTAACGGGGACGGCAACGTAAAGCTGCCTTGACAAAGTGCAAAATGTAGCGTCCTTGAACGGTTCACAATTGTAGAAAATAGCTGATATCGATTTGTGTCGGTGCATTGAATAGAATCTTGGGTTAAAATCTAGGACGTTTTTGACACGCATTTTGTTTATAGTGAGTGTCAAGGAATTCGCCTGCTATGCATCTAGCATGGATGACAATTGAAAGTTGCCATGGTGAACGTGCAAAATGTAGTGCATGTTGGTGTCTTTGAATGATACATGATTGTAACACATATAGTCGATGTCGATTTGCGTCGATGAATTGAGTGAAAATCTTTACACGACTTGTGACGTGCATTTTGTTCGTTCATCTGTAATCTAAACCTAGTCGGTTGTCCCCACTGAGATGGATCTTTCACTCTCCTTTTCCTTAGCCTATGGAGAAGATCGTCAAGGAAATTTTCATGTGGAGGAGACATCGAAGTGGAATCCTGCTGCGGTTTGCTGGGCGAAGCGGAATGTCCATGCCACAACGTGTCGAACTAGATGCCTTCCTGCAAGTTGTCGCATTACCATCATGGGGAAAGTATCGGGTGCTCCCAGTCATGGGGTACTCCCGGTGCTCCAATGTCAAAAAAACATTTTAAAATGTTTCAAAAAATTCTGAAAATATATCTGAATGTTCATAAGGAATGTGACTACTACTCCAAAAAATATCAGGTCCAAATTCGAAACGTACATTGAGAAACAAAAAAAAAATCCAGATGTGAATAGTGTCAATGTTGCTTTTATCTTTCTTTTTACACTATTCATGCTAGATTTCACATTTTTGTTTCTCATTGTGCGTTTCGACTTTGGATCTGATATTTTTTGGGGTAGTAGTCACATTCCTTATGAACATTCAGATTTATTTTCAGAATTTTTTAAAACATTTTAAAATATTTTTTTGACATTGAAGCACCGGGAGCACCCCATACTTTCCCTACCATCATGATGGTGTTAGCTGCTATTGCGATTGAAATGGGTAGCACAGAGGTCATTAAGGAAAGGCTTTTTCATCGGTGAATCAAGAAATTGTCGAACAACGATCAAGAGTGTAGCATTACTCATACTCCCTCCGTCCGCGAATAAGTGTACTTCTACCTTTTGTCCTAAGTCAAAGTTTTAATTCTTTGACCAACTATATAGAAAAGATTAATAACATATATGAAATCAAATCAGTATATTATGAATGTACGTTCCAAAACGGATCTAGTGATACTAATTTAGTGCCATAAATGCTGCTATATTTTCCTATAAAGTTGGTCAAAGTTTTAATACTTTGACTTGGGACAAAAACTAGATGTACATTTATTCGCGGACGGAGGGAGTATATGTTACTAGTAGCCAAAATTAGGTAAGTCATTTCATGGAGAACTATGGCCATGCCGATTCCCAGACAGTTATTTGGCTTAGATCATGGAGTGGGAGTGTCAAGGAGATATGCTTGAACGACTATAACCATATATTGTGAGTAATATAAGCCATGTCCCTGGGGAAAAAGTTTTCAGCGTATTAATATCGAGAGTTTTTGCCTTCTGGCACAAACCTAAAACTATAAATAGCATGCTAATTATTACAATAAGTTGTTTGCAAGTGCAGGGAAGACACCCATACTGTTAACCGTTTCGGGGGTGTAAAACTTGGGCCTCATTTAATTAATAGCATGGCAAACATTTAAGTTTTGCAGAAATCTGCAACATTTTAAAGTTGGCGTGAAAAATCCATTAGTGCAGAGATAAAAAATTATGGGGCTTTATGCCATCACCATCATAACGCAAAAAATTCAAATAAACAATTAGTGATGTCTACCGGGTATGGTTCGCTTCATAAGAAAACTGGCTACTTGGTTTTTTCTGACAGGTTAAAAAGGTTTTTGTAAAAAAAATTGTTCATGGATGTATTTTAAAAATCACGTATTTAAAAAGATTCATAAATTTAAAAGTAATCATTAATTTTAAAAATCGAACCATAAAAAAATCCAAATACAAAAAATGCTCATAAATTTGAAAATAACATCAATTTTGAAAAAGTGAGGAAAAAATATTTTATGAAGGCCATAAGGAAAAACATAAAATGAACAAAAGAAAAAAGATGATTGAGCGAAGGTTCTACAACCTTTTCAAAATCGGTGGGGAAAGAACAAAAAGCTAAACAGAACAGCTCAATTGGGTCGGTCCATTAATGTGTGGATTGTGTACGTTTTTGGTTGCTAGCGCCCCTGCCGCTACGTACAATTTTGGCCGGCCCATTAGCTCTTTCCAGTTTTGGGAAGGTTCTTTTCTATCTTTTTTTCATTTTGGTTGTTTTTTAATTTTATCACATGTTTATTTTTTCATTTATTTTTTAATTTTAATTTTCGTTTATTTTTTTAGTTTTTAAAACCGTGGAGATTTTCCGCATTTGCAATTTTTTTATGAAGTCGTGAACATTTTTCAAATATGCTAGTACTTTTTACAAATTCGTGACCACTTTTAATTTGTGAAACTTTTGTACAAATTCAAGGATATTTATTAAATTGTGAAGATATTTTTTGAAACTCGGGAACATATTTTGAAACTGGGGAACAATTTTTAAAATTCATAAAAAATTTTGTTTTGAAGAATATTTTGAAATGCATGCACAATTTTCGAATTCATAAACATTTTTTGTATTTCATGAAATAGTTTAAATTTTGTGAATACCTTTTGTTAAGTTTAGGAACATTTTTAGAAGTTGCGAACATTTTATTAAAATTCATGAAGATTATTTAAAATTTATGAATATTTTTCGTCCTGAACATTTTTTAATATGCAAATATTTTTTTAAATCCAAACATTTTTTTGAATCAACGAACATTCTTGACCATTATTTTCTTAACAATTTTCTAAACATTTGAAAGTTTAAAAAAATCCCGAATTGTTTAAAGAAGAAAACAAATGAAACAAAAAAAACAAAGTGACCCGCACAAAGGCCGGCCCAAAAGGGCACGTAGGAGGGAGATTGCGCGCTGGTTCGTTCACAAGCGCCTAGCTCGCCAAATAGGCGTAATCAGTAGTTAACAGGTGCCCTTCCAAGTGTCACTCCCACCTTCTCACGCGTTGAGGAGTTGCACGTTGCATGTGTGTCACTTGTCGCAGCCTGGATTTTTTCCTTTTTTCGTAGATTCGTTTATTCGAAACGTTTTACCTCTTGAACCGTGCATTCAAATCCCAAACCGTTTTCACCATTGGATTTCTCACGCCGAAATCTTTGAAACTAGATCGTATGTTAATAGGTTTCGACGAGCTTTTTTTGACAAAAATCAAAAGAAAAAACTCGAAGTTGGAACCACATTCTTTCTTCAATTTTTCCCTTTTCGAGAAGCACAATTGTGTTTCATGCGGAAACAAATCCATGCTTCTGGTGGAAGCCAAAAAAATTATGTTTTTTTTCTTTTCTGATAAGTATAGTTGTGTTTATCGTGGAAGCAAATCTGTGCATCTATGAAAAACAAATCTGTGCTTCTCATTGAAACAAAAAAAAATTGCCTTTTCTGTTTCCCAGAAGTTGTGCTACTTACGGAAGCAAATAGCAAAAGGAAATCACGTTTTTTTTCCTTTTCCGAAAAACACATATGTGCTTCTCATAGAAACAAATCTGTGCCTCCACAAGAAGCAAATATGTGCTTCTCGTGAAAGTAAAAAAATCGCGTTTTTTTCTTCTTTTCAAGAAGCACTCGCGGAAGTTAATTTGTGCCTTCATGAAAAGCAAATCCGTGTTTTTCGTGGAAGCTCAATTTTTTCGAGCAATGTTTTCACAAATATATTTTTTCTCTAAAATCTAGGGAAACCAAAAACCATAATAAAATCATTTAAAACAGGAAAACACGTACAGAAAAATAAAAAAATCGCAAGTAAGCGCCTAGCACACGACACATGACGGCTGCTGGATGCACCACTTGGCGCGTTCTCAGCCCACAAAAGTGACCCTTATAGGAGGTCCACAAGACGTGCCCCTTGACTAGTTGCTCTCCCAAATAGGAGGACCCAACGCGGATGTTGCCCGGTATGAGCATCCAAAATAGCCCATAGTCTATAACCGCACCCTGGAAGGCCCATTGTCCGAACATCACTTAATGCGCTTGGCCCATTCGTAACAAGGCTGAAGCAAATCCGTTTCATCATACAAGTCCAAAAGAAAGGTGTTTTCATAGACGGTATCAGAGCTATAACATTATTAAAAAACAGAGCTATAACATATTACGTGTTGCAAAAATATTCAGTACCACCTATTCAGATCAATATAACACACATCGCAAAAAATAAAAATAAAATAACATACAATTGTTCCTTTGTCGTTCAAACAACAAATTGTTAATGAGAAGACGTATATGTATTCTACATGGAAAAAGTGGCAAATTATTTGGACTAGGGGTTACTTGGCTATAGATAGGAGGGAGGAAGGAGAGAAGATACACCGAAACGTTCAAAATGTTGTTCTATTATTAAGGGCCTCTTTGATCCACGAGATTTTGAAAATGCAGGAATAGAAAAAACGTAGGAATAAAGTGGCATGTGTCGGTGCTAAAGTCGGAGGATCTCAGGTAGGGGGGCATCGAGCTAGTGATCTTGGATCGATGGTAACATGAAGAGTAGGGACACGATGTTTTACCCAGGTTCAGGCCCTCTGGAGGAGGTAAAACCCTACGCCATGCTCTTGTTATATTGATTGTGAGGGGGTACAGAGTACATCTACCTCGAGATTGTATGAATGAGTTCTAACCACTAAAAGTTGTAATCATGCCTCTACGGAAACGCCTCGGCTTATATAGGCACCGAGGGTATCTAGGGTTTTACGTAGTCAGTTTAGAATCTAGGGATAAACATGTCGATCGTTTAAACACGCCTTGATGGGTACACCAAATCTAATCTTCATCTTGATCACGTCAAGGGCCAAGGCATATGGGGCCCACTCATAGGTTACCGGTGGTGTTGGTGCAATGATAGGCCCCTTGTGTTTTGGAGTTTGTTGACATAAACAGTATGGGACTTATGTGTTTGCTAGTGCACACAGAGTAACAGGTCCCTGAAGTATCGAGGAGTTTGATGCAAACGACGAAGATAATCTCTCTGCGCGGCAGCGAAGGTTATCACCGAAGATAAAGCTAACAAGGGTGACCCCTAAAAATTGCTGAAGTTTAAGCAATTGGTACGGTGCATGTTCGAAGCAAATGACTGTGCTTGAGGAAGAATGAAGACGAAGTGAAGACGTAGCATTTGTTTCGTTGTTCTTCTTCTTTCATTGAGTCATAGGACCACCGTACTATTAAGAGAGGTGTAGCGTTCGAAGCTTTGGTTCTCTGATGCTAAACCCAAATCCTATGAAAGCTGAGAGAGAAATCTCTTTGTGCTCCGAGCAAATACTTGCCCGCAAGAGACTGTGATCTTCTTCGCTGCAAGAGATTTGCCTCGGACCGAGGAGTTAGCATTACTTGTTCCTCAAGTAATGTTACCATTGCTCCAAAATCCGACCGTTGTGAACGTGTCGGTTGGCCATTGGCTGGACCTCGTGTCCAAAATGGTCATTTCCCATCTGGGAAGGCTGCGACTATAAATAGCCACCCCGCGCCGGCTTTGTCTAGTGGCTGCTCCGTTTGATTCTGAGAAGTTTGTTGAGCAACCCACTCTCCGAGCGATTTGAGTTTAAAATCCACTAAGAGAAAAACCCTAGAGCCGAAGAATTAGATAGTGGTTCAGCATCACTGGAATCTAAGTTTAGTACGCTCCGCCTATTACTCTTGAGAGCTGTAAACTCTCTAGACGGTTAGGTGTCAATTTCTTCAGAGACCAAGAGTAATTGTGGTTCTCGAAGAAGAAGTCTGTAAAGGTTTGGAGATCGCCTTCAAGTATCTACCACGAGTGATCGGCATTGGTTGACGAATCGATTGTCGAGGAGAATAGGGTGAAGAGAGTTTATCTTCCGTGTTAAGTCACAGCCCCTCCAACCAGACGTAGTCCTTGTGCAGAAGGACGAACTGGTCGAACAAATACCTTGTCGCCATCGAGCATCATCGGTTACCTCTGTCACTCATGTTTACCTTCGATGCGTTTTTATTCATTTGATTTACTTTGATGCATGTTCTAAGTTCCCTTCGGTACCCTGTTGTAGTTCACTGTAGTTTGTTTTTCACTTATTCCGCTGCTGGGTTATGAGAGATTTAAGTTTTTCGAAGAAAATTTAAAACTCCCATTCACCCCCCCTCTGGTAGACATATTTCATTCCTACAATTGGTATCAGAGCTAGGTACTCCTTGACTCTGCTCATTTTAGTCTAACGACTTTGGAGTTTAAGTATGTCTTCAGTGAACTACAAGTCGCATCTCAAGATTCCCATATTCGATGGGACGGACTATCCCTTCTGGAAGGAGAAGATGAAAGATCTGTCTTCGAACTATAGATGATGATATGTGGAACATGGTGCATATCGGGTTCACAGTTGTTATTCCTCAAGCTCCTACCGATGAAGAAAAGAAGCTCATTCAACTGGATGCTCAAGCCAAAGATGAAATTGGTGGCCATCTCTCTCGAGCACAATTCCTTCGGTATCGCCAGTGTGAAACTGCAAAGGAGTTGTGGGATGTCATCGAAAAGATCAATGAAGGAGTTTCAACTCAGAAAGAAGCTCGAATTGATACTCTTCGGGCGAAGTTCAATCGCTTCAAGCGCATTGGAAATGAGAGCTGTCAGCAAACCTTCGACCGCCTCAGTGACATAGCAAATGAACTTCAAGGACTCGGCGCCAAGGATATCACTGACCATGAAGTTGTGAAGAAACTGCTTCGATCTCTTGACACTTCATTTGACACGCTTGTTCTGATGATTCGCGAGCGTCCTGATTTCAAAAGCCTCAACTCTGCTGATGTCATGGAAAGACTGAACACTCATGAAGAGCAATAAGAAGAGAAGAGAGATCTATATGGCTCAACTCAACGCAAAAATCATGCTCTCAAAGCTGTGGCTAATTCCTCCTCAGAAGGAAATGCCGAAGAAGATTTAGATGATCCAGAATGACTCAGCAAAGATCTCACACTAATCACGAAATGATTCCAACGTTTCCACAAGAAGAGCCAGTTCCAGAAAAGAAGTTCAAGCAACTCTGGGGGTTCAAAATCTTCATCAAAACATGCTGGAGAATACACCTGTTTCAAGTGCAAAAAGCCAGGACACTTCATTTCGGACTACCCTCTCTGGGAAGCTGAAATCCGTGCTAATGGGAGATATGATTCGAGCAACCATCGAGGCAAAAGCAAGAGCAAGAACTACGACTCCGATGATGAGAAGAAAACGAAGAGATTCTTTAAGAAGAAGGATAACTCCACATCAAAATCTTCGTCAAGATCCTCATCAAGAAATCCTTCCAAGTCCTCCTCCAACCGCAAGAATACCTCTCGCAAGGCCAAGGCATACATCGGCAAGGAAATGGATTATGATGAAGAAGAATCATCAGGTTTCGAAGAAGAAGAAGAATCCGATGAAGATTCCGACTCCGGCATGGCAGGCATAGCATGTGCCTCCTCTCCTACGGCAAACTTCTTCATGAATCCTTCAAGCGACGATGAATCTCCTGCTTACTGCTTCATGGCCAAGGCTTCGAAAGAAAAGGTATCCTCAAAACATCATAAGGTTCACTCGAGTGATCAATATTCGTCTGATGAGGATGACCATGCTAAGTTGATCAAAATTGCTAATATTCAACAAAATTCTCTTGAGAAAATTGAGAAAACCCTCAGGGAATCTGAAGGGTTGTTGGTTGAGGAGATGGAGAAAAACCAGCTGCTGACCGAAGAGTATTCCACTCTCAAGTCACGAATGGATGAACTATCAACTCGTCATGATTTTCTCTCAGCAGACCACGAAAGATTGACCTATGATTACCTGAAAAGAAAATAGGAACTCGAGGCGCTGAGAGAGGCTCATGAGGATTTGATGAGAGAAAATTCTCTTCTCACCCAACAACTTAAAGAGAAACCTGGAGTGTTTGAGCCACCATGTTTAAAATGCCTTGAACGAACCAATGCCGAATCATCAGTGAATGCTGATCCCTTGATCGAGGAAAATGGTTCTGTTTCTGATGAGAATACCAGGTTAAAGGATCTTCTTCGGACTGGAATGTTCAAATCACTCAAAGGGCATCAAACCCTCTGTGATGTTTTGAAGAAGTCCATCCTTCAGAAAAATCCCAGGAAAGAAGGTATCGGTTTCGAAAGGAAACTGAATGATAATGGCACTTACCGGGAGCCTCGTCAATACCCTCAAACAGTGTGGGTTCCTACAAAGAGCAAAACGCTCGATCCAGCATTACTTTCGGGATATGACTCCCCTATCCCTGAATATCCTGATGATGATTCTCTGAGCAACTATAAGCTGTTCAAGAATCAACATGGTGAGGTTATTGCTCACTATGTTGGTCCAAACAGCAGGAATGGCCCCCCAAAGAAGGCTATTTGGGTGCCTAAGAAAACTGTTGATGCTTTGCCTATTTCTCCTCATCTAACCATGCAGGCAGAAAAAGTTCGACAGAATGAATATATGCATACTGGATACAATCACTATGCTCATGCTTCTCGAAAGAATTTTAATGCTTACTCTTTCAATTATGCTCGTTCCTCATCGAGTAACAACTATGCTTATCGCAAGAAATCATATCCTGCTCGTTCATTTGTTTTGAAGCCACCTGCAAAGATGTGGGTGGTTAAGAAAGCCTAATTCTTCTGTAGGACTATGTCTCCAGGTGCACTAAATGGATTATGTACAGTGGATGCACTAGTCATGTGACCGGAGACAAGTCGTTGTTTGTCGACCCCAACTTAACTGCTTCTCCTCTGAAGTATATCACTTTTGGCAACAACAACAAAGGAAAGGTAATTGGGCTAGGTAAAATTGCTATATCCAAGGACAAATCTATTGATGATGTGCTACTTGTTCAATCCCTTGGATTCAATCTTATGTCAGTTGGCAAGTTATGTGATTTAGGCATGCTAGTCTTATTCTCTATCACCAAATGAATTGTCTTCATGGCCTCTGACAATTCCTTCGTCTTTGAGGGAATTAGAAAATGTGATCTTTATATTGTGGATTTCTCTAAGGGTCCCTCAGTCCAAACTTGTTTGCTTGCGAAAGCAACCGAAGGTTGGCTGTGGCACCGAAGACTCGGTCATGCAGGTATGAGAAATTTACAGACCCTTGTGAAGAAAAATAATCTCTGTGGAATTCCTGATGTAAAATTTGACAAGGATCGTCTCTGTGCTGCTTGTGAGGCTGGTAAATTGGCTAAGAAGCATCACTCCTCCTAGACAGTCATGACCATTACAAGACCACTGGAAATTCTTCATATGGATTTATTCGGTCCTCAAAATTATGCAAACTTCGGTGGCAGTCATTATGGTCTGGTTATTGTTGATGATTTCTCTCAATACACTTGGGTATTATTTCTCGAAGACAAAACCTATACTTATGACATCTTCAAAAGCTTCGCCAAGAAGGCCCAGAATGAATATGATGTGCGAATTAAGCATGTCAGAAGTGACAATGGAACCGAGTTCAAAAATACTCGTATCGATGAATTTCTCGATGATCATGGTATCACTCATGAGTTCTCTGCTGCATACACTCCTCAACAAAATGGAGTTGTTGAATGAAAGAACAGAACTCTCATTGAAATGGCAAGAACTATGCTCAGTGAGTATAAAACTCCCATCCGTTTCTGGGCTGATGCTATGAACACTGCTTGTCATATTATCAATCATGTTTATCTTCACAAGTTCCTTAAGAAAACTTCATATGAGCTTATCACTGGCAAGAAACCAAATGTTTCTTATCTACGTGTTTTTGGTGCACCTTGTTACATTCTTGATATGAATCATTCCTCCAAGTTTGCACCTAAGGCACATGAAGGTTTTCTTCTCGGTTATGGCTCAAACTCGCATACGTATCGAGTCTATAACTCTCACCACATGAAAGTTATGGAAACGGTAAATGTGTGGTTTGATGAATCTAACGGCTCTCAAAAGGAGCACCTACCAAATGTGATAGATGAACCGCTGATATCGGATGCTATTCGGCAAATGGCCATTGGGAGCGTCAAGCCTGTTGAAGGAAATGCACTTGAGTCATCTGATGATGATGCTCCTATGACTCGAAGCAGAACTCGTCAAGCCACTGCTGAAGCAAATGCTCCTCAGAATGGAAATGGAAATCAAGATCCAAATGCCGATAATAATGGCAATCCTGAAGGAAATGATGACTCAAATGCTGATGCTGATGATAATGACAATCACGAAGAAAATGCTCATCCTCGTGTGGCAAATCGAGTTGATCCCTCATTAATTCCTGACGAAATTGAGAATCTAGATTATCGACCCACAACTCGTTCGCGCACTCGTTGGGCTAACTACTGTGGAAGTTTCTCCTTTGTTTCATTGGCAGAACCTACCAAGTATGAAGAAGCCATGAATGATCCAGACTGGATGAATGCCATGCAAGAGGAGTTGGTGCAATTCGAATTGAATGATGTATGGGAACTGGTTGACAAACCGAATCCCAAGAAGCACAATATCATCGGCACAAAATGGATTTTTCGCAATAAGCAAGATGAAAATGGTATTGTGGTGAGAAACAAAGCACGTCTTGTTGCTCAAGGGTACACACAGGTAGAAGGTATTGATTTCGATGAAACATATGCTCCTGTTGCACGCCTTGAGGCAATTCACATTCTTCTCGCTTATGCAAATTACAATGATATCTTGCTGTATCAAATGGATGTGAAAAGTGCTTTCCTCAATGGTGAAATTGATGAGGAAGTTTATGTTAGACAGCCACCTGGCTTTGAACACCCTGAGTTCCCTCACAAAGTTTTTAGGTTGAAGAAAGCTTTATATGGGCTAAAGCAAGCCCCTCGAGCATGGTATGACACCCTGAAGAAGTTTTTGCTCGACAAAGAGTTCAAGCCAGGATCCACAGATCCCACACTTTTCACTCGTGCTATTGACAATGATTTATTTGTATGTCAAATCTATGTGGATGATATTATCTTCAGCTGTACTAACAATGCTTGCAGCTTAGAATTCGGGAAAATGATGTCCGATAAATATCAAATGTCCATGATGGGTGAACTCAAATTCTTTCTCGGACTGCAAATTCGTCAACAAGCAAATGGCATTTTCATTTCTCAAGAGAAATATCTGAAGGAGTGCCTGAAGAAGTTTAAAATGCAAGATTCCAAAATGAAGGGCTATAAAACTCCAATGCCCACGAATGGTAAGCTCGATGCAGATGTGTATGGTAAGGATTATGATCAGAAAGCTTATCGTTCGATGATTGGATCTCTTCTTTACCTTTGTGCATCCAGACCTGACATTATGTTGAGTGTGTGTATGTGTGCCCGCTATCAAGCTGCACCGAAAGCATCGCATCACCAAGCGGTCAAGCGCATTCTGAGATATTTGGCTCACACACCCACCTTAGGTCTATGGTATCCTAAGGGAGCACAATTTGATCTTGTTGGTTATTCAGACTCAGATTGGGCGGGTGACTTGGTTGATAGGAAATCTACTTCGGGGACATGTCATTTCCTTGGTAGATCTTTGGTCTGTTGGTCTTCAAGGAAGCAGAATTGTGTATCTCTCTCTACGGCTGAGGCCGAATATATTGCTACTGGCGTTTGTTGCACTCAGTTATTGTGGATGAAGCAAACACTGAAGGATTATGGCATCAAGGTCAAGCATATTCCTCTATATTGTGACAATGAGAGTGCCATCAAAATTGCACATAATCCTGTGCAGCATTCTCGAACGAAGCATATTGCCATCAGACACCATTTTATTCGCGATCATGTTGCTCGAGAGGATATTGTCATCAATCATGTCAAGACCGAAGACAATCTTGCAGATATTTTCACCAAGCCTCTCGACGAGAAAAGGTTCTGTGCGTTATGGTGTGAGCTAAATATCTTAGACTTCGCAAACATGCAGTAAGCTGGACTCGGCACCCATGCTAACACTTTCACATCTTTGAAGGAATGGGTGCATAACACTCGAAGAGTCTAAAAATTTCGACAAAGTGAAATTTTCTTTCTGAGAGTGAATACATTAACGAAGAACTAGACTAACCGGGTGCCACAATAATTGTGTGATGCTCGGGGTCATACAGTTCTTATACGGTGGGTTACACTACCACATTTTCCCCCTCTTTGTTTTTCTTTTCGTTCGATGGATTTGGTTCCTGTCCGAATGCATTTCTCTCATAGCTATTTGCTCATGTTGATGCTCGTGTTTCTGGCTGAATGAAATGCCTAGGACCTTATTCTCCTTCTGATCTATCTCTTCCAGTCTGTGCTGTTTCGTTGCAAATGCTCAAATTTTTATCTGGAACAAAACTTATCTGGTGTCCTTGACCACGATTAAGATTCGGTCCGAACATTTATCTATTTTGCCAAAGCTGTCCAAAGTTTGGGTTTTTCCCGCCCAAGTCAGGACCACGATCTTTATGACGGTTGCCACGTGCAATACATCATCTGTCACTTCATCCTGACCTTTGAATCGCAATCGTCTCTGCCTAGAGACCATCCGATCTTAATCCTCTGCATGCGGTTATTTCCTCTCGCCCATATATATATATATATATATGCCACACCGCTCCCTTCTTCCACCTTACTCCTTCTCCTAGCCTCCGCACCATCGAAACCCTCACCACAGCGCTCCTCCTCGAGCTCGGCGCCGACGATCCCTTCGCCGCTTAACTGCCGGAAAGAGGTCGCCGGAGTCCTTCCACGCCGCCGCGGGACATCTTCTTCCCCGCGCCGCTGTAGTTGCTGCACGTCACCGAGTTAGGGTACGTGTGGTTCGAACTCAGACTTCCTTCCTTCATGCTTTGAGTTCATCCGCGTTTTAATTTTCTCCGATTTTACCGCATATCTTAGATCTAGGTTTTTACCTCTCTAGTGCGGATGTGGTTTGTAGTTATTCCTCGCATCCGAATCTGTCAGATCTAGGGTTTGTGTTATGCTTCATTCAAATGATATGCCTAGCTCGCTGTCTAGTATTATTCTTTGGACCTACTAGCTCGATCTATATGTCTCATTCATTCGAAACATCTCTCAAAGTCTGTATCTGATTTTTCCTCAAAAATGTTTTTGTTCGAGAAAACTTTCGCTGTGAGCATTTGTGACCTTGTCCCAATTTTCCCTCGTACCTTTCTTCACAGGTAAATGTAGTCTGTTGCGGATTCTGCTAAGGTACACAGTATGGCTGATGACGAAGAGGCATTCATGGGAACAACTGATGAATCAAAAGCGCCAAATGCAAAGGGCCCAATGGTAGGCCCATCAACCAGCAAGAGGAAGAAATCCGAGCCAAATGAGAATGAGCAAGAGGCAGATGCTCCGAAGAAAAGGAAAGGTGGAAGGCAACCTCTCAAAAATACAGCTGAGCTTGTCTCTCATGATGAGTATAACACAGTTCCAGGAGAAGATTCAACTCAGAGAAAAGGACATGTGCAAAAGATTCGGCATCACTGGGTAAGGAAGTGGCTTAGCTACAAGATGGTTCATCCTCGCTATGCCAAGAACTTTGCTTTCCATCCCCCATGGGGTGACTGTCGCGAGATTGGGCTCATATGGGTAGGTGAACCCCAGCAAAGGCCTCCACCTCCTCCTAATGCTCATGAGTCGTCCATCAAGACACCAGACTCCTATCTTGAAGAAAAGGCCAAGCGCCTCAAGAATGCTGAAAAGCGAGCCAAAAAGGCCGCAAAAGATCAGGCCAAGGAAGAAGAAAATCGTCGTCTCATAAAATCATACGTCGAGAAGAGAAAGGCAGAAGGAAAAGCAGAACACCGAACGAAAAACAAACATGATCCAAGGTCCGCTGCTCTGAAGAAAAAGAGTGCACCAAGGAAAAGGCCTACTAAGCCAGCTGATCATGAAAGTGACTCTTCGGATCAAGATGATCCTCCGCTCACCCGAGAAGAAATTGATGCAACTCTCTCAAAACAAGTAAATATCACCACATCCACTGTTCTGCTTGATCTTCGCACGAGTGCAGTCCCAACTGCACCTCCGAAGAAGAACCTGCTGAAGCGGAAGACCCCTGCAACCACTGTCACCATGGTTGACAAGGTAAATACAGAACCTCATCCTGATGCAATAAACTTACAAGATCTGGTGGTTGAAGCCCCTGTTAGCTCAGCTAAGCCAGGAGAACCGCTGCCAAAGCAAAAGATGAAGTAGATCAAAGGAAATGCTGCCAAGCAAAAAGTCCCAAGCACTGATATTGTGAGAGAAAAGGATGCACAATTTGCTCCGAAACTAACTCAACCCTTGGCTTCTAAGCCTCCGACCGAGCAAAATGTGACTCGGACTGCTCCCTCTGCTCAGGCTGCTGCACAGACTCAAGATGTCTCTGCTGCACCACATTCCTTCGATCATACGTTCATTATGGAGCAGTTGGACAGATTTGTCAAAGATTTGTTTGATGGAGAAGTGGCATCTTTGCCAATTCCCTCTGAAGTTATTTCACAAGCGTCTGTTTTGATCCAAGATATGAGAAATGATTCAGTTGAGACCAATGACCTCATTGGCCAACTCAAGGAGCTTGACAACCGTATGAAAAATACGAAGTCCAAGTTTGTCATCAAGCAACTTGAAGAATCTTATGCGGATGTTAATAAGGAGCTGAAAGTCCTTCGGCACAGGAGGTTGGGATTTCATTCGGATCTGGATCAAATCATTCGCAAGATTTTCCTTGATCACCAAGCCAAAGTGACTGGTTATAATGATCTGGTCAAAGGGCACATTGATCTGTCGAAGCAAAAGAAGAATAAGAAGATTGCAAAGAAAAATGCTCCTCCTCTTCCAGAAGCTGATACACAGAAAGAAAACTCTCCTGAACAAGCAATTCCTTCAACCCTTCATGAACGAGTTGCAGATGCGTCCACTTCGCCAAGGCCAACTGAAACAGTGCATGTGGCCTCCCCAGCTCATGAAGCAAATCCCCCTCAGCATCAAGTGTCTGAAGAAGGTGAAATTCCTTGGTCTGAACAACATTCTTCTCCTGTCCACATTGAACCAAATGATTCGGTTCCACCCTCTGCTCCTCCAACTACATCTGAAGCAATTCCACAACAGCCCCCAACGGCTGATAAAGATTCAGCGCCTGACTCAGCTCCTGAACAAGTGACAAATCCCTCTCCATTGAGAATTTCACTCAACACGGCACGAAGAACTTCTGATCCTTCTGTAGCAAAATCTGCGTCAGCTCATCATTCAGATTCGGTCATCTATGGCGATGAAGTGATTTCTGTTGAAGATGAACTCAAGTACCCTTATCCTCACGAGCGACTGCCGTTGTTTTCCACCGGTGTTGGTGTCAAAGGGCCTCTGTTCAACAGAAATACTCATCCGGTTTTCTTTCGAGAGAGTCCTTACAGCAAGCCCAGTACGTCTGAATCTCCTCGGTTCGGGACTCAGGAACATGCAATATACTATTCACGTATTCTTTATGACAGCCTGAAGATTTTCCCTCATGAATTCCTAGACTTTGAAGCTATGAAGAACATCGGCTGTTTCAATCAAATTCTGCAAGACATCGAAGATCTTGGTCTCACACATGTCTTACACTATCAGCATCCATGGAACAGGGAGATTATTCTTCAATTTTATGCAACATTATATATCTCCGGAGATGAGTCGGATAGCACAAAGTGGATTATGGAATGGATGACTGAAGGCAAACGTGCTCTGCCATGGACTTTGTATCGCACTTTCATTTCCCTCGGTTTGAACATGGCAAAACTGAGATTTGGGTTCATAACATTGATGCAATCCCTGATGAAGATTTCCGATGCACAATGGATGAAGGTAAGATTTGTGACTACCATGGTCCTCCTCTACCTGAGCACTTAACTTTCGACAATCAGACGTTATATCACATCCTCACATACACCCTCTGTCCGCTGGCTGGGATGAATACTGATAATGCTATCTCTGATGTTCTTCGGAACACCATCCATGACATCTCTCAAGGGTTCATTTTTTATGTTGAAGATATGTTCCTACGTATACTGATGGATTCTGCTCAGTGTCCAAAAACTATCAAAGTATTTGCGCCCTGGATTCAAAAGGTGGTTGACTATGCAATGAAGACCGAATATCTTACCAAAGTCAGTCACAAAAGCTTCATTCCTCCTGTGCGTGATACGCTGAAAGTTATGGAAGATTTCTCTTCAGGAAAAGCTCCGGTGTCCAGTCCTTCTGATTACCATAACACATTCAATGGACCAAAGCTACCTCAGCGTGATCGTCTGCCGAACACTCAACCTCCTTCACATCTTGAAGTGAGTTTGCGCACTCAACAGCTGCTACTGAAGCATATGGAAGAAGACCGTCAAGAGAAGGAGCACCTAGTTGCCGAACTAAATACTATTCACAACCGAACAAAAGTTGTGCACATGATCATAGCAGAAAATAAGAAGCGTTTATGGAAATTGCTTCAGAAATTTTTCTCAAAGAAGCAACTGAGTCACTCTCACCTTCAAGAACTCTACAAGTACATTGATCAAGGATTCACTGCTGAAGATTTTCAAGATTGCATCACTCCTCCTCTACCAGCTCATGAACCATCAACGAATTTACTTCGAATTCAGCTGCGCAACTTGCTCGATGAATCAGAAGCCACATCGCCAAGTGAAAAACCTACTGAAGAAAATCCTCTGTCTCGCAAGACTCACGAGGCTGATCCCAATGTGCCTTCCTCTTCTTAGCACCAAGCCAGTCTTGAAGGATCTTCTGCTGCTGCTGAAGATGAAGATGTTCCAGACACCTCAGAATCAAAAACTTCTTCGGGCAGTTCCTCGGGCGATGCCTCAGAGTGAATCATATTCACATTTTAGCACTCATGTTTTTCATCACCTTTTTTACACTAGTTGACAAAAAGGGGGAGAATAACATCAAGAGTTTCGATAGATTTGCTCTGTTGGTTTTTCTCTGTGCTTTCTCGCTCTATATCTTGAGACAATTTAAGCCTGTTTTGTGCTCTGATGTAAAACTTATGTTCTGGGCTGTTATATTAATAACCCCCTTGCTGCACTATATTTTCTCGAAGCTTATTGTTTTGCAGGTGGAATTATTATCAGAAGTCATTATCAGAAGTACATGAATGATTGCACCATATTCTCGTAGATTATCTATCATCAGTGTGAATCATTACCTCGTATGATTGAAAATCCTCCACTCACTCAAATGAATTGCAATGAACTTAATTGTATATCAATTGACACTGTATACATCCAGGGGGAGTATATTTCATCATCGAGTCATGTAACACAAGTTCACTCTTGTTCGAGTTACATTTCAATTATCTATCTTCACTTCGATGATTATCTGTTTTGTCAACAACCGTCCGAAAAGGGGGAGATTGTTGGTGCAATGATAGGCCCCTTGTGTTTTAGAGTTTGTTGACATAAACAGTATGGGACTTATGTGTTTGCTAGTGCACACAGAGTAACAGGTCCCTGAAGTATCGAGGAGTTTGATGCAAATGACGAAGATAATATCTCTGCGCGGCAGCGAAGGTTATCACCAAAGATAAAGCTAACAAGAGTGACCCCTAAAAATTGCTGAAGTTTAAGCAATTGGTTCGGTGCATGTTCGAAGCAAATGACTGCGCTTGAGGAAGAATGAAGACAAAGTGAAGAAGTAGCATTTGTTTCATTGTTCTTCTTCTTTCATTGAGTCATAGGACCACCGTACTATTAAGAGGGGTGTAGCGTTCGAAGCTTTGGTTCTCTGATGCTAAACCCAAATCCTATGAAAGCTGTGAGAGAAATCTCTTTGTGCTCAGAGCAAATACTTGCCAGCAAGAGACTATGATCTTCTTCGCTGCGAGAGATTTGCCTCGGACCGACGAGTTAGCATTACTTGTTCCTCAAGTAATGTTACCGTTGCTCCAAAATCCGACCGTTGTGAATGTGCACTACAAAAAAAAGACACATCCGTGACATTTTGGGCAGAACGAATTTTTTTCCTGTCATGCTTATGACACTTCTATGACGATAATTGTGACAAAACCACGTATCATCATAGATGTGGTGGGCTCCTACTTCTATGACAAAAAATCATCACAAAAAATGGGCTTTTCGTCCTGGGCGGGCCGGGGACGCACCTGGATGACATTCTTTGGGCCGTCCATGACATAAAAAATCGTGGTAGAAGTGAGGGCGAGGAAATTTTTGCGGATTTCCCGGTTACGGTGGGTGGTCGTGCCGAGCGATGCAGTGTGGTTTGCGCGTTTCTCTCTCGTACGCGCACGTGGTGCAAGCCATGTTCGCTATAATTGAACCCGAGCAAGAGAGGCATTCGCTTACTGAACCCAAGCGATCGGGTGCTACTACGTACTGAAGTCGGTCGATCGATCCCTTTGCTGCTAACTGAACCTGAGCGATTCCTTGGCTGCATGGTGCTGCTAACTGAACCCGAGCGATCACTGAAGCCGATCGAGCCCCCGTGTGAGACGTAGCCACCCGGTGTGTTGGGTTGCCTTTGGGTGAACAGTGCCCATTGATGCAGCGCGCGCGATACGTAGAACGAGTCGAGATGTGGTGATTCGACCTAGCCGGTTGGTTGGCTGTGGATGAACAGTTCCTGGTGGGGGTTGGATATGAACAGGACCCTAGCCGTGTGTAGGCGGTTGTCGCTGGATGAACATGACCCCGTGGTAGTAGGTGGTTGCCGCTGGATGAACAGGACCCCGTGGTAGTAGGCGGTTGCCGCTGGATGAACAGGACCCTGAGGAGGCCGCCACACCCCAGCCGGTTGGCGGTGGATGAACAGGACCCCGTGGAGGCTCTATGAACAGTAGCCGCGGTGGAGTCTGAAGGATGACGGTGGATGAACAGTAGCCGGTGGAGTCCCGTTTTGCGGTACGCCACACCCCTCCCGATGAACAGGACCCCATTTCGACCCCAGGCGGTTGAACAGAAGTCCGTTTCCTCCGTTTTGCGGTACGCCAGACCCCTCCCGATGAACAGGATCCTGTTTCGACTGTGGCCGGTCGAACAGAAGGCCGTTTCCTCCGTTCTACGATACGCCAGACCCCGTCTCGGCTGTTCCGTCCAAGCCGGTTGGCTCCCGTTGAACAGGACGCATTCCGACCCAGTCTATTGCCTCCCAATGAACAGGACGCTGTTTCTCCGTTCCGACCTAGCATGTTGGCTGCCCGATGAACAGGACACCGTTGCCGCCGTCCATTGCCTCTCCATGTACATGAGCCCTGGCCGTCCGTATATATGCGCGAGTACGCATTCAAGACCATGCCCGTATGTACGTATGTGGCCGTATTTTTTGCCCTGTGGCTGTACGTACGTGTACAGGATTTAGACGGGACTGTGTGAACTGCTACATCGGGTGCTCTACTACGACACGTGCCGCTCCTTACTCGGCCACGGTTCATCGCTGCAGAGAGACCGATCGACCAGTATGTATATACAAGTTCGCGACCAGACAGACAACCGTACGTACGGTTCGACCCGGTGGGTCCTAGCTATCAGGGAGGATAAGGAGGCACTTCCTTGCGTGCGAAGATATAGCTGGTGGGTCCCAGCTGTCAGGGGGAAGAGTCATTTTTTTGCCCGTAATATGGACGCACTTCCTTGCGTGAGAAGATGTAGCTGATGGGTCCCAGCTGTTAGGGGGGGAACATTTTTTTTGGCAAAATACGGTAGCCCTTCTCGTGGGTCCCCTCTGTCAGGTGGAGGAATCATTATTTTGCGTGCAATAAGGAGGCACTTCCTTGGTGAAGCCGTGGACCCAACTGTCAGCCTCTCCACGTACAGTCCTCTTCCGATGGAAGTCATTCCTTGACCATGTTGACCACGCCGCGCCGAGAGCACCAAGGCGTTGGATGATGGCGAGGCCTAGGAAGGGAATGACCTGAAGCCGAGGAAGACTCGGCAGTTGTTTCCCACTCGGACGGGAGTACGAGGGTTTACTGCTTCGGCTGCAATGTGAGGCTGCCGTCGCCGGAGAATAACAAGAGGTCTGGGTGAGTACAGGGTTGGCCAGGCCAGCGATGGGAGTAGGGTGGGGCGGTTAGGCCTGTGCGGCAGCACAGCCGGCCACGGGATGCAGGAGCAGGCGGCACGGCCAGTGATGGTTTGGGCGGCTGGAGCAAGAAGACCAGAGGTTGAAGAAACACGACGGTCGTTGGATGGACATCGTACGGTCACTGCAGCTAGAATCGTTTATATTGACTAAGTTGACAAATCCTGCATCCACGTCAACTTAGTAGGCCCACAAGTCAGCCTCCAAGTATGGTGGGTCCCAGCTGGCAGGGGGAGTATTCATTTTTTGTGCGTAATAAGGAGGCACTTCCTTGCATGCGAAGATATAGCTGGTGGGTCCAAGCTATCAGCGGGAGGAACTTTTTTCGCGAAATAAAGAGGCCCTTCCGATGGGCCCCCGCTGTCAGGTGAAGGAATCATTATTTTGCGTGTAATAAGGAGGCACTTCCTTGCGTGCGGCCATGGACCCAGCTGTCATCCTCTCCACGTACAGTCCTCTTCCAATGGATGTCGTTCGTTGACCACGCCGCGCCAAGAGCACTAGGGCGGTGGATGACGGCGAGGCCTAGGAAGGGAACGACCCAAAGCCGGAGAAGACTCAGCAGTTGTTTCCCACACGGAGGGGAGTACGAGGGTTTACTGGTTCGTCTACCGTCGCCGGAGAAAAACAGGAACTGTGGGTGTGTAGAGGGATGGCCAGGCCAGCGATGAGAGTAGTGTGGAGCGGTTAGGCCGGCGCGGCAGCACAGCCGGCCACGGGAGGCATGAGCAGGCAGTATGGCCAATGCTGGTTTGGGCGGCTGGAGCAAGAAGACCAGAGGTTGAAGAAGCAGCACGGCCGTTGGATTAACATCCAACGGTCACTGCTGCTAGAATCGTTTGTGG
Source organism: Thinopyrum elongatum (assembly GCA_011799875.1). Classification (NCBI taxonomy): domain Eukaryota; kingdom Viridiplantae; phylum Streptophyta; class Magnoliopsida; order Poales; family Poaceae; genus Thinopyrum; species Thinopyrum elongatum. Next base: position 51,714,050 of record CM022300.1, read on the forward strand.
ACTAAGTTGACAAAGCCTTTCGTACACGTCAACCTAGTAGACCCACAAGTCAGCCTCTAAATCTGCCCCAAACAGCATACAACCCAAAATTTCTAGCCAGATTCAAATTAATTTAAAAAATAGACATACCATAATTTAAAATCCAATGAAATTTTACCCGCACAAAAACAATGAAATTTAAAATATCAAAATCCGAAAGAAAAAAGTAATTTGGAACTAATTGCCTATTTGCTGTATTTTTCATTTTACAACCCATTTCTTATTACTTATAGCCCATTTTCTGGGGAAACCGAATGCATTCCTCCTTGTCTTGAAAGATTTCTGGCCCAGCAGGGCGTAGAAAAGCAAGTAGGCCTCCGTTGGTTATTCTGCAAAAAACAAAATAGCTGGGCTAGCCATTTTCAGAAAGAAAAAACAAAACTGGGCTGGTCATGTGGTAAACATATGAAATAAAAGCCTGGGCTAGACGGGCCACAGCTCCCGCACAACATAGTTGATACCCTGCTCCGTCCCGAAAACAAAACAAAAAAAATACTGCGCAAGCTGCTGGGTCCCGGGTGTCAGCCGCTCCTTGTGCAATTATCTCGCTTATTGACTACGTTGACAGTGGCGTGTGACCCAGATGTCAGGAAACCATCAGGAGGAACCATTTTTTTCTTGTAATAAAGGAGGCACTTGCTTGCCTACTGCCATGATCCTGGCGAGTCCCTACTGTCATCCTCACCATGTATAGTCATCTCCTTATTCCTCTCAGTTGTTGACCATGTTGACAACACCGGAGGGCCGCGCCGCGGCAAGCGAACCAAGGCGGAGGACGATGGTGAGGCCTCGGATAGGAACGAACAGGAGCTAGTGAAGATGTGCAGAGTTTTAGGGTGCGATGTTGCCGTGATGCATGCGCGGCAACACAGCCAGCCGTGGGAGGCGGGAGCAGGCGTTCCCGCCGGCGCTGGTTTGGCTTTGGCGGCTGGAGGAAGAAGAGACTGAAGAAACACAATAGACGTTGAATGTCAGTCCAACGGTCAAGGTTGGCACAATCGCTTGTTGACTAAGCCCACACCACGTAGCAAAATTGGGCTTGTTCGCCAGATAACATTCCGTTTGCGTGAGCCGTGTGCGGTGGGCGGGGGAGTTTGGTGCATGGTCGGTTTCTCCAAATGCGGCCCCACATGTCAGTGAAGAGGCAAGCCGAAGCGCATTCCATTTGCGTGAGCCGTGTGCAGGACCGACCGTGTGAGGGGTGCAATGCGACCGCGACAGGCGTGCTGTGAGTACCGCCTTTTTCCTTTAAAACTTGGTGCTTCGCGCGATCCATCGATACTACTAGTAATCCGGTAATCCCGACTAAAATGGCGTGGCCGGGTTTTTTCCCGCGCGATATGCTGGGAGGTTGGCTTAGTTGGTTTTTTAGGACTTTATTTTTTAGGACAAGGCTTAGTTAGTTTGACAGACAGAGTGAGAGAAAGATGTGAGATGCGTGAATGTGTTAGTGGACGTACTATTGGAGTGCCTAAAATAAATTGTGTATGTATGCCTATGTGTTTATTTACTTCGCATGTTAGCTTTGTCTCGGGTCAAACCTTCTAAACTTAGACCAAGTTTATACACACAAAAACTAATCATCATTCAATATATTTTCATACAATATATCTTACTATTATTGTGAAAGTTCATATACACCGGACGAGATTCATGCAAACACGGTAGATTTTCATTACATTTCAAACTTTTATAGGACAGAAAAAGAAAAGAAACCCGACCATAAACCTATTCTACGGCGGCGACCAACGTCCACTTTCCTTTGTACTTCCGCATCGGCGACGACGTCCTCCATCCGCCGTCTCCATGAACGGCGGCGGGGTTCAAGACCCGCGAAGTGAAGGTGCGGTCTCCGGCGAGGAAGAGTAGAACACGGGAGATGGACCAGCCAGTTGGCACACCATGCCCTGCCGCCTCCCATGCCCTACTCATCCTTGGAGGAGTCCCCGACCTCGGTGGTGCCGGTGGACGTGAGGTCGATGACGATGGACGTGGATGGTCCGTCGCTTCACCTGCCACATGTGCCACCGAATGTTGGACGGCAGTAAGTAGGATGCGTGGCTAGCGGTGCTCCCGTCATCGGCCGCCAGCGTGGCCACCGCTTGTGCGGTCGCGTCCGCGTCCGGCTACGCCGGTATTGCATTGCGAGCGGCGAGTTGAGCGAGGGCGGCGACCTCGAGCTTCATCCCCGAAGACAAGCTCTCTCGCAGAGTGTTCCCACTCATGGTCATGGTGGATGTGGTGCCAGGTAGGAGGATGCGCTATGGTGTGGAGTTTAGCTGGGCGTTGCCGCTTTAACTAGCGCATTCCGGTGAGGCCAAGCGTCCGAGTGCGTCAATAAGTCGCCGGAGTTGGTTCCTTGGGCAGCGGGCCTGATTAATGACGGCATACGGACGAACCACATGAATGCTGGCAGCTGGCGCTGGGTGGGAACGCATGCGTGCGACGGCGCGAGGGACGAGGGTTTTTTGTGTGCTAGGGTAGTCAGCTGCGGGCGTGGCAACGTTGGCCATGCCCTTTGCTCACATGCGATCCCACATGTCATTGAAAGACGACCCGGCATGGTCTCAGGTCCTGGGGATGTAGTTGGCCCTGCTAGAACACTCTATGGACGCGTCGCGACACGCGCGCACATCGGCGCCCCGTGCATCCTCGATGAGCCGGGTGTTGATCTGCTGGAAATGCCACATCGGTAGCGCCACCCTCGGCACCCTGAAGCCGAGCGTGTCCAACGACGATGAGCGTGTTGCTCACCACGGTCGCCGTGTCCAGAGGCAGTGCGGGAGCTGCGCCACGTTGCTGGCCCCCACGACCCACATGAACGGGTGCCGGTGGCATGGAGGTCGTGGGCCAGCTCCTCCATTGGACTAGTCTGCGCCACATCATCCCGACAGGTGTGCCCCACATGCCGGTTTCACTGTTTTCCCGGCCAAATTCGAGCGTCAGTATGGCCTCATTAACACTCGGCCGACCTCTCTCTCTTCTAGTCTAGTAGTAAATGACGTGGGCGGGGGAGGGGGAGGGACGTCGGTTTGCTCTCAACTGCAGTCCCACAAGCGAGCGAAAATGCAAGACGAAGCGCGTTCCATTCAGTGAGCGATGTGCAGGGTCCACCGTGCCGGGGTGCAACGCGAACATGACAAGAGTGATGTACACCGTCCGTTCCTTATGAACTTGCATACTTCGAGTACTCCTTTTTTTGAACACAGTACAGACGCAAGCGCTCATACATGCGCGCATACACTCACCCCTATGAATGCACACACACACACCCTACTCCTATGAGTGATGTCTACTACACAACTTGTTCTTGTAGACTCGTGTTGGGCCTCCAAGCGCAGAGTTTTGTAGGATAGTAGCAATTTTCCCTCAAGTGGATGACCTAAGGTTTATCAATCCGTGGGAGGCGTAGGATGAAGATGGTCTCTCTCAAACAACCCTGCAACCAAATAACAAAAAGTCTCTTGTGTCCCCAACACACCAAATACAATGGTAATTTGTGTAGGTGCACTAGTTCGGCGAAGAGATGGTGATACAAGTGTAATATGGATAGTAGATATTGGTTTTTGTAATAAGAACAATAAAAAAACAGCAAGGTAGCAAGTAGCAAAAGTGAGCACAAACGTTATTGCAATGCATAAAAATGAGGCCTAGGGTCCGTACTTTCGCTAGTGCAAAATCTCAATGATGCTAATCTAATTGGATCATATAACCACCCCTCAAAGTGCGATGAAGAATCACTCCAAAGTTCTTGTCTAGCGGAGAACATAAGAAGAAATTGTTTGTAGCTATTCTTTCCGATCGATCTATCAAGAGTTCGTACTAAAATAACACTAAGTTATTCTTTCTGATCGATCTATCAAGAGTTCGTACTAAAATAACACCAAAGCAAATTCAGATTCATAATACTAATCCAACACAAAGAACCTCAAAGAGTGCCCCAAGATTTCTATCGGAGAAACAAAAGACGAGAACGTGCATCAAGCCCTATGCATAGATTACCCCAATGTCACCTCGGGAATCCACGAGTTGAGTGCCAAAACACATATAAAGTGAATCAATATGATACCCCATTGTCACCACGGGTATTCATAGCAAGACATACATCAAGTGTTCTCAAATCCATAAAAGTATTCAGTCCGATAAAACGAAATCTCAAAGGGAAAACTCAATTCATCACAACAAGATAGAGAGGGGAAAACACCATATGATCCAACTATATTAACAAAGCTCGTGATACATCAAGATCATGACATCTCAAGAACACGAGAGAGAGATTAAACACATAGCTACTCGTACAAACCCTCAGCCCCGAGGGTGGACTACTCCCTCCTCATCATGGTGGCCGCCGGGATGATGAAGATGGCCACCGATGATGATTTCTCCCTCCGGCAGGGTGCCAGAACGGGGTCTAGATTGGTTTTTCGTGGCTACAAAGGCTTGCGGCGGCGGAACTTCTAATCTAGGGTTACCCCCGGGGTTTTTGGAATATTTGGGAATTTATAGGGCGAAGAGGCGGCGCGGGAGGCCACCGAGGTGGGCACAACCCACCTGGGCACGCCTGGGCCCCCAGGCGCGCCCTGGTGGGTTGTGCTCCCCTCGGAGCTCCCCTCTGGTACTTCTTTGGCCCACCGGGTGTCTTCTGGTCCAGAAAAAATCTCCAAAAAGTTTCGCTGCGTTTGGACTCCGTTTGGTATTGATTTTTTGCGATGTAAAAAACAAGCAAAAAAACAGCAACTGACACTGGGCACTATGTCAATAGGTTAGTACCAAAAAATGATATAAAGTTGCTATAAAATAATTGTAAAACATCTAAGAATGATAATATAACAGCATGAATACTTCATAAATTATAGATATGTTGGAGACGTATCAGCATCCCCAAGCTTAATTCCTACTCGTCCTCGAGTAGGTAAATGATAAAATAAATAATTTATGAAGTGTGAATGCTAGCAAAGTGCATAAGTTTGATCAATGATAATTTCAATCACTTTTCCTAGCATCATAACAGCAACTCTTTCTCATAAAACTTATCATGATAAAGTAGCAATTGAAAATGGAATTTTTGTTGTGGAATGCTACCTATCATATTCATCATATACTCTTTCTTTTGTAGCATGGACATTTGGACTTGAATGATTCAAAACAATAGTCTATAATTTGACATGAGGACATCAATACTCAAGCATATCAACAAGCAACCATGTCTTTCAAAATATCAACACTAAAGAAAGTTATCCCTAGCCCATCATGCTCAATCATTGATACATTCACAAAACACACTCGCATATTAGCTACATCCAATGCTCAAGTACGATCATAGTGCCCCTTAGTTGGTGCTTTATAAGAGAAGATGGAGACTCAAATAAAAATAAAAATTGCATAAAGTAAATAGATAGGCCCTTCACAGAGGGAAGTAGGGATTTGTAGAGGTGCCAGAGCTCAAAGCTTAAATTGAGAGATAAGAATTTTGGGAGGCATACTTTTTCCGTCAACGAAAATGACCGAGTAATTCCCAATACTTTCCATGCTATATATATCATAGGCGGTTCCCAAACAGAAAATAAAGTTTATTCCTTTTCCACCATTCTTTCACAATCCATGGCTAGTCGTATCCAAAGGTGCCCTCCATACCAACACTTTCCAAGGAATTTATTATTTGACAACATAAAGTAAATTTCTTTTTCATTTCGGGATTGGGCATCCCTAATACCTTTGTCGTACTCTCATGCAATGACAAGTGAATAAACACTCATCTTGAGAATAACACATCTAGAATAGAAAATATTGGCCACCCCCTGCCGCTTCATGAGCGGTACGAGCACACAAAAAGGAAATTATTTTGAAAATTTAGAGATGGCACATACAAATTTGCTTAGAACGGCATGGAAATACCGCATATAGGTAGGTATAGTGGACTCATATGGCAAAATTGGTTTAAGGATTTTGGATGCATAAGTAGTGATCATACTTAGTGCAAATGAAGGCTAGCAAAAGATTGAGAAGCATCCAACCAAGAAACGAAAAATCTCATAAGCGAGCATTAAGCATAACTAACACCAAATAATGCACCACAAGTAGGATGTAATTTCATTGCATAATTATTGACTTTCGTGCTTGCATAGGGAATCACAAACCTTAACACCAATATTCTTACTAAAGCACAATTACTCACCAACATGACTCACATATTATTATCTCCATATCGCAAAACTATTGCAAGAAATCAAACTTATCATATCCAGTGATCTACATGAAAGTTTTTATTATATCCTTCTTGAATATCCATTACTTTGGGACTAAATTTATGTATTACCATTGCTACTAACAAGATCTCAAATAAATTTAAGTGAAGCACGAGAGCATAAGTATTTCTTCAAAATTTTCAACTCTCAAAATAATCTAAGTGAAGCATGAGAGTAAATGACAAACTACTCCAAAAAGATACAAGTGAAGATCAAATGAGTAGTTAAGTAAATGGGTAGCTAATTGAGGACTCTCTTATTTAAAACTTTCAGATCTAAGTATTTTATTAAAACAGCAAGCAAAACAAAATAAAATGACATTCTAAGAATAGCACACATCATGTGAAGAAGCAAAAACTTAGGCTCAACCGAGGCTAACCGATAATTGTTGATGAAGAAAGGTGGGATGCCTACCAGGGCATCCCCAAGCTTAGATGCTTGAGACTTCTTGGAATGTTAACTTGGGATGCCTTGGGCATCCCCAACCTTGAGCTCTTGTGTCTTCTTCATTCTTCTCATAACACGATTTCCCTAATTCTTAAAAACTTCATCCACACAAAACTCAACAAGAACTCGTAAGATACGTTAGTATAAATCAATGCAACACCTTATCATTATCTACTGTAGCAAATCACTAAAATTATTATTTAACATTGCATACTAAATGCCTCTGCATATTTAATACTCCTATCCTCAAATAGAATCATTAAACAAGCAAACATATGCAAACAATGCAAACATAACAGCAATCTGTCTAAACAGAACAGTCTGTAAAGAGTGCAATTGTACTCCTACTTCCCTAACTCCAACAATTCTGAAAATTTACCACACTGTAGAAAATTTATCAGAGCTTATTGTGCAAAAAGTTTCAACATTTTATCACTTTCTGACTTTTCTAGAGAAGTTTTGCAACAGCGATAAACTTTCTGTTTTGAAACAGCAACTCATATACTTGCAAAATAAGCATGGAAAAGGCTATACTTGACATTTTTATTGAAGTAAAAGATGCAAAACATTATTATAGATAACAGAAAGCAAATAATAATAAAATAAAATGATGCTCCAAGCAAAACACATATCATGTGACGAATGAAAACATAGCTCCAAGTGAGGTTACCGATAATGTTGAAGACGAAAGAGGGGATGCCTTCCGGGGCATCCCCAAGCTTAGTTGCTTGGATATTCCTTGAATATTACCTTGGGGGTGCCTTGGGAATCCCCAAGCTTAGGGTCTTGTCACTCCTTATTCTCCTCATATCGATATCTCACCCAAAACTTGAAAACTTCAATCACACAAAACTTAACGGAACTTCGTGAGATGGGTTAGTATGATAAAGACAAATAATTCACTTTGGTACTGTCAAAGACAAGATTCATAATTGTTCTCACACAGTGACTACTGTACTCTACAATTTCTATTATTTATATTAAGCAATATAAGCAATAGAAACCATAAAACAAGCAAACTATGCATTGAAAACAGAATCTGTCAAAAACAGAATAGTACGTAAAGATCTAAATTAAGGTAAAACTTATGTAACTCCAAAAATTCTGAAAATTTAGGAAAACATAGGAAATTTGTATACCCATAAACTGTAAAAAAATCATAGTTTTTAGACGCTCAAGTGAATTTAAATAATTCTATTACTGGGTGCAAAAGTTTCTATTTTTGCACAGAATCAAGTCAACTATCATCCACACTATCCCAAAGGCTTTACTTGGCACTTTATTAAAATAAAAGCTATAAAACATGATTACTACAGTAGCCTAATCATGTGAACATACAAAAACAGTAGGTAAAAGTGTTGGGTTGTCTCCCAACAAGCGCTTTTCTTTAATGCCTTTTAGCTAGGCATGATGATTTCAATGATGCTCACATAAAAGATAAGAATTGAAACACAAAAGAGAGCATCATGAAGCATATGACTAGCACATTTAAGTCTAACCCACTTCATATGCATAGGGATTTTTTGAGAAAATAATTTATGGGGACAAGAATCAACTAGCATAGGAAGGCAAAACAAGCAAAACTTCAAGATTTTCAACACATAGAGAGAAAACTTGATATTATTGCAATATGTAAAAGCATATGTCCCTCTCTCATAATAATTTTAAGTAGCATCATGAATGAATTCAACAATATAGCTATCACATAAAGCATTCTTTTCATGATCCACAAGCATAGAAATTTTCTTACTCACCACATAAAAAATTTATTCTCATGAATAGTAGTGGGAGCAAACTCAAGAAAATAGCTATCATGTGATTCTTGATTGGCATAATCATATTGAGCATTAAAATCATGATGACAAGTTTCATGGATATCATTACTCTTTATAGCATACATGTCATCACCATAATCATCATAAATAGGAGGCATGCTTTCATCATAGTAAATATTCTCATCAAAACTTGGGGGACTAAAAATATCATCTTCATCAAACATAGCATCCCCAAGCTTATGGCTTTGCATATCATTAACATCATGGATATTCACGGAACTCATACTAACAACATTGCAATCATGCTCATCATTTATGCCAAACATTTTATTGAATTCTTCTTCTATCAATTGAGCACAATTTTCCTTTCCATCATTTTCACGAAAGACATGATAAAGATGAATAATATGAGACCACCTCAATTCCATATTTTTTTGTACTTTTCTTTTACGAACCAAACTAGTGATAAAACAAGAAACTAAAAGATTCAATTGCAAGATCTAAAGATATACCTTCAAGCACTCACCTCCCCGGCAATGGCGCCAGAAAAGAGCTTCGTTGACGGGGTGTGAGTGCCGCTTACCTAACCTCCCCGGAAACGGCGCCAGAAAAGAGCTTGATGTCTACTACACAACTTGTTCTTGTAGACTCGTGTTGGGCCTCCAAGCGCAGAGTTTTGTAGGACAGTAGCAATTTTCCCTCAAGTGGATAACCTAAGGTTTTATCAATCCGTGGGAGGCGTAGGATGAAGATGGTCTCTCTCAAACAAACCTGCAACCAAATAACAAAAAGTCTCTTGTGTCCCCAACACACCAAATACAATGGTAATTTGTATAGGTGCACTAGTTCGGCGAAGAGATGGTGATACAAGTGTAATATGGATAGTAGATATTGGTTTTTGTAATAAGAACAATAAAAAAACAGCAAGGTAGCAAGTAGCAAAAGTGAGCACAAACGGTATTGCAATGCTTAAAAATGAGGCCTAGGGTCCGTACTTTGGCTAGTGCAATCTCTCAACGATGCTAATCTAATTGGATCATATAACCATCCCTCAAAGTGCGATGAAGAATCACTCCAAAGTTCTTATCTAGTAGAGAACATAAGAAGAAATTGTTTGTAGCTATTCTTTCCGATCGATCTATCAAGAGTTCGTACTAAAATAACACTAAGTTATTCTTTCCGATCGATCTATCAAGAGTTTGTACCAAAATAACACCAAAGCAAATTCAGATTCATAATACTCAATCCAACACAAAGAACCTCAAAGAGTGCCCCAAGGTTTCTACAGGAGAAACAAAAGACGAGAACGTGCATCAACCCCTATGCATAGATTACCCCAATGTCACCTCGGGAATCCGTGAGTTGAGTGCCAAAACACATATCAAGTGAATCAATATGATACCCCATTGTCACCACGGGTATTCATAGCAAGACATACATCAAGTGTTCTCAAATCCATAAAAGTATTCAATCCGATAAAACGAAATCTCAAAGGGAAAACCCAATTCATCACAACAAGATAGAGAGGGGAAAACACCATATGATCCAACTATATTAACAAAGCCCGCGATACATCAAGATCATGACATCTCAAGAACACGAGAGAGAGAGAGAGATCAAACACATAGCTACTAGTACAAACCCTCAGCCTCGAGGGTAAACTACTCCCTCCTCATCATGGTGGCTGCCGGGATGATGAAGATGGCCACCGGTGATGATTTCCCCCTCCGGCAGGGTGCCGGAACGGGGTCTAGATTGGTTTTTCGTGGCTACAGAGGCTTGCGGCGGCGGAACTTCTGATCTAGGGTTACCCCCGGGGGTTTTGGAATATTTGGGAATTTATAGGGCGAAGAGGCGGTGCGGGAGGCCACCGAGGTGGGCACAACCCACCTGGGCGAGCCTGGGCCCCCAGGCGTGCCCTGGTGGGTTGTGCTCCCCTCGAAGCTCCCCTCTGGTACTTCTTTGGCCCACCGGGTGTCTTCTGGTCCAGAAAAAATCTCCAAAAAGTTTCACTGCGTTTGGACTCCGTTTGGTATTGATTTTCTGCGATGTAAAAAACAAGCAAAAAACAGCAACTGGCACTGGGCACTATGTCAATAGGTTAGTCCCAAAAAATGATATAAAGTTGCTATAAAATAATTGTAAAACATCTAGGAATGATAATATAACAGCATGAATACTTCATAAATTATAGATACGTTGGAGACGTATCAATGAGCTCCTTCGAGAGACTGAGCCGTCATATCTACTATCTCTACTCTTATCTCTACTCTCGGTGATGATGGTGTGCCTGCCATCTTGCAATATAGACCGTCCGATCTATATCTGACGGATAGAAAGCAAACTATGGCAATTTTGCAAAAGTATACCCGCGCCTCTCTCATTCATCCTTCTCCCACAACTTCATTGTTGAGTAATTAAAAAAGGAAGCCTCTAGAACAATCTGGCATGGTGGCCACTGCCGGCGTCGTCCATCCCCATGCCTCCGCTAAGTCCGACCACCAATCACCACCGCGCCCCACTCCTCCTCACCTTATCTCTCATCTTTCTCGAGATATCATTTTTTTCGATGAAATTCTTGAGGTACCATTTTTTTGATGAAATTCTCGAGATATCATTAGTTTTTACACATGGGATTACTCCTGCATGGGTCAATCACAACAGGTGTTTTGTAAAAAAATGCATCCTGATGTTTCGTGCAATGCACGGGCATCTTGCTAGTCATCTTGAGATTTACGAAGTCACCGCCTCGTCGTCGACAGGAACGGTGGGGAGGTCCGGACATCTGCCACATGAAACTCTGAAACTTTGGTCCCATCCCACCCCACAACTCTCCAGGCTCCAGCCGTCCAGCTTTGCAAACTACGCACAGTCAAAACCGATTGACCGGTCGTCACCGGAACCACTATTCACACAAGAACCTTCGCTGCTCGGCCTACACCAAAACCACACCTCCTCTCCAGCCCATTCCCCCACCTTTCGATCCCCTAGCCCGCATCAGCCGCCCCCAAGTTCGCCTGAAAGCCATGGTGCGCCGCAAGATCACATACTACAAGATGCTGACGCCGGAGCGCCGCGCAGAAATTGCGGCGGCAGTCGGCGCCATAGACCTCTGTTCCCAACCTCGCTTTGCGGCGGGCCAATCCCCGAGTTCTCTGGAGCCAACCTCCGAGGAGGAGGAAGCCGATCCAATGTTCATGGCGGATGTCGCGGTGCAAAAGGCCCCCGATGCGTATGAGACGATGGACGTCGACTTCGTGGCTGCGTCCGGGTCCCCCATGGTGCAGGCAGACCAGCGGTTCAACCTGGCGATCCTAAAGGAGGACCGGTAGGCGGAGGCTCAACTCGACGCGGAGCACACGGATGCCGCTGCCATCGAGGCCCTCCTGTAGGCGGAACCAGATGTCGTGGACGTGAACCGGGCGGCGGAGGCTCAACTTGACGCGGAGCGCGCGGATGCCGCTGCCATCGAGGCCCTCCTGCAGGCGGAACCGGATGTCCTGGACTTGAACCGGGCGGTGGAGGCTCAACTTGACGTGGAGTGCGCGGATGCCGCTGCCATCGAGGCCCTCCCGCAGGCGGAACCAGACATCCTGGACTTGAACCGGGCGGCGGAGGCTCAACTCGACGCGGAGCGCATGGATGCCGCTGCCATCGAGGCCCTCCTGTAGGCGGAACCGGATGTCCTGGACTTGAACCGGGCGGCGGAGGCTCAACTCGACGCGGAGCGCGCGGATGCCGCTGCCATCGAGGCCCTCCTGCAGGCGGAACCGGACGTCCTGGACTTGAACCGGGCGGCGGAGGCTCAACTCGACGCGGAGCGCGCGGATGCTGCTGCCATCGAAGCCCTCCTGCAGGTGGAACCGAACGTCGTGGACGTGAACCGTGCGGTGCTCGTGTCCGTGCAGAGCGCCCGCACGCTCCGCGTGAACGAGTAGCTGGAGGCCGAGGACAACCACGGTGCGGAGACACATGTCGACAGCTATGGCTGGTTCGCGCCGGCAGCCAAAGATGACGAGGCCATCTCGTTCCGCGAGCAGTGATAGTTTTTCTTTATTTTGTTGTTTTTAGGGATCTTTTGCTTTGTAAAAACATATATTTATGCAAGTCGCCTGACTTTCATCATTTGGGTCAGTCGACAATTTCAGGCGGTTGGATGAATATCCTATGTCTCCTAACCCTTCTTCTTCCTCACCTCTTCTTCTTCCCAGAGCACCGCACGGGCCGCACGGATCTTCCCCAATATGCGGTTGGATAAACATACTGTATGAACGAAAATTATGTGTTAGCGGTAGGATGGCTGAGTTTGGTTTGATCACATGCGGTAGCATGTGTCAGTGAGGGTGCATTCCCTTGGTTGGGTTTGCGGCATGCAGGAGCGACTGTGCGAGGGTGTGGTGCGACCGCGACAGCCGTACGCAAGTGTACCTCCTTTTCATTTTGAAAAACTTTAGGCAAGCTTGGCAAAAATGTGTGGCAAAGTATGGCAATGCAAGGCCTAGACCCAAACAGGATACAAGTACATTATACTTGTGTTAAAAAAGAAAGGCGGGGTTTTCCTTTGCGGGATTGATCGATACAAATCTTGGTTTGACGTGTCAATTAATGCGTATTTTTTTCTCCAACGCCCAAAGAACTAACCATCTCACTCCTCATTGCTTGATTAATGCAGCGCCATGCAAACCAACCTTCTCACTTTCGCATGCATGCAAGGGTATATTAATGTCCTTGGTTGCTAGTACGAGGCAAACCCCATCAATTTTGCCTCGATTAGTGTTAGTGGCCTTCTGCAAATTGTAATTTTGATACTGGCCTTGTATACAAAAAATGGAGGTAGTAACTATTTGACTTCCTTCCCCATTGCGGTGACGTCGACGATATCTTGAACGTTGTGGCTTTGGCGAAGTGCGTTCGACGAAGCACACCATTGAGGGAGACCATGGTACGTCGTTCGCAAGTGCCGCCTGCAAGCCGAGAAAACCGCCTTCTTTGCATCCAGGAAGTCTGTTGAACCAAAGGAGGCGCAAATGTACTACTACTACTACACAATAGCGTCGTCCGTCCAGCTTAGTGCGGTAAGGTGGTTTATCGAAGAAGATGATGGAGAAGCAGAGTCAGCGAAGAGTGAAATGATGGTTGCTTCGTCCGTGCTTTGTGATTTGACGCCTCACTACTTTGTGATTTGTGATAGAAGGGACAGGGGAGTAGATTCTGTGCTCTATACTGTACATGCGTCCAAGCACGGGAGAAAGAGGAGAGAGGTTGCATTTTTCTATTCCTTCAATCAGTCAATTAGGGAGCTTCGGTTCCCTCTTTTTGGCTTTGGCAGCACCCTCCGCAATGGTTCCCATCGATGCCAAAAGCTATTTTCACATTTGGCTACACATTGTGGATGCCCTTAACCGTACCACTTGGTTTTGCTCCTGTGTGCTATCTATACAAATCTCGATTATATTGATCTAAAAAATTATATCAACATTAGTAAAAAGGAGGTGATTTTGCCGCGCGAAAGGCGGGGGAGGTTTCTTATTTTTAGAGGACGTTGGCCTGGCGGTTTGCTAACATGCGGTCCCACGTGTCAGTGATTTACCAAGCCGATCTGCGTCCCACATGAGGCAGAAGCAACACGTGGTTAACTTGAAGAAGATGAGGGAGAAGCGGATTCAGCAACGAGTGAAATGATGGTTGCTTTGTCTCTCCAACTTCTTTTTTTAGACTTCGTCCCTCCTACTTAACTGCGGGAAAGGTGCAGCTTTGTGATTTGACGCCTCATTGCTCATTACTACGCCGGCGCCATGACCGGGGTGCTTCACCCCTGCTGCTCTGCACTGTTATTTCGGTATGGCATGTGGACCCGGTTGCTTGATGTCCCACATGTTGGCGAAAGGGACTAGAACATTTATGAAAGTGAGCACTCCACTCTTACGATGGAGGAGTACACGACATGACGGCCCAGTGAACTGTTACTTGTACTGTAGTACTACTATAGTTTTGTTGTTTCGCACGATCCATCGATATAAACCCGATTAAACAGGCAAGGGCGGGATTTTTCCCGCGCGGTAGATGATACTAGCCATACATTTCAAAGGCAATTTCAATGTATGCAAACTAAATAATTAAGTAACCATATGAGATCTAGTAAAACTAAAAACACATATGATTTATTGTGTTAAAGTGTAGTAGTAGTGCTGTATTGCATAGTTGTTAGATGTAACATGCGATAACGTGTAGAGATGTACTTTTGGAGGGCCTACAGGTAGAAATTGGGCATAAAGTGAATTAAAATATTTGTATTCGTCTTCATAGCATTTGTAACTCATATCTACAGTTTGTCCGGTAGACGTGAATGCTTGTTCGCTCTTACGAAACCAGTACAACAATAATGGGGTGGCATGCGCCAATTTAGGCACTGGCACGTTGGCCTACTCGGCTCCACAGAGAGAGCGAGAGAAGAGATAAATATACTGGCGGTCAGTGTATTTCAAGCGAAAAGCGTAATACGGTCACCGGACTTCACAATACGCTCATTACGGTCACTATATATGTTTTGTGGTGATTATACGGTCACTTGCTCACCGTTCAGCATCGGATTGCACTCTGTTGACCAGCCAAATAGTCTGCATGGCACTATGTTGACTGGTTAAATTGACCATGTTCCTTGTGGGTCCCACCTGTCAGTTCGCATACGAAAAAAGTAAGATAAACACAAATTTACGCAGGCGCGACAAGACTCCAACCAGTGCGCGGGAACCACCTGGTTGTGTATGTGTCTGTCAGGGCCTGATGTGTGCGCATGCACGTGTAGGTTGAGCACTTGAGTGTGAGCGTGTGTGTTGGTCGTGTGGCGTGTGCATGCATGCGTGCGTGTGTGCGTGTGAGTGTTGCGTGCGTGCGTGGTTGCATGTGAGTGTTGCGTGCATGCAGTTCGTGTGCATGCGTGCGTGTGTGTATAATCACCACACCAGCTCAGCATACCAATACAAGGCCACCTTGTCCGCTGTGCCCGTGGTCATGACTTCAAACCACCGTCCAATATTTTTTTATCATTTGTTTTCATTCTTATACATGCCGACAGGTGGGCCCAATGGTAGTGAGATAATGTGATGCAATACTAGAGGTGCCACGTGGAACGTTTAACTGGTCAGCTAGTCACGTCTTGAACAAATACAGGGCTGTACGGTGAGCCCGTGACTGTATAATAACCACAAAACATAAATGGTGACCGTAATGAGTGGATTCTGATGTCCAATGTACGTATCGTGCTTTCGCTTCAAATATAATGATCGTCACTGTATGTATCATGAGAGAAAGATGAAACATGCGTAAATGTGCTGAGGGCATACTTTTAGAGGACCTGGAGATAATTTGTGTGTGTACGTGAAAGGGGCGTAGAGGGGGTGTGTGCGATGGAGAGAGAGATGCTCTTCGTTTCTCTTTATTATGACTAACTTTATATATGGTATAAAAATATAAAAATTCATAGTGCGGAATAAATATCATTGGGTGCACCATGCAATGAAATTAACTTTCATACTCCATATACCTTTGTAATGTTGTATATATGTAGAAATTCTAAAATAATTTTTTGGCCACACTTTGTGTGGTTTTATTCAAAAGGAATGTTGTATGCGAAGTAAACGTGAAGAGAGGGCTTTTTAGATCAATGGGGTACGTGATAAGATGTAACATGTGTGAATGTGCACTTGACGTATTTGGCAGGGCCTAGAGAGGGTATGTGTACGTATTCGAGAGAGACATGGATAGAGGGGCTGGCGGGGGGGGGGGGGGGGGCGACGTGGGAGAGATAGCACGAGAAATGAGACAGGTCTAGAGAGAGAGACGAATAGGATGTCACGGCGAGAGATGCCCTTGAGTGTGTACATGCAAGGGGGAGGGGATAGAGGCATGAGGAGAAAATATTTTGTGTGGTGTCTGTGTTGGTATGTGTGGGTGTGAGAAGATAACGAGACCTAGGGGCAGAGGGCGTGTCACCGCGTGAGGTCCGGTGTGCCGAGGTGAGGCCCTTGGGTCGGTTCCGTCCTGCGCCACATTGGTCATCCCGTGACGCATTCATGGAGATCCATGGAGGACTAGTCGTACAAGACAAAGATACCAGAGTCGTGAAGGACTCTGTGTCCACTGACAAAGCCGGCTAGGATTCCCTAGGTCCTCAAACTAAGGTAACCCCTTGTCTCTGATATTACCATTCATCCAACCTAACTTTAAGGGGCATCCTACAGAATGCTCTGCTGGAATCATATTCGCAATTAGGAAGAGAGGTGGAGACAATGCGTGCGAGACAGGCCTAAAGATAATGTGCGTGCGGGAGACACGTAGGCAGGTCTATGTATAGAGAAAGGGTCGATGGGGATTGTGTGTGCGTATGCGTGTGAGAGGAAGAGTGCTAGTGATAAATGTTAGTGAAAACAGTCGTAAATGGTTGCGAGAGGGAGGGAGGGTGATATCGAAAGCATGTGTGCGAGAAAGACACCTCGGGAGAGTGTGTGTGAGCATGTGTGAGAGACCACCGATGGATATACACCGTGTGCGCGTATGTGTGTGAGAGAAAGTTAGCGTGTGTGTGAGGAGAGGCCTATGGAGAGTGAAACTACACGTAAAAGACTGATGTACACATTGATTAAAAATATAAATTGTATCCAAATATTAGGATGGGATCATGATATTTGCATTTCGCATAAGGAACGGTCATTGATCCATCAGACATCTATATTCTATCGAATTTGAGCATGTCTATGTTATTATTCAACATAATTGATCCATAGAGTCAGTATTTTGAACTCCAGAGAATGCATCGCTTTAGCAATTCGAACATAAACGTGAGTATAGTTCACGTTGTGTGTGTAAAGCACATTATACATACAAAAGTTACACAATGAACATTATAAATAGCTAGCTAGGAACTAGCATACATTTGAATTCAACTTAAGGTGGTTTAAAAAATTTGAATTCAACATGAAGTCCATTCAATTATTTGAATTCGAGATCATGGCATTTGTAAATCATACCTAAATTATGGGGGCACCAATCTTTGCTCTGCTTTTGTATATAATAGCATATATAGTCGTGTACAAAATAGATTCAAATTTACCTCCTCCATTCCAAAATAATCATAGTTATAGGATTTTCAAGTGTCAAAATTTCAAAAAGAAGCGCATAATTTAATGAGGTTTTCAAACATACAAGGTCAAATTTAACGTTGTCTATTTAGGTCAATCCTCAAAGTTCAAGAGTACTCTAAACGTGAATGCTTCTGTTTCAAAATTTCGAACGAAGCGCCAAAAGAGCCTCTACTCGCCCGAAACCGCGTGAGACCAATGTTTGGTAGAAGAAATTACTTTTCTAACTCCGACCCGTGAAACCTACTGGCCCGACATCCAAAGGTCTAAACCGGGGTAGGTTTGTAACTTCATCTAGACGCCATGCAACCGCCTCCGAAAAACATTCATACACCGTGGCAACCTAAACACACATGCGCTCGGCCGAAATCGCTCCCTCCCACTATTTGGGACACCTGGGATTACCGTCCTACCCCCGACCCACAGTAGGTCCGAAATTTAAGAGGGGGAAAACGTTTGTACTTTCCCCAAATTTCAAACAAGCGTGTCCCATCTGTTAAAAAAAACAAAAACAAGCGCGTCCCAGACCAAAACATGGTTCCCCCTTAGCTCCCCACGCCCCCCCGTCCGATTCCCCATTCGTACTCCGTGGGCGCCAAAACTACCTCTCCACCAGCCGCGAAACCCCGGCATCCTCCGTCCGCCACCCCATCCCACCCATCAACCACCGCCCTCCTCCATCACGCCGGAGCCGATACCCCGACGTCGTCTTCCACCGCAACCGCAACCGCAACCGCAACACCCTCCACGGCTAGTAGTTGAAGTCGAGGCCGAGCTGCCTCCAGGACGCCGACGTGCGCCGTACCCAAGCTAGTTCAACCACGCCGTCCTGCGCCTCACCACTGCCGCTCCAACGTCGCCACCGTCCATCGCACCGGAGCTGTTCCCGCTACGCCGTCCTTCGCCGCCTCGGATCTGCTTCCCCTCCGCCGACAAACGGCCACCGCAACACAGTCAACAATTTGGCCATGGGTTCTTCCAAGGCTCCACCCTCCTCCAAAACATCGGTTCCCCCAGTAAAAAGAAGAACATCGCGGCGAAATAAGGAGGGCACAACACTGGCAACTGGAACTGGTACCCCTCTTCCCTTATTCATGCAAATCTTACGTGTCTGCTTGCACGACATTCATCCCATAGAAGACACTAGTTGACCGCTTCTTCCTACACCTTCTTCCTGATACTAGATGTTCCTAGTAACTCGCAATGCATAAGGTTTCTCCTCATATACTATTTTACCTTAGCTAGAGGTCCGTCGCCCCCTGGATTTCAATTCCTGGTCAGTTGATTCCCAATTAAAGGAAGCATTCCCCGGCGTAACAGGCGCTAGTCCGCCGGGGAAGCAGCGCCTCGGTGTTTATCTTAGGGGTGTGTGGGGCCTCGGAGCTGCTAGCGCCCGATCTGGAGGTCGGCCGGGCTTAAAGGGATGGCCGGGGGGTGCTGCCAAGCACGGCGGTGGTGTGAGGTCGAGGGGAGGGCGGGGCGGCGGAGGCAGGGGTCTGGGCCGGTAGTCGCTGGCGCTTCGAGAAAGATCGTCAACAGTGACTGGCGGGAGGTAGACGAAGACCATCTGCCCGTTCCTTGTAGATCAGACGGTTCATAAAAAAAATCAACTGACCTATTTATTTTCAGTCGACTGTTATTTTGATAGGACCACATGTGGTGGTGTGCTGGAGGAGTACCTGCATTTCCCAGCCATCCCTGTGCTCATATATTACAAAATCATACGGAGTAGAATCTAATTTTGTTTGCCGTGCAATGTTGTAGAGCTATCATATCTCTTCTATCATTTATTTTTCAGCCACCTGCTATCTGCTACTTTTACAGTGCACTAGTTCTGCACACACTTCACCCATACTCTCACTATTGTTTTTTTATGCATGGGTATTTCAGCCTCTGCCAAACTGTTGAGAGAAGCACGAAATAAAAGAGAGAAGTCGCTCCTGCTTTCTTTGTGGGCAGGCAAGATACGTCTCAGCACTTTAAAGGTTGCATGTTCAACAGATGGAGACGGTAAACGAAGCTCTGGAGTTGATGATCTCGCTCGCCATGAACCACCATCATAGGTGCTTGATTTAACTTCGCGGTGTCATATGTGGTTACATGTTGCATATGGTGTCTAGCTTGTATTCGAAAGGCCGAAGTCGGTCTTTATTAAGATAAGGAAAGATATTTTTTACATGAACCACCATCCCGGGAGCACCAGAAGCCAAATAGCTAGTCAGGGCACTGACCGAGCCAGTGACAAGCCCAGCACAGACAGGCATCACTTGCAAGCCAACTAAAAAGCCACGGTGGTGGCGAAGCAGCCCGCCTCCCACCAGGCTCTCAGGTCCTCGATGATCATGCTCACCACTCCAGCCGGGTCTCTAGCTTGTATTGCTTCCAATTTGGTTAAATTGCATCTGCTTAGCTTACACATTATACCTTTGAATATGACATGTCTTCCTGTTTTTGGTACATACTACTACATCTGTCTATTAACCATGTTCTTACATCAAACTAATGTTCTTGTGTATCCCTCATCAATCACTTATGATGAGACAGTCAGGCCCGTGGATTACTATTAGAAAAGATCCTCTTTTAAAGAATGCAGTGTCAGCCTCCCCACATTATTCTCAAGAAACAATAATGCTAGATGAAGATAGTCAACGTAGCTCTGTAGTTGATCATCGTATTTCCCCTACACCACCATCGCAGGTGCTTGCTCTAACTTGGCAGCGTGATATGTGGTTGCATGTTGCATATGGTGTCTACATTATAATTCTTCCAATCTGGTTAAATTGCATGTGCTATTCTGCTTAGTTTATACATTATACCTGTTAATGTGACATGCCTTCCTGTTTTTGGTACATAGTACATCTGTCTATTAAGCATGTCCTTACATAAAACTACTATTTTTTGTATCCCGCATCAATCAATTATGACGAGACACCTTTAATATATGCAGTGTGATATTGGTTGCATCTTTCATATTATTTATAGCATGAACTGCTTCTAATTTGTTGAAACGCCATTTATAATGGGACGCTTTTAACTTGGCAGAGTCATATTGGTTACATCTTTCATGTGGTGTCTAGTTTGCATTGCTTCTAATTTGTTGAGATGGCTTCTGCTTAGTTTACACAAATAGTTGTGAATATGCCATGCCGTCCTGTTTTTCGTACATATTCCATCCTCGTATCATGTGTTTGCCTTACATCAAAGTAGTGATTGTCAGTATCATGCATGAATGAGTTCTGAAGAGTGAATTTTATTGCTTTTTCTTGTTGGTTTTACTTGACAATGCAAAATCAATAAAGCGAAAGGAAATTAGCAAGGCAGTGGATAAATGTGCTCCTTCCAAACAACTGAAACGAAGGGCCTCTATAGATTCTGCTCCGTCATCCCCCCAACAAGATTTGGAAGACAACACATGCATAGACACTCAACATAGCTGTGTTGATGATGAGCACGTCTCCCCTAGTCTAGCATCACAGGTGCTCCCTCTAACATGGCACTGTTATATGTGGTTGCATATTATGTATGATGTCTAGCATGTATTGCTTCTAATTTTGTTGAATTCTATCTGCTTACTTTACACATTATACTCGTGAATAAGACACGTGTTCCTGTTTCTAGAACATACAATATCTGTCTATCACACCATGTTCTTACATCAAAGTACTACTTGTTGTGTAACCTGCAACAATCACTTTTCACAAGACACGTTTAACTTGGGAGTCTGATATAGTTTACATCTCACATTATTTTCTAGCTTGTACTACTAATTTGTTGAAATGACACTAATGACGAGACAGTTTTAACTTGGTAGAGTGATATTCGTTGCGTCTTACATATGGTGTCTAGCTTTCATTGCTTCTAATTTGTTGAAATGCCTTCTGCTTAGTTTACACATCATAGCTGTGAATATGCAATGGCACTAATGACGAGAGACCTTTAACTTGGTAGTGTGATATTGTTTGCATCTTGCATATGATTTATTTCTTGTACTGCTTCACATTTGTTTAAATGCCAGTTATGACGAGACACTGTTAACTTGGCAGAGCGATATTTGTAGCATCTTTCATATGGTGTCTACCTTCCATTGCATTGCTTCTAATTTATTGAAATGCTTCCTGCTTAGTTTACACATCATAGTTCTGATTATCTCATGACGTCTTGTTTTTCGTATATATTATATCCTCCTATCATGCGGTTGTCTAACATCAAAGTTCAGTGCATCTGTATCATGCATCAATTTGTTTTGAAGAACTAAATTTTTATTCCTTTTTCTTGTCGGCTTGACTTGACATGGCACAGAGAAAGAGGAAGGAACACAGAATGACAGGGGATGGTGTTAGTACTCAGGACGCACGAAAACGGAAGCAGAAGAATTATGCAGATTCTGCTGGTGCAATAGAAGGTCAAAGTCCACCAGAAAATTGTACAAACAAGGTATCCCGTGCTACACCAGCTGCAAAACATTCCAAACAGAAACTAATAGCTACCACCAAACAAGCAGCGACATCCCTAGTTGTTGCAACACCTTCCACAGTACCAACAGCTGCACAAGTTACTCGTTTGTCAACTCAGCTAGCGGCAAGTTCCCAAGCTCCCTTGCCACCTGACACTACTTCCGAAGCACTCTTGACACAAGACGAGTTGGCAAGATCAGATGAACCTTGTGAGCTTCAACAGCTAGAAGGTAGTTGCTGGAGTCAAGTTACAGTTGCATGCTTCTTTATATGTAGTCTCACAGTTTGATGTATGATACGTCTCCGTCGTATCTACTTTTCCTAACGCTTTTCCTCTTGTTTTAGACTCTAATTTGCATGATTTGAATGAAACTAACCCGGACTGACGCTGTTTCCAGCAGAACTACCATGGGGTTGTTTTTAGTGCAGAAATAAAAGTTCTCGGAATGGAACGAAACTTTTTGGAGATTTTTATGGAATAAAAGAAAAATACTGGAGCCAAGAACCATCGAGGGGGGGGGGGCCCTGGGTGAGCACAACCCACCAGGGCGCGCCCCCCCTCCTGGCGCGCCCAGGTGGGTTGTGCCCACCTGGTGGCCCCGCTGACCCTATCTCCAACGCTATAAAATCACATTTTCAGAGAAAAAATATGAGAGAGAATTATCGCATTTCACGAGACGGAGCCGCCGCCCCCTCCTGTTCTTCTTCGGGAGGCCAGATCTGGAGTCTGTTTGGGGCTCCGGAGAGGGGAATCTTCGATCTTCGTCCTCACCAACCCTTCTCCATCGCCAATTCCATGATGCTCCCCACCGGGAGTGAGTAATTCCTTCGTAGGCTTGATGGTCGGTGAGGGAGTTGGATGAGATTCATCATGTAATTGAGTTAGTTTTGTTAGGGCTTGATCCCTAGTATCCATTATGTTCTGAGATTGATGTTGCTATGACTTTGCCATGCTTAATGCTTGTCACTTTGAGCCCGGGTGCCATGATTTCAGATCTGAACCGTTTATGTTATCACCATTATATCCATGTTCTAAATCCGATCTTGCAAGTTATAGTCACCTATTATGTGTTATGATCCGCAAACCCTTGAGTGACAGTATTCAGGATACTTTCCGGTGATGACCATAGTTTGAGGAGTTCATGTATTCACTATGTGTTAATGCTTTGTTCCTGTTCTCTATTAAAAGGAGGCCTTAATATCCCTTAGTTTCCTTATTATATTTATGACTATTTACGGAATACATGCCTACATTATATTTATAAACTGGAACTAGTTTTGTATCGTCCTAGGTTATGACTGTTATATGATGAATATCATCCAACGAATTCATTGATCCAATGCCTACAAGTTTTTCACATATTGTTCTTGCTAAGTTACTGTCGCTATTGCTACTGTCACAACTGCTACAAAACCATTGCTATCACTACTACCGTTACTGTTACTGTTGCTACTACTATCAAAATTATCATACTACTATGCTACTGATCATATTACTGCAGATAATTAATCTTCAGGTGTGGTTGAATTAACAACTCAGCTGCTAATACTTGCAAATATTCTTTGGCTCCCCTTGTGTCGAATCTATAAATTTGGGTTGAATACTCTACCCTCGAAAACTGTTGCGATCCCCTATACTTGTGGGTTATTAATGTACACTAACACTTCCTATGTTCGTTGTTGGACTAGCACCTAGGCGCAAGAGGAAACAGACATCAGGGATAATGCTCGATAGGTTAACTAAATCTAGAAGAGGAAGAATGGAGATCCGTTTTGAGGCAGGTTTAAAAAGGCCACGCGATGCTACAGAGTCAGCCAAGTTAGTATCAGAGGCAGCGGTTGTCATTAGGTGTCATGCACGTATCCTCCCAACATGGATTCAGTACAGGAATGACAAAGACGAAACCTAGTTTAACACCTTCCTTGACCATTTATCTGTAAGTATGGTTATGTATGGAAATTAGTAATACCGTCTTGCTCTGTCCCATGCTTTCTAGGTTGCTGATAATGAGACTCCCATAATTTTCAACAGATGAGGTTCAAGTTGGATAGCCAAGATGATGCAACCAGACAAGTATGCACCCATGTTTTCAAGTCTGCTCTGTGACAGTATTGGTATAACTTGAGGAAAACTCACTTTGAAGGCAAGGCTAACAGTGAACTTGCCCAAACATCTCCAGTGGAAAATATATCGGATGAAGACTGGAGAGGCCTCGTTAAACACCGGTCTGATCCAAAGTATCAAGTACGTTATATATATGTGATCAGATCACATGTTGAACTCCTATTTACGTATGTGCCTCACAAATCTATCTTCTTGTAGGTGAATTGTTCAAAGAACAAGGCCAACTGTACGAAAGTGAAATTCCAACAGACGACAGGATCTCGTAGCTATATTGCACACTGCGAGGCTCTTGTAATTAGCTGCTGTTTCACTCTTTTCGCTGTGCCATATTATCAGATCAATATTGACTTGTTCCAAATGTAGAGGAAAGCCCGCAAGGACCAAAAAGTACCCGAACCAAATGCCGTGGAAATCTTCAAGGACTGTCACACCAGCAAGATGAAGGGCATGACTACAGCAGTCAAAGCCGCTGTTGTAAGTCCTTAATCCTCATGCCTTTTAACTACTACTTACTCTGACTTGTGCATTGAACTGCACGGTTTGCAGCCAATGTCTATTACTCTTTTCAATTTTATACACAATTGTCTTAGCGTATCATTGCACCTTACAAGGTTTAAAATAGAGGAGTGATGTTCCTTTGATCTTGATCTGTAATCTAGTTCCGTGCTGGACTTGTCTACACAACATTACAATTGCTTGTTTGTCTGTTCTCAATTGTTTTGTGATATAAATGATGTCATACTATGCTTACCGTATTATAAACTTTGTCTCTTTATCCTTAGCTGTTAATATAATGTGAAGAAATAGACAATACATTAGCCATGGTACATGGTCATATGTTTGGAACCTGGTTTTATTATGTACTTCGCAGTCAAATCTTTCCTATAATAATAAAACACGGATTGACTCTGCCGGGTTCACCAATCGTGGCGTTTTTCCAGAAAAGTCCTTCTGTTTTTTGCTATTCAACCCGCGGTCCCTTTTTAATTGGATATCTGAAAAAACGTTTCGCTCTTACGAAAGGAACCCTACAGTTTTTAGCATTCAACCCGCGATTCTTTTTAGTGGAGAGGCGTGGAGGAGAGGCGGGCGAGCGGGAAGGACCGGGGCGTCGCCCACGACGCAGACGAGACCGGCGGCGGCCTTGCGGTGGCTTGCGGTGGCGCGGTTGACGAGGACCTGCCGGATCTCACCGGATCTGGTGGGAAATGGCGCGCAGGCGACGGATCTGGAAGGAAAGTGGCCCGAGCTTGGAGCATGAGGCATGGCGTGGGAGGACGGGAGGAAGGAGATGGGAGGCCGGAGGGAGAGAGAAGGGAGCAGTGAGGTGCGGCGGTGGTCCTGCTGCTGCTCCTCGCCGGCCATCGGCACGAGGTAGGGCTCGGGTGCGCGGAGGCATCGACATCGTCGAGTGGATCGAGCGAGTGGGCTAAGTTTCGCCGTCGCCTTCATCGGCCTTCGTCCATTCCCCTCGCTAAACAGGTTTTTTTCCCGACCCCTCCCACCCATGCTTCATCAGTAAAAAAACATGCCTCATCCTCTCAGCCTTCTCTCTGCCATTCTTTCCCAGATCTTCTCCTGCTAGCTAGGGTTCCCCACCGCAGGCGCACCTCGGCAGCCATCTAGGCGACCACTGCCGCCTGCAGGCGGAACGAGGCGGAGGAGATCCTCCTGGTACGGCTTAGCAGCATGGAGGCGACGTGAGGAGGAGACGCCAAGGTGTCGGTGGTGCGCCCGCTGCTGGTGGTGCTCAGCGAGGATGAGTGCCGAAAGGGGCTAAGCGCCAATGTCTGGTAATAATTTTTATCTTCGCTCAGAAACATAATTTTATCTTCTTTCAGATGTAGGAATTGATACGGATGAACTTAAAGGTAGAATTTCTAATCTTAATCTTGCGGTGTTCAAGAAGGCGCCCAGAAAATCAATTGACACCATCCCTTCTCTGATTATGCACACTGATCAGGAGAGACATACTGGCCGGGACAATCTTTAAACCATGATGAAGCCCTCTCACGGGTCAGACATTGAACACATAATTCTTCTTTTAGACAGTGAATAAAATTTGCCTATAGATGATGTGATTGGTGAGGAAGGTTTGTCTTCAAGGAAGGAGAATGACGGATTTACTGCTTCAGATCTGTTGAAAAATCTCTCTGTACAAAGAATGCCATTTGAAGATAGACATGTGTCCTTGAAACAGCAGACACGTAGTGAAAGTAGTGCCTCTTATAGGAAGTCAATTTTTAGAGAAATAGAAATTGTTGTGACAACACTCAGTTGGTGTGGAGGTGATATATATGGAGTTTGCTCAGAAACTGCTTCAGCTATCAAACATGGAAATTTCTCTGAGCAAGCTTTGTTTGATGTTGTTATCGGTGAAGTTACACAGGTGGGGTCTCAGGCTCTCAATACTAACTATTCCATTTCAAATCAAGCTAGCTTTAAATATTTTATCTGAGCTTGTTTTGGTTTACTCCTATTTAGACTCTTGAGCCTGCAACTTTGATTCCACTTCAGCTAGAAAAGTCGAAAGTAACAAAGTGCAGAATGGTAGTGTGCTCTCTCTTAATATATGAAGCAAACATTACAGTGCTAGCTCATACTACTTAGTAACATATCCTTTTAAGGTTGGTGATCCAAAGCAGCTACCTGCTACCGCGATGTCTGGGTAGGCAGCCTGTGAATGTATGGTCTTCCAACAGTAAACAGGTCAGCCATAACTCCTGCATATGCTTTCCCTGTAAAGATTTCTGCGACAGTGGAGTTAAAGACTGTTAAAATTTAATTGAAATCCTTTTAGATATCTTATGCACCATGTTTGGATCACTAAAATAGTTTGGTTTTGAGGAGTGCCTCTCGTCTTGAGAATTCATAGATTTAGCATTTTGCATCACTAGCACTTAAGTAGACCATTTATTAGTTTCCTATGAATGTTCCTTATTAAAAACACATATTTTTTTACATAGGAACCCGGACATGGATTGGTGACAAGCTTCCCTCACACATTTACTTGGAGTTTGTGCAATACACACAACTTGGATCTATTGAATCGGCCAATAGGTGGAGATCGTAATTAGAATCAGGGCATTTCTACGAAAGTCTATATATCACAGTTAACTACAGGGAGGTAAGCCGTAGTGTTATTTCTCAACCTGGCAGTCGGTTCGGGTTTGGTCGGGTCAACCTCTACCAGACCCATGCCCTATAAGTAAATGGCTCTACCCCTTCGCCCACGACCCTACCCATGGGCATAGGAGCAGACCCACGCCCATACCCATCGGGTAACCCGACCCGATGGGTTACCCATCGGGGTGCTGTACAGTGCATAACAGAGAATAGGCTCAGCAGCACAGAACAAAGCATCAGTCAGCCCCCGAGTATGCCTTTGTAGGCAGCAACCCAAGTTCGCTCTCATCGAACAAGCGAGGTGGTACTAAAGTTTACTGTGTCCGTCTCTGGTTGCAGGCACAGCTAATGAATATGGGCTGTACATGGGCTGCAACAGCCTAACATGCCAATACACTTGATATGGGCTGCAACGTGGTTGGTTTCATGGGGCCTAGAATGGTGAGAAGTGTGAAGGCATGTCACGATATTTTTAGCAATTGTTAGTGAAATATACGTAAGGCTAAACGATAATATACTCAAAGGCTGAACTAATTAGCATGTATCTTTACCAAAAATGTCCATGTGCCATATATAATAAAATATATTTTAATTACTAATATTAATTGGGCGACCCATCGGGTGACCCATGGGCAGGACCTTATGCCCATACCCTACCCATGACTAATCGGGTTACCCATCGGACTTACCCATGGGTGAAGATGGCGACCCATACCCTACCCATTCGGGTCGGGTGCCCATGGGCGTGGCCACCCATGGGTCGGATTGCCGGGTTGAGTTATTTCACATGCTACACTTGCATCAACAAAACATGCATGTGTATTGACTGCATTTTCCATTGTATTTCTGATGGAGCAGGAAACAAATGAGACATTCCCATTCACAAGTGTTTATGCTGAACCCAGACTTTTCAGACCAACCAGTAAGTATCAATTATGCAAAACATGTGAAACAACCAGTAACTATGGGTACTGATTGTAAGAAAATAAATATTAACGAAAAGGAAGGAACTGGAGCCTGTAGTGGTTACACGGAACCAACTGTGTGTTTGTGACAACATTGAATTAACATTTAATTGATGTATCTAAATGTATATATTTTATATGTGTAAATGAAGGGGTTGGAATAAAGTGGGTTTTCATATCATAATTTTTTTTAACTCCACTCCGTGGCCCTCCTCCTCCAGACCCCGTTCAACCTCATCAAACCAACTTGTGTGTCGAGGAGCTTAGCTCAGCTAGCTGTTTGCATGCTCTGTAGTTCCTATTCTGAACATGTGAGTTAACTTCCCGAACCCATGCTTACGGCATCAAGTATTACATAGACTTTTTTGCTTAATTTACTTGTCCATAGAAGAATCTGGATGTTTCATTTGGTTCAGTTACTATCAGCAAGAACACATTGTGAGTGCCAGATCTTTAACCGTTTGCCTGTGAATGTATGGTCTTCCAATAGTAATTATATTGGCCGTAGCACACCCGTGCGTCGGGATGATGTAGACCGCTTGGGGGTTAATACCAAAATGGTGTATGTCGATACTGAAATATCCAAAGATCACTTGACTGGATCAATTTTCTTTTCTCTGGAATTGTTTCTTATGTATATGCACAGATGTAGATGCTATGTTTTTACAATTTCAGAACATATATGCTTGCTAATGTGATTACTTATTCATTTCACTAGATAGCGTGTTCCCATCGATCCATCCGTGTACTGAATCGACAATTTTCTTACTCTGTTCAGGTTGCAATCACGAACGAGCAGCAAATGTTTGCACTGAACTACTGGGGTAAGGCAGTGAAATACTTTTTGCTCGCGGGAGTGAAAGTTTGGAACAGAGAAAGAACAGACAACAAAGTGTATGCACTACACATATGCTACTACTTAGATCCGTATTTCTTGTCTTGCAATGAAGGAGCACAGGCCCTTCCATATAGGACTTACAAACTGACTAAAGACCGAATATTTCTACTAGCAGTTTATTACTCATCTTTGCAATTTTATTGTCTCATAAGCATAGACCATTCATATGCATAATTGTCAGGTTGTTCTTTTCTCATCTTTTAAGTTGATAGGGAATTTTTTACAGATGACATGTTTATAGGAATGACACTATTCTAATGGCAGAATGAGGATGGGGCATTCGGTGATCCAACATCTGTTCTACCATCAGGGATGATGGCATTCTTTGGCAATACTAAGCCGCTTGATAAATCATGGCATGAGATGGGCCTTGGGTATAATCCAAGCATCGACCCTGGGTGATCCGTGGTGATGCAATTTAATGGAAACATGAACCATGGCTTGATGTTGCTTTCAACCGGTACAAGGCTATGGAGAAAGTATGTAGATACTGAAAAGGAATTCCTGACACTATGTAACTTTGGTCTATCAAGTAATTGAAGAAATTCTCCAAGAATAAGGCAACCATCAATATATTTGTTCTTTTATGGGCAAAAGAGTCTTCATGTGAATTGTCTCTTTTTAGTTGTTGCGAAGTTTCTTACCTTTGTGCTGGTCAACTATTTTTATGTAGAATTTGATAATATATTTTTAGCTAAGATGCAATCATTGTAGTATATATAGTTGAAGGGGATGTTATAGATGAACATTTGTGTACTATTTGTAGCAAACACATCCCCAGTTGAATTAATGGAAATGGAGGAAAAATATGACGTTTGCTCCGTAGCGAAGCACTAAAGAGGCATGCGGGGACACGCGCATGACTCACCCT
Organism: Thinopyrum elongatum; assembly: GCA_011799875.1. Classification (NCBI taxonomy): domain Eukaryota; kingdom Viridiplantae; phylum Streptophyta; class Magnoliopsida; order Poales; family Poaceae; genus Thinopyrum; species Thinopyrum elongatum. The sequence continues at coordinate 51,744,132 of CM022300.1, forward strand.
TCCTCCATGAAACAACTCCACAACATTATGAGTCAAAAGCAAGTGGAAGTATGGGGGCGGTATATGGACTTGGTGCAGGAGTAGATAGGTGTATAGACTAGGCGCAGGAGTAGTTCACAGAGTGCAACCCTCAAATCCAGCTCGATGAGATTAGTTTTTTTTAGTTAGACGGGGTGCAGGACTAGCTCATAGAGGGCGACCCTCATATCTAGCTCGATGAGATTAATTTTTTAAGTTTTAAACATTCCATTGCGTGGTTCAATGACAAGTGTGTCATGCAGTGGTTGACCTTACCACTCTGGAATCGACCACGTTCCAACATGTTTTGATCAGGTAAACAACATGACCACCGTTGTCGAGGGCGCGATCACTGTTGTTGAGGGCTTAATGGAGGATAAGTGGCAACACAGGCAGGCTATTGTGTTGAAATAGATGTCATGTTGAAAATAGAAGACACGGATGAAAGGAGACTATAGACATGCTTATTGGGACAGGGAGTTTTATTCTCCCGTTGCAACGTACGGGCATATGTTGTAATTTGAGAAATTATTGACCTACTCAAAATCATAAATTAAATCTAATATTGAGTATACCTTAACTAAATGAAAGAGCTCCTTGAAAAATTATTGACCCACTCAAAATTGTAAATTATATCAAATGTTGAATATCTTAACTGAATGAGAGAACTCCTTGAGAAATTGTTGAACAAGTCAAAATCATGAACCAAATCCAAGATTGACACCTCAATTGAATGAGAGGTCTCTAAAATTAGGGAGCATAGTATATTATATAATAGATGATAGATGATTGAACAATTAAAATATATACATCCCGTTGCAACGTACGGGCATTTTTACTAGTACAACTAATATTTTACACGGGTTCACCAGAATAAGTTTTGTATATAGACCAAAACTATTTTGTTTGGTTTTGCTGCCTCCTTAATATCTTCTGTTCTGGTACTACTAATGTAAAAACTCAACTTTTCAGCAAGCTATGGAACAAATGGTGGAACCGCCACCTTCTGAAGGTGACGAGGCAACTATAACCGCAATGTCACCTCTTGCTGCAGTGGGTGAGTACCTGTCCACTAACAGTGCCAAAAGCACGTTCCTGCGTAATACTGGGTTGGTTGTTAAGGCAATCTCGTCCAAACTGCCTCATGATCAAGATATGCAAGCTTAAAACAATGTTATATCTGCGCTCCAGAGTCCATTCCCTAACAGAGACCCTTTGTGAAACAAGGACAACCATTGTTCGATGTCGTCAAGATATGCATGGTTTTGAAACCAGACTATCAGACATTTGCTATGTTGTTCAGGAGCCTAGGAGAAATGAAGGCGAAGGTTATGGTGCTCCATCGGACAGTACAACATGAAAACGTAACAGTCAGGTCAAATGAACTGAGCTTCTGAACTTCTGGTGGTGCATTTATCTGCCGGACTGTTAACTTTTATGCCAACCTTCCTTTTGTTTTATGGTTGTAATTTGTTTTGTTGCGATACAAAATTTGTTCTTAACATGCAGCGACCGGCTCAAGAAAACAGCAAGCCATTTTTGTATAGTGTAGGGTGTTCCCTATATTTGCACTGGTGGCGAACTTTGATGCCCAGTGGATGTAATCTGTGCAATCGCCTTAATAGCCTAGCATTAGTTTCTGGCTTATTTATTTCCCTAGTCTTCTTTTTTCTTTGTTTGCTAGTGGCCGCAACAACCATGGGCCAGATACGGACCGTGGTATCCTTGAGCCTGCTACGGGCCGTAGGATCCATGGGCCTCCTACGGGCCGTCGAATAAATGGGCCTCCAACGGGCCGTAGAATCAGTGGGCCTCGGGCAGTCGGACAAATGGGCCGACATGGGCCATAAACGGGCGTAATTGGTATCGGGCCAGCACGGTAACAGGCCGTTAATAGGCCGGAAGACAGCAAAAGGCTTAATTCTGTCACAGGCATAACGGGTCGTTAATGGGCCAGAATATAGGACGGGTTGGAAACGGCGCAACGGGTTAACAGGCCACAAACAGGCCGATTCTAACCACGGGCCGAATTTGGCCCATTAGGGGAACAGGCCAGTAACGGGCCGGAAGTAATCGAGGGCCGGAAAGGAGCCCAAGAATGTATGGGCCGTCATTAGGCCGAAAACTAACACGGGCTGGAAACGGCTCATGTGAATCATGGGCCGTTACTGGGCATAAAGATATTTATTGTTTATTATGGGCCAGAATCACTGTGGCCCACTAAAGGGCCCAAAGCTACGAAAGGCCTCGTATGGGCCGAAAGACATCGTGGGCCATACATGGGCCGAAAATGAAACGGGCTGGTATTATACTGGACGGCCCACATGCCGTTGTTGGGCCGATTTCGGGAACGCCATAACGGGCCGTGAGTTACCGGGCCATAAAATGGGCTATATGCGAACAGACCGTTAACAGGCTTTTCATGGGCCGGCCCGCTAGCTTTTGACCAAGTCAAACGGGCCGGCCTTTGTAAGCTAAATGGGCCAGTGTTGGGCCGTCGCACGTGTCGACATATCATAGGCGCCTATCTGACCCAATGACGAGCTGACACGTGTTTCCTCCGGCCAATGAGAATTTTACACGTGGAAAATCGCCATTGGTCGTTGCTGTTAACGGGTTATCGGATCCAAAACCGAACCTGATAGCTTAACGACAACCCGTTACGGTGGATGCCACATGTCGGTTACCCTTGACGAAAGCACTTCCATGACGCGTCATTTATCGTCATGGAAGGGAACACTTCCGTGATGATAATTTTGGTATTGTCATGGAACACTTCTACGACAGCACAGGTATGACTATCTTGATTCTGTCATGCATGACAGAAAACGTGACCTACTGTGACAAACACGTATCATCACAGAAGTGTATTTTTTTTGTAGTGGTGTCGGTTGGCCATTGGCTGGACCTCGTGTCCAAAATGGTCATTTCCCATCTGGGAAGGCTGCGGCTATAAATAGCCACCCCGCGCCGGCTTTGTCCGGTGGCTGCTTCGTTTGATTCTAAGAAGTTTCTTGAGCAACCCACTCTCCGAGCGATTTGAATTTAAAATCCACTGAGAGAAAAACCCTAGAGCCGAAGAATTAGATAGTGGTTCAGCATCACTGGAATCTAAGTTTAGTACGCTCCGCCTATTACTCTTGAGAGCTGCAAACTCTCTAGACGGTTAGGTGTCAATTTCTTCAGATACCAAGAGTAATTGTGGTTCTCGAAGAAGAAGTCTATAAAGGTTTGGAGATCGCCTTCAAGTATCTACCACGAGTGATCGACATCAGTTGACGAATCTTTTGTCGAGGAGAATAGGGTGAAGAGAGTTTATCTTCCGTGTTAAGTCACAGCCCCTCCAACCAGACATAGTCCTTGTGCAGAAGGATGAACTAGTCGAACAAATACCTTGTCGCCATCGAGCATCATCCGTTACCTCTGTCACTCATGTTTATCTTTGATGCATTTTCATTCGTTTGATTTACTTTGATGCATGTTCTAATTTCCCTTCGGTACCCTGTTCTAGTTCACTGTAGTTTCTTTTTCACTTATTCCGCTGCTGGGTTCTGAGAGATTTAAGTTTTCTGAAGAAAATTTAAAACTCCCTTTCACCCCTCCCCTCTGGTAGACATACTTCGTTCCTACAGGTAGGTCCTCGGCCCGACCCATGGATGATGGACTGACGTGCTGTGCACCCCCCAATCCAGGACACTGTTAGTAGCCCCTGAACTAGTCTTCAAGCCGAGGACATCGGGAGTCTTCTTCGGGATAGCTTTACAATCTTGATTCTTTTGCTTCGTAGACGAGTTCCATTTTCCACATCGGGTCTTGATTCCGAGGACATCCTCAACTTCGAGGTCTTCTTTACGATGCTCCGTTGTTGAAGTTTGGCCACCTCCGTGTGGACTCGAGCATCAATATACCTCGAACATCGGGGGGTCCTCTTAGTAGGCCTTCTGACGAGAGCATCATTTCTCCGTAAAGTCTGAGGACAACCATCCAAGGTCGATTCCTTATAAGGGAAGTTTCATTCTCCAAGGATGAAAGCACATTTGCTCCCATGGTGGTTGTGGTAATTAATGTCAACATACATATTGTTGGACTAACACTTTACCTAGTATATTTCAGATAAGTTCAACAATGGAATGGCAAGGACATGAGGATGTGGACCCCCTCAAAATGCTAAGGACAAGAGTTGGCAAAGCTCCAAGACTCTACATCTTTGGTTAAGTGATCCAAGATCACATTGAGTCCATAGGAAAGCCAATACTATTGAAATGGGATGAGGTTTTGATCATGACTCAATTGCTCAAGTGCTTAGTGATATTGCTCTGAAAATAGTCAAACACTTCACCACATCGCATCTGTCAAAAACCCTAAAGTGTCATCTCGGTCCCACCAAAAATCTATATCCGGTCTCACCGAGTTGATCACATACACTGCCTAAGCCAAACCCTAGCATTTTGGTTCTACCTATATGGATCTCGGTCTCATCGAGATGGCGTGACCAAGTTTCTGTTGTGAAGTTGCTTCATTTCGGAATTACCGATATGAAACGATCTGAACTACTGAAATGAGGTATTGCCCTAGCCATTGCGCTTCGGTCGCACCGAGATGTTATGATCGGCCTCACCAAGACTTCCAACGTTCGGATCTTTTACACTAGTCGGTCTCACCGAAATTTTGGTCCTGTGTCACCGAGTTGGGTCAAAAGCTTGTAATGGTTGGATTTTTGGGTGTAGGCTATATATACCCCTCCACCCCCACTTACTCTCTAAGAGAGCCATCAGAATGAACTACCACTTCCATGACTCATTTTCTGAGAGAGAACCACCTACTCATGTGTTGAGATCAAGAGATTCCAATCCTACCATTTGAACCTTGATTTCTAGCCTCCCCCAAGTTGCTTTCCATTCAACCCCCTCTTCTACCAAAGCCAAATCTGTGAGAGTGATTGAGTGTTGGGGAGACAATCATTTGAAGCACAAGAGCAAGGAGTTCATCATCAACAACACCATCTATTACCTTTTGAAGAGTGGTGTCTCCTAGACTGGTTAGGTATCACTTGGGAGCCTCCAAGAGATTGTGGAGTTGAACCAAGGAGTTTGTAAGGGCAAGGAGATCGCCTAATCATGAAGATCTACCCAAGTGAGGCTAGTCCTTCGTGGGCGTAAGCCATGATAGAATAGACAAGGTTGCTTCTTCCTGGACCCTACATGGGCGGAGCCCTCGGTGGACTCGCGCAACCGTTATCCTCCGTGGGTTGAAGTGTCCATCAACGTGGGTGTACGATAGCACCACCTATCAGAACCACGCCAAAAATCTTTGTGTCTTCATTGCATTTGATCTTCCATCTGTACCCTTTACTTTCCGCACAATTGCATGCTTTACGATTTCTGTTGATCTATCTCTAGATATGCATGTGTAGGAAGTCTTGGTGATATCATAACTAGTGTCGAAATCTTCCTAATTTTCAAGCAAACTAAAAACTACACCTTTGGTTGTTCACCCCTCCCTCTAGACCTATCTTCTCCGATCCTCAATTGGTATCAGAGCTTTGGTCTCCATTGCCTTGTTTTTATCACCATTGGAGGAAGATGGATGTGTCTACTTTGGGGAGTCTTAGACGTAGAGTGCCCATTCTTGATGGAGAGTACTATAACTCTTGGAAAAATGAAATGCTTGCTATCTTTGATGAATTTAACTTGAGCAAGTATGTTCAATGTCCTTATGTGCCTCCTATTGATCCTTTGCACCCCACTCATGAAGAGTAAATTGACATGCTTCGTAATCTTAGAATCGTCAATCTTATCATTCGTGGATTACCTAAAAATGTGCTTTCATGTATGCAAAACTTTGAATGCGCCTATACTTTGTGGCAGAACCTAGAGATGCGCTTTCCCAATTACTCATTGAAGAACCTTAATGAGATTCCTCATAAGTCCATTACCTTCCATAAAATGAAGCCTAGTGATCCTAAGTTTGATGAATGTCTATTTGAGCTTCGTGATCTTATGCGTGCTAAAGGTGATGTTGGAACCATTAGCAACATTATCATGGAAACCATTAGAATTCACAAACTTGCACATTGTCATGAACTCATGATCATAAATCTAATGAATAAATTGCCCTAGGTGATGATCACATACATGATGAAGATAATGATGTTGAGCATGGCTACTATGATGAGGACGAAGAATTCGACATCGAATATGAGAAGGCTATGAGAAATCTTAGTCTCATGGCCAATCTTCGAGAATACATGGCCGGAGGAAAAGAGTGGATTCTTGATAGTGGATGCACCGGTCACATGACCGGAGATAGAAACATGTTTTGTGAGTTTGCTAAGAATGATGGTCCACGCAAGTATGTGACTTTTGGAGACAACTCCAAGGGTAAGGTACTTGGCCTTTGTAAGGTGGCCATATCCAATGATAGCTTCATTCAAAATGTTATGCTTGTTGAATCTCTTGGCTATAATCTACTTTTCGTATCTAGACTAGCTGACTTTGGTTTCAATGTTCTATTTACCGAAGTAGATTGCCAAGCGTTTCGTCAAGATAATCATAATATGGTCTTTACCTGTATTCCTAGAGGTGATCTATACATTGTCGATTTCACTAAAAGAGCCCAACCTCGTACATGCCTTATTGCAAAATCTTCTAAAGGTTGGTGAAAGTGCAACTAATCCCTGGGTGGTTTTGGTAATTCATAACAACATATAGCTCATTGAACTAATATTCTTTCAAGCTAAATATTTCAGAGAGTTCAATGAATGGCATGGCATGGACTACGAATGTTGACCCCTCAAAATGCTAAGGACACATATTGGCAAAAGCTCAAGACTCTTCATTTTACTTTTAGTGATCCAAGAGAACATTGAGTCCATAGGAAAGCCAATACTATTAAAAGGGGATGAGGTGTTGCTTAATGGCTTGCTTGCTCAAAGTGCTTAGTGATATTTCTCCAAATCCCTCAACCACTTTCTCATTCCAAATATGTCAAAATCCCAAACTCCAACTCGGCCCCACCGATTCATCCTATCTGGAGCCATCGAGTTCATATGACATAGCCACTGCCAGAAACCCTAACAGTTCAGTCACACCGATACGGATCTCGGTCTCACCGAGATGGCCTTGCCAGCGTGTTGTGACTTGTTGCACTCTTTTGGTCCCACCGAGTCAGTGCAATCAGTCTCACCGAGTTGGCTTGACATCTGCTCTACTGCTTATTGCTTCACTTCAGTCTCACCGAGTTGATGCAATCGGCGCCACCGAGTTGATGTTTGCCCTAAGCCCTAGCACATTAGTCCCACTGTGTTGTTCCAGTCGGTCCCACTGAGATTCCTAACATTCACATTTTGAACTAAATCGGTCTCACCGAGTTCTTCTATTCGGTCTGACCGAGTTGGGTCAAATGTGTGTAACAGTTGGATTTTGTGTGGAGGCTATATATACCCCTCCACCCCCTTCTCCATATGTGAGAGCGCCGTCAGAACATGCCTACACTTCCAGCATATATTTTCTAAGAGAGAACCACCTACTCATGTGTTGAGATCAAGATATAGCAATCCTACCACAAGAATCTTGATTTCTAGCCTTCCCCAAGTTGCTTTCCACTCAAATCATCTTTCCACCATATCCAAATCTATGAGAGAGAGTTGAGTGTTGGGGAGACTATCATTTGAAGCACAAGAGCAAGGAGTTCATCATCAACACACCATCTATTACCTTTTGGAGAGTGGTGTCTCCTAGATTGGTTAGGTGTCGCTTGGGAGCCTCTGTCAAGTTGTGGAGTTGAACCAAGAAGTTTGTAAGGGCAAGGAGATCGCCTACTTCGTGAAGATCTACCTGAGTGAGGCAAGTCCTTCATGGGCGATGGCCATGGTGGGATAGACAAGGTTGTTTCTTCATGGACCCTTCATGGGTGGAGCCCTCCGTGGACTCGCGCAGCCGTTACCCTTCATGGGTTGAAGTCTCCATCAACGTGGACGTACGATAGCACCACCTATCGGAACCACGGCAAAAATCTCCGTGTCTCCATTGCGTTTGCACTCTCCTAACCCTTCCCTTTACCTTCATATGCAATGTTTTACTTTCCGCTGCTACACTCTTAGAATTGCATGTGTAGGTTGATTGCTTGACTTGTGCTAATTGCTAAAATCTGCCCACAGCTAAAGTTGGGAAAATGTTAGATTTTTATTTGGTCAAGTAGTCTAATCACCCCCCTCTAGACCTACTTTCGATCCTACAAGTGGTATCAGAGCTTTGGTCTCCCTTTGCCTTGATTTCCATAGCTTTGGTGATCATAGCCTTAGTTTCACAACCTAGGAGAGTATGGCGTCTAGCGAGGGAAATTACCACCGTAGAGGTCCTTACTTTGATGGTACTAATTTTGCTAGTTGAAAGCATAAGATGAAAATGCATATTCTTGGTCATAACCCCGCCGTTTGGGCCGTTGTTCGTATTGGCTTGCAAGGTGAATACTTCGAGGATAGAAAAGAACCAGATCATGAAGCCACCGCGGATGAATTGAAGATGTTGCAATACAATGCTCAAGCTTGCGATATTCTCTTCAATGGATTGTGCCCCGAAGAATTCAACAAAATCAACCGCCTTGAGAATGCAAAGGAAATTTGGGATACTTTGGTTGATATGCATGAAGGTACCGAGTCCGTCAAGGAATCCAAATTGGATGTGCTTCTAAGTCAACTTGACAAGTTGAAGATGAAGGATGGTGAAGGAGTCGCCGAGATGTACTCTAGGCTTGCTCTCATCACAAATGAGATTGCCAGCTTAGGAAGCGAAGAGATGACCGACAAATTCATCATCAAGAAGATCCTAAGAGCCATGGATGGAAAATATGATACCGTGTGCACCTTGATCCAAATGATGCCCAACTACAAAGATCTCAAGCCAACGGAAGTCATTGGTAGAATTGTCACTCATGAGATGTCACTCAAGGATAAGGATGAGCTCCACAACAAGTCAAGTGGTGCTTACAAATCTTCAAGTGATGCTCCTACAACATCTAGTGACAAGCTAGTCTCCAATGAAGAATTGAGCTTAATGGTGAAGAACTTCAAGAAATTCTACAAAAATAGAAGCAAAGAGAGAAGTTCCAAGTCAAGGTCCTACAATGACAAAAGATGTTCTAGTTGTGATCGTAATTGCTACAATTGTGGAAGACCCGGACACTACTCCAATGAGTGTACGGCTCCCTACAAGGAAAGAGAAGATTCACCAAAAAGGAGTAGAAGAGATGAATCACCTCCAAGAGACAGAAGGAGTAGAGATGATCGTTATGAACGAAGACCCTCTCATAGAAGCAAGGATTCGGAAAGGAAGGACAAGTCATCAAAGAGCTACACAAGATGAAGACATCAATCTCATGTTGGTGAATGGGTTTCTGGTTCTGACTCCGACAACTACTCCGAGAGAAGTTATCACTCCGACTCCGAATATACTCAAGATGAAGGTGTTGCCAGTCTTGCACTTGTGTCAACCAGCTCCTACGACATATTTGACTCACCAAATGAAGGAATTGGAGGATGCTTCATGGCTAAAGGCCCCAAGGTATCACACCCCGAGTATGTTGATTTCAATAGTGATGAAGATGATTTGATAGGTGATGATGATTTACTTGTTGACAACACTAGTGATGAAAACTATGATGAACTTGCTAATAATCATGCTAATCAAGGTGAAATGAATGATAATGATAAGAAGGAGATTGAGCGTCTAACTAAAGAACTAAACACTCTTAAGTTGGATCATGAAACAACTCTAGAGGACCATAGAGAGCTCCTAAGGACTCATGAGAAGCTACGCTTCGAGAAGCTAAATTTAGAGCAAGAGCATGGGTTTCTAAAAGCTATCAATGATGATCTTCGAAAGAAGAGTTGTTCTTACATTGCCAAACGTCTCCTCTTGTCTACTTATATGCCACAAGTAAAATCTAGCAACAAGAGCAAGAAAGATTCTTCTTCTAGTAGTAACAATAACAATGTTAAATCCAATATTGTTGCTTCTAGTAGTTCTCTTGATTCCACTAATGATTCTCTTAGACAAGTGACACTTGAGCAAGAAAATATCTTATTGAAGGGAATCATAGAGAAAGGTGTTTACAAGAGCCTTGCCGGAAGTAAGCAATTTGAGGAAATTGTACGCAAGCAAGGAAGGCACCGGAAGAATCAAGGTGTTGGTTTTGAAAGAAAGTTCAATGCCAATGGAGTTGAGTGGGATGAAGATCAATACCCCAAGACGAAGTTTTTTCCTCAACAAGAGAAGTATGATCCCACTTCTTTCAAGGGAACACAAGCTCAAGATGATCTTCCACCACAGACAACAAGCTAAAAGGCAAGGACAAGCTTCAAGAAGAGATTGATACATTTGAAGAAGCTCCTAAGGCCATGGTCAAGTGGGTTCCCAAGACTACATCAAGTTCCACTTCATCAAGTACGACTACAACTCCAAGGATTCCCATCAAGTTGATGTGGATCCCAAAGAAGAAGAACTAGAGTGTTCTTGAGGGTGACACCGCCAATATACTTCACTCATATTCATTTTGGCAAGAACATGTGCAATCAACTTTCATATCTTGCACTAGTTCATGGAGTCACAAACCCTCTTGTTGGTAAGACAAGGGACAAGGTAACCTAATGCTTTCATGGACATCATCATATGTGCAATTCACTATATGTCTATGGATATTCTTGTATGTTCCTTGTGGGACTAACCCATGTAGGTATTGAAAGTGCAACACACTCCAATGGATTGCTCCAAAAGATCTACCTCAGCATTGAGCATCCACATCTTCACTATCTACATGAAGTCATCATCGACAAAACCCAAGGTTAGTTCATCCCTCTTAGGGGGATATCACATCTAGGGGGAGCTTTGCTCTAAGAATTGAGCTAAAGCAACTCTAATGGTGTGAACACAACAATGCTTTATGTAAAAGTGGTAACCCCACTTGTGCTTAAACGATGAGTATGACCTATGGTCAAATGTTCTCATTTGACTCCTAAGTCAATATACTCATATATAGATGACCTAGTCATCGCCAATTGCTTGATAGATGCTAGAGTGTATGTGCATGCTTTGTCACATGTTTTATTTGCTATCTTATTGTGTGAGCATGTTGGTTGCATAATTTTCTCCATTCGAGGACATCCATTTGTAGTTTTGATTGTTTGGATTTTATTGGCCAAATGGATGGACAAGAATGCCTAAGTACTCCCTCTAGCTATCTATGCCTTTTCTCTTCTCAAATTCTATTCATGCTACATCACAAAATTTGAACAAGTATTTTTCGGACCCTCCGGGTGAGGAGCACTCGGAGCCACCGATCCGTCAAGGGCTGACTTCCAAAACCTCTTAGTGAATTTCGGTCAGACCAACACATTCACATTCGGTCCCACTGAAACCACTAGGTTGATCTAGGTTTTCACCTTGGTGCCACCGATTAGAACTATTCGGTCTCACCGAGTTGCAGCAACTGCAAGAAGTTTTGCATCTCGGTGCCACTGAACCATTCCACTCGGCGCCACCGACAGCTAATGGGTATATATACTCCGTGGCTCAACGTTTGGAAATTTCTTCAAACACTCGAGCCCACGCCCCCCATTGCTGCCGCTCTTGGTCTCCGGATCGTCGTCGTCTCCACCTGTGCGCCATCGTCGCAGGTCTCCGCCGCCGTCAACAGGAATCGCTTCGGCCGTTGCCGCCGTAGCGAGCCATCACCAAGTTAGGGCATGGTTCGACCCCTTTGTGCAAATTCTCTATCCGATTCAATGCACAAAGTTAATGCCTGTATTCTTGCCACGATTGAAAACTTTCTATCCACACAAAAACTCCTCTAGATTAGATTTGATGCAAAATCTTAGGGTTAGGTTTCCGCCGAGCTCTTCTCGGACCGACCGAAATGGAATTTTCGGTCCCACCGATTGGCCCTGGCCATTGCACTAAGTACAACTCGGTCTGACCGAAGCGTACTGATCGGTGAGACCGAAAGTAATTTCTCTGTGAAACCCTAGCAACTCGGAGTCACTGAACTGCAACTCGGTCTTTCCGATCTTATAAGTTTAGACTTCGTTATTGCTTCAGTGTCACCGAGATTATCATATCGGTAGCTCCGAAATGCTTTCTGCAGAAAACTAAAATTAAGATTTTGACTCAATTTTTGCAAAAACCAGCTATATTTTGTTATGCTCATCCTCTCTACCCATATCCATCTATTCACAGGGTCAGTTTGCAGAGATGTCTGAGGCCAGTGATAGTCAGAATAGATCAGAGGAACAGGTCAACCTCAGTGAAGGTTCTAGTCCAAGCAGCAACTATGATGATGGGAGTAGGAGCACTCCTAGCAACTTACCAAAAGCTGCTACCAGACAGAGGAACAAGAGGAATTCTGAAAGTGAGGATGAAGATTTTGAGATTGAGGAATAAGTGACTTCCAAGAAGAAAGTGGTCAAGAAAGAGTATGTTGGTGCTGCTGCCACCATCAAACCAGGTCTCAAGCAGAAGCAACCTGCTAGGAGGAATCCAATGCCAAAGCCTAGAAAAGTTCCAACTCAAGAGACAATGCAATTCACCCTTGAGCAGTCAGATGATGTGAGGCTGACAAAGGAAAGAAAAAGAAGAGAGCCAGAACTACAATAGCTAGAGTGTCTGGAAAGCCTTCTATGAGAATAAGTGATGATGATGAGGAGGAAGAGCAAGCAGAAGCACCCCCTGCCAAGACACAAAAGCTCATGAGTGATGCTATGAAGTCTGGTGCTGCTCCCTCCAAGCCCAAGCCCAAAGCTCCAGCTCAAGCACCCAAGTCCACAGCTCCAAAGAGATCCACCAGAAGCATATCAGCTGCAGAGAATTACAAGGCCCCAGTGCCTAAGGTCCAAGAGGATGAAGAGCCACTAGTGCTCAGGAAACTGAAGCCAAAGATTCCAGACCATAATGATGATCATCTAGTGGCTGAAAACATGAAGCTAAGAAAGGATGCAGGTCTGAGACAATGGAGAAAGAATGATCCATATGCCACAAGGAGGAGGACTGCTGTTGACTATCATTTTCATACCAGAGAACAACAGGACTTCTATGAAACCGTGTTGCTGGACAAGAAGCCCATTGGGTGTGACATGAAATGGGTTGACTGGAAATACATTGATGAAAATGAAGATTATTTTCCCCATGTACATGAGAGCTTCAGGTTGAATGGAGTTGATGATTTTGTTGGACAAAAGCTCACCAAGTGGAATGATGAGATGATTATGCAGTTTTACTCCACTGCACACTTCTATCTAGATGGGAAGATAGTGTGGATAACTGAGGGCACCAGGTACCAGTCGTCAATCTTTGAATGGGCTGAGCTCATCAATGCTCCACAGGAAGATGAAGATGACCTTGATGTGTATGGCAAACCTAGAAAGGATCACAACTCTATGGCAAACATGTACAAGCCTATTCCAGATGCAGCATTGGAAACTCACAAACTTGGATCAATCTACTACCTGCTTGCTGGACTGACCACCATGAACACCATCTTGAGGCATACTTTGTTTCCCAAGTCAAGAGATCACAGAATGATACGTGGCCATTCCATCAACTTGCTACACCTATTTGATGTTCCCCAAAAGTTCAAGGTCATGAGCTTAATAGTTGAGGCAGTCAAGAGGACAGCAGCTGACCAGAAGAGGTCTTGTGGACATGCTCCACATATTCAGATGTTGATCAATTCCAAAGTTGGATCTGGGACATATTTGTTTGACAAAGAGCATCTACCTCTTAGGCCTGATTTTGAGGACAATGAAGTTGTCATGGATGCATCACATCCTACATCTGCTGAGGCCCAGGAGAAGATTGAGAAGGCAAAGGCTGCCAAAGCAGCAAAGGCAGCAAGTGCTCCAGATGTTTCAATTGTGAATCTCAAGACCAAGCAAGATCAGCTCACATACCTGCTAGAAGCAACCCTGAGGATTGAGAAGAGTCTGGCCAACTTGACTAAGAATCAGGAGAGCTTAGAGAGGATTGTTGAGAGCAAGATGTATGACCTAGATGTGAAGGTCACAGAGATTCAGACTATAGTTGAGAAGCTAAGGGATGATGCTGAGGACAATGATGACGGACCCACTACAGACAGATTCCAGACAGTGCCTAGGGCACAGAGGTCTTCTACTGAGCCAGTTGCCGACTTGAGAACTGCTCATTCTACTCCTGCCACCACAGCCACTGTTGCTCCTCTGGTATCTACTCCACCAGCTCCACAGACATCAGCTGAAGCATTTGCAGATGGAGTCCTCTCAACGCCGTCTACGCACACCGGAGCTACAAGCTAGAAGACCCCTTCAGGAGCTCCCGGAGATCGTGCCTAGAGTGTCGTATAGCATTATACGTTTTCGAACTTTTTGGTAACTTGTTGCCAAAGGGGGAGAAAGTGTATAGATTATAGGCTTCGAGAGAGAGTGTCTTTTGCTTTTGCTGGTTGCTACTTGCTACTTTGGTTGGTTGTTGCTACTTATGCTACTTGTGTGTTATGCTCGTGAGATACTTTATGTGATCATGTGTTTGATCATACTACGCTTAGTGTGTGCTTGCATGTCTATCTCTATGATTATTTGTGTATAATCTATCACTTGTATCTTTGGTGATGAGTGCATGTTATTTCATTCTTATCATTTTGTGCGCTCCACCAAGATGTATGTGACATGGAAGAGTGACCCATGATCCTAATCGATTGTGCATTTGCATTCAAACGCAAATTTTAAATAATGCACAAATTTAGGGGGAGCTCTTGCTTATCACATACTTCTCAAAGCGACGATGTATTTCATTCATATTATCATTTGTCGAAGCTCTGATCTATATGTTGTCATCAATTACCAAAAAGGGGGAGATTGAAAGTGCAACTAATCCCCGGGTGGTTTTGGTAATTCATAACAACATTTAGCTCATTGAACTAATATTCTTTCAAGCTAAATATTTTAGAGAGTTCAATGAATGGCATGACATGGACTAGGAATGTGGACCCCTCAAAATGCTAAGGACACATATTGGCAAAAGCTCAAGACTCTTCATTTTACTTTTAGTGATCCAAGATCACATTGAGTCCATAGGAAAGCCAATACTATTAAAAGGTGATGAGGTGTTGCTTATTGGCTTGCTTGCTCAAAGTGCTTAGTGATATTGCTCCAAAGCCCTCAACCACTTTCCCATTCCAAATATGTCAAAATCCCAAACTCCAACATGGCCCCACCGATTCATCCTATCAGGAGCCACCGAGTTCAAATGACATAGCCACTACCAGAAACCCTAACAGTTCGGTCACACCGATACGGATCTCGGTCTCACCGAGATGGCCTTGCCAGCGTGCTGTGACTTGTTGCACTCTTTCGGTCCCACCGAGTCAGTGCAATCAGTCTCACCAAGTTGGCTTGACATCTACTCTGTTGCTTATTGCTTCACTTCAGTCTCACCGAGTTGATGCAATCGGCGCCACCGAGTTGATGTTTGCCCTAAGCCCTAGCACATCGGTCCCACCGAGTTGTTCCAATCGGTCCCACCGAGATTCCTAACGTTCACATTTTGAACTAAATCGGTCTCACCGAGTTCTTCTATTCGGTCTGACCGAGTTGGGTCAAATGTGTGTAACGATTGGATTTTGTGTGGAGGCTATATATACTCCTCCACCCCCTTCTCCATATGTGAGAGAGCCATCAGAACGTGCCTACACTTCCAGCATACATTTTCTGAGAGAGAACCTCCTACTCATGTGTTAAGATCAAGATATACCAATCCTACCACAAGAATCTTGATTTCTAGCCTTCCCCAAGTTGTTTTCCACTCAAATCATCTTTCCACCATATCCAAATCTGTGAGAGAGAGTTGACTATTGGGGAGAATATCATTTGAAGCAGAAGAGCAAGGAGTTCATCATCGACACACCATCTATTACCTTTTGGAGAGTGGTGTCTCCTAGATTGGTTAGGTGTCGCTTGGGAGCCTCCGTCAAGTTGTGGAGTTGAACCAAGAAGTTTGTAAGGGCAAGGAGATCGCCTACTTCGTGAAGATCTACCCGAGTGAGGCAAGTCCTTCATGGGCGATGGCCATGGTGGGATAGACAAGGTTGCTTCTTCGTGGACCCTTCGTGGGTGGAGCCCTCCGTGGACTCGCGCAGCCGTTACCCTTCGTGGGTTGAAGTCTCCATCAACGTGGACGTACGATAGCACCACCTATCGGAACCAAGCCAAAATTCTCCGTGTCTCCATTGTGTTTGCACTCTCCAAACCCTTCCCTTTACCTTCATATGCAATGTTTTACTTTCCGCTGCTACACTCTTAGAATTGCATGTGTAGGTTGATTGCTTTACTTGTGCTAATTGCTAAAATCTGCCCACAACTAAAATTCGGAAAAGGTTAGATTTTTATTTGGTCAAGTAGTCTAATCACCCCCTCTAGACCTACTTTCGATCCTACAGCTGGTTATGGCATAGAAGACTAGGATATGTTGGCATGCCAAATCTTGATAAACTTGTTAAAGGAGATCATATCCTTGGTGTTAAAGATGTTATATTTGACAAGGATAGACTTTGCAGTGCTTGCCAAGCAGGAAAACAAGTCGGAGGAAGTCATCATGTGAAGAACGTTGTGACCACGAGGAGACCACTTGAGCTACTCCATATGGATCTCTTCGGTCCCAATGCTTACAAGAGCCTTGGTGGTAAGTCTTTCGGTTTGGTCATTGTTGATGATTTTTCTAGATTTACGTGGGTGTTCTTTCTCAATGATAAATCGCAGGTACAAAATATCTTCAAGAACTTCACTAGGAAGGCCCAAAATCAATTTGAAGTGAAGATCAAGAAGGTTCGGAGCGACAAAAGTACGGAGTTTAAGAACACTAATGTGGATACCTTTCTTGACGAGGAAGGCATCTCACATGAGTTCTCAGCTACGTACACACCTCAACAAAATGGAGTCGTTGAGAGGAAGAACCGTACTGATTGCTTGTATCTACGTTGGTATTTCCCCGAAGAGGAGAGGATGATGCACCACAACAACGGTAAGTATTTCCCTCAGTTATGAAACCAAGGTTATCAATCCAGTAGAAGAACCAAGCAACACTATGTAAACGGTACCTGCACACAAACAACAAAAACTTGCAACCCAACGCGTAAGAGGGGTTGCCAATCCCTCCTCGGTATTGAGATAGATTAAATTGTATGAGATTGGATAAATAGATCTAGTAAAAACAAAAAATAAAATAAGTAAAGAAAAAGTGCAGCAAGGTATTTTTGGATTTTTGGATTAATAGATGTGAAAATAATATCATAGGAGATAGACCCGGGGGCCGTAGATTTCACTAGAGGCTTCTCTCAAGAAAATAGCATACGGTGGGTAAACAAATTACTGTTGGGCAATTGACAGAAGAGCAAATAATTATGACGATATCCAAGGCAATGATCATGTATATAGGCATCACGTCCAAGATTAGTAGACCAACTCCTGCCTGCATCTACTACTATTACTCCACACATCGACCACTATCCATCATGCATCTAGTGTATTAAGTTCATGGAAAAACGAAGTAATGCATTAAGAATGATGACATGATGTAGACAAGATCTATTCATGTAGGAATAGACCCCATCTTCTTATCCTTAATGGCAATGATACATGTGTGTCATGTCTCCTTCTGTCACTGAGATTGAGCACCGCAAGATCGAACCCATCACAAAGCACCTCTTCCCATTGCAAGAAAAATCAATCTAGTTGGCCAAACCAAACCAAAGTTTCAGAGAAGAAATACGAGGCTATAACAATCATGCATAAAAGAGTTCAGCAAAGACTCAAATAATATTCATGGATAGATCTGATCATAAACTCACAATTCATCAGATCCCAACAAACACAACACAAAAAGTCATTACATCAAATAGATCTGCAAGAACATCGAGGAAAACATTGTATTGAAGGTCAAAAAGAGAGAAGAAGCCATCTACCTACTACTTACGGACCCACAGGTCTGTGGTAAACTACTCACGCATCATCGGAGGGGCAAGGGTGTTGATGAAGAACCCCTCCATGATCGTTGACCCCTCCGGCAGAGTGCCAAAAAAGGCCTCTAAATTGGATCTCGTGGTTCTGGAACTTACGGCGGCTGGAATTGTGTTTCGTTGACTCCCCTAGGGTTTTTGGGATTTTAGAGTATTTATAGAGCTGATAGTCGGTGGACAAGCCTCTCGTGGGCCCCACTACCCACCAGGGCGTGCCTGGGCCTTCTGGTGCACTTCTTTGGCTCCCTGGGTGTCTTCTGTCCAGAAAAAAATCTCCAAAAAGTTTCATGGCATTTGGACTTCGGTTGGTATTGATATTTTGCAAAGTAAAAAACAAGCAGAAAACAGCAACTAGCACTGGGCACTATGTCAATAAGTTAGTCCCAAAAAATGATATAAAGTTGCTAGTAAATGAGTATAAAACATCCAAGAATGACACTTTAATAGCATGGAACAATAAAAAATTATAGATACATTGGAGACGTATCAGCATCCCCAAGCTTAATTCCTGCTCGTCCTCGAGTAGGTAAATGATAAAAACAAAATTTTTGATGTGGAATGCTACCCATCATATTTATCACATATTCTTTTATTTTGTAGCATGGACATTTGGACTTTTAGATGATTCAAATCAATAGTCTATAATTGACATAAAGACATCAATACTCAAGCATATCAACAAGCAACCATGTCTTTCAAAATATCAACACTTAAGAAAGCTATCCCTGGCCCATTATGCTCAATAATTGATCCATTGATGAAACAAACTCAAATCTTAGCTATATCCAATGCACAAGTATGATCATAGTGTTCCCTAGTTGGTGCTTTGTAAGAGAAGATGGAGACTCAATTGTTGGTGCAATAAGTTATCTCCTTATGTTTTGGAGTTTGTTGACATAAACAGTATGGGACTTATGTGTTTGCTAGTGCACACTGAGTAACATGTCCCTGGAGTCAAGAGGAGTTTGATTCAAACGCCAAAGATAATCCCCTGCGTGGCAGTGAAGGTTATCACCGAAGATTATGATAAAAAGAGTGACCCCTCAAAAATTGCTAACGCGAAGCAATTGGTTCGATGCTCGTCCGAAGGAAGTGACTGCAACCGAGAAGATTGAAGACGAAGTGAAGACGGAGCATTTATTTCGTTGTTTCTCTTCTCTTTATTGAGTCACAGGACCATCGTACTACTAAGAGGGGTGTAGCGTTCAAAGATTTGATTCTCTGATGCTAACCTAAGTCCTATGAAAGTTGCGAGAGAAATCTCTCTGTGTTTCGAGCAAATACATGCCAGCAAGAGACTGTGATCTTCTTTGCTGCGAGAGATTTGTCTCTAACCGAGGAGTTAGCATTACTTGGTCCTCAAGTAATGTTACAATTGCTCTTGAAATCCGACCATTGTAAACGTGTCGGTTGGCCATTGGCTGGACCGTGTGTCCAAAATGGTCATTTCCCACCAGGGAAGGCTGCGGCTATAAATAGCCACCCCACACCGGCGTTGTCCGGTGGCTGCTCCATTTGATTGTGAAAAGATTGTTGAGCAACCCCCTCTCCTGAGTGATTTCAGTTTAAAATCCACCGAGAGAAAACCCCTAGAGCCGAAAAATTAGATAGTAGTTCAGCAGCACTCGAATCTAAGTCCAGTACGCTCCGCCTATTACTCTTGAGAGCTGCAAACTCTCTAGACGGTTAGGTGTCAATTTCTTCAGAGACCAAGAGTAATTGTGGTTCTCGAAGAAGAAGTCTGTAAAGGCTCAGAGATCGCCTCAAGTATCTAGCACGAGTGATCGACATTGGTTGACAAACCAATTGTCGAGGAGAATAGGGCGAAGAGAGTTTATCTTCAGTGTTAAATCACAACCCCTCCAACCAGACGTAGTCCTTGTGCAGAAGGGCGAACTGGTCTACCCAATTCCTTGTCGCCATCGAGCATCACTGGTTACCTCTACTTCTCCTCTTTACATTCGAACTGTTTCAATCATCTGATTTGTCTCGACACATGCTTTTAGTTTCCATTCGTTAGTTTGTATTCGCTCACTGTACACTATTTTCATTCGCTCCACTGCCGGGTTCTGAGAGTTTTGATATTTCCGAAGAAATTTTAAAACTCCCATTCACACGCCTCTGGTAGACATACTTCGTTCCTACAATTGGTATTAGAGCGAGGTACTCCTTGACTCTGCTCATTTTGGTCTAACCACCTTGGAGTTTAAGTATGTCTTCAGTGAGCTACAAGTCGCATCTCAGGATTCCCATCTTCGATGGGACAGACTATCCCTTCTGGAAAGAGAAGATGAAGATCCGTCTCCGAGCTATTGATGATGATATGTGGAATGTGGTGCAGTTTGGATTCACAGTTGAAGTGCCCTAGGCCCCCACTGACCACGAGAAGAAACTCATTCAGATGGACGCTCAAGCTAAAGATGAAATTGGTGGCCATCTCTCTCGTGCTCAATTTCTTCGCTATCGTCAGTATGAAACTGCAAAGGAATTGTGGGACATTCTCAAAAAAGGTAGATGAGGGTGTTTCAACTCAGAAAGAAGCTCGCATTGATACTCTTCGGGCGAAGTTCAATCGGTCCAAGCGAATCTGAAATGAAAGCTGTCAACAAACTTTCGATCATCTGAGTGACATTGCAAATGAGCTGCAAGGTCTCGGCGCGAAAGACATCACTGATCACGAAGTTGTGAAGAAACTGCTCAGATCTCTTGACAGCTCATTCGACACACTAGTTCTGATGATCTGGGAATGAGCTGATTTCAAAGTTCTCGACTCTGCTGATATCATGGAAAGGCTAAACACCCACGAGGAACAAGAAGAAGAAAAGAGAGATCTCTATGGCTCAAGTCACCGCAAAAGTCATGCTCTCAAGGCTGTGGCTGATTCTTCCTCAGAAGGAAATGTCGAAGAAGATTTAGATGACCCAGAAAGGATCCGCAAAGATCTCACATTAATCACAAAAAGATTCCAGCGACTTCATGGGAAGAACCAGTTTCGGAAGAAAGGATCCAGCAACTCTGGCGGTTCAAAATCTTCATCAAAACCTACTGGAGATTACACCTGCTTCAAGTGCAAAAGGCCAGGACATTTCATTTCGGACTACCCTCTCTGGGAAGCTGAAATCCGTGCCAGTGGAAGATATGATTCAGGAAACAACCATGGCAAAAGCAATAGCAAGAACTACGACTCCGTTGATGAGAAGAAAACGAAGAAGTTCTTCAACAAGAAGGACGGCTCGGCCTCCAAGTCTTCATCAAGATCTTCCTCAAGGAATCCCTCCAAGTCCTCCTCCAACTGCAAGAATACCTCTCGCAAGGCCAAGGCGTACATCGGCAAGGAGATGGACTCCGATGAAGAAGAGTCATCTGACTCCGAAGAAGCTGATGAATCCGATGAGGATTCTGATTTTGGCATGGCTGGTATAGCATGTGCCTCCACCCCTGCATCAAACTTCTTCAAGAAACATTCAAGCGATGACGAATCTCCTGCTTACTGCTTCATGGCCAAAGCTTCGAAAGAAAAGGTATCCTCCAAACATCACAAGGTTCACTCCAGTGATCAATATTCTTCTGATGAGGATGACCATGCTAAACTGATCAAAATTGCTAATATACAACAAAACTCTGTTGAGAAAATTGAGAAAACCCTCAGGAAATCTAAAGGGTTGTTGGTTGAGGAGATGGAGAAAAATCAGTCGTTGACTGAAGAGCATTCTGCTCTCAAGTCATGAATGGAAGAACTATCAAATTGTCATGATTTTCTCTCGGCCGACCATGAGAGATTGACTTATGATTACCTGAAAAGGAAATAGGAACTCGATTCGCTGATAGAGGCTCATGATGACTTGAGCATAGAAAATTCTCTTCTCACCCAACAACTCAAAGAGAAACCTAAAGTGTTTATACCACCTTGCTTAAAATGCCTTGAACACAACAATGCTGAATCAAATGCTGAATCTTCTGTGAATGCTAACCCCTCTGTCGAGGAAAATGGTTCTGTGTTCGATGAGAATGCTAGGTTGAAGGATCTTATTCAGATAGGAATGTTCAAGTCTCTCAAAGGGCATCAAACCCTTTGTGATGTTCCGAAGAAATCCATTCTTCACAAAAATCCCAGGAAAGAAGGTATCGGCTTCGAAAGGAAACTGAATGAAAATGGCTCCTACTGGGAACCTGATCAATATCCTCGCACTGTGTTGGTGGCTGCCAAGCACAAAATGCTTGATCTAGCTTTACTTTTGGGATATGACTCTCCTATCCCTGAATACTCTTATGATGATTCTCTGGACAACTATAAGCTGTTCAAAAACCAACGTGGCGAAGCTATTGCTTGCTATGTTGGACCAAACAGTAGGAATGGCCCCCCCAAAGAAAGCTATTTGGGTACCCAGGAAAACTATCGAAGCATTTCCTATTACTACATCACTAACCATGCAGGCAGAAAATGCTCGTTGCTTCCTTAAAAATGTTCGACAGAATGAGTACATGCATACCTCTTTCAATCACTATACTCATTCGTCTGGAAAGAATTTCAATGCCTATTCCTTCAATTATGCTTGCACTTCTTCGAGTAAAAATTATGGTTATCAAAAGAAATCATATCCTGCTCGCTCTCTTGTTTCGAAGCCATCTACAAAGATGTGGGTGGTTAAGAAAGCCTAATTCCTCTTCAGGATTATGTCTCCGGGTGTACTAAATGGATAATGGATAGTGGATGCATTAGTCATATGACCGGAGACAAGTCATTGTTTGTCGACCCCAACTTCACTGCTTCATCTCAGAAGTATATGACTTTTGGTGACAACAACAAAGGAAAGGTAATTGGGTTAGGTAAAATTGCTATATCCAAAGACAAGACTATTGATGATGTTTTACTTGTTCAATCTCTTGGATTCAATCTCATGTCAGTTGGCAAGCTTTGTGATCTAGGCATGCTAGTTCTATTTTCTATATCCAAATGCATCGTCTTTATGGCCTCTGACAATTTCTTCATCTTCGAGGGAAATAGAAAAGGTGATTTATATATTGTGGATTTTTCTAAGGGTCCCTCAGTCCAAACTTGTTTGCTTGCAAAAGCAACCGAAGGATGGCTATGGAACCGAAGACTTGGTCATGCAGGCATGAGAAATTTGCAGACTCTCATGAAGAAAAATCATCTCCGTGGCATTCCTGATGTAAAATTTGACAAGGATCGTCTCTGTGGTGCGTGTGAGGCCGGTAAATTGGCCAAGAAGCATCATTCATCAAAACTGTTATGACCACAACAAGGCCTCTGGAAATCCTTCATATGGATTTATTCGGACCTCAAAACTATGTAAGTTTCGAGGCAGTCATTATGGTCTGGTTATTGTTGAAGATTTCTCTCGTTACACTTGGGTATTCTTTCTTGAAGACAAAACCTGCACCCAAGACATCTTCAAAAGATTCGCCAAGAAGGCCCAAAATGAATATGATGTGCGAATTAAGCATGTCAGAAGCGACAATGGTACCGAGTTCAAAAATACTCATATCGAAAAATTTCTCAACGAAAATGGTATAACTCATGAGTTCTCTACCGCATACACTCCCCAACAGAATGGAGTTGTTGAGCAAAAGAATAGAACTCTCATCGAGATGGCGAGAACAATGCTCAGTGAGTATAAAACTCCTATTCGCTTCTGGGCTGATGCTATTAACACTGCTTGTCATGTTGTGAATCATGTTTATCCTCACAAATTCCTTAAGGAAAATTCATATGAGCTCATCACTGGCAATAAACCAAATGTTTCTTATTTACATGTTTTTGGCGCACCTTGCTATATTCGTGACATGAATCATGATTCCAAGTTTGCACCTAAGGCATATGAAGGTTTTCTTCTTGGTTATGGCTCGAACTCGCATACTTATCGTGTCTATAACTCTCACCACGGGAAAGTTATGGAAACGGTAAATGTGCGGTTTGATGAATCTAACGGCTCCCAAAAGGAGCACCTGCCAAATGTGATAGATGAACCACCGATTTCGGACGCTATTCGGCAAATGGCCATTGGGAGCGTCAGGCCAGTTGAGGAAATGCACCTGACTCTTCCGATGATGATGCCCCCATGACTCGAAGTAGAACACGCCAAGCCACTGTCAAAGAAAATGCCACTCCAAACACAAATGGCAACCAGAATGCAAATGCCAATCAAAATGGCAATCCCGATGAAAATGGAAACACAAATGCTCATCCTGATGCTGATGCTGAGGAAAATGAAAATGATCATCAAGATGGAAATCCTCACCCACGAGTGGCTAATCGAGTTGACCCTACATTAATTCTCGAAGATCTCGAGAATCTGTTTATCGACCCACAACTCGTTCTCGCACTCGTTTGGCTAACTACTGTGGCAGTTTCTCCTTTGTCTCATTGACATAACCTACCAAGTATGAGGAATCCATGAATGATCCCGATTGGATGAATGCCATGCAAGAAGAGTTGGTGCAATTAGAATTGAATGATGTATGGGAATTGGTCAACAAACCGAATCCTAAGAAGCACAATATCATCGACACAAAATGGATATTCCGGAATAAGCAAGATGAAAATGGCATTGTTGTGAGAAACAAAGCATGTCTTGTCGCTCAAGGGTATACACGGGTAGAAGGTATTGATTTCGGTGAAACATATGCTCCTGTTGCCCGCCTTGAGGTAATTCATATTCTTCTCGCTTATGCAAACTACAATGATATCATGCTTTATCAAATGGATGTGAAAAGTGTTTTTCTTAATGGTGAAATTGATGAGGAAGTATATGTTAGGCAGCCACCTGGCTTTGAAAACCCTCAGTTTCCTAACAAAGTTTTCAGGTTGAAAAAGGCTCTATATGGGCTAAAGCAAGCCCCTCGAGCTTTGTATGACACCTTGAAGAGTTTTCTGCTCGACAAAGGGTTCAAGCCAGGATCCACTGATTCCACTCTTTTCACTCGTGCTATTGATGGTGATCTATTCGGGTGTCCAATTTATGTGGATGATATTATTTTCGGCTGTACTAACAATGCTTGCAGCATGGAGTTTGGGTGAATGATGTCTGAGAAATATCAAATATCTATGATGGGTGAACTTAAGTTCTTTCTCGGACTGAAAATACGTCAACAGGACAACGGAATTTTCATATCTCAGGAGAAATATCTGAGAGACTGTCTGAAGAAGTATATAATGCAAGATTACAAACAGAACGACTACAAAACTCCAATGGCCATGAATGGTAAACTGGACGCAGATGTGTACAGTAAAGATTACGATCAGAAAGCTTATCGTTTGATGATTGGTTCTTTACTCTACCTATGTCCATCCAGACCTGATATTATGTTGAGTGTTTGTATGTGTGCTCATTTTCAAGCTGCACCGAAAGAATCGCATCACCAAGCGTATCCTGAGATATTTGGCTCACACCCTCGCCTTAGGTTTATGGTATCCTAAGGGAGCACAGTTTGATCTCGTTGGATATTCAGACTCAGATTACGGAGGTGACCTGGTTGACAGGAAATCTACTTCAGGGACATGCCATTTCCTCAGTAGATCTTTGGTATGTTGGTCGTCAAGGAAGCATAATTGTGTGTCTCTCTCTCTATGGCTAAGGCTGAATATATTACTACTGGTGCGTGTTGCACTCAGTTATTATGGATGAAGCAGACTCAGAAGGATTATGACATCAAGGTCAAGAAGATTCCTCTATTGTGCGACAATGAGAGTGCGATCAAAATTGCACACAATCTAGTGCAACATTCTCGCACCAAGTATATTCAAGTCAGACATCATTTTCTTCGCGATCATGTTGCTCGAGAGGATATTGTTATTAGTCACGTCAATACTGAACAAAATCTCGCTGATATCTTCACCAAGCCTCTCGATGAGAAAAGATTCTGTGCATTACGGTGTGAGCTAAATATCCTAGATTCCGCAAACATGCAGTAAGCTGGACTCGACACCCGTACCATCACTTCGACATCTCGGAAGGAATGGGTGCACAACACTCGAATAGTTTGAAAATTTTGAAAAAGTGAAATTTTCTTTCTGAGAGTGAATACATTAACGAAGAACTAGACTAACCGGGTGCCATGATAATTGTGCGATGCTCGGGCTCATACAGTTCTTATACGGTGGGTCACGCCACCACAATTTCCCTTCGTTGAGTTGCCATTCTGTTGAAGGATTTTGTGTTAAGTCCGAATGTATTTCACTCATAGCTTATCTCTTGGGTGTTTGTGCTTCTTTGTCTGAGTGAAACACCTAGGACCCTATTTTCCCTCTATTCTATCTCTTCCAGTCTATGCTGTTCCGTTATGAATGCTCAAATTTATCTGGTAACACTACAAAAAAATACACTTTCGTGATGATACGTGTTTGTCACAGTAGGTCACTTTTTCTGTCATGCATGTACATCCATGACAATTTTATGACAGAATCAAGATAGTCATACCTGTGCTGTCGTAGAAGTGTTCCATGACAATACCAAAATTATCATCATGGAAGCGTCCACTTCTATGACGATAAATGGCGTGTCATAGAAGTGTTTTCGTCAAGGGTGACCGACATGTGGCATCCATCGTAACGGGTCGCCGTTAAGCTATCGGGTTCGGTTTGGATCCGATAACCCGTTAACAGCCCTGACCAATGGGGATTTTCCACGTGTAAAATTCTGATACGCCGGAGGATCCACGTGTCAGCTCAGCCTTGGGACAAATGTCATCCAGCCAATGGACGGGATGCGCCTATGATAAGTCAACACGTGGCTCGGCCCAATAGAGGCCCATTCAGGTGAAAAGGCCGGCCCGTTTGACTTGGTCAAAAGGTAGCGGGCCGGCCCACAGAAAGCCTGTTAACAGCCTATTCGCATATATCCCATTTACAACCTGCTAACTCATGACCCGTTATGGCCTATCCGAATTGGACCCAATAGCGTCATCTGGGCCGTCCAATATGATTCCAGCCCGTTGTAACTTCCGGCCCATGTATGGCCCGTGATGTCTTTCGGCCCACACGAGGCCCTTCATAACTCTGGGCCCATTGAAGGCCCGTGGTGAAACTGGCCTACAATGAACAGTGTATCGCTTTACACCCATTAACGACCCATTATTCCGTTGGGCTGTTTCCAGCCCGTGTTACCTTTCGGCCTTCTAAGGGCCCATTTATTCTTGGGCTCATTTCCAGCATTCGGTTACTTACGGTCCGTTACTGGCCTGTTCCGCTTGTGGGCCAAATTCAGCCCGTGGTTACAGTCGGCCCGTTTGTGGCCCGTTAACCCATTGGGCTGTTTCCATAGCGTCATCAAATACGGCCCATTAATGACCCGTGATGCCTGTCGATAGAATTAAGCCTGTTATACATTTCGGCCGATTAGCGACCCGTTATGGTTGGGCCATAAATAGACGATTTCCACTCTAGCCCGTTTACGGCCCATTTTGCGGATCGTTATAGTACGGCCCATGTTTGGCCAATCGATCGTGCAGCCCATAGAAGGCCCATTGATTATACGGCCCATCGAAGGCCCATGGATTCTACGGCCCGTAGGAGGCCCATGGTCACTACAGCAGGTAGCAGGACCATGGTTACAACGGTCCGTATGTTGCCCATGGTTATTGTGGCCTAGTTATAAAAAACAGTTTATTGTGGCCACTAGAAAAACGCGAAAAAAGAACTGCAGTGACTACAAGCAAACAACTAAACAAGACAATAAGGAAATAAATAAGCAAGCAACTAACGCTAGGCTATTACGGCTATTACACATATTACATCCACTGGGCATCAAAGTTCGCCACCAGTGCAAATATAGGGAACAAAGCAGCATATCACATACATTGGTTGTCAAAGTTGGCGACCAGTGCAAATAAACGCCGCAGCAAAACAAGTCCAGAACTGAAACCACTTCAGAAGAGCTGAAGAAACAATATCCTGGGAACCCAACCTGCTGGCAAGATGCTTAGCAAGCTTATTAATTTTCTCTTGTTTGGCGCTTAAATCCTCCAGCGCTTGCTGTTGCACCAGAAAGTATGCATCTGAATTCTGCAGGGACTTCCTCAGTCATTCGGCTTCCTGTCGCAGCACATCTGATCGATGTCTTTCAACTTGAAGTTGAGACTCAAGAAGCCGAACTGATTCAGGCAGAGAGTTCGAAGAGCTTGTGCCAGCAGTAGTGGCCAGTAACTCGAACACTACATCAAGACAAGACTTTGGGGTTGTCTCACTGTCTTCAAGATAGTTTTTATCAGCTTTCTTGGAGACCAACAGGGATGTCTCACTATCTTGAACCTTATCTGCATTACTTCCTTTACCACTGCATAATGGGGTACTCTTCTCCAATATTTTGTCCGCATTCTAAAAGAGAAACAAGCAGACACATTACAGGTTTACCATGTTGTATATGAAACTCATTTTAGTAAACTAGTTCAGCAGTAAGGTGGATAGGATAACAACATGAAACTGTTGGGGAACGTAGTAGTAAATCAAAAAAATTTCCTACGCATCACCAAGATCAATCTATGGAGAGACTAGCAACAAGAGAGAGAGGAGTGCATCTTCATACCCTTGAAGATCGCGATGCGGAAGCGTTGCAAGAACGCGGTTGGAGGAGTCGTGCACGCAGCGATTCAGATCGCGGTCGATTCCGATCTAAGCACCGAACAACGGCGCCTCCACGTTCAACACACATGCAGCCCGGTGACGTCTCCCGCGCCTTGATCTAGCAAGGAGGAGGGAGAGGTTGGGGAAGACAGCTACAGCAGCACGACGGCGAGGTGGTGGAACTTGCAGTTCTCCGGCAGGGCTTCGCCAAGCTCAAACGGAGGAGGAGGGGGTGTTGGAGAGGGGGAGGGCTGCGCCTTGGATGAGGTACTGCTGCCCTCCCTCCTCCCCTCTATTTATAGGGCCAAGGGGGAAGGGGGCCGGCCCCTCTAGATAGATTAGAGGGGGGGGGGGGGGCGGCCGGGGGAGGGGGCTTGCCCCCCAAGCCAAGGGGGGCGCCCCCCTTTAGGGTTTCCCCCAACCCTAGGCGCATGGGCCCTGGGGGGGATGGCGCCCAGCCCACTTAGGGGCTGGTTCTCTCCTCCATACAGCCCATAGGGCCCTCAAGGGTAGGTGGACCCTCCCGGTGGACCCCTGGAACCCCTTCGGTGGTCCCGGTACAATACCGGAAAACCCCCGAACACTTCCGGTGACCGTATGATGACTTCCCATATATAAATCTTCACCTCCGAACCATTCCGGAACTCCCCGTGACGTCCGGGATCTCATCCGGGACTCCGAACAACATTCGGTATCCACATACTATTTCCCATAACAACCCTAGCATCACCGAACCTTAAGTGTGTAGACCCTACGGGTTCGGGAACCATGCAGACATGACCGAGACATCTCTCCGGCCAATAACCAACAGTGGGATCTGGATACCCATGTTGGCTCCCACATGTTCCACGATGATCTCATCGGATGAACCACGATGTCGAGGATTCAATCAATCCCGTATACAATTCCCTTTGTCTACCGGTATGATACTTGCCCGAGATTCGATCGTCGGTATCCCCATACCTTGTTCAATCTCGTTACCGGCAAGTATCTTTACTCGTTCCGTAACGCATGATCCCGTGGCTAACTCTTTAGTCACATTGAGCTCATTATGATGATGCATTACCGAGTGGGCCCAGAGATACCTCTCCGTCATACGGAGTGACAAATCCCAGTCTCGATTCGTGCCAACCCAACAGACACTTTCGGAGATACCTGTAGTGCACCTTTATGGTCACCCAGTTATGTTGTGACGTTTGATACACCCAAAGCATTCCTATGGTATCCGGGGGTTGCACAATCTCATGGTCTAAGGAAATGATACTTGACATTAGAAAAGCTTTAGCAGACGAACTACACGATCTAGTGCTATGCTTAGGATTGGGTCTAGTCCATCACATCATTCTCCTAATGATGTGATCCCGTTATCAACGACATCCAATGTCCATGGTCAGGAAACCGTAACCATCTGTTGATCAACGAGCTAGTCAACTAGAGGCTCACTAGGGACATGTTGTGGTCTATGTATTCACACATGTATTACGATTTCCGGATAACACAATTATAGCATGAACAATAGACAATTATCATGAACAAGGAAATATAATAATAACCACTTTATTATTGCCTCTAGGGCATATTTCCAACAGTCTCCCACTTGCACTAGAGTCAATAATCTAGTTACATTGTGATGAATCGAACACCCATAGAGTTCTGGTGTTGATCATGTTTGCTCGGTGGAAGAGGTTTAGTCAACGGATCTGCGACATTCAGATCCGTATGCACTTTACAAATATCTATGTCTCCATCTTGAACATGTTCACGAATGGAGTTGAAGCGACGCTTGATATGCCTGGTCTTCTTGTGAAATCTGGGCTCCTTGGCAAGGGCAATAGCTCCAGTGTTGTCACAGAAGAGAGTCATTGGGCCCGACGCATTGGGAATAACTCCTAGGTCGGTGATGAACTCCTTCATCCAGACTGCTTCCTGTGCTGCCTCCGAGGCTGCTATGTACTCCGCTTCACATGTAGATCCCGCCATGACGCTTTGCTTGCAACTGCACCAGCTGACTGCCCCACCATTCAAAATATACACGTATCCGGTTTGTGACTTAGAGTCATCCAGATCTGTGTCGAAGCTAGCATCGACGTAACCCTTTACGACGAGCTCTTTGTCACCTCCATAAACGAGAAACATATCCTTAGTCCTTTTCAGCTACTTCAGGATGTTCTTGACCGCTGTCCAGTGTTCCATGCCAGGATTACTTTGGTACCTCCCTACCAAACTTACGGCGAGGTTCACATCCGATCTGGTACACAGCATGGCATACATAATAGACCCTATGGCTGAGGCATAGGGGATGACACTCATCTTTTCTCTATCTTCTGCCGAGGTCGGGCATTGAGCCGTGCTCAATCTCACACCTTGTAATACAGGCAAGAACCCCTTCTTGGACTGATCCATATTGAACTTCTTCAATATCTTGTCAAGGTATGTGCTTTGCGAAAGACCAATGAGGCGTCTCGATCTATCTCTATAGATCTTGATGCCTAATATGTAAGCAGCTTCTCCAAGGTCCTTCATTGAAAAACACTTATTCAAGTAGGCCTTTATGCTTTTCAAGAATTCTATATCATTTCCCATTAATAGTATGTCATCCACATATAATATGAGAAATGCTACAGAGCTCCCACTCACTTTCTTGTAAACACAGGCTTCTCCATAAGTCTGTGTAAACCCAAACGCTTTGATCATCTCATCAAAGCGAATGTTCCAACTCCGAGATGCTTGCACCAGCCCATAGATTGAGCGCTGGAGCTTGCATACCTTGTCAGCATTATTAGGATCGACAAAACCTTCCGGCTGCATCATATACAATTCTTCCTTGAGGAAACCATTAAGGAATGCCGTTTTGACGTCCATTTGCCATATCTCATAATCATAGAATGCGGCAATTGCTAACATGATTTGGACAGACTTCAGCTTCGCTACGGGTGAGAAGGTCTCATCGTAGTCAGCCCCTTGAACTTGTCAATAACCCTTAGCGACAAATCGAACCTTATAGATGGTCACATTACCATCCGCGTCTGTCTTCTTCTTAAAGATCCATTTGTTCTCTATGGCTTGCCGATCATCGGGCAAGTCTGTCAAAGTCCATACTTCGTTTTCATACATGGATCCTATCTCGGATTTCATGGCTTCTAGCCATCTGTTGGAATCCGGGCCCGCCATTGCTTCTTCATAGTTCGAAGGTTCACCGTTGTCTAACAACATGACTTCCAGGACAGGGTTGCCGTACCACTCTGGTGCGGAACGTGTCCTCGTGGACCTACGAATTTCAGTAGCAACTTGATCCGAAGTTTCATGATCATCATCATTAACTTCCTCTCTAGTCGGTGCAGGCACCACAGAAACATCTTCCTGAGCTGCGCTACTCTCCGGTTCAAGTGGGGTTACCTCATCAAGCTCTACTTTCCTCCCACTTACTTCTTTCGAGAGAAACTCTTTCTCTAGAAAGGATCCATTCTTGGCAACAAAGATCTTGCCTTCGGATCTGAGGTAGAAGGTATACCCAATAGTTTCCTTAGGGTATCCTATGAAGACGCATTTTTCCGATTTGGGTTCGAGCTTTTCAGGTTGAAGTTTCTTGACATAAGCATCGCATCCCCAAACTTTCAGAAATGACAGCTTAGGTTTCTTCCCAAACCATAATTCATACGGTGTCGTCTCAACGGATTTCGACGGAGCCCTATTTAAAGTGAATGCGGCAGTCTCTAAAGCATAACCCCAAAATGATAGCGGTAGATCGGTAAGAGACATCATAGATCGCACCATATCCAATAGAGTGCGATTACGATGTTCGGACACACCATTACGCTGAGGTGTGCCAGGTGGCGTGAGTTGTGAAACAATTCCACATTTTCTTAAGTGCGTGCCATACTCGTGACTCAAATATTCCCCTCCACGATCTGATCGTAAGAACTTTATTTTCCTGTCACGTTGATTCTCAACCTCACTCTGAAATTCCTTGAACTTTTCGAAGGTCTCAGACTTGTGTTTCATTAAGTAGACATACCCATATCTACTTAAGTCATCAGTGAGGGTGAGAACATAACGATAACCACCTCGAGCCTCAACGCTCATTGGACCGCACACATCAGTATGTATGATTTCCAATAAGTTGGTTGCTCGCTCCATTGTTCCAGAGAACAGAGTCTTGGTCATCTTGCCCATGAGGCATGGTTCGCACGTGTCAAATGATTCATAATCAAGAGACTCCAAAAGTCCATCTGCATGGAGTTTCTTCATGCATTTGACACCAATGTGACCAAGGCGGCAATGCCACAAGTATGTGGGACTATCATTATCAACCTTACATCTTTTGGAATTCACACTATGAATATGTGTAACATCACGTTCGAGATTCAGTAAGAATAAACCATTGACCAGCGGGGCATGACCATAAAACATATCTCTCATATAAATAGAACAACCATTATTCTCGGATTTAAACGAGTAGCCATCTCGCATCAAACGAGATCCTGATACAATGTTCATGCTCAAAGCTGGTACTAGATAACAATTATTGAGGTTTAAAACTAATCCCGAAGGTAGATGTAGAGGTAGCATGCCGACGGCGATCACATCGACCTTGGAACCATTCCCGACGCGCATCGTCACCTTGTCCTTCGCCAGTCTCCGCTTATTCCGCAGCTCCTGTTTTGAGTTACAAATATGAGCAACCGCACCGGTATCAAATACCCAGGAGCTACTACGAGCGCTGGTAAGGTACACATCAATAACATGTATATCACATATACCTTTGGTATTGCCGGCCTTCTTATCCGCTAAGTACTTGGGGCAGTTCCGCTTCCAGTGACCGTTTCCCTTACAATAAAAGCATTCAGTCTCAGGCTTGGGTCCATTCTTTGGCTTCTTCCCGGTAGCTTGCTTACCGGGCGCGACAACTCCCTTGCCATCCTTCTTGAAGTTCTTTTTACCCTTGCCTTTCTTGAACTTAGTGGTTTTATTCACCATCAACACTTGATGTTCCTTTTTGATCTCCACCTCCGCTGATTTCAGCATTGAATACACCTCAGGAATGGTTTTTTCCATCCCCTGCATATTGAAGTTCATCACAAAGCTCTTGTAGCTAGGTGGAAGCGACTGAAGGATTCTGTCAACGACCGCGTCATCCGGGAGATTAACTCCCAGCTGAGACAAGCGGTTGTGCAACCCAGACATTTTGAGTATATGCTCGCTGACAGAACTATTCTCCTCCATCTTACAAATATAGAACTTGTCGGAGACTTCATATCTCTCGACCCGGGCATGAGCTTGGAAAACCATTTTCAGCTCTTGGAACGTTTCATATGCTTTGTGTTGCTCAAAATGCTTTTGGAGCCCCAGTTCTAAGCTGTAAAGCATGCCGCACTGAACCAGGGAGTAATCATCACTACGCGACTGCCAGGCGTTCATAACGTCTTGAGTTGCTGGGAAAACAGGTGCGTCACCTAGCGATGCTTCAAGGACATATGCTTTCTTGGCAGCTATGAGGATAATCCTCAGGTTACGGACCCAGTCCGTGTAGTTGCTACCATCGTCTTTCAGCTTGGTTTTCTCTAGGAACGCATTGAAGTTGAGGGCAACATTAGCGTGGGCCATTTGATCTACAAGACATATTGTAAAGATTTTAGACTAAGTTCATGATAATTAAGTTCATCTAATCAAATTATTCAATGAACTCCCACTCAGATAGACATCCCTCTAGTCATCTAAGTGATACATGATCCGAATCGACTAGGCCGTGTCCGATCATCACGTGAGACGGACTAGTCATCAACGGTGAACATCTCTATGTTGATCGTATCTTCTATATGACTCATGTTCGACCTTTCGGTCTTCCGTGTTCCGAGGCCATGTCTGTACATGCTAGGCTCGTCAAGTCAACCTAAGTGTTTTGCATGTGTAAATCAG
The DNA here is from genome assembly GCA_011799875.1 of Thinopyrum elongatum. Classification (NCBI taxonomy): domain Eukaryota; kingdom Viridiplantae; phylum Streptophyta; class Magnoliopsida; order Poales; family Poaceae; genus Thinopyrum; species Thinopyrum elongatum. The sequence continues at coordinate 51,778,678 of CM022300.1, forward strand.
GCTTACACCTGTTGTATTCGAACGTTAGAATCTATCACACCCGATCATCACGTGGTGCTTCGAAACAACGAACCTTCGCAACGATGCACAGTTAGGGGGAACACTTTCTTGAAATTTTAGCGAGGGATCATCTTATTTATGCTACCGTCGTTCTAAGCAAATAAGATGTAAAAAGATGATAAACATCACATGCAATCAAATAGTGACATGATATGGCCAATATCATTTTGCTCCTTTTGATCTCCATCTTCGGGGCACTATGATCATCATCGTCACTGGCATGACACCATGATCTCCATCATCATGATCTCCATCATCGTGTCTTCATGAAGTTGCCTCGCCAACTATTACTTCTACTACTATGGCTAACGGTTAGCAATAAAGTAAAGTAATTACATGGCGTTTTTCATTGACACACAGGTCATACAATAAATTAAGACAACTCCTATGGCTCCTGCCGGTTGTCATACTCATCGACATGCAAGTCGTGATTCCTATTACAAGAACATGATCAATCTCATACATCACATATGTCATTCATCACATCCTTTTGGCCATATCACATCACACGGCATATGCTGCAAGAACAAGTTAGACGTCCTCTAATTGTTGTTGCAATTTTTTTTACGTGGCTGCTATAGGTTTCTAGCAAGAACGTTTCTTACCTACGCCACAACCACAACGTGATATGCCAATTTCTACTTACCCTTCATAAGGACCCTTTTCATCGAATCCGATCCGACTAAAGTGGGAGAGACAGACACCCGCTAGCCACCTTATGCAACTAGTGCATGTCAGTCGGTGGAACCTGTCTCACGTAAGCGTACGTGTAAGGTCGGTCCGGGCCGCTTCATCCCACGATGCCGCCGAATCAAGATAAGACTAGTAACGGCAAGTAAATTGACAAAATCGACGCCCACAACAACTTGTGTTCTACTCGTGCAAGAAACTACGCATAGACCTAGCTCATGATGCCACTGTCGGGGAACGTAGTAGTAAATCAAAAAAATTTCCTACGCATCACCAAGATCAATCTATGGAGAGACTAGCAATGAGAGAGAGAGGAGTGCATCTTCATACCCTTGAAGATCACGATGCGGAAGCGTTGCAAGAACGCGGTTGGAGGAGTCGTGCACGCAGCGATTCAGATCGCGGTCGATTCCGATCTAAGCACCGAACAACGGCGCGTCCGCGTTCAACACACGTGCAGCCCGGTGACGTCTCCCGCGCCTTGATCCAGCAAGGAGGGAGAGGTAGGGGAAGATAGCTACAGCAGCACGACGGCGTGGTGGTGGAACTTGTAGTTCTCCGGCAGGGCTTCGCCAAGCTCAAACGGAGGAGGAGGGGGTGTTGGAGAGGGGGAGGGCTGCGCCTTGGATGAGGTACTGCTGCCCTCCCTCCTCCCCTCTATTTATAGGGCCAAGGGGGAAGGGGGCCGGCCCCTCTAGATCAGATCTAGAGGGGGGGGGCGGCCAGGGGGAGGGGGCTTGCCCCCCAAGCCAAGGGGGGCGCCCCCCTTTAGGGTTTCCCCCAACCCTAGGCGCATGGGCCCTGGGGGGGATGGCGCCCAGCCCACTTAGGGGCTGGTTCTCTCCCCCATACAGCCCATAGGGCCCTCCGGGGCAGGTGGACCCTCCCGGTGGTCCCCCGGAACCCCTTCGGTGGTCCCGGTACAATACCGGAAAACCCCCGAACACTTCCGGTGACCGTATGATGACTTCCCATATATAAATCTTCACCTCCGGACCATTCCGGAACTCCCCGTGATGTCCGGGATCTCATCCGGGACTCCGAACAACATTCGGTATCCACATACTATTTCCCATAACAACCCTAGCGTCACCGAACCTTAAGTGTGTAGACCCTACGGGTTCGGGAACCATGCAGACATGACCGAGACATCTCTCCGGCTAATAACCAACAGCGGGATCTGGATACCCATGTTGGCTCCCACATGTTCCACAATGATCTCATCGGATGAACCACGATGTCGAGGATTCAATCAATCCCGTATACAATTTCCCTTTGTCTACCGGTATGATACTTGCCCGAGATTCGATCGTCGGTATCCCTATACCTTGTTCAATCTCATTACCGGCAAGTCTCTTTACTCATTCCGTAACGCATGATCTCGTGGCTAACTCTTTAGTCACATTGAGCTCATTATGATGATGCATTACCGAGTGGGCCCAGAGATACCTCTCCGTCATACGGAGTGACAAATCCCAGTCTCGATTCGTGCCAACCCAACAGACACTTTCAGAGATACCTGTAGTGCACCTTTATGGTCACCCAGTTATGTTGTGACATTTGATACACCCAAAGCATTCCTACGGTATCCGGGGGTTGCACAATCTCATGGTCTAAGGAAATGATACTTGACATTAGAAAAGCTTTAGCAGACGAACTACACGATCTAGTGCTATGCTTAGGATTGGGTCTAGTCCATCACATCATTTTCCTAATGATGTGATCCCGTTATCAACGACATCCAATGTCCATGGTCAGGAAACCGTAACCATCTGTTGATCAACGAGCTAGTCAACTAGAGGCTCACTAGGGACATGTTGTGGTCTATGTATTCACACATGTATTACGATTTCCGGATAACACAATTATAGCATGAACAATAGACAATTATCATGAACAAGGAAATATAATAATAACCACTTTATTATTGACTCTAGGGCATATTTCCAACAGAAACAAACATATATCTATGTACTATGGTCACTGTATGGTCTATATCATTCTAGTGTATGTTGTCAAATCAAGATAGAGACAGTTCAAATCATATCTGTTTAAGACAAAGCAGCATAGACATAATATAAGTGCGGGACAGCACACAGCATGACATGAGAACATATCTGTTTATTCAATTGAAACTGAAATCAACATAGAGCAAGTTACAACAGCAAACCAGTTAAAGAAACAGGTTTAAAACATACCTGTTGCGCCATTGGAGTTTCAATTGCATCCTTCAAATTTGAAATTAGTTGGTATAAGTAAATACAGTAATGCAAGAGCAAAGGAGTATGAACCATAGCTACGGAACCTGACCCGAGAACAATTCTTCTTCTGCTTAAACGTTGACTTGGGGTTCGGAGTGGTGGTCCTCGTGCTTTGGGCACTGCAGTTGCCTTACTAACTGTTCGTGTTTGGGTGCTCTGTGGTGGAGATGGTGCTGTGTCAACTGGAACTGAGTTACTATCTGCTGGGGTTGGGGTTAGAAGAGGTGTAGCTGGTTGTCTGTCGAACTGGGTAGGGGTACAATCTGCAAGAGTCTGAGTTATGTGTGGTGGGGCTGGTTCTTGGGCAAGTACAACCGTAGTTCTATCTGCATCGATGGGTAGCACCATCTTTTCCGAAGACCGTGTTTTTACTCCCTTATATACTGCCATCACCCCCTCCAATTCAAATGGCTGATAAACAAGAAAAGTAATTGAATGTACAGACATTGTATGATAGACAGGTGCAATGGATAGTGGGGAATAAAAGAGGGCATGAAATAATTCACATTTATGTTGTCTAATCAAACAGCATAGCATGACACAATTTCAAATATATGAAAGCTAACTAAACAGTATAGCATGACACAATTTCACATATATGATGGCTAACTAAACAGGATAGAATGACATAATTCAAAATATGATGACTATGTAAACAGGATGACATGATATAACTATATGATGTGTCTATTAAATTGGTTGGCATGCTATAATTCACATACATGCCGTCTATGGAAACCAGATGGCATGATATAATTCACGGATAGAATGACAAAATTCAAAATATGATGACTATGTAAACAGGATGACATGATATAACTAATATGATGTCTTTATTAAATGGGATGGCATGGCATAATTCAGATACATGCTGTCTATGTAAGCATGATGGCATGATATAATTCAAATAATGTATATGATTTATGTACTAAGCAAGTAAGCAGATGACAATCGCATATATGATGTTTAAACTAAGAAGATGACATTCAATATTTTGTATATGATGTAAAAATTAAGCAATGCAAGACAACATACGCATGATATTAGTAATATAACCCTACCAAGTTTGAGCATACACCTCAGGGGGAAAATAGGGCTGGTCATCTGTCTCTGAATCCTCCTCTGAGGAGCTATCCGTAACCCGCAAGATATATGCTTCAGCAGGTAGCATTGTCTGCTCTGAAGACCTTGTTTTCACTCCAGATTTTTCCATCACCAATTCAAATGGCTGATGCACAGGAAGAGTAGTTGAATATAAGAACATTGTCGACAAATGGAATACGTGATACAAAAAAAGGATGGCATGATATAATTCACATATATGATGCTTGGCTAAACAGCATGGCATTGCATAATTCACATACATAATGCCTTGCAACAAGATAGCATTGCATAATTCACATATATAATGCCTTGCACCAAGATGGCATTGCATAATTCACATATATATGGTAATTAGACACTAAACAGGTGGCAATTTACACAAAGAATGTCTAAACTAAGCAAATGACATAGCAAGGCAAGACACCATATGCACGATATGAGCAAGATAACCAGCCAAGTTAAGAGCATACACCTCGGGGGGGGGGGGGGATAGGACTGGTCATCTGTCTCTGAATCCTCCTCTGAGGAGCTATCCGTAACCAGCAAGATATGCACTTTGTGAGATAGCATTGTCTACTCTGAAGACCTTGTTTTCACTCCAGATTTTTCCATCACCGTGTCAAATGGCTGATGCACAGGAAGAGTAGTTGAATGTACTTACATTGTTGACAAATGTACTACGTAATGAAAAAAAGGATGGCATGATATAATTCACATATAAGATGACTGGCTAAGCAGGATGTCATTGCAAAATTCACATATATGATGCCGGGCTAAACAAGATGGTATTGCATAATTCACATATATGATACAGAAAGTAAACATATGGCATTCACACAAAGCATGTCTAAACTAAGCAGATGACATTTTTAATGTATAAAGTATGCAATGCAAGGCGCCATATGCATGATATGACCAACATCAGCATGGCAAGTTAGAGCAAAGACCTCAGGGGATAAATAGGAGTGGTCTGCTCCCTCTAAATCCCCCTCTGAACAGTTATCTTCCTCTTGATTACAATCTGGAATGGGGGGAGGGGGCTGCCTTTGCACCCACCATGGAGTGACGTCTGCATGAAATTTTATTGCCACGCAAGGCTCGTCTCTTTTGCTCTACATGTTCAATACCATTGTGTACAATAACTGACATGCATATGAATAAACATAGTGAGATTATGTAAGGAGTGCATGCAGAAATCTAGAGTGATGGTAGCAACCTGTGGATAGACCCAAAACCAGTGATAGCAGGCAAATAATAGCTGCCGTTAAAAAATATAGATAATGGCTCCTTTAGTGTTTGTTTCCCACCCAACATGAAAGTCATAGTAGACACCCGAGATTAACCAGGTAGTAAACAGATAATATTCGTTGCTGCGCCGATATGTACCCCACAACCATTTAAAAACTTAAGTTTGAGCATTAGTTTGGAGCTGACTCAGAGTCTAACAGGTGAAGAGGACAATAAAGTAGCAGGTAATATTAAGCGATGCATAACGTAAGCAGACACGAAAGGGTGTGACCTCTCTTGCGGACCCGTGTAGTCCTCAAGGTCATCTGCTCAGTTGATGATGGTAATGCAGTTGTGGTGGCTGTCGGCGGCATGGAAGAAGATCAGAGGTGGCAAAAGACAGTCTGGAGGGAGGATCCCTGCTGTGCTGGACCCTTCCGTCGTTGGAGTAGCTGAGCTGGGGTGGACGACGACGCGGCAGGAGCGAAACAAACCACACAAGGTTTTCTTCAAAACCTATCTGTAACAGAAGTAATTCTGTAAGGGCTCATTTGAATTGGAGGATTCTAACAATGCAGGGATAGGAAATACACAGGAATAGGATAGGAATGCACGTGCAAAACAGAGCATTTCACTACAGGAATCAGGAACTTTGCCATCTGCCATGGCTGACGACAAAGGCATGCCTGGCGGACGGCAAAGGCTTTGCCGTCAACCAGCAGACGGCAACACGTCCGGCTGAACGAACTACGGCAAAGGGCACTTTGCCGTCTGCTGGCGGACGACAAAGATCCAAAGGTCTTTGCCATCTGCCAGCAGACGGCAAAGGACCTGGATGGCACACGTGGCAGCTTAGGGCCGTTAAGGGGTTAACGGCGTGCTTTGCCGTCTGCTGGCAGACAGCAAAGACCTTTGCATCTTTGCCGTCTGCCAGCAGACTGCAAAGTACCCAAATATGCCAGCCCAGATGCCCCGCAGGTAGCTGCCATGTGGCACGCTATGCCGTCTGCTGGCAGATGGCAAAGATGCAAAGGTCTTTGCCGTCTGCCAGCAGACGGCAAAGCAACCATATAGGCCAGCCCTGTGCCCCCAGGTTGCACAGGTAGCTGCCATGTGGCAGCTTTGCCGTCTGCCAGCAGACAGCAAAGAGCCTGTATAGCCCCTGTTTTTTCTGTTTTTTCTTAAATTCATTCAATTTCACAGAATTTCACATATATATATATATACACATTTGAAAATACTTTCAACAAGCATAACAACACATATACATACCAAATCATATCCCTGCCATATGGATATGATCATCCAACACATATACATACCAAATCAAAAGTCCATATGCAACATATATAGCTAGCCAACATATATATCCAACAACAAGCATACAATGGTTTCATCCATACATACATATATAGGTAGCAAGTTTCACATTGTTCATCCTACAAAATCAAAACAAAAAGGAAGCACAAGGAGAAGAATAGACTCCATCAATGCAAGCTTCCTCATCTAAAGCAAATCTGCAAATTGGGAAAGAAGAAAGTTAGAAGAAGAAGAAGAAGAAGAAGAAGAAGACTAGAAGAAGAAGACTAGCTAGAAGAAGAAGACTAGCTAGAAGAAGAAAAAGAAGAAGAAGAAGAATTTTTCTTATCTTTGTTTTTCTCCTCTCCCCTTCTTTATCTTCTTCTTCTTCTAACTAAGGTAGGTAAAAATGCCATTTTTTAGCTAAGCTAGGTAAAAATGCTAAGTGTAGGTCATTTTAGAGCTAAGCATAGGTCAATAGGTCATTTTGGAGCTTAGTAAGGTTATTATGTCATTTTCAGGAAAATAGCTAAGTCTATGTCATTTTGGAGGTAACAAAGATTTCATGCCATTTTTTACCTAAGTATGCAAGTATGTCATAAATGAACTGAAGAAGCTAAGTATAGGTCATTTTTGAGCTAACCTAGGTAGTTATGCCATTTTTGACCTAAGTAAGCTAATTATGTCATAAATGAACTAGGTAAGCTAAGTATAGATCATTATTGAGCTATCCTATGTAGTTATGCCATTTTTAGCTAACTAGCATATTAAGTCATTTAGGAGGAAAAAATGCTAAGTATAGGTCATTTTATAGCTATCCTAGGTAAAGTATAGGTCAACTAAGTTATTATGTCAATTTGGAGAAAAATAAGGGACGGTATAGGTCATTTTTGTGCTAACCTAGGTGATGATGCCATTTTTGAGCCAACTTACGTAAGTATAGCTCATTTTTTATCTAACTTAGGTAATTATGCCATTTAGGAGGAAAATAAGCTAAGTATGCATTTGTTAAGCAAAACACTAGAGAAAACTTACCCTCATCACAACAAATGCGATGAAGATCGCAACTAAGGTAACAATTGATCCAACGGCATAATGATACCAAGCCTCATTATCAATGGCATATTTTCTAATCTTCTTAATCTTCAAGCGCATTGCATCCATCTTCAAGTGCATTGCATTCATCTTCATCTTGTGATCATCGACGACATCGGCAACATACAACTCCAATGTCATCTTCTCTTCTTCAATTCTTTTAATTGTTTCTTTCAAATACTCATTTTCTTTTTCAACTAAATTTACCTTCTCGACAAGAGGGTTGGTTGCAAATTCCGGTTCACATACCTCCTAGATTAAAATATCTCTATGTCAACTTGATGGCCATAATTGTCATAAATGTGAAATGCAACAAATAGTTATAAAAGAGAATTTACCACATCCGAATCATAAACCGGGCGAGGGCCGACGGGGACGGATATCAAGATCATGGCACTATGTATAAGAAACAATCATACAAAGTAAGAAAATTATACAAGTAACTATATAAATCATACAATCATACAAGTAACTATATAAATCAAGTACAACATAAAAAATTGAATACCTAATAATAATCTGGATCGTCGGGTTCAATAAATGCTCCGGGATCAATAAATGCATCATCATCATCACTATCAGTAATGACGTGCTCATCATCATCATTAATAAATGCATCATCATGTGGAAGGCCACCTTTACGTAATCGGTCAAGCATTGACAGGTCATCCGCAACAGTAACCTCTTCTAGTTCAGGCTCTTCTTGTTCCGGCTCAGGGGTGAAGTCGGGTTCACTGTCGCTGTCTACTTCAATGTTCTAGGGTGAAGTAGAGCGGTTCTTGATTTTTTTTGGAAAGACGTGTTTCTTGGAAGAATTCTCCTTCATATGTGTCTTGGTTAATGTGAGGTTCATAATCCTCTTCATTGGGGGGAGGTAGTCTAACACGTGGCGGCACTTCATAAACGACATCCCAACCATTGAGATTTGGATCACTTTGACAGGCCCACGGTAGATAGAAAACTTGGGTTGCCTATTGAGCCATAATATAGACATCGGGAACATCCAAATGGGTGCTTTGTTTGATTTCCACTAGCCCTATATGTTCATGAGTCCTTCTAGTCTCCTTCGGCTGGAACCAATAACATTTGAAGACTACGACGTTTGGTGGGTTTGCACCATAGAATTGAAGTTCATAAATTGCTTCAACTCTTCCATAATACTCGGTATCTCCTTCGCCGATAGCAGAGACACAACAATTTGTAGACTTTCGGTCGGCCATAGATAGCTCTTTGCCATAGGTACGAAAGCGATACCCGTTGATGTCGTATTTGTCAAATGAACGGACCTTAAAGTCGAAACCATTAGCGACTTGTCTCAATTCGGCGTCCATAAACTCTGAATTAGCCTACAAGTTTAATACGAAAGGGATTGTTGCATTAGCCACAAATTAGACAAAGAAATGAAATGGTCTAATAGAAATTACCATTTGTTTGAACCAAGAGATGAAACCGGGATAGCCGCCTCCATGCTTTGCCAAAAGCTCATACTCTTTGACGGAATCCTTTTGGATCACCGCTCCATACGAGAATTTGGTGACGTATCAACTGTATCAAATTTATCCGGGAATAAGAGCAGTTCAAAGGAATTAGAAGTTGCGAAACAATGTACCGAGAACTTACTCGATGTACGGCCGCACTTTTGTTAGGTTGGTGAAGATATACAATGAAATGATCTGCCATTCTTCGAAATCCAACATTAAGGAATTAGAAGCACCGGCTGGTGCGAGATCCCCTTTGAATAGGCTGAGGTTGGATTCACCCTTTTTAGGGTCGTCAGCATTGTACCGAGGCTTCGGATTATGCAAATGACAATTTTTGGCTTCGTAGTGTGCTGTCACGAAGTTTGCCGCCTGCTCAGTAATGAATGCCTCAGCCATCGATGCTTCAATTCTACGTTTATTTTTACATTTTGCTCGTAGCGTCTTCTGCATCCTCTCAGTTGCGTAGCACCAACGATTTTGCACGGCCCCCCCCAATCTTGCCTCGGTTGGGAGATGCAAAATCAAGTGATGCATTGGATTAAAGAAGCCCGGCGGAAAGATCTTCTCTAACTTGCAGATCAACTCCGGCGCCAACTCTTCCAGTTCTTTTAGCAGTCCAGGCGATAGTTCTTTCGCACAAAGAACACGGAAGAAATAGCTCAGCTCTGCCAGTACTAGCCATTCATCCTCAGGGATGAAGCTACGCAACATCACCGGCATTACCCGTTCAATCCATATGTGCCAATCATTACTCTTGAGACCAAATATCTTCAATTTATCAAGACTCGCTCCCCTCTTTAGATTCGCTGCATACCCATCGGGGAACATCAACTGCATTTTCACCCACAAGATAATTTCCCTCATAGCTGGCCTTCCAAGATTGAACCATGCCTTTGGCTTTGTCCAGTTCTGCTTTCCTTTTGGTGGTTGCATGTTTTGTAACGGTCTATGACATAGCGCCTCCTGATCGACTCTAGCCTTGGTATTATCCTTTGACTTCCCATCTATGCCGAACAATGTACCAAAAAGTGCCTCGGCGATATTCTTCTCAGTGTGCATCACGTCGATGTTGTGTGGGCAAAGGAGGCCTTTGAAGTAAGGCAGATCCCACAAGCATGTCTTGTGAGTCCAGGCGTGTACCGAATTATACCCCTTGAAATACCCTGGATGCTCTGGATCTGGCTCGAGAGTGTTTAACTGATCCAGGATCTCTTGGCCTGTCAATAGAGGCGGTGCAGAGTTTTTGACAACTCTACCTTTGATGAAGTTCTGCTTGTCTTTCCTGAACTTATGGCGAGGATCCAGGAACTGTCTATGCAAGTCGAAGCAAGAAAACTTGTGACCAGCCTGAAGCCAACGAAACTGAAGAGCTCCCTTGCATGTGGGGCACGGGAACCTTCCATGCACACACCAGCCAACGAATAGCGCATACGCCAGCAAGTCATGCGTCGAGTACATGTACCAGACATGCATTATGAAGTTCTGTTTGCTAAAGGCGTCGTATGTCTTGAACCCATTATCCCAGGCTTCTTGCAATTCATCCTTCAGGGGCTGCATGTACACATTCATATTCTTCCCCGGATAGTTGGGCCCTGGAATTATCAACGTCAGGAGAATGTTGTTTCTTTGCATAATCTGTCCGGGGGGGGGGGGGAGATTGAGTGGAATGACAAATACGGGCCAACAACTGTATTGGGATGCCGTCAGACCAAACACACTGAACCCATCCGTGCTGATGGCGGCTTGAGGATGCCTCGGATCTGCCGCTTTGTCATCATGTAATGCATCGAAGCGCTTCCACGCTTCACCGTCCGATGTGTGCACCATCATCAGCTTCCCATCTGCATCTAGTTGGGTTCTTTTGCCCGTTTTGTGCCATGTCATCTGTCTGGCCGTCTCTTTGACCATGAAAAGACGTTGAAGTCTTGGTACGATTGGCATATACAGAAGAACATTAACGGGGATTTTGGTCTGCGTCTTCTCACCCATACCATTGTCTACCACAACATACCTGGATGACTTGCAAATGGGACAATAGTTCAAGTCCGCATACTGAAGCCTAAATAAGGCACATCCTTTCTCACAGGCATGTATCTTCTCATAGGGCATCTTAAGAGCACGGAGGATTTTGTCTGACTTGTACAGGTTTGCAGGTAGTACATGGCCTTTGGGTAGAAAACGTCCAAATACTGCCATCATCGCGTCGTAGCATTCTCTGCCCAAGTTGAATTGAGCCTTCAGAGCCATTATTTGTGAGATGGCATCCAGCTGACAAAGCTCAGTGTGCTCGTGGAGAGGACGTTTTGAAGACTCCAACATTTCATTGAAGGCCTTTGCAGATTCCTCCATCTCATCGTCCGAGTCCCGAGCATCATCAAAGTCTTGCACCATGTCTTCCATCCCGGTACCATGCTCGTCGGTGCGACGATGAAGCACCTCAGCTCTGGCACGTTGGGCAGACTCGCCATGAAATGTCCACACCGTATAACCTGGCGTAAAACCCCTCTTCTGCAGGTGTGTGCCCATTTCATCCTCTGTCCTCTTATGCCAATTATTGCACCCGACACAGGGGCACCAGGTTGTCCTCTGGCCATTTGCAAATGCGGCTCTCAGAAACCCCTTGGTTTTTGTTAACCATTCAATGGTCATGTCTTTCTGACTAGTGTGACCGGTGTACATCCACGCACGATCACTCATCTTGCCTACCTACTGGACACATAAGAAATATATATATAAATCAGCATGTATATATTCATCAGTTAATGGAGTTTGTCACTTTTATTACGTCCATGCAACCTAGACGCTAATAGGTAAAGATAGGTCCTAATCCCACCCGAGTATGTGTAGATTGGGTTCATTTTCCCATGCTCTGCTTCGGATCCGACACAAACTTTTGGCATCACCTCCCCGCTGTTCTCCTGATACACGTCTCGGCAATAAGCAGAGAGGATGTGTACCCGGAGAACAACAGGGAGGCACTGACGAAATTCTGCATCGGATCCGGAGCAGAGCATATGGGAAAACGAACCCAATCTACACATACTCGGGCTGTCCATGGATAACGTTGGACAATTCAAAAGAATCACGGTTATAAATATGCAAATGCATGCATATTTATAGATGTAACCCTTTCGAACGGGAGACGCATAGTGTTCACGCATACTGATGATTGAAGACACCTATAGCTAGCAAGTTTCATCGGCACGAAGACTGGAACAGAGCAAATGAAGGGGGGAGGAGGAGATGTCATTTGTGCTCACCCACGAACGCAGGGGTGGAGCTCGTCGAACACTAGACCCTCGCAGCGATGAAAAAGCTGCATATTTAAATCGAAAGATGAGTAACATAGCAATATTGTTTTTTCCGTCAACCTAACTAAATATTTATAATAGGTCGAGCGGGTTAGGGGGTTCCTCGGCATCGATGGAACCCTAAATAGCAAGTATCATCGGTGCGAGATACATGTGGCGCTCGGCGTTGAACACTAGATCCACATCCCACAAGTGACGCCGGCGCCCGGCGTCCCGCGCACAACAATAGTTCTGGGGGCCGATGATGGTCGAACACATTGGCGAATTTGTCTGGCAGCCTCTGCGATGAGGATTAAAGCCAAGTTTTGAAACTTCAAACAACCAAACCGACTTGAGTCAGTTTGGGTGTTTCAAGTTTCAACACTTGGCTTTTAATCGTCATCGCAGAGGCTGCAAGACAAATTCGCATAGGTGTTAGACCGCCATCAACCCCGAGAACTGTTGCTGCGGGACGCCGGACGTCGGCGTCACTTGTGGGACGTGGATGTAGTGTTCGACACCGACGGCCACATGTATCTCGCACCGATGATACTTGCTATTTTGGGTTCCATCGACGTCGAGGAACCCCCTAACCCGCTCGTCCCCGGGCGCCCTCTGGTATGGCGACGCACGGTCGATGGGTCAGCACTCGGACCGGGGGATTCTCGGCATGGGCGACGGCGTCGGGACCGGCGGGACCCATTGGCTCCACCATCTATCCCCTCGGCGACCGGCGATCCACGACCCTCTTCCTTTTTTCCCTTTTTGCTCTTCTTCTACTTATTCTTCTTTTTTTCAACTTTCTTCTTCTTCTAATTATGTAAACCTAAACCTAGCACTAACCTAATCCTACCACTAACCTAAACCTATTAATAACACCTAAACCTAAATAGCAAATAACAGTAGAAAAAAACAAAAAAAAGTTCACCTCGGCTCCGGCGGTGGTGGAGGAGGCGGCGGGGCGCCGGGGCACCGAGGCGGGGCGGGTCGCCGGGGCGGCGGGGGCGGTGGGGGTCGGGGGCGGGGGCGGCTCGGGCCTGGGGGTGGCGGCGCGGGTGAGGTGAGGGCTGGGAGAGAGAGGGGTGGGGCGCGGGCGCCGGCCTCTTTTCAGTTAGGTCATAGCTCTTTGTCGTCTGCTAGCAGACGGCAAAGAGCCTAGCTAGTGGGGTGGGGCCGGGGGGAAACGGCCGTTAAAACCGCCACTTTCTTTGCTGTCTGCTGGCGGACGGCAAAGAAGCTTTGCTGTTCGCTAGCAGACGGCAAAGAAATTGGCCGTTAGGTTGTTCTCGTTAGTGGGCCACCCACCCTCTTTGCCATCTGCTAGCAGACGGCAAAGAGCAGGCTGACGGCAAACACCCTCTTTGTCGTCCGCTCTTTCTTTGCCATCAGCTTTCTGTAAGCTGATGACAAAGACCTTCTTTCCCGTCAGCTAGCAGACGACAAAGATCCTGATTCCAGTAGTGTTTGCAAATACATGATTTCTGTCAATCTGGGTGTTTGGTTCACAGGAATGCAAAGAAGCATGGTCAAATTAAATCAAACCACAAGAAAATGTACAGTTATAATGCTATTATGCTACTATCACTTAGTCTTGTTCTTCATGAATAAGAATTTAAAAAGGAGGGCCAAGTGGATATTAAAATTCCTACGGTTTTTCTTTGAAAGAGACACTAAAGGAACAAAAAATACTTTGGACCCAGGCCACTGCCCTACTAGCTAAACTCCTAGGCCCATCTACAAATGCACAGCTCCAACGCGCAGAAATAAATAATGATGGCTTTCGAGAGAGTCCATCACGGATAGCTAACTTGCCTAGTACCCACTGCTTGTCATATAGGAGAAACTAATCGTATTCCTCATTACTACGCGTGCTAAGTGGATAATATATATAACCTGTAAAGTAAAAAAACAATGCAACAAAGTGTACAACCTCTATGGTGAAGCCATGTCGATCCCGGCATCATTGGGTTGGTAGCTGAGGATGCTGAGGATGCTGGGGCTGATGTGGCTGTCGGAGGAGGGGAAGAAGATCTTAGGCGTCTGGTGGTGGAGTCAAGGGTACTGCTCCGCTGTGATGGAGGGTCTCATCGTTGGAGCAGCTCCGGTGATGTGTACGATGGTGAGGCTGAAGCAGGACAAGAGAGACAATGTTAACCTGAAGTGGTATTCTAATAGCATCTGCAATAGATGATGTAAATAAAATACATCACCAAAAAGTGCTAGATGTAAAATACATCAGCCGCTCATCTCTGAACTTAACTGCCGAAACTGAATTTAACTGTCGAAACTAAATTTTGCTGTCGAAACTGAATGCACTAGTAGCAGAAAAGCAGCGCACTAATAGTTTTGGCCACTCGAGCACTAGTGGCAGAGAAGCAGTGATCTAAATCGGTAGCCACTCCAGCAGGGAACGTACTACCAGAGAGCAGCCGGGGCAGCTGGTCCTGCAGCAGCAGCAGCGCCCGGAGCAGCAGCGCATGCGAGAGCCGAGGCAGTTGGTCGTGTAGCAGCATCTCGGGTAGCAGCAACAGAGACTCGAGCAAGAGCCGAAGCTGCTGCTCGTGCAGCAGCAGCGCGAGCAAGAGTAGAGCAGCAGTGCAAGCAAGAGCCAGAGCAGGAGTAGCAGCGGGAGCTAGAGCAAGAGCAAACGAGGCACGGGACCGAGAGCAAGAGCAGAGCAGCAATGCGAGCGAGGGCCGAAGCAGCAGCAGCTCCTACTGATGTGGACGGCGACGCCGCTGTAGATGGAGCCGCGCCATGGCGGCTCTGGACCGAGCGCCGACAGCACCGTGAGATCGAATCAAGAAGAAAATGCAGCGATTACTGTAGAACCTCTTTGGTGGCGCCAATTAGGCCTGAGCTTCATCCCAGGAATAGGTGATGGTGCTGCTCTTCCGGTGGTGCAGGTGAAGACAGCGCTGTGGGAATGTAGGTGGCGCGATAGACGAGGCGAATGTCGGGGCAGCTCCTTGGAGGTGGAGGACGGGGTGGCTGAACCGGCGGGACGACGAGATCGACGATGGATCCTCATCCGGTGCGGTGGATGAGGGACATCGAGTTGTTGCGGTGGACGATGTCGTCGGGGAAGAGGCTCCGACTGGGTGGCGGACGGAGGACGGTGTGGGGCTTCGCGGGTTTTTGCGGCCTCGGTGTACGAATGGGGGGGTTGGAGGGGATGGGAGGGGGGAACCATGTCTTAGGGACGCGCTTGTTCGATATGTGGGGTAAGTTATGAAAGTAGCCCCCCCCCCATTTGAACTAGGTGGTTCTTTCGGTTCAGTGGTATCACGGGAATTTTGCGTCTCGGGATTTCGCAGGAGGTGGGAGTTTTCGCGCGTGTTGTAATTTTGGGATAGCAAGGCGCGGGTTGAGATGGAGGGAATTTTAGGAGCACAACAAGACAAAGATATATCTTAAAATTTCGGGATAACAAGGCGCGGGTTGAAATTTCCGGACAAGCCTAATGTGTATACTATATCAAATCAATTCGCACTTCTCTCGACGAAAAAACCAAAAAGAAATCATTTCGCACCACACAAGAGAGTCTAGTCCCGTGTACTGTACCAAATCAATTCGCACTTCAAATGCCATTCAAAACTTTGAATCCATGTTATGTTCAATTAAAATATTTCGCTACGTGTATAATGCATGCAACCTGCTACTCAAATGAACATTTTAGTGCATTCCAAACGTATATACTACGCTTCAATATGAACTAAATTTGAATTTGTTTCTCTATTTGAATAAGATCTACAATCATGATTGTTGTCAAGTTAAACCATTTGAATTCGTTTCTCTATTTTAATAAGATCTACAATCATCATTATTGTCAAGTTAAACCATCGTTTGTATATTATCTTCACAACACACCACATGCTTACTGTCGAGTTAGATATGAACTATGTGTACTATATGAACTCGAACTCGATTTTTTGAATCCACTTTATGTTGATTTCAAATCACAGTACATTTCAAGCTCTAGCTAGATCTTCATAATCTAAACCATGTCTCATATGTATAATGTGTTTATCACATAATGTATGGTGCCCCACCCCCTACGCCTACAAGTATTTAGCTATGAGTTGCAAATGCCACACATTATCACAAATTCAAATAAAATGTGAGATGGTCGATATATAGTAGTATGGTTTAGATTGTTCGATATTTAGTTGTGAGCTGCAAACGCCACAAATTATCACAAATTCAAATAAAATGTGAGATTGTTCGATATATGGTATGATTTAGATTGTTTGATATTTAGCTGTGAGTTGCAAACGCCACGCATTATCACATTATAGTATAACATGTCCAAAACCACACCATGCGTATCACCGCTATATTCATGCATGCATAGGTTTATGGAAAATGATTAAAAACAACCGGAAGATTTTCTCTCGCGTCAACCGCATGCTCCGGACGACACGCGTCCTGGTGGGGCCAGCTCGCTGGGCAGCGTTATCTTCTTATCTCCAGCATCGGGTCACGAGAGCCACTCGTTCCACCGAGCTATTTCCATGGCACCTCATCTTCTCATCTCCATCTCCATCGATTCCTTCTCGTCCCGCACCTCTCGCGCTCCCATGGCCCGTGGACGCGCTCCACACGCTGCTACCCCCAACCTTTCTCTCACCCTTCGCTGCAAGGTGGCTTCGGGGAGGACGGCGCTCTGCTGGAGATGAGGCACCGGTGCTGCAACCCGAGTCGCCGTCGACCCCGCGCTGCTGCCGTGGCCCGACGGAGCTGCGTTGCAGCTCGAAATGCTACTACGGCGCTGCTGCGTTGCAGCAGGAGAGGCGACGAGCTGCTGCTACTTGCCGGCGGCGGAGCTGCGTTGCTACGACGGCGCTGCTGCCACGCCGACGGCGGAGCTGCATTGCAGCTCCGGTGGCGTCACGGCCGCTGCATCACAGCTTCGACGGCGTCGACGCCCGGTGCACCACAGCTCCGGCGGCGTCGTGGCCAGTGCATTGCAGCTCCGGCGGCGTCGACGACCACTACATCGGAGCTCCAATGGCGCAGCTCTTGCGGCGTAGACTCCGACTGCCGCTGTCGCAGCTCAGCTCCAGTGAAGTCGTGCCTGCTGCATCGCAGCTCCGGCGGCGTCACGCCCACTGCATCGCAGCTTCTGCAGCGTCGACTCCGACGGCCGCTGCAGCGCAGCTCCGGCGATGTCATGGCCGCGGCATCGATGACCGCTGTACCGTAGCTCCGGCGACCGCTGCATCGCAGCTCCGGCGGCGCCCGCTGCATCACAACTCGACCGGCCGTTGCATCGCAGCTCCGGTGGCGTCGCAGCCGCTGCCGCCGTGCTGGTAGGTGTGTTTGGAGCGCGACAATGGGTGCTGCATGGATGGTGCCTCTGCTGGGCGAGAGAGAAGATGTACGTTGAGGGCATGTGCAATCAGCGAACGGCTACGATGTGCAGGATTGTACGGTTATCAAGGCGGCTGATAACTGCGAGCTTATCAGCCGGCTTACGCCTAGCATCGGCCACTACCACTACGATCTCTTATTCAAATATATGAATCCACTTTCATATCGAATTATGATCTTTGTTAGTCTCTTACACCCACACAATCCTCTAACCTTTGTAGCTAACCCTAACTTTCTCTCGTGCATGCACACACCCTCCCCCTCCCTCAGCATTCTATCCATCGTGCACATTCATTTTATTTTCTTTAGGTCGTTCTCCCACGGTCTCCACAACTCCTTCTTTCCGACACACACCGATCGATAAACCTCTCTAGCGATGTCTGCCTACCACGTACACACACACTTTCCATCTCCTCCTTTCTCTGTCCATGCCTCGTGTCTCTCATATGGTCCCACACATGTGTAAACTCTCGCCCTCTTTTCATTGATCTCACAATCGCACACTCCTCCCCCTATGTAGCTAGTAGGGCTCTCGCACCACCTCCTAGCTTCATCTCTCTGTCTATCCATTTCTCTGGGCCTTATTTGTCTCTAACAAATGGATGTACACTGACCAATCTCCCACTATACATATAGCTAGCTAGGTCATTTATAACTCGTTTTCCGCACACGCCGATCGATCTACCTCATTAGTTATGTCTCTCCCTTCCTCCGACACACAACAATTGATCTACCGATCTAGTTAGGTCTGCTTACCAAACACATGGTCCCCCTTCATCATCCATGCATGCCTCCCGACACATCTATCACGCACATGCACACGCACACACAGAAACACATCCCCACTCTTCTTGATATTGCAGTTGTACCCTCCGTTTGTCTAGTAGGCCTCTCCCACCATCTCCGAGAAGCAACTCCACCACCCCTCTGGAACTCTACCTCTCTCTCTCTCTCTCTCTCTGTCCCAACCTATTTCCCGTCCTTCACTTATGTATGGATGTCGACCGATCTCCCTCAAGACATGGCTAGGTCTCTCCTTCTCAACACATATATGAGTCGATCTACCTCTCTAGCTAGGTCTCTGGCTCCCCCCCCCCACACACACTGATACATCGAGTGCTCTAGTCATGTCTCCCCGCCACACACAAACTTGCCCTCTCCCCTCTGACATTCCGGTAGGTTAGTCGCCCTATATCTTTGATGTGCACACACACAATTTCGATGGCTCTCTTCATCGATCTCGCACCCACACACTTGATCCTCTCTTCGACTCTATCGACATGTATGACCCGTCCCTCTCTTCTCGTGGATCGCCCCCTCTATATATGGTATAGGCAGGCCTCTATTTCACACACATTGCATGTGTCACATTTTTGTTTGAGACATCATCGACACATATTCCCACAAATACATTCACGAAATCACCCCCCATAACAAAAGACACTCACGAACGCACACGACATCTCTCTAGGTTTGTATCTCTCTCACACACACCCACGGAGGTGGGGGACATGCACAAAGAGAAGAGGTGCACGCACGGCGCACGTACTCCTGTCTCTTTCCCAACCACACCCGCGCGGGTACACGGTGGAGCTCATTTCTGTACAAAAAGGCAGCCCACATGGTAATTTGACATGTGTACTGGTTGTTCACTTGATGGAGGATTGTGTACCGCGGGTGAACAAACAAATTGCGACTTGACGCATTATTTTAAAAAAGAGGCAAACCATGTGGGGCCTACCTTAGAGGCAAGGCTCTATACACTGGAGATGCTCTGTACTACTTTTGATGTGTCTCGTCAACTCGTAGAACGAGGAGAAGCTTGCTTAGTATGCCCTCTCCCCCGCCCACGGGTGCGGTGGCTCGCAGAGTCGCAGGACGAGGAGAAGCTTGCTTACTACGCCTACGCCCGCTGCCTCGCCCATGCGCGCGGTGGCTCGTAGGACGAGGAGAAAATTTTACTACTCCCTCCGTTAGACATCTACTCCCCTACCTTGGTTAGAGAGATTATCATATTGTTTGAAATATATGTCTTTTAGCATATTTCAATATGAACTACTAGTACGTACTCCAAACACTGATGTATATAGACGTATTTTAGAGTGTAGATTCACTCATTTTGCTCCGTATGTAGTCCATATTGAAACGGACGTAGTAGTACGCACTCTCCCTCGCCCCTCGCCCCTCGACCCTCGCCCACGTGGTGGACGTGCAGCAATTCATTCGGTCTCAGATAGCCAGAACCATATACTGTAGTACCATTATTGCTCGACTTCCCGAAGAGGCGAAGAGCCAAGCAGAAGGTTAATATTTTTGAGATGCCAAGCGCAAGGTTTATAGGAGAACGAGTAGTAGTAGTACTAGTAGTATGTACTGTATGAGGAAGAAGGCAACAAGAATGTATGTTTTGCGTGACAGTCTATTCTTACAGGATGTGCTAGACCTAGTGGACCTCATTGTTGCAATGGGAGTACTATCATAGATGGCACGATTCAGAGTGGTGGGCAGCGGGAATAATTCGGAGCTGCTTAGTCTTAAACCCCATGAAGAAGTCCCATCGAAAGGAATAGCCATCCTCTACACGTGCTCCTATGTCAAATGAGTAAATGAGACAAAAAGAGAAAGAGACAAAGTAAAAAAATCACCAGCCTTAGAGCCAACCCTATTGTATCAGTGAATGATATTTGTACGTCGTGGTTGACATGGCTATCTTATTAACCATGCTGCGGAGGTAGCAGCGAATTTTTATTTATTTGCGGAGGTAGCAGCGGATGGATATTCAACGAGGTGTGAAATGATGGCTGCTTCCTTGGTTAAACATAGAGAAAGGTGGGCCTCATGATTTGACGGCTCATTAGTCATTATTACTGCCTATACTCTTTGCCCATATAATAACCGCGTGGTAGAGTAGTTGGCTATACTTTTAATAACCATGCTCGAAGAGAAGAGGTACACGCACCCACGCACGTACTAGTAGCACTCTTTGCGTCTTCCCCAAGACCCCAACCACACACGTGACATGGTGGAGCTCATTTCTGTACGATGATGCAGCCCACGTGATAATTTGACGCGTCTAGTAGCACTTAATGGAGGGTCGGGAACCACGCATGAACGGTGCCGCGTCATTTAGAAATAAAGTTTTTTTTCTTCAGTGGCATGTACGCAGTATAAATAGGTTCATATGGAGAGAAAAAGAAACCGCTCCACTATATATAACATAGCCAGGAGCCTACACGGTTGCTTGCTGGGGTTGCTCTCTTCACACTCTCTTTCACAAAATGACTGTGGCCACATCTCTAACATCCGGACGGATCACGTCCGCCGGGGGAAGGGGTGGATGCTTTGTGTAGATGCGGTCGCCGTCGCCGACGGCGAAAACCCACTATCTTCGCGTCCCGATCAGGGGTCCCCGCCGTTCTCTCTCACAAAGACGATGCGGTTGCCTTTGCCCCTTGCTCACTGCCGTGACGTGGGAAGTTGCCGCCTCCCACCGCCCTCCTCTAAGCTAGCTACATCCCGACATCCCTCAGGTACAACTTCCTTTACAGCCGGCTTGCACCACTGCCCCAGCTGCCCACATCACTCCATGTGGATATTTCTCTACTTCTTTGCCCCGCACGTACCTCTACTGGCTTCTACTGTATTTGTGATGAGTTTATGTCTCATAAAAACTAGTCCCACTAGTCTTATTCTAATCACACTTCAATTTCTTTGCCATAGGGATGCTCAGCTCGATTTTAGTGAAACTGCACAAAATGATCCGATGGTCAACGGGTTGCAAACTTCATTCCTTCGGAAGGTTCAACCTCACTAGCAAATTAAAGCCTAGTTAGGGTTTAGGGTTCAAGGCCTAGGGACTACATGGATCATTTTTTTCTTTAGCTGTCTATGTTCCAAAGTAAGTGTCAACTTTAGTACAACTTGTACTAAAGTTGGCAAAGTTGGCATAAAGTTGAGACACTTATTTAGAACGGAGGGTGTATTGGCTATGATCTGTGAATCATTGAGATGCAATAGCATGCATGCTAGTCTCCTTTGTATTTGATGGAATGTTGCAACGGGGCAACCTTGGATGCAACATACATGAAACAGAAGCTGAAAGATACATAGCATTGTACATTTTTTGCTGCTTTCGTGTTTTCGCTGAGCTGCCGTGTTTTCGCTGATTTCGCACTCCTCCACTGTAAGAGTGGAGGAAATTATAAAGAGTGGACACGCTCTACCTTCTTTCGCCGAAACGTGGGACATCCACCATCCGGTGCACGTGTCATGCACCAAAGTAAAGTGTATAATACAAGTGAGACTCAGCACCGTCGTACCACCTCAGTAATAATGACCAATGGGCCGTCAAATCACATAGACCCGGTAGTAGGTTGGACGGATGAAGCAACCATCACTCTTCGTTGAATCCGCTTCTCCCTTCAACGCATGTGCCAGTGAGAGGTCGCATGCGCTCTGCCCGGGCATGAATGCAGCACCGATTCTCTGGAGCGGCGCTGACCATTTCGGGCGGGAAGCGCGCGCGGGCGATGAAGGGGCCTTGGGTGGGCCAGGGTGGTCAGTCAGGAGCGGGCGTGGCAGCTGTCCCGATCAGACGCCCAGAAACGAGAGGATGCACCGACTCTCGGGGCTTCGTAGTTAGTAAGTACGTAGTACTACACACCATCTCTCTGTAGGTCGATGTGTCGCTCTCTCTAACTCACACACACAGGTTCATAGAATAGGAATATCGTGGGAGTGGGAAGCCACAGGAAGTGAGATAAATGGAGTGCGTACAAGAAGAAAAGAGGAACACGCACGTCCGTCAGAGACACAGTCGCTGCCTCGCACTGCAGCGTTTAGAACACATAAAAAAAGAAGCCAATAATATTTATTTTTTGTTGGCATGTATTAGCAGTTTACTACTTCCCGGCTAATCTCATTTTCTTTGTTTTACCATATTATTACAGTCTTATTTTCACTTCTTTCCACCACATGCTCACATTCCAAGGTGAATTAAATTGATGCATGCAATGATTAAAAGAAACCAACCAGTGCATGTAATCATTCCTACTCATTTAGTGGTCGTCCATGAAAATATTGTAATTAATGCAGATTAAAGTTTGAGTAATTTTGTAAACTACGAGATGGAGTACATTTCTCCACTCATCATCTGCCTTGGTTGATGATATTTCAAATTTAAGCCCTATAAACCGGAAAGGAGGGAGTAGTTAAAATATTTGGTCAAACTTTGACAAAAAATATATGACATGGGGTAAAAACCTGGACGGAGGTAGTAGTATGACTTAGGCCGAATACAAGTGCCCGCTTATTATTGGAAGAGAGCAAAGTGTACATACAAAGTAATTAAAATTGAATTTCTCAAAAATATTTAAAATTGGAGGATGGTGCAGCCCACCTTTCCGATATTTTGACCGTGTGTGCTTCAGTTGTTGTTCACTTCGAAGGGTCGTGTACCACACGTGAACGATAGTAAGCGCGACCGGGAGGCGTGCTGCGTTAATTGCGAGTTGACTCCTTCGAGCGTTAAATTTTCTTCACGTATTAGCATTGCCCTAGTATTTTTCTTCACTACGTTAAATAAAGAGTTCCATTTCATGCACAATTTATAACAATTTTTATGGAGAGAAAAAGAAAACCACTCCAACTATATACGCTGCAGCCTCGGCGCTTGTTTTCTAGGGTTTGCTCTCTTCACACTCTCTCTCCACTATATACATACATGTTGGAGCCTCACCGCTTGTAGTTGATCTCTTCACACTCTCTCACCCTCTCCAAATCTAAACAAGACTGCGTTGGCCTCTCTCTCTCTCACTCCCCTCACTGCTAGTCAAAGAGCCGGTAGGATCCCATCTGCCGGGGAAGGGAAGGAGGCTTAACGCTGTCGTCGTCGGCGAGGGAGGGAATCCACTACCGACGCAGATATTCTCTTTCACCCAGCGGCAGCGCTGGAGGGCCTCCAACCCCTTCTTCCTCGCTGCCGTACATAGTGTGGGCAGATCGGCCTCCGGCCGCCCACTGAGCCACACCCCAAGAACCTTAAGGTATAATTTACTTAATCCACATGCATTGCTCTAGCTGCATGTGGATTTTTTCCACTTCTGCACTCGAATCTAGGTATTGGATCATTCAGGAAAGTAGTGAGGAAAGTTGTATATCATGAATCTAGGACGTGGTTCAAAGAGGAAAGGAAGGGGGGAAAGTAGTACAGACTGGCTATCCAGCACCTACGTTGGTTGAAAAGGGAAAACAATGACAAACGCAGTACGCACATCTGTAATGAACTGATCTTTTTGTGGGTGGGGGACAAGGCTGTAGAGTTTGAGCAGGACTAGATTTGCTGCCCTCACATAGGGAAAGGTTTCTAAAGATAACAAAAACTGGGACCAACACAAATATGCTCCTTGGTTGTTTGTTCTTTGTTGCAACAGACTGTGCATCACCCCTTTATATACATCGGTAGATGCACATGGTGCTAGTGCGTCCACTGTCCCGTGCAACTCTTTAGCTATTCTTAATCTAATAATGCCGCTGGAAAATTGAAGCAATGCCACAATTAAAAGCAAATTATATGCTTAACGAATTTTATTGTTAATATAATCTCTCTGTTAATATGAATCAATGCCACTGTTTGAGAAATGCTACTGTCTTGCTTTCTTTCCCATTTAGATAAGTAAGATGCTTCTTTTTGTGGGCTCCTGTGTCATCCACCGTTATTGACCAGTAACTGTTTCCTTTGCACCTCTGTGTAAATAGGGTTATCTACTTCACCTCGTTGCTATTGCGACCTTTTGTTGCACTGCACAAAACACTTTTGCTTTAAGAGTGTTTTGTGCAGTTCAACCAAAATGTCACATCGACAACGTTGCTTGATTGCTTGATCTTAGTGGAACTGCACAAGAGGAGATCTGACTTCCTATCTGTGTTGGCAAATTTGTTTCAGATCTTCTTCTTGTGAGTTGTTTGAATTCCGCGTCATGAGAGGTCAGTAATGGCCTTCTTCCACATGATTGTGTAGTGTGCTTTCATATGTTCCGCTACTTATACGGTAATGTTGCTTGATTTTAGTGAACTCCACAAAAAGAGACCAGACTTCCAATCTGTATGTGCACCGTAATATCCCATCGAGGTAAGAGAATGATATTTCACAACTGTTGGCCTGTATTTTGCTACTGTCATCAGAAAAGTAATGTTATTGTTTAGTGCTATACTTGTGCTCCCTAATTGACATGCCAAATCTTACATTGAAGGCGAAGCTTGTCTGTTATTGAACCAAGTGATGAAGGGGAAGAACAAGCAGAAGAAGAACAAAAATCAACTCCCGGTGCTGTAATGAAGCACTGGAACTGTGATGACACAAGTAATGATATAGTTTTGCATCTTAATTTATTGCTATGGCTGGAACGAGCAATTGTTTTGCCACTGTGATTTGATGCCACTCTTAATGTAATATGTAATTATCTCTACTTGTGCAAACAGGGATCTTGTTTGAAGATAACATATATTTTAGTGGAACTACACAAGAAGATGTTGGAAACATTAAACTAATCGAGGAGTTGATAGTAAGCATGGCAACCACAGTAGATAATAACGGATGGTTCCGGAGAAGTGCTTCATCTGCATGCTCTACACAATAAGCCTCCTGACAAAGGTTGGTACCGGCCCACGGATTTCATCCATATGATTGAGCTTTACATCTCTATTGGTGTTGTGCTACTACTGTTTAGCTACTCTCATGAGAAAGTGGTATTGTTTCGCATGTTAATCTAAGGCTACTAATAAATTGATGCACCGTTTTGCCACCGTTATAGCCACTGATAAAATTAAGTAATAATACAGTTCAAGTTGAGCTGCTGTGTTTGGTATCATATCATTTCCTATGAGGATAATGAGGAGATGCATCTCTTTGTGACTATACATTTCATCAGTTACTCCCTTTGTTAATGTAATGGTTGTTTTAAATATTTCCTTTCCTTTTTTTCAAGCAAACAGGGATGCAAGCATTTAGTTGTTCTCTTGTCTTTGCACAATATGATCATCCTCCTCTGAAGAAGAATATGGAGTACGTGAAGTGCCTAGTTCCGATTATGCCAGGATGAAGAAGCCCAGTCTATCTTCTCATCAGAAGGAGTAGTTGAAGGATGGTTACATTACTCCCCACAAGACCAAACTAACTTCAGCTTAGAAGGACTCACAGATTTCCATCTTTTTTGCTGTGATGGGCAAGTACAATGTTGTTCTAGGATTCTTTCTGGTGAGTTCCATTTTTTTAAATGTGTGCTCTGCATGGACCATGTAGGTGCCTGTTTAAACTATAAATTCATAATACAGTTTGCTTTACTAATCTTTTTTTTGTATTTATGCAAACAGGGGTGCTCAGCTTGATTTCAATGGGAACTGCACAAAATGTTCTGATGGTTCGTGCCCATTACACTTCATCATGCACAATACATCGAATGTTCTTGAATAATTCATTTCCACCTCCAGCCACAAAATTAGCTACAAGAAAGGAGGTGCCGATATGTTCAAGGCATTGCAACATATAAAGGCGAAATCATACAAGCTACGCATGAATTTGGTTGATTTTGGTGGAACTACACAAAAAGAACAGCTGGTTTATTTAGCACGAGGTGCCATGTCAATGTCCGAACTGATGGCAAACCTCGCCCATTCCACAATCGTAGGCATTTGATATTTTGGAATGGGAAAACCTTGTCAAAGTTTGCTCATTGATGTACGCAAAAAGACACGCATTTGATATTTTGGAATGGGACAACCTTGTCAAATTTTGTTCATTGATGTTAGCAAGAAGACATGCGTTAGATATTTTCGAAAGGGACGCTCTTTAGTAGTAAATATTGGCTCTGACATGTGAATCACTGAGATGCATAATCATTGATTGTTTTGAATGTTCTCTATGAATTGCCAGGCCTGTGAGTTTGATTGCAATGTACAGGCATGCTAAAAAGCTGCTCAAACTTTTTGTACATGTGAAACTGCTGCAAACGAGGTGATCACCGTGCGCCCTGGGAATAATGCTAGTACGTATTGTTTTGCATGTTCATCCAATGCCAGCGATACAAGAATTCAAACTAATAGAACTAAATTCATTCATACACGGCCGGATTTCATATATACATGCCGGATTTCATTACATTTCATACATTATTCAACTAAAAAGGGGTGCGCTGGAGGTATAATTAATTAACCTAATCTATGATCTCCGGCGCCCATTTCCCGTGTCCGGATGAGCCGAACAGAAGCTTATTCTCCAGCACAGCTCTCTGACTCCACGTCGCCGCCAAGAAGCTAATCGGCCATCAGTGTTCAACCCGCCAAGCTTGGCTTCAACCGGAGGGTAGCAGCGGTGGCCTTACTTGGACCCGAGCGGCGGTGACCTACCGTGTTCTACTCTTCCTTGTTTTCTGTGTGGTGCGGCCTTGTTGGCAGTGGGGCGGGGCCTCGACGGAGCCGGCGATGTCCTCTGTCTTGTTGCCGGCGGGGCGGCGCCTCAGCGGAGCGGGCGAAATCCTCCCCCTCGTTGCCGGCAGGGCGGGGCCTCGGCGGAGCCAGTGATGTCCTCTGCCTCATTGTTGGCGGGGCGGGGCCTCGGCGGAGCAGGGCCTCGCCGAAGCCGGCGAAGTCCTCCGCCTCGGTGCCGGCGGGGCGGAGCCTCAAAGGAGCCGGCGGTGTCCTCTGCCTCGTTGTTGGCGGGGCGGGGCCTCGCCGAAGCCGAAGAAGTCCTCCGCCTCGGTGCCGGCTGGGCGGGGCCTCGGCGGAGCCGGCATTGTCCTCCGCCTCATCGTCGGTCTCGTCAAACAGCGCCTCGTCCGCTTCCTCGCCCTCTTTGTAGGCGGCCACAACCTCCGCCACAAGCATGCGGTACTGCCAGCGCGTGGGACGGCTCTCGCGGGCGGAGTTGTATGACTCGAGCAGCGCCTCCTGCTCCGCCCGCTCCACAGTGATCTGCTCCTCCGCCTGCAGGTCCTCCTGGAGGACATGGTGGTTGTAGGCGGCGTCGGCCTGCGCCTCCCGGAACTGCTCCTCACGCTTCTGCCTCACCATGTCCATGTATTGGGCACGGTCCTTGCCGATGGTCATGGTGCAATGCACCGGTGAGGATGGCGCGGAGGAGGGGGTTGGCGCCGGATCATCGACTACCACGTTCTCCATTGGGACGTCGTCGTCCTCCGGCTGCCTTCTGGCCAGCCAGTCGGTAGCAATGGCTGCCATCTCCTTCTTGTCCGTCGTCCACCCGTCCCGAAGAGTGCCGGAGCGCGAGGAAGCCATGGTGGGAGTGGTGTGGACAGGAGAAAGGGAACGGAGGCGGATGACTGTGGCTATGGCCGGTGCAGCAGTTTATCTAGCAATGGTGGGCAGCGGAGGGATGGACGGGTGGAGTCGGAGTAGCCGCCTCGGCAACCGCGTATCATTAATGTGGGTGGCAGACGGACGGACGGACGACAGTTGTGTCGTTTGAATGCGGAGCAATCACCTGCACCGGGAAGCGGCGCGGGCGGCGCTGACCGTTTCGGGCGAAAAGCGCGGGCGGGCGAGGGAGGCGGTCTGGGTGGGCCAGGGCGGTCAGACTCATGCTTGGCAGCGGGTCGGTCCAGTAGCCAGACATGTTGGCTCGCCAGCGAGCTCGCCGAGCTGAGCGACCACAATCAGACGATGGACGTGGCTTCCGACCAGGAGCCGGTGCCACTGCCCAAGCCGGTTCATGCCGTGTTCACCATAGAGCAGGTGCGGCTGCACTTCGACTCCCTAATGGCGGAAGAGCTACCAGCGCAGGAGGACCTGTGCTACAACCTCCATCTCCTCAACAAGCACCGGCTAGCGGAAGGACGAATCGCCGACGAACAAGCGAATGACAATGCCATCGTGGACATGTGGCCCTATGATCCTGGCTTCCTGAATGAGCAGCGGGCGCTGTATCAGACCATCCGTAGGGCCCGCGAGGCCCTCTCCGTCGTCCTTCGAGTTGTTGCGCTCGCCGTGGCACCGCCGTCTCACGTTGTCAACATGGTCAACGAACATGAGGAATGAGGAGATGACTTTACTTGGAGAGGATGACAGTGGCGACCCACCAGGGCCATAGCCGCACGTACGCAAGTGCCTCCTTATTATATACAACTATAATTTTTTTGCTTCCTCCTGGTTTCCTGACATCACGGTCCCACACCATTGTCAACCTATATAGTCAATAAACGAGAGAATTGCACAAGGAGCGGCCGACAGCTGGGACCCAGCAGCTCGAGCAGCATTTGTTTTTTGAGGTGTGAGCAGAGTTTTTGTGGAGCGATGTTTTTGTTGTTGTTCAGAGGAGCAGGGTATCAACTGGGCGGGCTGTGGCCTGTCTGGCCCAGGCTATTGTTTTATGTCGACGAAATATCGAGCCCAGATATTAATTTTTCAATGTGAAAATGGCTAGCCCAGCTATACATTTTTTTTGCGGAATACTCAACCCAGGTCAACTTGTTATTCTCCGCCCTGCATTAGACTTGCCAAGAAAATGGGCTTTAAGAAATAATAAATGGGCTATAATTAAAAAACTTGGCTGTAAATATAAAAAACACACTGAACAGGTAATTTTTTTAAGGGACAATTCCATTTCTGCCCCTAATTGGAACCCACTACTCAAATTTGCCCCTAATTTCAATGTGTGCTCAAATTTCCCCTCTACCGTTAGTTGCCCTTATAGAAATGCCCTTCTGCGTCGTTACCGTCCGGTCAAACAGCTTTGACCATCTCGAAAAAATAGCAAAATAAATAAATAAAAACTAAAATTTGGTGGGATCGAAGGTACTCAGGTTCACAAGGTGCGTGCAAATTTTCATGTTGTTTGGGCATTCTAGGAGGTCGTGGCAAAGGAAAAATAGTAAATATGTATTACTGTGAACAGTAAATTCAAAAAAATAACAAGAAAATTCAAAAAAATATGAATTTTTTTGGCATCCAAGATGCTCAGGTGCGCAAGGTGTGTGCAAAATTTTGTTGTGTTTGGACATTGTAGGAGCTCGTGGAGAAAAAACAAAATTTGCCTCGGAAAAAAACTTTGAAAAAATACACTTTTTTGCTTTTTTTTGCTAGCGCTCCTCGCATGTCATTTGATAACAAAATTTTGCACACACCATGCACATCCGAGCATCTTGGATTCCAAAAAAATTCATATGTTTTTGAATTTTCTTGCTATTTTTTTGAATTTACTATTCAAAGATGTACAGATTTATTGTTTTCCTTTGCCACGAGCTCCTGGTATGTCTAAATAGCACGAAAATTGGCACGCACCTTGCACACCTGAGTATCTTCCATCCCTCAAAATTTTAGATTTTTTTTTAAAAAATTGCTATTTTTTTTGAGATGGTCAAAGTTGTTTGACCGGACTGTAACCGCGCAGAAGGGCATTTCTATAAGGGCAACTAACGATAGAGGGGCAAATTTGAGCATACATTGAAATCGGGGGCAAATTTGAATAGTGGGTTCCAATTAGGGGCAAAAATGGAATTGTCCCTTTTCTTAATTTCATTACTTGTTGCGCGCGCAAAATTTTGTTAGATTTTTACCTAATACAAATTTATTTTGAAATTATATTTAATCTGACTCAAAATTTTGAGTTAAAAAATATTTCGGATCCCATCAAAATGTGGGAAATTTTGTTGAATTTTTTTTAGCGGTTGGTTGAAATTACTAACCGTTGTCCTGGCTAGAAAATAGGCTATAATTTTAACAAACAATAAATGGGCTGAGTAAATTCCATTAGAATTAAAAAATGGGCTGTACATTATAACAAATCGCAAATGGGCTATATGTTCTATGCCACAGATGTGATGGTCACTTGTGGGCCTACTAAGTTGACGCGTACGCAAGGCTTTGTCAACTTATACTCAACACACGATTCTAGTAGCAGTGGCCGT
Organism: Thinopyrum elongatum; assembly: GCA_011799875.1. NCBI lineage: Eukaryota > Viridiplantae > Streptophyta > Magnoliopsida > Poales > Poaceae > Thinopyrum > Thinopyrum elongatum. The sequence continues at coordinate 51,809,475 of CM022300.1, forward strand.
TGGATGTCCATCTAAAGGCTGTGGTGCTTCTTCAATCTCGGATATTCATGCTTCAGCCGCCCAAACCACCGCTGGTGGTACCGCCTGCTACCGCCTCCCGTGGCCGGCTGTGTTGCCGCGCAGGCCTCATCGGCCCACCCTACTCCCATCGCCGTCCAGGCCATTCCTCTACTCACCAACACCTCCTGTTATTCTCCGACGACGGCAGCCTCACACCGCAGGCGAACCAGTGAACCCTCGTACTCCCCTCCGTGTGGGCATCCACTGATGTGTCTTCGCCGGCTCCGGGTCGTTCCCTTCCTAGGCCTCGCCATCGTCCACCGCGTTGGTTCTCTCGGCGTGGCGTGGTCAACTTTGTCAACAAACGATAGCCATCGGAAGAAGCATGTACGTGGAGTGGCTGATAGTAGGGACCCGCATGGCCCATGGCCGCACGCGAGCAAGTCCCTCCTTATTATGCGAAAACAAATGATTTCTCCCCCTGACAGGTTTGAGCCACCAGCTACATCTTCGCATGCAGGGAAGTGTTTCCTTTATTACGCGGAAAAAAAAGTTACCTTTCCCTGACAGCTGGGACCCACCAGCTTTATTATCATCCATTTCGCGAAAATATAGATTGTACCAAAGATGCTAAATTGTTTTCTTTTTATTTTAACTCGAAAAAGAAGAAATTAAAAAAACCAGAAAACATCTTCGCACGCAAGGAAGTGCCACCTTATTACGAGCAAAAAATTATTCCCCCCGCTAGCTGGGACCCACCAGATTTGGAGGCTGACTTGTGGGCCAACTAAGTTGACGCGTACGGGCTTTGTCAACTTAGTCAAAACGATTCTAGCTGCACTGACCGTTGGATGTTAAATCAACGGCCGTGCTGCGTCTTCAACCTCTGGTCTTCTTGCTCCAGCCGCCCAAACCAGGCCCGCCGTACCGCCTGCTCCAGCCTCTCGTGGCCGGCCGTGCTGCCGCGCAGGCCTCACGGACTGACCATACGGTGACTGACCAAGCCTTCCCTCTACTCACCCACACCCCCTGTTATTCTCCGGCGACGACAGCCTTACGCCGCAGCCGAACCAGTGAACCCTCATAATCCCCTCCGCGTGGGCATCCACCCGCCTCATCTTCTCTGGCTCCTCATCGTTCCCTTCCTAGGCCTCGCCGTCGTCCACCGCCTTGATGCTCTCGGCGCCTCGTGGTCAACGAGGTCAATGAACGACAGCCATCGGAAGTGGACTTTAGGCTATTAGGCTGACAGCTGGACCCACCAGCTACATCTTCGAACACAAGGAAGTGCCTCCTTATTACTCGCAAAATAAAAATGATTCCTCCCCCTGACAGCCGGGACCCACCAGCTATATCTTCGCATGCAAGGAAGTGCATCCTTATCCTCCCTGACAGCTGGGACCCACCCGGTCGAAGCGTACGTAGCATTGCTGTACGTACATACTGGTCCATCGGTCTCTCTGCAACGATGAACCGTGGCCGAGCAAGCAGTGGCACGTGTAGTAGTAGAGCCCCCGACATAGCAGTTCAGGCAGTCCCTTCTAAACTGTGTACACGTATGTACAACCACATGCCAAAAAATACGGCCACGTACATACATACGGGCGGGGTCTCGAACGCCTACTCGCGCATATGTATGGCCAGGGCTCGTGTACATGGAGAGGCAACGGACGGCAGCAATGGCGTCCTGTTCATCGGGCAGCCAACTGGTTGGGTTGGAACGGAGAAACAATGTCCTGTTCATCGGGAGGCAATAGACTGGGTCGGAATGCGTCCTGTTGAACGGGAGCCAACCGGCTTGGATGGAACAGCCAAAACGGGGTCTGGCGTACCGCAGTACGGAGGAAACGGCCTTCAGTTCGACCGGCTACGGTCGAAACGGCATCCTGTTCATCGGGAGGGGTGTGGCGTATCGCAAATGGGAGGAAACAGACTTGTTTTGGAGCGCTACGGTCGAAACGGGGATCCTGTTCATCGGGAGGGGTGTGGCGTACCGCAAAATGGAGGAAACAGACTTGTGTTGGAGCGCTACGATCGAAACGGGGGTCCTGTTCATCGGAGGGGTGTGGCGTACCGCAAAACGGGACTCCACGGGCTACTGTTCACCCACCGTCGACTTGCTTCAGTCTCCACCTGCATTGTTCATCCACCACATCTTCCTCCTGCCTCCACCAGCTACTGTTCATCCACGGGCCACTGTTCATCCAGCCCTCCACCGGCTACTGTTCAACCAGCCCTCCACGGGGTCCTGTTCATCGACCCCCAACCAGCTCGGTTGTGGCGGCCTCCTCTCGGGGTCCTGTTCGTCCAGCAGCAACGACCTATATACTACCACAGGGTCCTGTTCATCCAACCCCCACCGGGGACTGTTCATCCAACCCCAACCATGTATGTCTCGACTTGTTCAACCGCAACCCCCACGTTCACTGTTCATCAAGAGGCAGCAAGTTCGATCGGCTTCAGTAAGCAGCAGCAGCAGCAACGATCGATCGCTCGGGTTCAGTTAGTAGCAGTAGCGAAGTAATCGCTCGGGTTCAGTTAACATCCAAGGGATCGATCGCTCGGGTTCAGTAACGTAGCTAGTGCAATCGCTCGGGTTCAGTTAGAACCCAACTCCTCGCACACACGCGCATACGTATACGAGAGAAACGCGCATCGCTCGGCCCCGACCACCCATCGTAACCGGGAACTCGCCGAAATTTTCCTCGCCCTCGCTTCTACCATGATTTTTTCCGTCATGGATGGCCCAAAGAATGTCATGCAGGTGCGTCTCCGGCCCGCCCAGGGCGAAAAGCCAATTTTCTGTCATGATTTTTTGTCATAGAATTAGGAGCCCACACTACTAGAATCTGGCAATTTGCCATCTGTCCCCTCTTTGCCGTCTGCCAGCGGACGGCAAAGAGTGTCTTTGCCGTCTGCTTTGTCAAAGCAGACGACAAAGAAGCAGCTGATGGCAAAGAGATTCTTTGCCGTCAGCTGCGTCTTTGCCGTCTGCTAGCAGACGACAAAGAGGCATTTGGCAGATGGCAAAGAGCAAAGGTGGGGCCCACAGGGGCACGGCGTCCACACGCTAATGGGGCACCCTCTTTGCCGTCTGCTGGCAGACGGCAAAGAGAAAACACACCACGCGGATCGATGAGGTGGCAACATCTTAGACACACTGTGAGATCCACCCCACGCGTAGCCCACCCCACGATCTCTCCTGTGCCTTATCCGGCCCCACCACTCTCTTTCTCCCTTATCGTTCCAACCCACCACATGATCTCTCTCCCTTATCTCTCTCATGAATGAACTGGAGGCCGCGAGGCCGGCGCCGCCGCCCCTGAGCCGGAGGCCACCGCCGCTCCCTGCCTTGGTCCGCCACCGCTCCCTGCCTCGGGCCGCCGCCCACAACCTGCCTCGCGCGTCGGCCGCCGCCCTCTGCCTCCCGCCGCAGCCCCGGCCGCCGGTCCGCCCACCCCGCCTGCCGCCTCCCCAGCAACCGCTCAGCCGCGCCGTCCTTCCTCTCCCCCGCCGCCCTTCTTCCTCTGGCCGCCATCTTTCTTCCTCTCCCCCTCGCCTGAGCTCCGGCGAGCTCACCTCCGGCCATGCTCGGCCACGCCAGCACCCTTCTTCCTCTACCCAGCCGCCCATGTTGCTCTCCCCCGCCACTGCTGCTCCAGCCATGGTCGTCGTCGTCCGCTGCTACTCCGTCCATGGCCGCTGCTCCGGCCGCCGTCGTCCACTGTTGCTCCGTCCACCGTCGTCGTCTGTTGTTGCTTTGGCCACACTGCTCGCTGCATGCAGGATGCCGCCACAGTCATGCTCGCCGGACGCTGGACAAGTTGCTCACCGAACGCCGAACACGTTGTACGCGGGGCGCCGGACACACTGCTCGTCGGACACTGGACACGTTGTACGCAGGACGCCGGACACGCTGCTCATCGAACATTTTTTTTATATTTCCCAAAATTCTTTGCCGTCTGTGATGTAATGAGGCTCACGGCAAAGGTTGTGTATTGGCTGACGGCAAAGAGAGTCTTTGTCGTCTGAGCCTTTGCCGTCTGCCAGCAGACAGCAAAGTGGCCTTGCCGTTATTTGTTCAGCCGGATTGTTGGCCGTCTGCTGGCAGACGGCAAAGGCTTTGCCATCCGCTAGGCATGCCTTTGCCCGTCTGCTATGGCAGACGGCAAATTAGCAGATTCCAGTAGTGCCACCACATCTATGATGATACCGGGTTTTGTCACAATTATCATCATAGAAGTGTCATAAGCATGACATAAACAATTTTTGTTCGGCCCAAAATGTCATGGATGTGTCTTTTTTTTGTAGTGTAACGATACTTTATCTGGTGTCCTTGACCATGTTAAAGGTTCGTTCCGAACTTAATTCATCTTGGCGAAAGCCGTCCAAAATTTGGGGTTTCCCGCCCAAGTCAGGACCACGATCTTTGATGACGGTTGCCATGTGCTCTTCATCAACTACCATTTTATCTAGTCCGTTGAATTGCAATGGTCCTTTGACTATGGCCGTTCGATCAGATTCACCGGATGTAGTTATTTCCCCGCGCATATATATACTGCATCGCCAACCTTCCCCAAATCCATTCCGCCTCTTCGCCATCGTCACTTTCCGAAGCCCTACAGTAGTGCTCCACCTTGAGCTCGACAACATCGATCATCTTCGCCGCTTTGCTACCGGAAAGAGGTCGCCGGAGTCATTCCTCGCTGCCGCGGATCATCTTCCTCCCTGTGCCGCTGTAGTGGCTGCACATCACCGAGTTAGGGTATGTGTAGCGTGAACTCGTTCTTCCATTCATCTTGTTCGAGTTCGTCCGCGGTAGTAATTACCTGTATTTACCACATTTCTCAGATCTTTTTTGATAGGTAAATTGTGTGGATGTGGTTTGTAGAAGTCCCTCGCATCCGGAAATTTTTAGATCTAGGGTTTGTGTTAAGTCTCGTACGAACAAAATGCTTAGCATGTTAAATAGTATATTCTTTGAACCTACTAGTTCGTTCTACACATTTCTTTCATCCGAAATATTTCTCAAAGTCGGCACCTAATTCTTCTTCAGAACATTTTTCTCAAAAACCTCGCTGTGAGCATTCGTAACCCTGTCCCCATTTTCCCTCGCATCTATCCTTATTCACAGGTAAATGCAGTTAGTTGAGGATTCAGCTCGATCAGTGAGCCTGGCTGAGGGAGATGATGTTGTTCTGGGCACAAGAGATGAATCCAAAGCTCCGAATGCAAAGGGCCCAATGGTAGGCCCATCAACCAGCAAGCGTAAATGAACCGAGCAAAATGCCGACCAGCAGGAAGAGAATGCTCCGAAGAAGAAGAGGGGTGGTAGACAAGCATATACAAACACAGCTGAATATAACTCCCATGATCCTTATAATACTGTTCCAGGAGAAACAAAGCAACAGAGAGATAAGCGTCTGCAATGGATTCAACGCCATTGGGTGCACAAATGGTTCAGTTATGAATTTGTTCATCCTCGGTTTGCTCAAAACTTTGCATTTCATCGACCATGGGGTGACTGCCGGGAAATTTCTCTCATCTTTACCTAATATTAAAAAATGAAAGCTTTCATAGTTCTCCATACGTCTGGTTTTATTTAATTGTTTTTTCCAGATTTGTGTCCACCAGGTTTTACGCCGTGGGAAATCCCAACATCCCAACCTACAAAGGAGAGTGTTAAAAAAACATACGAAGGAGAGACCGATACGGTCGCGCGCACGACTGAATAAGGAGGAAAACGTGGGAGCAAAAATCAATTTAACCGGGACTCCAAAACACCCATGATAAATAGCTCCGCACATGAATCTAGCTGATCCAATCGGGACGTCGTGGGAATCTGGGGCTTCATCATGCTCGTGATTTTTTTCTCCATCACACGTGATTTCTGCTCTCACAATAATTCTTCGCCTCCTCTTCTAATTCCTCCCATAAATATTGGCTGGGTCCTGTGGAGGCAGAAGAGCTGATCGGCCTCTTGGACCCGGTTGTCGCCGTCACCTATGATCCCAAGAAGAAGGGCAGCGATGTCTCCCTTGCTTTGCCCTTCACCAGGGTTCAACGGATTGGAATTGGTTTTGGCGGTAGGCGGATGGCATCGCCGCCGCCGGCGAGGGGACGGGTAGGTGGCGGCCCTCTGATGGGGGAGCGACGCACTTCTATTTCTTGAACACTTTGTCAAACAGAAAAGGAAAAGAAAGCAGGGAAGCAGTCACAAGCTAGGGCTATAGCCGCAGCCTCTCCAACCTGGGCACGGCAGGAGCACCGGCTTCCAGGACGCCCCTCTTCACCTCCCCTTTCTCCATCTTCTACCCCCTTTCTCCCGCTTCCCTCCTATTCAGCCCCCTCTGACCTGAAGCAGCGGGTTGAGGATGCAGTGGCCTGGCTGAAGAGGCGGACGGAGGAGGCAGTGGCAATGCGCTTGACTACCGAGCCTGCGTGGGTGCGATGAAGCTGGCTAGGCTCTGTGATGTTGCGATGCTCTGCACTTGCACATCAACTTCGCACGGTCACCTTCACAGAGCAAGCTGGATGCTGTCATAGTTTGGCGAAGCTTTGGAATAGGAGTCGAGGAGAGACCAGTGATAGTGGAGAACCCCTATGCACTTTGGCTAGCTAGAAACGAGACTCGAGAGGGAAAGAAAGTTTTTGAAGCTCGGGCGATTGCAAGCATGATGATAGCACACTTGTAGGAATGGCAGGTGATGCATCCACCAAAGGAGCGGCAGCCAAAGCAGATGGAGATGGAGAGATGGTAGCCACATGAAGACAGCTTGGATGTGATGGCTCATATCCGCGTCAGTATTTCCCCGAAGAGGAAGGGATGATGCAGTACAACTTCGGTAGGTATTTCCCTCAGTTATGAAACCAAGGTTATCGAACCAGTAGGAGAACCAAGCAACACTATGTAAACGGTACCTGCACACACAGAACAAATACTTGCAACCCGATGCGTAAGAGCGGTTATCAATCCCTCACGGGTAAAAGGTAGATTGGTTTGTATGATTTTGGATAAATAGATCTCGCGGTAACACAAAATAAAATAAATAAAGAAAAAGTGCAGCAAGGTGTTTTTGGGTTTTTAGAATAATAGATCTGAAAACAAAAGCAAATAAAAATAGATCTCAAAGCAAATATGATAAAGAATAGACCCGAGGGCCGTAAATTTCACTAGTGGCTTCTCTCGAGAAAAATAGCATACAGTGGGTAAACAAATTACTGTTGGGCAATTGATAGAACTTCAAATAATTATGACGATATCCAGGCAATGATCATTATATAGGCATCACGTCCAAGATTAGTAGACCGACTCCTGCCTGCATCTACTACTATTACTCCACACATCGACCGCTATCCAGCATGCATCTAGTGTATTAAGTTCATGGAGAAACGGAGTAATGCAATAAGAACGATGACATGATGTATACAAGATCTATTCATGTAGGAATATACCCCATCTTGTTATCCTTAATAGCAACGATCAATACGTGTCTTGCTGCCCCTTCTGTCACTGGGAAAGAACACCACACGACCGAACCCATCACAAAGCACCTCTTCCCATGGCAAAAAAAATCGATCTAGTTGGCCTAACTAAACCAAAGATTCGAAGAAGAAATACGAGGCTATAAGTAATCATGCATATAAGAGATCAAAGAAACTCAAATAACTTTCATGGATAAATATATCTGATCATAAACTCAAAGTTCATCGGATCCCAACAAACACACCGCAAAAAGAGTTACATCAAATAGATCTCCAAGAGACCATTGTATTGAGAATCAAAAGAGAGAGAGGAATCCATCTAGCTACTAACTACAGATCCGTAGGTCTACAATGAACTACTCACGCATCATCGGAGAGGCACCGATGAGGATGATGAACCCCTCCGTGATGGTGTCTAGATTGGATGAGGTGGTTCTGGAACTTGCGGCGGCTGGAATTGTGTTTCGTCGACTCCCCTAGGGTTTTTGGATTTTTGGGGTATTTATAGAGCAAAGAGGCGGTGCGGTTGGCGGTCGAGGTGGGCACAACCCACCAGGGCGCGCCTGGGCCCCCAGGCTTGCCCAGGTGGGTTGTGCTCCCCTCGGAGCCCCCCTCTGGTACTTCTTTGGCCCAACAGGTGTCTTCTGGTCCAGAAAAATTCTCCAATAAGTTTTGAAGCGTTTGGACTCCGTTTGGTACTGATATTCTGTGAAGTAAAAAACAAGCAAAAAACAGCAACTGACATTGGGCACTACGTCAATAGGTTAGTCCCAAAAAATGATATAAAGTTGATATAAAATGATTGTAAAACATCCAAGAATGATAATATAACAGCATGGAACAATAAAAAATTATAGATACGTTGGAGACGTATCAGCATCCCCAAGCTTAATTCCTGCTCGTCCTCGGGTAGGTAAATGATAAAAACAGAATTTTTGATGTGGAATGCTGCCTAACATGTTCATCACATATTCTTTTCTTTTGTAGCATGGACATTTGAACTTTTATATGGTTTAAAGCAATAGTCTAGTTTTGACATGAAGATTTCATACTCAAGCATATCAACAAGCAACCATTTCTTTCAAAATATCAACACTACAGCAAGTTATCCCTAGCCCATTATGCTCAATCATTGATCCATTCATGAAACACACTCGCATATTAGCTACATCCAATGCTCAAGTACGATCATAGTGCCCCTTAGTTGGTGATTTATAAGAGAAGATGGAGACTCAAATAAAAATAAAAATTGTATAAAGTAAATAGAAAGGCCCTTCGCAGAGGGAAGTAGGGATTTGTAGAGGTGCCAGAGCTCAAAGCGAAAAAATAGAGATAAAACATTTTGGGTGGCATGCTTTTCCTGTCAACAAAAATGATCGAGTAGTTCCCAATACTTTCCATGCTAGATATATCATAGGCGGTTCCCAAACAGAAAATAAAGTTTATTCCTTTTTCCACCATATTTTCACATTCCATGGCTAGCCGTATCCACGGGTGCCGTCCATACCAACACTTTCAAAGGAATTTATTATTTGACAACATAAAGTAAATTCATTTTTCATTTCGGGACTGGGCATTCCTAATACCTTTGCTGTACTCTCGTGCAATGACAAGTGAATAAACACTCATCTTGAGAATAACACATCTAGCATGGAAAAATATCAGCCACCCCCTACCGTTTCATGAGCGGTATGAGCACACAAAAAGGAAATTATTTTGAAGATTAGAGATGGCACATACAAATTGGCTTAGAACGGCACGGGAATACCGCATATAGGTAGGTATGGTGGACTCATATGGAAAAACTGGGTTTAAGGGTATTGGATGCACAAGTAGTATTCCTACTTAGTACAAGTGAAGGCTAGCAAAAAGATTGAGAAGCATCCAACCAAGAAACGAAAAATCACGCAAGCGAGCATTAAGCATAACTAACACCGAATAATGCACCACAAGTAGGATGTAACTTCATTGCATAACTATTGACTTTCGTGCTTGCATAGGGAATCACAAACCTTAACACCAATATTCTTACTAAAGCATAATTACTCACCAACATGACTCACATATCACTATCATCATATCTCAAAACTATTACAAAGAATCAAGTTTATTTTGTCCAATGATCTTCATGGAAGTTTTTATTATATCCCTCTTGAATATCTATCACTTTGGGACTAATTTCATATGTTGCTTTTGGTAAGCTCAAACAAATTTAAGTGAAGAACATGAGCATAAAATTTTCATCTCAAAATCATATAAGTGAAGCCTGATAGAATTTCTTCAAAATTTTACTAACTCTCAAATAAATCTAAGTGAAGCATGAGAGCATTTCTTCAAAAATATTAAAGCACACCGTGCTCAAAAAGATATAAGTGAAGCACTAGAGCAATTCTATTAAATCATAGAATAATTTGGCTCTCTCAAATAGGTGTGTTCAACAAGGATACTTGACACAAAACAAGAAGCAAAGACTCATATAATACAAGACGCTCCAAGCAAAACTCATGATATGTGACGAATAAAAATATAGCTCCAAATAAAATACTGAATATTAACTTGTTTCTCCTTGAATATTAACTTGGGGTGCCATGGGGCATCCGCAAGATTAGGCTCTTCTTACTCCTTATTCCTTCATCCATCGTGATCTCACCCAAAACTTGAAAACTTCAATCACACAAAACTTAACAAAACCTTCGTGAGATCCGTTAGTATAAGAAGACCAATCTTTACTTTAGGTACTGTTACAAGCCCATTCATATTTTATTTTTGCATTATATCTACTGTATTCTAACTTTATTATGGCTCATACCCCCCCCCCCTCGATAGACACCATAGATTCATCAAAATAAGCACACAATGCAAAGAAAACAGAATCTGTCAAAAACAGAATAGTCTGTAAAGACACAAATTTTTCTCATGCTTCTGTAACTCAAAAAATTCTAAAGAATTACATCAACGTGGAAAATTTGTATATCAATCTTGTGAAAAAAAATTCAGAAGTTTTTGTCCCTTCTGTGAATTTTGATAATTGTTTTACTTAAAGCAAAAGTTTCTGTTTTCTAACAAGATCAAGTCAACTATTACCCAACGTGATCCCAAAGGCTTTGCTTGGCCCAAAAACTAATTAAAACATAAAAACACAATCATAAAAGTAGCATAATTGTGCAGACACTCAAGAACAGAAAGAAAAATTCAAAAATAAATTTTATTCATTGGGTTGCCTCCCAACAAGCGCTATCGTTTTACCCCCCTTGCTAGACATAAATTTTATTGATGCTCACGAGAAAGATAATAATTGAAACACAAAGAGAGCATCATAAAACATGTGACAAACACATTTAAGTCTAACATTCTTCCTATGCATAGGAATTTTATAGGAAAACAAATTAGCAAGACAAGCAAGATCTAGCATATGCAAGGAAGTAGATAGAAACAATAGCAATCTCAACATGAAGAGAGGTAATTTAGTGACATGAAGATTTCCACAACCATATTTTACTCTCTCATAATAATTACATGTAGGATCATAATCAAATTCAACAATATAGCTATCATATAAAATTTTCTCTCCATGATCCTCATGCATAAAATTCTTATAGTCTTCCAAAATAGTGGGATTAACATCAACTAAAGTCATGACCTCTCCAAACCCACTTTTATCAAAAATTTCACAAGATTGATAATTCTCCAAATATGTGGGATTATTTTTACCTAGAGTTGACACTCTTCCAAACCCACTCTCAATATTATTGCAAACATTATTATCAATATCATATTCATCATGAGGATTAAATAATTTTTCAAGATCATAAGAAACATTATCACCCCAATCATGATCATTACAATAAGTAGTGGGCATATCAAAATTAGCATCCCGAAGCATGGGGTTTTGCATATCATTAACACAATTGACATTAATAGAATTTATAATAACATCATTGCAATCATGCTTTCCATTGAAAGAGACATAATGAATTAGTTTATCAATTTCTTCTTCCAACACTTCATCAGAATCTTCAGATTCATAAATTTTAAGCAAAACTTCATAGAGATAATCAAGTGCACTCAATTCACTAGCAATTGGTTCATCATAATTGGATCTTTTAAAAAGATTAGCAAGTGGATGAGGATTCACATCAATATATTTTTAGCAAGCGAAGATGCAAGCAAATAAAAGGCACATGGTAACACAAGCAAACAAAAGATCGAATGAGAAAAAGGCAAACGAAAAAGATGGCGAATAAAAAGGCAAATTTTTGTGAAGTGGGGAAGATGAAAATGAGAGGCAAATGGCAAATAATGTAAATTGCAAGGAGATGAGATTTGTGATAAGGAACCTGATAGATGTTGATGATGTCTCCCCGGCAACAGCGCCAGAAATCCTTTCTTGATGGCTCGTATCCATGTCAGTATTTCCCCGAAGAGGAAGGGATGATGCAGTACAGCTTCGGTAGGTATTTCCCTCAGTTATGAAACCAAGGTTATCGAACCAGTAGGAGAACCAAGCAACACTATGTAAACGGTACCTGCACACAAAGAACAAATACTTGCAACCCGACGCGTAAGAGGGGTTGTCAATCCCTCATGGGTAAAAGGTAGATTGGTTTGTATGATTTTGGATAAATAGATCTCGTGGTAACACAAAATAAAATAAATAAAGAAAAAGTGCAGCAAGGTATTTTTGGGTTTTTAGAATAATAGATCTGAAAATAAAAGAAAATAAAAATAGATCTCAAAGCAAATATGATAAAGTATAGACCCGGGGGCCGTAGATTTCACTAGTGGCTTCTCTCGAGAAAAATAGCATACGGCGGGTAAACAAATTAATGTTCGGCAATTGATAGAACTTCAAATAATTATGACGATATCCAGGCAATGATCATTATATAGGCATCACGTCCAAGATTAGTAGACCGACTCCTGCCTGCATCTACTACTATTACTCCACACATCGACCGCTATCCAACATGAATCTAGTGTATTAAGTTCATGGAGAAATGGAGTAATGCGATAAGAACGATGACATGATGTAGACAAGATCTATTCATGTAGGAATAGACCCCATCTTGTTACCCTTAATAGCAACGACCAATACGTGTCTTGCTGCCCCTTCTGTCACTGGGAAAGAACACCGCACGACCGAACCCATCACAAAGCACCTCTTCCCATGACAAGAAAAATAGATCTAGTTGGCCTAACTAAACCAAAGATTCAAAGAGGAAATACGAGGCTATAAGTAATCATGCATATAAGAGATCAAAGAAACTCAAATAACTTTCATGGATAAATAGATCTGATCATAAACTCAAAGTTCATCGGATCCCAACAAACACACAGCAAAAAGAGTTACATCAAATAGATCTCCAAGAGATCATTGTATTGAGAATCAAAGGAGAGAGAGAGAGGAAGCCATCTAGCTACTAACTACGAACCCGTAGGTCTACAATGAACTACTCACACATCATCGGAGAGGCACCAATGAGGATGATGAGCCCCTCCGTGATGGTGTCTAGATTGGATCTGGTGGTTCTGGAACTTGCGGCGGCTGGAATTGTGTTTCGTCGACTCCCCTAGGGTTTTTGGATTTTCAGGGTATTTATAGAGAAAAGAGGTGGTGCGGGAGGCGGCCGAGGTGGGCACAACCCACCAGGGTGCGCCTGGGCCCCCAGGCGCGCCCAGTTGGGTTGTGCTCCCCTCGGAGCCCCCCTCTGGTACTTCTTTGGCCCAACAGGTGTCTTCTGGTCCAGAAAATTCTCCAAAAAGTTTCGCTGCGTTTGGATTCCATCTGGTACTAATATTCTGCGAAGTAAAAAACAAGCAGAAAACAACAACTGGCATTGGGCACTATGTCAATAGGTTAGTCCCAAAAAATGATATAAAGTTGCTATAAAATGATTGTAAAACGTCCAATAATGATAATATACAACATGGAACAATCAAAAATTATAGATACGTTGGAGACGTATCAGATGCAGCTCAATTAAAAGGAGGGGAGCGAGGTGTTGGTGTCGTGGTGTTCAAAGATGTGGAGGGTGGTTTCAGGGGCGCATCGTCTTTCATCTTCCTCAGGGTTGCCTATCGAAGGGCAATGTTCGCACACGAACACGTAACTGTGTACCCTCGACGCTGGGGGTGATGCACCGCAGCTCACGTCGAAGGAGACCCGTCCGGAAGTGCGGTACGCAAGCAATCCGGCGGGTGCTTTTCAGGACCCGAAACCCCACACGCCCGAGAGGGACCCCGTCAGGGTGCGCGGCAGCTATGAGCTGCCCTAGGTCGACCTAATCGCCCCTAGGGCCTCATGGATCGCTGCCCTGCAACTAGAAGAACGAACGAAGAACGAGAAAGAAGAAGAACAAGGGAGAGAGATAAAGGTAAAGGTAAAAGGTGATATATTGATAGATCGATTGTGTGTTGCTCAATCGGCCGTCACCCCAAACATATATAAGAGGTGGCTGGACTTCCCGTACAAGTAAAGGATTCATCTAGGCTTTCCTTTCAAGAATATTACATCAATTCACGTCTTAAAAAATCCTAGTTCTAGTCCAACTCGGATTTGGCTCGGATCTGTCCCATACTTCTGTCCTGCTTCTTGCGTGCGCTATAGAAATCGCATACTAACTCGGATGGAGTCGAGTTCAACATAAAACTTGTCCGCCTCGATGATTTTCATAATACAACGCGAGTCACTTCTCCTTTTAAGGCCATCTTTATGATTTTTAGGGCCCATCTTTAACTATGGGTCGGATTCAATTATGCAGTTTTCTGAACTGTCCGAGTCTTGTAACAACTTTGTAGGCCGTATACTATCTATGATGATGATGACTCCAAAAGAAAAGTTGACCGTTTCGACGATACGCACAACTTCCGTGTAGAACACTTTTCCATCCGAGGTCATCTGAATAACCTTTCAAACCCATCTCCAACCTCTGGTCGGATTGACTTTGACAGCTTCCACTTTCCCGGCAAGCTTTCCACCCCGGCAAGGTTTCCACCCCGGTAAGCTTTCCACACCGGCAAGCTTTCCACCCCGGCAAGGTTTCCACCCCGGCAAGCTTTCCCCACCGGCAAGGTTTCACACCGGCAAGCTTCCACGCCAGCAAGCTTTTCGCGCCGGCAAGCTTTCCACGTTGGCAAGCCTTCACACAGGCAAGATTTCCATCCCGGCAAGCTTTCACACCGGCAAGCTTTTTACTCGGATTTCTCGACTGAAAATATAGCCTGGTCATGATTTGCCTCTCCAGATCGCATACGACCTTGGATTGAGACGATTTATATATGAAAATCGATCGGCTCGACGAGACGAAGCTTTCTCATGTTGAAGGTTTTTCGATTCAAGGCCATATTGATGGCCAAATAACTCGCGCGACCCATCAGATAGGGTGTTTGGTACCTCATGCCATATTTCCGTTTAGGTTCAGTCTGCAGTGTATTGTCTCTAACTTTTGCATACGAACTCGGATTGAGGTGATTTATATATGAAAATCAATCGCCTCAACAAGACGAAGACAATCCATGCAGAGTGCTCCTTCATCCGAGGTCGTCTTGAAGTTGTAACCGGCCGAAAAGCACTCGAAACACTCGGAGCATAGTTTCGGCCCCTAAGGCGGGGTTGGACGATGATAACCTAAACATCAAAGTTGTTCCACTCGGCGACGTAAAACTTTTCACGCTGAAAACGCTTTCACTCAAGACCATCTCATTTTCTTTTTATGCCGTGCGAAAATCTGGGGTCAACAGGCAGCTCATCTTGAAGTGGAATGGGGCTTTCAGAAAGTGCACTTTGAGATGGACTGCAGGGGTGTGGAATGCATGTTAAACAAACAAGGAAAGAACCTGTCAGCTACGGGCCAGATGGTCAAGGATGTGTGGGAGCTGCTGAATTCTCTGATGGACTACAAGGTTAGCTGCGTTAGGAGAACTGCTAATGGTGTTGCGCGCACGTATTAGCAAGAGAGGGAGTTAGCAGCAAGCTAGCGCATGTGTGGCTTGATTTTTTTTCGTTTTTGCGGGTAATTGTATCTTAGGTATTGTAGCAGCTGAAATTCCTGAACTCTTTGAATAAATAAATGCCATGATGACTTTCAATAAAATATCTGATAGATGTAGACACCGATGCTACGATATTCACTAGCTATGTCAAACTATTTTTCTAACAAAATACTAAATATATGCACGGATTATTTTGGTATTATTTTCTAGAGCAGGCAACCGATCTGCCTATAGAAAGCTATCGCTTGGGAAATATTCCCTCCATTTCTAAATATAAGCTCTTTTAGAGATTTCAATGCGGACTACATACATATGTAGTATATAGACATATTTTAGAGTGTAGATTCACTCATTGTACTCTGTATGTAGTCCATATTGGAATCTCTAAAAGGACTTAGGAGCGGAGGGAGCACAAATCAATCACAATATTTATTTGAGGTTTTTTAATTCAGAAATAGTTTTTCTCTTATAGTGTCCCACTCGACCACCCGACTGCTATTGTCATGACCTGTGTTGTGCATCAATCCAATTCGTTGTCCCGACCAATTAATCATTGTTTTCATGGCAGGTGGCTCTTGTCCCATAGCGAAGGTTGATGGGTTAAGTTAGAGTTTCTTTAAATTTTGATGCGATACAGTACAGGAACAATGGCCTCTCTTCAAAGAATTTTTTTGATGGAGTTATAAGCAATCCTACTAAAGAAACACCAGTTGAATTTCACAAAGTAATCAAGTGATCTTAGATATATTTGTGGTGGCAGGATTTAGTACCTTGCAAATGGGCCTGAAATTGTGATTGCTCTCGTAGTTGTTGAGGCCGACATCCCGCAATGTCCCCATTTCATGTCCGGCGAGATTTCAAGTGTTTCACATATTAGCCGGGGCATGGAAAATCTTTGTGCATCACTCTTGATACCACCGGATATGAATGTCAGTTCGTCATCCAATTGCTCAATCGGTCAACTCTGGGTCATGTCAGCTGGCATTTGTTCCGTAGCGAAGCACGGATGTCGTGGTAGACATTGAAGGAGGGATGAGGGAATTTTTTGATGTTCACCATCTATACAAGCATCACAGGAACGAAGAATTAACATGTTAATGTTTTTTTGTTAGTGTGTGATATTTTTTTCCTTCCGTTCCAACGCACGGGCATGTGTGCTAGTAAAACTAAACGATCCCCAGGAGAAACTGCCGCCTCCACCAAATGCTCATGAGTCATCCCTTCGTACACCCAAATCTTATCCCGATGAGCTTGCTAAGCGTCAGCGAAATGCCATCAAGCGAGCTAAGAAGGTTGAAAAGCAAAAGGCTCGTGAAGAGAAAAACTGTCGCCTTCTCAGAGATGATGTAGAGAAGAAAAAGGCCGAAGGAAAATCTGAAGGTCACTCTAAACGCAAGCATGATCCCAGTGCTGCTGCATCAAAGCGAAAGAGTGCACAAAAGAAGAGAACGGATGAACTAGCCGATGATTTTACCCTAAGTGATTCTTCAGATGATGATGATCCTCCGCTCACAAAGGAAGAAGTTGCTCCTGCTCTCAGCGAGCAAGTGAATATCACTACTTCAACGATGTTGCCTGATCTTCGGGTCCCTATGGTTCCAGAAGCACCACCAAAGAAGATAACTTCTAGGAAAACTCCAGCTACCACTGTCACTATGAAACAACATGTGAATACAACTCCTCATCCAGATGCTACCAATTTGAAGGATTTGGTAGTTGACAATCCTGTGAGTACTGCAAAGCCAGGCGAACGTTTCCCAAGCTTGACTTGAAGAAAATCAAGGCACCTACTACCGAGAATGATGCTCCTCAAGCTACAGCTCCTAAGGATAAGGCTGCTAAGTTTTCTCCTACATTAATTCAGCCATTGGCTTCTAAACCTCCTTCCGAGCAAGTTCCAGTGCAAACTGCTCCTATTGCCAAGACTGATGCTCCTCATTACTATGATCATATGTTCATCATGGAACAGCTTGATAAGTTTGTGGACAATCCATTAGATGGTGAAGTGGACTCTCTGCCTATCCCTCCTGAAGTTATTTCACAGGGCACTTCCATTGTTCAAGAAATGAGAGAAGATGTAGTTGAAATCAACACTCTTTCTGCCAAACTAAATGACCTGGATGGTCGAATAAAAACTGCCTCTTCAAAATTTGTCATTAAAGCACTCAAAGATTCCTACAAGTACATCAACCACGCCATGACTCTCCTCCGAAACAGAAGGTTGCGTTTTCACACGGATCTAGCTGAAATTGTTCACAAGATCTGTGATGAGCATCAAGCAGAGGTTACTAGCTACAATGATCTGGCCAAAGGCCATATTGATCAAGTAGCTCAGCAAAAGAAGAAGCAACGAAAGAAAACTGCGAAGAAAAATGTACCTCCTACTCCGACAGAAAAGTCACCTGATCGCCCAGAGGCTCAGTCTCAGAAAGAAAAATCTCCTGAGCCAGTTGTTCCTTCGCAACCCCCAGTCAAAGACTCCGATGCTCCTCCCTCGCCAAGGCCAACTGAATCAGTGCCTATGACCTCCCCTACTCAAGCCGATATTCCATCCCAGCGAACTGTTTCTAAGGAAGTTGAAATCCCTCGCTCCGAGCCCTAAGCTTCTCTGGCTCATGAGGCACCAAAGGTCTCAGCCTCTCCAAGTGTTCAGCCACAACATATTCCAGTGGATCAACCTCAACCACATCATGTGCTTGATTCGGCCTCACTGCCTATAGTGAAAGAACCTGCTCAACTGCCTACTGCCTCTGCAGTTCCCTCTATTGAGCCACCAGCTTCATTTCCACTTAAGTTGTCTATCGACACAATGACAATACTGCTAGATGTTGGTCCCTCCGAACGGAAATCTGTTTTTTCTCGCCGTACTGACTCCGTTGTATATAGCGATGAATTTCTCTCACCTGAAGAACTCAAATACCCATTCCCTCGTGAAGAACTACCTTTGTTCTCGGCAGGAGCTGGCGCCAAAGGTCCTCTTTTCAATCGGAATGCGCATCCCAAATTCTTTCAAGATAGTCCGTATGATGGGCCGCGCACTTCGGAATCACCTCGCTTCTGGACAAAGGAACAGGCTATATATTACTCTCGGGTCCTCTATGAGAGCAGAAAGATATTTCCGCATGAATATCTGAACATCCCTGCTATGCAAGCTATTGGCTGCTTCACTCAGTTGCTGCAAGATCTGGATGATTTCTGCCTCACCAAGGTATTCGAATTCGAGCATCCTTGGAACAGAGAGATTATTCTTTAGTTCTATGCTACTCTGTATATATCTCTGGTGATGAATCCGACAGCTCAAAATGGATTATGGAGTGGATGACTGAAGGGAACACATCAAATGCACTTCTGCAGATTTTGTCTCACACTTCCATTTCCCTCTCTTCGAGCATGGTAACACTGGAATTCAGGTGCACAACATTGATGTCATATCAGATGAAACTTTTCGGTGCACTATGGATCAAGACAAGATTCGTGACTACACTAGTCCTCCCCGTCCTGAATTTAACATTCGAGAATCAGACGCTATTTCACATGCTCTCTTACACTATATTCCCTCTGGCCGAGATGAATAGAGATAAGTCCATCTCAGATGTTCTTCGGAATGCTATCTATGCAATCTCTGAGCAGTATATCTTCGATGTTGAGGACATGTTTCTGTGTATTCTGAAGGATTCTGCTCAATATCCTTTCTGCCTCAAAGTTTTCATGCCATGGATCCAAAAAGTTATTGATCACGCTATGCGCACAGTGTACCTGGCAAAGGAAAGTCATAAAAGCTTCCTACCTCCTGTTCGCGATACCTTGTAAATCATGGAAGATATTTCTTTGGGTAAATCGCCCACGTCAAGCCCTCATGATTATCACAAGTAGTTTGACGGGCCACATCTCCCTCAGCGCGACCCAAAGATTTCGCCTCAACCTCCATCGCAACTCGAAGTTAGTTTGCGTACACAACAACTGCTGCTGTAGCACATCGCTGAGGATCGACGCGAAAAAGAACATCTCGCCTCCGAGCTAAATGCTCTCAATAATTGCACGAGAATCATGCATCTGATTGCGGATGAAAACAAGAAGAGGCTCTGAAAATTGCTTCGCAAGTTCTTTACCGAGAAACAACTCCTGAATGTCAATCCCCAAGAGCTCTATGATTATATTGACAAAGGCTTCACTATTGAATATTTCCAAGATCGGAGTACCCCTACTCTTCTTGATCGTGAGCCAACCACTGATCCTCTGCATCTCAAGCTTCGCAAACTGCTTGATGAATCTGAAGCCACCTCACCGACTGAGAAACCTACCAAAGGCAATGTGCTATCCCGTGTTCCTCATGTGGCTGCCCCAAATATGCCTCGTCCTCTTAGCCCCAAGTTCTTATCCGTGAAGGAAAATCGGCTGCTGCTGAAGACGAAGCCAATCCAGTCACTTCCAAAGACGAAGTCACCTCGGACAGTTCTTCTAGAGATGCCACCGAGTGAACCAAGTTCTATGTTTTTGCACTCATGTTATTCGTCACCTTTTTGACACTAGTTGACAAAAAGGGGGAGAATTACATCGAGTCTCGATAGATTTGCTTTCTGTGCCTCTTTGGTTTGGTTTCGTGCGAGTTTGCAACTTCTGGTTTAAGCTTATCTGCTCTAAGTTGTAAAACTTATGTGATGCAATGTTAATAACCCCTCCTGCTGCACTATTTCTCTCGAAGCATTTGTTTGCAGGTGGAATTATTATCTGAAGTTATGAATGATAGCACTACAATCTCGAAGGATTATATGTCATTAGTGTGAATCATTGTCTTGAATGATTGAAATTTCCTCTGTATACTTCAATATTTGCAGGAGAATTAATCTCTTATCTTTTTCCTTGCATACATTTAGGGGGAATCTTTTTCATCATCGAGCAAAGTAACACTGATACGTCCATTTTGCATCATGTTTTACTACTGTTATTTATATTGTTTTTAGATATAATAATGCTTTTTGGAGTAATTGTAATGCCTTTTCTCTCATAATATGCAAGGTTCACACAAAGAGGGAGAAAACCGGCAGCTGGAATTCTGGACGTAAAAAAGCTACGTGAGGCCACCTATTCCGCACAACTCCAAATGAGCTGAAACTTCACGGAGTATTTTTATGGAATATATAAGAATTATTGGTGCAAATAAGTACTAGAGAGGGCCCACCAGGTGGGCACAACCCACCTAGGCGCGCCAGGGAGCCCAGGCGCGCCCTGGTGGGTTGCGCCCTCCTCTGCCCACCTCCGGTGCCCCTCTTCTGGTATATAAGTCATTTTGACCTAGAAAAAATAAGGAAAGGACTTTCGGGATGAAGCGTCGCCATCTCGAGGCGGAACTTGGGTAGGAGCACTTTTGCCCTCCGGCGGAGCGATTCCGCCGGGGGAACTTCCCTCCTGGAGGGGGAAATCATCGTCATCATCATCACCAACAACTCTCCCATCTTGGGGAGGGAAATCTCCATCAACATCTTCAACAACACCATCTCCTCTCAAACCTTAGTTCATCTCTTGTGTTCAATCTTTGTACCAGAACATTAGATTGTTGCTTGTGGGTGACTAGTAGTGTTGATTACATCTTGTAGTTGATTACTATGTGGTTTATTTGGTGGAAGATTATATGTTCAGATCCATTATGCTATTTAATACCCCTCTGATCTTGAGCATGATTATCATTTGTGAGTAGTTTCTTTTGTTCTTGTGGTCACGGGAGAAATCTTGTTGCAAGTAATCATGTGAACTTGATATGTGTTTGATATTTTGATGGTATGTATGTTGTGATTCCCTTAGTGGTGTCATGTGAACGTCGACTACATGACACTTCACCATATTTGGGCCTAAGGGAATGCATTGTGGAGTAGTTATTAGATGATGGGTTGCGAGAGTGACAGAAGCTTAAACCCTAGTTTATGCGCTATTCCATAAGGGACCGATTTGGATCCAAAAGTTTAATGCTATGGTTAGATTTATTCTTAATACTTTTCTCGTAGTTGCGGATGCTTGCGAGGGGGTTAATCATAAGTAGGAGGCTTGTTCAAGTAAGAACAACAGCTAAGCACCGGTCCACCCACATATCAAATTATCAAAGTAGCGAACACAAATCAAACCAACATGATGAAAGTGACTAGATGAAATTCCCGTGTACCCTCAAGAACGCTTTGCTTATCATAAGAGACCGTTTTGGCCTGTCCTTTGCCTCAAAAGGATTGGGCCACCTTGCTGTACTTTTGTTACCATTACCATTGCTTGCTTGTTACAAATTACCTTGCTATCAAACTACTCGGTACTTATAATTTCAGTGCTTGCAGAGAATACCTTGCTGAAAACTACTTGTCATTTCCTTCTGCTCCTCGTTGGGTTCAACACTCTTACTTATCAAAAGGACTATGATTGATCCCCTATACTTGTGGGTCATCAAGGCTCTTTTATGGCGCCGTTGCCGGGGAGTGAAGCACTCTTGGTAAGTGGAAATCGGTAAGGAAAAATTATTACTACGTGCTGAAATTTATTGTCACTTGTTACTATGGAGAACAATCCTTTGAGGGGTTTGTTCGGGGTATCTTCACCTCGACCGGAACCACAATTAGTTACCCCTCAACCTACTGCACCTACTGAAAATATTGGTTATGAAATTCCTTCAGGTATGATAGAACAACGGCTAGCTAATCCTTATGCAGGAGATGGAACCGAACATCCCGATATGCATTTGATATATGTGGACGAAATTTGTGGATTATTTAAGCGTGCAGGTTTACCCAGAGATGAAGCTAAGAAGAAGGTTTTCCCTTTATCTTTGAAGGGAAAAGCATTGGCATGTTATAGGCTATGCGATGATATTGGATCCTGGAATTGGAATCAATTGAAATTGGAATTTCACGAAAAAAATTATCCTATGCATCTAGTTCATCGTGATCGGAATTATATATATAATTTTTGGCCTCGTAAAGGAGAAAGTATTGCTCTAGCTTGGGGGAGGCTTAAGTCAATGTTATATTCATGCCCCAATCATGAGCTCTCAAGACAAATTATTATTCAGAATTTTTATGCTCGGCTTTCTCGTGATGATCAATCCATGCTTGATACTTCTTGTACTGGTTCTTTTATGAAGAAGACTATTGAATTCAGGTGGGATCTTTTAGAGAGAATTAAACACAACTCTAAAGATTGGGAACTCGGCGAAGGTAAAGAGTCAGGTATTAAGCTTAAGTATGATTGTGTTAAATCTTTTATGAATACCGATGCTTTTCAAAAGTTTAGCACTAAATATGGACTTGACTCTGAGATAGTAGCCTCCTTTTGTGAATCATTTGCTACTCATGTTGATCTCCCTAAGGAGAAGTGGTTTAAATATCATCCACCTATTAAAGAAGAAATTAAAGAACCGGTAATAGCTAAAGATGAAACTATTATTTATAATGTTGATCCAGTCGTTCCTACTGCTTATATTGAAAAACCACCTTTCCCTGGTAGGATAAAGGAACATGCTAAAGTTTCAACTGTGGTCAACAAAAGATATATTAGAGCATCCAAACCCGCTGAACAAATCAAAGTAGAACCTAGTGTTGCTATGGTTAAATATCTCCTGTTTGAAAATATAGATGGGCATGTTATTTACTTTTGTGATGAAGTTGCTAGAATTGCCAAACCCGACGAAAAAGATAAACATAGACATGTTGTTGGCATGCCTGTTGTCTCAGTTAAAATAGGAGATCACTATTATCATGGTTTATGTGACATAGGTGCTAGCGTGAGTGCTATTCCTTTTACCTTAAATCAAGAAATTATGAATGATATAGCACCCGTTGAAATAGAAGACATAGATGTTACTATTAAACTTGCTAATAGAGACACCATCACACCACTTGGGATTGTTAGAGATGTTGAAGTCTTGTGTGGGAAAATAAAATACCCTACTGATTTTCTTGTTCTTGGTTCCCCACAAGATGACTTTTGTCCTATTATCTTTGGTAGACCTTTCTTGAACACAGTTAATGCTAAAATAGATTGTGAGAAACAAACTGTCGGTGTTAGTTTTGGTGATGAGTCTCATGAGTTTAATTTTTCTAAGTTTAGTAGAAAACATCATAAGAAAGAATTGTCTAGTAAGGATTAAATAATTGGTCTTGCCTCTATTGCCGTGCCTCCTACAGATCCACTAGAACAGTATTTGCTAGACCATGAAAATGATATGCATATGCATGAAAGAAATGATATAGATAAAAAATTTCTTTGAACAACGACCTCTGCTTAAACATAATTTGCCTATTGAAACTCTAGGAGGTCCTCCTCCACCTAAAGGTGATCCTGTGTTTGAATTAAAACAATTTCTAGACACTTTGAAATATGCTTATCTTGAGGAGAAAAAGATATATCCTGCTATTATTAGTGCTAGCCTTTCAGAACATGAAGAAGAAAGATTATTGAAGGTTCTGAAGAAGCACCGAGCTGCTATTGGATATACTCTTGATGATTTAAAGGGCATTAGTCCCACTCTCTGTCAGCATAAAATTAATATGGAACCTGATGCTAAACCCGTTGTTAATCACCAATGACGTTTAAATCCTAAAATGAAAGAAGTGGTAAGAACTGAAATACTGAAGCTTCTCGAAGCAGGTATAATCTATCCTATAGCTGAGAGTAGATGGGTAAGTCCCGTTCATTGTGTCCCTAAGAAGGGAGGTATTACTGTTGTTCCTAATGATAAAAATAAACTTATCCCACAAAGAATTGTTACTGGCTACAGAATGGTAATTGATTTTAGAAAATTAAATAAAGCAACTAGAAAAGATCATTACCCTTTGCCTTTTATTAATCAAATGCTAGAAAGATTATCTAAGCACACACACTTTTGTTTTCTCGATGGATATTCTGATTTTTCTCAAATACCTGTTTCACAACTTGATCAAGAGAAAACCACTTTAACTTGTCCTTTTGGAACTTATGCTTATAGGCATATGCCTTTTGGTTTATGTAATGCACCTGCTACCTTTCAAAGATGTATGACTGCTATATTCTCTGATTTTTGTGAAAAGATTGTTGAGGTTTTCATGGATGATTTTTCCGTTTACGGAACTTCTTTTGATGATTGCTTAAGCAACCTTGATAGTGTTTTGCAGAGATGCGAGCAAACAAATCTTGTCTTGAATTGGGAGAAGTGCCACTTTATGGTTAATGAAGGTATTGTCTTGGGACATAAAATTTCTGAACGAGGTATTGAGGTGGATAAAGCTAAAGTTGATGCAATTTAGAAAATGCCATGTCCTAAAGATATCAAAGGTATTCATAGTTTCCTCGGTCATGCTGGTTTCTATAGGAGATTTATTAAAGACTTCTCTAAAATTTCTAGGCCTCTTACAAATCTTTTACAAAAGGATGTTCCATTTGTTTTTGATGATGATTGTGTAGAAGCCTTTGAAACACTTAAGAAAGCCTTAATTTTTGCTCCTATTGTTCAACCACCTGATTGGAACTTGCCTTTTGAAATTATGTGTGATGCTAGTGATTATGCTGTTGGTGCTGTTCTAGGACAAAGAGTTGATAAGAAATTAAATGTTACTCATTATGCTAGTAAAACTCTAGACAGTGCCCAACGCAATTATGCTACTACTGAAAAAGAATTTTTGGCAGTTGTGTTTGCTTGTGACAAATTTAGATCGTACATTGTTGATTCTAAAGTGATTGTTCACACTGATCATGCTGCTATAAAATATCTTATAGAAAATAAAGATGCTAAACCTAGACTTATTAGGTGGGTTCTTTTGCTACAAGAATTTGACTTACATATCACTGATAGAAAGGGAGCTGAGAACCCCGTTGCTGATAACTTGTCTAGGTTAGAGAATATCCTTGATGACCCACAACCTATTAATGATAACTTCCCTGATGAACAATTAGCTGCAATAAACGTTTCTCATAACACTCCTTGGTATGCTGACTATGCTAATTATATTGTTGCTAAATACATACCACCTAGTTTCACATGCCAACAAAAGAAAAAAATCTTCTATGATTTAAGACACTACTTTTGGGATGACCCACATCTTTATAAAGAAGGAGTAGATGGTATTATTAGATGTTGTGTACCTAAGCATGAACAGGGACAAATCCTACGGAAATGTCACTCCGAAGCTTATGGAGGGCATCATGCGGGAGACAGAACTGCTCACAAGGTATTGCAATCTGGTTTTTACTGGCCTACTCTCTTCAAGGATGCCCGTAAGTTTGTTTTATCTTGTGATGAATGTCAAAGAATTGGTAATATTGGTAAGCGTCAAGAAGTGCCTATGAATTATTCACTTGCTGTTGAACCATTTGATGTTTGGGGTTTTGATTACATGGGACCTTTTCCTTCCTCTAATGGGTATACTCATATTTTGGTTGCTGTTGATTATGTTACTAAGTGGGTAGAAGCTATTCCAACTAGTAGTGTTGGTCACAACACCTCTATTAAAATGCTTAAGGATGTTATTTTCCCAAGGTTTGGAGTCCCTAGATATTTAATGACTGATGGTGGTTCACATTTTATTCATGGTGCTTTCCGTAAGATGCTTGCTAAGTATGATGTTAACCATAGAATTGCATCACCCTATCATCCTCAGTCTAGTGGTTAATGTAACACCCCATGTATTAAGCTACAGTGATCACCCTTTTGATTATGCCATGTCATCATGATCAACAGTGCTTAATCATCATTAGTATCATATCTCTTTTCAAATTCAAATGGAAATTCAAACTAAAAGTGAAAATAAAAGTTGTTCAAATCAGAAACTAAAATGTTCAATAGATAACAAATATTCCAGAGGCAATTCTAAAATTGTAACCAACATTTAATAAACAAATTAGGTAACTCAAACACCCTCTAACAGTGGCTGAAAACAATATTTAATAGCCTTTTATTTGATCTAAATTAAATATGAAATTATGTTTTGCCCAAACTAGTTTTGGTGTTAGGATACAATGCACTTTGATTTATGGGCTAGGTCTCATATTTTACAAAACCCATTTAGTGCTCAAACATTTAACAAAACAGAAAAATAGGAAAACAGAAAAGAAAAAAAAGGAAAGAGTAAACCTCCCCCTCCCAACTGGGCCTCGGCCCAGCAGACCACCAGGCCGCCAGAAACCCTAGAGCCCAACCTCCACTCCCCTCGATCTCTCTCTCCCTCCCGTCCGGATCGAGATCGGGGCAGCGAGCCCCGACCACGTCGCCGTCGCCCCTTGCCACCTCCCCGGCACCCGCCTCTCCGTCTCCTCCCGCACGGCGCGCCCTGACCCCGCGCCTACCCCTGACGCCGTCGCCTCCCCGATCCCGTCTGGATCGGGCGCCCGTCGCCCCGCGCCGTCGCCAACTCCCCGACGACGCTGCCTCGCCGGACCGCCTCCTCGTCTCCATCAACGCCGTCGTCCCCGTCATCCTCCCCGCGCCCTGCTGCCAGTGTCCTACGCCCCGCAGTGAGCCGCCGTCCCTCCTTCCTTTCCTCTCGGCCCCGTCGCCGTTCGCCGCGCACGCGACGCGCCCGCGCTCTGCTCACCGTGCCCCGCTTCGCCCCGCGCTCGCCACGGCCACGCTGGCTCCCGCGCAGCCCATCCCCGTGCGCCGCTCGCGCTCTTGTGCACAGTCGCCGTGTTCCCCCCCCCACACAGCTCCGCCCGACGCTCGCACCCGCCGTCGACCGCGTCGCCACTGGCCTGCTTGCTCCTCCCCATGGCCGCGCCTCCGTCGCACGTCGCCGCTGCTTGCTTCTGCTCCTGCCTCTGCTGCGCACGCACCTCGCCGGTCCCGGCCTCGCACCGAGCCGCACCGCACCGGCCTCTGCTGCCGTGCGCCGGCGCCCCCGCGAGGCCCGCGGTCTCGCCTAGTGCCCCCTGCCGCCGCCACCGGCCGCCCGCACATCGACGCCCGAGACCCGCGCTCGCGCGCCCGCAAACCTGCCCCCGGTTGGCCCCAGGGCCACTGCCAGGTGGGGCCCGACGCCCCTGGCCCTATGACATGTGGGGCCTAGCCCCCAGAACGTTTTAAAATTAAAAGAAAATAAAAATGAAATTAATAATTAATTAATTAGTGGATTAATTAAGTTAATTAACTCTGATTAAGTTAATCTAATTAATTAGTTAGTTTAATTAAACAGTAATTAAATTAGTTAATCCCTAATTAACCTAATCAGACACTAACGGGTGGGACCCACACGTCAGTTTGACCCAGTCAACGCCCTGTTGACTGATGACGTCATGCTGATGTCATGATGACGTCAGCATACACTGTTCTGGATAATGTTGATTTAAAATGATTAAATAAATTTTAGAAAATAATTAAATCTTTAGAAAATCATAGAAAATAATCTGTAGCTCGGATCGAAAAACTTTGTACATGAAAGTTGCTCAGAATTTCGAGACGAATCCGAATACGCGGTCCGTTCGTCTGCCACATGTACCTAACTATCCGAACATGGAACCGCTCCCCTCCGGTCATCTGTCTGACATATGTCCGGAACCGAGAAAACATTCCCGTATGGATTCCCCCTTCCTCGGTGACGTGCAACCATACGTTAGGATACACCCGGCACTGCATATTGTCATGTTATACTTTGTGTGGCACTTGTTAGCTGTGTGTTTATACTGTTTGTTCCCCCTCTTCTCTCTCGGTAGACCCTGACACCGATGTCGTCCCCGGTACCGACGCAGCTCCGAAGCCCGACGCCACCGTTGACGACCTTGCCCTTGCCGCCGAGCAACCAGGCAAGCCCCCCCCCCTTGAGCATCCCGATATCACCTATTCTTTCTCTTATGCTTGCATTAGAAATTGCTGCCGCTACTGCTTTACCTATTCTGATGCATAGCCTGTTTATTGTAACATGTTATTGATACCTTACCTGCTTATCCTAAACTGCTTAGTATAGGATGGGTAGAGACCTATCAGTGACCCCACTCATCCCGACTGCCCCGCTGGATTATCAGAAGACCCGATCAACAGGATCGAAGACCAGGCCCCGGCACCGCACATCACCCCCCCCTTAGTTGTAACGACACTGCAGCGTTACTATTGAGTGCCGAGGGTGAAACCTCTTGTAGCACTTCTGATGTTAACTCTGTAGAGTAGCTATTCAGTCGTGGTCATCGAGGGTGATTCCTCCTTCCCCACTTCCGATAACGACGTCGTCGTACAAACACCTCAAGTGTGAACCCAGCAAGGGTGATTCCTCCGAGTTCACCTTGACGTATATATCGGGT
Source organism: Thinopyrum elongatum (assembly GCA_011799875.1). Taxonomy (NCBI): domain Eukaryota; kingdom Viridiplantae; phylum Streptophyta; class Magnoliopsida; order Poales; family Poaceae; genus Thinopyrum; species Thinopyrum elongatum. Next base: position 51,838,188 of record CM022300.1, read on the forward strand.
AGGAATCCAATGAGGGTGATACGTCGGATTCCCCCTGATGTTATGGACACACGGATACTTGGACTGTACTATTGTTACTTGAAAAGCCGGGTCGACCCTGAGGGGTACCCGCGTGAGCCTAAGTGGCAACTGTTGTGGAGATGGGTTGCCTGGATGGTGCCCGAGTGATGAATACGAGGCATGGCCAGGCATTCTTGGCCCTTGCCGCAAGTCCTCAAGACGGGGCGACGGGGTCACATCGATCGTGAGTCTCTGCTCGTTACCGCAAGCCCTAGTCCACTAACGATTTGGATATTTGATCCGAGCAGGCCTCTGGCCTGATAGCACTAACCATCACGTGGGCATAGTATGGGCATTCTGCATCGTAGCATCAGCCAAAAGCTCTGTCAGACGTCTAGTTCAGCCTTGCGGCCGAGACGGACCGGCGCCCTCCTGGTGCCTGGCTTCACCCTGCTCGCAACGACCCGGAGTGCACAGGGCGATCTCCCAAGACCCCTGAGTGCTTAGGATGTAGACCGGCGGGGACCTCTCTGCTGAGCTCTAGGTAGGGCTGCGGTGTATCGTTTGGCCAAGGCCGGGCATGACCCAGGAAAGTGTGTCCGGCCGGAGTTAATCGAGCGTGTTGGGTAAGTTGGTGCACCCCTACAGGGAAGAACACATCTATCGATAGCCGGTCCTATGGTAAAGGACACTCGGAGTTGTATCCCGATCGACACAACTAGACCGTGAGATGATACCTGGATATATGGCTCTGGGATTGCTTCTCGCAGGGAGTCAAGAAGGGATCTCTGGACGAGGTTGATGACTGTATGGTTCTGGGATTGCTTTCTCGCAGGGAGTCGAGAAAGGATCTCTGGGTGAGGTTGAGACTTATTAATACTACTATATTATACTGTGCTGATCTACTCTCTTCTATTGCTGCGAGACCGCTGAAGATGCTAGTCTTCGATAGGACTAGGTTTTCCTCTCTATTCTGGCATTTCTGCAGCCCAGTCCACATATACAGCCACTCTTTGATAATGTTGCATATGTAGTGTAGATCCTTGCTTGCTGAGTACTTCGGATGAGTACTCACGGTTTCTTTGCTTTCTTTTTCCCCCATACCCTTTTGATGCAACCAGATGATGGAGCCCCTGAGACAGCTGCTCCCGCCGACGATCGCTACTACTACCCCGAGGGCGGATACTACTACGAGATGGCCGACGACCAGGAGTAGGTTCGGAGGGTCCCAGGCAGGAGGCCTGCGCCTTTCGATCGTAGTGTTTTATTTTGCCCCGCCTTTCTAAAGGCCTTTCTGTTTCTCTTTTAATATTTGTACTCAGATATCTGATGCTTCCGCTGATGCTTGTATGCCATCGAGCTATGTATTCGAGCCCTCGAGGCCCTGGCTTGTAATATAAAGCTTGTATGACTTTATTTATGTTTTAGAGTTGTGTTGTGATATCTTCCCGTGAGTCCTTAGGCTTGATCGTGTGCATTTGCGTGTATGATTAGTGCACGATTGAGCCGGGGGTGTCACAAGTTGGTATCAGAGTCAACTGCCTGTAGGAACCCCCCCCCTTTCCAACTCCTTGGCCGAAGTTGAGTCTAGACATCGAAAAACTAATTTACTAACTTAGCTGTGTGGCTTACGGGCCCACATTGCCAATTGGGTGGTATTAGGATCTTTTACTCCTCGACCTTTACTCTGGGACTCTGATCTCTCTCCTATTCCGGTTAAAATTTTACTAACTCCAACATTAGGTTCTCGCGATCACATCCACCCGGTGTTCTAAAATTTCCCCCCTTCCTTCAAGATTGTGGGCCAGGTTTTGCTGGCAGGATCCGTTTATCGAGGGCACCCTGTGTTGTCACTTGCAGATTCCTCGCTCCAACAGTTTTCTCCGACGTTGATGTAGCCTTTGCTATGTCTCGTTGTGTACTTCCCTACCGCGTGCCTGCGCGCCGCCTAGATGTCTAGCCCTTCCCTTTCAACTGTCGTAATGTCAGATTGTAACCGAGGCTATGTGTGGCTTTGAATGTCTGGTGCGAATATGATGAAGTATCTATTGCACTTCCTTCTGTTGTGTGTGTTACTTCATGAATCACTCCATACACCTGTGGTTTTTCTTGCTAAACTACCCCTGTTGATTTGGCAGGATGGCTGACGATCCCCCACCTCCACCTTATATTGCCAAAATGATGCAGCAGTTTGAACTGAACCGTCAGGTTATGACCGGGATATTGGCTCAGTTCCTAAACCAGAATGCTCATCAACAGCCTACACCAATAACTCTGCCGGAATTCGTGCGCCTCAATCCGTCCACTTTTCGCAGCTCGACTGATCCAATGGATGCTGATGATTGGCTCCGTGACATTGCCTTCCAGATGAAGTCGGCCAATGTTATCCCTGACAGTTATGTCACCTATGCGACGTATCACCTGAGGGGATGAGCTGCTCAATGGTGGGAAAGCCACAAGGGTATGTTGCCTGCTGAAACAGAAACCACTTGGCAGGAATTTCAGTCAGCTTTTCGTGCACGGTATATTCCTCAAGGTCTGAAGGATCAGAAGAAGCAGGAATTCCGCAAACTCACCCAGGGAATAATGACTGTGGATGAATATCAGAGGAAATTTCTTGAATTGTCCCGCTATGCTGAAGATGACGTCTGCACTGATGTACGCAAGCAGGAGAAATTCCGAGAAGGACTGCGTACTGATATAAACCTCGCACTGGCAGTCCATGATTGCACAGACTTCGCAACGCTTGTCAGCAAATCTTTCCAAGTTGAAATAGCTCTGACTAAATGCTAGGAGTCGCTCAAGCGCACTCGTGATGTTGGCTCATCCTCGGGTCAACCTGCTCAGAAATGTCGAGTCTGGATCCCACACAATGTTCATCACCGACCTGCTCCAACACCAAGGCCGTCTTATGTTGCACCTCGACTGCCTTCATCGCCGAGACAGCTAACGGTTCAGGATGGACAGCCTAATGCTATGGCTTTTCATCAGGATGCACCACGTCCTCCTGTTGGTCGCAAGAAGAGCTGTCGGAACCGTCGTCTCAGAAGCTGTAATGCCAGGCCGTCTGCTATAGTTCGGGTCCATGTCAACCAAGTCAACATGGAAGAAGCTCGACAAGACCCCAAAATTGTGATGGGCACCCTTCTAGTGAATTCAATCCCAGCTTCAGTCCTCTTTGATTCTGGAGCATCGCACTCCTTCATGTCCGAAAGTTTTGCACGAAGCCATGATATACCTTTCGAGGAGATGTCCACTCCGTTAGTAATCCAGTCACCCGGGGCTAATTGGCAAACTACCATGGTAAGCCACGGTAACCACATTGTGATTGGAGGATTGATGTTCCCCGTTTCTTTCATTGCTCTCAAGACCTCCAACATAGACATTATTCTGGGTATGGACTGGTTGAAACCTCATAAAGCTTTGATTGACTGTGCCGCTGAAACAGTTCGCATCACACACCCTTCTGGCCAGACAGTTAAATACTCAGCCCGAATAGCTCAGGATGCTGAGACTCAAATATATGTTCTGAATGCATTGAATGCTTCACCTCTTGAAGGCATCGAGAACGTCCCAGTTGTTCGTGATTTTCAAGATGTCTTTCCAGAAGAACTTCCAGGAATACCCCCTGCTAGAGCTGTCGAGTTTGTCATCGACTTGAAACCAGGCACAACACCTATTGCGAAGCGTCCTTATAAGATGCCTCCGCACCACCTTCTTGAACTTAAGGAGGAAATTGACACGTCACTTAAGAAGGGTTTCATCCGCCCCAGTTCCTCTGCTTGGGGAGCACCTTCACTCTTCATTAAGAAGAAGGATGGAACTAACCGATTGGTTCAGGATTATCGGCCCATTAACCAAGCAACAATTCAGAACAAATATCCACTTCCTCGGATCAATGATTTGTATGATCAACTTGCTGGATCATCGGTATTCTCTAAACTTGATTTGAGGTTGGGTTACCATCAGATCCGTGTTCGTGAAGAGGATATTCCGAAGACTGCATTTGTTACTCGCTATGGCTCTTATGAGTACACTGTCATGTCATTTGGCTTAATAAATGCTCCAGCTACGTTTTCCCGCCTGATGAATTATATCTTCATGGATTACCTCGAGAAGTTCGTCATGGTTTATCTAGATGATATTTTGGTCTATTCAAAGAATAAGGAAGAACATGCTGAACACCTCCGTCTTGTACTGGAAAGGCTCCGAGAACACCAGTTGTATGCCAAGTATTCCAAATGTGAATTCTGGCTTTCTGAAGTAACCTACCTTGGTCATGTGATTTCCAAGGATGGAATTGCTGTTAACCCGGAACGAGTTCAGGCTATTCTCGACTGGACTCCTCCGAAGAACGTCAAGCAAGTGAGAAGTTTTCTTGGCCTTGCAAGCTATTGCCGTCGGTTTGTTGATAATTTTTCTAAGATTGCTAAGCCTTTGACTGATCTGCTTCACAAGGGCGTATTGGGCAATGAAAGAACTTAACTATGATTTCAAACTTGCCGGTGAAAATAGGTTATTTGATATCAGCTCACTAGATGAATGGAGAACCCAAGCTTATGAAAATGCTAAGTTATTTAAAGAAAAAGTTAAAAGATGGCATGATAAGAGAATCCAAAAGCATGAGTTTAAAGTTGGAGAATATGTTCTTTTGTACAACTCTCATTTTAGATTCTTTGCAGGAAAACTCCTCTCCAAATGGGAAGGACCCTATGTTATCGAGGAGGTTTATCGATCTGGAGCTATCAAAATAAATAATGCCGAGGGTACTAACCCGAAGGTTGTCAATGGGCAAAGAATAAAATATTATATCTCAGGTACGCCCATTAATGTTGAAAGCAATATTATCCAAACTATGACACCGAAAGAACACATAAAGGAAACCTTCCGGAATACTCCAGAATCGTGAAAAAGGAGGAGGTACATGATACGGTAAGTAAACGAACTCCAAAAAATCCACAAAAATATTTTCTGTCAGTTTTGGAATATATCAAAAATTAGGAAAATAAGAAACAACCAGGAAGGCACCCCTGGTGGGCACAAGACACCAGGGCGCGCCTGGCTTTCCAGGTGCGCCCAGGTGGGTTGTGCCCACCTCGGGTACCTTCCGGACTTCGTTTTTCTTCCGTTTACTTGTTTCCCAAGATAAAAAATCTTTATATTCCCCCCGAACCTATTGACCACTGTATCACAAAGAAATCTTCTGTTTTCTTTTCTTGCTATTTTCGGTCAGATCTGTTAAGCCAGGCATCAGGTCTTCTCTCTCCTCCAACAACGTAGAAGAGGAGGCTTGGTTGATGAAGATCGAGTTGAAGAGAGAAGAGCCCAAAGAAGTCGTCAAAGGGGACAAGAGCAAGGAGGCCACTGGAGATCAAGCGCCGGTGGTCAAGCAAGCCTTGCCTGCCGAGGAGGAAGAAGAAGATATCCTTAAACCTTACTATGATCATCTTACCCCCACTGAGATTGAAGCCTTTCGGATCATCGAAATGGTTCGTGTGCAAAATAAATATCTCACCCGTGAAAATATTCTATTGCGAGAGCATATCATCGCCCACCAGAGCGTCATCCGTAGATTGGAGTATCTTTTGAGCTTGAAGGATAAGATTGCTACTACTTCATCAACACCACCTCCTTCTTCATCACCAAAGGAAAATTGAGTATCGGGTATGGGCACTCCCCTTGGCTTGTGCCAAGCTTGGGGGAGGTGCCCCGGTATCGTATCACCTCCACTATCTTTTGCCTTTACTTATCTTAGTTCGATCCATAGTTATCTTTTGCTTTAGATGAATAAAAAGTTTAGTTCGATCCTTTATTTTTGAGTGTTTGCTTAGTGATCTCTCGTTGTAATCGTGTGCGAGATATATAACAAGTTTAGTTTGAGTTTTGTTTTCTTTTTCTTTCATGTTCAATAAAAGAAAGGAAATAAATGAAAAAGATCATATGCTAATCTTATGGTAAGTAATGACATCACATAAGGAAGAGTATAAGTAGAAAATTTTATTGGAGACTTACAAACATAGCATTGGTCAATGATGCAATTCATTAAAGAATTAATAAGGGAAGAGAAGATTCACATGCAAATACACTATCTTGGACATCTTTTGTGATTGTCAGCCCCCATCAAAATATTATATGCCAAAATTGTTGACGTTGGACAAGGAAGACAACGTAATGATTTATGTTTGTTCATATTCACATAGAAGTTATATTGTCATAGATCCTTTAACATGTGGTGCTTGCCCCCTATCTTTGCTAGCCAAAAATTCCGCACTAAGTAGAGATACTACTTGTGCATCCAAAACCCTTAAACCCAAATCTTGTTTTGAGAGTCCACCATACCTACCTATGGATTGAGTAAGATCCTTCAAGTAAGTTGTCATCGGTGCAAAAAGGCAATAAAAATTGCTTCTAAAAGTGTTGGATCATTTAGTGTAAGAGAAAATTGAGCGTTGTACGAACTTGTGATGGCAAAGAATAAAAGTGACAGACTGCATAATAAAGGTTGCTATCGTAAGGGGCAATATAATGTGACGTTCTTTTGCACTAAGAGATTGAGCATACAAACGAAAAGCGCATGGCAACCTCTGCTTCCCTCTCCTAAGGGCCTATCTTTTACTTTTATGTTTTTACTTTTATGCAAGATTCAAAGTATTTCTCTCTATTCCTTTTTATTTTTCTCTTTTGGCAAGCATCATGTGGTGAGGAAAGATCTAGGCACATATATCCAGTTGGATATGGGTAGCATGAGTTATTATTGTTGACATCACCCTTGCGGCGAATATGTTGGGTGGTGAAAACTATAAGCCCCTATCTTTCTATGTGTCCGGTTGAAACTTTTTGCTCATGTGTATGCGGTGAGTGTTAGCAATCATAGAAGACTATATGATGGTTGAGTATGTGGACTTGGCAAAAAGGCTCCGATATGTGACCCTTCCTGAAAAGATGATGAATTGTAGTTGCAAAGTTGACTGAGAACATAGTTTGTTGGTTTTCAATAGAGTTTGTGCTTTATCCTTCGATGTTGTGATGAATTGTTACTTGTTCATGAGAAGTCTATGATAGAAGTTATATGATAAAGTTTTATGTTAAAGTTTGTTGTTGTTATAATAATATACTTGATGCTTCTATGTCCGTATTTTGTTTTTATCGACACCTCTCTCTCTAAGCATGTGGACATGTTTTTCGATTTTGGTTTTCGCTTGAGGACAAGCGAGGTCTAAGCTTGGGGGAGTTGATACGTCCATTTTGCATCATGTTTTCTTACTATTATTTATATTGTTTTTAGATATAATAATGCTTTTTGGTGTAATTATAATGCCTTTTCTCTCATAATATGCAAGGCTCACACAAAGAGGGAGAATACCGGCAGCTGGAATTCTGGACCTGAAAAAGCTACGTCAGGCCACCTATTCTGTACAACTCCAAATGAGCTGAAACTTCACGGAGAATTTTTATGGAATATATAAGAATTATTGGAGCAAATAAGTACCAGAGGGGGCCCACCAGGTAGGTACAACCCACATGGGCGCGCCAGGGAGCCTAGGCGCGCCCTGGTGGGTTGTGCCCTCCTCGGCCCACCTCCGGTGCCCCTCTTCTGGTATATAAGTCATTTTGACCTAGAAAAAATAAGGAGAGGACTTTTGGGACGAAGCACTGCCGTCTCGAGGCGGAATGAAGGTTATCACCGAAGATTATGATAACAAGAGTGACCCCGCAAAAATTGCTGCTCTCAACTGGTGCTTGTCCGAAGGAAGTGACTGCGACCGAGAAGATTGAAGACGAAGTGAAGACATAGCATTTATTTCTTTGTTTCTCTTCTCTTTATTGAGTCAAAGAACCACCGTACTACTAAGAGGGGTGTACCGTTCGAAGCTTTGGTTCTCTGATGCTAAACCCAAGTCCTATGAAAGTTGCGAGAGAAATCTCTTTATGTTCCGAGCAAATACTTGCCAGCAAGAGACTGTGATCTTCTTCGCTGCGAGAGATTTGTCTCTGACCAAGGAGATAGCATTACTTGGTCCTCAATTAATGTTACCATTGCTCTTGAAATCCGACAGTTGTGAACGTTTCGGTTGGCCATTGGCTGGACCGCATGTCCAAAATGGTCATTTCGCACCAGGGAAGGTTGCGGCTATAAATAGCCACACCGCACTAGCGTTGTTCGGTGGCTGCTCCGTTTGATTGTGAGAAGATTGTTGAGCAACCCCCTCTCCTGAGTGATTTGATTTTAAAATCCACAGAGAGAAAACCTCTAGAGCCGAAAAATTAGATAGTGGTTCAGCATCACTCGAATCTAAGTCCAGTACGCTCCACCTATTACTCTTGAGAGCTGCAAACTCTCTAGACGGTTAGGTGTCAATTTCTTCAGAGACCAAGAGTAATTGTGGTTCTCGAAGAAGAAGTCTGTAAAGGTTCAAAGATCGCCTCAAGTATCTACCACGAGTGATCGACATTGGTTGATGAACCAATTGTCGAGGAGAATAGGGCGAAGAGAGTTTATCTTTTGTGTTAAATCACAACCCCTCCAACTAGACGTAGTCCTTGTGCAGAAGGGCGAACTGGTCTACCAAATTCCTTGTTGCCATCAAGCATCACTGGTTAGCTCTGCTTCTCCTCTTTACATTTGAACTGTTTCAATCATGCGACTTGTCTCGATGCATGCTTTTAGTTTCCATTTGTTAGTTTGTATTCGCTCACTGTACACTATTTTCATTCGCTCCACTGCTGGGTTCCGAGAGTTTTGATATTTCCAAAGAAATTTTAAAACTCCCATTCATCCCCCCTCTGGTAGACATACTTCGTTCCTACATCAATAAAAATAAAAATTGCATAAAGTAAATAGATAGGCCCTTCATAGAGGGAAACAGAGATTTGTAGAGGTGCCAGAGCTCAAAGCTTAAATTGAGAGATAATTTTTTTTGGGAGGCATGCTTTTCCCTTCAACGAAAATGAACAAGAATTCCCAATACTTTCCATGCTAGATACATCATAGGCGGTTCCCAAACATAAAATAAAGTTTATTCCCTTTTCCACCATTCTTTCACAATCCATGGCTAGCCGTATCCACGGGTGCCTTCCATACCAACACTATCCAAGAAATTTATTATTGATAACATAAAGTAAATTCTTTTTCATTTCGGGACTGGGCATCCCTATTATCGGCCACACTCTCGTGCAATGACAATTGAATAAACACTCATCTAGAGAATAACACATCTAGCATGGAAAAATATTGGCCACCCCCTGCGGCTTCATGAGCGGTAGGGCACACAAAAAGGAAATTTATTTTGAAAATTAGAGTTGGCACATACAAATTTACTTGGAATGGCATGGAAATACCCCATATAGGTAGGTATGGTGGACTCATTGGCACAACTTGGTTTTAGGAGTTTGGATGCACAAGTAGTATTCCCACTTAGTGCAAGGAAAGGCTAGCAAATAGATTAAGAAGAAACCAACCAAAAATAAAAAATGAGCATTGAACATAACTAACACCGAATAATGCACCACAAGTAGGATGTAACTTCATTGCATAACTATTGACTTTCGTGCTTTCATAGGGAATCACAAACCTTAACAACAATATTCTTACTAAAGCATAATTACTCACCAACATGACTCACATATTACTATCTCCATATAGCAAAACTATTGGAAGGAATCAAGTTTTAATATCCAATGATCTTCATGATACTTTTTATTATCCCTCTTTAATATCTATCACTTTGGGAATAATTTCATATATTACCAATGCTTATAACAAGCTCTCAAACAAATTCAAGTTAAGAACATGAGCATAAATATTTTTTCAAAATTTTCATCTCTCAAAATAATATAAGTGAAGCATAAGAGGACATTTCTTTAAAATTTTGCTAACTCTCAAATTGGTCTAAGTGAAGCATGAGATTATTGCTTCAAAATTAAAGCACCACTATGCTAAAAAAGATATAAGTTAAGCACTAAAGCAATTCCATAGCTCAAAAAATTTAAGTGAAGCACATAGAGCAATTCTAACAAATCATAGCATCACTATGGCTCTCTCAAATAGGTGTGTCCAGCAAGGATGATTGTGAAAAACTAAAAATCAAAACAAGCAAAGACTCATATAATACAAGACGCTCCAGGCAAAACTCATGATATGTGACGAATAAAATATAGCTCCAAGTAAAATTACCGATGGTCGTTAGAAGAAAGAGGGGATGCCTTCTGGGGCATCCCCAAGCTTAGTTGCTTTGTTCTCCTTACATATTACCTTGGGGTGCCATGGGAATCCCCAATCTTAGGCTCTTTTCACTCCTTATTCCTTCATCCATCGTGACCTCATCCAAAACTTGAAAACTTCAATCACACAAAACTTAACAAAAACCTTCGTGAGATCTGTTAGTATAAGAAAACCAATCTTTACTTTAAGTACTGTTGAAAACCCATTCATATTTTGTTACTTAATTATACCTACTTTATTCTAACTTTACCATGGCTTATACCCCCCGATACAATCCATAGATTCATCAAAATAAGCACACAATGCAATGAAAACAGAATCTGTCAAAAATAGAATAGTCTGTAAAGACTCGAATTTTTCTCATACTTCTGTCACTCCAAAAATTCTAAAAAATTAGGAAAATGTAAGCAATTTGTATATAAATCTTGTGTAAAAAATTAAGATCAAAAACACGTTTTTGTGAATTTTAAAAATTCCATAACGGGGCGCAAAAGTTTCTGTTTTGCAACAAGATCAAATCAACTATCACCCAACATGATCCTAAAGGCTTTACTTGGCACAAACACAAATTAAAACATAAAAAACACAATCATAACAGTAGCATAATTGTGCAAACACACAAAATAGAAAGAAAAAGAGAAAAAATTATTTTATTCATTGGGTTGCCTGCCAACAAGCGCTATTGTTTTATGCCCCAAGCTAGGAATAATGCATAGATTCAAGTATTGTCATCTTTAGTTCTTGCTCCATAGTTTGCCCTCATGATTGATTCATAGGGTGGCTTAATTATTGCTCTAGGTAAGTTCTCCATACCCTTTCTTAAAGGAAACTGAAATTTGATATTCTCTTCTTTCATATCAATCACGACACCTATAGTTCGTAAAAATGGTCTACCAAGTATTATGGGACAAGACGGATTGCAATCAATATCAAGAACAATAAAATCTATGGGAACATAATTCATATTTGCAAAAATAAGAACATCATTAATTCTTCCCAAAGGTTTTTTAATAGTAGAATCCGCCAAGTGCAAATTAAGAGAACACTCTTCCAATTTGGTAAAACCTAGCACATCACATAGAGATTTCGGAATTGTGGAAACACTAGCACCCAAATCACATAAAGCATTGCACTCATAATTTTTGATCTTGACTTTTATGGTGGGTTCCCATTCATCATATAATTTTCTAGGAATTGAAATCTCTAATTCCAACTTTTCTTCTAAAGCTTTCATCATCGCGTCTACAATATCTTTAGTAAAACCTTTATTTTGTTCATAGGCATTGGGTGAATTTAACATGGATTGAAACAAAGAAATACATTCAATCAAAGAGCAATTATCATAATTAAAGTCTTTGTAATCCAAGAGAGTGGACACATCACTAGTTAAAGCTTTGACCTCTCCAAACCCACTTTTATCAAATTTGTCATCAAGATTTTCACCCTCCGAATTATGAGGATGCCTTCTAGCTAAAGTTGACTCTTCTTTAGTCCTCTTATCATCAAGTTTAATATTACTAAACAAACCAACAGAGAATCAATAGAATAAACATCTAATTCCAACTTTTCTTCTAAAGCTTTCATCATCGCTTCTACGATATGTTTAGTAAAAGCTTTATTTTTTTCGTAGGCATTGGGTGAATTTATCATGGATTGCAACAAAGAAATACATTCGATCAAAGAGAAAATATCATAATTAAAGTCTTTGTAATCCAAAAGAGTGGGCACATCACTAGTTAAAGTTTTGACCTCTCTAAACCCACTTTTATCAAAATTTTCAACAAGATTTTCACCCTCCAAATTATGAGGACGACCTCTAGATAAAGTTGAATCTTGTTCAGTCCTCTTTTCATCAAGTTTAATATTGCTAAATAAGGAATCAATAGAAGAAACACCAATCGTCTTAAGATCTTCATCATTGTTATGAAAGCAATCGGTAGAAAACGCTCTTTCTAAAAATTATCTTTTAGCTCTAAGCATAGCAGTTCTTTTCTTACTTTCATCCATAGAAACATATAAAGCTTTAATTGATTCATTAATATCAACTTTGCGTAAAAAAAATTAATCTTGAAATTTTCTACATCATGAGTAATTCTATCAATGCTTCTAGACATATCATCAATCTTATTCAATTTTTCTTCTATCGTAGTGTTGAAAACTTTTTGAGCATTGATAAATTCTTTAATATTACTCTCAAGATCAGATGGCATCCTATTATTATTATTAGAGGAATTACCATAGGAATTTCCATTATTATTAGAGGAATTTCCTGGAAAAGGCCTAGGATTAAAATTACCTCTATAAGCATTGTTATTAAAATTGTTTTGCAAGACAAAATTCACATCTACGGGGTCACTATTTTGCTCAATCAAAGTAGACAAAGGCACATCATTAAGATCAATAGGAGCATTTTTACTAGCAACCAATTTCATAAGTGCATCAACTTTTTCACTCAATGTACTAATTTCTTCAACCGAATTAACTTTTTTACTAGTAGGTGCTCTTTTGGTATACCATTGTGAATAGTTTGCCATGATATTATCTAGTAATTTTGTAGATTCATCCAAAGTAATATCCATAAAAGTAGCACCCGCGGTGGAATCCAAAATAGAAACAAAATTCAATCCCGCATAAATTTTTTGTATAATCATCCATAGATTTAAACCATGAGTAGCACAATTTCTTAGCATTAATTTCATTCTTTCCCAAGATTGCACAACATGTTCATGCTCAAGTTGCTTAAAATTCATGATTTGATTTCTAAGGGAAAGAATTTTCGCGGGCGGAAAATACTTAGTAATAAAAGCATCTTTGCACTTAGCCCATGAATCAATACTATTACGAGGCAAAGATGAAACCAAATTTTTGCACGATCCCACAAAGAGAAAGGGAACAATTTTAATTTCACAATATCATTGTCCATATCTTTTTTATTTTGCATATCACACAATTCTACGAAAGTGTTTAGACGGGACGCGGCATCCTCATTAGGAGTACCGGAAAATTGCTCTTTCATAACAAGATTCAACAAAGCGACATTAATATCATAAGACTCCGACTAGTGGCGGGAGGAGCAATAGGAGTACTAACAAAATCATTATTATTAGTATTGGAAAAATCACACAATTTGGTATTTTCTTCATTCATCGTGACTACGCAAACAAGATCACGAGCAATCAAAAGATCGAACGAGAAAAATGCAAACGAAAAAGAAGGCAGATAAAAAGGCAAATATTTTTGTGTTTTTCTGAAAATGTTTTAGAAGTTGGGGAGATGAAAACGAGAGGCAAATGGCAAATAAAGTAAATTGCAAGGAGATGAGATTTGTGATTAGGAACCTGATAGATGTTGATGATGTCTCCCTGGCAACGGCGCCAGAAATTCTTCCAGATTGCTTGTATTTGCGTTGGTATTTTCCTGAAGAGGAGAGGATGATGCAGCACAACAACGGTAAGTATTTCCCTTAGTTATGAAACCAAGGTTATCAATCTAGTAGGAGAACCAAGCAACTCTATGTAAACGGTACCTGCACACAAACAACAAAAACTTGCAACTCAACGCGTAAGAGGGGTTGTCAATCCCTCCTCGGTATTGAGATAGATTAAATTGTATGAGATTGGATAAATAGATCTAGCAAAAACACAAAATAAAATAAGTAAAGAAAAAGTGCAGCAAGATATTTTTGGATTAAAAGATCTAAAAATAATATGATAGGAAATAGACCCGGGGGCCGTAGATTTCACTAGAGGCTTCTCTCGAGAAAATAGCATACGGTGGGTAAACAAATTACTATTGGGCAATTGACAGAAGAGCAAATAATTATGACGATATCCAAGGCAATGATCATGTATATAGGGATCATGTACAACATTAGTAGACCGACTCCTGCCTGCATCTACTACTATTACTCCACACATCGACCGCTATCCAGCATGCATCTACTGTATTAAGTTCATGGAAAAACAGAGTGATGCATTAAGAACGATGACATGATGTAGACAAGATCTATTCATGTAGGAATAGACCCCATCTTTTATCCTTAATGGCAATGATACATGCGTGTCATGTCTCCTTCTGTCACTGAGATTGAGCACCACAAGATCGAACCCATCACAAAGCACCTCTTCCCATTGCAAGAAAAATCAATCTAGTTGGCCAAACCAAACAAAAGTTTCGGAGAAGAAATACGGGGCTATAACAATCATGTATAAAAGAGTTCAGCAAAGACTCAAATAATATTCATGGATAGATCTGATCATAAACTCACAATTCATCGGATGCCAACAAACACACCGCAAAAAGTCATTACATCAAATAGATCTCCAAGAACATCAAGGAGAACATTGTATTGAAGATCAAAAAGAGAGAAGAAGCCATCTAACTACTACCTACAGACCCCTAGGTCTGTGGTAAACTAATCACGCATCATCGGAGAGGCAAGGGTGTTGATGAAGAACCCCTCCGTGATCATTGACCCCTCCGGCAGAGTGCCGAAAAAGGCCTCTAGATTGGATCTCGTGGTTCTGGAACTTGCGGCGGTTGGAATTGTGTTTCGTCGACTCTTCTAGGGTTTTTGGGGTTTTAGAGTATTTATAGAGCTGATAGTCGATGGAGAAGCCTCCCGTGGGCCCCACTACCCACCAGGGCGCGTCTGGGCCTTCTGGCGCGCCTTGGTGCCTAGTGGGCCCCATGGGCCTCCTCTGGTGCACTTCTTTAGCTCCCTGGGTGTCTTCTGTCCAAAAAAAATCTTGAAAAAGTTTCGTGGCATTTGGACTTCGTTTGGTATTGATATTCTGATAAGTAAAAAACAAGCAGAAAACATCAATTGGCACTAGGCACTATGTCAATATGTTAGTCCCAAAAAATGATATAAAGTTGCTTGTAAATGAGTATAAAACATCCAAGAATGATACTTTAATAGCATGGAACAATAAAAAATTATAGATACGTTGGAGACGTATGACGGACCCTCATTGAGATGGCGAGAATGATGCTATATGAATACAAGATGCCAAAATTGTTTTGGGCGTTAGCGGTTGAGACGGCTTGTCATGCTACAAACATACTTTATCTTCACAAGCTTCTTGGTAAAATGGCATATGAGCTACTCACCGGTAACAAGCCGCAAGCTGGATACTTTCGAGTATTTGGCTCAAAGTGCTACATTCTTGATAAGCATCATCGTTTGAAATTTGCTCCTAAATCTCATGAAGGTTTCTGATAACCCACGAGTATAGGGGATCATAACAGTTTTTGAGGGTAGAGTATTCAACCCAAATTTATTGATTCAACACAAGGGGAGCCAAAGAATATTTGTAAGTATTAGCTGTTGAGTTGTCAATTCAACCACACCTGGAGATTAAATATCTACAGCAAGGTGATCAGTAGCACGGTAATATGATAGTTTTGATAGCAGTGGTAACAGTAGTTGTAATGCTAACAATGATAGCAATAGTTTTGTAGCAGTTGTAATAGTAACAGCAACGGTAATAACTTAACAAGAACAATATGTAAAAATATCGTAGGCATTTGGATCGGTGATTTTGTTGGATAATATTCATCATATAACAGTCATACCTAGGGCGACACAGAACTAGCTCCAGTTCATCAATATAATGTAGGCATATATTCCATAAATAGTCATACGTGCTTATGGAAAAGAACTTGCATGACATCTTTTGTCCTACCCTTCCGTGGCAGCAGGGTCCATAAGGAAACTAAGGGATATTAAGGCCTCCTTTTAATAGAGAACCGGAACAAAGCATTCACACATTGTGAATACATGAACTCCCTAAACTACGGTCATCACCGAAAAGTATCCCAATTACTGTCACCCTGGGGTTTACAGATCATAACACATAACAGGTGCATATGACGTGCAAGATCGGATCAAGAACATGGATATAATGGTGAAAGCATAAACGGTTCATATCTGAAATCATGGCACTTGGGCCCTAGTGACAAGCATTAAGCATAGCAAAGTCATAGCAACATCAATCTCAGAATATAGTAGATACTAGGGATCAAGCCCTAACAAAACTAACTCGATTATGATGAATCTCATCCAACCCACCACCGTCCAGCAAGCCTACGAAGGAATTACTCACTCCCGGTGGTGAGCATCATGAAATTGGTGATGGAGGATGGTTGGTGATGATGATGGCGGCGAATCCCCCTTTCCAGAGCCCAGAACGGACTCCAAATCTGCCCTCCCGGTGAAGAACAGGAGGTGGCGGCGGCTCCGTATTGTGAAACGCGATGAAACTTCCTCTCTTATTTTTTCTCCAAAAATAGGATTTTATAGAGTTGGAATTAGGGTCAACGGAGCCTCGTGGGCCCCACTACCCACCAGGGCGTGCCAGAGGGGGGTGGCGCGCCCTGGTGCCTAGTGGGCAGTTGCCCCCCCTCCAGTGGGTCTTGGTTCCAGAAATTATTATATATTCCAAAAAAAAATCTCCAAAAAGTTTCTTCCAATTCCAAGAACTTTTATTTCTGCACAAAAAACAACACCATGGTAGTTCTGCTGAAAACAGCATTAGTCCGGGTTAGTTTCATTCAAATCATGCAAATTAGAGTCCAAAACAAGAGCAAAAGCTTCAAGAAAAGTAGATACAATGGATATGTATCAACTCCCCCAAGCTTAACCCATTGCTTGTCCTCAAGCAATTCAGTTGACAAACTGAAAGTGACAAAGAAAAACTTTTATGAACTCTTTTGTTCTTGTGTTCATACATATGCTTAAATAATACCCACGTTTTCAGCAAAGATCATAACTAACCATGCAACTGATAACTCTTAGAAATTATATTCACTCATATCAATGGCATAATCAACTAGCGAGCAATAATAAAATATTTCAAATGTCAACACTTTGTCAAAACAATCATGGTATAATATGATGATAGTGGTATCTCGCTAGCCCTTTCTAGGACCGCAAAACATAAATGCAGAGCACCTCCAAAGTTCAAGCGGCAACTAGATATTGTAATTCATGGTAGAAGAGATCCAATCATGATGCATTCAACATTAACTATACACAATGCATGATGATGACAATAGTGCTCTCAAGACTGGTGCTTGTTTGAGAAGATGATGACTAAAAAATAAATGCAAAATAGCATAAAAGTAAATAGATAGGCCCTTCACAGAGGGAAGCAGGGATTTGCAGAGGTGCCAGAGCTCAAAGCTTAAATCAGAGCTAAATATAATTTTGGGAGGTATACCCTTCCTGTTAACATTATGACCAATAGTTCTCACTATCTTCCATGCTAAACACATTAGCGGTGGTTCCCAAGCGGTAAAAGTAAAGTTTACTCCCTCTCCACCAAAAAACACAAGTCATGGCTTGCCGAATCCTCGGGTGCCCTCCATACCAACAACAGTCTGGGGGAGTGTTGTTTGATTATTTGTAATTTTTTATTTCGGGACTGGGCATCCCTATTACGAGCCCCTCTCGTGCAAGGACGAGTGAATAAACACTCATCATGAGAATAACCCACTTAGGATGGAAGATACTGACCACCCCCTGTCGCTCCATGAGCGGTCCAGGCACACAAAACAGATGTTCATTTGAATTTTTAGAGGTGGCACATGCAAATTTACTTGGAACGACAGGGTAATACCGCATATAGGTAGATATAGTGGACTCATCTGGAATAACTTTGGTTTAAGGATTTTGATGCACAAGCAGTATTCCTGCTTAGTACAGGCAGAGACTAGCAAGTAGGTTGAGAAGCGACCAGCTAGAGAGCGAAAATGGTCATGAACATGCATTGTGGATAATCAACATTGAATACTAGCATGAGTAGGATATAAACACCATGAACATAAATATCGTGGAGGCTATGTTGGTTTTGATTTAACTACATGCATGAACATGTGCCATGTCAAGCCACTTGAAACATTCAGAGGAGGATACCATATCATCATACTACATCACAATCATTTTAATGCATGTTGACACTCAAGATAAATCATTATCAACTCCTAGCTACTTAAGCATGGCATGAACAACTATAATCTCTAATTGTCATCATAAACATGGTCAATCATAATATGCTGAATCATGGATACTGATTTAAACATATTTACAAAAACAAAAACAAGTTGAGTTCATACCCGCTTTTCCTGCCACAGTCACTTCATCATATATCGTCATTATTGCCTTTCACTTGCACGACCGAATGATATGAAAATAATAATAGTGCAAGAATGCCGTGGACTAAGCTAGAATCTACAACATTTTATTCAAAGGAGAAGACAAAATAATTTCGGCTCTTTGTTAGATCCACAATAATGCATATGAGATCCACTCAACATTTTCATCGTGGTCTTCCCCTAGATATGACTCAATGAAATGAAAAGAATTTCAGAGAAACACACCGAAATATTTTTGGAGTTTTTGGTTTTTCTTGAAAAGAAACAGATTAAAGAAGGAAAAACAAAAACGAGAAAAACTATTTACACGGGAAAGCTACCAACAAGCAAAATAAGAATAAGAAATCTTTTCGGGTTTTCTTTTAATTCTACAACTAATTTAATCTATAAAGAAAAACCAAAAAGAAGAGAGAAATATTTTTGGATTTTCTCAAAGTTTCTCAAACACACAAGAAGAAAGCGAGAAAAATAAAACTAGCATGGATAATACAATGAAAAAGTGTGGACACCGACAACTAAAATGTGTGAACATGAATGTATTGTTGGTGGAAATACATACTCCCCCAAGCTTAGGCTTTTGGACTAGCTTGGTAATCACCACCCGTAGTAGCCATCCGATCCAATGTCAAAGTGCTGAGGCGGAGGCACCTGAGCGTCCCACTCCTGGGGCTCCTCCTCTGCCGCTGCCTATGCATTCCGGTAAGCGATAATGTCCGCTGGCATGACCCTGTATCCATTCCTGACAATAGAATCAAACAAAGCAGGTGCAGGTAACGGGATAATATCACAAGTTTTCTCACTGAACACCAAGTTATATCGAAGAGGCTCTAATAGTTTAGTGTTATAAAGAAATTGGTGGTCCACCATCGACTGGCGGTCTAGATAAACTCTAGGCAAAAAATAATCATGTTGGCGTAGCGGAATGTTAAAGCGCCTTGCCAAGCGAGTAGCATAAATACCACCATGAATTTTACCTTTAGTTCTGTTAGTGTGCAGACGACGTGCTACGATAGCCCCTAGGCTAAAGGTGTGATCATCATGCAGTGCACGGCGTAAAATGGCAAGGTCAGGTGCACTGAGTATACTGCCCTTCTCTCTAGCAGTCAAGCATTTTGTTATAAATAGAGTAAAATAGTGCACAAAAGGAAACTGCAAGCTAGTGGCGGTGGCTTTTGACACACCCCTCTCCTCACCCACAGTTAGGGTGTTGAGGAAACCATCAAACTCCGCTGGTCTAGATTCTCTTAAATGCCCATCAGATGGAATTAAGCATATCTCACAAAATTCAGTAAGAGGTATTTGATGTGTTTCAGAGTGTAAATTAAACCGCACTTCAGGAGGATTGTTCCAATTTAAGAAATGGAAATTTTGCACAAAGGAGTTTGTAAGGATATGGTGTTGTTCACACTCATCTACGAGGAAGTTGGTAAGCCCAACATTTGCAATGAATTGCGCGAACTCTTGGCGGAATCCGGCTTCATCCATGAAAGCTATGTGCGGCCACTCGCACGGCTGGACCTCCGTCCATCGCGGAGTGCTGATGTCACTATAAGATGATTCGCCGGTGACTCCCTTAGCATTTTTCTAAGATGAACTCCTTCGAAAGAAATCCATTTTCCTAAAAACAAATGTCTGAAAAAATTTGGGACACAAAATGATGTCAACAAAACTTAACAAAATTGATAGCAACTACTCATATGGATGTCTAGAGGCTATATCAAGCATTCAAACTACTTGAAACTCAAAGAATTCAACATGCAAGCTCATTTGCAGCAGCACCAAGAGTAGCTACTTACTCAAAATATAAACCACCAGAACAAAAACTAACTGGAGCAATGGAGGAGTCACATACCAAGTAGCAATCCCCCAAAACAGTTTCGAAAATGGAGCTTCGAGCAAAGAGATCGAAATCCGTGAGTTTAAGAGCAAGAACGCGCGTGAGAGAGAGAGAGAGAGCTGGTGTTTTTTTCTGGAGGTAGGTGACAAAGTGGACTAAAGGGATAAGTGAGGGGGGCCTTGTGGGGCCCACTACCCACCAGGGCGCGCCTGGGGTAGCTGGCATGCCCTGGTGCCTAGTGGGCACCAGGGGCACCCCCTGTGGTGTTATTTGCATAAAAAATTCGTAAATATTCAGAAAAAAATCATGTCAAAATTTCTAGGCATTCTGAGCACTTTTATTTTTGGGTCATTTTTTCATTGCACAGAAAATTCAGAAAACAGGATAAACATGACATTTTATTGCATTTAACTAAAAATAACTGAGAATAAAAAGTGGGTACAGAAGGTTGTGCTTACTAAATCCATCGACCACATGCCTCTCAAAAATAATTCATTAATAAGGTTGATCAAGTCTTATTAACAACCACTTTCAATTAGCATGAACCCGAAGAACTTTCGTAAAACACTAAGTTACCTCAACGGGGATATGCATATCCCCAAAAATAAGTATTTCATATTTCTTTTTGACAGTAGGTAGAGGGAGTTGAAAACTTCCAATAGTAATTGTCAGAGATTTTTCAATAACATTAATACCATTCACTTGAAACTGTTTCTTCGGAAAGTGCATCGTATGCTTATTACCATTAATATGAAAAGTGACTTTGCTTTTATTGCAATCAATAATAGCCCCTGCAGTATTCAAAAAGGGTCTACCAAGGATAATCGACATGTTGTCGTCCTGGGGCATCTCAAGTATAACAAAGTCTGTTAAGATAGTAACATTTGCAACAACTACGGGCACATCCTCACAAATACGATAGGTATGGCAGTTGATTTGTCAGCCATTTGCAATGATATTTCAGTAGGTGTGAGTTTATTCAAATCAAGTCTTTTATATAAAGAGAAAGGCATAACACTAACACCGGCTCCCAAATCACATAAAGCAGTTTTCACATAGTTTCTTTTGATGGAGCAAGGTATAGTTGGTATTCTGGGATCTCCTAATTTCTTAGGTACTCCATCCTTAAAAGAATAATTAGCAAGCATGGTGGAGATTTCATCTTCAGGTATTTTTCTTTTATTAGTGATAATATCGTTCATATACTTAGCATAAGGGGCCATCTTTAAAATGTCAGTCAAACGAGTATGCAAAAAGACTGGCCTAAGCATTTCAGCAAAACGTTCAAATTCTTCATCATCTTTTTTCTTAGATGGTTTAGGTGGAAAGGGCATGGGTTTCTGAACCCATGGTTCTCTCTCTTTACCATGTTTTCTAGCAACCAAATCTCTCTTATCATAACGCTTATTTTTAGGTTGTGGGTTATCAAGATCAACAACAGGTTCTATTTCAACATCATTATCTGGTTCTTTATCATTGTCTGGTTGAGTGTCTTCTTGAACATCATCATTATCATTTTCGTTATCACTAGGTGAATGTTCATTACCAGATTGAGTTTCAGCATCAGAAATAGAAACATCATTATCATTCTCAGAAGGTTTTTCTACGTCAGGTTCACTAGAAGTATGCAAAGTCCTATCATTTTTCTTCTTCTTTTTATTTTTAGAAGGACTAGGTGCATCAGTATTAATTCTTTGGGAGTCTTGTTCAATTCTTTTAGGGTGACCTTCAGGATAAAGTGGCTCCTGAGTCATTTTACCTCCTCTAGTTGCTACTCTAACAACATAGTCATTTATATTATTGTTTATTTCATTAAGCAGCTCACTTTGAGATTTAGCAACTTGTTCTAACTAGGTTCGAACCATAGAAGCATGGTTTCCTACACCTCTAACATCATTTGTAATTCTAAATAAAAAGTAACGCAGGCGAGCAATCATATGAGAATTTTGTTTCAGTTGTTTCATAACATTTGCATTGAAGTGATCTTGTTTTCTAATGTAGTTGTCAAATTCATGCAAGCATTGACTAGGATATTTATTGTAAGGAATATCACCTTCATCAAACTTTAGTAAAAATTTACCTCTACCACCTGTGGTGGTGTGTCAAGACCATGTATTTCTTCAATATGTGGTAAATTCTTAACATCTTCAGCTTTAATACATTTTTCCTTCGTACATTTATTTACTTCTTGCATATCTTCAGGACTGGCCAATAATATACCCCTCTTCTTTGGAGTGGGTTTAGGAGGTGGTTCAGAAAGTGTCCAATCATCATAATTATTCAATATATTATTCAATAATTCCCCAGCTTGTTCAATAGTTCGTTCCCTGAAAACACAACCAACACAACTATCTAGGAAGTCCCTAGAAGCATCGGTTAGACCATTATACAAGATATCAAGTATTTCATTTTTCTTAAGAGGATGATGAGGCAAAGCATTCAGTAATTGGAGAAGCCTTCCCCAAGCTTGTGGGAGACTCTCTTCTTCAATTTGCACAAAGTTAAATATTTCCTGTAAGGCAGCTTGTTTCTTATGAGCAGGAAAATATTTTTCAAAGAAGTAATTAATCATATCTTGGGGACTACGCACACAACCAGGAGCAAGAGTATTTTACCATATCTTAGCATCACCCTTTAATGAGAATGGAAATAACTTGAGAATATAGTAGTAGCGAATGTTTTCTTCATGAGCAAATAGGGTTGCTATATCATTTAATTTAGTAAGATGTGCCACAACAGTTTTAGTTTCATAACCATGGAAAGGATCAGATTCAACCAAAGTAATTAACTCTGGGTCGACAGAGAATTCATAATCCTTATCAGTAATAAAGATAGGTGAAGTAGCAAACTTAGGATCATATTTCATTCTAGCATTCAAAGATTTTTCTTTCAACTTGACTAGTAATTTCTTAAGATCATCTCTATCCTTACAAGCAAGAAAATCTCTAGCTACTTCTACCTCAGGTATAACAGGCAATTCATATCTAGGAGAGCTAGGTCTTATAGGTGTTTCATCATTCTTAGTTTCAAAGACTTCATCAGTTTCAGTAATTTCATCAGTTTCATCATTTTCAATTTCCTTAGCTCTAGCAAGTTGTTCATCAAGAAATTCACCTAGTGGCACAGTATTATCAAATAAGGTACTAGCATCATCATAAGTATCATTCATAGCAGAAGTAGCATCATCAATTACTTGCGACATATCAGGATTAATAGCATGTGGTGGTGTTGCAAGCTTACTCAAAACAGAAGGTGAATCAAGTGCAGAGCTAGATGGTATTTTCCTTACCTCCCCTCGCCTTAGAGCAAACAATCTTGGTTCTGGTATCTTTAAGATTCTTCATAGTGATATAAATCCCAAGTGACTCAACAAATATAGCTCTGCTCCCCGGCAACAGCGCCAGAAAAAGGTCTTGATAACCCACAAGTATAGGGGATCACAACAGTTTTCGAGGGTAGAGTATTCGACCCAAATTTATTGATTCGACACAAGGGGAGCCAAATAATATTTGTAAGTATTAGCAGTTGAGTTGTCAATTCAACCACACCTAGAGATTAAATATCTGCAGCAAGGTGATCAGTAGCACAGTAATATGATAGTTTTGATAGTAGTGGTAACAGTAGTAGTAACGGTAACAGTGATAGCAATAGTTTTGTAGCAGTTGTAACAGTAACAGCAACAGTAATAACTTAGCAAGAACAATATGTGAAAAACTCGTAGGCATTGGATCGGTGATTTCGTTGGATGATATTCATCATATAACAGTCATAACCTAGGGTAACATAGAACTAGCTCCAGTTCATCAATATAATGTAGGCATGTATTCCGTAAATAGTCATACATGCTTATGGAAAAGAACTTGCATGACATCTTTTGTCCTACCCTCCCGTGGCAGCGGGGTCCATAAGGAAACTAAGGGATATTAATGCCTCCTTTTAATAGAGAACCGGAACAAAGCATTAACACATAGTGAATACATGAACTCCTCAAACTATGGTCATCACCAGAAAATATCCCAATTACTGTCACCTTGGGGTTTACGGATCATAACATGTAACAGGTGCATATGACTTGCAAGATCAGATCAAGAACATGGATATAATGGTGAAAACATAAACGGCTCAGATTTGAAATCATGGCACTCGGGCCCTAGTGACAAGCATTAAGCATAGCAAAGTCATAGCAACATCAATCTCAGAACATAGTAGATACTAGGGATCAAGCCCTACCAAAACTAACTCGATTACATGATGAATCTCATCCAACCCACCACCGTCCAGCAAGCCTACGAAGGAATTACTCACTCCCGGTGGTGAGCATCATGAAATTGGTGATGGAGGATGGTTGGTGATGACAATGGCGGCGAACCCCCCTCTTCGGAGCCTAGAACGGACTCCAGATCTGCCCTCCCGATGAAGTACAGGAGGTGGCGGCGGCTCCGTATCGTGAAATGCGACGAAACTTCCTCTCTTATTTTTTTCTCTAAAAATAGGATTTTATAGAGTTGGAATTAGGAATAACGGAGCCTCGTGGGCCCCACTACCCACCAGGGTGCGCCAGAGGGGGTGGCGCGTCATGGTGCCTAGTGGGCAGCTACCCCCCTCAAGTGGGTCTTGGTTCCAGAAATTATTATATATTCCAAAATATTTCCCCAAAAAGTTTCGTCCAATTCCAAGAACTTTTATTTCTGCACAAAAAACAACACCATGGTAGTTCTGCTGAAAAGAGCGGCAGTCCGGGATAGTTTCATTCAAATCATGCAAATTAGAGTCCAAAACAAGAGCAAATGCGTTAGGAAAAGTAGATACGATGGAGACGTATCAGTTTCCTACTCGGTTATGGATCAAACTCTCCACTTACCATGTCTACAACAACTTCACTTGAAAAGTTGAAGAGATGGTAGATGTGAAGTTTGATTAATCTAATGGCTCGCAAGTCGAGCAATTGCCAATTGATATAGGAGACAAAGATCCTTCGGAAGGAATTCAAGACTTGTCTATCGGCAAGATCCGTCCAACGAAGGTGAAGGAGAGTACTTCGTCCATTCAAGTGGAAGCCTCAACTTATCATCAAGGTGAACCACAAATTGATACGGAGGCATCCACAAGTGGAACACGTCAAAGATGAAGGGAATGAGGAAGTGCAACAAGATGATCCACCTCGACCTCCTTCTCCATGTCCTCAAGCGAACAACGACACCAACAACAATGAGGAAGAAGAAGATGATGAGGATGCTTCACCACAACCCAAGCAAAGGCTACCTCGAGTTAGAGCAAGAATTGGCAAGCATCATCCCGTTGAACAAATTCTTGGCGACATCAAATCCGGGAGAATTACTCGTTCTAAATCTCGTTAGCTAACTTTTGTGAGCATTACTCATTCATCTCTAGTATTGAGCCTATGATGGTTGATCAAGCCCTCGAAGACCCCGATTGGGTGACTGCTATGCATGAAGAGCAACACAACTTTGAGAGAAATCAAGTGTGGACATTGGTTGAGAAGCCCAAGGATGAAAAAAAAACATCATCGGAACCAAATGGGTATTTCGAAACAAGCAAGATGAGGATGGACAAGTCATACGCAACAAGGCTCGTCTCGTGGCTCAAGGTTATACTTAAGTCGAAGGTATGGACTATGGTGAGACATGTGCCCCTGTTGCTAGACTTCAGTCCATTCACATTTTACTTGCTTATGCCAATCACCATGATATCACCCTATATCAAATGGATATTAAAAGTGATTTATTAAATGGTGAAATTGAGTAAGAAGTTTATGTTAAACAACCTCCCAGATTTGTTAATCAAAAGAAATCAAACCATGTTTACAAACTTCATAAAGCACTCTATGGTCTCAAACAAGCCCCTAGAGCTTGGTGTAAATGCTTGACAAAGTTTCTTCTTGAAAAAGGCTTTGAAATTGGTAAAATTGATTCAACCTTGTTTAGTAAAAGAGTGAATGGTGAACTATTTCTATGCCAAATATATGTTGATGATATTATCTTTGGATCTTTCTTTAGTGAAAAGTTTGGAAGGTTCATGTTGGAAAAGTATGAGATGTCTATGATGTGTGAACTCAAATTCTTCCTTGGCTTGCAAATCAAGCATATTAGGGATGGTACTTTTGTTTCTCAAACAAAATATTCCAAGGAATTATTTAAGAAGTTCAACATGCAAGAAAGCAAAGGTATGAAAAACCCCATGCCTACTACTGGACATCTTGACTTAACAAAGGATGGCAAACCCGTTGATCAAAAGGTTTATCGATCCATGATTTGTTCATTGTTGTATCTATGTGTCTCCCATCCCGACACTATGCTAAGTGTGTGCATGTGTCCACGATATCAAGCGGCACCAAAAGAATGTCATCTTAAGGCCGTGAGAAGAATTGTGAGATACTTGATACATACACCAAACTTTGGCATTTGATATCCCAAAGGATCTTCCTTCAAACTTGTTGGCTATTTCGACTCGGACTATGCCGGAGACAAGGTTGATAGAAAATCCACTTCGGGTACATGTCGATTTATTGGTAGATCCCTCGTGTCGTGGTCTTCCAAGAAGCGAAATTCAGTATCTCTATCCACCGCTGAAGCGGAATACATTGTAGCCGAATCATGTTGTGCTCAATTACTATGGATGACGCAAACTCTCAAAGATTATGGGATACATGTGAAACATGTGCCATTACTATGTGACAATGAGAGTGCTATTTAGATTGCACACAATCCTGTGCAACATTCTCGAACTAAGCATATTAAGGTTCGTCACCATTTCATTCGAGATGATGTTGCTAAAGGTGACATTGACCTCAAGCGTGTTCGTACCAACAAACAATTGGCGGATATCTTCACTAAACCTCTGGATGAGAAGATATTTTGTCACTTGAGAAGTGAGTTGAATGCCATTCATTCTTCCAACGTGAACTAGACACTCACTTGGATGCATGCAAGGGCATGGGGTTTTATGACTAATCCTTGATAATTCTTTTACGATGATCATTTCATGTCTTGGATACATTGGTCCCTTGTATTGCATCTAACTCCTGTAGGTACTTGGATGTACATCACTTCACAAGTTTGCTCTCGAGCTCCTATCTTGAGCAAGCAAAAGTGGACCAAGTATCTAAACCTGTGGTGTGCCCAAGGAATAAGACAACTCAAACATATCCTTTGACAATAAATGACTCTATGTTCCAATCTTGTAAATTTGGATACATATGTTGTTCCATGCAAAACTAACCCATGTAGGAGGATGAACTACAAATGAAAGGATTGCTCCCAACTTCATTATATATGAGCATCCACCTCAAGTTCAACTACATGATGAACATCAACACGAAAACCCAATGTAAGTCTTCGCATCTTAGAGAAGCTTTACTCAAAGACATGAGCCAAAGCAACTCAACAAGATGAGACTACATTGAAATGCTTAAACAAAAAATGGTAACCCCATTTTGAGCTTAACAATGAGTATGGCCTATGATCAAGTGATCTCAGTTGACTCCTAAATCAATATACTATAACATAGGTGACCTAGTCGTCAACACTCCTCTAGATGAAGTTCTCTAGTGTATCTTCAATTTACTTTCCTTCTTGCTAGAGTGTTTCCCCTTTCGGAACAAAACTTCATCTAGATTTCTTTCTTCTTGTGTTCTTTTTGGTTAGCTAGTTCCTTCTTTTCTAATGAATTCATTGCAAATCTTTTTTTGAATTCCTTGAAAATCCTTGTGAGAACTTAGTGCCAAGTGAGCTAAATTTTCTCTTTGTGATGAAATCGGTCCCTCTGACTTGAAACATATCGGTCACACCGAAGTGCAATTAAACACTGCACACAGTTCATCAGTACAACTGAAAAGGACTAAATCGGACCAACCGATGTGATTTATATCTGTGAACTTCCCATCTAGGAGTCACCGATCAAAACAACTCGGAGTTACCGACTTCACTACTGAAACAATCTGTTGCCAAATTATTGATTTTCTTTAGCCAGATCCACTCATAGATTCTTTCCCTATGCATGCATTTAAAATTACGTCATGCCTAGCTATGCCTCTCCAGGACCACACCCACTTGACCAATAACCTTAAAGCTAGAGCCTTCTTGGAAGTTGATGTCGAAATGCACATCAAAGCTTATTACAAATCTCTTCTATATCAAAAGGAATACCCTAAGGAAGAGAGATGCATTTTATAAAAGAGGAGAGAACTTACATGTTTCTAAGAGGGGAGAAACATGTTGATAATCCGAGTTGAGTCTTTTGCTAGAAATTGCTTTAGTGTTTGCTATGAGTTGGTTTGCTCTGATTTTGTCTCACCCTACCGACTCCCATTATCCAAAGCTAGATTCAAGGGGAGAGGAAGTTCAAGCTTGAGGGAGAAAAATCACTTTTGGAACTCTATTGGAAATCTTGTTTGATCTTTTGGGGAAATGATTACTCCTAAAGAAGTACTCACCTAGTGATGCTTACCTTATTGATGACCCACAAGTATAGGGTATCAATCATAGTCCTTTAGATAAGTAAGAGTGTCGAACCCAACAAGGAGCAAAATGAAATGACAAGCAGTTTTCAGCAAGGTATTTTCTGCAAGCACTGAGATTATCGATAACACATAGTTTGATAGCAAGGTAATTTGTAACGAGCAACTAGTAGCAATTGTAACAAAGGTGCAACAAGGTAGCCCAATACTTTTTATAGCAAAGGGCAGGCTGGAACGGTTTCTTATAGTAAGCAACGCGTTCTAGAGGACACACGGGAATTTCATCTTGTCACTTTCATCATGTTTGTTTGATTCGCGTTTGCTACTTTGATAATTTGATATGTGGGTGGACCGGTGCTTGGTTGTTGTTCTTACTTGAACCAGCCTCCCACTTAAGATTACCACCTCTCGCAAGCATTTGCAACTATGAAAGAAGAATTAAGATAAATCTAACCATAGCATGAAACATATGTATCCAAATCAGCCCCTTACGGAATAACACATAAACTAGGGTTTACGGTTCTGTCACTCTAGCAACCCATCTTCTAATTATTACTCCACAATGCCTTCCCTTAGGCCCAAGTATGGTGAAGTGTCATGTAGTCGACGTTCACATGACACCACTAAAGGAAGCAACAACTTATATATCATGAAAATACCGAACGAATACCAAATTCACATGATTACTTACGACAAGACTTCTCGCATGTTCTCAAGAACAAAAGTAACTACTCAAAAATCATATTCATGTTCAAGATCAAAGGGGTATTGAATATCATCAAGGATCTGAACATATAATCTTCCACCAAATAAACCAACTAGCATCAACTACAAGATGTAATCAACACTACTAGCAACCCACACGTACCAATATGAGGTTTTGAGATAGAGATTGGACACAAGAGATGAACTAAGATTTGAGATGAGATGGTGCTGGTGAAGATGTTGACAAAGGTTGGTCCTCCCACGATGAGAGGGTTGTTGGTGATGTCGATGGCTTTGATTTCCCCCTCCCAGAGGGAAGTGTCCCCGGCGGAATCGCTCCACCGGAGTGCAAAAGTGCTCCTGCCCAGGTTCCGCCTCGAGATGGCGGCGCTTCGTCCTGAAAGTATCCACTTGTTGTTTTCTAGGGAAAATGGCATCATATAGGAGAAGATGGGCCACGGAGGCCTGCCAGGGGCCCCACAAGGTACTAGGGCGCGCCCAGGGGGGTGGCCGCGCCCTAGTGCCTTGTGGGCGGCTGGTGGGTCCCCTCTGGTATTTCTTTGCTCCAGTATTTTTTATATATTCCATAAAAATTCTCCGTGAAGAATAGGTATCTCTGATATAGCTTTTTTAGGTCCAGAATTCCAACTGCCAGCAATATCCCTCTTCATGTAAATCTTGCAAATTAAGAGAGAAAAGGCATTAGAATTACACCACAAAGTGTTATAATGATCAAAAACATTATAAATAATAGTAGGAAACCATGATGCAAAATGGACCTATCAACTCCCCCAAGCTTAGACCTTGCTTGTCCTCAAGTGAAAGCCGACATCGATAATCATGACCACATGTATAGAGAGAGAGGTGTCTATAAAAACCAAATACGAACATAGTAGCATCATGATCATTATCATAGCAGCAATATATTATCATAAAACTTCTCATGAGCAAGTAGCAGTTCATCACAATAACGAAGTATAAAGCATAAACTTTCTTCAAAACTATAAAACTATGTTCTTAGTCAACAAAGTAATTACAATTCATCACATTTTTAGGGTCTCATGTAAGAGTGTCGGTGGAACAAACAAGGGCATTTGCTGCCCTGACTTATGCACAGACGTATTGCAACTCCCTCGGCAAGTATCAAGTTTCATACACAGCCAGACCAGAAAAGCCGCTCTTCGTGAGATCAAGGATTGCATTAAGAACACCAAGGCTTGGAACAAGCTACAAGATTCACAACAGGAGCAACCAACACCGACAAGAACGAGTCGGCAAGACAAGACCCGGCAATCCCCTCGAGCGCGGACTTCCCGCCAAACACCAGCGCTCCGCCTCTCAGCCCAGCTGGTCGCTGATCAGTGAGGTGTTGCACCTGCAGGTGGTTAGGTGGAGGCAGCCCGTACGTGTCAACTTGCTGGGAAGAGAGATTACCTTTATTGACACCCGTCCTAATGGCGTGTCAAGCTAATAGGAGGTAGTTGAGCAAGCGGTGCGGCAGCCTTGCCGGGGTTCCTCCCCCACATGACACCTAGCAGTGCATTTAATACATTTTTGTCCTAACTAGCAGAGTTAGGTATGATAGTTCTGTATCAATCTAATCACCCTATAATGACCTTTTTGCCATTGTGGAAACCCCTTGAGCTATAAAAGGAGGACCAAGGCAACCTTTACAGGGGTTTGAACCCTTTGTAACCTTCATGCATAGGTAACCGAGCAACTGCCCTCTCCTAGCG
Organism: Thinopyrum elongatum; assembly: GCA_011799875.1. Taxonomy (NCBI): domain Eukaryota; kingdom Viridiplantae; phylum Streptophyta; class Magnoliopsida; order Poales; family Poaceae; genus Thinopyrum; species Thinopyrum elongatum. The sequence continues at coordinate 51,869,321 of CM022300.1, forward strand.
ACTTGCCGGGGGAGAGCGCTCTATGTGCTTTCTTCAACATTCAACCAATACACCAAAGCAGGAGTAGGGTTTTACGCTTCCCAGTGGCCCGAACCTGGGTAAAACCGTGGCACTTCTCATTGCCCTTGTTCTTTGTGTTGATTGCTCCCCCTTGTCGAACCAGGAAAGGGGCTGCATTACCCCATAGATCGCCGGCTCCACGCCGACAAAGAGATTTTGTTTAGCAAGTCCACATACTCAACTATCATTTAATATTCTATGATTGTTGACACTCACGGCATATATATGGAGCAAAAGTTTCAGTCAGACACATAGAAAGATACGAGCTTATAGTTTTGCCTCCCAACTCATTTACCTCAAGGGTAATGTCAACAATAATAACTCATGATCACCTATATCCAATGGGATATATGTGCCTAGATCTTCCCAACACTTGATGCTTGCAAAGAGAAAAAATGAAAAAGGAATAGAGAAGAACACTATTGACTCTTGCATGAAAAGTAAATACATAAAAGTAAAAGATAGGCCCTTCGTAGAGGGAAGTAGAGGTTGTCATGTGCTTTTTATTTTTGGATGTGCAAGCTCTTAATGTAAAGGAACATCACTTTATATTGCCCCCTTGTGATAGAAACCTTTATTATGTAGTCCGTCACTTTTATCTCTTTACCATCACAAGATCGTACAAAGCTTATTTTCCCTTACAATAAAAGATCATACATATTTAGGAGCAATTTTTATTGCTTTATGCACTGATGCCAACTTACTTGAAGGATCTTATTCAATCCATAGGTAGATATAGTGGACTCTCATGGCATGAAACTGGGTTTAAGGGTTTTGGATGCATAAGGAGTATCTCTACTTGGTGCGGATTTTTGGCTAGCAAAGATATTGAGCAAGCACCACATGTTGGAGGATCCATGACAATATAACGTCTATGTGAATATAAGCAAACATAACTTATTACGTTGTCTTCCTTGTCCAACATCAACAAATTGACATCGAATACTTAATGGGTGCTCACAATCATAAAAGATGTCTAAGATAGTATATTTATATATGAATCTTCTCTTCCCTTATTAATCTTTCATGAATTGCATCATTGACCAATACTATGTATGTTAACTTCCAACAAATTTATCACTCATACTTTTCTTTATGTAAAGTAATTACTTTCCATGGGATTAGCATCTAATATTTTTTATCATTTTCAGTGCTAAGATTGAACCATAAAAGTAAAGAAGCAAAACACAAACTACTCTAACTCTCAACTCGATTACATTGATAGATAGATCACGAAACTAGCACTCAAAAATAGATCATAATAAACTTTTATTCTTCTAAATCAAGAAATAACTAAGGATCAAACTAAGATAGGTAAAGATAATAAAAGTGATGGTGATACAATACCAGGGCACCTCCCCCAATCTTGGCACAAGTCTAGGGTGGTTCCCATACCCGTGTACTCAAGTTTCTTTCGTCGGTGTTGGTGGTGATGATGAGGTAGTGGTCTTGTCCTTGAGCCTCCGCTTGAGAATACAATTTTCCTCCCTTAGCTTGCTGACCTCTTGCTCAAGATCCAATACCCTTTCACATAGTACGTTCTTGTTTTCCTGTAGAAGATGGAACGAGATAAATTGAAACTTAGATTCATTTACTGTGTTCGGGAGGCTTGACTTCTTGAGTTCCACATGCATATCTCTGGGTTGAGGTAAAGGGGCTTCATCTTCTTCCGAACTCGTGCCCCCCATCCTCTTCAAATCAACATCTCGCTCTTCCTCCGTGGACCAACCATAAGGATCCATGTCTCCATACATCCTTGTGTTTGCAACATAATGGGAAACATAGCTTTCTCCATCCAAATCTTGAGATGACATGTTGTCAGATCTGCTAGAAAAACATCATGAAACAAGAACAAAGGAGAATCTTGCGATATGGTGGTCAAAACATCCGGGAGTATATACAAAGAATTTTTATCTTGTGAAACAAGTATTCCAGAAGAAAACAGAGTTGGGAAGGCACACGAGGGGCCCACAAGGCACTAGGGCGCGCCCTACTACCTTGTGGGCAGCTGTTGGGTCCCCTCGGCTATTTATTATTTGTATTTTTCTAATATTCCAAAATGGACATAAATTATTTTATGGAATTTTTGGAGTCGTTTTACTTACCGTATCACATACCTACTCCTTCTTAGGGTTCTGGAGTGTTCTGGAAGGTCTCTCTTATGTGTTCTTCCGGTGTCATAGTTTGAACAATGTTAGTTTCAACATTAATAGGTGTACCTAAGATATAATGTTTAATTCTTCGTCCATTGACCACCCTCGGATTAGTGCCCTCAGCATTATTGATCTTGATAGATCCAGAATGGTAAACTTCTTCAATGATATAGAGTCCTTCCCATTTAGAGAGAAGTTTTCCTGCAAAGAATCTGAAATGACAGTTGTACAATAGAACATACTCACCCACTTTGAATTCCTGTTTTTAAATTATTTTATCATGCCATCTTTTAACTTTTTCTTTAAACAACTTGGCATTTTCATATGCTTGGGTTCTCCACTCATCTAACGAGCTAATATCGAATAAGCTCTTTTCACCGGCAAGTTTGAAATCATAGTTAAGTTCTTTAATTGCCCAATATGCTTTATGTTCTAACTCAAGAGGTAAATGACATGCTTTTCCATAAACCATTTTATACGGAGACATTCCCATAGGATTCTTATACACGGTTCTATAAGCCCATAATGCATCATCAAGTTTCTTAGACCAATTCTTTCTAGATCTATTAACGGTCTTTTGCAAAAATTAACTTGATAAAAGCTAGATTGTAATACCTTATGTGCGGTTCTATCTCCAGCATGGTGTCCTCCGTATGCCTCGGAATGACACTTCCGTAGGATTTGTTCCTGTTCAAGGCTAGGCACACAACGTCTAATAACACCATCTACTCCTTTATAAAGATGTGGGTCATCCCAAAAGCAATGTCTTAAATCAAAGAAGAACCTTTTCTTTTCTTGGTATGTGAAACTAGGTGGTATATATTTAGCAACAATGTAATTAGCATAGTCTGCATACCAAGGAGTATTACGAGAAGCATTTATAATAGCTAACTATTCATCAGGAAAACTATCATAAATAGGCAGTGGGTCATCAAGAACATTTTCCATTCTAGACAAATTATCAGCTACGAGATTCTCAGCTCCCTTTCTATCAATAATATGCAAGTCAAATTCTTGTAGCAAAAGAACCCACCTAATCAACCTAGGTTTAGCATCTTTCTTTTCCATAAGATATTTAATAGCAGCATGATCAGTGTGAACAATTACTTTAGAATCAACAATGTAAGATCTCAATTTATCACCTACAAACACAACTGCTACAAATTGTTTCTCGGTAGTGGCATAATTTCTTTGAGTATTGTCTAGGGTTTTACTAGCATAATGGGTAACATTCAATTTCTTATCAACTCTTTATCCTAGAACAGCACCAACAGCATAATCACTAGCATCACATATAATTTTAAATGGTAGGTTCCAATCAGGTGGTTGAACAATGGGTGTAGAGATTAAGGCTTTCTTAAGTATTTCAAAGGCTTCTACGCAACCATCATCAATAACAAATGGAACATCTTTTTGCAAGAGATTAGTAAGAGGCCTAGAAATTTTAGAGAAGTCTTTCATGAATCTCCTATAAAAACCAGCATGACCAAGGAAACTTCTAACACCTTTAATATCTTTAGGACATGGCATTTTCTCAATTGCATCAACGTTAGCTTTATCTACTGCAATACCTCATTCAGAAATTTTATGCCCAAGCACTATACCTTCGTTCACCATGAAGTGGCACTTCTCCCAATTCAAGAAAAGATTAATTTCTTCACATCTCTGCAAAACTCGATCAAGGTTGCTTAAGCAATCATCAAAAGAAGTCCCGTAAACGGAAAAATCATCCATGAATACCTCAACAATCTTTTCACAAAAATCAGATAATATAGTAGTCATACATCTTTGAAAGGTAGCATGTGCATTACATAAACCAAAAGGCATACGTCTATAAGCATAAGTTCCAAAAGGGCAAGTAAAAGTAGTTTTCTCTTGATCTTGTTTCGACACAGGTATTTGAGAAAACCCATAATAGCCATCAAGGAAACAAAAGTGTGTGTGCTTAGACAATCTTTCTAACATTTGATCAATAAAAGGAAAGGGGTAATGATCTTTTCTAGTAGCATTCTTTAATTTCCTAAAATTAATTACCATCCTAAAACCAGTTACGATTCTTTGTGGGATGAGTTCATGTTTATCATTAGGAACAATAGTTATACCTCCTTTCTTACGGACACAATGAACAAGACTTACCCATCTACTATCAACTATGGGATAAATTATACCTGCGTCTAGAAGCTTTAATATTTCAGTTCTTACCACATCCTTCATCTTAGGATCCAATCGTCGTTGATGATCAATGATTGGCTTAGCATCAGGTTCTGTATTAATCTTGTGCTGACATAGAGTGGGACTAATGCCCTTAAGATCATCCAGAGTATATCCAATAGCAGCATAGTGCTTCCTCATAGTTTTCAGTAATCTCTTTTCTTCATGCTTTGAAAGGATAGCATTGATAATAACAGGATATATCTTCTTTTCATCAAGATAATTATATTTCAATGTATTAGGTAATTTCTTAAGTTCAAACATAGGATCACCCTTAGGTGGAGGAGGACCTCTAAGAGTTTCAACAGGCAAATTATGTTTAAGGATAGGTGCTTGATTGAACAATATCCCATCTATTTCATTTCTTTCATTCATAAAATATATCATTTTCATGGTCAACCAAATATTATTCTTACGGATCTGTAGGAGGTACGACAATTGAAGAAAGACCAATAATTTCTTCCTTACTAGGCAATTCTTTATCATGAGGTTGTCTACGAAATTTGGAGAAATTAAACTCATGAGATACATCACCAAAATTAACACTGACTATTTCCTTACTGTAATCGATCTTAGCATTAACGGTATTCAGGAAAGGTCTACCAAATATAATTGGACAAAAATCATCTTGTGGATGACCAAGAACTAGAAAATTAGCGAGGTATTTTATCTTTCCACACAAAACTTTGACATCTCTAACAATCCCAAGTGGTGAAATAGTATCTCTATTCGCAAGCTTAATATTAACATCAATATCCTCTATCTCAGCAGGTGCAATTTCATTCATAATTTCTTGATATAAAGTAAAAGGTGCAGCACTCACACTAGCCCAAATCACATAAACCATAATAATAGTGATCTCCTATTTTAATAGAGACAACACGCATGCCAACAGCAGGCTTATTCTTATCTTTAGGATCCGGTTTAGCAATCCTAGTTGCCTCATCACAGAAGCAAATAACATGCCCATCAATATTATCAACAAAGAGATCTTTAACCATAGCAATATTAGGTTCAAATTTAATTTGTTCAGAGGGTCTAGCTGTTCTAGTATTACTTTTGTTAACCACAGTTGAAACTTTAGCATGTTCCTTAATCTTAACACGGAAAGGAGGTTTCTCAATGTAAGCTATAGGCACAACTGGATCAACATTGTAAATGATAGTTTCATCTTTAACTATAACGGGTTCCTCAATATTTTCTACAATAGGGGGGTGATATTTAAACCACTTCTCCTTAGGGAGATCAACATGAGTAGCAAATGATTCACAAAAAGAAGCTACTATCTCAGAGTCAAGTCCACATTTAGTACTATACTTATGAAAAGCATCGGTTTCCTTAAAAGATTTAACACAATCAAACTCAAGTTTTATACCTGACTCTTTACCTTTGTCGAGTTCCCAATCTTTATAATTGCTTTTAATCCTTTCTAGAATACCCCATTTGAATTCAATAGTTTTCTTCATAAAGAAACCACTAGAAGAAGAATCGAGCATGGATCGATCATTATGAGAAAGCTGAGCATAAAAATTATGTATGATAATTTCTCTTGAGAGCCCATCATTGGGGCATGTCACTACGAAAAAAACACTTCCGTGATGATACGTGTTTGTCACAGTAGGTCATGTTTTCTGTCATGCATGTACATCCATGACGATTTTATGATAGAATCAAGATAGTCATACATGTGTTGTCGTAGAAGTGTTCCATGACAATACTGAAATTATCATCATGGAAGTGTCCACTTCCATGACGATAAATCCTGCGTCATGGAAGTGTTTTTGTTAACGATAACCGACACATGGCATCCACCATAACGGGTCGCCATTAAGCTATCGGGTTCGGTTTTGGATCTGATAACCCATTAACAGCAACGACCAATGGCGATTTTCCACGTGTAAAATTCTCATTGGTCGAAGTAAACACGTGTAAGCTCCTCCTTGGGACAGATGTGATCCACCGAATGGACGGGACAAGCCTATGACACGTCAACACGTTGCTCGGCCCAACAGCAGCCCATTTAGGTTAAAAGGTCGGCCCATTTGACTTGGTCAAAAGGTAGCGGGTCGGCCCACGGAAAGCCTGTTAACAGACTGGTCGCATATAGCCCATTTACAACCTGCTAACTCACGACCCGTTATGGCCTATCCAAATTAGGCCCAGTAGTGTCATGTGGGCCGTCATATGATTCCAGCCCGTTGTGACTTCTGGCCCATGTATGGCCCATGACGTCTTTCAGCCCATCTGAGGCCCTTTGTAAGTATGGGCCCTTTAGCGGCCCGTGGTGATACGGGCCTGCAATGAACAATATATCATTTTATACCGATTAATGGCCCATTATTCAGTTGGGCCATTTTCAGCCCGTGTTAACTTTCAGCCTTATAAGGGCCCATTTATTCCTGGGTTCATTTCCAGCCCTCGACTCCTTACGGTCCATTACTGGCTTGTTCCGCTGATGGGCCAAATTCAGCCCGTAGCTACAGTCGGCCCATTTGTGGCCTGTTAATCCATTGGGCCATTTTCTTAGCGTCATTTAATATGGCCCATAAACGACCTGTTATGTCTGTCGATAAAATTAAGCCCGTTATACATACCGGCCTATTAGCGGCCCATTATGGTCGGGCCCAAAAACAGACGATTACAATTTTAGCCCATTTACGGCCCATATTGCGGTCCGTTATTGGTCCACAAATAGTACGGCCCATGTTTGGCCAATCGGTCATACCGCCCATAGAAGGCCCATTTATTCTCTGGCACGTAGAAGGCCCATGGATCCTATGACCCGTAGGAGGCCCATGGATCCTACGGCCCGTAGGAGGCCTATACTACTACAACAGGTAGCACGACCATGGTTACAACGTCTGTATGTGGCCCATGATTATTGTGGCCACTAACAAACTGCAGAATAAGAACTACAGTGATTAACAGCAAACAAATAAACAAGACAATAAGAAAATAAATAAACAAGTAACTTGCGCTAGCCTATTACGGCTATTACAAATATTACATCCACTGGGCATCAAAGTTCGCCACCAGTGCAAATATAGTGAACAAAGCAGCATATTACATACACTGGGCGTCTAAATTGGACACCAGTGCAAATAAACGCAGCAGCAAAACAAGGCCAGAACTGAAACCACTTCATAAGAGCTCAAGAAATGATATCCTGGATACCCACCATGCTGGCAAGAAGCTTAGCAAGCTTATTAGCTTTCTCTTGTTTGGCGCTAAAATCCTCCTACGCTTGTTGTTGCATGATACATCTCCAACGTATCTATAATTTTTGATATCTTGCATGCTATTATATTATCCATCTTCGATGTTTTATATGCATTATTATCCTATTTTATATCATTTTTGGGGACTAACTTATTAACCTAGTGCCAAGTGCCAGTTGTTTTTTTCCTTGTTTTTGTCTTTTACAGAAAATCAATACCAAACGGAGTCCAAACGGAAAGAAACTTTTTGACGATTTTTCTTGGACCAGAAGATACCCAGCAAGCTTCGGGAGGAGGCTAGAAGATCCACGGTTGGGCCACGAGCTCGGGAGGTGCGCCCTAGGAGGGCGCCCCCCAGGCTTGTGGGCCCATCGTGGCACCTCTAACCCTAATCTCAGCTCTATAAATACCCAAATATTCCCCTTATACCGAAGGGCACACCAAAAATACTTTTCCGCCGCCGCAAGCTTCTGTTCTCGTGAGATCCCATCTTGGGGCCTTTTCCGGCACTCCGCCGGAGGGGGATTCGATCACGGATGGCTTCTACATCAACCTTGCTGCCCTATGCATGATTTAGATAGCTTTGTATTTCTCTTCGATCTATTGATTTGGTTTGGACAACTAGATTGATTTTTCTTGCAATGGCAGAGGTGCTTTGTAGTGGGTTCAATCTTGCGGTGTCCTCACCCAGTGACAGAAAGGGTAGCAAGGCACGTATTTGTATTGTTGCCACTAAGGATAAAAATGTGGGGTTTATTCATATTGATTGGATCTATCCCTCTACATCATGTCATCATGCTTAAGGTGTTACTCTGTTCTTGTTAACTTAATACACTAGATGCATGCTAGATAGCGGTCGATGTGTGGAGTAATAGTAGTAGATGCAGGCAGGAGTCGGTCTACTTGTCACGGACGTGATGCCTATATTCATGATCATTGCCTTGGATATTGTCATAACTATGCGCTTTTCTATCAATTGCTCAATAGTAATTTGTTTACCCACCGTATGCTTTCTTTCAACAGAGAAGCCTCTAGTGAAAACTATGGCCCCCGGGTCTATTTTATCATATTATTTTCAGATATATAAAACCAAAAAAAACAAAAATACCCTGCTGCAATTTATTTACCTTTACTTTATTTTGCACTTATGCTTATGTTTTATACCTATCTCTATCAGATCTCATCCTTGCAAGTGACCGTGAAGGGATTGACAACCCCTTTTTCGCGTTGGGTGCAAGTATTTGTTTGTTTGTGTAGGCGCATCTATAGACGACTTGTGTGTTCCTCCTACTGGATTGATGCCTTGGTTATTAACTGAGGGAAATACTTATCTCTGCTTTGCTGCATCACCCTTTCCTCTTCAAGGGAAAAACCAATGCAAGCTCAAGAAGTAGCATTGCACCAGAAAGTATGCATCTGAATTCTACAGGGACTTCCTCAGTCCTTCGGCTTCTTGCCGTAGCACAGCTGACCGATGCTTTTCAGCTTGTAGCTGAGACTCAAGAAGCCGAAGTGAGTCAGGCAGCGAGTTCGAAGAGCTTGTGCCAGCGGTAGTGGCAAGTAACTCGAACACTACATCAAGGTAGGACTTTAGGGTTGTCTCACTGTCTACAAGATAGTTTTTATCAGCTTTCTTGGAGACCAACAGGGTTGTCTCACTATCTTGAACCTTATCTAGATTACTTTCTCTACCATTGCATAATGGGGTGCTCTTCTCCAATATTCTGTCGGCATTCTACAAGAGAAACAAGCAGACACATCACAGGTTTAGCATGTAGTATATGAAACTCATTTTGCTAAACAGGTTTAGTAGTAAGGTGGACAGGATAACAGCATGAAACAAACATATATCTATGTACTATGGTCACTGTATTGTCTATATCATTCTAGTTTATGTTGCCAAATCAAGATAGAGACACAGTTCAAATCATATCCATTTCAGACAAATCAGCATAGACAGAATAAAAGTGTGGGAAACTACACACCACTAACAACACTTGTAATGTGCATGACATGAGAACATAATTGTTTATACAATTGAAACTGAAATCAACAGAGAGCAGGAAGTTAGAACAGCAATCCAGTTAAAGAAATAGGTTTAAAACATACCAGTTGCGCCATTGGAGTTTCAATTGCATCCTTCAAATTTGAAATTATTTTGTATGAGAAAATATAGTTATGCAAGAGCAAAGGAGTTTGAACCATAGCTACGGAACCTGACCTGAGAACAATTCTCCTTCTGCTTTAAGTGTTGAGTTGGGGTTCGGAGTGGTGGTCCTTGTGCTTTGGGCACTGCAGTTGCCTTAATAACTAGTCGTGTTTGGGTGCTCTGTGGTGGAGTCGGTGTTGTATCAACTGGAACTGGGTTACTATCTGCTGGGGTTGGGGTTAGAAGGGGTGTAGCTGGTTCTCTGTCCAACTGGGTAGGGGTACAATCTGCGAGAGTCTGGGTTATGTGTGGTGGGGCTGGTTCTTGGGCAAGTACAATCATGGTTCTATCTGCATCAGCGGGTAGCACTATCTTTTCTGAAGACCGGGTTTTTACTCCCATAGATACTGCCATCACCCCCTCCAATTCAAATGGCTGATAAACAAGAAAAGTAATAGAACACTAGAAAAAAAACCACTTCCGTGATGATACGTGTTTGTCACAGTAGGTCATGTTTTCTGTCATGCATGTACTTCCATGACGATTTTATGACAGAATCAAGATAGTCATACCTGTGTTGTCGTAGAAGTGTTCCGTGACAATACCAAAATTATCATCACGGAAGTGTTCACTTCCATGACGATAAATGACGCGTCAAGGAAGTGCATTCGTCAAGGGTAACCGACATGTGGCATCCACCGTAACGGGTCACCGTTAAGCTATCGGGTCCGGTTTTGGATCCGATAACCCGTTAACAGCAACGACCAGTGGGGATTTTCCACGTGTAAAATTCTCATTCGCTGGTGGATCCACGTGTCGGCTCAGCGTTGGGACAAATGTCATCTAGCGAATGGACGGGATGCGCCTATGATACGTCGACACGTGGCTCGGTCCAACAATGGTCCATTCAAGTCAAAAGGCCGGCCAGTTTGACCTGGTTAAAAGGTAATGGCCCAGCCCACTGAAAGACTGTTAACGGCCTGTTAGCATATAGCCCATTTACAGCCCGCTAACACACGACCCATTATGGCCAATCCGAATTAGGCCCAGTAGCGTCATCTGGGAAGTCCAATATAATTTCAGCCTGTTGTAACTTCCGGCCCATGTATGGCCGATGGCGTCTTCCGGCCCATATGAGGCCCTTTGTAAATCTTGGCCCACTAACGGCCCGTGGTGAAACTGGCCCATAATGAACAGTATATCGCTTTATGCCCATTAAAGGCCCATTATTCCGTTGGGCCGTTTCCAGCCCGTGTTATCTTTCGGCCTTCTAAGGGCCCATTTATTCTTGGGCTGATTTGCAGCAATCAATTACTTACGGTCCGTTACTGGCCTGTTCTGGTTGTGGGCCAAATTCAGCCCCTGGTTAAAGTCGGCGCGCTTGTAGCCCGTTAATCCGTTGGGCCGTTTTCATACGTCATCAAATACGGCCCATTAACGGCATGTTATGCATGTCGATAGAATTAAGCCCGTTATACTCATCGGCCTAATAACGACCCGTTATGGTCGGCCCATGAACGGACGATTCTCACTCTAGCCCGTTCCGGCCCACAATGCGGCCCATTATTAGCCCATGTTTGGCCAATCGATCATACGGACCGTAGAAGGCCCATTGATTCTACGGCCCATAGAAGGCCCGTAGGAGGCCCATGGTCACTACAGCAGATAGCAGGACCATGGTGGCAACGGTCCGTATGTTTCCCATGGTTATTGTGGCTTAGTTTTAAAACATAGGTTATTATGACCACTAGCAAACCGCGGAAAAAGAACTGCACTGACTACAAATAAACAAGACAACAAGGAAATAAATAAGCAAGCAACTTACGCTAGGCTATTACGGCTATTACACATATTACATCCACTAGGCATCAAAGTTCGCCACGAGTGCAAATATGGGGAACAAAGCAGCATATTACATACACTGGTTGTCAAAGTTGGCGACCAGTGCAAATAAACACCGCAGCAAAACAAGTCCAGAACTGAAACCACTTCACAAGAGCTCAAGAAACAAAATCCCCGGTATCCACCATGCTGGCAAGACGCTTAGCAAGCTTATTAGCTTTCTCTTGTTTGGCGCTTAAATCCTCCAGCGCTTGCTGTTGCACCAGAAAGTATGAATCTGAATTCTGCAGGGACTTCCTCAGTCCTTCGGCTTCCTGTCGCAGCACATCTGATCGATGTCTTTCAACTTGAAGTTGAGACTCAGGAAGCCGAATTGATTCAGGCAGCGAGTTCGAAGAGCTTGTGCTAGCAGTAGTGGCCAGTAACTCAAACACTACATCAAGACAGGACTTTGTGGTTGTCTCACTGTCTTCAAGATAGTTTTTATCAGCTTTCTTGGAGACCAACAGGGATGTCCCACTATCTTGAACCTTATCTGCATTACTTCCTTTACCATTGCATAACGGAGTACTCTTCTCCAATATTTTGTCCGCATTCTAAAAGAGAAACAAGCAGACACATCACAGGTTTACCATGTTGTATATGAAACTCATTTTGGTAAACCAATTCAGTAGAAAGGTGGACAGGATAACAGCATGAAACAAATATATATCTATGTACTATGGTCACTGTATGGTCTATATCATTCTAGTTTATGTTGCCAAATCAAGATAGAGACAGTTCAAATCATATCTGTTTAAGACAAAGCAGCATAGACAGAATATAAGTGTGGGAAACTACACAGCACTAACAACACTTGTAATGTGCATGGCATGAGAACATAATTGTTTATTCAATTGAAACTGAAATCAACATAGAGCAAGTTACAACAGCAAACCAGTTAAACAAACAAGTTTAAAACATACCTGTTGCGCCATTGGATTTTCAATTGCATCCTTCAAATTTAGAATTAGTTGTTATGAGTAAATACAGTGATACAAGAGCAAAGGAGTATGAACCATAGCTACGGAACCTGAGAACAATTCTTCTTCTGCTTTAAGCGTTGACTTGGGGTTCAGAGTGGTGGTCCTCGTGCTTTGGGCACTGCAGTTGCCTTACTAACTGCTCGTGTTTGGGTGCTTTGTGGTGGAGACAGTGCTGTGTCAACTGGAACTAGGTTACTATCTGCTGGGGTTGGAAGGGGTGTAGCTGGTTCTCTGTCCAACTGGGTAGGGGTACAATCTGCGTGAGTCTGGGTTATATGTGGTGGGGCTGGTTCTTGGGAAAGTACAACCGTGGTTCTATCTGCATCGACGAGTAGCACTATCTTTTCTGAAGACCATGTTTTTACTCCCATAGATACTGCCATCACCCCTCCAATTCAAATGGCTGATAAACAAGAAAAGTAAATGAATGTACAGACATTGTATGATAGACAAGGTGTAATGGATAGTAGGGAAGAAAACAAGGCATGAAATAATTCACATTTATGTTGTCTAACCAAACAGTATAGCATGACACAATTTCACATATATGATGGCTAACTAAACACGATAGCATGACACAATTTCACATATAGGATGGCTAACTAAACATGACAGAATGACATACTTCAAAATATGATGACTATGTAAACAGGATGACATGATATAACTATACGATGTGTCTATTAAAGTAGTTGGCATGCCATAATTCAAATACATGCTGTCGATGGAAACATGATGGCATGATATAATTCACGGATAGAATGACATAATTCAAAATATGATGACTATGTAAACATGATGAGATGATATAACTATATTATGCCTTTAGAAAATGGGTTGGCATGCTATAATTCAGATACATGCTGTCTATGCAAATATCATGGCATGATATAATTCAAATATATGATTTATATACTAAGCAAGTAAGCAGAGGGCAATCGCATATATGATGTGTAAACTAAGCAGATGGCATTCAATATTGTGTATATGATGTAAAAACTAAGCATTGCAAGACAACATATGCATGATATTTGTAATATAACCCTGCCAAGTTAGAGCATACACCTCAGGGGGGAAATAGGACTGGTCATCTGTCTCTGAATCCTCCTCTGAGGAGCTATCTGTAACCAGCAAGATATCTGCTTCAGCAGGTAGCATTGTCTGCTCTGAAGACCTTGTTTTCACTCCAGATTTTTCCATCACCAATTAAAATGGCTAATGCACAGGAAGAGTAGTTGAATATGCAAACATTGTTGACAAATGGAATATGTAATACAAAAAAAGGATGGCATGATATAATTCACATATATGATGCTTGGCTAAACAGCATGGCATTGCATAATTCACATATATAATGCCTTGCAACAAGATAGCATTGCATAATTCACATATATAATGTCTTGCAACAAGATGGCATTGCATAATTCACATATATGTAATTAGACACTACAGGTGGCATTCACACAAAGCATGTCTAAACTAAGCAAATGACATAGCAATGCAAGACACCATATGCACGATATGAGCAATATAACCCTGCCATGTTAGAGCATGCACCTCGGGGGGGGGGATAGGACTGGTCATCTGTCTCTGAATCCTCCTCTGAGGAGCTATCCATAACCAGCAAGACATGCGCTTTGTCAGATAGCATTGTCTGCTCTGAAGACCTTGTTTTCACTCCAGATTTTTCCATGACTGTGTCAAATGGCTGATGCACAGGAAGAGTAATTGAATTTACTAACATTGTTGACAAATTTAATACGTAATAAAAAAAGGATGGCATGATATAATTCATAAATAAGATGACTGGCTAACCAGGATGGCATTGCAAAATTCACATATATGATGCCTGGCTAAACAAGATAACATTGCATGATTCACATATATGATATAGAAACTAAACAGATGGCATTCACACAAAGCATGTCTAAACTAAGCAGATGACATATTTTATGTATAAAGTAAGCAATGGAAGGCACCATATGCATGATATGACCAGCATCAGCATGCCAAGTTAGGGCAAAAGATCTCAGGGGGTAAATAGTGGTCTGCTCCCTCTGAATCCCCCTCTGAATAGTTATCTTCCTCTTGATTACAGTCTGGAATGGGGGGAGGGGGGTTACTTTTGTGCCCACCATGGAGCGACGTTTGCATGAAATTTTATTGCCACGCAAGGCTTGTCTCTTTTGCTGTACATCTTCAGTAGCATTGTGTACAATAACTGACATGCATAGGAATAAAACATAGTGAGATTTTGTAAGGAGTGCATGCACAAATCCAGAGTGATGGTAGCAACCTGTGGATAGACCCAAAACCAATGATAGCAGGCAGATAATAGCTTTAGTTAAAAAATACAGATAATGGCTCCTTTAATGTTTGTTTCCCACCCAATATGAAATTCATAGTAGACACCCGAGATTAAGCAGATAGTAGATAGATACTATTGATTGCTGCCCCAATATGTACCCCACAACCATTTAGAAACTCAAGTTTGAGCATTAGTTTGGACCTGACTCGGAGTCTAATAGGTGAACAGGACAATAAAGTAGCATGCCATATTAAGCGATGCATAACGTAAGCAGACACGAAAGAGTGCAACCTCTCTTGCGGACCCGTGTAGTCCTCAAGGTCATCTGCTCAGTTGATGATGGTAATGCAGTTATCGTGGCTGCCGGCGGCAGGGAAGAAGATTTGAGGCGGTGAAAGATAGTCTGGAGGGTGGATCCCTGCTGTGGTGAACCCTTCTTTCGTTGGAGCAGCTGAGCTGGGGTGGATGACAGCGCAGCAGGAGCGGCTTGTTTGAATTGGAGGATTCTAACAATGTAGGGATAGGAAATACATGGGAATAGGATAGGAATGCACTTGCAAAATAGAGAATTTAAAAACACAAGATCTCTGTCAATCTGGGTGTTTGGTTCACCAGAATTGGAAGATCACAGGAATGCAAAGCATGGTGAAATTAAGTCAAACCACAAGAAAATGTACAGTTATAATGTTATTATGCTACTATCTCCTAGTCTTGTGCTTCATGAATAGGGATTTAAAAAGGAGGCCAAGTGGATATTAAAATTCCTACGGTTTTTCTTTGAAGGAGACACTAAAGGAACAAATCATACAATTTTCCTTTGCTCCATTCCTTTGAACCAAATGCATGAATACTAGTACCATAGGAAACTTTCCAAATCCTATGTTTTTCCTTCTCTTTTCCTTTCAAGCAGTGGTGATTCTAAAGGCAGGCTTAAACAGGCAAAAGCCTACACTCCATAAATGTTTTTGTGCTACTTCTACTACTTTGGACCCAGGCCACTGCCCTACTAGCTGAACTCCCAGGCCCATCTACAAATGCACAGCTCAAACACGTAGAAATAAATAATGATGGCTTTCGAGAGAGTCCATCACAGATAGCTAAGTTGCCTGGTACCTCACTGCTTGTCATATAGTAGGAGAAACTAATCGTATTTCACGTTACTACGCGAGCTCAGTGGACAATATATATAACATGTAGGGTAAAAAAGCGATCCAACAAGTGTACAACCTCTTTGGCGAAGCCATGTAGATCTCAGCATCATTGGGTTGGTCGCTGAGGATGCTGCAGCTGATGTGGCTGTCGGAGGAGGGGAAGAAGATCCTAGGCGTCTGGAAATGGAGCCGAGGGTACTGCTCCGCTGTGATGGCGGGTTTCATCGTTGGAGCAGCTCCGATGAGTTGTACGACAATGAGGCTGAAGCAGGACAAGAGAGACAACATAAACCTGAGAGGAATTCAAATACCATCTCCAATAGATGATGTAAAATACATAACCACAAAGTGCTAGATGTAAAATACATCAGCCGCTCATCTCTGAACTTAACTGTCAAAACTGAATTTAACTGTCGAAACTGAATTTTACTATCGAAACTGAATTTTGCGGTCAAAACTGAATTTTACTGTCGAAACTGAACGCACTAGTAGCAGAAAAGCAGTGCACTAACAGTTTTGCCCCCTCAAGCACTAGTGGAAGAGTAGCAGTGATCTAAATCGATAGCCGCTCCGGCAGGGAATGTAGTACCACAGAGCAGCCGGGGCAGCTGGTCATGCAGCAGCAGCAGCGCCCAGAGCAGCAGCGCGTGCGAGAGCCGAGGCAGCTGGTCATGTAGCAACATCTCGGGTAGCAGCAGCAGGAGCTCGAGCGATAGTCGGAGCTGCTGCTTATGCAGCAGCAGCGCGAGCAAGAGTAGAACAGCAGCGCAAGCAAGATCAAGAGCAAGAGCAACAACGCGAGCAAGAGCAAGAGCAGACCAGGTAGGGGACCGAGAGCAAGAGCAGAGCAGCAGCGCGAGCGAGAGCCGAAGCAGCGGTAGCAGTGCCAGCGAGAGCCGGAGCAGCAGCAGCTCCTACTAATGTCGTTGTCGCCGCCGAGGGAGAGACGTTGTGGAGGAAGTGGCCGGCGACGCCGCCGTAGATGGAGCTGCGCCATGGCGGCTCGGGACCGAGCGCCGGCAGCACCGTGAGATCGAATCAAGAAGGAAATGCACCGATTAGTGTAGAACCTCTTTGGTGGCACCAATTAGGCATCAGCTTCATCCGAGGAATCGGTGATGGTGCTGCTCTTCCGGTGGTGTAGGTGAAGACGACGGTGTGGGAATGGAGGTGGTGCGATAGACGAGGCGAACATCGGGGCAACTCCTTGGAGGTGGAGGACGTGGTGGCTGAACCGGCGGGACAATGGGATCGACGACGGATCCTCATCCGGTGCGGTGGATGAGGGACGTCGAGCTGTTCCAGTGAACGATGTCATCGGGGAAGAGGCTCCGGCTAGGTGGTGGACGGAGGAGGGTGTGGGGCTTCGCGGGTTTTCGCGGCCTCGGTATACGAATGGGGGTGGAGGGGATGGGAGGGGGGAACCATGGCTTAGAGACGCACTTGTCCGAAATGTGGGGTAAGTTACGAAAGTACCCCCACCGATTTGAACTAGGCGGTTCTTTCGGTTCATGGGTATCACAGGAATTTCGCGAGTCGGGATTTCATAGGAGGTGGGAGTTTTCGCGCGGGTTATAATTTTGGGATAGCAAGGCGCGGGTTGAGATGGAGGGAGTTTTCGGAGCACAATGAGACAATGAGATATCTTAAAATTTCTGGATAACAAGGCGCGGGTTGAAGAGGCGGGAGTGTCGTAGCACGATAGACGGAGATGCTAGCTTGAAATTTCGGCATAACAAGGCGCGGCTTGAAATTTGGGGAGAACAAGCTTAACGTGTACAAAAAAACAAAAACAAAAAAGACAATTCGCACCCCACTAGAGAGAGCCATGTCCTGTTTTAATATATTATTACTAGAAATGCCATTAAAAAACAACAACAAAAAATAAAAAAATTGGGACAACAAGCTTAACGTGTACAGTACCAAATCAATTTGCACTTCCCTCAACAATAAAAAACATTTCCTACTGTCTAGCATATGGACTAAATTTGAGTACATTTTCCCTGTTTGAATGGGATTGTACTCGGGTTAGTTATACAACCATCTAAATATTATCTTCACAACACATGACATGAATATGAGAGTAGTAAATTCCCATATAAATATGAAGTACTTGTACATACGATCTCGAATTCAAATATATGTATCCATTTTATGTTGAATTCAAATCATAGTACATGTATGCTCTAGTTAGATGTTCAGAATCTAAACCATGTATGATACTATGTACAATGTGTTTAACACGCACAACACACACACAACACACACACACCATTTAGATATGTGCTGCGAAAGCCACCCATCATCTCCAATTTGAATAGTGTGTCCATGCATGGATGCAATATCGCCAAACGATGCCTGCCATCGGTATCTCAAATTCAAATCGGTTTGACCTTGTTCAATGTGTATATAGTATAGCATGCTCGTTTCAAATCCACACCACACATATCTCAATTATATTCATGCATGCATGGGTTTCAAACATCATGATCTCTTATTCAAATATTTGAATTCAACTTTACATTGATTATGACCTCACCAAGTCTTTTACACCCACACAGTTGTCTTCTCTTTATAGTTGTACCACTTACGTTATGTCGTGCATGCATGCACACACACTACCACTCGACATTATCCATCGCACGCACGCAATCTTTTTCTTCAGGTCGGTCTCCCATGCATGCACACACACACACCCCTCCCCCTCTTCATCACTTCGGCCATTCTTTATCTCTCACATGCATGCACAATGATCGATGTTCCTCTATGTGTGTATATATATAGTTAGGTCTTTCCCAGTTTTCCACACAAACTGATCGATCTATATCTCTAGTCAGGTCTCACCCTGCTCTTTCCCACGTACACATCGATCAAATCTACATCTCTATATAGGACTACACAGCTAATACATACACATTATCTATCCATCGTATCCCTCTCATCATCCATGCCTTCCGCTTCATCTCTCAGACGCGCGCATAGTGGCGAAGACAGGGGCAACAAGGGCCCTTGCCCCCCTAACATCACTGTATTGAGGCTAATATGAATGTGGTCAGTATATCAATTGCTGGTAAAATGGTTTAAGTTGATGAATTGGCCCTCCCCATAAAGAATTAGCAATGCTTGGCCCCCTGGCTCATTTAATTTTCATGGCTCGGCCACTGCGCGCAACCGCGCACGTTCTCGCCCCCTCTCTTTAAATATCGATCTCGCACTTGTGCACTCCTTCCCAGTCTCCCTCCATTTGGCCCCTCGCACCATCTTCTAGCACCCCCCATATCTTAGTGCTTCTATGCTCGTAGAGGTCTTCCCTCTATCTGTCTCTATCGATATCTCGCGCGGTCGACCCCTCCCCTCCCTTCTCGTATATCACCGCGGCCCCATGCGCATACATGTATGTATATGGGCCTCTCCTTCACACAAATTGCATTGACACGTATTCCCTCACCATATCTCAGTATCTCTCACATACACGGACTACGTGTATGAAATAGAAGAGGTGCACACACGCACTCATTCCCACATACCAACGTGCGGGTGCACGGTGAAGCACATTTGTACAAAAAATGAGCGTGTAGAAAGGCTTTAGACGATGTGCCACTAGTCTATATATCTATATCTATACCCCTATACAGTGCGCGAATAACTTTGAAAGATGATCATTGGATGAAGCCAATCCGACGGTGCAGAGATGGCAAATCCGACCACTACCGGTCGTTGGATATCATCTACATTCCACCAGATTCTGCCACATGTACAATCTAGAATACTCCATGGTTGAACTTAAGCATAATGCACAAACCTCAAGACACAAGCACTTCTCCTTTGTTCTAGAATCTTCCGTATCACAATTTCCCAAAAAAAATATAGATGAATTGCCATTATTTGTTTTTACTTTATGCTTTACAATGCACAATTCCATGAATCTTAAAATAGATTAACTTTTTAAAAAAACTAATTGGTTTTGAATGGGATGAACTATAAGAATTAAACGAACATCTACATCATGCATATATGACTCAAAGCTTACATGCTATAGTGTGGTGTTTATTCATAATTTGGTTGCCAAATCTCATGCGTGCAATGCACGTGTACCTTACTAGTACTTCCAGTATGTGCAAAACACATAAAATTATAATTCCAATGGCACGCTACATAGTGTCTCTCCCTTTTTTAGTTAATATATTATGATTAAAATGATGTGCGGGGCATCCATGAAGCCACGTGGCACATCTGGAGGCGTTGTCGCGACCTTCTTGTGTGGATTGATCACAGTGATTTGCTGCTGGTTCCAGAAGAATGTACTCGTCCTCTCTCACGCACACTGGCAGTACGTGCACGAAGCGAAGATGTGCACGCACGCACTCATTCCCTCGCACGCACACGCGGGTACACGGTGGGACGCATTTTTGTACGAAGATCCACCCCATGTGATAATTTGACGCGTGTAAAGTCATTCACTTAATTGATGGTCAATTAATACAGCGCATGCAAATTGAGTGGACGTGAGGGAGGAAGTAGTTGAGAATGACATTACTACTCCACTGCGTGCATGCGAGAAGTTAAATCATGGGTTGCTACTTCCATTGATCTCCTTCGTATTTTGTGCCAATTTTTGACCATATTTTTAAGTAACATAATATTTATGCATGTCATAAAAAGTAATATCATCGAAAACTATGTTCAAATGCGATTCCAACGATATAATTTTTGGTGACATGCATTAACATTTTCTTAGTTAAATTTTTGGTCAAAATTGGCACAAAATAAAAAGGGGGCCAATAAACCAGGACGCAGGCAGCATGATCAATTTTTGCCTGGGCTACTGTTGGTGGCCTTTGTATTTAAATATGGACGGAGTGGAGTAGTACTATATTTACCTTAGCCTCGTAGGGCTCTCCCAGTGCCTAGGCTCGCCTCCCCGCCTCGCCCATCGGATCCCGCCATGGAGGATCCCTTAGATCCCAGGATCCCGCGGGCTGCCCTCTCGGTACGGCCCGCAGCACTGCCGCCTTTGAGCGAAACCCACAAGTCTTTCAGAGGGGATCCATTACTCTGGAATCATAGATCGGTGGCGCCGAAGGACATGCCAGGGCTGCGTTTCAGGTGGTGGGCCGCAAAGGCAAATCGGATCAAGGAAGCGTCACATTGATTGGAGACAAGTTCGAAGGAGCTGCGCCTGGCGAAGCACAAGGCAGAGGCGCAAGTCGATCTCAGTGGAGAGATGCTGAGGGATGTCAGCATCTAGCAGCATCGCATTGATTTCGAGCTGGGGCTAATGGCAGAGATCATATTCACGGAGTCGACTGCCGAGGAAAGAACGCGCATGCCTGCGGGATGGGATGAGCAGCCGGTGGAACTGTTCAAATGGGTGGTAGGAGAAGCCAAATCGCGGAGCCAGCTGCGGCGGCAGCGCTGGGCATGCATCATAGGCGAGGTGAGTTGTCCTCCTTCCCCACCAGCGATGCAGTGACCTACTCGGTTGCTGCAGCAGTGAACTTGCGGCGCCATGGCAGTTTGAAACCGTGACAATCACTCCATCTATATGTATTGTATTCTTGTGAAAATACTTGGTCGTTTGGAAAAAGATGGTAATTGATTTATCACTAGTTTTTGAATGCTTGGTCGTGACAATCACCCGAAGCCACAACCACAAGTCTCCATCGCGTAATACTTACGGTCGGTCGCACCAACAGACGGTCGGTTAGACCCGCGTCTCACCGAAGGGACACACATCGGCTTGGTCTGACATGTACGACCAGTTACATCACTGACTTGTGCGACCTCATTTGAGCAGTAGTACTTGAAATTTGTGTTCCGGGAAACTCATCGGGAGTTGTTTCGGGCCTCGAAACCAAAACCATCAATTAATCTTTAGCTTGTTCCCATCACATTCCAAAGTACTAGCCGGGAGTAGTATCAAACCTGAACGTGTTCCCACTATGCAGGTTTTAGTATTAGGTTATAAAAAGGGGAACTACCTAGCCAAAAATTACTCTACTTTCCTCCTCATAAGTCTTTCTTGTTCGTCCTTCCCTGCCATGGCCGGGGTGCAGAGCTCTAGGTCAAGAACTACTAGTAAGAAGGGAGCGGCGACCAAGGCGGCGGAAAAAAAAAAGAGGGCTCGCCGCCTCCCGGGGGGATCGAAAGATCTCTCACGGGCAGGCGAGGGCTCCCAGGAGCGCCCTAGCCGTGGAGATGAACATGCCGAGCTGGCGGTGCTGGAGTCGTTATCCCTCGACGACATGCCCGATCGGCTCAATAAGCAGAAGGAGTTGATCGATGGCTTGGTGGAGCTGCTGAAGGAGAGCCTCGACGACATGCCCGCTGAGCTCAATAAGCAGGAGGAGTTGGCCGCCGGCCTGGTGATGCTGCTGAAGGAGAGCATTGCCTCGGGTAAGAAGGTGACCGGTGAAATTTTGCAACTTCAAGAGGACATGGCGAAGCTCCGCCACGAGCTCGACCTTTTGAAGGAGGAGAACGCCGGCTGGAAGAAGCTGCATGAGAAGAGTAGTTCCTTGGTGAAGATGCTGCATGCCCTCGTCATGGAACAGAAGGAGGAGTTGGCGAAGCTCCGCATCGAGTACCCGGCTGCTATCAAGGTACATAATGCGGCCGTGGAAGAGATGATGAACGCTCGCGTCGAGAAATCTCGCATCATGGACATAATGAAGAAGATGGCAGAGGAGACGAGCGAGGAGATGAAGGTCGTGGAGGCGATGAAGAAGCAGTTCGGACTCCGCGGTTAACTCTTCATGAAGTAGAGGGCAGCGCCCCAGACTTGTGTCTGCGTCTTCCTTCTTTTTTTTGGGGGGGGGGGGGGGGGGGTACTCCTCCTTCTTCTTTTGCTCCTGTGTTTCTTCTTTTGCTTCGGGTGTTTTGCCGCATGTGTCACGTTCTCTGCGAGGCACGAAGAGAACAATGCTAACGATGAGCTGCGCCGTGGGATCGATGACTAGCAAATTAGATCATTTTTATCACCATATCGCACTGGACTGCCGTGTTTCACGCTCCTTCGTCGTACTAGTACTCCAGTGGAAAACTTGAGTATACCGCACGGTTCTTTGCTCCTCCTCAGGTCATCGACAACATTTATACAAGCAGTCAAATCACAAGGCCCCATGTTCCAGCAGTAATGAGCCATCAAATCAGAAAGGCCCTCGGTTCTCATGAAACCGACCAAGCGAGACTGCCCCGCCATCGATACTACTACTGTACAAATTTCATCTTGTTAGTTTTGCTCCTTCATGCTTTGGTAAACTTCTCTCATTTAAGTTTTTTAAAATTACTTATCTCATTTAAGTGTTTTGCGTATGTGCCATGCTTAGAGAGTGGTTATAGTATAGCCAATATGATGTTGGCAATATCATATATAGTACGTATATAATGTGAAGAAACGAGTGGTAGTACTACCAACTACAAGATGAACTGTAAGAAATACTAGTATGTACGTACTGAAGAGTTAAAGTAACAAGAAGGAACATAACATAGTTCTGTTGGGGGCTCAGCACAACACACCCCTCAAATAAAACTAAGCACCCTGAAATTAAACTAAGCAACTAATATGGTAGACACTGCATTAGAACCACCATGAGCAACGACACTGCCACCTTACTCGGACTCCTCATCCACGTGCTCGACTTCGTCCTTGTCCCTCTTCCTCTTGGCCGATACTTCTTTGCTTGAACCGCACACTTGGCTCTCGCTCTTCATCCAACCCGTGTAGATATTGAAACAAAGGTAGGCATCCATTGCAGCGTACTGGATGTGGTCTCTATCTAGTACATTCCACTGCCATGCAAGATGAAACTTGGGCGGAGGTTTTGTCAGTTTACCGTACGAAGGATCAACCATGGCTCCTACCAGGGTCAGCACTGAAGGCCAACGGGAGGACACCAACCCATTCTTCTGGAGGTCGAAGGGCTGGCCTACAACGAGGCCTATCCGATCCAGGACTCTTCTGTCGCTCATAAAGTCTACAATAACGAATTTGACTTTGCCGCCCGCGAGGAAGTTCTAAAAATCCTCGCACTCAACGTCGGCATGGCATATGTGGTAGACCAAGCACAAGTTATGCACGCAAACCTGGATCACGGCGGGCTTCTTCCTCTCTTCCTCCTTTAGATTCTTCTCTTTTCCTAGGTCTATGGTGTACTCAACATCTAGCCCAACGACCCACTCATCACCATTTGATTTTTCGAACATGCGTCTGAAGCGAGCAAGGCATCCTTTCACCGTCGCGGAAGAACGGGTGTAGATGACGTCGAACTCATCGCCGGTGATGGTTCTAACCTTGTACTCACCGCCGATCATGGAGATTTGGGACGCCATGGATTTGGGAGGAGGGTTAGGATTAGTGGAACTGCTGTAATGTGAAAGGACAGGACGACTAGGAGCGAACTGCCGTAATGTTAAAGGACAGCCGGGGTAGAGTAGGAGCGAACCGCTAGCGGTTTTCCGATTGTAAAATTGCTGAGTGGGGCGTGCGAACAGTAGGGTAGTGGCTTGCCCGGTGGATAAATGGCTTCATGCACAGTACTATGGGGGCCGAATTAGATGTCATGTCTACTAGATGCCCAATTAAATGGCTTCATGCATCTGCGTGTTCGCACGTCAAGCGTTGGGAAAATTACAGGTGATACGAAGCTTTCCATGCTCCCATGATACGGGCTTCCGAGAGCCCTTGGATCTAAGATTGAACGGTTGCATGGCGTGATTCTTGACCTATGGGTGAATATCCTATCCTTGAGGGTTATTCTGCAAATTTTTAGCAACTTAGCATGCGACCGTTCGATCTCAGATAGCCCGTATCATGGTCACGCCTACCACGACCGTTGCCTCGCTCGTGCGGTTGCGCCCTTGGAGATTTCAGACGGCTATAAATGAGCTTTTTTTTTCTACAGTACTTCGCATGCATGAAACTACTTCCTCCGTCCAGGTGCGTTAGGCTATCTGATGTTGGCATGACACCTGTACACCATGGAGGGGATCAGGGGAGACTCACCCCGGTCGTAGCGCCGCAGTAATAATGATAATGGCAAGTCAAATCACTGGGCCCCACCTGTCCAGAAGCAACGCCGTCAAATCACACAGCCCTACGTTTGCAGCAGTCTACTCCCTCATCTTCTCGCCTCTCTATCAAACCGACTAGACGGAACTACCCCACCTACTGCGTGGGAAAAGCCCCGCCCACGAATTTTAAATATAATTTTGTATCCATGGTTGCGCCATGGAGCAAAGCCTGAAGAAAACGATGGTACACATGTATACAGCACGCCCGTCGCATTCGCGTCGCACCCCAGACGGTCGGTCGGTCTGGCATGCCGCTCACCGAATGGAATGTGCGTCATATTGCATTTGCACACACATGTGGGACCGCAATTGAGAACCGACCATAGGCACACCCCCCCCCCCCCCGTCCCTGCAAGTCGGCTGAGTTAATAGAAGAGAGAGACGAGCGATAGTACTGGAGCAGTGTTGTACAAACATCGGTGCCTGGACGATCCCTGCACGACACGGGAGATCAGTTCGTGCAGGCTGTGTTGACAGTGTTGTACAGGGCTGTAGTTCTGATGAGAAATCTAAAAAAAAGGTTTCTTGTCATCTTGCAATAATAGTTGTCATGTGCTTCGAATCACTGTGAGGGTTAAACAGCGACAATTGCATTCCTCCAAGGCGCTGGTCATTGGGGGCACATGCACTCGGCTGCCATCTAGGTCAAGCCGGCTATGTTAACTAACTTATCTGTGAGTTTGTCTTTGGCCCTGTTTGGATACTCTAACTTATCTAGAGGTTAGAGTTAGTTTCTAGCTCATGACTAACCCTGAACTAACTCTAGCCAAAGAGGTGTTTGGATGACAGGGTTAGATTGACAATAAATGCACTAGGAGAACTAGCTCAAATTAGCACCTCTTGGGTGGGATAGTTTTTTTGGGTGGGTTAGATGCAACTAGCTCAAACTAGCCCTCATGTTGGATACGTTAGGGCTATTTGAGCCCAAACTAGCTCAAACTAACTCAAACCCATGGATCCAAATAGGGCCTTTAATTTGAGCTTTGATCCTCATCTAGTTTGTCCGTCGGGATTCATGTTTTCTCCTTGGGGCAGTGAGGTTATGGTTTCTTGTCATGTGGCATTTTTCGTGTTATATGTTAATCCGGTGCTTCAGATCAAAATGATGACAACTGCGCCTCCGGGGCACATGCATGAAGACTTCTCGACAGTCATTGATGAGGTCAAGCCGGCTCCGGTAAAAAAAAGAAAACTACTAGACTATATAGGCAGGAGCCTCCGTGCTTGCTTGCTAGTGTTGCTCTCTTCATAGTTCACACTCTCTCGTCCTCTCCAGATCTAAACACGACATCGGTGGCCACACTCTCTCTCTGCTCACCGCTGGTCACAGATCCGGGTAGATCCCCTCCGCCAGGGAAGGTCAGAAGGTGCAACGTTCATGCGGTCATCCTCGGCGACGGCTCTTACCCACTGCCGGCGCGTCCCGATCAGCGTGCCTTGCCGTTCTCTCCCACGCAGCGCCGGCTAGGGAGGGCCTCCGACCCCTTCTTCCTCGCTGTCGTAGTGTGGGCAGATCCGGCCTCCCGCCGCCCACCTAGCGACATCCCGGCGACCCTCAGGTATAACTTCCTTCGAAACCGGCCTTGCTCTACAGCCCCAGCTCCTCACGTCGCTACATTTGTATCTTTTACTATTTCTCAGGGCCCCTCGTAGATAGGATCGATCGGCTGTTCGAAAGCCACCTAAATTTTTACTGTTAAGAGGTAAAACTGCTTCATGCAGTCGAATCTAGTAGTACTACTTCATGCAGTCAAATCTAGTACTACTTGATTCAAACAGGGAAGAAAGGGGGTGGGGTTTGGGGGAAGATTTGTTACGTGAATCTAGGACTTGGTCGAAAGAGGAAATAATGGTGGCGAAAAGTAGCAGAGACTGGCTATCCAACTGGTCTCTTGGTCTAATAGGGAAATAAAGGGAAACGCAGTACAAACTCGATATAAACCGATCTATTGGTTGAAAAAGGAAAGAAAGTGGGGACTGGGGGACAAGTCAACAGAGTATGTCCAGCACTAGATTTGCTAGCCTCATACAGTATAAGGTGGCTATACCGAACAAAAATGGGACCAACCCAGATATCCTCTTTGGATGTTTGTTGCCCCAAGCCCCTCTTTCGTAATGCCACTAGTAAAATGTAGCAGTCCCACTGTTAAAGTAAGGACACGTTAAACCAATGTTGTTTTCAATGTAATGCCTCTAGTAATATGAATCAATGGCACTGTTTTTCATGTCCTGCTAAATTTCCCATTAAGATAAGTTTCTTATTTTTGTTAGAAATGAAACTGTCCTAGTCCGCCTACTCTCCCGTGCCCAAATACCAACTCTTTAGCAGCTGTTAATGTAATGTTGCTGGTAAAATGAAGCAATGGCACCATTAAAGTAATGTCGTATTTAACGGTTGTCATAGTTAATCCTAATGCCCACACTAATATCTAGCAATGCTACTGCTTTAGAAATTGCTACTGTCCTTGTAGGATCACCATTCAGATAAGGAACATGCTTCTTTTCATTTGATGTATGTTTCATCACTTGTTAGTCACCCTCCTTTCCACCTTTTTGTCCAAACAGAGATATACATTTCACGCTTGATCTTAGTTGAACTGCACAAAATGATATCCAAATTATAGTTGAACATTCCACGAGCTTCACGACCAACATTGATGTTGCTCAATTTTATTGCAACTAATGAACAAGAAGCTGCTAGCTCATGGGACCAAGTACTTGCCACCTGCATGATGCAAACATTGCTTCATTTTAGGTGAACTGCACAAAAAGGTCCCATGAATTGAATCATCCATGTTGGTGACTGGTGTCATCCCTTCTACAATGGCTTTGACTGCAAATATGGTTCCCATCATGAGGTATGTTCCTTCTTGGTCCGACCGTTTGCCAAAGATCCTGCATGTTGACTCTGCTGTTGTTCTACTATTTTGGCACTGCCATGATAAAGCAGTAATGTTATTATTTTGCACCTTAATCTAGTGGCACTATTAATTTGAGGCAATGTTTTGGCATCGCTAGTGCCACTGATTTTTTTATATCAAAAGAGGGGGTTTCCTCCAATTTCATTAAAGAAACCCAACCATAGAGAACCATTATCCGACAACATCTCAGTGTAAACGGGCAGTTATGCAACTACTACTAGAATGGACTGAGTACTAGCAGGAGACAAGTTCGCCACATAAGCTAGGCAGGTAGGGGGACACAGCCCTAGCTCGACCAAGTTTGGATTACAACCCAAAAGCTACCACAGAAACATCAGGGGGGAAGATAGGGACTGAAAGAGCCAGCTTCAGCATCCCAGTCTAAGCACTCCCAACCTCCATCCTTGCAATGCACGGTACACCTCACTTGCCACCTGCTCGACCCTAGTGCCACTGATAAAATGAAGTAATAATATAGTTAAAATAGAGCTAGTGTCCTCTCTATCATTTCATTTCCAATGTAGATAAAGAAAGTGCTTCTCTTTGTTAGTATATGTTTCATCAACTAGTCCCATTGTTAATGTTTAAGTGTTTCTGCAAACTCGGGTGCTTAATTTTAGTTGATCTGCACAAAAATAGAGATTGGAATGTCTCAAGGCCCCTCCTTGTACTACCGCAGTACACTGATGTTCATCACTGGCAGAAGGTGTATCGGGGAGAATTGGGTCGATTTCCAGTATGAGGCATACCGTATGAGGCGTCGCAGGGCCCATCTCGCCCTCGCAGCATGGCATACTGTGATACGATCGCAATATTTTCCCATTAAGAAAATTAAGTTTCTTCTATTTATTAGTGTATGTTTCATCAACTAGTGCCACTATAATGTAATCATGCTTTTTCATTATCTGTGCAAACAGGGTTATTCAGCTGCATTTTGGTGGAACTGCACAAATGTACGGATGGAACCGGCATATATGCAGAGTGCGAGGTGCCAAGTAAAAATTACCGACACCAACCATGCTCCATCTAAGCATTGCATCCACCACCGATGGGATGGGTGGCTCTCTCTATGGACGGATCTTTCTTGGCAGCAAATCCTCTAATCAAATACTAGTAGCTTATATTGGCACTTTTCTAGGGAGTACTCTTTTCTGAAAGAAGCACCAATTGATTTTTCTTTGTTTGTACACATTGTCACAACTTTGTTTTTGGTCCAGAGCTATTTTAGGGTGATTGGCGTAGTACTCGGAGACTCAGAGTACTACCTAGTACTTACCCGTATGATTTTCATTAGCCGTCACACTGATTGTAAGCATGAGCAGATGGAAGATTAGGCTAGTGCAAAGCTTACCTTAAACCCTACCGCCGTCGTTGAAACGAGGCGAGGGGAACCATGGAGAACGATGGGGAAGCGACATCGCGCCATCCGGCCTCCTCTTGTGGTGGGAGAACGAATACTCCTGTGGCTCCGGCTGGCACTGCACCCTCACGAGCGGCACACCGTACTCGATCGTTTTGTTATCCTCTAGATGCTTGACCTTTGACCTGTACGCCCACCACCTCCGCTTGACTTTCGCCTCGGGCGAATCTGTCTGCTCCATGCCCAGAGGAGATACTCGATGAACTCGAAGGACTGCGGCGTGACTGCCGCCGGGGAGTACATCGCCGCCCTCATCGCCACTGTCTCGCTCTTTCGCATACATTGCCACATGGCCCTCACCGTCCTCGAAATCTCCCACTTGTTGTCAAACCAAGCAAGGATCTCCTTCAACCTGGCTAACTTCGCTTGGTCACCGCCGGCGATCTGCCCGATTCGCTGCTGCATCCTCTCCATAGATGTCCTTCTGAGAGGTCTGGTGCTAGCTTTGGAAGATGGGAGGAGAGATGGTGGTCTTTCAATGGAGAAGAGGGAGAGGCGAGACGGTGGTTTTGCAATGGAGAAGATGGAGAGGAGAGGGGGTGGTTTTGCAATGGAGAAGAGGGAGAGGCGAGACGGTGGTTTTGGAATGGAAAAGACGGAGAGGAGAGGGGGTGGTTTTGCAATGGGGAAGAGGGAGAGGAGCGCGCAGCAGCGATTTACAGGATTGGACGAGAGGGCTGGCGCGCTGTGACTGGATCAAAATCAATTTACCCTTCAATTAAGAAAGCGACCCCACATTAACTAGTCTCCCTTGTATTCTGGGTCATATTTGACCATGATTTTAACAAATAAAATATATTTTATATGTTGCAAAAATAATATAATTTGAAAGTACATTCAGATACGAACCAAACGATACAATTTTTGATGACATGCATTCACATTTTGCCTGTCAAATACAGTACGTGGTCAAACTTTGACCCAAAATACGCAAAACAAAAAAATACTTCCAAGACCAGCGCCGCTCCTCTCCTCTTAAACCACCGCCGCTCCTCTCCTATTCCAATCCAAAACCAGCGCCGCTCCTCTCCTCTTCAATTTCAAAACCACCGCCGCTCCTCTCCTGTTCCAATCCAAAACCAGCGCCGCTCCTCTCCTCTACCATTTCAAAACCACCGCCGCTCCTCTCCCGTTCCAATCCAAAACCAGCGCCGCTCCTCTCCCCTTCCATTCAAAAACCACCGCCGGTGAGTGAAGGTGTTGTGGAGAAGTAGATCGATGGAGGAGTACAATCGATACGTGTGGCTCGCAGGCGGCGACCCTGTGAAGCTAGCTAGGATGTTGGAGATACAGTCTTGGTTTGACAACTAGGAGCAATTAGCGGCGACAGCGAAAGCGATGGCCAAATATCTGGAAAAGAGCGAAAAGGAGGCGATACACCGGGAGGGAGTCACACGGGAGTACATAGAGCTGCTCCTCTGGGCCATGGAGCAAACAGATTTACCGGATCCGATCGTGAGGCTGCGGTGGTGGGAGTATCGATCCAAGATGGAGCATCCACCCGAGATTGAAGGATCGAGCATCTACACGGTGCCGTTTGTGAGGGTGCCGTGGCAGAGCGAGCCGGTGGAGTCTTCGTTGACCGAACCCAACTGCAAGAGGAGAAAAATAGTTGGCGCAACGACGCTTCCCCGCCATCCTCTCCCTCGCCGTTCACCTCATCCCACAGGGCGGCTGTCTGCTGTCGAGGAATAGGAGGGGACTCCCCCCTCCCAAATAGTCTGAGGAGGAGCTTAGGGTTGTCAGTATTTGCAGGTTGTGAATTGTGTTTTGTGTTGTGTATTTTGAGAGTACTTTCAGATATGAATGTCTTTTGAATTTCAGATTTGCAGTATTGAGCATATGAAGTATTTTATGAATTCTAGAGATCTATTTTTAGCACTTTAAAAAATGTAGTTTCATATAAAAGTGCAGACAATGTGATTCTCAGAGAAGAAACTGCAAGTTTCAGTTTCAGATAAGAAACTGCAAGCTTCAGACGCAGAGCATTTATATTAACACGCCCTTTTCAAACAGGGATAACATCATGTTGATTATTCATGGTCAAAAATGGAACTAACAGCCAGTTAACATCATGCTGATCAACATTCATGCATAGCACATCTTCATATGATGCATAGTCAAAAAGATATGCTATTTTCAAAATGCCCACACAATGTTGAGTGTGCGAAAGACAGAAACCGAGGGACGAAGTTTTGGCAAGTGTTGGAGGTGGTGTGTGTAGATGACAATGGGCACCCACATGTCAGAGGTAGAGGCAAAAATTTGTGGATATTTTCACTTCATCAGGTGGAATCAAACCCGGGCGGAGCAGCGGTTGGGGAGTGGAACTTGGCCACTGGGCTACTCCAGTACTTTTGCTAGAAATTAGGCACAACATCTACCACTACTGTAGCACGTCTTCCCCAGCTCCGGTGCGTTCTCGTCCGGGGCCTGGACGTCATCCTCCGCCTTTGTGCGCTCGCCGCGGCGCCGCTGTCTGCCATTGCGGACATGCTCAACAACTGAGAGGAATCTGGAGAGGACTGTACGTGGAGAGGCAGACAGTCGGTACCCACCAGGTCCATGGCCGTACGCAAGCAAGTGCCTCATTGAAAAAATATACTTCCTCATAATGCTATACTAACATTGGGGGCCACGGGTTTGCCAACGTAGTTACTAAAGGAGATAAATTTACAACGAAGCTAGTCATCGGGGAGCTGGCAGGTATCATTTATTATCAGTGGGGCAACAAGTGTCAGCTGGGTTGTGGGCTGCCCAGTCTAGGCTTTCTTTTTTAACATGTGCAGCCCACTACATGTTGGTTTGTATTTTTTTGAGGGCCGTCATGTGTCGACCGGCCTATGAACCTCCTATCCTAGGTTTTATTTTTTCTTAAACATCCGCAGCCCAACTTATGTATTTTTTTTTTGAAGAAAACGCAGAGGTCTGTTCTATTTTTCTATATAAGAATAGGAACGGCAGGTCCAACTTATGTTTCCCTTCTAACTATATTATATATATTTATATTATTTTATATGTTATTATTATTATCATCATATATTTAACAAATACTTACATGTATAAGAAAAAAATATCCCATGTATTACGAACTTATAAAAATAAATGTTTAACAATAAAATCCTGGGTTCTTTTACATTAAGGTCAACGAAAATCCAGGTGATTGTGTACAAAAGCCTGGTAAGATTTAAGGACCAATGTAAATAAAGCACTTATTATTTAAATATATTTATAACAAAATGCTCATCCCCTGTTTATTTTTTGATAACATTGCTGCGCCCAAACAAAATTATAATTAGAACCAGCCCAGCAAAATCATGTATTTCGAGAAAGTGCAAATGGGCTGTAATTTTTTAGGAAAAAATAAATGGGCCGCATGGACGCTACATTATTTGTTCACCCAGCCCGGCAAATTCATGTTTTTCGAGAAAGTGCAAATGGGTTGTAGTTTTTTAGAAAAAATAAATGGGCTGCATGGACACTACATTATTTGTTCACCCAGCCCGGCAAATGGACTGTAAATTCTAAAAAAAATGGGTTGAATATGTGCGACATTTTTGGAGGCTGAAATGTGGGCCAATAGGTGTTGTCAACTTAGTCAATAAATGATTCTGACATCGATAGCCGTTGGATGTAAATCCAACGGCCGGGATTCATCTTCAATCTCTCGTCTTCTTCCTCCAGCGCCGCCAGGACCACCTGCTCCCGCCTCCAGCTGCTAGCAGCTCTGCTTAGCACGCTTCGCTGCAAAGCGCTACCCCACCACCGGCCAAGCCATCCCTCCGCCCCTCCACACCTCCTGTTATTCTCCGCCGACTGCAGAACCACGCCGCACCGGAACCAGTTAACCCTTGTACACCTCTCCGTCTGCGACTCCACTGCTGCGTCTTCCCATCACCGGCTCGTTGCCGTCCGGAGCCTCGCCGTCGTCCACCGCCTTGGTGCGCTCGGCGCGGCGTGGTCAACAAATGAGAGTCATCGGAAGAGGACTGTACGTGGAGAGGCTGACAGTGGGGATGCACCAGTTCCATGGACGCACGCATGCAACCACCGCCTTATTACACGAAAATAAAATTATTCCTCCCCCTGAAAGCTAGGACCCACCACGTATATCTTCGCAAGGAAGGAAGTGCCTCCTTATTCCTGCCCCTGACAGGTGGGACCCACCAACAACATCTTTGCACGCAAGGAAGTGCCTCCTTATTACGGGCAAAAAATATATGATTCCGCCCCTGACAGCTGGGACCCGCCAGCTATATATTTGCATGCAAGGAAGTGCCTCCTTGTCCTCCCTGACAGCTGGGACCCACCCAGTCGAAGCGTACATAGCGTTGTCTGTGTACATATCGGTCGATCGGTCTGTCTGCCATGATGAACCATGGCAGAGTAAGGAGCTGTAGCAGTTCAGGCAGTCCCGTCTAAATCCTGTACACATACGACAGCTATGCTGCACAAAAGACGGCCACGTACGTACATACAGGCGTGGTCTCGAACGCGTACAGCGACGGCGTCCTGTTCATCGGCAGCCAACCGGCTAGGTTGTATGGAGGAAACAGCGTCGTGTTCATCGGGAGGCAACCGACTGGGTCAGAATACGTCCTGTTCATCGGGAGCCAACTAGCTTGGACGAAACAGCCAAAACGAGGTCTGGCGTACCGCAGAACGAAGGAAACGGCCTTCTGTTCGAGTGCCTACGATCGAAACGGGGTCCTGTAAATCGGGAGGGGTGTGGCGTACCGCAAAATGGAGGAAACAGACTTGTGTTGGAGCGCCTATGGTCGAAACGGGGGTCCTGTTCATCGGGAGGGGTGTGGCGTACCGCAAAACAGGACTCCACGGGGCTACTGTTCACCCACCATCTACTGCCTCGCTCCAACCTCCACGGGGGCTACTGTTCATCCACCGTCGACTTCTTCCATTTTCCACCTGCTACTGTTCATCCACCGTCGACTTCCTCCAGCATCCACCAGCAACTGTTCATCCACCGTCGACTTCCTCCATTTTCCACCTGCTACTGTTCATCCACCGTCGACTTCCTCCAGCATCCACTAGCTACTGTTCATCCACGGGGCTACTGTTCATCCACGGGCTACTGTTCATCCAACCTTCACCGGCTACTGTTCATCCAGCCCTCCACGGGGTCATGTTCATCCACCCCCACCTCCTCGATCGGGGTCCTGTTCATCCAGCGGCAACGGCCTCTACTACCACGGGGTCCTGTTCATCCAACCCCCACCGGGAACTGTTCATCCAACCCCCAACAACAGTCACTGTTCGTCAAGAGGCAGCAGCAGGTTCGATCGGCTTCAGTTAGCAGCAGTAGCGAAGGAATCGCTCGGGTTCAGTTAACAGCCAAGGGATCAATCGCTCGGGTTCAGTAACATAGCTAGTGCAATCGCTCGGGTTCAGTAAGTGAATGCCTCACTCGGGTTCAGTTAGAGCCCAACGCCTCGCACACACGCGCGTACGTGTACGAGAGAAACGCGCAATCCCTCCGTGCATCGCTCGGCCCCGACCACCCACCGTAACCGGGAACTCCCCGATATTTTCCTCGCCCTTGCTTCTACCACGATTTTTTTCGTCATGGGAGGCCCAAAGAATGTCATGCAGGTGCGTCCCCGGCCCGCCCAGGACGAAAAGCCCATTTTCTGTCATGATTTTTTGTCATAGAATTAAGCCCCACCACATCTATGATGATACGTGCTTTTGTCACAATTATCGTCATAGAAGTGTCATAAGCAAGATAGAAAAAAATTCAATCGGCCCAAAATGTCACGGATGTGTCTTTTTTGTAGTGGAATGTACAGACATTGTATGATAGACAGGTGCAATGGATAGTAGGGAATAAAAGAGGGCATGAAATAATTCACATTTATGTTGTCTAACCAAACACGATAGCATGACACAATTTCACATATATGATGGCTAACTAAACAGGATGGCATGACACAATTTCACATATATGATGGCTAACTAAACATGATAGATGACATAATTCAAAATATGATGACTATGTATACAGGATGACATGATATAACTATATGATGTGTCTATTAAAGTGGTTGGCATGCCATAATTCACATACATGCCATCGATGGAAACATGATGGCATGATATCACAGATAGAATGACATAATTCAAAATATGATGACTATGTAAACAGGATGAGATGATATAACTATATTATGTCTTTAGAAAATGGGTTGGCATGCCATAATTCAGATACATGTTGTCTATGTAAACATCATGGCATGATATAATTCAAATATATGATTTATATACTAAGCAAGTAAGCAGATGGCAATTGCATAGATGATGTCTAAACTAAGTAGATGGCATTCAATATTGTGTATATGATGTCAAAACTAAGCATTGCAAGACAACATATGCATGATATGAGTAATATAACCCTGCCAAGTTTGAGTATACACCTCAGGGGGAAAATAGGACTGGTCATCTATCTCTGAATCCTCCTCTGAGGAGCTATTTGTAACCAGCAAGATATCTGCTTCAGCAGGTAGCATTGTCTGCTCTGAAGACCTTGTTTTCACTCCAGTTTTTTTCATCATCGATTCAAATGGCTGATGCACATGAAAAGTAGTTGAATATACAAACATTGTCGATAAATGGAATACGTAATACAAAAAAGGATGGCATGATATAATTCACATATATGATGCTTGGCTAAACAGCATCGCATTGCATAATTCACATATATAATGCTTTGCAACAAGATAGCATTGCATAATTCACATATATAATGTCTTGCAACAAGCTGACATTGCATAATTCACATATATGGTAATTAGACACTAAACAGGTGGCATTCACACAAAGCATGTCTAAACTAGGAAAATGATATAGCAATGCAAGACACCATATGCACGATATGAGCAATACAACCCTGCCAAGTTAGAGCATGCACCTCGGGGGGGGGGGGGGGAATAGGACTGGTCAACTATCTCTAAATTCTCCTCTAAGGAGCTATCCGTAACCAGCAAGATATGCGCTTCGTTAGATAGCATTGTCCGCTATTAAGACCTTGTTTTCACTCTAGATTTTTCCATGACTGTGTCAAATGGCTGATGCACAGGAAGAGTAGTTGAATGTACTAACATTGTTGATAAATGTAATGTGTAATGAAAAAAAAGAATGACATGATATAATTCACATATAAGATGACTAGCTAAGCAGGATGGCATTGCAAAATTCACATATATGATGTCTGGCTAAACAAGATGGCATTGCATAATTCACATATATGATATAGAAACTAAACAGATGGCATTCACACAAAGCATGTCTAAACTAAGCAGATGACATATTTGATATATAAAGTAAGCAATGCAAGGCGCCATATGCATGATATGACCAACATTAGCATGCCAAGTTAGAGCAAAGACCTCAGGGGATAAATAGGAGTGGCCTGCTCCCTCTGAATCCCCCTCTGAACAGTTATCTTCCTCTTGATTACAGTCTGGAATGGGGGCAGGGGGTTGCTTTTGCGCCCACCATGGAGCGATGTCTGCATGAAATTTTATTGCCACGCAAGGCTCGTCTCTTTTGCTCTACATGTTCAGTACCATTGTGTACAATAACTGACATGCAAAGGAATAAAACATAGTGAGATTATGTAAGGAGTGCATGCAGAAATCCAGAGTGATGGTAGCAACCTATGGATAGACCCAAAACCAATGATAGCAGATAGATAATAGCTTCAGTTAAAAATACAGATAATGGCTCCTTTACTGTTTTTTTCCCACCCAACATGAAACTCATAGTAGACACCCAAGATTAACTAGATAGTAGACAGATACTATTGATTGCTGCCCCAATATGTACCCCATAACCATTTAAAAACTCAAGTTTGAGCATTAGTTTGGACTTGACTCAGAGTCTAAGAGGTGAACAGGACGATAAAGTAGCATGTAGTATTGCGATGCATAATGTAAGCAGACACGAAAGAGTGTGACCTCTCTTGCGGACCCATGTAGTCCTCAAGGTCATCTGCTCAGTTGATGATGGTAATGCAGTTGTCGTGGCTGCCGGCGGCGGGGAAGAAGATTGGAGGCGGTGAATGACAGTCTGGAGGGCTGATCCCTGCTGTGGTGAACCCTTTCGTCGTTGGAGCAGCTAAGCTGGGGTGGACGACGGCGCGGGAGGAGCGGGACAAACCACACAAGGTTTTCTTTGACACATATCTGTAATAGAAGTAATTCTGTAAGGGCTTGTTTGAATTGGAGGATTCTAACAACGCAGGGATAGGAAATACACAGGAATAGGATATGAATGCACGTGCAAGACAGAGAATTAAAAAACACAGGATTTCTGTCAATCTAGGTGTTCGGTTCACAAGAATTGGAAGATCACAGGAATGCAAAGAAGCATGGTCAAATTAAATCAGACCACAAGAAAATGTACAGTTATAATGCTATTATGCTACTATCAGTTAGTCTTGTGCTTCATGAATAGGACTTTGAAAAGGAGGGTCAAGTGGATATTAAAACTCCCATGGTTTTTCTTTGGAAGAGACACTAAAGGAACAAATCGTACAGTTTTTCTTTGCTTCATTCCTTTGAACCAAATGCATGAATAGTAGTACCATAGGAAACTTTCCAATTCCTATGTTTTTCCTTCACTTTTCCTTTCAACCACTGGCGATTCTAGTAGGCAGGCTTGAATAGGCAAAATCCTACACTCCAAAAATGTTTTCGTGTTACTTCTACTACTTTGGACCCAGGCCACTTCCCTACTAGCTCAACTCCCAGGCCCATCTACTCATGCACAACTCAAACGCACTGATAAATAATGATCACTTTTGAGAAAGTCCATCACGGATAGCTAAGTTGCCTAGTACCTCACTGCTTGTCATATAGGAGAAACTAACCGTATTTCACATTACTACTTGTGCTAAGTGCATAATATATATAACATGTAGAGTAAAAAAGTGATGCAAGAAGTGTACAACCTCTTTGGCGAAGCCATGTTGATCTCAGCACCATTGGTTGCTAGCTGAGGATGCTACGGCTGATGTGGCTGTCGGAGGCGGGGAAGAAGATCTTACGCGTTTGGAGATGGAGCCGAGGGTTCTGCTTCGCTGTGAAGGACGGTTTTGTCGTTGGAGTAGCTCCGGTGAGGTGTACGATGGCGAGGCTGAAGCAGGACAAGAGAGACAATGTTAACCTGAAGTGGTATTCTAATAGCATCTCCAATAAATGATGTAAAATACATCACCAAAAAGTGCTAGATGTAAAATATGTCAACCGCTCATCTTTGAACTTAACTGTCAAAATTGAATTTAACTGTCAAAACTGAATTTTACTGTTGAAACTGAATTTTGCTGTCAAAACTGAATTTTGCTGTCGAAACTGAATTTTACTGTCGAAACTGAACGCACTAGTAGCAGAAAAGCAGTGCACTAATAGTTTTGGCCGCTCGAGCACTAGTGGCAGAGTAGCAGTGATCTAAATCGGTAGTCGCTCCAGCAGGGAACGTACAACCAGAGAGCAGCCGGGGCAGTTGGTCATGTAGCAGCAGCATTGCCCGGAGCAGCGGCGCGTGAGAAAGCTGGGGCAGCTGGTCATGTAGGAGCATCTTGGGTAGCAGCAGCAGGGGCTCAAGCGAGAGCCAGAGCTGCTGCTCGTGCAGCAGCAGCGTGAGCAAGAGTAGAGAAGCAATGCAAGCAAGAGCAAGAGCAGTAGCGCGAGCAAGAGCGGACCAGGCAGGGGACTGAGAGCAAGAGCAGAGCAGCAACACGAGTGAGATCCGAAGTAGCAGCAGCAGGGCCAACAAGAGCCGGAGCAGCAGAAGCTCCTACTGATGTGGACGACGATGACGTCGCCAAGGGAGCGACACCGTGAAGGAAGTGGTCGGCGACACCGCCGTGGATGGAGCCACGCCATGGCGGCTCGGGACCGAGCGCCGACAGCACCATGAGATAGAATCAAGAAGAAAATGCAATTATTAGTGTAGAACCTCTTTGGTGGCACCGATTAGGCCTCAGCTTCATCAGAGAAATCGGTGATGGTGCTGCTCTTCCGGTGGTGCAGGTGAAGATGGCACTGTGGGAATAGAGGTGGCGCGATAGACGAGGTGAACATCGGGGCAGCTCCTTGGAGGTGGAGGATGGGGTGGCTGTCGGTGCAACAAACCCCAGGCGTGTGTTGCCCGGACTGTACACAGGCTCAAGAGCAAGGTTGCAACATCCAAGACGAGACCAAGC
Source organism: Thinopyrum elongatum (assembly GCA_011799875.1). Classification (NCBI taxonomy): domain Eukaryota; kingdom Viridiplantae; phylum Streptophyta; class Magnoliopsida; order Poales; family Poaceae; genus Thinopyrum; species Thinopyrum elongatum. Next base: position 51,909,073 of record CM022300.1, read on the forward strand.
TGAAGAGATAGCTCTTTGAGAAATCAAAGGGCGGATCAAGAAGACCAAGACCAACCAAATGAGCAAGATACCACTAAGGAAAAACCTCCCTTGTCGGGCAGGCGAGCCTAGCGGGGTCGAGGTTACCCCAAAGACAAGTCTCCAGACTCCCCCGGCAGGCTTGCCGGGGACGCCGAGGGCGGACTACCCCACCAAGGCGCCACCGCTCCACCTCACAGCAACACAAGTCACCTATCGGTGCGGTGTCGAGCCCCCAAGTGATTAAGTGGCTGTTATTTGGCATGTGGCAGCCATTTCCGAGGAAGATCACCCCTAAATGACACCTGTCTAGGAGACGTGTCATGCAGACAGGCGAGAAGGTGGCTGAATGGCGCGGCAAGGCTACCGGGCTACACCTACGATGTGACACTAAGCGGTGCATTTAATGCACCTTGCCCTGTCTGCAGAGTTAGGTATGATAGTACCATGGCTATCTAATCGCTGGATAATGACCGTTTTGCCATTGTGGTAACCTCTTGACCTATAAAAGGAGGGTCGTGGCTACCTTAGAGAGGATTCAGACCCCTGTACACTCATATGCGCGGAGCTGCTCTAGTCCCAAGGCGACCTTGCCGGGCTAGAGCGTTGCATCTCCACCACGGTCCTTCCATCAATCCTCCAAAGCAAAAGTAGGGTTTTACGCCTCGCGGCGGCCCGAACCTGGGTAAAAACTGCTCATGTCATCGCTGCCGTGCTGCTCTATGCTCTCCGCTCTTTGTGCAATGTGCTCTTCCCCTTGCCGAACCACAAGGGGCCGATGGTCCCATAGCTGGCCGTGTTATACCATGACATCTTTGGTGCGCAAGGTAGGGGGAAGCGCTTGCGCGAACCCGAGGGTGTAAGCGGTGCATCATCTTCATCATCGTTTTCTTCATCAACGGCTTCATCTTCCATGACACCTAGAAAGAACGCGGCACAGCGGGTCGGGAAGGGAGCGACTTCGTTCCTTCGCCCGCCCTATCCAGTCCCCATCATCATTCTCCACCACGGCTGCAGCGACGGCGGAGGCAAGAAATGACAGTGGCATGACAGCCCCGAACGGCTCGGGCGGCATGGTCATCATGCGAGCCCCGTGCGGAAAAGGGGGCAAGGTGATAAGGTACATGGTTCCTCTCTCCGCCACTTTCACATGTCGATGATCGAGCTACACTGGGTTTAGCGTCGTCAACGTAGATGAGCCCGCGCGAAACTCGGTCTAGTATTTGCCCTGCTAAGGGAAATCCTGAGTAGAGCACTGGTGCGAATTTGTTGATTGACGCCCCGGCAAGCATGCTCCAGCAAGGCCGTCCGCGCGAGCGTGACTTTTGTGCCAGCGGCCGTAAGATCGTTAAAAGTGCAAAGAGGAGGAGAAAGAAACTGGTCCAGCCTTGCATCGCGTTCTGTCGCTCATAAGATATCTATGATTCCTTCCGGCCCTTGCCGGGAACCTGGAAGCAACAAACAAAGTGCCATTCTCCCAAGGCACGTGGGCGTGACGAACAACCGCGGTCAGAGAAGGAGATGAGCGTAAACGAAAGCTAAGTTAACACGTCCTTTGATTTTCTCTCTGGAGTTTGCACTTGCTTATCCCTCGGACAAATCAATGTTTTTCGTATGGTCAAGCCTTTCGTGTGATGGCACCTTAACGGATTTGCCTGCGCCCCCACTCTATTCCGAGCCTGCTAACGGAGTGGGTGGCTGCATCAAGGGCTCCTAAAGGAAAAATCTGTCAGGACATACCTTCGCCAGTTGAATGCTAAGGACCCGCTCCTTGCGGCAATCGCGGCAGTATGCTACCGGCGGGCAGCCAAAGCACATACAAAGAAACGGGCTATACGAACATTCATGGGTTAAATGCGAGAGGGATAGCATGCATTCAAAATTAATTAATACACCAGTTCAGCACAAACAAAAGTAATACTGGATCTAAACACGAGACATACATAATGTTTTGTTATAGGGCGGTACGCCAATGTGAATGGTTCGGAGCCATGCCTGGCGGTCTTATTGAGCCCTGGGATGGTGAGGACCTTGTCGGCAAAGGGGGCGGCCTTCTCTTCGGCAGCAGAAACATCACCGCCTGCCGGGGGCTTCCTGAAGCCCCCGGCAGAGAGGTTGGCGAGAACAACTCCACTTCACTTGGCAAGCAGCAGCCTCCCGCCGAACTTCCAATTCTCGCGGTTGAGGATTGCGCTCCCACGAACAAGGAGGTGTTGCTGATCCTTGTTGTTGAGCCTCAGGCTCCAACTTGGGCACGGCACATAGTCCGTTACCTCCAAACAGGAGAACTTCCCGAAGAGCAAGAAGAAACTTAAAAAGTAGCCCGGAGGGCCAGTATGTATCAGTTCGTCGATGACGTACTATATAGAAGGAGGCCCAACGGTGTGAAATTAAAGTGCGTTTGCTAGGAAGAAGGGAAGGAACTGCTGGCGGAGATACACAAAGGCATGTGTGGCTCCCATATTGGATCGAGGGCCCTGGTCGGAAAGGCTTTCCGGCAAGGTTTCTACTGGCCCACGGCCCTCCAAGATGCAATCGAGCTAGTCACCAGATGTGAAGCCTGCCAGTTCCACTCCAAGAATATCCATCAACCTGCTCAAGCTCTCCAGACGATCCCTTTGTCATGGCCCTTTTCGGTCTGGGGGCTCGACATCTTGGGCCCCTTCCCCCGTGCTACCGGGGGCTTTGAGTTCTTTTACGTCGCCATCGACAAGTTCACAAAGTGGCCGGAAGTGGATCCCGTGAGGAAGGTGACCGCACAATCAGCTATCAAGTTCTTGAAAGGATTGGTGTGCTGTTTCGGAGTACCCGCCAGAGTCATCACTAACAATGGCACCCAATTCACAAGCCGCGCCTTCATGCAATTCATTCATGCCCTCGGAAGCAAGGTCTCATTTGCCCCTGTTGCTCATCCCAGAAGCAACGGACAAGCTGAGAGGGCGAACGCTAAAGTGCTGCGAGGACTCAAGACAAGAACATTTGATAGGCTACAGAAGCGTGGCAGCCAATGGATCGACGAGCTACCGGTGGTTCTTTGGTCCCTCTGGACGACACCAAATCGAACTACCGGCCAGACTCCCTTCTCCCTAGTCTATGGGGCAGAAGCAGTGATCCCCACGGAACTCATATAAGGATCACCTCAAGTACTTGCCTACGATGAAGTAGCGCAAGAACAGCACCGGCGTGATGATGCTGTGCTACTTGAGGAAAACCGTCTCCGGGCTACTACGCATGCTGCACGCTACCAGCAAGCCCTGCGTCGCTATCACAGCCGCAGTGTTCATGCCCAGAGCTTTGAGGAAGGCGACCTTGTCCTTAGGCGTGTTCAGTCCGCCAAGGGTGCAAACAAGTTGGCGCCGAAGTGGGAAGGCCCTTACCGGGTAGTACGAGTCACCAGACCCGGCGCAGTCCGTCTGGAGACCGGAGATGGCATTCAGTTGCAAAACTCATGGAACATTGAGCATCTCCGTAAGTTCTACCTGTAAGGCGCGGCTGTCGGGCCCTACCCGGCAGCCGCCCTTTTGTACAAGCCTTGCCGATGTTGCATGCAACCCTTTGTACAAAGCCGGGCATAGACCCTGAGCAACAGATGAATAAACAAAGCGCTGGGGGCCCCTAAAACTTGCATGCATGCATAAGCATAACAAGAGCATAGCATGATCATGTAGATCAGGGCACATGTAGCATTGTTTTCCTCTGCACTAAACTGCAGGGTTCTTGCCATGGACCTGGTCCTGAAGAGAAGAAATGAAGACAAGCCTACATATCAGTCCTCGACAGGCCAAGCAGATAAGTTATTTCTTATCCATGCATGTTCTGTAAGGTGAAAACTTGTGCATATGAAAACCTCATCACCTTCGAAGCATGGGTGCTCCCGTCCTGCGTCCCGAACGTTGCTTCGGTCAGGGGTGGTTGTAGTGGCCTTTGACGGAGGGGGCTCGACGAGGAGCTAGTCCCTTTCCATGGTTGTGTGCCCGGCAGGCCAAGCCCCACGGCAACAAACGAAAGGCACCAGCTAGATAGCTTGCCGGAGAAAACTTGTTTACTTAAATGTATAGAGGCATCTCGCCTCTGCATGGACATGACACATGCACAAGTACCCGGCAAGGCTTGTCTTTTTCATTAATATGCGATAAGCAAGTACAGATCTTACAGGACACAAACATGGATAAAGCAGATTACGTATTTTAGACTAAAGTTTGGCAAATGCCTACATATTTTAGACTGAAAAAAGATAAGTGCCCCATAATCCCTTTCTTGTCCCTCTCCTCCTAGGAACTACCGTGGGAGGCAAAGAGGGAAAAAGGGGTGCCTGGGCAAAAGCCCAACCTGACCCCATCAGGCCCCATGACAAAGAGCCTGACAAGATCGAGAGGGCGCGGGCGAAGGTGATGGTGAAGAGAGTGGCGGAGACGACCCCCTGGCCACCGCCACCAGGGCCAGCAGGACGCGGCAGGGCGAACGAAGCCGTAGCCCACGAGGAAGCCTACCGGGGGCCAGCTAGAAGGCTGCTGGAGGAGCCGGAGACACCATCCACACCTCCACATCCAACTCCCCAGCAAATCGCCTTGCCGGAGAGGAGATGCAGGTGCAGATGATGGTGTTGCCGCCTGACGGTGATGGTGCGGCTGATTTTCAGCCGGAGTCGGAGCCGTCGTCCTCTCCGTCAGCGCCGTCGTCATCGCCGTCACTGTCCTCCTCGTCGCTGTCGCTCGAGGAGGAGTTTTCGTCGTCAGTCGAGCTCTCCGCGCAGCACCCTAAGCAAGCACCCGAGCGTCCGAAGACCTTGACGGAGAGCAGGGTGGCGTCCATTAACTTGAAATGGAGGACGTGCCCAACCGCCAAGCTATGGGCATGAGCAAAAGTCTTCCAACCATGATGGAGAAGAATGACATGAGGAGCGTGGAACTCTACGTCCGCCCGCATGCTGCCATTACAACAGCCTCTCATGTGCAGCCTCAACCCCGGCGGCTGCTCGATCTCCATCACCCTTGCGAATGGAGTAGGAAGCCGAAGGCGGCTGCGCGGGGGTCCTCGCAGCTTGATGATGAACTCCAGCGCCTGGTTTCCGACGTGGCCTTCATTAGGATCTTGAGCAGCAGGAGGAGGTGCGATCAAAGCCCCACCTCGTCCTCCTCGGCCCTGAGCACCGCGGCGACCACGACCTCGTCCTCTCCCGCCTCCCCTCGCGATAGGTTCCGCTTTTGCGTCCCCAAGGGGAGGAGGAAGGCGCTGTCGAGCAGAAGCCCTCGTTGCCACTACTGGAGTACCACTGCGCCCTCTTCCCCTCACCTTGATGAAGGAGCAATGTCAGAAGAAAGAAGGAGGAGATGAGTGTGAGCCAGCACCTCGCCCGCGTCCCCTTTTATAGGCAAACAGGGCCGGGGGCTGGCTCCTCACTCAGGGGAGGCAACCGCCCCTCTCTGCCAATCCGGCTCCCCTGCACCATCAGCAGCCTGTGGAATCAAGGCCGACCCCCTGCGCCAATCCCTGGAGCCTGGCTTTCTACCATGGCACTCATTTCCATGCTCCTCGCGTCTGCCACCAACCCTGTGCAATGCATGCAACATACATGGCAGAAACGCCAGAAGCGAAGAAGCTAGTGGAATGGCAGTTACCACCCCGTGAATGTGGGACATGGGTAGCCCACGGATCGTGGCTTGCAGCTCCCTCATAACATCTTGCACGACGCGCGGAAAAACCGGAAACTGACTATGGCATAGGTTAATGAAGAAGCAAAGAAGATCTCGAAGGACGAGCTACCACAACCGCCTCGCCTGTGTACTAGATAGGGCCTACCCCGATGACGCTCGGCAGAGCGTTCGGGCCAGGCCCGGGGGCTTCTGTCGGTGCAACAAACCCCAGGCATGTGTTGCCTGGACTGTACACAGGCTCAAGAGCAAGGTTGCAACATCCAAGACGAGACCAAGCTGAAGAGATAGCTCTTTGAGAAATCAAAGGGTGGATCAAGAAGACCAAGACCAACCAAATGAGCAAGATACCACTAAGGAAAAACCTCCCTTGTCGGGCAGGCGAGCCTAGCGGGGTCGAGGTTACCCCAAAGACAAGTCTCTAGACTCCCCTGGCAGGCTTGCCGGGGACACCGAGGGCGGACTACCCCACCAAGGCCCCACCGCTCCACCTCACAGCAACGCAAGTCACCTATCGGTGCGGTGTCGAGCCCCCAAGTGATTAAGTGGCTGTTATTTGGCACGTGGCAGCCATTTCCGAGGAAGATCACCCCTAAATGACACCTGTCCAGGAGATGTGTCACGCAGACAGGCGAGAAGGTGGCTGAATGGCGCGGCAAGGCTGCCGGGCTACACCTACGATGTGACACTAAGAGGTGCATTTAATGCGCCTTGTCCTGTCTGCAGAGTTAGGTATGATAGTACTGTGGCTATCTAATCGCTGGATAATGACCGTTTTGCCATTGTGGTAACCCCTTGACCTATAAAAGGAGGGTCGTGGCTACCTTAGAGAGGATTCGGACCCCTGTACACTCATAGGCGTGTAGCTGCTCTAGTCCCAAGGCGACCTTGCCGGGCTAGAGCGTTGCGTCTCCACCACGGTCCTTCCATCAATCCACCAAAGCAAGAGTAGGGTTTTACGCCTCACGGCGGCCCGAACCTGGGTAAAAACTGCTCATGTCATCGCTGCCGTGCTGCTCTACGCTCTCCGCTCTTTGTGCAATGTGCTCTTCCCCCTTGCCGAACCACAAGGGGCTGATGGTCCCATAGGTGGCCGTGTTATACCACGCAGTGGCTAAACCGGCGGGACGACAAGATCGACGATGGATCCTCATCCGGTGCGGTGGATGAGGGACGTCGAGCTGTTGCGGTGGATGATATCGTCGGAGAAGAGGCTCCGGCTAGGTGGCGGTCGGAGGGCGGATGGAGGAGGGTGTGGCGCTTCACAGGTTTTGGCGGCCTCGGTGTACAAATGGGGGGGGGGAATGGGAGGGAGAACCATGGCTTAGGGACGCGCTTGTCTGAAATGTGGGGTAAGTTATGAAAGTACCCCCACCGATTTGAACTAGGTGGTTCTTTCGGTTCAGGGGTATAACGGGAATTTCACATGTCAGGATTTCACAGGAGGTGGGAGTTTTCGCGGGCGTTGTAATTTTGGGATAGCAAGGCGCGGGTTGATATGGAGGGAGTTTTAGGAGCACAACGAGACAAAGAGATATCTTAAAATTTCGGTATAACAAAGCGCGGGTTGAAATTTCGAGACAAGCCGAATGTGTAATGTACCAAATCAATTCACACTTCCCTCTGCAAAAAAAAACAAACTGAAATCAATTTGCACCACACAAGAGAGTCTAGTCCCGTTTTACTGTATGAGTTACTACAAATGCCATTCAAAACTTTGAGACCATGTTATGTTCAATTAAAATATTTTGCTAGGTGTATAATGCATATAACCTGCTACTCAAATGAACATTTTAGTGCATTCCAAATGCATATACAACCGCTTCAATATGAACTAAATTTGAATTCGTTTCTCTATTTGAATAAGATCTACAATCATGATTGTTGTCAAGTTAAACCAGCGTTTGTATATTAACTTCACAACACACCACACGATTACTGTCGAGTTAGATATGAACTATGTGTACTATATGAACTCGATCTCGAATTTTTGAATCCACTTTATGTTGATTTCAAATCATATTACATTTCAAGCTCTAGCTAGATCTTCATAATCTAAACCATGTCTCATATGTATAATGTGTTTGTCACATAATGTATGGTGCCCCGCCCCCTACACCTACAAGTATTTAGCTGTGAGCTGCAAACGCCACACATTATCACAAATTAAAATAAAATTTGAGATTGTTCGATATATAGTATGGTTTAGATTATTCGATAATTAGCTGTGAGTTGCAAATGCCACGCATTATCACATTATAGTATAACATGTCCAAAACCACACCACGCGTATCACCACTATATTCATGCATGCATAGGTTTCAAACATTATGATCTCTTATTCAAATATATGAATCCACTTTTACAACGAATTATGATATCGGTTAGTCTTTTATACCCACACAATCCTCTAACATTTTTAGCTAGCACAAACTTTCTCTCGTGCATGCACACGCCCTCCTCGCCCTCCCCATCCCTCGGCATTATATCCATAGCGCACATTCGTTTATTTTCTTTAGGTCGTTCACCCAGGATCTCCACAACCCCTTCTTTCTGACACACACCGATCGATAAACCTCTCTAGCGAGGTATGCCTACCACATACACACACACACACACACACTTTCCATCTCCTCCTTTCCCCGTCCATGCCCCATGTCTCTCATACGGTCCCACACATGTGTAAACTCTCGCCCCTCTTTTCATCGATCTCACAATCGCACACTCCTCCCCCCTATCTAGTAGGCCTCTCGCACGACCTCCTAGCTCCATCCTCTCCCTCTATCCGTCTCTTTGGGCCTTATTTGCCTCTAACAAATGGATGTACACCGACAGATCTCCCACTATACATATAGCTAGCTAGGTCGTCTATAACTCGTTTTCCCCACGCGCCGATCGATCTACCTCATTAGTTATGCCTCTCCCTTCCTCCGACACACAACAATTGATCTATTGATCTAGTAAGATGTGCTTACCAAACACATATGGTCCCCCCTTTATCATCCATGCATGTCTCCCGACACGTCTATCACGCACACGAACACACAGAAACACATCCCCTCTCTTCTTGATATTGCAGTTGTACCCTTCGTTTGTCTAGTAGGCCTCTCCCACCATCTCCGAAAAGCAACTCCACCACCACCCCTCCAGCACTCTACCTCTCTCTCTCTCTCTCTCTCTCTCTCGCAACCTATTTCCCGTCCTACACTTATGTTGATCGATCTCCCTCAAGACATAGCTAGGTCTCTCCTTCTCCACACGTATACGAGTCGATCTACCTCTCTAGTTAGGTCTTTGCCTCCCCCACCCCACACACACCAATACATCGAGCGCTCTAGTCATGTCTCCCTGCCACACACAAACTTGCCCTCTCCCCTCTGACGTTCCGGTAGGTCAGTCGCCCTATATCTTTGATGTGCGCACACACTATTTCGATGGCTCTCTTCATCTATCTCGCACCCACACACTTGATCCTCTCTTCAATTTTATCGATATATCATGTCTATGATACCTCCCTCTCTTTTCGTGGATTGCCCCCTCTATATATGATATAACTAGGACTCTATTTCACACACATTGCATGTGTCACATTTTTTGAGATATCATCGACACATATTCCCACAAATCCACTCACAAAATCACACCCCCCACCCCCCCAAAAACACTCACAAATGCTCACGCCATCTCTCTCTAGGTTTGTATATCTCTCACACACACCCACGTAGGTGGGGTACATGCACGAAGAGAAGAGGTGCACGCACGACGCATGTACTCCTGTCTCTTTCCCAACCACACCCGCGTGGGTACACGGTGGAGCTCATTTCTGTACGAAAAGGCAGCCCACGTGGTAATTTGACACGTGCGCTTGTTGTCCACTTGATGGAGGATCATGTACCACGTGTGAACAAACAAAGTGTGACTTGACGCGTTGGCGCGTTATTTGAAAAAAGGTTTTATTCCTCGATGGCTCACGTACAGAATATAAACCGATTCTTATTGTAGTACTATATAATATAGGCAGGATCCTCAATGCTTGCTTGCTGGGGTCGGTCTCTTCTACTCTCTCACACAAGATGGCGGAGGCCACTCTCTCTCTCTCACCGCTGGTCCCTGATCCGGCCGTATCCAGTCTGCCGGCGGAAAGGGACGATGTGCAACGTGATACGTCCATTTTGCATCATGTTTTCCTACTATTATTTATAATGTTTTTATGAATAATAACACTTTACGGAGTAATTCTAATGCCTTTTCCCTCATAATATGCAAGGTTTACACAAAGAGGGAGAATACCGGCAGCTGGAATTCTGGACCTGAAAAAGCTATGTCAGAGATACCTATTTTGCACATCTCCAAATGAGCTGAAATTTTACGGAGAATTATTTTGGAATAATTAATAAATATTGGAGGAAATAACTACCATAGGGGGGCTGCCTGGTGCCCACAAGACACCAGGGTGCGCCAGGCCCCTCGGGCATGCCCTGGTGGGTGGTGGGCAGCCCAGCCCACCTCCAGTGCCCATCTTCTTGTATATAAGGTCTTTTGACCTAGAAAAAATAAGGAGAGGACTTTCGGGATGGAGTGTCGGAGTCTCGAGGTGGAACTTGGGCAGGAGCACTTTTGCCCTCCGGCGGAGCGATTCCGCCGGGGGAACTTCCCTCCCGGAGGGGGAAATCGAAGCCATCGTCATCACCAACAACCCTCTCATCTTTGGGAGGCCAATCTTCATCAACATCTTCAACAACACCATCTCATCTCAAACCCTAGTTCATCTCTTGTGTTCAATCTTTGTACCGGAACCTCAGATTGGTACCTGTGGGTGACTAGTAGTGTTGATTACATCTTGTAGTTGATTGCTATATGGTTGATTTGGTGAAGATTATATGTTCAGATCCATTATGCTATTTAATACCCCTCTGATATGGAGCATGAATATCATTTGTGAGTAGTTACTTTTGTTCTTGAGGCCATGGGAGAAGTCATGTTGCAAGTAATCATGAGAATTTGGTATTCGTTCGATATTCTGATGGTATGTATGTTGTGATTCCCTTAGTGGTGTTATGTGAACATCGACTAGATGACACTTCACCATCTTTGGGTCTAACGCAATGCATTGTGGAGTAGTTATTAGATGATGGGTTGCTAGAGTGACAGAAGCTTAAACCCTACTTTATGCGCTATTTCGTAAGGGACTGATTTGGATCCATATGTTTAATGCTATGGTTAGATTTTATCTTAATACTTTTCTTGTAGTTGCGGATGCTTGCAAGGGGTTAATCATAAGTGGGAGGCTTGTTCAAGTAAGAACATCACCCAAGCACCGGTCCACCCACATACCATATTATCAAAGTAGCGAACGCGAATCAAACCAACATGATGAAAGTAACTAGATGAAATTCCCGTGTGTTCTCAAGAACGTTTTGCTTATTATAAGAGACCGTTTTGGCCTGTCCTTTGCCACAAAAGGATTGGGCTACCGTTCTGCACTTTATTTACCATTACCGTTACTTGCTCATTACAAATTATCTTGCTATCAAACTACCTGTTACCGACGATCGGTGCTTGCAGAAATTACCTTGCTGAAAACCGCTTGTCATTTCCTTCTGCTACTCGTTGGGTTCGACACTCTTACTTATAAAAAGGACTATGATTGATCCCTTATACTTGTGGGTCATCAAGACTCTTTTCTGGCACCGTTGCCAGGGAGTGAAGCGCTCTTGGTAAGTGGAAATCGGTAAGGAAAAATTTATATTACATGCTGAAATTTATTGTCACTTGTCACTATGGAAAACAATCCTTTGAGGGGTTTGTTCGGGGTATCTTCACCTCGACCGGAAACACAAAGAGTTTCCCCTCAACCTACTGCACCTACTGAAAATATTAGTTATGAAATTCCTTCGGGTATGATAGAGAAACTGCTAGCTAATCCTTATGCAGGAGATGGAACGAAACATCCTGACTTGCACCTTATATATGTGGATGAAATTTGTGGATTGCTTAAGCTTGCAGGTTTACTCGGAGATGAATTTAAGAAGAAGGTTTTCCCTTTATCTTTGGGTGGAAAGGCATTGATATGGTATAGGATATGCGATGATATTGGATCTTGGAACTGGAATCGATTGAAATTGGAATTTCACCAAAAAAAATTATCCTATGCATCTAGTTCATTGTGATCGAAATTACATATATAATTTTTGGCCTCGTGAAGGAGAAAGTATCGCTCTAGCTTGGGGGAGGCTTAAGTCAATGTTATATTCATGCCCCAATCATGAGCTCTCGAGATAATTTATTATTCAGAATTTTTATGCTCGGCTTCTCGTAATGATCAATCATTGCTCGACACTTCTTGTGCTAGTTCTTTTATGAAGAAGACTATTGAATTCAGATGGGATCTTTTAGAAAGAATTAAACGCAACTCTGAAGATTGGGAACTCGACGAAGGTAAAGAGTCAGGTATTAAGCTTGAGTTTGATTGTGTTAAATCTTTTATGAATACCGATGCTTTTCACAAGTTTAGCACTAAATATGGACTTGACTCTGAGATAGTAGCCTCTTTTTGTGAATCATTTGCTACTCATGTTGATCTCCCTAAGGAGAAGTGGTTTAAATATCATCCCCCTATTAGAGAAGAAATCAAAGATCCGGTTATAGCTAAAGATGAAACTATCATTTATAATGTTGATCCAGTAGTTCCTACTACTTATATTGAAAAAAAATACTTTCCCTGTTAGGATAAAGGAACATGCTAAGGTATCAACAGTGGTTCACAAAAGTAATATTAAAGCACCTAAACCCTCTGAACAAATTAAAGTAGAACCTAGTGTTGCTATGGTTAAAGATCTCTTGGTCGAAAATGTTGATGGGCATGTTATTTACTTCTGTGATGAAGCTGCTAGAATTGCCAAACCCGATGAAAAAGATAAACATAGACCAGTTGTTGGCATGCCTGTTGTCTCAGTTAAAATAGGAGATCACTGTTATCATGGTTTATGTGATTTAGGTGCTAGTGTGAGTGCTATTCCTTTTACCTTATACCAAGAAATTATGAATAATATAGCACCCGCTGAAATAGAAGACATAGATGTTACTATTAAACTTGCAAATAGAGACACCATGACACCACTTGGGATTGTTAGAGATGTTGAAGTCTTGTGTGGGAAAATAAAATATCCTACTGATTTCCTAGTTCTTGGTTCCCCAAAGGATGAATATTTTCCCATTATCTTTGGTAGACCTTTCTTGAACACTGTCAATGCTAAGATCGATTGTGAAAAAGAAACTGTCAGTGTTAGTTTTGGTGATGTGTCTCATGAATTTAATTTCTCCAAGTTTCGTAGACAACCTCATAATAAAGAATCACCTAGTAAGGATGAAATAATTGGTCTTGCCTCTATTGCCTTGACTCCTACTGATCCACTAGAACAATACTTGCTAGACCATGAGAATGATATGCACTTGCGTGAAAGAAATGAAATAGATAAAATATTCTTTGAACAACAACTCTCCTTAAACACAATTTGCCTATTGAAACTCTAGGAGGTCCTCCTCCACCTAAAGATGATCCTGTGTTTGATTTAAAGCAATTGCCTGACACTCTGAAGTATGCTTATCTTGATGAAAAGAAGATATATCCTGTTATTATCAATGCTAACCTTTCAAAGCATGAAGAAAAGAGATTACTTAAAACTCTTAGGAAGCACCATGCTGCTATTGGATATACTCTGGATGATCTTAAGGGCATTAGTCCCACTCTATGTCAGCACAAGATTAATATGGAACCTGATGCTAAACCCTTTGTTGATCACCAATGACGATTGAATCCTAAGATGAAAGAAGTGGTAGCAACTGAAATACTAAAGCTTCTGGAAGCAGGTATAATCTATCCCATAGCTGATAGTAGATGGGTAGGCCTTGTTCATTGTGTTCCTAAAAAGGGAGGTATTAGTGTTGTTCCTAATGATAAAAATGAACTTATCCCACAAAGAATAGTGACTGGCTATAGAATGGTAATTGATTTTAGAAAATTAAATAAAGCTACTAGAAAAGATCATTACCCTCTGCCTTTCATTGATCAAATACTAGAAAGATTATCTAAACACACACACTTTTGTTTTCTTGATGGATATTTTGGTTTCTCTCAAATACCTGTATCACAACCTGATCAAGAGAAAACCACCTTTACTTGTCCTTTTGGAACTTATGCTTATAGACGTATGCCTTCTGGTTTATGCAATGCACCTGGTACCTTTCAAAGATGTATGAATGCTATATTCTCTGATTTTTGTGAAAAGATTGTTGAGGCTTTCATGGATGATTTCTCTGTTTACGGGACTTCTTTTGACGATTGCTTAAGCAACCTTGATCGAGTATTGCAGAGATGTGAACAAACCAATCTTGTCTTGAATTGGGAGAAGTGTCACTTTATGGTTAATGAAGGTATTGTCTTGGGGCATAAATTTTCTGAACGAGGTATTGAGGTGGATAAAGCTAAAGTTGATGCAATTGAGAAAATGCCATGCCCTAAGGATATTAATGGTACACGTAGTTTCCTTGGTCATGTTGGTTTCTATAGGAGGTTTATTAAAGACTTCTCTAAAATTTCTAGGCCTTTTACTAATCTTTTACAAAAGGATGTTCCATTTGTTTTTTATGATGATTGTGTAGAAGCCTTTGAAACACTTAAGAAAGCCTTAACTTCTGCACCTATTGTTCAACCACCTGATTGGAATTTGCTTTTTGAAATTATGTGTGATGCTAGTGATTATGCTGTTAGTGCTGTTCTAGGACAAAGAGTTGATAAGAAATTAAATGTTATCCATTATGCTAGCAAAATTCTAGATAGTGCCCAAAGAAATTATGCTACTACTAAAAAAGAATTTTTAGCAGTTGTGTTTGCTTGTGATAAATTCAGATCTTACATTGTTTATTCCAAAGTAATTGTTCACACCGATCATGCTGCTATAAAATATCGTATGGAAAAGAAAGATGCTAAACCTAGACTCATTAGGTGGGTTCTCTTGCTACAAGAATTTGACTTACATATCACTGATAGGAAAGGAGATGAGAACCCCAAAGCTGATAACTTGTCTAGGCCAGAAAATGTTCTTGATGACCCACTACCTATAGATGATAGTTTTCCTGATGAACAACTAGTTGTAATAAATGCTTCTCATAACACTCCTTGGTATGCTGACTATGCTAATTACATTGTTGCTAAATTTATACCGCCTAGTTTCACATATCAACAAAAGAAAAAATTCTTCTATGACTTAAGACATTACTTTTGGGATGACCCACATCTTTATAAAGGAGTAGATGGTATTATTAGACATTGTGTACCTGAGTATGAACAGGAACAAATCCTATGGAAGTGTCACTCCGAAGCCTATGGAGGACATCATGCAGGAGATAGAACTGCGCACAAGGTATTACAATCTGGTTTTTATTGGCCTACTCTTTTCAAGGATGCCCGTAAGTTTGTATTGTCTTGTGATGAATGTCAAAGAATTGGTAATATTGGTAAGCGTCAGGAAATGCCTATGAATTATTCACTCGTTGTCGCACCATTTGATGTTTGGGGTTTTGATTATATAGGACGTTTTCCTTCCTCTAACGGGTATACACATATTTTGGTTGTTGTTGATTATGTCACTAAGTGGGTAGAAGCTATTCCAACTAGCAGTGCTGATCATAACACATCCATTAAAATGCTTAAAGAAATTATCTTCCCGAGGTTTGGAGTCCCTAGATATTTAATTACTGATGGTGGTTCACACTTTATTCATGGTGCTTTCCGTAAAATGCTTGCTAAATATGATGTTAACCATAGAATTGCATCACCCTATCATCCTCAATCTAGTGGTCAAGTTAAACTTAGCAATAGCAAAATAAAATTAATATTACAAAAAATGTCAATAGGTCCCGAAAGAATTGGTCTAAGAAATTGGATGATGCACTTTGGGCTTATAGAACAGCTTATAAAAATCCTATGGGTATGTCTCCATACAAAATGGTTTATGGAAAAGCTTGTCATTTGCCTCTTGAGTTGGAATATAAAGCATATTGGGCAATTAAAGAACTCAATTATGACTTCAAACTTGCCGGTGAAAAGAGGTTATTTGATATTAGCTCACTAGATGAATGGAGAACCCAAGCTTATGAAAATGCAAACTATTCAAAGAAGAAGTTAAAAGATGGCATGACAAAAGAATTCAAAAGCGGGAATTCAAAGTTGGTGAACATGTTTTATTGTACAACTCTCATTTTAGATTTTTTGCAGGAAAACTTCTTTCTAAATGGGAAGGGCCATATATCATCGAAGAAGTTTATCGCTCTGGAGCTATCAAGATTAATAATACCGAAGGTACTAACCCGAAGGTGGTCAATGGACAAAGAATTAAGCACTATATCTCAGGTATGCCCATTAATGTTGAAAGTAATATTATTCAAACCATGACACCAGAAGAACACATAAAAGAGACCTTCCAGAACACTCCAGAACCCTTAAAAGGAAGAGGTACGTGATACGGTAAGTAAACGGACTCCGAAAAGTCCGCAAAAATATTTTCTGTCAGTTTTGGGATATTAGAAAAAATAGGAAAATAAGAAATAACTAGGAAGGCAACCCAGGTGCCCACAAGACACCAGGGCGTGCCTACCCCACTTGGCGCCCCCTGGTGGGTGGTGGGCCCCTCGAGCACCTTCCCGACTCCGTTTTCCATCCAGATGCTTGTTTCCCGAGAAAAAAATCTTTATATATACCCCCGGACGATTTGACCACCGCATCACGGAGAAATCCTGTGTTCTTGTTTCGTGTTGTTTCTTTGCCAGATCTATCGAGCCAGGCATTATGTCTTCTCCCTCTTCCAACAACATAGAAGAATATGCTTGGTTGATGAAGATGGAACTGAAAAGAGAGGAACCAAAAGAAGCCAATAAGGAGGACAAGGGCAAGGAAGCTACGGGAGATCAAGCTCAAGAAGGAGGGCAGGCCATGTTAATAGAAGAATAGGAAGAAAAAGATGTCCTTCAACATTACTACAACCATTTCACCCCTACTTAAATTGAAGCCTTTAAGGCCTTCGAAGCAGTTCGTGTTCAGAATAAATTTCTCACTCGTGAAAATATTTTGTTAGAAGAGCACACCATCACTCTCCGGAGCATCATTCGTAGATTGGAATACCTGTTGAGGCTGAAGTGTGACACTACTTCAACATCACCACCACCTTCATCATCTTCCCCACCAAAGGAGACTTGAGTACACGGGTATGGGCACTCCCCTTGGCTTGTGCCAAGCTTGGGGGAGATGCCCCCGTATCGTATCACCATCACTTTCATTACCTTTACCTATCTTAGTTTGATCCTTAGTTATTTCATGATTTAGTTGAATAAAAGTTTAGCATGATCTATTTTTGAGTGCTAGTTTCGTGATCTATCTATCTATGTAATCAAGTGAGAGCTATATAATAAAGTTTAGTTTGTGTTTTTGCTTCTTTACTTTTATGTTTCAATCAAAATAAAGGAAATAAATGAAAAGATCATATGCTAACCTTATGGTAAGCAATGACATCACATGAGGAAAAGTATAAGTGGTAAAATTTATTGAAAGTTGACATACATAGCATTGGTCAATGATGCAATTCATGAAAGAATTACTAAGGGAAGAGAAGATTCACTTGCAAATACACTATCTTGGACATCTTTTATGATTGTGAGCCCCCATTAAATATTATCTGCCAAAATTGTTGATGTTGGACAAGGAAGACAATGTAGAAGAAGACGCTTGGTTGATGAAGATGGAGCTGAAAAGAGAGGAACTAAAAGAAGCCAACAAGGAGGACAAGGGCAAGGAAGCTACGAGAGATCAAGCTCAAGAAGGAGTGCAGGCCATGTTAACAAAAGAAGAGGAAGAAAAAGATATCCTTCAACATTACTACAACCATCTCACACCTACTTAAATTGAAGCCTTTAAGGCCTTCGAAGCGGTTTGTGTTCAAAATAAATTTCTCACTCATGAAAATATTTTGTTAGAAGAGCACATCATCACCCTCCGGAGCGTCATTCGTAGATTGGAGTACCTGTTGAGGCTGAAGTGTGACACTACTTCAACACCACCACCACCTTCATCATCTTCCCCACCAAAGGAGACTTGAGTACACGGGTATGGGCACTCCCCTTGGCTTGTGCCAAGCTTGGGGGAGATGCCCCCGTATCGTATCACCATCACTTTCATTACATTTACCTATCTTAGTTCGATCCTTAGTTATTTCATGATTTAGTTGAATAAAAGTTTAGCATGATCTATTTTCGAGTGCTAGTTTCGTGATCTATCTATCTATGTAATTGAGTGAGAGCTATACAATAAAGTTTAGTTTGTGTTTTTGCTTCTTTACTTTTATGTTTCAATCAAAATAAAGGAAATAAATGAAAAGATCATTTGCTAACCTTATGGTAAGTAATGACATCACATGAGGAAAAGTATAAGTGGTAAAATTTATTGAAAGTTGATAAACATAGCATCGGTCAATGATGCAATTCATGAAAGAATTAATAAGGGAAGAGAAGATTCACATGCAAATACACTATCTTGGACATCTTTTATGATTGTGAGCCCCCATTAAATATTATATGCCAAAATTGTTGACGTTGGACAAGGAAGACAATGTAATGATTTATGCTTGTTCATATTCACATAGAAGTTATATTGCCATAGATCCTTCAACATGTGGTGCTTGCCCAATATCTTTGCTAGCCAAAAATCCGCACTAAGTAGAGATACTACTTGTGCATCCAAAAACCTTAAAACCAAATCCATGTTTTGAGAGTCCACCATACCTACCTATGGATTGAGTAAGATCCTTCAATTAAGTTGTCATCGGTGCAAAAGGGCAATAAAAATTGCTCCTAAATGTGTTTGATCCTTTAGTGTAAGGGAAAATAAGCTTTGTACGAACATGTGATGGCAAAGTAATAAAAGCGACGGACTGAATAATAAAGGTTGCTATCATAAGGGGCAATATAACATGATGTTCTTTTGCATTAAGAGATTGTGCATACAAAACCAAAAAGCGCATGACAACCTCTGCTTCCCTCTGCGAAGGGCCTATCTTTTACTTTTATGTATTTACTTTTTATGCAAGAGTCGAAGTATTCTCTTCTATTCCTTTTTATTTTTCTCTTTTTGCAAGCATCATGTGGTGGGGAAAGATCTAGGCACATATATCCAGTTGAATGTGAGTGATCATGAGTTATTATTGTTGACATCACCCTTGAGGTGAATAAGTTGGGAGGCGAAACTATAAGCCTCTATCTTTCTATGTGTCCGGTTGAAACTTTTTGCTCATATGTATGCTATGAGTGTTAGCAATCATAGAAGATTAAATGATGGTTGAGTATGTGGACTTGCCAAAAGGCTCCGATACGAGACCCTTCCTGAAAATATGATGAATTGTAGTTGCAAAGTGGACTGAGAACATAGTTTGTTGTTTTTCAATAAGGTTTATGCTTTTTACTTCGATGTTGTGATGAATTGTTACTTGTTCATGAGAAGTTATATGATAAAGTTTTATGATAAACTTTGTTGCTGTTATAATAATAAGCATGATGCTACTATGTCTGTATTTTGTTTTTATCAACACCTCTCTCTCTAAACATGTGGACATGGTTTTGGATATCGGCTTTCGCTTGAGGACAAGCGAGGTCTAACCTTGGGGGAGTTGATACGTCCATTTTGCATCATGCTTTCCTACTGTTATTTATAATGTTTTTATGAATAATAACACTTTATGGAGTAATTCCAATGCATTTTCCCTCATAATATGCAGGTTTACACAAAGAGGGAGAATACCGACGGCTGGAATTCTGGGCCTGAAAAAGCTATGTCAGAGATACCTATTCTGCACATCTCAAAATGAGCTGAAATTTTACGGAGAATTATTTTGGAATAAATAATAAATATTGGAGGAAATAACTACAAGAGGGGGCTGCCTGGTGCCCACAAGATACCAGGGCGCGCCAGGCCCCCCAGGCACGCCCTGGTGGGTGGTGGGCAGCCCAGCCCACCTCTGGTGCCCATCTTCTGGTATATAAGGTCTTTTGACCTACAAAAAATAAGGAGAGGACTTTCGGGATGGAGCACCACTGTCTCGAGGTGGAACTTGGGCAGGAGCACTTTTGCCCTTCGGCTGAGCGATTCCGCCGGGGGAACTTCCCTCCCGGAGGGGGAAATCGAAGCCATCGTCATCACCAACAACCCTCTCATCTTTGGGAGGCCAATCTTCATCAACATCTTCAACATAACCATCTCATCTCAAACCCTAGTTCATCTCTTGTGTTCAATATTTGTACCGGAACCTCAGATTGGTACCTGTGGGTGACTAGCAGTGTTGATTGCATCTTGTAGTTGATTGCTATATGGTTTATTTGGTGGAAAATTATATGTTTACATCTATTATCCTATTTAATACCCCTCTGATCTTGAGCATGAATATCATTTGTGAGTAGTTACTTTTGTTCTTGAGGCCACGGGAGAAGTCATGTTGCAAGTAATTATGTGAATTTGGTATTCGCTCGATATTTTGATGGTATGTATGTTGTGATTCCCTTAGTGGTGTTATGTGAATGTCGACTACATGACACTTCACCATCTTTGGGCCTAAGGGAATGCATTGTGGAGTATTTATTCGATGATGGGTTGCTAGAGTGACATAATCTTAAACCCTAGTTTATGCGTTATTTCGTAAGGGACTGATTTGGATCCATATGTTTAATGTTATGGTTAGATTTTATCTTAATACTTTTCTCGTAGTTGCGGATGCTTGTGAGGGGGTTAATCATAAGTGGGAGGCTTGTTCAAGTAAGAACAGCACCCAAGCACCGGTCCACCCACATACCATATTATCAAAGTAGCGAACATGAATCAAACCAACATGATGAAAGTGACAGGATGAAATTGCCATGTGTTCTCAAGAACGCTTTGCTTATTATAAGAAACCGTTTTGGCATGTCCTTTGCCCCAAAAGGATTGGGCTACCTTGCTGCACTTTATTTACCGTTACCGTTGCTTGCTCGTTACAAATTATCTTGCTATCAAACTACCTGTTACCGACAATTTCAGTGCTTGCAGAAATTACCTTGCTGAAACCCGCTTGTCATTTCCTTCTCCTCCTCGTTGGGTTCAACACTCTTACTTATCAAAAGGACTATGATTGATCCCCTATACTTGTGGGTCAACACAACGTTGCTCTGGTTATCGGCGTCGACGCAGGAAACCCACTGCCGGCGCGTCCCGATCTGCGGTACCCGCCATTCTCTCTAAGCAAGTTCCGGTGCGGTAGTGCCTTTGCCCCTTGCTCGCTGCCGCAGTATGGGAAGATCCTACCCACCATCGTCCTCCTGGTTACATCCCGACAACCCTCAGGTATAGCTTCCTCTGGAACCGGCCTTGCTCCACCGCCCGTCTTCCCATGTCGCTGCATGTGGATCTTCTCTAGTTCTTTGCCTAAAATGTATTGTAGCTCGGCCGGCGTACTTTCCATGTTTCATCAATAGTGCCACTATTATTGCAATCACACTTATTTAATATCCCTGTCAACAGGGATCCTCAGCTCCATTTTAGTGCAACTGCACAAAATGATGGGATGGTGCATGCATCCAACTGCTACATGTCTTGGCGGGCATGAACCAGCCGCGTGAAAATGGCTACCAACATGTCCATCATGGCCAGGAAATGAAAGCATGCGTAGGCAAGACACATGAAAGAAAAGCTGGAAGTTTCGTAGCATTGCCTAGTACAATTTTATCTTGCTGGGAAATTCTATTTACTAGCATAGTATATATAAACAAATGCTGAAAGGTCGATAGCATTGCGAGAAACCATTCTATGAGCACAAAACTTCCTTTCCTCGACATGTGGGACATCCAACATCCGGGTCCATGTTGCATGCACCAAATTATGAGTGCACAACCGCAAGGAATACTACTAATGAGCCATCAAATCTAAAAGCCACACCTTTCCAATAGTAAGTTGGACGCACGAACAACACATCATTTCACACATCGTAGAATCCTCTCGTAATATTTTCCAAGAAAAACACCACACGTGAAGATTGGATGGTACTATTGCAGCAAGGCATACCCTTCTCTGAAAAATCAAGTATGGCCGTATGGGGATGGTTCCAGAAAATAATATTCCCTCCCTTCCATTTTATGGGCCTCAATTCCAAATCTAAACCAAGCAATGAACTAGTACTAGTACTAGATAGTGAGTGTTTACTACTGTATCATGTACGTACTAATTGCAACGCATGGATGTGTTAGCAGTATAATGACCATGTACGAATTTGATGGTATGATTTGTGTAAGTTGCATGTCATATTATTGCGCTAACATGTGGTCAAAGTTAATCTCGAAAACACATTTTAGACCCTATATGGATTGAGGGAGTACATGCATTGTTGAGTTTTCTCTTAATCCTTGCATGTAACGTTTGTATTGAAGCTTGAAATGTGAACATGTGAATGGGAGGGACTACTACAACCCTTCCAAAAGAACTGTAGTACTAATGGTATCGTACTCCCTCCGTTCACCATCACATGTTCAGTACTTTTGCAAACTATTGTAGTACCAAATTTATTCCACCACTCAGCATCTATTTTGGTTGGGGAGGGCGAAAATCCACTGTCGATGCGTCCCGATCAGGGGTCCCCGTCGATCTCTCTCACAAATCCAGCGTGGTTGCCTTTGTCCCTTGCTCACTGCCGCGACGTGGGCAGATGCCGACTCCTGCCGCCCTCCTCGCTACACCCTGACATCCCTCAGGTACAACTTCCTTTACAGCCGGCTTGCACCACTGCGTCAGCTGTCCACATCGCTCCATGTGGATATTTCTCTACTTCTTTGCCCCGCACGTACCTCTACTGGCTTCTACTGTATTTGTGATGAGTTTATGTATCATCAACTAGTGCCACTAGTCTTATTCTAATCACACTTCTTCAATTTCTTTGCCACAGGGATGCTCAGCTCGATTTTAGTGAAACTGCACAAAATGATCTGATGGTCAAAGGGTTGCAAACTTCATTCCTTCGGAAGGTTCAACCTTGCCAGCAAATTAAAGCCTCGTTATGGTTTAGGGTTCAAGGCCTTGGGACTGCATGGATTGTTTTTTTCTTTAGTTGTCTTTGTTCCAAAATAAGTGTCTCAACTTTAGTACAATTTTGTGCAAAAGTTGGCAAAGTTGGTATAAAGTTGAGACACCTATTTTGTAATGGAGGGAGTACATATTGGCTATGATCTATGAATCATTGAGATGCAATAGCATGCATGTTAGTCTCCTTTGTATTTGATGGAATGTTGCAACAGGGCAACCTTGGACGCAAGATACATGAAACAGAAGCTGAGAGCTTCATGGCATTGTAGTACAATTTTATCTCGCTGAGAAATTACAGTACTGTGTACTACTAAAGAGTTAGGTGTTGCACGGTGTCCAAAAATATGGTCATAGTGTGAGGTGGGCCATGTAATCACTGAGCTGTCGTGTTTTCGCTGCTTTCGCACTCCTCCACTGTAAGAGTGGAGAAAATTGTAGTTTTATCACAGAATAGAAGAATGAAAAAGAGTGGAGACGATCTACCTCCTTTCGCCAAAACGTGGGACATCCAGCATCCGGTGCATGTGTCATGCACCAAAGTAAAAGTGTACAGTACAACTGAGACTCAGGACGGTCGTACCACCTCAGTAATAATGACCAATGAGCCGTCAAATCAGATAGACCCGGCAGTAAGTTGGATGGACAAAGCAACCATCACTCTTCGTTGAATCCGCTTCTCCCTTCAACGCAGGCGCCAGTGAGAGGTCGTGTCCGCTCTGCCCGGGCATGAATGCGGCACCGATTCTCTAGAGCGGCGCTGACCGTTTCGGGCGGGAAGCGTGCGCGGGCGATGGAGGGGGTTTGGCTGGCCAGGGCGGTCGTGGCAGCTGTATAGACCGGAGGCCCGGAAACGAGAGGATGCACCGACTCTCGCGGCTAAATCGTAGTACTACTACTCCGTCTCATAATGTAAGACATTTTTACAAGCTATTTTAGCTTGCAAAAATGTCTTACATTATGAGACGGAGGGAGTATTACACACCATCTCTCTGTAGGTCGATGTTTCGCTCTCTCTAACACACACACACTATTAAAAAAAAGACACACACACTCGCGCGTGCACACACACACGCATACACAGGTTCATAGAATAAGAATATCGCGGGAGTGGGAAACCACAGGAAGTGAGATAAATGGAGTACATACAAGGAGAGAAGAGGTACACACACGTCTACAAGGAGAGAAGAGGTACACACACATCCATCGGAGACAATCGCTGCCTCGCACTATAGCAGTTTACTACTTCCTCATTTCTGGTTTATTGGGTTCATCTCATTTTCTTCGTTTTACCGTATTATAAGTCTTATTTTCACTTCTTCCCACCACATGTTCACATTGCAAGGTGCATTAAATTGATGCATGCAAGGATTAAAAGAAACCAACCAGTGCATGTAACCATTCCTACTCATTTAGTGGTCATCCATGAATATATTGTAATTAATGCAGATTAAAGTTTGAGTAATTTTGTAAACTACGAGATGGAGTACATTTCTCCACTCATTATCTGCCTTGGTTGATGAGATTTCACATATAAGCCCTATAAACCAGAAAGGAGGGAGTAGTTAAAATTTTTGGTCAAACTTTGACAAAAAATATATGACGTGGCATAAAAACCTGGACGGAGGTAGTAGTACGAGATACGGTGGCACACTGACTTAGGCCGAATACAAGTGCCCAAAATTATTGGAAGAGAGCAAAGTGTGCATACAAAATAATTAAAATTGAATTTCTCAAAAATATTTAAAATTGGAGGATGGTGCAGCCCATCGTTCTGATATTTTGACCGTGTGAGATTCAGTTGTTGTTCACTTCGGAGGGTCGTGTACCACACGCGAATGATAGTAAGTGCAACCGGGAGGCGTGGAGCGTTAATTACAAATTGACTCTTTCGAGCGTTAAATTTTGTTTGCATATTAACATTGCCCTAGTATTTTTCTTCACTAGTACGTTAAATAAAGAGTTCCGTTTCATGCACAATTTAAAATGATTTTTATGGAGAGAAAAAGAAAACCACTAAACTACATATATACGCTGCAGCCTCAGCGCTTGTTTTCTAGGGTTTGCTCTCTTCACTCTCTCTCTGCACTATATATATACACGCTGGAGCCTCAGCGCTTGTAGGAATAGTTGCTCTCTTCACACTCTCTCACCCTCTCCAGATCTAAACAAGACTGTGTTGGCCTCTCTCTCTCTCTCTCCCCTCACTGTTGGTCAAAGAGCCGGCAGGATCTCGTCCGCCGGGGAAGGCAAGGAGGCTTAACACTATCACTGTCGGCGAGGGTGGGAATCCACTCCCGGCACTGCTGTTCTCTTTCACCAACGGCGGCATGGGAGGGCCTCCGACCCCTTCCTCCTCGCTGTCATACATAGTGTTGGAAGATCAGCCTCCGGCCACCCACTGAGCCACACCCCGACAACCCTAAGGTATAATTTACTTAATCCACATGCATTGCTCTAGCTGCATGTGGCTTTTTTCGCTTCTGCACTCGAATCTAGGTGTTGGATCAAATAGGAAAGTAGGGGGGAAAGTTGTATAGCATGAATCTAGGATGTGGTTCAAAGAGGAAAGGAAGGGGGAAAGTAGTACAGACTGACTATCCAACTCCTTTGTTGGTCGAAAAGGGAAAACAATGACAAACGCAGTACACACATCTGTAAGGAACTGATCTTTCTGTGGGTGGGGGACAAGGCTGTAGAGTGTCAGCAGGACTAGATTTGCTGCCCTCACATAGGGAAATGTGTCTAAAGAGAACAAAAATGGGACCAACACAAATATGCTCCTTGGTTGTTTGTTGCAACAGACTGTTCATCACCCCTTTATACATTGGTGGATGTACATGGTGCTCGTGCGTCAACTGTCCCATACAAATCTTTAGCTGTTGTTAATCTAATAATGCCGCTGGAAAATTGAAGCAATGCCACAGTTAAAAGCAAATTACATGTTTAACAAATTTTATTGTTAATATAATCTCTCTGTTATTATGAATCAATGCTACTATCTTGCTTTCTTTCCCATTTAGATAAGTTACATGCTTCTTTTTGTGTGCTTCTGTGTCATCCACCGTTATAGACCAGTAATTGTTTCCTTTGCACCTCTGTGTAAACAGGGTTATCTACTTCAACTCATTGCTATTGCGACCTTTTGTGGCACTGCACAAAACACTTTTGTTTTAAGGGTGTTTTGTGCAATTCAACTAAAATGTCACACTGACAACATTGCTTGATTGCTTGATCTTAGTGGAACTGCACAAGAGGAGATCGGACTTCCTATCCATCTTGGCAAATTTGTTTCAAATCTTCTTCGTGTGAGTTGTTTGAATTCTGCGTCATGAGAGGTTAGTACCGGCCTTCTTCCATATGATTGTGCAGTGTGCTTTCATATGTTCTGCTACTTATATGGTAATGTTGCTTGATTTTAGTGAACTACACAAAAGGACACCAAACTTCCAATCTATATGTGCACCGTAATATCCCATTGAGGTAAGATAATGATATTTCACAATTGTTGGCCTCTATTTTGCTACTGTCATCAGAAAATTAATGTTTTTGTTTAGTGCTATACTTGTGCTCCCTAATTGACATCCCAAATCTTACATTGAAGGTGAAGCTTGTCTGTTATTGAACCAAGTGATGAAGGGGAAGAACAAGTGGAAGAAGAACAAAGATCAACTCGCGGTGCTGTAATGAAACACTAGAACTGTGATGACACAAGTAATGATATAGTTTTGCATCTTAATTTATTCCTACGGCTGGAATGAGCAATTGTTTTGCCACTGATTTGGTGCCACTCTTAATGTAATATGTAATTATCTCTACTTGTGCAAATAGGGATCTTGTTTGAAGATAACATATATTTTAGTGGAACTGCACAAGAAGATGTTGGTAACATTAAACTAATCAAGGAGTATATAGTAAGCATGGCAACCACAGTAGATAATAACGGATGGATCCCGAGAAGTGCTTCATCTATATGCTCTACACAATAAGCCTCCTGACTGTGGCGCCTCGCCTGAGTACCACTGTAGCCAGACGGTCGCCACGCATACCAGCCCAGGAAATCACTCTGGCATGCGCTTTTACAACAAGTATCATGAACACAGGCATTTCTATTAATGGATATATAAGTCTTACATGAGATATATTACAGAGGGGTGGCAGCGGAAAAGCTCTATCTAAGGCAGCATGGTCCTGGTGCGGCTCCAATCCACAGGGATCTGACTGGGTTACGCTCCTAGCCCACAAACGCTCCGGCTCCTCATCGGCGGACGACGGATCCTTATGTGAACCTGGCCACATTGAAGGCCGTTGAGTACTTTTGAATGTACTCGCAAGCAAACCAAACTAACATATACACCAAGCAATGCAATCCATGGCATTCAAGCATGTATTTGTTATTAGAGCAACATTAATTATCATGGCGTAGCATACCTATCTGGCACTATTAATTATCATGCCATAGCAAGATTATCTAGCATGATTAAACATCTAGCAGCATTGATCATTATGACATAACAGAGTTATCTAGCAAGATAACTACTGAAGTAAAGTACAGTAAAGTAAAGCATATTAAGTATTCAATCCCTATTCCGAACATTCTCCTGATCCAATCTGAAACTGGTCCAAGTCCAATCCAAGTCTTTCGGCCATCTGACCATCTCTTCCATAGCCATCCCATGGCTAACATACCATATTCCTGACAACATCTGATGTCTATGCAGGGCAGGTTCTTCCACCATTATTATGGTTGACCACCTAGTGAGGCCTGGACGGGCTGTCCAATACCGTGGACGCGGCTATTCGAATAGATTTTACACTCTGCAGAGGTTGCGCACTTTACCCACACCATGGAGCACCTGACCTCATGATCCCATTCGGGTGGACCAGGGTTGCTCCAACGAAACCCGCCTAACTCGTGACTCCTCTACCGTACCACCGACAATCATACCCTCCCAGGGTCATGTCCTGGGTGGCCCCTGTGTCACCTCGTGACACCTACCACCGTCGTGGCCAACTAAACTGTCCCAAACAGGGACGCCGGCAAATAACTCAACTGGGCTCACAAGGTTATCATCGCCTACCGGGCCAGGGCAGCGCGCACACATAACCTTCCCTAGTTGGTGGTACCGATAAAAGAGCACGCGATCAGACCAAGTCAAGGCCGTCCCATACCGGCAAATGTGGATGCATGGATAAGTCTGGACAGGTGACTCAGGATCAAGCGATTAGGTTTAGTTTTAGCCAGTATTTAGCAAGCATGGATATTCATCAAGAATAACTTAACATGGCGGTACTATGTATAAGATAACAACTGTGGAAACATAGCTACCTATCTTCATATAACATCACAATGAGTCATTAGTGAAACAAGATTTAAATGGCAAGTCATCACCTTACAAGTTCTAGCTGTAAGTTACGACCATCGAAACCCTTGCACAAAACTGGCAAAGAAACCAGTAGCCACCAGAACGGTCTTTACAACTCAGATCTGGGACATTACCGGAATAACTCAACCCCGGCTCAAGACGGCTGGAAAGCAGCTCACAGCATGAGACGGTGTTGATAAGAAGAATGTAGCAGTTCCCTAAGACGGCCGAAAAACAGCTCAGAGCATAGGGTCACTGCTACGGAAAGAAATTCAACAGCTGCCCGAGACGGCCGAAAAGCAGCTCAGAACACGGACAGTTGCTGACAAGAGAAATAAAAGTCGGCATCCACCCCGGACGGCCGAAAATAGCTCAGAACACAGGCGTGGTGCTGTCACCGAAGAAAGTGCAAGCAAGGGTTCGTCAGAGTCACATACAGCTCACTACTATACAGACAAGCACAAGCATGTTAATTTAAATATGCAAGAATAACACAGAGCAATGCTTTAGGGCATATATCAGATGGTCGGCTTGCCTGGGGGTCGATGAATAGTCCGGGAAGAAGTGCGGTGAAGCCGCGGAAGAATCGCCGGAAAAGGTTCTCTCTCGGAGGTGCTGTTAGAAGGGCAAGGGCAAAATGGTCATTTTCACAATGTGGAAACATTACAAAAGTGCCATCATCGGAACGGGCTCGGCGAGAGGAAGACATGGGCGTTGGATTCACCTGAATCGGAGTTACGGTTGAAAAGATAAGGACGTTTAAAGTTCAGGGACCAGTTTGTAGCAAAAATATTTACCAGCAAGTCCCTGACTATTTAAACCGAACGTGTCTTCCGAGCAATACGCTTTCTATCAGGGAAAACGTATTTGGGACCGAAGAAGGGCAAAATACACTTTCTGCAACTGAAAACGTATTTACATAATACGCTTCCGGTACTGGAAAGCGTATCCCACTGAACGCGTCTCCACTTAAGACATGCGCAGGCCCGGGTCAACGGCTCCCTCTGGCTGACGGGTGGGGTCGAGGGGATGGCGGGGCCCGCCCGGCCAGGTCAGCATCTCCTTCCTCCCTCGCCCGTGCTTGACCGGAGCAGAGGTGAACCCCGGCGAGGTTTGCCGGCGACTCCGGCCGTCTCCCGCAGCGATCGACCTACCGGTGTGCTCGGGAGGACAAGCCGCATCCATCCCCGGGGTGCACAGACCTCAAGGAGCGCAGAAGCGAGCGTGCCATTGGCCATGGCGGCGGCGGTTACGGGCGGCGATGGGTTCGGCGCTGCGGTGGCTCCGGGGACGATGCGAGGCAGTGGGAAGGCTCACCGTGGCTGGGGAAGTGGTAAGGTGGGGTTTGCAGGGAGGGAGAGGACTGGGGCAGCTCGAATTCGAACCGAGACCGAGGATGAGCGCGGCGGCCATGGGAGGATTCGGAGCACCTCGAGCTCGGTTGAGAAGGCAGAGAGGAAGTTGGGAGGTAGGGGAGGAGGTCGTGGGTGTGGGTGCTGCTCGGGGAGGGCTCGAGTTGGGCTATATATAGCCAGGACGGGCGTGCGGATGAGGATGGCAGCCGTGGCGAGCTCATCCCCGCACTGGTGCACCGGCAACACGTGGCAGGAGAGGGAGATGTCGGCAAGGTTTCTGGGAGGGCGGAGGGGCTCGTGGGAGCTTCGAGTGAGCTCGGGCTCGTCCGTATCTGGCGGCGACTGTAGGTGAACAGAGGTGGTACGGCGGCGTTCGTCGCAGTGCAGCGAGGAAGCGCACAGAGGGGGAAGTGACCGGTGAGGGGTGCGTGGACGACGGGGAGTCAGGTCGGCATGCCCGGACACGCCAAGGCTGCTCGAGCTGTCCTGCCCGACGCGACGACCGCGTGGTGCACTGATTTAGCCTATCGCTCACGCGGTCACCACGCGGATCAACTGCTCTGGTGCATGCCTGCCTTCCACACCTTGTCCAGCACGTTACTCACTGCTCAAGTAGATGATAGATGCGGCTGGGATCATCTAGATAGCTCTGAAGTGAGAGAAGCTTGCTGAAAAAGATTTTAACAGCAAACTTGGCTGACATTTGGTGGAGAAATGGATAGAGATATGGAACTGAAACTTTGTCACAGTGTTATGTGGTAGGAAGGACTATATGCTGGAAGAATTTCAAGGCATTTGGACAAGATTTGCACATACTTCCTTTGTAATCCCAAATCTGGTCCAGAAAATGGAATTTGAAGCTGTGCTCAAATGGCTGGATGAAATGAGCTGAATTTTGGTGGAGGCCAATTATTTGGATATATGGAGATACTGGAAAAGTTTCAGCTCATTGTGATCATCTATGAAGGTGCTTCCTTCACAGACAAGCAATCTGAATAGAAACTTAGAAAAAATTGCTGGGGAAGAATGGATATATGGATTGAGCTGATTTTTGGTTTCCATGAGTGATTTGTCAATATTAATCACCATGAAAAATTTCAGCTCAAATGGATCAAGGGTTCAAGCACTTCCTTTGCAAACTTGAAATCTGGACAGAATTTGCAAATGGATGCTGTGCTCAAACTTTGAACATTGGGGCTTGGGTTTTGATGGAATTGGTGAATATATGGATAGTAGAAGCTCCACAATTTATTTGGGATTTTTCCTGGCTACCAAAATGGTAGTTCCTTTAGAAAGTGCCCAAAATGCAATATTGGCATTAAATAGGAAAATGCAATTTTCCTTATTTAATTATGGCCAATATTTTTATGGGAGCTCAATATGGTCACAAAGAATATCTCCACAAGTTTTCATGAACTTTGGAGATGGATAGATATTTTCCTGGATTTAATTCCTTTAACTGGCAGAAAAAGGAATTAATTATAAATGAAAAATATTGCAAATAACTTGGCAATATTTTTGCATATCCAGGGTTTATAGATGAAGGATGATCACTGGGAAAAGTTTGGGAGTCAGCAGATCAAAGGAAATTGGGGTTCCTTTGTAACGGAAGAGATTAGGGTTTCCCTTCCGGCAGCTCAGAAGGTAGGGTTTCGGCGGCAAAACCCTGTGAATAGATCTTGGGTGGCAAGGTTGATCTGAAGAGAATCTATGGCTGGGTAGGAAAGGCAAGGCTATATGACCATCTTCATATTCCCAAGAGCTAGAGAAATCCGATAACACCGAGAAAAAAGACAAGGGTCAAATCCCGCGAAGGAAAAAACAGGGAGCGAAAACCAGGGTGTTACACTGACAAAGGTTGGTACCGGCCCACGGATTTCATCCATATGATTGAGCTTCGTCATCCCTATTGGTGTTGTGCTATTGTTTAGCTACTGTCAAGAGAAAGTGGTATTGTTTCGCATGTTAATCTAAGGCTGCTAATAAATTGAGGCACCGGTTTGCCACCGTTATAGCACTGATAAAATGAAGTAATAATACTGTTCAAGTTGAGCTGTTGTCTTTGGTATCATATCATTTCCTATGAGAATAATGAGGATGCATCTCTTTGTGACTATACATTTCATCAGTTACTCCCACTGTTAATGTAGTGGCTATTTTAAATATTTCCTTTTCTTTTTTCGAGCAAACTGAGATGCTAGCATTTAGTTGTTTTCTTGTCTTTGCACAACAGGATCCTCCTCTGAAGAAGAAGAATATGGAGTACGTGATGTGCCTAGTTCCAATTATGCCAAGATGAAGAAGCCCAATCTCTTCTTATTAGAAGGGATCAGTTGAAGGATGGTCACATTACTGCCCACAAGAACAAACTAACTTCAGCGCAGAAGGGCTCACAGATCTCCAATTTTAATGTTGTGATGGCCAATACAATATTGTTTTAGGATTCTTTCTGGTGAGTTCCATTTTTAAATGTCTGCTCTACATGGATCATGTAGGTGCCTGTTTAAACTGTCAATTCATAATACAATTTGCTTCATACTAATCACTTTTTTGTATTTATGCAAATAGGGATGCTCAGCTTGATTTCAATGGGAACTGCACAATATGTTCTGATGGTTCATGCCCTCCATAATACTTCATCATGCACAATACATCGAATGTTCTCGAATCATTCATTTACACCTTCAGCCACAAAATTAGCTACAAGATAGGAGGTGCCGATGTGTTCAAGGCGTTGCAACATATAATGGTGAAATCTTACAAGCTACGCGCGAAGTTGGTTGATTCTAGTGGAACTGCACAAAAAGAACATGTGGTTTATTTAGCACGAGGCGACATGTCAATGTGCAAACTGATGGCAAACCCTACCCATTCCACAATCGTAGGCATTTGATATTTTGCAATGGGAAAACCTTCTCAAAGTTTGCTCATTGATGTTCACAAAAAGACACGCATTTGATATTTTGGAATGGGACAACCTTGTCAAATTTTGTTCATTGATGTTAGCAAGAAGACATGTGTTTGATATTTTGGAATGGGACAACCTTGTCAAATTTTGCTCATTGATGTTAGCAAGAAGACATGTGTTTGATATTTTGGAATGGGACGCCCTTTGCCGTCAGCAGCATCGATCGATTTTTCTTTATTTGTGTCATTAGTTGTGAAGTAAATATTGGCTCTGACGTGTGAATCATTGAGATGCATAATCATCGATTGTTGTGAATGTTGTCTATGATTTGCTAGGCCTATGAGTTTGATTGCAATATATAGGCACGCTAAAAAGCTGCTCAAACTTTTTGTACGTGTGAAACAGCAGCAAACGAGGTGGTCACCGTTCGTCCTGAGAATAATGCTAGTACGTATTGTTTTGTCTAATACCACTGATACAAGAATTCAAACTAATTAGACTAAATTCGTTCATAGACGGCCGGATTTCATATAAACATGCCAGCTTTCATTACATTTCAGACATTCTTCAACTAAAAAGGGGTGCGCTGGAGGTATAATTAATTAACCTAATCTATGATCTCCGGCGCCCATTCCCCGTGTCTGGCTGAGCCCCAAGAACTAAAGCTTCTTCTCCAGCTTCACCTCGCCGCTCTCCAGCTTCGCCTCCGAAGCCACAGGAAGTAAAGTTGTCCGACTCCACGCCACCGCCAAGCAGCTAATCGGTCATTGATGTTCAACCCGCCAAGCTTGGCTTCAACCGGAGGGTAGGAGCGGTGGCCTTACTTGGACCCGAACGGCGGCGACCTACCACCTTCTACTCTTCCTCGTTCTCTATGTGGCGCGGCCTTGTTACCGGCTGGGCGGGGCCTCGACGGAGCCGCGATGTCCACTGCCTCGTTGCCGGTGGGGCGGTGCCTCGGCGGAGCGGGGGAAATCCTCCACCTCATTGTCGGCAGGGCGGGGCCTCGGCGGAGCCGGCGATGTCCTCTGCCTCGTTGTTGGCGGGGTGGGGCCTCGGCGGAGCAGGGCCTCGCCATAGCCGGCGAAGTCCTCTGCCTCGGTGCCGACGGGGCGAGGCCTCGGCGGAGCCGGCAATGTCCTCCGCCTCGTTGTCGGTCTCGCCAAACAGCGCCTCTCCCACTTCATCACCCTCTTTGTAGGCGGCCGCAACCTCTGCCACCCGCATGCGGTACCACCAGCACGCGAGGCAGCTCTCACGGGCAGAGCGGTATGACTCGAGCAGCGCCTCCTGCTCCGCCCACTCTGCGGTGATCTGCTCCTCTGCCTGTAGGTGCTCCCAGAGGACATGGTGGTTGTAGGCGGCGTCGGCCTGCGCCTCTCGGAACTGCTCCTCACGCTTCTGCCTCACCATGTCCATATGTATTGGGTACGGGCCTCGCCGATGGTCATGGTGCAATGCACCGGTGAGGATGGCGGGTAGGAGGGGGTTGGCGCCGGCTCGTCGATGACCATGTTCTCCATTAGGACGTCATCGTCCTCCGGATGCCTGCCAGCCAGCCAATCGGTAGCAATGGCTGCCATCTCCTTCTAGTCCATCGTCCGCCCATCCCGGAGAACGCTGGAGCACGAGGAAGCCATGGTGGGAGTGGTGTGGAGAGGAGAAAGGGAACGGAGGTGGATGACTGCGGCCATGGCCGGCGCAGCAGTTTATATAGCAATGGTGGGCGGCAGGGGGATGAACATGTGGCGCCGGAGTAGCCGCCTCAGCAACCGCGTATCATTGATGTGGGTGGCAGACGGACGGACGTACGGCAGTTGTGTCATTTCAATGCAGAGCAGTCGCTTGCACCGGGAAGCAGCGCGGGCGGCGCTGACCATTTCGGGTGGAAAATGCACGCGGGTTAGGGAGGGGGTCTGGGTGGGCCAGGGCGGTCAGACTCGTGCTTGGCAGCGGTCCGATCCAGCAGCCGTACATGCTGGCTCGCTAGCGAGCTCGCCGAGCTCAACGACGACAACCGGACAATGGACGAGGCTTCCGACCAGGAGCCGGCGCCACCGCCCAAGCCGGTTCATGACGTGTTCACCATAGAGCAGGTGCGGCCGCACTTCAACGCCCTAATGGTTACGGCAAGTGCGGGAGGACCAGTGCTACAACCTCTCTCTCCTCAACGAGCACCGGCTCACGGATGGACGAATCACTGGCGAACAAGCGAATGACAATGCTGTCGCGGACTGCTACTTCTTGAAGAGGAAAGGATGATGCAGCAAAGTAGAGATAAGTATTTCCCTCATTTAAGAACCAATGTATCATTCCAGTAGGAGAAACACACAAGTCTCCAATGATAGCACCTACACAAACAAACAAATTCTTGCACCCTACGCGACAAAGGGGTTGCCAATCCCTTCATGGTTACTTGCAAGGATGAGATCTGATAGTGATAGATATAAAACATAAGTAAAAGTGCAAAATAAGATAAAAGTAAATAAATTGCAGCAAGGTATTTTTGGGTTTCTGATTTTGTAGATCTGAAAATAATATGATAAAAGATAGATCCGGGGGCCATAGTTTTCACTAGAGGCTTCTCTCTTGAAAGAAAGCATACGGTGGGTAAACAAATTACTGTTGAGCAATTGATAGCAAAGTGAATGATTATGTAGATATCCAAGGCAATGATCATGTATATAGGCATCATGTCCGAGACAAGTAGACACCGCCTACATCTACTACTATTACTCCACACGTCGACCACTATCCAGCATGCATCTAGTGTATTACGTTAACAAGAACGGAGTAACGCCTTAAGCAAGATGACATGATGTAGAGGGATAGATCCAATCAATATGAATAAACACCATCTTTTTATCCTTAATGGAAACAATAAAATTACGTGTCATGTCCCCTTCTGTCACTGGGATTGAGCACCGCAAGATTGAACCCATTACAAAGCACCTCTCACATTGCAAGAAAAATCAATCTAGTTGGCCAAACGCACCACAAAAGAAGATTACATCAAATAGATCTCCAAGAACATCGAGGAGAACATTGTATTGAAGATCAAAGAGAGAGAAGAAGCCATCTAGCTACTAGCTATGGACCCATAGGTCCTTGGTAAACTACTCACACATAATCGGAAGGGCGGCAAGGTTGATGTAGAAGCCCTCCATGATCGAGTCCCCCTCCGGCGGAGTGCCGGAAAAGGCCCCAAGATGGGATCTCACGAGAACAGAAGCTTGCGGCAGCGGAAAAGTATTTTTGGTGTGCCCCCTGGTCTTCGGGGAATTTTTGGGTATTTATAGAAGAAGAATTAGGGTTAGAGGAGCCACAGGGGGCACACAAGCCAGGGGGCGCGCTCCCCTGGGGCGCGCCCCCTGAGCTTGTCGCCAATCTGTGGCCCTTTTGTCCTCCTCTCGAAGCTTCCAAGGTGTCTTGTGGTCCAAGAAAAATCCTCAAAAAGTTTCATTCCGTTTGGACTCTCTTTGGTATTGATTTTCTGTAAAGGCAAAAACAAGGAAAAAAATGGCAACTGGCACTAGGTTAATAGGTTAGTCCCAAAAAATGATATAAAATAGCATAATAATGCATATAAAACATACAAAATGGATAATATAATAGCATGGAACAATAAAAAATTATAGATACATTGGAGATGTATCAAGCATTCCCAAGCTTAATTCTTGCTCGTCCTCGAGTAGGTAAATGATAAAAACAGAATTTTTGATGTGGAATGCTACCTAACATGTTTATCATGTAATCTTTCTTTATGTGGCATGAATATTTGATACGTCTCCAACGTATCTATAATTTTTGATTGTTCCATGCTATTATATTATCTGTTTTGGATGTTTTATATGCATTAATATACTATTTTATATTATTTTTGGGACTAACCTATTAACCTAGAGCCCAGTGCCAGTTTCTGTTTTTTCCTTGTTTTTGAGTTTTACAGAAAAGAAATATCAAACGGAGTCCAAACGGAATAAAACTTTCGCGATGATTTTTCTTGGACCAGAAGACATCCACGGAGCTTGGAGAGGGGCCAGAAGGTTCCCGAGGAGGCCAGAAGCCTCCTAGGTGCACCCTAGGGGGGCGCCTTGAGGGCTTGTGGGCCCCTCGGGAGTCCTCCAACCATAATCTTTGAACTATAAATTCCCAAATATTCCCAAACCACCAGAGGGATCCACCAAAATACTTTTCTGCCGCCGCAATCCTCTGTTCCCATGAGGTCCCATCTTGGGGCCTTTTCCAGCGATCTGCCGGAGGGGGATTCGATCACGGAGGGCCTGTACATCAACCTTGCTGCCCTATCGATGATGCGTGAGTAGTTTACCACAGACCTACGGGTCCATAGCTAGTAGCTAGATGGCTTCTTCTCTCTCTTTGATCTTCAGTACAATGTTCTCCTCGATGTTCTTGGAGATCTATTTGATGTAATACTTTTTTGCGGTGCGTTTGTTGAGATCCGATGAATTGTGGATTTATGATCAGATTATCTATGAATATTATTTGAGTCTTCTCTGAACTCTTTTATGCATGATTAAGATATCTTTGTATTTCTCTTCGAATTATCGATTTGGTCTGGCCAACTAGATTGGTTTTTCTTGCAATGGGAGAGGTGCTTAGTTTTGGGTTCAATCTTGCGGTGTCCTCGCCCAGTGACATAGTAGGGGTAGTGAGGCACGTATTGTATTGTTGCCATCAAGGATAAAAAGATGGGGTTTATATCATATTGCTTGAGTTTATGCCTCTACATCATGTCATATTACTTAAGGCGTTACTCCATTCTTATGAACTTAATACTCTAGATGCATGCTGGATAGCGGTCGATGTGTGGAGTAATAGTAGTAGATGCAGGTAGGAGTTGGTCTACTTATCACGGATGTGATGCATATATTCATGATCATTGCCTTAGATATCGTCATAACTTTGCGCTTTTCTATCAATTGCTCAACAGTAATTTGTTTACCCACCGTATGCTTTCTTCAAGAGAGAAGCCTCTAGTGAAACCTATGGCCCCCGGGTCTATTTTCCATTATATATTTTCAGATCTATAAACCAAAAAACCCAAAAATACCTTGCTGCAATTTATGTACTTTTATTTTGTTTTATGTTTTAGTAATCTTTTATATCCATCTCTATCATATCTCATCCTTGCAAGTGACCGTGAAGGGATTGACAACCCCTTTATCACGTAGGGTGAAAGTGTTTGATTGTTTGTGCAGGTGCATAGATTGGAGACTTGCTTGTACCTCCTACTGGATTGATACCTTGGTTCTCAAACTAAGGGAAATACTTATCTCTACTTTTCTGCATCACCCTTTCCTCTTCAAGGGAAAAACCAACGCAAGCTCAAGAAGTAGCAGGAAGAATTTCTGGCACCGTTGCCGGGGAGGTTCTACATCAAGCCTACCAAGTACCCATCATAAACTCTCATCTCTTGCATTACATTATTTGCCATTTGCATCTCGTTTTCCTCTCCCCCACTTCTAAAGCGTTTTCAAAAAAACACAAAAATATTTGCCTTTTTATTTGCCTTCTTTCCGTTTGCCTTTATGTCTTACTTGGTTTGTTTGCTTGTTTGCTTGTTCACTTGGAATAATTGTGTATTTATTGAAAATCAGAAAGCGAAGAGTTTATGGATCCTCATCCACTTGCTAATCTTTTTAAGAGATTCAATTATGATGAACCAATTGCTAGTCTGTTGTGTGCACTAGATTATCTTTATGAAGTTTTGCTTGAAATTCGTGAATCTAAAAATTGTGATGAAGTGTTAAAAGAAGAAATTTATGAAGTGATTCACAATAGCTCCTTGAATGAAAAGCATGATTGCAATGATGTTACTAAAAATCCTATTGATGGCAATTGTGCTAATAATATGCAAAACCCTAAGCTTGGGGATGCTAATTTTGCTATGTCCACTGCTTATTGCAATGATCCGGATTGCGGTGATTCTTCTTATGATCTTGAAAATTTATTTAAGCCTCATGATAATAGTGTTTGCAATAATATTAAAAGTGGGTTTGGAAGAGTGTCAACTCTGGGTAATAATGATCCCACTACTTTGGAGAATGATCAATATCATTTTTTTTATTATAAAAGTGGGTTTGGAGAGGTCATGACTTTATTTGATGACAATCCCACTATTTTGGAAGAGTGTCAACTTTCCATGCATGTGGATCATGAAGAGAATATTTTATGTGATGGATATATTGTTGACTTTGAATATGATCCCACATGTAATTATTACGAGAGAGGAAAATATTATGGTAGAAATTTTCATGTTATTAAATTACCTCTCGTTATGTTGAGAATGCTATTGCTTCTTTCTTTTTCCTTGCATATGCTAGTTTTTGATTGCCTTCATAATTTGTTTGCTTATAAAATGCCTATGCATAGGAAGTATGTTAGACTTAAATATGTTTGTCATATGTTTTATGATGCTCTCTTTGTGCTACAATTTTTTTGTCTTTCGTGTGAGCATCATTAAAATTATCAATGCCTAGCTAAAAGGCTTTAAAGAAATGCGCTTGTTGGAAAACAACCCAATATTTTCCCTTTATGTTTTTTTAGATTACACATTATTACCTCTGTAGTAATTGTGCTTTAGTGTTTCAATTAGTTTTTGAGCCAAGTAAGACCTTTGGGATGGTTTACGGTGATAGTTGATTTGATCTTGCTGAAAAACAGAAACTTTTGCATCCAGTAGCATAATTTTTATAATTCACATAAGCGAGGAAAACTTCTGAATTTTTTACGCACTATTGATACACAAATTTCCCAGGTTTTCCTAATTTTTAATAATTTTTAGAGTTACATAAGTTTGAGATAAATTCAGATCTTCACAGACTGTTCTGTTTTTGACAGATTCTATTTTCTATGTGTTGTTTGCTTATTTTGATGAATCTATGGGTAGTATCGGGGGGTA
Source organism: Thinopyrum elongatum (assembly GCA_011799875.1). Classification (NCBI taxonomy): domain Eukaryota; kingdom Viridiplantae; phylum Streptophyta; class Magnoliopsida; order Poales; family Poaceae; genus Thinopyrum; species Thinopyrum elongatum. The sequence goes on from CM022300.1 coordinate 51,948,436, forward strand.
CGAACCATGGAGAAGTTGGAATACAGTAGATATAACACCATTATAAATTTATAATGAGTTCAAAACAGTACCTAAAGTGGTGATTTGCTTTTCTTATACTAACGGATCTTATGAGTTTTCTGTTGAGTTTCGTGTTGTGAAGTTTTCAAGTTTTGGGTAAAGGTTTGATGGACAACGGAATAAGGAGTGGCAAGAGCCTAAGCTTGGGGATGACCAAGGCACCCCAAGGTAATATTCAAGGACAACCAAGCATCTAAGCTTGGGGATGCCCCGGATGGCATCCCCTCTTTCGTCTTCAATCCATCGGTAAATTTACTTGAGGCTATATTTTTATTCACCACATGATATGTGTTTTGCTTGGAGTGTCTTGTATGATATGAGTCTTAACTTTTTAGGTTGACAAAATCATCCTTTCTGTACACACCTTTTGAGAGGGACATGCATTAACCGTGAATTTATTAGAATACTCTATGTGCTTCACTTATATCTTTTGAGCTAGGCAGTTTGCTCTAGTGCTTCACTTATATCTTTTTAGAGCACGGCGGCGGCTTTATTTTATAGAAATTGATGAACTCTCAAGCTTCACTTATATTATTTTGAGAGTCTTAAACAGCATGGTAATTTTCTTAGGTTATGAATTTAGTCCTAATATGATGGGCATCCAAGAGGGATATAATAAAAACTTTCATATAAAGAGCATTGAATATATGAGAAGTTTGATTCCTTGCATTTGTTTTGTGATATAAAATGGTGATATTAGAGTCATGCTAGTGAGTAATTGTGGATTGGTAGAAATACTTGTGTTAAAGTTTGTGATTCCCGTAGCATGCATGTATGGTGAACCATTATGTGATGAAGTCGGAGCATGATTTATTTTTTGATTGTCTTCCTTATGAGTGGCGGTCGGGGACGAGAGATGGTGTTTTCCTACCAATCTATCCCCCTAGGATCATGCGTGTAGTACTTTGTTTCGATGGCTAATAGACTTTTGCAATAAGTACGTGAGTTCTTTATGACTAATGTTGAGTCCATGGATTATACGCACTCTCACCCTTCCACCATTGCTAGCCTCTCTAGTACCGCGCAACTTTCGCTGGTGCAATGAACCCACCATATATCCTTCCTCAAAACCGCCACCATACCTACCTATTATGGCATTTCCATAGCCATTCTGAGATATATTGCCATGCAACTTCCACCGTTCTGTTTATTATGGCACATACCATCATTGTCATATTGCTTTGCATGATCATGTAGTTGGCATAGCATTTGTGGTAAAGCCACCGTTCATATTTTTATACATGTCACTCTTGATCATAGCACATCCCGGTACACCGCCAGAGGCATTCATATAGAGTCATATTTTGTTCTAGAATCGAGTTGTAATTCTTGAGTTGTAAGTAAATAAAAGTGTGATGATCATCATTATTAGAGCATTGTCCCATGTGAGGAAAGGATGATGGAGGCTGTGATTCCCCCACAAGTCGGGATGAGGCTCCGGACGAAAAAAAGAAGAAAACAAGAAAAAAGAGAGAGAAAAAAGGAAAAATGAGAGAAAAAGAGAGAAGGGACAATTATACTATCCTTTTTCCACACTTGTGCTTCAAAGTAGCACCAGGTTCTTCATGATAGAGAGTCTCCTATTTTGTCACTTTCATATACTAGTGGGAATTTTTTATTATAGAACTTGGCTTGTATATTCCAATGATGGGCTTCCTCAAATTGCCCTAGGTCTTCTTGAGCAAGCAAGTTGGATGCACACCCACTTAGTTTCTTTTTGAGCTTTCATACACTTATAGCTCTAGTGCATCCGTTGCATGGCAATCCCTACTCACTTGCATCGATATCAATTGATGGGCATCTCCATAGCCCATTAATTTTCCTAGTTGATGTGAGATTTTCTCCTTCTTTGTGTCTTCTCCACAACCACCATATTCTATTCCACCTATAGTGCTATATCAATGGCTCACGCTCATGTATTGCGTGAAAGTTGAAAAAGTTTGAGAACATCAAAAGTATGAAACAATTGCTTGGCTTGTCATCGGGGTTGTGCATGATGAAATACTTTGTGTGATGAAGATGGAGCATAGCCAGACTATATGATTTTGTAAGGATAACTTTCTTTTGCCATGTTATTTTGAGAAGACACGATTGCTTTGATAGTATGCTTGAAGTATTTTTTTTATGTCAATATTAAACTTTTGTTTTGAATCTTATGGATCTGAATATTCATGCCGCAATAAAGAAGATTGCATTGATAATTATGTTAGGTAGCATTCCACATCAAAAATTCTGTTTTTATCATTTACCTACTCGAGGACGGGCAGGAATTAAGCTTGGGGACGCTTGATACGTCTCCAATGTATCTATAATTTTTTATTGTTCCATGTTATTATATTATATGTTTTGGATGTTTTATATGCATTAATATGCTATTTTATATTATTTTTGGGACTAACCTATTAACCTAGAGCCCAGTGCCAGTTCCTGTTTTTTCCTTGTTTTTGAGTTTTACAGAAAAGGACTATCAAACGGAGTCCAAACGGAATAAAACTTTCGCGATGATTTTTCCTGGACCAGAAGACATCCACGGAGCTTGGAGAGGGGGCCAGAAGGTTCCCGAGGAGGCCAAAAGCCTCCTAGGTGCGCCCCAGGGGGGCGCGCCTTGAGGGCTTGTGGGCCCCTCGGGAGTCCTCCAACCCTAATCTTTGCACTATAAATTCCCAAATATTCCCAAACATTCAGAGGCATCCACCAAAATAATTTTCCACCGCCGCAAGCCTCTGTTCCCGTGAGATCCCATCTTGGGGCCTTTTCCGTCGGCTGCCGGAGGTGGATTCAATCACGGAGGGACTCTACATCAACCTTGCTACCGTACCAATGATGCGTGAGTAGTTTACCACAGACCTACGGGTCCATAGCTAGTAGCTAGATGGCTTCTTCTCTCTCTTTGATCTTCAATACAATGTTCTCCTCGATGTTCTTGGAGATCTATTTGATCTAATACTTTTTTGCGGTGTGTTTATTGAGATCCGATGAATTGTGGATTTATGATCAGATTATCTATGAATATTATTTGAGTCTTCTCTGAACTCTTTTATGCATGATTAAGATATCTTTGTATTTCTCTTCGAACTATCGATTTGGTCTGGCCAACTAGATTGGTTTTTCTTGCAATGGGAGAGGTGCTTAGTTTTGGGTTCAATCTTGCGGTGTCCTCACCCAGTGACATAGTAGGGGTAGCGAGGCATGTATTGTACTATTGCCATCAAGGATAAAAAGATGGGGTTTATATCATATTGCTTGAGTTTATGCCTCTACATCATGTCATCTTACTTAAGGCGTTACTCTGTTCTTATGAACTTAATACTCTAGATGCATGCTGGATAGCGGTCGATGTGTGGAGTAATAGTAGTAGATGCAGGCAGGAGTCGGTCTACTTATCACGGACGTGATGCCTATATTCATGATCATTGCCTTAGATATCGTCATAACTTTGCGCTTTTCTATCAATTGCTCAACAGTAATTTGTTTACCCACCGTATGCTTTCTTCAAGAGAGAAGCCTCTAGTGAAACCTATGGCCCCTAGGTCTATTTTCCATCATATATTTTCAGATCTATAAACCAAAAAACCCAAAAATACCTTGCTGTAATTTATTTACTTTTATTTTGTTTTACGTTTTAGTAATCTTTTATATCCATCTCTATCAGATCTCATCCTTGCAAGTGACCGTGAAGGGATTGACAACCCCTTTATCGCGTTGGGTGCAAGTGTTTGATTGTTTGTGCAGGTGCATAGATTGGAGACTTGCTTGTACCTCCTACTGGATTGATACCTTGGTTCTCAAACTGAGGGAAATACTCATCTCTACTTTGCTGCATCACCCTTTCCTCTTCAAGGGAAAAACCAACGCTAGCTCAAGAAGTAGCAATATTCAGATCCATAAGATTCAAAACAAAAGTTTAATATTGACATAGAAACAATAATACTTCAAGCATACTAAAAGAAATCATGTCTTTTCAAAATATCATGGCTAAAGAAAGTTATCCCTACAAAATCATATAATCTTGTCATGCTCCATCTTCTTAACACAAAGTATTTATCATGCACAACCCCGATGACAAGCCAAGCAATTGGTTCATACTTTTTAACGCGCTTCAGCTTTTTCAACTCTCACGCAATACATGAGCGTGAGCCATGGATATAGCACTATAGGTGGAATAGAATTTGATGTTGGAGGTTGTGAGGAGAAGACAAAAGAGGAAAGTCTCACATTGACGAGGCTAATCAACGGGCTATGGAGATGCCCATCAATTGATATCGATTCAAGGAGTAGGGATTGCCATGCAATGGATGCACTAGAGCTATAAGTGTATGAAAGCTCAAAAAAAATAAGTGGGTGTGCATCCAACTTGCTTACTCATGAAGACCTCGGGCATTTGAGGAATCCCATCATTGGAATATACAAGCCAAGTTGTATAATGAAAAACTCCCACTAGTATATATGAAAGTGACAAAAAAGGAGACTCTCTATCATGAAGAACATGGTGCCACTTAGAAGCACAAGTGTGGAAAAGGATAGTAACATTGTCCCTTCTCTCTTTTTCACTCATTTTTTCCCTTTTTCTCTCTTTTTGTTGGGCTCTTTGGCCTCTTTTTTCTTGGGCTCATTTGTCCTCTTTTTTTCATTTTTTTTATTCCTCACACGGGACAATGCTCTAATAATGCATATGATCATCACACTTCTTTTTTACTTAGAACTCAATACTAGAACAAAATATGACTCTATATGAACTCAATACATGTATAAAAAAATATGAACGGTGGCGGAGCCACAAATACTATGCCAACTATATGATCATGCAAAGCAATATGACAATGATGATATGTGTCATAATAAAATGGAACGGTGGAAGTTGCATGGCAATATATCTCGGAATGGCTATGGAAATGCCATAATAGGTAGGTATGGTGACTGTTTTGAGGAAGATATAAGGAGGCTTATGTGTGATAGAGCGTATCATATCATGGGGTTTGGATGCATCGGCGAAGTTTGCACCAGAACACAAGGTGAGAAGGGGCAATGCACGGTACCAAAGAGGCTTGCAAAAGTGGAAGGGTGAGAGTGCGTATAATCCATGGACTCAACATTAGTCATAAAGAACTCACATACTTATTGCAAAAGTTTATTATCCCTCGAAGCAAAGTACTACTACGCATGCTCCTAGGGGGATAGATTGGTAGGAAAACACCATCGCTCGTCCCCGACAGCCACTCATAAGGAAGACAATCAATAATAAATCATGCTCCAATTTCATCGCATAACGAGAGACCACACATGCATGCTTCGGGAATCACAAACCTTAACACAAATATTCTTACTAAACCACAATTACTAACTAGCATGGCTCTAATATCACCATCTTTATATCTCAAAACAATTGCAAGGAATCAAACTTCTCATATATTCAATGATCTTCATGAAAGTTTTTATTATATCCCTATTGAATACCCATCATATTAGGACTAAATTCATAACCCAAGCAAATTGCCATACTATTTATAAGACTATCAAAATAATATAAGTGAAGCACGAGAGTTCATCAATTTATGTAAAATATAACCACCGTCGTGCTCTAAAAGATATAAGTGAAGCACTAGAGCAACTGCCTAGCTCAAAAGATATAAGTGAAGCTCAAAGAGTATTCTAATAAATTCATGATTAATGTGTGTCCGTCTCAAAAAGGTGTGTCCAGCAAGGATGATTGTGGCAAACTAAAAAGCAAATAAAGCCAAGACTCGTATAATACATGATGCTCCAAGCAAAACACATATCATGTAGTGAATAAAAATATAGCCCCAAGTAAATTACCGATGGATTGTAGACAAAAGAGGGGATGCCATCCGGGGCATCCCAAAGCTTAGACGCTTGGTTATCCTTGAATATTACCTTGGGGTGCCTTGAGAATCCCCAAGCTTAGGCTCTTGCCACTCCTTATTCCTTAGTCCATCGAAACTTCACCCAAAACTTGAAAACTTCACAACACAAAACTCAACAGAAAACCCGTGAGATGCATTAGTATAATAAAACAAATCACCACTTTAGGTATTGTTCTAAACTCATTCCAATTTCATATTAGCATTACATCTACTGTATTCCAACTTCACCATGCTTCATACCCCCCGATACTACCCATAGATTCATCAAAACAAGAGAACAACGCATTGAAAACAGAATCTGCAAAAACAGAACAGTCTGTAATAACCTGAATATTTCTCATACTTCTGTAACTCTAATTTTTTTGAAAAATTAGGAAGACCATGGCAATTTGTATATCAATCTTGTGTAAAAACTTCAGAGCAAAAACACATTTATGTGAACTTACAAAATTCCAGAACTCGGCGCAAAAGTTTCTATTTTTTCACAGAATCAAATCAACTATCTTCCAAATCACCCCAAAGGTCTTACTTGGCACAAACACTAAATTAAACATAAAAAACTCACTCATAATAGTATCATATTTGTGTAATTGTAGAAAAACAGAAGGAAAACAAGAAAAACAAAAATAACATTGGGTTGCCTCCCAACACGCGCTATTGTTTTACGCCCTTAGCTAGGCATTTTGCATAGATCTAGGTATTATCATCTTTGGTATTCAACTCCTCAATCACACATCCATAATTCCCTAGAGGTCTAACATGCATATTCTCAAAATTCATGCTCCTAGGGATAAAATTAAGGAATTCATTCTTGCAAGTGGGTTTCTTCATCAACTCAACAAAATTGGGGTAAACACTATTCATCTTAAGATCTTCATTGGTGCTACTCGAAGTGGTACCCTTGTCTTTAGGAACATAAATAAACTTGCAATTCTTACATGGAGGAGTTTTTTCAATAGTTTTAACGGAAGAAAAAGCTGAACCCAAATTATTTATGATTTCTTCCAACTTGTCAATCCTAGAGGGGCTTTGTTCCACCCTTTCATTAAGTATTGGTTCTTTCTCTTTCATCATTTTAAGAGTATTCCCTACCTTTGACCCAAATTGAGTGACATGATTATGGATCTTGTTATCCAAATTTTCAATATGCTCTATAGTGGGCATTTTCTTTTCAATGGCATCTAATCTTTGCATAACATGTTCTAGAGTTAAAATTGTTTTATTAATAGTGATAGGTGGTGATCCCACTAAATTTCCCATAGCATTGAAAGCATCCAAAGGGCGGCAACTCAATAAATTCCCACCGATAATAGTATCAAGAACGAATCTATACCAAGTAGTAATACCCACATAGAAATTGCTAAGAAGGATAGTAGTAGATTTCTTACGAATAGATCTATTATGAGCACCACAAATTCTATACCAAGCATCCTTTAAATTCTCTCCCCCTCTTTTCTTAAAATTAAGGACTTCATTTTCAGGGGTGCAAGAAACAAGAGAGGAACTAGCCATAACGATAAGGTGATCAAGCAAGTAAAAAGGCAAACGGAAAGAAAGAAAATAAAAGGAAAATATTTGTATGTTTTTCTGAAAACATTTTAGAAGTGGGGGAGAGGAAAACGAGAGGCAAGTGGCAAATAAAGTGAATGCAAGAAATGAGAGTTTATGATAGGTACTTGGTAGGCTTGATGTAGATCCTCCCCGGCAATGGCGCCAGAAATTCTTCCTGCTACTTCTTGAGCTTGTGTTGGTTTTCCCTTGAAGAGGAAAGGGTGATGCAGCAAAGTAGAGATAAGTATTTCCCTTAGTTAAGAACTAAGCTATCAATCCATTAGGAGGAACACACAAGTCTCCAATGATAGCACCTACACAAGCAAACAAATACTTGCACCCAACACGATAAAGGGGTTGTCAATCTCTTCACGGTTACTTGCAAGGATGAGATCTTATAGTGATAGATATAAAAGATAAATAAAAGTGCAAAATAAGATAAACGTAAATAAATTGCAGCAAGGTATTTTTGGGTTTTTGATTTTGTAGATCTGAAAATAATATGATAAAAGATAGACCCGGGGGCCATAGTTTTCACTAGAGGCTTCTCTCTTGAAAGAAAGCATACGGTGGGTAAACAAATTATTCTTGAGCAATTGATAGAAAAGCGAATAATTATGTAGGTATCCAAGGCAATGATCATGTATATAGGCATCACATCCGAGACAAGTAGACCAACTCCTGCCTGCATCAACTACTATTACTCCACACATCGACCGCTATCCAGCATGCATCTAGTCTATTAAGTTAACAAGAACGGAGTAACGCCTTAAGCAAGATGACATGATGTAGAGGGATAGATCCAATCAATATGAATAAACCCCATATTTTTATCCTTAATGGCAACAATACAAATACGTGTCATGTCCCCTTCTATCACTGGGATTGAGCACCGCAAGATTGAACCCATTACAAAGCACCTCTCCTATTACAAGAAAAATCAATCTAGTTGGCCAAACCAAATCAATAGATCGGAGAGAAATACAAAGCTATATAAATCATGCATAAAAGAGTTCAGAGAAGACTCAAATAATATTCATAGATAATCTGAATATAAACCCACAATTCATCGGATCTCAACAAACGCACCGCAAAAGAAGATTACATCGAATAGATCTCCAAGAACATCGAGGAGAACATTGTATTGAAGATCAAAGAGAGAGAAGAAGCCATATAGCTACTAGCTATGGACCCATAGGTCCTTGGTAAAATACTCACACATCATCGGAAGGGCAGCAAGGTTGATGTAGAAGCCCTCCGTGATCGAATGCCCCTCCGGCGGAGTGCCGGAAAAGGCCCCAAGATGGGATCTCACGAGAACAGAAGCTTGCGGTGGCGGAAAAGTATTTTTGGTGTGCCCCTAGTCTTTGGGGAATATTTGGGTATTTATAGAAGAAGAATTGGGGTTAGAGGAGCCACAGGGGGCCCACAAGCCTGCGCCCCCCCTTGGGCGCGCCCCCGGAGCTTGTCGCCAATCTGTGGTCGTTCTGGCCTCCTCCCGAAGCTTCCAGGGTGTCTTGTGGTCCAAGAAAAATCCTCAAAAAGTTTCGTTCCGTTTGGAATCCGTTTGGTATTGATTTTCTGTAAAGGCAAAAAATAAGGAAAAAATAGCAACTGGCACTGGGCACTAGATTAATAGGTTAGTCCAAAAAATAATATAAAATAGCATAACAACGCATATAAAACATCCAAGATGGATAATATAATAGCATGGGACAATAAAAAATTATAGATACATTGGAGACGTTTCACAGACATGTGGCCCGATGATCCTGGCTTCCTGAATGAGCAGCGGGCGTTGTATCAGACCATCCGTAGGGCCCGCAAGGCCCTCTCCGTCGTCCTTTGAATTGTTGCGCTTGCCGTGGCACCGCCGTCTTGCGTTATCAACATGGTCAACAAACATGAGGAATCAGGAGATGACATTACGTGGAGAGGATGATAGTACGGACCCACCAGGGCCATAGCCATACGTACGCAAGTGCCTCCTTATTATATACAACTATACAAAAATTGCTTCCTCCTGGTTTCCTGACATCACGGTTCCACACCATTGTCAACCTATATAGTCAATAAACGAGAGAATTGCACAAGGAGCGACCGACAACTGGGACCCAGCAGCTCGAGCAGTATTTGTTTTTTGAGGTATGAGCAAAGTTTTTCTTGAGCGATGTTTTTAATGTTGTTCAGAGGAGCAGGGTATCAACTAGGCGGGCTGTGTCCCATCCAGCCCAGATATTATTTTTTCAAGGTGAAAATGGCTAGCCTAGCTATACTTTTTTTGAGGAATACCCAACCCAGGTCAACTTGTTATGCTCCGCCCCGCCGGGCCGCAAATCTTTACGAAATAATAAATGGGCTGTAATTATAAAAAATTGGGTTGTAAATATTAAAAAATGCACCGAACAGGTAATTATTTTAAAATTATTATTTTTGCATTTTGAACCTTTTAATTTCATTACTTGTTGCGCGCGCAAAATTTCGTTGGATATTTACCTAATAAAAATTTATTCTGAAATTAGATTTAATCTGACTCAAAATTTCGGGATAAAAAATATTTTGGATCCCATCAAAATGTGTGAAATTTTGTTGATTTTTTTTAGCGGTTGGTTGAAATTATTAACCGTTGTCCTCGCTAAAAAATGGGCTGTAATTTTAACAAACAGTAAATGTGCTGCAGTAAATTCCATTAGAATTAAAAATGGGTAGTACATTATTACAAATCGCAAACGGCTATATGTTCTCTGCCACAGATGTGATGCTCACTTGTGGCCCTACTAAGTTGACACGTACGCATGGATTTGTCAACTTATAGTCAGCACACAATTCTAGCAGCAGTGGCCGTTGGATGTCCATCCAACGGCTGTCGTGCTTCTTCAATCTCGGATATTCTTGCTTCAGCCGCCCAAACAACCGCCGGTGGTACCACCTGCTACCGCCTCCCGTGGCCGGCTGTGCTGTCGCGCAGGCCTCACTGGCCCACCCTACTCCCATTACCGTCTAGGTCATTCCTCTACTCACAAACACCTTCTGCTATTCTCCAACGATGGCAGCCTCACACCGCAGCCGAACCAGTGAACCCTCGTATTCCGCTCTACGTGGGCATCCACCTGTCTCGTCTTCCCTGGTTCCGCATCGTTCCCTTCCTATCCCTCACCGTCGTCCACCACCTTGATGCTCTCGGCGCGCTGTGGTCAACGAGGCTAACGAACGACAGCCATCGGAAGAGGACTTTAGGCGGTGAGGCTGACAGCTAGACCCACGAGCTACATCTTCGAATACAAGGAAGTGCCTCATTATTACTCTCAAAATAAAAATGATTCCTCCCCTGACAGCTGGGACCCAACAGCTATATCTTCACACGCAAGGAAGTGCGTCCTTATCCTCCCTGACAGCTGGGACCCACCCGGTCGAAACGTATGTAGCGTTGTCTGTCTGGTCGCGAACGTGTACGTACATACTGGTCGATCGGTCTCTCTACAACGATGAACCGTGGCTGAGTAAGTAGCGGCACGTGTTATAGTACAACCCCCGACGTAGCAGTTCAGGCAGTCCCGTCTAAACCGTATACACATACGTACAACCACATGCCAAAAAATACGGCCACGTACGTACATACGGGCGGGGTCTCGAACACGTACTCGCTCATACGTACGGCCATGGCTCGTGTACATGGAGAGGCAACAGACGGCAACAACGGCGTCCTGTTCATCGGCCGCCAACTGTCTGGATTGAAACGGAGAAAACAACGTCGTGTTCATCGGGAGGCAACGGAATGCGTCCTGTTCACCGGGAGCCAACCGGCTTGGACGGAACAGCCGAAAAGGGGTTTGGTGTACCGCAAAACGGAGGAAATGGCCTTTTGTTTGACCGCCTATGGTCGAAACGGGATCCTGTTCATCAGGAGGGGTTTGCCGTACCGCAAAACAAAGGAAACAGACTTCTTTTCGAGCGCCTACAGTCGAAACAAGGTCCTGTTGTTCAGGAGGGGTCTGGCGTACCGCAAAATGGAGGAAACAGACTTCCGTTGGAGCGCCTACGGTCGAAATGAGGTCCTGTTCATTGGGAGGGGTGTGGCGTACCGCAAGCTACTGTTCATCCACCATCGTTTCATAGAGCCTCCATGGGGTCATGTTCATCCACCCCCAATCGGCTGGGGTGTGGTGGCCTTCTCTCGGGGTCCTGTTCATCCAGCAGCAACCGCCTACTACCACGGGGTCCTATTCATCCAACCCCTACCAGCTGGGGTGGCATGCGTACACGTACGTACGAGCGGGCAGCAACAACAGGAACTATTCATCCACAGCCAACCAACCGGCTGGACTCACCACACATCTCAACTCGTTTGAACGTATCGTGCGCATGGCAGCAACGGGCACTGTTCATCCAGAGGCAACCCAACACATCGGCTGGCTCCATCTCGCACGGGGGCTCGATCGGCTTCAGTGAGCAGCGAGAAGGATCGATCGGATTAAGTTAGCAGTGAAGGAATCGGCCAGCTTTAGTTAGCAGTGAAGGAATCGCTCTGGTTCAGTTAGCAGCGAAGGTATGGATCGATCGGCTTCAGTACGTAGTGGGATCGATCCCTCGTGTTCAGTACGTACCTAAGCTAGTGCAATCGCTCGCGTTCAGTAAGCGAAAGCCTCGCAAGGGTTCAGTTAGCGAGCGCCTCACACACACGCGCGTATGAGAGAAACGCGCAAACCACACTGCATCCTCGGCCGCGACCACCCACCGTAACCAGGAACTCCCCGATATTTTCCTCGCCCTCACTTCTACCATGTTTTTTTACATCATGGACGGCCCAAAGAATGTCATGCGGGTGCATCTCCTGCCGGCCCAGGAAAAAATCCCATTTTCTGTCATAGAAGTAGGAGCCCACCACATCTATGATGATATGTGTTTTTGTCACAATTATCGTCATAGAAGTGTCATAACCATGACAGATTTTTTTTTGTTCGGGCCATAATGTCACGGATGTGTCTTTTTTTTGGTAGTGTGTGTACATCATGTACTTAAGCCTCCCCCAAGATTGAGCAATACTTTCTCCTTCACGAGGCCAAAAATTATATATATAATTCTGATCACGATGAACCAGGTGCATAGGGTAATCTTCTGATCAAATTCCAATTTCAATCGGTTCCAATCCCACGTTCCAATATCATCACATAGCCTATACCATGTCAATGCCTTTACCTCGAAAGATAAAGGGAAAACCATCTTCTTAACTCTATCCTCGAATGAACCTGCAAGCTTAAACAATTCACAAATTTCATCCACATAGATTAAGTGCATATCGGGATGTATTGTTCCATCTCCTACATAAGGATTAGCTAGCAGTTTCTCTATCATACCCGAAGGAATATCATAATAAATATTTTCAGTAGGTTTAGTAGGTTGAGGGGCAACTCTAATTGCTTCTGATCGAGGTGAAGATACCCCAAACAAACCCTCAAAAGATTACTTTCCATAGTGACAAGTGATTGTAAATTTCAGCACATAATATAAATGTTTCCTTACCAAATTCCACTCACCAAAGGCGCTTCACTCCTCGGCAACGGCGCCAGAAAAGAATCTTGATGACCCACAAGTATAGGGGATCAATGGCAGTCCTTTCGATAAGTAAGAGTGTTGAACCCAACGAGGAGCAGAAGGAAATGACAAGCGGTTTTTAGCAATGTATTTTCTGCAAGCACTGCAATTATCGGTAACAGATAGTTTGATATCAAGGTAATTTGTAACAAGCAACAAGTAGCAATTGTAACAAAGGTGCAACAAGGTAGCCCAATCCTTTTTATAGCAAAGGACAGGTCGAAACGGTTACTTATAGTAAGCAAAGCATTCTCGAGGACACACAGGAATTTCATCTTGTCACTTTCATCATGTTTGTTTGATTCGCGTTCGCTACTTTGATAATTTGATATGTGGGTGGACCAGTGCTTGCGTGTTGTTCTTACTTGAACAAGCCTCCCACTTATGATTACCCCCTCTCGCAAGCATCCGCAACTACGAAAGAAGAATTAAGATAAATCTAACCATAGCATGAAACATATGGATCCAAATCATCCCCTTACGGAATAATGCATAAACTAGGGTTTAAGCTTCTGTCACTCTAGCAACCCATCATCTACTTATTAATCCACAATGTCTTCCCTTAGGCCCAAGTATGGTGAAGTGTCATGTAGTCGATGTTCACATGACACCACTAAAAGAAGGAACAAACTACATATCATCAAAATATCGAGAGGGGTAGTGTAAGGAAGCATGATCTATCGAGATGCAAATGGGTGACACAGTGGTTTTAGCGAGTTCGGGCCTCTCACGGTGGAGATAACAACCCTATGTCTCCTGCTCCGGAGAGGCTTTCCTTTATCTATCATGAACATGGAGTTACATGTTGTATTTGAGAGAGAAGGGAGAACGGATCTCCATGGCTAAGATGTGTCCTGAGACTAGTGGTGAGAGAGATGAGAGTGAGGGGAAGAATGAGGGCCTGCCCCGGTCTAGTGGTGGGGGTGGCTTATATAGAGAGCGCCACCCCCTCACCTCCTATGTTACAAAGTGGGGCATGAATGCCATAATGCCAGCCCACTACGAAGCCTCCACTATGAGAATGATGTTATGACTGCCTTGCTACCCGCTGGTCTTTGCATACCCGAGTGGTGGATTGTCATCCGAGTGGATGGTAAATTGCTTGTCCGAGTGGATCGTACGTTGCTTGTCCGAGTGGATAGTATGTCTGTATGAAATTTATCTAGACCCACCTGATGTGTGGACCCCATGCTAATATATTTTGACCCTTCATGGGCCTACCTGTTATGTGTATCCCCAACATTAGCCCCCGAATCGGTTGTGATTTTGCAGAACGAGTTTGTGAAAGACACAATTTGGCCCGAGTGATTACGGAAATACTCGGTACCCGTCATCGTGCTTTCAGACAACCAAGGTTTGAACAGAATCTCAACGGATTCTGGCACTGCGCTTCCCGACTGATCTGGGGTAAGTGCCCGCGAGGAGCAACTTGGTGACATTCGATCATCTCTCGGAAGAGGTTAACTCGTGATCAGAGTATGGGTGTGTCATTAAATTTGGGCAACAAGTTGACGCATGGACTACTCCCTCGGAGAGATGCCATTCTTATCCCGGAGGAACGTCAATACGAGTCGGTTCTAGATCCAAACTTATGAGTTTCACGCTTTGAGTCCTAGAAGAAGGCTCAAAACAGGTCCACGGAGGAGCGTTAAACTCACCTTATAGCAAATTTTTTTGGTAGCCGACGGGAGCCTTAGAACATGTTTGTTTGTTGTTCGTCACTCGGACTGGTCAGGCCGTACCGAGTAGAGATTACTCTAGTGGGGCACGCTGAGTGCACCCACCGGGTGTAGTCCCCAAGACCGCCATCGACTACGTGCAGTCGGCGGGGGTCTGAGAGAACTAAAAATCTTCTTAGCTGGTACTGATCAAACTTGTTCCTCTCCAAGTCGAAGGTCGAGTAGTACTTGAGGATCTGGTATTGGTCTAGCTTGTTTCTCCTCGACTCAAAAGTCGAGTAGTACTTGAGTGATCTGGAGCTGGTCTTGCATTGAGTAATAGATTACTCGGAATTTTGTTCTATGGGTGCGCGATCAGCGCACCCATAGGGTGTAGCCCCCGAGACTCCGACTGATTGCTGGTAGTCAGTTGGAGTCTTTAGGGTTTGTTGTACTTGAATGTTGGTGCTGGACTTGACCAAGCAAAATGTTTCTTTCTGAGTTCTCTTCCAGTGGGGGCACCCTGAGTGCACCCACTGGGTGTAGTCCCCAAGCCTCTGTCGGACTAGATGAGTCTGGCAGAGGGTTTAAGTCTCCTGGTAAACCTCCATGCAGTCGGTAGCAGGCAAATATCTTTTATTCTGAAATTGAGTCAATCAGATGGATCTTCAGGCGCTTGGCATGGTAAATAAGCTCAGCCTGGAGCTGAGTCAGTCAGACTGATCTTCGTGCACTTGGCACGGTAAATATATTCAACCTGGAACTGGATCAATCAAGCGAATCTTCATGCACTCGGCACGATGAATGAATTTGGCCTTGAAACTGCCGACTATAGAAAAAAGCTGGACACTCCAGGGAGTAATCATTCCAGTAGTACTTCTTACATTGACCGTTAGCTTTTGCTCTTGCCAACCAGACGGTCGGGTTGGGACCGGGTTGGAGACGAAGAGTGAGCATTAGGTATTGAGCGTTTTTTATGAAAGAGTAGAAAGCCGGGTGAGGAACATGCTGACTGACAGCGCTCCCATAGGTTTAACCTCCGAATCAGTTGAGGTTTAGTACAACGAGTTTACTACAAACTTGATTTGGCCCGAGCACTGCGGGGGCACTCGGCGCCTGTCGTCAAGCTTTAGTCAACTATGATTTGAACAAAACTTCCACGGATTCCGGACTATACGTTTTCCTATTGATATTCTTCTGTCTTGGTGATCTTGGTCTTCTTAATCCGCTATTTGATCTCACTAAGAGCTGCTTCTCTGGTTTGGCCTTGGTTTGGGTGTTGATGTAGCACGAACGATGCCAGTACACATGTGTGTAAGTCCGGGCAACAAATGTAAATGTTTGTTGCACTGACAGGAAGTTGCATTTCATTCTGATGGCTCTCTTAGAGAGTAAGTGGTGGTGGAGGGGTATAAATAGGCAGCACCAAAAATTCAACCATTACAAGCCTTTGACCTAACTTGGTGGCACCGATATGATAATCTCAGTGAGACCGACTAGTGCAAAAGATTTGACTGTTAGGCTATTCGGTGAGACCAATTATACCAACTCGGTGGGACCGAATTACAATGACTAGGGCAAAACCTCATCTAAGTAATTCCGATCGATTCATCTCGATGATTCCAAAATGAAGCGACTTCATTATAGAAGCTTGGCAAGGCCATCTCGGTGGGACCAAGAACCATTTCGGTCAGACCGAATTGTTAGGGTTTTGACCGAGGTAATGGGATGGTCATCTCGGTGGGTCTGGAGTGGATGATATCGATGGGACCGAAATGATGACTTAGGGTTTGGACAGATGTGTTTTTGGGAAAGTGATTGAGGGTTTTTTGAGCAATATCACTAAGCACTTTGAGCAACAACCTCATCAACAATACCTCATCCCCTTTTAATAGTATTGGCTTTCCTAAGGGACTCAATGTGATCTTGGATCACTAAACCAAAAATGTAGAGTCTTGGGTAGCCAATTCTTGTTCTTCACATTTTGAGGGGTCCACATCCATTGGTCCATGCCATGCCAATCATTGATCTTTTCTGAAATCTATCATCAATGTTCATTAGATCAATGACATATATGTTGTTATGAATTACCAAAACCACCTGGGGATTAGTTGGACTTCCAATCTCCAACTTTTTGGTAATTGATGACAACATATAGATCAAAGCTTCGACAAACGATATAATGAATGAAATACATCATCGCTTTGAGAAGTATGAGATAAGCAAGAGCTCCCCCTAAATTTGTGCATTATTAAAAAATTGCGTTTGAATGCAAATGCACAACCGATTAGGATCATGGGTTACTCTTCCATGTCACATACATCTTGGTGGACCACTCAAAGTGATATGATTGCAATGTAAATAGCACTCATCACCAAGTAAACAAGTTAATGATCATACAAGAGCATATGAATGAATATCCAAGCAAGCATAGCATTAATGTACGGTATGATCAAGCACACGATAACGTA
This sequence comes from Thinopyrum elongatum, assembly GCA_011799875.1. Classification (NCBI taxonomy): domain Eukaryota; kingdom Viridiplantae; phylum Streptophyta; class Magnoliopsida; order Poales; family Poaceae; genus Thinopyrum; species Thinopyrum elongatum. The sequence goes on from CM022300.1 coordinate 51,965,650, forward strand.
GTCTCATACAAGCATCAAGCAAAAGTGACTCAAAGTAGCAAGAATCTCTCAAGGAAATCAAACGAACAAAAGCAAAGCAAAACACTCTCTTGAAGCCTAATGATCTATACTATTCTCCCCCTTTGACAACAAGTACCAAAAAGATCAAATAAGTATAGAGCTAAATGTTGCTCTAGGCTTGATCTCATGAAGCTCCTGGTGGTGAAGTCCTCTGACTTGCAGCGCCGGTGTGCGTGGATGTCGGAGCAGAGAGAAGTGCATCTGCAAATGCCTAGGACAAAGTCTGCTGAACTGGAGGAGTGGAGATGACAGGGAGCACTGAGGGGCAACCGATGGTGTTGCTTCTGGAGCTGAGGTTGTCGCTCTGGAAGATACTGATACTGTAGCTGATCTGGGCATAGTACGAAACTGAGTAGTTGTAGGAATGCCATCACCAGGGGTGTCCTCATCATCACTGGAAGCTCGTGCCTTGGCTTCATCCACTTCACGCTTAAGGCTCTCAATAGTGGTCTGAACTTCTATCACCTTGACATCCAGATCATGAATTTTAGTCTCTACAATCCTCTCAAGACTCTTCTGGTTCTCTGTGAGGTTGACCAGACTCCACTCGATCCTCTGAGTAGCTTGAATGAGATATTGGATCTGGTCGGTCTTGGTCTTGAGCAATGGAGTTGAGGGAGCACTAGGTTCTGAAGACCTTGCAGCCTCTGCGCTTGCCTCTGCTATGGCTGAGGTAAGATGGGATGGATCCATCATAACTGTGTTGTCCTCAAACTCAGGCCGAAGTGGAAAATGCTCATGATCCAGTAGAAAGTTCTTGTTTGCACCCTTGGATTTGATAAGAATCTGAATATGAGGGGCAAACCCACAAGACCTCTTCTGATCAGCAGCTGTCTCTCTTGATGGTTTCCACTATGAGATCCACGACCTTGAATTTCTCATGTTAGTCAATATGATGCAGCATGTTGATGGAGTGACCTCGAATCATCCTCTCATCTCCTGACTTGGGCATCAAAGTATGCCTCATAATAGTGTTGGAGGTAGCAAGTCCTGCCAACAAATGATAAACGGAGACAAGCTTGTGAGAGTCCTTGTACTTGTCAGGTATCTCTGTATACATGTTAGCCATGGAATTGTTGTCCATCTTTGGCTTAGCATACACATGTCATCTTCATCAGCTTCGAGCGCACGAAGCAATGTGGCCCACTCAAGCATGCTAGGCTGATATTTGACTCCCTCGGTCATCCAAACAATCCTTCCATTGGGATAGAAGTGAGTTGTAGAGTACAATTGCATGATCATCTCATCGTTCCATGCAGTCAGCTTCTTCCCAGTGAATGCATCAACACCAACAGTCCTAAAGTCCTCATGAATGTGGGGGAAGTTGTCCTCATGCAGATCAATATACTTCCAGTCCACCCACTTCATGTCACTGACTATGGTCTTTTCTTATCAAGCAGCGCCGTCTCATAGAAATCTTGTTGTTCTTTGGTGTAGAAAGGATAATCTACAGCAGTCCTCCTTCTGATGTAGCAGGGGCCAGACTCTCTCCATTTCCTCAATCCTTTATCCTTCCTTTGCTTCATATTTTCAGCAACTAGATGAGCATCATTGTGTTCAGGCAATCTGGGTATGAGCTTCATAAGCACTGGGGTATCCTCTTCTTCTTCTCTCTCGGGCATTGGGGCCTTGTTCTTCTCAGCAGTAGAGATGTTTCTGATTGTCTTCCCTTTGGGCTTGGAAGCAGGAACTTTAGGCTTAGACTTGGAGGGGGTTGCACACTTCATTGCATCAGCCATAAGCTTGGGCTACTTGGCTGGAGGTGGATTAGCAGTTGGTTCTTCCTCTTCCTCTTTCTCATGCTCATCTGGATCTTCATACATAGATGGTCGTCTGCCAACAACATGAACTAGTCTTTTTCTTTCCTTCCTCTTTGTGCTTGCTGCCTTGGCCATTGATTTGCTAGCAGCTGGCTAGTACTTGCAGCAGTACCATACTCCTTGGCAAGCACAACTTTCTTTGGCTTCTTTGAGGTGACTTCTTCTGCAATAAAGTCCTCATCATTAGAATTTTTATTCTTTTTGGTCCTAGTGGTTGCCCTTGGCAAATCTGGAGAACTCCTCTCTCCCTCATAGTAACTTCCTTCAGGACTAGAGCCTGCACTCAGATCAACATCCTGCTCCTCTGACATGTTCTAGCTGTCACTGGCATCTGAGATGCTGACACCTATGAAGTAGATGGGTTAGAGTGGAATAGATGAGCATCACAAAAACACAGCATTTTGACAAATATTTGAGTAAAAACTTTAGTTTTAGGTTTTCATAGAAATGATTTTGGAAGTTCCGAGTAGATGGTATCGGTAGCACCGAAGCTGTAATAGAGACTTTGCCACACAGACTCGGACTGGCCGAGGTGCATTTCGGTCTCTCCGACAAGCTAGGGTTCCACAAAGACTTTAGACTCGGATCCACCGATCTGTACCACTCGGTGACACCGAGACGTACAGTGTGCAATGGCCAGAGGCCAAATCGGTGAGTCTGATTCTCTCTATTCGTTCTGTCCGAGATGATTTCTACGCAAACCTAACCCTAAATTTTTTTGCTCAAATCTATTTCTACGGAATTTGATGGAATAGAAATCTCAATCCCTGGGAATGTTCCGGGCGCAAGTACTCTAGTGCATAGAATCAGAAATTTGAAGCACTAAGGGATCGAATCTCACCCAAACTCGATGGAGATCCTCTATGGCGGCAACGATAACGAAGAATGCCGTTGACGGCGAAGGAATCCGGCGGCGAGGGCGTGCTGGAGACGAGTATACGATCCGGGGACCACGGGCGATGGCAGCGACGGGGTGTGGGAGTCGTGGCTGTTGAGAAATATCAATGTACGGTCCGCGCAATATATATACCCGTGAGCTATCGGTGAGACCGAGCGAAACAAATCGGTGGCACCGAGATGAGTAACTGCTATGAGCACATCAACTTAGAAGGTTTTGGAGGTCAGCCCTAGTCGGATCGGTGGCTCTGAGTGCTCCTCACCCGGAGGGTCCGAAAGAGACTTGTTCAAGTTTTTGTGATATAGCAAGAAAGAATTTGGAAAAGTCGAGATAGATAGCTAGAGAAGGTGCTTAGGCATTCTTGTACATCCATTTGGCCAAATAAACCAAATCAATCAAACTACAAATGGATGTCCTCGAATGAGAAATATGCATACCAACATGTTCACACAATAAGATAGCAAATGAAATATGTGTCAAACATGCACAACCAATTCTAGCAACTATCAAGCAATGCGCGATGACATAGTCATCGATATATGAGTATATTGACTTAGGAGCCAAATGAGAACATTTGATCATAGGTCATACTCATCGTTTAAGCACAAGTGGGGTTACCACTTTTACATAAAGCATTAATGTGTTCACACCTTTAGAGTTGCTTTAGCTCAAGTCTTAGAGTAAAGCTCCCCCTAGATGTGATATCCCCCCAAAGAGGGATAAGCTAACCTTGGGTTTTGTCAATGATGATTTCATGTACATAGTGTAAGTGTGGATGCTCAATGTCGATGTAGTCCATCAAGAGTTGGGAGCAATCCTTGAGTTTTGCACTTTCAATACCTACATGGGTTAGTCCCACAAGGAACATACAAAGATATCCATAGATGTAGAGTGAAATGCACATAGGATGATGTCCATGAATGCATTGAATACCTTGTCCCTTGTCTTACCAACAAGAGGATTTGTGACTCCATGAACTAGTGCAAGACGTTGAAGTCGGTTGCACAAATTCTTGCCAAAATGAATATGAGTGAAGTTTGTTGGCGGAGTCACCCTCAAGAACTCTCTAGTTCTTCTTCTTTGTGACCCACATCAGTTTGATGGGAATCCTTGGAGTTGTAGTTGAACATGATGAAGTAGAGCTTGTTGAAGTCTTGGGAACCCACTTGACCAAAATGAGTCAACCTCTTCTTGAGGCTTGTCCTTGCCTTTTAGCTTGTGGTCTTGTGGTGGAAGATCATCTTGAGCTTGTGTTCCCTCAAAAGAAGTGGGTCATACTTCTCTTATTGAGGAACGAACTTTGTCTTGGGGTCTCTTCTTCCCATTCAACTCCATTGGCATTGAACTTAAGTTCAAAACCAATACATTGATTCTTCCGGTGTCTTCCTTGCTTGCGTACAATTTCCTCAAATTGCTTACTCCCGGCAAGACTCTTGTAAACACCTTTCTCTATAATTCCTTCCAATAAAGTGTTTTCTTGCTGAAGTTTAACTTGGCTAAGAGAATCATTAGTGTAATCAAGAGAGCTACTAGGGGCAACAATATTAGATTTAGCATTGTTATTGTTACTACTAGATGAAGAACCTTTCTTACTCTTGTTACTAGCTTGAGTAGTTTTAACTTGTGGCATAAAAGTAGACAAGAGGAGACATTTGGCAATATAAGAAGAACTCTTCTTTCGAAGATCATCATTGATTGCTTTAAGAAGCTCATGCTCTTGCTCTAAATTTATGTTCTTGAAGCGTAGCTTCTCATGAGTTCTTAGAAGCTCTATATGATCTTCTTGAGTTGTTTCATGAGCTAACTTAAGAGTGTTTAGTTTTTTAGTTAGATGCTCAATCTCCTTCTTAGTATTGTCGCTCATTTCATCTTGACTATCATGATTACTAGCAAGTTCATTATAGCTCACACCACTAGTTTTATCAACAAGCAAATCATCATCACCTAGCAAATCATCCTCATCACTATTGAAATCAAGATACTCGGGGTGTGATACCTTGAGGCCTTTAGCCATGAAGCATCTTCCAATTCCTTCATTTGGTGAATCAAGTATGTCATGGGAGTTGGATGATACTAGATCAAGTCCGGCAACACCTTCATCTTGACTATAGTCGGAGTCAGAGTGGTAACTTCTCTCAGAGTGGTTGTCGGAGTCCGAGCCGGAAACTCATTCACCAACACAAGCTTGATGTCTTCTTCTAGAGTAGTTCTTGGTTGACTTGTATTTCCCTTTCGGTTCCTTATTTCTTTGAGAAAGTCTTCGATCATCTCTACTCCTCTCTCTATGAGGTGATTCATCTCTTCTACTCTTCCTTCTAGGTGAGTCTTCTCTTTTCTTGTAGGGTGTCGTACACCCATTGGAGTAGTGTTCGAGTCTTCCACAATTGTAGCAATTACGGTCACGACTTGACGATCTTTGATCATAGTGCCTTGAGTTGGAGCTTTTCTCTTTGCGTATATTCTTGTAGAATTTGTTGAAGTCCTTCACCATTAGTGTTGGGGATATTCCCCATGGTTATGACCCGGCAGAAGATATGACCTGGCTGGGATCACAGAGGCTCCATGGGTCATTTCATTTTTCAGGCCATAACAACGACAAGGACCTGGAGGCCCAAGAAGAGACCCGGCAGAGGGCCGGCTTGTAGAGGAGTTCTGCGGGCCGGCTCATGAAGAAAGCCCAAGAAGGATAAAATTCCTAACTTGGGTGGCAGGATATATAGAAATTAGAGTAGGATATGGTATGTTACTACAACCCAGACTCTGTTGTAAACCTAGGGACTCGACCTATTATATAAAGGGGAGCCCTCAGGATGAAAATACTTAAGTTACAATCAATCGAGAGCTAGGTGGGCGAATCTGCATCCTTGTAATTGAGATCTCCAGTAATATTAATCAAGCAGGAAGTAGGTCTTTACCTCCACCATGAGGGGCCAAACCTGGGTAAACTCATGTCCTTCGTTCCCGATCAACCCCGTTCAAGCGGCCACCTAGTTGCGATGGCCTCCAGACTTAGTCCTCTCACGAGGACATCTGCCGTGACAAAACTACGATAGTTGGCGTCCACCATGGGGCCAGCGCTCGGTGGTGTTGAGTTCTTGGAGAGAGCTCTCCCAGGGATTGAGGGATATGCGATCGGCCGGATGATGAAGAGTCATTGCGGCAAGTTCTACATCGACGATTCAGGCTAGGGCCCCGAGGGCGACTCAATCGAGTACGGGTACCGGGTCCCCTTCGGCAAGATTAACGTCTTCATCGGCATGATCGGCGAAGCAGGCCCTAGGACGGACACCTGCTCCGACATTGTCGAGCCGTCTCGTCTCACCAAACCTGGTCGGCCTCAAGCCCACCGGAATCACGTCTTCGTCGGCTTCACTCGAGGAGTCGATCTCACGGACAATTCCACTTCTGGCAGAGACACTCTTGTCTATTACGATGGCGAGTCCTCGGTAGGTGACACCGAGTCGATCCTCCCGCTCTTCAATGGCAGGCTTGGGGGCTATTCTAATGATGAGATTGGTCTGGACACCTTAGAGCCGCCGCATCGAGCAGCCGTCTACATGGCAGGAAACATCAACTCGGCCGGGACCGCGGCGGCCCAAAATTCTACGGCGACTGGTGCCGTGACAGGGACCGGTACTTCTGGGCCGGCTCCAGACGCGGATGGCTTGAATAAAATGCTGGCTCAAGCCTTGGTGGAATTCATGACTGCTCTAGGAACACTCCTGGAAGCCCCGGTGACTGCAAAAAACCTGGCAGAGCGCAACGCAGAGGTGGTGAAACTCCACGAGCAAATGGCTAAGATCCAGGAAGACATCAACGCTGAGAATACTCGTATGGCGGAGGTGCAATCTTATATCCCTGATGAGGCCGAGCGCCTGAGGGCAGAGGCCTTACACCTCGGGTTTCGTCAGAATGCTTCTGATGCAGTTCATTAGAGGAGGCAATCATAGTCGGCTGCCTTCTGGTTTCGAACCTATGCATTTGTTCAGCACATTGCATGACGCGCCTGTCCCAGGGGCAGGTACCAGTACACCTGGCGGGCCAGTCACACCCCAATTGACTCGAAACGCTCCTCCAAATGTAACACAGGTACAACCGCCATCGACTCAACCCCACCAACCGGCTCAACAGCGTCAGTCCAAGCTGGCTCCACAACTATCACCAGTCCAGTTTCCCCCTTGCCGTTTTCAGACTCCGATGGGTCATTACTCCAACCTGGTAGACAATGTGTTGGCAGCGACTCACAGTCTTGCTGCGATACCCATCACCGAGAACACCCCGATTGAGATTGAGGCCAGGAACGCCATTGAGATGTTGAAGACTGCGGTCACTCAACGGGCGAATTACTCTCATAGTCAGCACCGGCTTCATTCTACCCCGCACCAGAGTCACAGCAGGAGTCGACATGCCGAATCCCCAGCTGTTTCTAGCAGTGTATGCCGGCAGCACGAACAGCAGCAGCAGAATCCTCATCACCGACTAGCAGTTTCAGATGCACATGTGATTGTGGACGCTGCCCGCGCTATGCGGGAAGCAGAAGCGGCAAACGCAGGAGTTGCGCAGCCCCCACCCACCATGTCGTGGTGGGCGCATGGCAGATGCCAAGGGATGGCTAAAGAGAGGGATAGGCTCGAGGGCACCGGTGGGCTCCAGAGGCGAGGTCGGCATGAGCGAGTGAGGGATGCAAGACATGCCCAGGTTCGGGGCTCTCCGGAGAGATAAAACTCCTAGTCCTGCCAAGAGTGGTTTATATGTGGATGCTACAAGCTTGCTCCTTGAGTTGTGTTGGGGAGGGAGGAAGACAGGCCAAAGCATAGGCTGCTCCTTCTCCTTATGTGTGTATTCTACTGATCGTCTCCTCTCGTGCATGGAGGCCTCCTGGGGGTTTTATAGGTCAACCCCCCAAGGTTACAATGGTAAAGTTACATAGCCGTGGGGCCGGGATGTCAGCGTCTGGGAAGCCGGCGCTGGGGCCCGCCGGGTACCAGGGTACGCCGGGCCCTCCGGGCGCGGGCCCCATGCGCCAGAGGGCACTGTTCTCCATCTTGTCATGCGTCATAGAGCGGTTGAGCCGGCTCGGCTACATTGGCGCGTCGCCTGGTCCCCGTCGGTCTACCTCAGCAGGACGAGGTTGTACTGTAGCCATGCATGCCCTAGTCAGCAGGGTAGGTGGGCCACTATTGCCACGCCATTGCCGGTCAGCGGGGTAGGTGGGCCACTGTCGCCTTGCTTATCTCTTCATGGGAACTTGTTCCGTCGTACGCCCCAGACGGGACGGGAGCTGACCTGTGGCCGGGTTGAGGGGCGCACTGTGGTTGCGATTACTTGTTCAAGAAGTCTTGACTTGCTGGGACCGGCCGGCATGCACCAGCCAATTTGGCCGGGTCGCGGAACCCGGCCAAGGACAAGCCGGATTGAGGGGCATTGCTAGCCCTGAAGTTTTCAAAAGGGATCCGGGTTCTGTTGCCTACTCGGGGTTCATCCCCCCGACAGTAGTCCCTGAAGCTGTGAAGGCTCGCCTGCTTCAAGCAGGGGGGCCTTCGCAATCTCACCCCCCGAGAAGGCGGCTAATGTTGACGAGGCTTGTGACCGTCGGGTTCGGCAACACCCACTGTGTGCCGGCTTTCGGAAGCCAGATAATGGCATCCCGGCATGGGCGGGAAACCGAGGGGTCCGCCGAATCTTGAAGGGGAAGGGACGTGCCTCCTTGGTTTCGACGCGGGCGCCACATGGCGAACAGTAGATGAAGAGGTCCTGACAGGCCACGCGCACGACGGGACGTAATAGCGGGCTGGGGCCCGCCACTCCGCGCCCTCGGCCCCCGCGCAGGATTTAATGTGGCGGCCGCGGACGGTTGCCCATCTCGATGTAGTTAATTCACGCGTGGATCGTGCCCACACAATGCGGGGAAGTGGAAAAGGTGGGCACAACCGATCCCACTTCCACATGTTCTTGTCGTGGTTATAAATTGGAGGGGGGGCGGCGGAGATCATTCACGCACGTGCCCCCCACATCCCTCTTCTTCCTTCGCCCAGTTCCTGAGCTCACCGCCCACCGGAAAACTAGACGCCGCTCGAATCGCCTGCCTGCCACGCTAGCTCCTTCTTGCCAACGCGCCTCGCACCCAAGCCGAGCACCGCGGATGGCACCGCCGAAAGGCTCGTGGGAGGGATCCATCATCACCGATGATGATATTCAGTATCTTTGCGACACCCGACGCCTGTCGCCGGCGGCGGAGGTTGCCGCATGTGCGCCCGGAGGGGAGGTGGAGCCGCAGCCGTGGGATGACGAGCACGTGGTTTTCTATAGTCACTTCAAGCACGGGCTTGGCCTTCCTGCGAGTGCCTTCTTCCGCGCCTTTCTCTCCTTCTTCGGGCTGCAGCCGCACCACCTAGGTGCCAACACCGTGCTGTAGCTCTCGGGCTTCGTCACCCTTTGCGAGGGGTATCTGTGGAGCTCTGGAGCCGCCTCTTCTTCCTCAAGCAGCAGGGGCCGGAGGCCGGGGTTATGTTCGACTGCGGGGCCGCCGTGGTTTCGGTCCGGCCGAATGGGGTGTTCCCCAAGATGCCCATCGAGGATTCTGCCAAGAAGTGGCAGAATACCTTCTTCTATGTTCGCCGCGTCGGCGGGGGAGGCGACGCCATCAACCTGCCCCCGTTCACCAACGAGCAGCCACTCGCTAAGATGAACTGGGGCTACATGCCCAAGAACCCACCGCAGGGGATGTTGAATCTGTGCAACTGAATTCGGGAGATGATGGTGTGGGAGGGCCTCAAGGGGACAGACCTTGTTGCCGCCTTCGTCGCGCGTCGGGTTCTGCCGCTGCAGCACTGGGCGCACATCATCGACTGGATGGGCGACCGCCGGGACCCTACGCGGATGTCGTCCGGGAGGCTGAACCCGGAGCAGGTGGCCGAATGGGTGAACGACATCTCCAAGGCCGGGTTGGCCCCGGACTGGCACTTCGGGAAGGCGCCCTACAACACGGAGATCCCGACGTCGGTGGTGAGTCCCTGGTCTTCTTTTTTTGCAATGTCTCAGCTTCTCCTTCGTCCTGACGCGATGAGGGAGGTGCTGCTGAATGCAATCCGGCAGATGCGTGACGGGACGAGGACGCAGGTACCGGTTGTCGAGCGTGCCCGCTCAGAGGGGCGGAGTCCTTCGCCGAGAACCCGGAGACGGTCGATGCCGAAGCCGGCGAGGCGCGCCGTGCGGGTAAGTCTCCGTATCCGAATCTCCTACGAGATTGGTTGGACGATGACGTGGAGGTGCTGACGCATGCTGGTGGCGCAGTGCCGCCGAAGGGAGGATACGGCAATGTCGCCCCTCCAAGACAGCCAACGAAGATGGCTGACGCTGGGTCGTCCCGGGCGCGGGCGCCGGCGTCGGCGTCGGCGAGTCGGCCGCACGGAAAGGACCCGGTGCCGTCGAAGCCGGCCGCGAAGCGTGCGGCGGACCCGGCCTTGGGCGGCAAGCCGACTGCCAATAGGACGCGTCGCGCCATCCTGGCGGCGCCGACGAGACAGGCCATCCCGACGGCGATCGGGTACATTTCTTGCTGACTCTGGCGTTGTCGGTGTACTAAAGTTTGGGTCCTTTAGTACCCCCATACTTGTGCACGAACAGTTGTAGCCATACCAGCGGCAAGGCCTGCCGGGGGACAGCTGGAAGCAAGTGCAAGACTATCAAGAAGGCATTCAAACCAGTGACCAGAAGACAGAAGCCCAAAGGCCGGATCTCTGGCAAGATACTTGCCGGGATGGCTTGCGAAGACCCGGCAAGACTCGCATCCAGCAAGATCCCACCACCCTGCCACCGCTCCAGCGCAGCGACCAGCCTATCATTTGGGTTTTGTCCTCCTGGATGCGTGTCATGGCACTAGTGGTGGACGAGCTTAAGTGGTGCTGATGGGACGGGCCCTTTTTCCGTCCCCAAGAAAGTAAGGGACACCTAAATGGACACCTAAACGGAGCATTTAATGCGTTTGTCCTAAGTCGTCAGTGATAAACATGTAAACACTGTAGCAACTTTACACCTCTTGTATGTACTGTACGCCACTGTTGGTGACCCCTTGGATGTATAAAAGGAGGCCCAAGGCGTAGCTACAGGGGAGGAGGACTCTCTGGCCCATTCTGCATGCGTACCTGCTGCTCGAACATACTGTTCACCGCAAGCGCTCCTGAAGCTTGGGCTTAAACACCCACAATAAACCAAAGCAGGAGTAGGGTATTACGCTTCTGAGCGGCCCAAACCTGGGTAAAAATCCCCTTGTGTTGATTGTTGGATCTGCTCTTTGTGCATACCTCTCTCCCTGCCGAACCGTAAAAGGGATCCACGCGATCCCATAGGTGTCGTACGCCGACAGGCGTGCTGTCGAGTTGTTCTTTTCTTATGCTTTCCTTGTTGTGATCCAGATCGTCATTGGACTTGGCATTGGCGGCGACGGACGCCGCGTCTGGGGGCGGCTTCTCGTTCTGGAAGACCCGGAGCAGTGCCATCGATCTGCCCGAGGGCTCGGCCGAGGAGGACCTTGGCCTGGACCCGGAGGACACGGAGCGATGCGCCTGGCGATCCCGGAACAAGGCCGAGGAGGAGCTGGAGGCGGCCTCGGCCCAATCCTGGGCCAGGGCCGCGGAGGCGAGGGACCGGGCCGTCGGGGAACAGGCCTGGCCGGAGATGCCAGAGGGCATGGAGCCGGCGGGAGATGCTGGAGGGCATGGAGCCGGCGGAGACGGTCATCATGTCGCCGGCGGAGGAGGGGCGCGGCCCGGACGGCCGGGTGGAAATGGCGGGGGACGACCGGGAGGTTGTGGAGATCGACGACGACACCCCACCCCGGAACGACGTGGTCGAGCGGGTGGAGGTTGAAGGAGGCGACGGGGGGTCTGTCCCGGAGGGGGCACCGCAGGCGACGTCGGGAGGGACGCCACAAGGAACGCTGAAAGGGGCGCCGTAGGGGACGCCGGCCGGAGCGCCGGAGGGGGCACCGGCCGGCTGCAGAGGAGACAGGGGGCGGCAAGCATGCCTTGGTGATCAGGCAGCCGCAAGTGGCGCCGGGAGGCCGTCCCTTTGTCGGGTCGCAGCCGGTTCGGGCCGGGTCTAGCCAGGCCGTCTTCGGGCCGCTGACGCAGGAGGAGGCATCGATGGACGCCGTGCGCTGGCATCTCCGCGGGCACGCAGAGCGGGTTCAGGCCTTCGCCTAGGCCGAGATGGAGCGGGCGCGGGAGCTGGAGTGCTCAGTGATCGTAAGTTTCCTTCTTTTGGTTTTTCTTCTGCAGCTCTTAGTGGGGGCGCGCTAGCGCACCCACTAGGTGTAGCCCCCGAGATTCAGGCCAACTACGTAGTAGTTGGGTCAAATCTTAAAGAGCTTCTTGCTCTAATTCTTGTTTCTCCGCTGCACCTGGATGCCCTCTGAGTCGGCATCTACAACCAGCTTCTGGAGAAGCATCAGCAGGTCATGGCGCAGCTTGCCACCAAGGAGGAGGCGCTCCGCCTTGCCGAAGGTACGTCTTGTGTGCTCTTAGTGGGGGCGCGCTAGTGCACCCACTGGGTGTAGCCCCCAAGATTCGGGCCAACTACGTAGTAGTTGGGTCGAATCTTAAAGTGTTCTTGTCCTTTCTTCCCTCGTCTTGACTTAAGATCTCGCCGCGCAGCTGCTGCGGCCGAGGTGCCGGTCCTACAAACCCGGCTGGCCAAAGCCAACCAGCAGCGTGATCTGGCGGTCGTTGACGCCGGCCGGCTTCGGGCCGAGGCGAGGCAGTTGAAGGCGGAGGCCGCCAAGGTGGCGGAGGCCCAGCAGGCGCTCGTCGAAGCCGGTCAACAGCGTGACCAGCTGGCCGGCGACAAGGGCCAGCTCCAGGCTGAGGTGGAGTGCCTGAAGGCGGAGGCCGCCAAGACAGCCGAGGCCCACCAGGCGGAGCTCCTCCGGCTCAAGGAGGAGCACGGGAAGACGGCCGCCGCCAAGGACGACGAGCTGAAGGCGGTCGTCGAAAAGTGCGCCGAGCTGGAGAAGGCGCTTGAGGCACGCGACCGTGCCGGCGACTTGGAGCGGCACGGTATGTTGTGCGAAGGGCAGCATCTGGATGAGGCCTTTGCCAGTAAGTGTTTTCTCATTTTCTCCACCGGGTAATAAGCCGGCTAGATCTTCACGCAGCTGACCATTTCCCCTGCTTGCTTGTCAGACTACTTCCCGGAGACAACGGGCAAGGCGAAAGCGGTCGTGCTCGGCCATTGGGCAACCCAGGAGGACGCGGGCGCCGGGGTCGACCCGCACGCTGCTTGGTCCTTCCCGGAGATCATGCACGGCCGGAGGCCCGCCTGCAGACCCTGGATGAATAGACGACGCGGCTGTCTAAAGCCGGGTTGAGGATGATGGCGGCCCTTTGGCCTGGTGCCGTCGAGCCCAACAGCTTCACGCGGCTGGCGCGGTGGCTGGACGCCGGACCGGCGCGGCTTCACGCGTGGCGCGTCTTAGTCGCCCAAGACGGTGCCGACCTGGCACTAAGGTTTGTCATGTCTTGGTATCCAGGCCTGAATCTGGACTAGCTGGCGGCCCAGCGAGCCGGCGCGGAGCCCCAACTGTAGGCGGAGGCGGGCCGGATCGCCGCACGGGCCAGCTACCTGGCCTCATTTGCATTCCATGATGAGTTCCAGGTAGAGCGGACCGAAGACGGCGGGGTGGTGCCGCCTGACAGCTTCGGCTTGCTGCTCGACGACCCAGAAGGCAGCTCTGAGGAGTCGGGCACCTACGCAGACGATGAGGCCGGGTTGGATGATATCGGTGCCTCAGTGAACCCGGAGGCCACCGCGGAGGAGCCGGCAGCTGCGCAACCCAGCGCGGGAATCGCCTGAAGCCGCCCTGTTTATCATTATCATAGTTTTGTTAAGTGGCAGGTCCACCCACCCACTGGGGTGTACTGGTGAATGCAATGAACTCTAGCCTTGGGCCCATATTTCTGTAATGTAAATATTTTCGCGAGTGTTTACGTCTTTGCTCTTTATTCTCTAAGCCTTTTTTCTTGCTTGCTCCTTCTTTGGGCCTCCCCCCGTGAGTCGAACAGCCGGGTTCCGGTCTGTGACAAGGAGTTCGGTCCTTGGAAAGAGCACGCAGTACTTAGGCCCTTCAAACATTGAGAGCGAGCGAAACACCCACCGGGCCGGCTGGCGAGCAGCCGGTCGTGGAGCAACTTAGTGCGGTGAGGCCGGGTTGGCCGATCCGGCAAATCCAACTTAGTGTTTCTCGGCGTGCAGGTGCTTTGGCCCATAGTTCTTGCCGGCCAACAGCCGAAGCCGGACTGTGGCGTAGGGCGAAGTAGAGGGCCTTGGCAACTCAAGCACGCCGGGATGTGTTAAGGAGGGCGGTGGGTTGCGGTCAAGCCGGCTAGCCCCCGAGCCCCCGGGTTGGGCGGGCCAACCCGGCGGTGGAAGTTTAAGAAAATTTTCAAGGATGTGTGAAACACAATTACTTGATAGGAAAAGGTAGCCCCCGAGTGTCGTTCGGGGGTCCCGTCGTCTTTCATAGAATTACAAAAGGTAGCGATACATATGTGCATACAGCTAACTGTAAAACAGGCGGAGGAGCTTTGCATTCCATGGCCGGCTTGTTTCTTCACTGGCAGTATCTCTCTTGCGCTTGTTCGGCTTGTGGGCGTTGATGAGGTAGTAGGCGTTGCGGTCACACAGGGCTTTGCTGACGATGAAGGGGCCCTCCCATGGGGAGGCCAACTTGTGCTGGCCGGCTTGCTGCTGGACAAGCCGGAGGACGAGGTCTCCCTCGCGGAACGTGAGGGGCTTGATCTTTTTGTTGTGGTAATGCCTCAGGCCTTGCTGATAGATGGCGGATCGGCTAAGGGCCGAAAGGCGTGCTTCTTCGAGTAGGTCGACGCCGTCTTCGCGGGCTTCCTTGGCTTGGGCTTCTGTGTACATTGCGACTTGCGGTGAGTCGAATTCGATGTCGGTCGGGATGACGACTTCTGCTCCATAGACGAGGAAGAACGGGGTGAACCCGGTTGACCGGTTTGGCGTTGTCCGGAGACTCCAGAGGACGGCCGGCAGCTCATCAAGCCAACTGCCAGGTGAGCGGATGAGGGGCTCGACGAGACGTGGCTTGATGGAGGACAGGATCAACCCGTTGGCCTGCTCGACCTGGCCGTTGGATTGAGGATGAGCGACAGAGGCCAAGTCGAGCCGGATGCCGGAGACTGAGCAGTATTGCACCAAAGCGCCCTTGGCAAAATTTGTGCCGTTGTCCGTGATGATGTTGTGCGGGACGCCATAGCGCACCGCGTATCAACATGGAGCTCACCCACAATACCGATGGTTTTAGGCGGCAATGGGTGTACGTGGACGCAGCCCAGTTTAGCCCCCTGTTGCAACTGCCGACATCCCTAGCGGTGTGGAGTTCCGGATGGGAGCATGAGAGGCTCGTTGACCCGAGGCTGGCGCGGGTGTGGAAAAGGCTGGTTGCCCTGAGGGCCGCCGTGGTAACAGTGATTATGGTGGCCCGGGAGTTCCTTCGCTAGTGCATTGCCCCCCTATAGCATCATTCTCGCCCGTTGTGGGCCTTTACTGGCCCTCAGGACCCAATGCGGCTCGACACAAGCGCCTTGCCTCCGGAGACACTAAGCGAGGTGCTTCGCATCCTGATGGGCCAAGAAGTCGGCGAGCCCCCTCAGGCGGGACTCCCCTTGTATCACTACCAGGGCAAGGAAAAGTTCGCCAATGCAATGCCACGCTCCGACCAGTGGGGGCTACTTCCGTAAGGCCATGAGGGGCATCGGGACAGCCCCCTCCTGGTGACCCCGGATGCAAAGGGCCATGGCGGCGGCAAAGGCTCGGCGGTCATCACGAGGACCACTGGCGCCCTGCTCACGACAGCGCCACCCGTATCTGAGGCAGTAAGGGACACCAGAGGCCCCCAGGCAGCGGCCGCCGGGCCGCTCGTCACCGGAGGCGGGGCCGAGGGCGGACTTATGGGCCGCTCCAAGAGGGAGCCTGGCGCCGAGGCTGGGTCCATGAAGCCCCCGGGCCCCCTCACCTAGGCCAGCCGTGAGAAGAGGCCTGGCGCGACAAACTGCCAGGGCGCCCTGCCAAGGGCATTGAAGAAGAGGAAGTGGGTCGCCCGGGACGAGTGAGTACCCCGCCTTCACCTTTCCTTGCATGTGACCCGCCTCATGTGCCTGATCATTCCCTTCGCGCAGGTCCTCCTCCAACAAGAAGATGAGGGAATTCCCCGGCCCAGCAAGGGCCTCTGTGCCGCCTGCCGGGAGTGCGGGGACCGGGTAATGCTTGCAGCACCAAGCTACCAATGCCGCGGCTGAGTCCGCGCACGAGGCGGAGCTGGCGCCCTCTCCGGACGTGCCTCGGGGCGGCCGCCCTTCAGCCCCCGAGGCACCTATTGTCGAGGCGAGCACCACGGCGTCGGGGAAGGAGGTGTTGGCCCCCACACCACGCCTTTTCGGCGCCAGAGCCGGCTCAGGGGACTTGGGAGGCCTGTCGGGGGGTGCGACCGCTTCTGGGAATGCGTCGAGCCCGCTGGGGTTGCCGCTCCTCCAAGGCGGGGCTGAAGGGCACAGGCGGGCTCCGTGCCCCCGGCGTGTGAGGCTCGACCCTCGTCGGCACCAGAGGTGATAGAAGGCAGCGAGGAATCTGGCTCAGACTGGGCCTTGGCACTCGTGGCCAACCGCACCGTGATCAAGCACGACCTACTGCAGAATGTCACGAGCGTGCTAGACCAGCTCGGAATGGAGCTCCAAGGCATTGAGGCGTGTCTGGCCGAGGAGCGCCTGCACTTGGCCCACGGGTGGCATCAGCTCGAGGTTGCGGTGAAGTTTGGTCATCGCCAAAACGAGGACGTCCACGCGAAGATCGAGAAGTCCACCATCAAGGCGAAGGAGGCCAACAAGTGCGCCTTTGAAGAAGCAGAAGCGGTGGACTCGCAGCGCGAGGCAGCGAAGACCCGCACGTAGGAGCTCCGGGCCCTGAATGCGGCGCTCGAGCAACAGCTCCAGACGCGCAGGGACATGATCTCCGTGCGTGAAGAAGAGCTGGCGGCCAGCGAGGCTGACCTCAGGATCCTCGAGCAAGAACTCGCGTGGACCGCATCCGAGCAAGACATGGAGCGCGAGCGGCTGGAGGTGCTGGACCGCGAGGTGGCCGCTAGCCAGAGCTCCTACGCCCAGTGCATGGGCAAGACCAATGCCTCCCTGGCGGCCAAAGAGAAGAAGATCTAGGCGGATGCCGACGCAAAGGTTGCGGAGGCCCGCCTGGCGCTCTCCAAGGGGTACAACGAGAAACTGAAGCTGCAAGAGGACCGCTTCAAGACCAAGTGTGAGGAGCTAAAGCATGATATTGATGGTCTCAAGGAAACTCTAACTATGGCAGAGCAGCACCGGCAGACTGCGATGGCCGCACGAGCCCATGCTGAAGCCGAGCTAGCGTCACTCCAGATGCAGGTGGGGGACGTCGTGTCTGTTGTGGAGTAGGCGAGGGAGGAGGTGGACCGGGCTCGAGGGCGGCAGCATGAGTGCTCCAAGATGTTCAAGGCTCTCGAGCTACGAGCCCGCCGGGCCCTAGGCTCCATTTGCAAGGAGGACGTCTCCAGTCCCCTCAAGACTGGCGATGCCAACTACCTCGACTTCTTCACCAAGGTCGTGGAGCGGCTTGAGGACGGCGCCAAGAAGGTGGGCAAGATCGTCGAAGAAGAGTGTCGCGACCTCCTCAACCAGGCGGCCACGTGTGTCTTCAGCCACCTCCTTCGCATCGACCCCAACTTTGACTTCGAAGCCATGATAGCTCCCATCCCGGAGGACCTCCGCAGCACGCCAGGGAAGGCGGTGGAAGACCACGTGGATGTCCTGAACATGCAATTTGCTCCTGACAGCGGCGAAGGCCAGGGGAGGGCCGATGAGGGCAAAGCCAACGACCACGCTAATGATGGCTACTCACCTTCTTAGGTCTTTCTATGTAAACTTGCTTGTAACCAGCTGTGACCCCGTGGGGCGTGGAACAGTGGCTTTTGCTTAGGCGTTTTAACGGTATGAAGGATGCTCGCGCTCTTGCAAGGCTGCTTCCCGGGCTCACTGTTCCTTTCTACATTATGCTCATATCGTTAGGGAAAAGCCCCCGAGTGATCTTTTGCTGCCGCTGGCGCGTTAGGTCGTGCCGCCGGCACAAAAGCCCAAGCGACGGGGCTCGGGGGGCTCCTGAGGCACGATGCTCGGGAGGTACCTAGGTTTAAACACCTCGTGCCGCCACTGGCACGCTGGGCCATCCTTCGACGCCATCACGCACAAACTGCTACATCATGATACAACAGAGCACACCTGCTGGCCCGCTCATGAGTGTTTCGCGAGGAAAGAAGACACCAAGCGCCTTGGTGAGGTGGCATGCACGGGTGCGGGCCCGCGAGCCAGAGCCTGGCTACTTGGGGTTTTCAGTGCTGCCGGGACTGACCCGAGCACAGGCACCATGTCCAGCCCCCACTCGCGAAGGCTGAGGAGAGAGGTCGCGAGCGTGTGCGACTCATGAGGCAAAAACCATAACAAAAACCCAGAACTTCATTGAAGAAAGAAGGCCAAATCCATTACATAGCGAATGAAAAAAGGCGGTTGAAGGCCGGTGCAGCCCAGGGGGTGACTTCAGCTTGCTGTTTCGCCAGCGCAGAGCATGGGGCTTCCACTTGGGCGTGGGTATGGTCGTGGGTCGGTCGTTCCGCTAGGGCGGAGCATGGGGCTTCCACTTGGGCGTGGGCATGATCGTGGGTCGATCGTTCTGCCAGCACGGAGCATGGGGCTTCCACTTGGGCATGAGCATGATCGCAGCTCGATCATTCTGCCAGCACGAAGCATGGGGCTTCCACTTGGGCGTGGGCATGATTGCGGGTCGATCGTTCCGCTAGCACGGAGCATGCGGCTTCCACTTGGGCGTGGGCATGATTGCGGATCGATCATTCCGCCAACGCGGGGCATGGGGCTTCCACTTGGGCGTGGGCGGGAGCTCTCGTGAGGCTGTGGAACAGGCGCATCAGGAGGCTCCGGGGTGTGTACGTCCCCACCTCATTCTTACGTGAGAGGGTCACGGGTAGAAATTTCGGAGGTGCTGAATGTTCCAGGCGTTAAGCACAGGGACTCCGTCCTCTGTTTCCAGGCGGGCGACGCCTGGCCTGGACACATGGGAGACCCTAAAGGGGCCTTCCCACATGGGTGAGAGCTTGTGGAGCCCCTCTCTGAAGAGGATCCGACGGAGAACGAGGTCCCCGACCTTGAGGGTTCGAGGGCGGATGTGGCGACTGTGGTAGCAGGGCAAGCCCTGCTGGTACCTCGCGGCGTGAAGGGCAGCCTGACGGCGGGCCTCTGATACGCTCCAACGTATCTATAATTTTTTATTGTTCCATGCTATTATATTATCCATCTTGGATGTTTTATATGCATTATTATTTTATATCATTTTTTGGGACCAGCCTATTAACCTAGTGCCCAGTGCCACTTGCTGTTTTTTTCCTTGTTTTTGTCTTTTACAGAAAATCAATACCAAACGGAGTCCAAATGGAACAAAACTTTTTGATGATTTTTCTTGGACAAGAAGACATCTAGGAAGCTTCGGGAGGAGGCCGGAAGGCCCACGGGTGAGCCACAAGCTCACCAGGCGCGCCCTGGGGGGCATGCCCTATGAGCTTGTGGGCCCCCCGTGGCTCCTCTAACCCAAATCTCAGCTCTATAAATACCCAAATATTCCTCGTATACCACAGGTCACACCAAAAATACTTTTCCACCGCCACAAGCTTCTGTTCTCGTGAGATCCCATCTTGGGGCCTTTTCCGGCACTCTGTCGGAGGGGGATTCGATCACGGAGGGCCTCTACACCAACCTTGCTGCCCTTCCGAGGATGTGTGGGTAGTTTACCACAGACCTACGGGTCCATAGCTAGTAGCTAGATGGCTTCTTCTCTCTCTTTGGTCTTCAATACAATGTTCTCCTCAATGTTCTTGGAGTTCTATTCGATGTAATCTTCTTTTGCGGTGCATTTGTTGAGATCCAATGAATTGTGGATTTATGATCAGATTATCTATGAATATTATTAGAGTCTTCTCTGAACTCTTTTATGCATGATTAAGATAGCTTTGTATTTCTCTCCGATCTATTGATTTGGTTTGTCTAGCTAGA
Organism: Thinopyrum elongatum; assembly: GCA_011799875.1. NCBI lineage: Eukaryota > Viridiplantae > Streptophyta > Magnoliopsida > Poales > Poaceae > Thinopyrum > Thinopyrum elongatum. The sequence goes on from CM022300.1 coordinate 51,985,590, forward strand.
TTGATTTTTCTTGCAATGGAAGAGGTGCTTTGTAATGGGTTCAATCTTGCGGTGTCCTCACCCAGTGACAGAACGGGTAGCGAGGCACGTATTTGTATTGCTGCCATTAAGGATAAAAAGATGGGTTTTATACCATATTGATTGGATATATCCCTCTACATCATGTCATCTTGCTTATGGCGTTACTCCGTTCTTGTTAACTTAATACACTAGATACATGTTGGATAGCGGTCGATGTGTGGAGTAATAGTAGTAGATGCAGGCAGGAGTCGGTCTGCTTGTCATGGACGCGATGCCAATATTCATGATCATTGCCTTAGATATCGTCATAACTTTGCGCTTTTCTATCAATTGCAGTAATTTGTTTACCCATCGTATGCGTTCTTTCAAGAGAGAAGCCTCTAGTGAAAACTATGGCCCCTGGGTCTATTTCTCATCATATTATTTTCAGATCTATAAAACCAAAAACCCAAAAATACCTTGCTGCAATTTATTTACCTTTACTTTATTTTGCACTTTTATTTATCTTTTATACCTATCTCTATCAGATCTCATCCTTGCAAGTAAACGTGAAGGGATTGACAACCCCTTTTATCGCATTGGGTGCAAGTATTTGTTTGTTTGTGTAGGTGCAACTATTGGAGACTTGTGTGTTCCTCCTACTGGATTGATACCTTGGTTCTTAACTGAGGTAAATACTTATCTCTACTTTGCTGCATCACCCTTTCCTCTTCAAGGGAAAAACCAACGCAAGCTCAAGAAGCAGCAGCCTCCTCCAGGAGCAATTGGTCAGCCTCCCGCGAGCCATCCTGGCGCTCCTCGTCGAATGCCAGGACTCGTGGGGAGCCAAGTTTGAGCTCCGAGGGGAAGACCGCCTCCGCCCCATAGACGAGAAAGAAGGGGGTCTCGCATGTGGGTTTGGTCGCCGTTGTGCGGATAGACCACAACACGGAAGGCAACTCCTCCAGCCATCCCTTGTCGTAGGCTTCAAGCTTCTTCTTGAAGCTCCTTGTCTTGAGGCCCTTGAGGACCTCTGCGTTAGCATGCTTGGCCTGGCTGTTGGTTCACCGGTGCGCCATGGAGGCGTAGTAGATCTGCGTGCCAAGGTTAGCGCAGTACGACTTGAAGAGACCGCTCATGAATTGGGAGCCATTATCGGTGATGATGCGGCTTGGGGCGCCAAAATGGCTTACGAGGCCCCTGATGAACTTGACCACCGAGCCCGCCGGGATGGTGTGCACGGACTCAACCTCCGTCCACTTGGTGAATTTGTCGATGGCGACGTAGAGGTAACGATACCCGCCGACTGGGCGGGGGAAGGGGCCCAGTATGTCCAACCCCCAGATCACAAAGGGCCACGAGAGCAGGATAGTTTGGAGCCCCTGTGCTGGCTGGTGAATCTGCTTGGCGTGGAACTAGCAAGCTTCATAGGACTGAACCAGCTCGGTGGCGTCGCGGAGCGCAGTAGGCCAATAGAAACCACTGCGGAACACCTTACCGGCTAGGGTGCGCGACGAGGAGTGGTGCCCGCAATCCCCTCCATGGATGTCGGCGAGCAGCTCGCGTCCTTGTTCCTCCGAGATGCATCGCAGTGAGACACCGTTGGGTCGCTTGCGGTACAACTCACCGTCCTGCAAGCAGTAAGAAGTGGCTTGCCGAATGATGCGCTCCGCTTCCGGATCCTCCGCGGGGAGGGTACCGTGAAGCAGGTAAGCCTTGAACTCCATAGCCCAGCCACCCTCCTGAGGCTCTAATGCCAGCAGTAGGCGGTCTCCTGAGGGCGGTCCACAGTCCGGTGTGCTTGTGGGCAGCGTGGGCAGGAGCTCTTCACGAAGCAGCATCGTGCCGATGGCGCGCGACACGGCTGGCGGCTTGAAGAGCCTTTCCTCGAAGATGCCGGGGCTTTGGGGCTCGCGACGAGACACTTGCTTGGCGATGTCGTCGGCCTCTTTATTAGCGCCACGCGGGATATGCTGCAGCTCCAAGCCAAGGAAACGCTTCTCAAGTTTGTGTACCTCCTCCAGGTAGGCTACCATGTGCTCGTCTTTGGGTTTGTACTTTTTGTTGGAGAAGTTGATGAGAAGCTGAGAGTCGCCTTTGATGATGAGGCGCTTGATGCTGAGAGCGGAGGCAGCCTTGAGGCCGGCGATGAGGCCTTCGTACTCCGCGATGTTGTTGGAGACCTTCTCGTCGTGTTTGAAGCATAGCTGGACTGCGTAGTAAAGCTTATCTCCTGTCGGCAAAGTGAGTACGACGCCAGCCCCCGCGCCCTGCCTGGAGAAGGTGCTATCGAAGCACAGGACCCAGCCACAGGGTGCCTCGTCCCCAGGTAAGAGGGATTTGCTTTCGCGAGGCTCCTCCTCGTATGGGTCCGTCCATTCTGCCACGAAGTCAGCAAGGGCCATGCCCTTGATGGCTCTGGTGGTGCAGAACTCCAGCTGGAAGGCTTGCAACTCGATGTTCCACTCGGCGACTCTGCCAACAGCATTGGGGCTGCGCAGGACTTGCTCCAAGGGGTAGGCAGACATAACCTTAATAGGATGGCCCTGGAAGTAGTGGCACGACTTTCTGGAGGCGACGAGGAGTGTGAGGAGGAGCTTCTGTTGCATGGGGTAGCGCTCGCGCGCATCCCTCAGCACTGTGCTGACAAAGTACACAAGATGCTCGACGTGGTGCATGATCGTGGTGTCCATGTCACACTTGCCGAAAGGCTCGAGAGGTGGTGCCGCGGGGGCCCCTGGAAGCGTGGCGCCAGAGGCCTCCCAAGGGGGGAGGCGGCTTCCTGAGGGGGGAAAGAGGGCCCCTGAAGTGTGCCCTCGTCAGGCGCCAATGGGGCCTAGGCGGCCTTAGGCGATGCCTTCCCGAGGACCACGGGTTTTCTCTTAGCGCAGACTTGCTCTTCTCGTTCCACCACAAGGGTTGCGCTGGCCGTCTGGGGGGTGGCCGCCAGGTATAGCAGCAGACGCTCGCGAGGGCGCAGCACGACCATGACGGGGGAGGCTTGTGAGGTACCTCCTAAGATCTTCAAAAGCTACGTCCGCTTCAGGGGTCCATTCTAAGGGGCCTGACCTTTTCATGATCTTGAAGAATGGTAACGCCCGCTCACTGAACTTGGAGATGAAGCGCCCTAGTGAGGCCAAGCACCCTACCAACTTCTGCATCTCCTTGAGGGTCCATGGGGGCGCATTCTCTCGATGGCCCTAATCTTCTCTGGGTTGGCTTTGATTCCCCGGTGGGATATGAGGCAGCCAAGGAGTTTGCCTGAGGGGACTCCAAAGACGCACTTGTCGGGGTTGAGTTTCAGGTTGACCTTGCGCAAGTTGGCGAATGTCTCCTCTAGATCTTCGATGAGTGTCCTGGCCTCGCGTGTCTTGACCACGATGTCATCGACGTATGCCTTCGCATTTCTTCCCAGCTGGGGTCCCAGTGTGATGCGCATCAACCTTTGGAAGGTGGCGCAGCACTCCTCAGACCGAAAGGCATGTAGGTGTAGCAGAACACCCCGCAAGGGGAGATGAAGGCCATCTTCTCCACATCCTTCTCTGCCATCTTGATCTGGTGGTAGCCTGAGAAGGCATCCAGGAAGCACAGTAGGTCGCAGCCGGCGGTGGAGTCGACAATCTGATCGATGCGTGGCAGTGGGAAGGGGTCTTGGGGGCAGGCCTGGTTGAGGCTGGTGAAGTCGACGCACATTCGCTCCTTGCCGCCCTTCTTGGGAACGATGACCGGGTTGGTGAGCCACTCTGTATGGCACACCTCCCAGATGACCCCAGCTCCTTGCAACTTATGCACCTCTTGGGTGATGAACTGCTGCTTCTCCGGTGCCTGGCGCCGCACTTTTTGTTTGACGGGACGTGCGTTGGGGCACACCGCCAGGTGGTGCTAGATCACCTCCCTCGGGACTCCGGACAAGTCGGACGCCTTCCATGCGAACACGTCCACGTTTTCCTGAAGGAAAGTGACGAGTGCATCCTCCTGCTCGGGGGAAAGGCCCGCACCGATGGTGAAGGTGGGGCCTAAGTCGCTACCATCAAACGGTACTTTCTTTGTTTCAGCTCGATCCTGATAGAACAATTGCTTCTTCCTTGCTGGTGCCGCCTCGGGAAGTGTTGCCTCGCCCCCGGCAGCCGAGTGCGTGGTCACGACGGCTTTGTATGCACGCCTGAGGGAGCTAACTGCGTCCCTCTCGTCGCACTTGATGGTGATGATGCCACCACAGCCGGACATCTTGAGGATGTTGTAGCCCAGGTGGGTCGCCGCCATGAACATGGTGAGTGTCAGGTAACCCAGGATGGCATTGTACAGCAGGACGATGCGCGCCACTTTGAAGTCAATGAGTTCGATGCGGTAGTTGTAGTGGGTGCCGAAGGTGACAGGAAGGCGTATCTGCCCAAGGGGGGCGGTAGACCCATCGGCTCCCCCGGAGAAGGGCCTGGTGGATTTCAGCTGGTCGTAGGGCACCTGGAACGCCTCGCAGGTCGCAACAGAGATGACGTTGAGGCCGGCGCCCCCGTCGATGAGGGTCTTGGTGACTGATACATTGCTGATGGTGGGGGTGCACAACATGGGGAGCGCGCCTGCGGCAATCGCTGACCTGGGGTGATCCCTGGCGTCGAAAGTGATGTCGCGTTGTGCCCAGCCAAGCGGTGGCGCGGGCTTGCGCCCCCTGAGGGCAGCGTTTGCCCCGCGGAAGGACGGCTTGAAGTGGCGGCCAGTGGCGGGGGCCTGGGCCCTGCCGAGGATGCAAGCCACCGTGTGCGGCCCCTGGTGAACTCTGGCGCCCCCGTCAAGCGGGGCGAAGCGCGGGGCGAACTGGCCATAGAGCTCGTCCCAGGAAGAGATCGAGGCCCTAGGGAGACCCATGAGCCAAGAGCGCGGGGCGCCCCGGAGGGCCATGGGAAAGTAATTCACCATGACCTTGTTGTCTCCACCCACCACCTCAATGCTTGTCGCGTAGAGCTGGAGGAACTCCTAGGGGTCGAGGATGTCGTCGTAGCGTGGCGACAGCTCCAGCCTGAACCTGGTGGGCCAGCTCACCCGGCGGAGCTCGGGGGTGAAAGCGCGGCAGCTCGCGCCCCCGAGGGAACTCCACGAACACGGGCGAGCGCCCGGTGCTCTCCCCGCTGGCGGCAAGCGTTAGCCATGGGTCTGGTGAAGCTGGGGCCAAAACGGAGTGGAAGAACTGCGGCGCACGCCTAGCTGGCGTGCCAAATGTCAGAATCGGGGCTCCGGGTGTTGGGAATCGTTGCATGGAAAACAAAAAAAATTCTATGCACATGCAATGATCTATCCATGGAGATGCATAGCAACGAGGGGGAGAGTGTGTCTACATACCCTCGTAGACCATAAGCGGAAGCGTTTAACAATGCGGTTGATGTAGTCGAACTTCTTCGCGCTCCAACCGATCAAGTACCGAACGTACGGCCCCTCCGCGTTCTGCACATGTTCAGCTCGGTGACGTCCCTCGCCTTCTTGATCCAGCAAGATGTCGAGGTAGTAGATGAGTTCCATCAGCACGATGGTGTGGTGACGGTGATGGTGAAGCGATCTCCGCAGGGCTTCGCCTAAGCACTACGAAAATATGACCGGGGGTGTAAACGGTGGAGGGGGGCGCCGCACACGGCTAAACAATTGTCTCTGGTGTGTGCTAGACGCCCCCCTCCCACATATATATAGGTGGGAGGGGGAGGGGAGAGGCCAGGAGGCACCCCAAGTAGGACCGAATCCTACTTGGGCTCCTCCCTAGCCGCGCGCCCCCCTGCCATATCTGCCGGAGGGGGAAGGAAAGAGGAGGGGGGAGAGAAGGAAGGGGGAGGCCGAATCCCCCCTTTCCTTTCCCTTCCCCTCTTTCCTTCTCCTCCTGGTTCGGCCCATATGGGGGGCGCACCAGCGCCTTGTGGCTGGTGTGTTTCCCCTCTTGGCCCATAAGGCCCATATCTTTTGCCGGGGGTGCCCGGAACCCCTTCCGGTGACCCGATAAGTACCCGGTGAACCCCGAAACACTTTCGGTGTCCGAATACCATCATCCTATATATCAATCTTTACCTCTCGACCATTTTGAGACTCCTCGTCATGTCTGTGATCTCATCCGGGACTCCGAACAACATTCGGTCACCAAATCACATGACTCATATAATACTATATCGTCAACGAACGTTAAGCATGCGGACCCTACGGGTTTGAGAACTATGTAGACATGACCGAGACACCTCTCCAGTTAATAACCAATAGCGGAACCTGGATGCTCATATTGGCTCCTACATATTCTACGAAGATCTTTATCGGTCGAACCGTTATGACAACATACGTAATTCCCTTTGTCCATCGGTATGTTACTTGCACGAGATTCGATCGTCGGTATCTTCATACCTAGTTCAATCTCGTTATCGGCAAGTCTCTTTACTCGTTCTATAATACATCACCTCATGACCAACTCCTTAGTCGTTTGCTTGCAAGCTTATGATGTGTATTACCGAGAGGGCCCGGAGATACCTCTCCGAAACTCGGAGTGACAAATCCTGATGTCGATCTTGCCAACTCAACAAATACCTTCGGAGATACCTGTAGAGCATCTTTATAATCACCCAGTTACATTGTGACATTTGATAGCACACAAGGCACTCCTCCGGTATCCAGGAGTTGCATAATCTCATAGTCGAAGGAATATGTATTTGACATGAAGAAAGCAATAGCAATAAAACTGAACGATCATTATGCTAAGCTAACGGGCGGGTCTTGTCCATCACATCATTCTCCTAATGATGTGATCCCGTTATCAAATGACAACTCATGTCCATGGTCAGGAAACCTTAACCATCTTTGATCAACGAGCTAGTCTAGTAGAGGCTTACTAGGGACACGGTGTTTTGTCTATGTATTCACACATGTATTATGGTTTCCGATCAATACAATTCTAGCATGAATAATAAACCTTTATCATGAATAAGGAAATATAAAATAACAACTTTATTATTGCCTCTAGGGCATATTTCCTTCACCGGGGACCCAAAGAGGTTCGAATTCTGGGGTGTGCTTGTTCCTCTGCCCTGCTCAGCCTCACGACCTCCCAGCGATGCTTCGGCGTGCTCGAGCTAAGGGAGGAAAACAATGGAATCGGCAGTTACCCAGGTTCGGGCCATCTTGCAGTGTAAAACCCTACTCCTGCTTGGTTGGGATTGCTTGAGGATGAGAGAGTACAATGGTGGGTTCTGGCTAGCCTCGGTCCGCCCCTCTCTACGATAGCAGCCTGCCCTCTCTTATATTGGCCTTGGTCCTCTTCCCCCGAAAACACATGGCGGGAAGGGTTGCCACAATGGCAGTTCGAAGAGGGACAAGAGTGCAGCTTATCTTGACTAAAGGTGGTCTTCGCCTGCAAAAGCCTCCTGTCGTGACGTGTCGGTGAGCTCGGGGATGACCTCCACCCTAGCGCGTCCTTGCCTTGGTCTTCTTGCACTGACCGGGAAGCCTTTGGAGATTGCTTTGGGAACCGGCGAGCTGGCCTTGCTCCCTTAGCACAAAAAGGGGAAAGCCTCCCTATGCGCGCCTGCTGGCGCGGCCCCAGGCGTCGCTCATCGCCGTGCATGTCACCCATGTGAAGATGCAGGACCGCGTGACCCCGTCGAGCCGCTCTTGACTAGTCTATCCACGAGGGGCCTCGGGGGCAGCCTCGGGAGATGGCCTCACGAGGGGGGCCTCGCGAGGCCCCTGACGGCGCCTGCCGATCTCGCCTCGCGAGGGTTTTGTTCATGGGGTTCAGTAGTGGGCCATCTGCTGGTCCCTTGCATACGCGTCGCGTCCTGGGCCACAGGCAGACGGGCCTGGGTACCCCCAGTCCCACGGGCCCGACAGGCCCCTCGTGGCACTTCCAACCCTATTTTTTCTTCTATAAATACTACTCAAATATTCCTCGGAGACCAGAGGGCACACCAAAAATGCTTTTTGTGCCCCGCAAGCTTCTGTTCTCGTGAGATCCCATCTTGGGGCCTTTTTCGGTACTTCGCCAGAGGGGGATCCGATCATAGAGGGCTTCTACATCAACCTTGCTGCCCTTCCGATGATGTGTGAGAAGTTTACCACAGACCTACGGGTCCATAGCTAGTAGCTAGATGGCTTCCTCTCTCTCTTTGATCTTCAATACAATGTTCTCCTCGATGTTCTTGGAGATCTATTCGATGTAATCTTCTTTTGTTGTGTGTTTGTTGAGATCCGATGAATTGTGGGTTTATATTCAGATTATCTATGAATATTATTTGAGTCTTCTCTCAACCCTTTTATGCATGATTTATATAGGTTTGTATTTCTCTCTGATCTATTGATTTGGTTTGGCCAACTAGATTGATTTTTCTTGCAATGGGAGAGGTGCTTTGTAATGGGTTCAATCTTGCGGTGCTCAATCCCAGTGATAGAAGGGGAATGACACATATTTGTATTGTTTCCATTAAGGATAAAAAGATGGGGTTTGTTCATATTGATTGGATCTATCCCTCTAGATCATGTCACCTTGCTTAAGGCATTGCCCCGTTCTTATTAACTTAATACACTAGATGCATGCTGGATAGCGGTCGATGTGTGGAGTAATAGTAGTAGATGCAGGCAGGAGTCGGTCTACTTGTCTCGGACTTGATGCCTATATACATGATCATTGCCTTAGATGTCTTCATAATTATTCGCTTTTCTATCAATTGCTCAACAGTAATTTGTTTACCCACCGTATGCTTTCTTTCAAGAGAGAAGCCTCTAGTGAAAACTATGGCCCCCCGGGTCTATCTTTTATCATATTATTTTCAAATCTACAAAATCAAAACCCCAAAAAAAACTTGCTGCAATTTATTTACTTTTATCTTATTTTGCACTTTGACTTATCTTTTATATCTTTCACTATCATATCTCATCCTTGAAAATAACCGTGAAGGGATTGACAACCCCTTTATCGCGTTGGGTGCAAGTATTTGTTTGTTTGTGTAGGTGCTATCATTGGAGACTTGTGTGTTCCTCCTACTGGATTGATACCTTGGTTCTTAACTAAGGGAAATACTTATCTCTACTTTGCCGCATCACCCTTTCCTCTTCAAGAGAAAAACCAACGCAAGCTCAAGAAGTAGCACACCACCACCACACCGTCATGTTGGTTCAGATCTCATCTACCTCCTCTCCCTCACTTGCTGGATGAAGGAGAGGCCGCCACTGAGCTGTACATGTGCTAAACTCGGAGGTGTCATCCGTTCGGCACTAGATCGGATTGGATCGCGATTGGATCGTGAAGAGTACGACTACATCAACCGCGTTACAATGCTAATGCTTCTGGTATACAAGGGTATGTAGACACACTCCCCTCTCATTGTCTTGCATCTCCTAGATTAGATCTTAGGTGTTCGTAGGATTTTTTTTATTTTCATGCTTCGTTCCCCTTCAAAAATTTCATAAGAGTGAACACTCCCCAAATATGTGGAATTATTTTTACCTAAAGTTGACACTCTTCCAAACCCACTTTCAATATTATCGCAAACATATTCATCATGAGGCTTTAATAAATTTTCAAGATCATAAGAATCATTATCACCCCAATCATGATCATTGCAATAAGTAGTGGACATAACAAAATTATCATCCCCAAGCTTGTAGCTTTGCATATCATTAGCATAATTGACATTAATAGAATCTATAATAACATCATTGCAATCATGTTTTTCATTCAAGGAGCTATCATGAATCACTTTATAGATTTCTTCTTTCAACACTTCATCACAATTTTCAGATTCATGATTTTCAAGCAAAACTTCATAGAGATAATCAAGTGCACTCAACTCACCAGCAATTGGTTCAATATAATTAGATCTTTTGAAAAGATTAGCAAGTGTATGAGGATCCATATGTCTTTACTTTTCCTTTCCTTTTCTGTTTTTGAGTGTTGACATGAAGGCAAAAAGCGAGCAAACAAAAATATTTTTGTGTTTTTGTAAAAACGTTTTAGAAGTGGTGGAGATGAAAATGAGAGGCAAATGGCAAATGAAAGTAAATGCAAGCAGATGAAAGTTTATGCGATGGTATTTGATAGGTTTTGGTGATGTCTCCCCGGCAACGGCGCCAGAAATTCTTCCTGCTACTTGTGAGTTGCGTTGGGATTTCCTTGAAGAGGAGAGGATGATGCAGTACAGTAGAGATAAGTATTTCCCTCAATTAAGAACCAAGGTTATCAATCCAGTAGGAGAACCACGCAATACCTCGTGAACAGCACCTACACACAAAAGAACAAATACTTGCACCCAGCGCGATCAAGGGGGTTGTCAATCCTCTCGGCAGTTAATTGCAAGGATCAAGTTTGGTAATGGTAGATAGGTAAACAAAAACACAAAATAAAATAACGGTAAATAAATTGCAGCAAGGTATTTTTGAATTTTAATATATGATAAAGATAGACCCGGGGGCCATAGTTTTCACTAGAGGCTTCTCTCGAACAAAAGCATACACTGGGTAAACAAATTACTGTTGGGCAATTCGTAGAAAATCGCATAGTTATGACGATATCCAAGGCAATGATCATTTATATAGGCATCATGTCCGAGACAAGTAGACCGACTCCTGCCTGCATCTACTACTATTACTCCACACATCGATCGCTATCCAGCATGCATCTAGAGTATTAAGTTCATAAAGAACGGAGTAACGCCTTAAGCAAGATGACATGATGTAGACAAAGTAAACTCAAGAAATATGAATAAACCGCGTCGTTTTATCCTTAATGGCAACAATACAAATACGTGTCCTGTCCCTTTCTGTCACTGGGCTATAGATCACCGCAAGATTGAACCCATTACAAAGCACCTCTCCCATTGCAAGATAAATCAATCTAGTTGGCCAAACCAAACGGATAGATCGGAGAGAAATACAAAGCTATAATAGTCACGCATAAAAGAGTTAAGAGAAGACTCAAATAATATTCATAGATAATCTTATCATAAACCCACAATTCATCGGATCCCAAGAAACACACCACAAAAGAAGATTACATCGAATAGATCTGCAAGAACATCGAGGAGAACATTGTATTGAAGATCAAAGAGAGAGAAGAAGCCATCTAGCTACCAATTATGGACCCGTAGATCTGTGGTAAACTACTCACACATATCGTAAGGGTAGCAAGGTTGATGTAGAGGCCCTCCATGATGGATTCCCCCTTCGGCAGAGTACCGAAAAAGGTCTCCAGATGGGATCTGCGAAGAACAGAAACTTGTGGCGGCGGAAAAAGTATTTTGGGTGGCTCTCTGTTGGTTTCCCGATTTTAGAGAATTTATAGAGGTGAAATTAGGTCAGACAGAGCCACGAGGGGCCTACAAGGCACTAGGGCGCGCCTACCCCCGCACCCAAGTGCCTTGCCGTCTCCTCATTGCACGTCTGGTCTCCTCCGAAAGCTTCTAGCGTCTCTTTTGTCCAGAAAAAAATTGTCAAGAATTTTTGTGGCATTTGGACTTTGTTTGGTACTAATTTCTTGGAAAACCAAAACCAGGCAAAAAATAGCAACTGGCACTTAGCACTAAGTTAATAGGTTAGTCCCAAAAAAATGATATATAATTGCATATAAAACATCCAAGATTGATACTATAATAGCATGGAACAAACAAAAATTATAGATACGTTGGAGACGTATCAGGTGAGGCGCCCCCTGAGTTTGTGGGCCCCTCGTGGCACCTCTTGACCTAATTCCACCTCTATAAATTCCCAAATATTCCCAATATACCAGAGAGCCACCCGAAACACTTTTCCGCCACCGCAAGCTTCTGTTCTTTTGTGATCCCATTTGGAGGCCTTTTTCGGTACTCTGCCAGAGGGGGAATCAATCATGGAGGGATTCTACATCATCCTTGTTGCCTTCTGATGATTTGTGAGTAGTTCACCACAGGCCTATGGGTCCATAGTAGTATCTAGATGGCTTCTTCTCTCTCTTTGATCTTCAGTACAATGTTCTCCTCGATGTTCTTGGAGTTCTATCCGATGTAATCTTCTTTTGCAGTGTGTTTGTTGTGATCTGATGAATTGTGGGTTTATGATCTTAATATTCATGAGAAGTAATTGAGTTTTTTTTGAACTTTATTATGCATGATTGCTATAGCTTTATATTTCTCTCTGATCTATCCGTTTGGTTTGGCCAACTAGATTGATTTATCTTCAGCGGGAGAGGTGCTTTGTGTGTTGGAAATATGCCCTAGAGGCAATAATATTGTATTATTATATTTCCGTTATTCATAATTAAGAGTTTATGTTTCATGCTATAACTGCTATGATCCTGGAATATGCGATTCAGTGGAAAACTCATATGCATGTGTGGAATGATAAACGGCAAAAGAATAGGTCCCCGGTCCCGCCTCTACGACTGGCTCAAGTGTTGTTGGTGATCAGGTTTTCCGGATCTTAGGATATTGTTAACTGTAATGGTAGTCCTGAAACAAACATTGAGGATATGATGTTCGAAGAACGATCATATTGAATCAACCCAAACTTGTATGTTATACTTTGTGATTATATCGTCTGAAATCTTCTGTTATAACAAGGAGTCTTAGCATGTGTTTTAGTTCCTCAGACCATGAGAGTGTCCCGGTCACTTCCTACCAGACGGTGGGCTTTGGGGTTGCTCAAACGTCACCTGTAACAAGGTGATCATAACGACAATTTCAAGCTCACCGGAAAGTTTGACAAGTGACTGAACAACTCGAGAGTGGGATTTCCTCCTCTGATGATGGAGAGATATTCTTAGGGCCCTCTTAGTGTGATGGAATCCATCATCGTCTGGCCAGACATAGGTGACTACGTCACGGGGATGCCGAAACATGTTAACAAAAAATAAGAACAAAACCGGTAACAGGAGCAACAGTATAGTGGGCATGGTGATGACTCATGAGGATACTGATGCACACCAGGTTTTATAAAGTATCGTGAAGCAAAGGGAACATCACATGATAACCAAAGGTTCACTCGAATATCATTCGTGTAATCATGGGGACCGATATGGATGTCCATGGTTCCGCTATCGGTCATTGAACGAAGGGGTTTCGTTCATGTCTATGATTTACCGAACCTACGGGGTCACAAGCTTAAGGTAATCATGATCTACTGAGTGTTAGTGAGACAGGAGTGATGAGAATATATTTGTGGAATTGTTTCATTAATATCCGAAATAGTTCCGAGAGGTTCCGGAAGCGTTTCGGGGTCACCGGAAGGGTTTGGATGAGTATCGGGTAATACCGGGTATTATCGATTAGTTATATATAGGTGGAAAATGTTTCGGGGGATTTTAAATTATATATATAATGCTCTGAAAATATTAAGATCATTTTATATTTAATTAAAATATCAACGGGCCTAAAAAGGCCAAGAGGTGGAAGGCAACTTGGGCCACAAGGCCCAAGTAGGAAGTGGCGCCCCCTTGCCATACAGGGGGGGGGGTCCAAATTGGACTAGGGGAGGAGTCCTACTCCTCCCCCTTGTCCGGGCCTCCCTCCTTGGTGGCTGCCCTCTCCTCCCCTCCTAGCCTATATATACTAGAGGATTTCTCCCTATTGACACACAAGTTTTGGAACCTCCTCTAGTTGATCTAGTTCTAGTTGGTCCTAGTTGACTAATTAGAGCTAGCCCTAGCCACCTCTAATCCTCATAATTAGAAGCCCAGTGTGGTTCTAAACTCCTTCCTCTAATTCTCCGGTGACAATTAGCTCTGGATGGCGAAGCGCTGCCGGATCGTGAAGATCGTACGCTTGCAACCAAGTAGAGAGGTCGTGCTTTCGGTCTTCTGTTCGAGGGATCGTTCAAGGGCGGTTCGCGGGATTGTCATCAATGTTCGAGGGACTCCAAGTACGATATACACCGACTCCTCTACTTCCGTTGCACTCCCGGAGTCGGTAACGATCGTTGATCACAACCCATTATGCATCTTCGTATTGTTCCTGGGTGATCGTAGGGCAAATTTTTTTGTTTTCTACTACGTTTCCCAACATTGTGATGGGTTCAATCTTGCGGTTCCCTATCCCAGTGACAGAAAGGGACAAGACACGTATTTGTATTGTTGCCATTAAGGGTAAAACGATGGGGTTTATTCATATTAGTTGAGTTTACTTTGTCTACATCATGTCTCTTGCTTGAGGCGTTACCCTATTATTATTAACTTAATACCCTAGATGCATGCTGGATAGCGGTCGATGGGTGGAGTAATAGTAGTAGATGCAGGCATGAGTCGGTCTACTTGTCTCGGACTTGATGCCTATATACATGATCATTGCCTTGAATATCGTCATAACTATGCGCTTTTCTATCAGATACCCAACAGTAATTTGTTTACCCATCGTATGCTATGTGTTCGAGAGAGAAGCCTCTAGTGAAAACTATGGTCCCCGGGTCTACTTTTATCATATATATATATATAAAACCAAAATATCATTGCTGCAATTTTATTTCTTTTATTTTGTTTTGCAATTTATCTATCTAGCACTACAAGATTTTATCCTTGAAAGTAACGAGTTCAAGGGGATTGACGACCCTCTTGCCTGCGTTGGGTGTAAGTATTTGCTTTTGTGTGTGCAGGTGCTGTGTACGAGGCTTTGCGTGATTCTCCTACCGGACTGATACCTTGGTTCTCACTGAGGAAAATACTTATCTCTATTGTGCTGCACCTCCTCTCCTCTTCGGAAAAAATCCCAACGCAGCTCACAAGTAGCAGCACCCCAAAGGAGGATGTCGAGACGTGGGCATCCGAATGGTTTTATATAGCCGGCGTCCCACTCAAGGATCCTGTCCGGGAAGGTCTTCCTCCTTTCCCCCATGCCACCGAAAAAGCGGCACAACTAGAGGCCGAGAAGTCGTTCCCAAAGGGAAGACGCCGAGATTGCTCGGTTGTCCGCTCAAGTCACTTGCCTCGGACGCCACAAGCTCACCATCATCAATGTGATGGCTGTAGGCTGTAGCAATAGGTCGAGTCGTTCAACCGCTTCAAGGAACACAACCATCCGTTGTGAGGTCAATGGGTCTGACGAGGCTACCCGGGCCATAAGAAAAGGTTTTGAGAACTAGGCGGCCTTGGCCGCTGCGTTGGAAGCAATTTACAAGGGAGAAAAGGAAGATTTAATCAATCAATGAATGTTTGATGGCTTCTCCTATCATAAACTTGTCGAAGCGGTAAGGTTTCTCATCCGAGCAGTGTTCTTACTTCTGGTTAGTTGTATAACATATCCGAATAGGGTTGGCGACGCTGGATCGGGACCGTGAGTTGTCCAGCTCCACAATTGGAAACTTACTCCCGTGATGATGATCCAGGATTTATACAACCGACTGACATGAATGTGGGTAGCGACCACCGTTGGATGACAAAAAATGTCTGGACTGCCCGATTCGGACATTTAGGGGCAATTTTATACACCACGGATTACCAAATCGTCCTAAATGTCCAGATCAAACAATCCAGACATTTTTTTTACTATCCAATGGTGGTCATCAAAATTGTTCGGACCGGTCCGGAAGTTCAAAATCACCAAACCAAACGAAGGGGAGGTTTGCGGGCGTCCATATGCCCACCATCAGTTGGACTATGTCTCACAAACGTTGGCCTACTCTGTCTTTTTTTCCCAGTCCGCCCGGCCCACTGTCAGCCATAGCACACAATCCGAATTTGATGCTGGGATTGAATAACCTCCATCCCTATCACTCCCCGTAGATAGGTCTGGACATGTCCGCGGACATTTAGTGTGCCCGTTTTGGTGTCTTTCGACACAAGACTCAAGAGACATCTGGAGTTGCTAGTAGAGCAACTCCAACAGCTCCCTTAATTTTTTTCCATAAAACTGGTATTCAGGATGACCGTAAAATTTAAAAGTTGTCCGAGAGCAACTTTTGTCAGTTTCCGTACACTTCTTCCCCTAAATCCATTTTTATTTTATTTTAATTAAACAAAAAATAGATAATTGCCAACAAGGACGACGCGAGGCGATGTGATGGTCCCAGGAGCGAGGCGGCGGGCGGTGGCGTTCTGGCGGTGTTTACGGGAAGTTGGGGACAAAAAAAGACTCTCTAACAGTTCCTGTAAAAGTGGCCATAACTTTATGGGAAGATGGTTTTCCAGTAAACATGTGGGAAGAAAGAACAATTTTACAAGATCCTAGAAAGTTATGGTCACTTTAAGAGAACTATTGGAGAGATTTTGTTTGCCTCAACTTCCCAAAAAGTGGCCATAACTTTAAACGAACCAGTCCATGGTTAGATGTTAGGAGGACAGTGGTATCCCTAGTCTACTAGAGTTCAATTCCTAGACTTCATATTGATAGTCGCATTTTCTTGAATTTGTTTCAGGTCTTTCGACGATGTGCTTTTAGTGGGAGACGATGTTCCGTCGACTATGAAAGTGTGTGTGACGACTTCTTTAATTTAAAGATGATGTGCCAGCCCAGTCTCTTGAATGTGCTCACAGATGTCGGATATGTGTGTGTTTATAGGAGTGAGTGTATGTGCGTATGTATGAGGGTCAGCGTCTATGCTGTGTTCAAAAAACTTTCCGACATTATTTTAGAAATATGAGCTGTTGGAGATGCTCTGACACGCAACACTCAAGAACGTTGGTCACCACATCCTCACTTTCACGTAAGAGCATCTACAGTCGAACCTCTCATACCTGTCTCAAACGCCCATGCAGTCCGTCCGGTCACTGACTGGTAAAAAACCTGACCCAACCGGACCTCTCAAACCGCGAACAAATGCCTGGGCTGACCGGCACTCCTCATATCCAGCCCAAATCATGCCCGGGGGCGTCCGCCTGACATGCCCGGCCCACCACCGCCCCCACGGCTGTCCCACAAAAACCCCAATCCGGGCGCCTCGCTCCAAACCCTAGCTCACTCTCTCTCGCTCCGTCCTCTCCTCTCCCTCTCCGATTCCAATCCCATCCACTTCGATGTCCAGCTCCGGTAGCGACTCCGGCTCCGACCTCGACTACGAGGAGCAGATGGCCCTTTGCATTGCGTTGGAGCGGTCCAAGGTGGACACCGGCGGCAGCTCCGGATCTGGAGCGTCGCCGCGGCTTCCTCGGGACACTCCCGGCCCGCGCGCTGCTCCGCCAGGACAGCGTAGTCCGCACCGCCCCCGCTCCCTCTCCTTCCCCTACCGACTGCTCCTCCACGCGGGTGGCGGTGGGTGCTAGTGCCCGCGCCGTTGGCCCGCACACGCACTCCAGAATCAGAAGCGCGCGCCGCGAGAGGCAGGGGCGCGGTGGAACAGTCCGTGCACCGCCGCCGCCACGGGATGCAGGCGGAGCCCGGTGAGGACGAGCGGCTCCTCGCATGGGTTTGCCGCCGGTCCCTCACGACAGTGGAGACGGACGCTCACCACCTCCGGCAGAAGAACGCCAAGACGCTCCGGCTAGCAATAGAGCAGTCGGAGTGCGAGGCGAAGGAGGCAGCGGCGGAGGAGGCTCGGGTCGCCAAGTTGAAGCGGAAGCAGGACAGAGCGGTCCGTCAGATGAAGGGGCTTATCGTCCTCTCCGACTCCGACGACAGTTGCACATCCTCCGACAATGACCAAGACCCTTCACCAACCGCGGCCGCCTACAGCTGCGTGGGCGACCAAAAAGGCAAAGGCCCGGCGAGGAAGTGGTGATCCTGCCCCCTCCTCATATGTTTATATTTTTAGTTGTAGAAGTTTAAGAACTTGTTCGGTGACAAACTAAGATGATCTTTTGGATGTTGCAAAGTTTGTTAATGTCCATTTGCAGTCGATCTTATGTTCATTTGCAGCCGATTTTTGTTGTCCGTTATTTGATCATGTAGAGTAGCTCAGCCTTGCATGTGTAGTATGGATATAAGGTGTCGGATATGAGATACGCGGATGCAAAGTGGCAAATATGAGACGTGCCCGGTCAGTGTCTACGGACGCGCCCGGACACGTCCGCGGACGTTTGATAGCCTGGATTTGCCCATCACGGCCGCGGTAGATGCTGTAAGAGCATCTCCAATAGACGGTCCATATGTAAAAATAACCAACTTTTGGAGCTTCAAGAGCAAAAAATGCTGCTCCAACGGGTAGTCCATATGTAAAAAAAATTACATCACCGCCTCCCGGAGATGTAAAATTCAACACTTCGTGATGCAAATTTGCATCACGGGATACATCTGATGTAAAACCGCGGCCGCCCGCGAAACGACCAACCGCCTGTTCAATTACCTTCCCGCTCACGACCGCCCTCCTGCGACCCGCCTGTTCGCCGCCCCCCGCCTTCCGCCGCCGCCATGGCCGAAGCCGACGACCCCGCCGCCTTCTCCGCCGCCGCCGCAGCGGGTGGGCTGACCCACGTCGCCGCCGCCGCGTCCATGCTGGCGCCCCCCGCCCGCCGGCCCAGATTCGCGCCGCTCCGGCCGGTCGCCACCGCGCCGGCAGTTCCTACGAAGGCGACGAAGGCATGAGGCGGAGGCAAATGGCCGGCGAATCGCGGCCGCAACCCGACCGAAAGTGCGGCTCGGCGGCCAAAATCTCAAAGGCAGCCGCGGCGGCTCGGGCCGACGATTCACAGCCACGGTCGGCGGCGTCCTCCAGCAGCCAAGGAGCCATTCCTCGACCTCCGCCACCGCCACCGCCGGCCGTGGAGGAAGATGTGGCCACGCCGACGGCCACCGCCTCCAACATCTTCGATGATATGTCGCAAAGGTAAAAAAAAATTGTGCTCTTGTTTGTTGTTTCAAATTGAATGTGATGTTGAATGTTTGTACGTTCAATTGTAGTCTTGATGATGAAGCTTTCTTGCACGCGACAAATGTGGCAAATGATGATTATGTGTGGCACGAGTATGTGTCACAAGAATATGAAACCCAATATGGCGATGACAATCTTGACATGGACAATGAGGGCTTCGTTGCGAAGGGAAGAAGTGGAAATTATACCAATGCGGAGGATGTGTTGATATGCACCGCATGGAAGAAAGTCTCTCAAGATGCATCCGTTGGAAGCGACCAAACGGTAAACACCTATTGGCAACGCATCAAGGATTACTTCGATGAGCGCAACACAAGTGGTCACTTCCGTTCGAGCGACTCTCTTCACCAACGTTGGTCCACCGTCAATGCCGAATGCCAAAAGTGGGCCGGTTGCTTGTCAAATGTTGCTCGCATGAACCCAAGTGGTTGCGGTGATAGTGACTTGGTAAATATTTCCTCTTCGTGCGTGCTTTCTCAAATATTAGATTGTTCCACATTTTGATGATGACGTGTTGGTTGTTTTATTGTAGAAAATGATTGCCCAAGGATTGTTTTGAGAGAGGAACATGAAAGGCGAGAAGAAGAAGAAAGGAGAAACTTTCACTTTTCATCATTGCTACAAAGAGCTCAAGGATGAGGAGAAGTGGAAAACTAGAGAGACTTTTGATGCTTCGAAGAAGAAGAGTGTGGTGATTGAGGATGAAGAAGATGTCGCCGGTGAGGAGAGAAGCCCCACTCCTCACTCCGCGGCAAAAACTTATAGGCCCGATGGAAACAAGAAACTGAATGGAACCAAGGCCGGAGACAATGATCTCAAGGAAGGATTTGGTGCCATTGTCACGGCGAGGGAAGAGTATGCTAAAGAAAAAAGAATGTTGAAGCTCAAGGAAATAGAGGAGAGGAGTGAGGCCGAGCGGCGACCGAGTTTTTTACATCTTTGTTTTGGACCGTGCTCTCGGCAACGAGACTCCAACGCTTCACAACGTCGACAAAGAAGTCGGTGATGATGATGATCGTACCACGGTTCACAACGCCGTTGGTGTTGATGACCCGCATGAATGATATTCATGTGCATTTTAATTTGTAGGCCGAAAAACTTTGATTGGGACGATGCACTTTTGGTTGAGGGATTTGAAACTATGATGATGATGATGCACTTTTGTTAGGGATTTGAAACTATGATGATGATGCACTTTATTTTAAATTTTAAGTGATATTTCAATGCAAAACAGCGGCAGTACAGCGGCTGAACAGCAGCCATGCGACCGGCGGCCGAGTTTTTTACATCTTTGGTTTAGACCGTCTGTTGGAGTTGCTCTTTTACATCTTCGTTTTGGACCATCTGTTAAAGTTGAGCCTTTTTCATAGATGTAAAAAACACTTTTTGATGCTTCAAATTTTTACATCAACAATTTGAAACACTAAAATATACATCATCTGTTGGAGATGCTATAAGAAGGTGTGTCTAGCAAGACTGCGAAGTCCTGCTCGACTGTCCCATCATCTACCAATGCGTCCTTTCGTCTAAGCACAGTGCCCCAGCCCCGTGGGCTGAAAGTAATCACATCACTATCCTTTTTGTTTTTTGAAGGGAAACACGTTCATATATTAAACATAAAGCGGAATGTCATCCGATACAGCATCGAGAATAAAATCAGGCGGCACACCAGTCCACACCTGACATCGTTCCTCCCCAACCCCAACTCTAGCCAGCTTATGGGCGACTGAATTTGCCGAGCGTCGAGCCCAGCCCACCTTGAAGTCCAAGAACTCCCCCAGCGAGCTCTTTATTTCCTCCACCCAAGGATTTCACTATCCTTTTTGTTACAGTCGACAAAAGCACGGAGGCAAATGCGTGCTGGCCTCGAGCCCAAACCCCCCTTCTTCAATACAACAATTTTACTTTTATAATAACAAAAAGAACCCCACAAAACTACAATCCTACACTCTGCGCCGCCGACGCATGGGGACCACCACGTGGTATGCCAGCCCGCTCACCCAGGAAAACCACAATACATTTCAAAAAACAAAATACTCCCGCGTGCGCGAAGCGAAAACGGGAAAGAAATCCCGCTGATTTCCCCCCAAAAAATTGCCTCCCCGCCTCCTCCCCAGCGGAAGTGCGGACTGCGGAACCGCCGCCACCACGTTCGCCCGCGGAAAAACACCAAACGGAACCGGCGCCCCCCCGCGGGCAGGCAGTTGCCAAAATTTGGGCGAGGGACGCGACCGCGCGCAGGCGAGGGAAAGGAAAGGAAAGGAAGCCCGGCCGAAAAGGCGCCGCGGCCGCTAGAAACTCAAACGAACGCCCCCTCCCCGCCCCCCAAAATTTCGCTGCCGCCTTCTCGCCTCCCTTAAATCCATCCCCCGATTTCTCCATCGCCATTGCCATTGCCAATCTGCCCGCCACATCGCGCCGCAAATCGTCCGGAGAGCCCGAGCCTGCGCGAGAAAGCGGTTGCGCTCCGGCCATGTCGTCCGCGGTCGTCTTCCGCCGCGCGCGCTCGCGGTCCTCGCCCGGGCGCTTCGACTCGACGCGGCGCACGCGGCCGCGGGTGGAGGGGGAGGAGCGGCCGGCGGGTTGCGGCGAGGAGAAGGCCGACGTGGTGTCCGCGCTGCCCGACGACATGCTGCTGGAGGTCTTCAGGCGGCTGCCGCCGCCGACGGGCGCCGTCCGCTGCGGGGCGGTGTGCCGCCGCTGGCGCCGCGTCGTGTCCCGCGCGCCATGCCTCCCCGCCCCGCCCCGCCACTTCGGCTTCTTCCGCAACCACGGCCCTTCCGCGCTGCCGCCGTTCGTCCCCACCGCGGGCGTCGCGCTCGGCCTCGGCTTCCTCCCCGTGTCGCCCGCCTGCGGCGTCATCCTCGTCGACTGCCGCGGCCACCGCCTCCTCCTGCGCGAGCTCGGCGGCCATCTCGCGACGGAACTCAACCTCCTCGTCTGCAACCCGCTGGAGAGGACGTTCGTTCGGCTGCCGCCCCTCCCCACCGTCGGTCACACGGTGTTCTGCCACACCATCGTCCCGGGGGGAGGAGCCGAGTTCCGCGTCCTCGTGGTGCTCTTCGGTGCGACCTCCCCCAACTTCTATGTTCTTGTTTACTCTTCTGCTTCCTCTGCCTGGGAGGTCGCCACCGGCGCGCTGAAGCGTCCCCTGAAGCCCCACCGAGGCCCGACCACCATCGTCGGGGACGTGGTGTACATGCTACCGGCCGATGACAACCCCAAATACATTCTGGCTGTCAACACGGCCAAGATGACCATGTCTGGGGTGCCGCTCCCCAACGCCGAGATGCCCCTCTACACCGGCAACAACTGGATCGGCAAGACGGAGGACGGCCGCCTCTGCTTCTTCGTAATCCGGGAGCCCCTGCTTCTGGTGAAATGGGTGCTTGAAGCGCCAAGGACGTGGACGCCGCAGGAGCCGGTGGCATTGTGGCCACTGATGACCCCAGCCACGGTCGGGGACCTCCACAGCATGAAGCTCTCGGCTAGGATCGGCGACCAGCTAAGCAACGGGTGCAAGCTTGTGAGCTTCGGTGGGTTCTGCGAGGGCACCGGGACATTGTTCTTCGTCATGGCTGACTGGGTGGTTTCGCTTGACATCAAGACGTTCAAGATGGAGAGGCTCTGGCACAACGACGACGAGCGGAGACCCCTCGGCGACCTCTACCCGTACGAGATGGTGGCGTGGCCGCCGGCGCTCAAGGACCTGGTGAAGCCTCCGGTGAATGCATAGCGTGGCACTGCGTGTTGATTACTGTAGCATGTGTTTTGGTGGTGTCAGTGAGAAGGGAATTGCTATGTTCAGTATTACTGTCGAGTTTGTACTTTTGGATATGCTTCAACTTGAAATGTGGTAAAGATAATGATATTTGTGGTTGCAGTTAGAACTGCTATAATATCGATGATCCAATGAAATTGTCTTTACATTCGTTTTGCTTCAGTTACCACATTTCATTATCAAATGAATTGCACAATTAGCACTGCAGTAATTGATCATCAAATGAATTGCCTATAAATTTCCCAGTAGCGTTGTTATTGCAGTTACTAACTAAACGTATGCTTGCACCGTCAAATTTCTACACCGAACATTATCATTTTGATCACTTAAGCAGGAGCAAATTGCACGAACCATCAAACATTGGTGTTGATTTTGAAAAGAACAAGTATTCTACTGGCACACTTTTCTCTCTAGTTTTGTCTTTTTGAACAGTGAAAATGACGTGCTACTAGTATTGTCAAGCAGCAGGCAGTAACTTCTCCATCTTCAAGGTTCCTGACCTTTCTACTCTCTTGTGTAAAAAGTAGACTGGAGTAGGCAAGATCGATACTAGTGCTCCTCCCGATTCATATTAAATAATGTCATTGCTGTAGCATGTCTTGTACTATATGGATTAAAGCGAGTACTATATCTCTATGGTTTATTGGTCTTTCGTATTTTGTGCCAAATTTTTTATCATGAATTTAACTAACATAGTACCAATGCATGTTACAAAAAATTATATTGTTAGATTGGTATTTAAACCTAGTTTTCAATTTTTTATGACATGTATTAACATTTTATTATTTAAATATAAGATCAAAAGTTAGCACAAAATACAAAAGAGACCAGTAAACCAAGACGGAAGTAGAGTACTGTTGCTTGTTGGACCATGAACGATAAGACAACAGTCTTCTGTCAAAATTACACTGTATATTGACGACAATCGCAAGGAATTGCTCTAGGCTCCACCAATCTATAAGATTTAAATAAAACTGACATGACTACACACCTTCAGCAATGAACAACATAGCGGGTTTTTTTCACTGTTCTGACCCATCTCTTGAAGTTTAGCACGATTTGATCCGTGTTTGAAACATTTTTCGGATCTGACCCAAACCGGCGTCGCTTGCACTGAAGACGCCGCGAACGCCGGCGTTTAGGCCTGGCCCACCTCCCTGGTCAGCCAGTTTCACCATACGACGTGGCAAAGGGGTAAATGCCATGACCCTTGGCGTTTACCACCGGAGAGCAGTAAACCGGCCGAGCCGGCTCGGGTGCAGCCCAACCCACCCCCAAGACGCAGGAGGCGTCTTCCTCCTCGCGGCGGCGCCCTACAAAAGCTCTGCTTCTCTCCTCCCCTCACCCAAATCACCCCCAAATCGCTTATTCTCTTCATCAAAAGTGTGGACCTGAGCCCCCCATCTTCCTTGAGGTATTCTCCACCGGTTCCTCCAACTATTTTTGGTTGAATTGCGGCATTAATTCATACTTGTTGGAACCCTAGGATTCGTTTTGTTTGCACTTTTTTGAGAAAGGGGAGCGCATGGATTGGTCATGTGGGTATGTTGTATACTTTAGAAGAGAAGGCATGTGTTTATATGGTAGGATTGAGAAGAGAAGGCATTTGTGGTAGGGTTGGGCATTTTAATTTTTGTTGCTATGTATATGGATTTAGATAGATGATTGCTTGAAAGAGAATTCTAATTAATTTGTGTATTTTGTATGCTTGATTCTCATTGAGATATGGTCATATAATTAGGATGTTATATTGAGATTTTGTTATGTTGTGTTGCCATTGAGATTTTGTCATATATAGATAATTGGTCTTGTTATCTTGACATTGAGATATGTTGCCCCGTGCATTGAGATTTTGTCATATATAGATAATTGGTTTTGTTATGTTGCCATTGAGATATGCATTTATGTTGATGTTGTTATGCCAAATATATGATATGTAGGATGTTATATAGTGTTATGTATGTTTCATTTGTTCATGCTTGATTTGTAGGATGGCGGGTGAACGTTGGTATGATGGTCTTCATAAAGGGTATGACAAAGAGCATCGTGCGCGGGACATTGAGAATCACCGGGTAAGACTCAATCTATTTGAATTCTTGGTTATTACTTTTCATTTTTGCTAGTCACTAACCATAATGCAATGCTATTTTGCAGGAACTAAAACCTATGCGTATGAGGGGTCATAGTGCCCACGACTGGCCGTGCGACGAGCGGTATGAGTCATACTTCGAGAGATTGGGCCTTCTCCCGTTTGTGCTTCAGTTCAAGCGACACACTCCGTCGATCAACCACGGGGCGATGACCGCACTTATTGACCGTTGGAGGCCAGAGACACACTCGTTCCACTTGTCATGTGGAGAGATGACCGTGACCTTGGAAGACATGGCGATGATCAGTGGCCTTCCAACCAATGGAGAAGCTTTGACCGGCACCACCGTAACTGCTAATTGGCGAGATCGTGTTGGCCAATTGACAGGTGTTTTCCCCGTGCCTCCTGAAGAAGGCGAGCGTGACAGTGAGAAAGTGTTGCATCATTGGCTCTGAAAGGAGAGAGGAGTAGTATGCCCTTCGGACGCCAATGAGGTTGTTGTGCAGCAGCACGCCCGAGCTTATCTGTGGTATTTGTTAACGAGGGTAGTGTTCCCAGATTCTACCGGTAATAAAGCCCAGTGGATATTCTTGGACCTACTAAGTGACTGGGACCGTAAGTACAGTTGGGGTTCAGGAGCACTAGCATACTTATATCGTCAGGTAATTAGTAACCAAATTGTCAATTTGTTTGCATTTGCAATTTCGCCGACCTTATCAACAATTTCTGAATTTGCAGCTCGACGAGGCATGTCGTAGGAAGAAGGCCACATCTGGTATGGGTGACTTTGTTTGGTGCCTTCAGGTTTGGATGTGGGAGCCGATGCCCGTTGGACGTCCCGAGAGAAACAAGATACCTCCTCCTAGATGGCTCCCACATGACGGCGCTCATTTCCATGAGTCTCATCCTCGTGCTTGTCATCATCATCATCACCATGACCACATTGGACATCACCATGACCATCATCATATTGTTCATTAACTTTTTCAAAAGCATGCCCAACAACTTCATTTTCTTGGCTAGGTGGCGGTTGGCTAGAAGTATTGGAGCCATAGACCTCGGCACTATCCACAACACGAGTCACACTTCTACTAGGGCTCATAGCATGACATGGGGAGGACACTTGGCGGTTCAAGTCAATATTAAGCCGCGGACCTTGCCCCTTCGTAGCAAACAATTCAAGTGACATGTCTTCCGAGGCCGCAACTTTACCCTTGTATATCCCCCAATGCAACTCGGAGATGATAGGCATATTCTTCAGTCGAGATTTTGTTCCCACTCCAACATCATACCTTCCTATTAATTCAACTTTATCATTGGGGTCCATCCAATTCAACTTATCTCTTACTTTAACAACAACCTCATCATAACTAGGACTTGTGTCGAATACCACCACTTCCTCATTGTCACTTGCAGTTTTTGGTCACAAATGACGCTTTGTCCAAATAATGAACATTAACAAGTCTATCATCCATCTAAAAAGGACAACAAACAAGATGAATAAATGACAATTATAATGCATAGTTGCAAAAACTATGCAACTCTAATGAAGCAATGACAACTATATATTCCTAATGAGTTGTATCAAAAACAAATTAAAACTTATGTACTAAATAAATCATGTCATTTGCTTAACACATAACCTAACCCTAACCATCATATATATCAAATCCATCATTTGTACCCACAACATGCATATCCCATTACTACTACCACATCAACATATTAATTAAAAGCCATCCAATACCAAAGGATTTGAATAAATCTAGAAACTAAGGTGCCACCTAGGGTTACATAATGCCCCTAAAATAACAAGAAATTACCAACAAAATTTAGGGATCCGGGGGAGATTACCTCAAACAACAAGGGAGAGAAAGATCCATGGAGGAAAATCAAATTTGGAGCGGGATTTGAGTGAGCCTTGAGGTGGGAGAGAGAGGGGGGAGCTCTCCTTTGTTCTTCTTTCTCGGGATGGAAGATTGGGACTGGGGAGAGTGTGTGGGGTGGGCCCCACACACTTTCCCCTTGCCCACTTATCTCTCAGGGGGTAGACGCCAAGGTTCCCGGCGTCTAGGGTCGGGGTCGAAAATTGCCACGTCGGACAGTCAAACTGGCTGACCAGGGAGGCGGGCCAGGCCTAAACGCCGCCGTTCGCGGCGTCTTCAGTGCATGCAGGACGCCACGAATGTTGGCGTCTCGATTTGGATCAGATCCGAAAAATGTTTCAAACACAGGTCAAATCGTGCTAAACTTCGAGAGATGGGTCAGAACAGTGAAAAAAAACCCCAACATAGCATGGGTAAGAGCAAGTGTTGCACCACTGTTGGATTAAGCCTATTGTGAAAATCACGTGCAAAGTAGTTTCAAATGTAAACTCATGGCCCTATGTTTGCCCTAGCACCGCATACGAATTTAGGGCATCTCCAACGCTGACCCTAAGCAACGGGTGCAAGCTTGTTAGTATCGGTGGCTTCTTCGAGGCCACCGGGATATTGTTCTTCATCATGGCTGACTGGGTGGTTTCGCTTGATCTCAAGACGTTCAAGATGGAGAGGCTATGGCACAACGACTATGAGAAGCGGCCCATCGGCGACCTGTACCTGTACGAGACGGTGGCGTGGCCTCCGGTGCTCAAGGATCTGGTGTAGCCTCCGACGAATGCATAGTGTGGTTAGGTACCGCATGGTGATTACTGTAATGTGTGATTTGGTGGTGTCAGTGAGAAGGTAATTGCTATGTTAACTATTAGTCGAGTTTGTACTTTTGGATATGCTTGAAATGCGATGAAGTTAATGATATTTGTCGTTGCAGTTAGAACTGCAATAATATCGATGATCCAATGAAATTGCTTTTAGATTCGTTTTGGTTCAGTTAGCACTGCAGTAATTTCATCATTGAATGAATTGCGCAATTAGCACTGCAGTAATTGATCATCAAATAAATTGCTTGTAAATTTCCAAGTAACGTCCCTGGAAGCATGCTGCCGTTACATAACCAAAATTTTGCTTGTGCGTTCAAATTTCTAAACAGAAAATTTATCATTTTGACCTCTTCTGCAAGCAAACAACATGAAACATTTTTTGTGTTGATGCTGATGGTAAAGCAGCATCTCAAAACCCCAACGCGTGACACACTTTAACTCTCTAAGGGCCTCTTTGATTCATAGGATTCTAAAATTGCAGGAACAGAAAAATCCTAGGATTGGAATGTCATGCTCATCTCAATCATACAATTTTTTTTGTTTGTTTGATTGTATCATGAGAAAAGCAAAGGCTTCTTTCAAAGAGGTTTGAGTTGATGCTAAAGTTCCTATGAAATGTAGTACAAAATAATCCTAAGAAAAAATTCTCAGTCCTATGAATCAAACAACAAAGATAATACTCCCTCCATTCTACGATGTAGTGCGCCCGCGCTTCCCGAGATTCAAGTTTGACCGTAAATTTAACCAACGAGACCGACTGCCGTTAAATTTACGGTCAAACTTGAATCTCAGAAAGCGCGGACGCACTACATTGTGGACTGAAGGGAGTAGAAAAAATTCCTATAAAAATCCTTCGAATCAAAGGAGCCCTAAATGTCTTTTTGAACAGTGAATATGAT
The DNA here is from genome assembly GCA_011799875.1 of Thinopyrum elongatum. NCBI lineage: Eukaryota > Viridiplantae > Streptophyta > Magnoliopsida > Poales > Poaceae > Thinopyrum > Thinopyrum elongatum. The sequence goes on from CM022300.1 coordinate 52,013,774, forward strand.
GTGCTACTAGTATTGTCAAACAGCAGGCAGTGATGTTACAGGACCATAACTTATCCATCTTCAACGTTATTGACCTTCCTACTCTGCTGTGTAACAGACAGTAGACTGGATTCATAGGCAAAATCTTACAGGATATGTTGCTTGTTGGACCATGAACGATAAGACAGCAGTCTTCGGTCGAAGGTACACTGTAGTACCTGTGTAGCTATATTGACTTCTTGCTGTGACACGGACAGCCAAGTGTGCCACTTCAATCTCGTCAGTCCTACAGTAAGAAAGCACGAGGATGTTCACTGCTCCGCCTCTAGCACAGGCTACAAGAGTTAAATAAAACTGACATGACTACACAGCCTTACCCGCAAGAAAAGACTACACAGCCTCAGCAATGAACAACAAAATGTAGACTGCAAAGCCTATGTTTGCCCTAGTACACAACACATACGAATTTATAGCAGACAACGTACGAACTCGCCCTTGTGGATGTATCTACGGATTGTGCATTCAAATTTCTAAACAGAACATTTAGACAGGGCAGTAGATGAAAACGTTTTTTTCTTCTAATTTTTTTTTGGTTGTATCTACGGATTGTTGTAACATTTAAAATCAAACTTGAAACTCAAAAGTATGTTACAAGAAACATGGCTAAACTTGGAGTACTATTTTTCATTGGTTGTTGCTCTTAATAGAGAACAAATTTGAGTTTGACATTCTTTTCATAGGTGGAGTAAATGGGACCCCCCGCCATTTTTTTTTAATTTGGGAAGTACATTCTTTATGTTGACTTGGTGCGTCAACTGACCAGGTTGCATAGGTACATTGTAATGGTGGGTTGTGCTGGAAAATGAAATGTGTACACCCACGTGGAAAAAGACATGTCTCTTGGAACATGCATGAGTACTTTTGCACGCTTTATGATTTCAAGGAGCAAAATTTCAAAATTAGTGGAGCACATGCTCCCATGAGGCAAGACACCGCTCCTCATAGATTGGCTTTATATTATGTTCAAAACACATAAATCTCATAGGAATCCAAGTTTTCAGCATGAATAGAATGATTCCTTGGATCCTGCACAACTCTACGTTTGAAACAAACATTTTAGTAAGTTGTTTAACAATATACTGTATTTCTTAGGTTAGCCATATGAGAGTGGTATCATTAATTCATCTTTTAAAGTGTTCCCATACAATCACAATTTGAAGTTATTAGTAGCATCACATCTTAATGTCAAATTGTTGAGACGAAGGGAAGTCAAAGCTATACTATGCGTTACAAAAGTAAATGGAGAAATACAAAATATTCCCTTCATTTATTTCCCTGAGCTGTATTGTGGACTCGCACAGGACAAGGGACAATGAGACTAAAACCAAAAGAACAACTGAGAAAATAACCATGGTACTTACGCTCTCAATGTCTTACAAATAAGACGGGCAAGATAAATCAGGGCAAAAGAGGGAACAATCCTTCAATTTTTATACGAAAATTGAAAAAAAGTACTGCACTGCACAGACAAAATCTAGATGCCACTTGTCAAATTTATCCAAAACAGATTCTGCTGCATAAATGATACATAGTGTATATTTTCAGATTTCTAAATGATGCGCATATCTATGCAAACTTGGAATCCGATCGCTCAAACCATTTCAGGGGCCGGGGGGTGGCCAGACGAGTCCGGCGCGTACACCGGTTGCCATCCCGCTGGCTCCGCACCAGCTGCTCCCCTCCTTGGCTCCGATCGCTCAAACCGCCCAGAAGCTGGGCCCCAAGACGGCGGCCACTGCGCTCTGGGAGGGCATTGGGGCAACGCCGGCACCATCCATTCTCGGTCCCCGGCCTGTGGCCTCGGCCCCGACGTGCCGCAAGAAGACTCTGCCTCCAAACTTCACGCCGCGGCGGAGTGCACGCCTGTCCAAGAACGCTGCTGGCCTTCACCAGGGGCCAGTGGAACGCGCGCAGACGGTGCTCCTGCGTCGCATGGGGCTGCTGGAGCCTGAAGAGCAGCTCTCACCGGAGGCAATGGATGCGTACTTGCAGTTATTCTCAAAACCCATGGTGCCACATCATATCAAGGCCGTGGCGGCCCTGTTTGACCCGGATGGTGCTGCCTTCGACGAGCCGGCCAATTTCGAGTTCGGAATCTTTTCTCTGCCAGAGAATGTGGAACCATGTGGTGCTTAGTTGCACGGTTCGTGACAGTGGGGGTGCTCAGCATATTTTCTATTATCTCTATGTCTCTAGGAGTGTTGGTATGGAATGTAAGGGGCCTCAATAACCCGGCTAGGCGCAGTTCTATTCGCTTGTTCATGCAGTCTTGTGATGCTTCTCTGGTATGTTTTCAAGAAACCAAGCTAAGTGTGTTGAATGCGGCGGTGGTGGCACAAACCCTTGGGCCTGCTTTTGATGGTTTTGACGCCCTGCCCGCGGATGGCGCGCGGGGGGGGATCCTGCTTGCTTGGCGATCGGACAGACTACAGGCGTCGGGTTTACTGAAGAAGGAGTTCTCCATATCGGCCACTTTTTCCTCCCTAGCAGATGGGAAGGAGTGGATGGTCACGACTGTTTATGGCCCGCAGGAAGATGGGGACAAGGTGAGATTTTTGGAGGAGTTAGTGAACTTGGGGGAGCAGGTGCAATGTCCCTGGATTTTAAATGGCGACTTCAACTTGGTGTGTAATGAGAACCGAGCGCAGCACGGGCAGAGTCAACAGGAGGCTGACAAATAAATTCAAGCATACAATCAACAGGCTGGGGTTGCATGACATGCACTTGACGGGTCGGAGGTTTACCTGGTGCAATGGTCAGGAGCATGCGATTATGGCCAGGCTGGACCGTCTCTTGTTTAACAATGCCTGGGAGGAGTTGTACCCTCTCAGTGATCTTGTAGCGCTTAGCTCCAACATCTCTGACCACTGCCCTTTGCTGCTATCATGCTCGGTGGCGTGACCGAGGGCCTTTCGATTCCGTTTTGAGAACTTCTGGTGTAAGTTGCCACTTGCCAGGTTTCCTGGAAGTGGTCGAGGAGGCATGGGAGGGGGCGGTCCCGAGCCTGGATCCGGTGCGTGTGCTGGGCACAAAGCTACAGCGCACGGCGAAGGCGCTCAGAAGTTGGGGACAGCGGAAGCAAAGCACCATGAATCTGCAATTCCAGATCGCTAATGAGGTTATTTTGCGTTTGGACACGGCACAAGAGACCAGACCTCTATCTTCTGATGAAAGGAGACTCAAGGCTTTCCTGAAGGGGAAGTGTTTGGCTCTGGCTTCCCTGGAGCGGGTGCGACTTAGACAGAGAGCTCGAGTTAGAGATTTGCAAGAGGGAGACGCCAACACAAAGTATTTCCATATGAAGGCAAATGGCCGCAGGAGGAAGCACCTCATACCGCATCTCTCGGATGGGGATCGCACTGTGTCAGAGATGGATGAGAAGTTGGGCTTAGCACGCGATTTCTTCAGTACTCTGATGGGCACTCCGAAGGCTCGAGGCAGTGTGATTAACTTAGAGGAGCTGGACCTGAACGCCCTATCCCCAGAGGCCTCCAGTGCCTTGGAGGAACCATTTACCGCGGAGGAGGTGAAGCAAGTCGTGTTTAACATGCCACCTGATCGAGCGCCTGGCCCGGACGGTTTCCCCGGTTTATTCTTCAAGCAGTGTTGGGAAATCATTGCTGATGATCTTATGGCGGCCATGAAGGCCCTTCATGAGGGACGGTTCTACTCTTTTGGTGCCTTGAATTCGTCCATCCTGACGCTGCTACCCAAGAAAGACAACCTAATGCAACTGGGTGACTTCAGACCCATCAATTTGATACATGGTGTGGCGAAAATCTTTGCTAAGGTCCTGGCGGCGCGGCTTTCCCCACTGCTACCCACTTTGATCTCGCAGGCCCAAAGTGCTTTTGTCAGCAATAGAAGCATCCATGAGAATTTCAAGTTTGTCCGCAATGCAGCCAGAATGTTGCATCAACAGAAGAGATCTGCTGTTTTGCTAAAGATTGACATCTCTAAAGCCTTTGACACTCTATCATGGGATTTTCTCCTGGAGGTGCTGAGGTGTAGGGGTTTCGGACCCAAGTGGTGCTCATGGATATGTGGGCTGCTGAGGACGGCTTCCTCTTCTGTACTTATCAACGGGGAGCTTAGTGATCCATTCACCTTAGCATGTGGTGTTCGTCAGGGTGATCCGCTATCTCCGGCCCTTTTTATCTTAGCCATGGACTCTCTTCAGGCAATGATGAAATGGGCTGCTCGTCAAAATCTGTTGGCGCCTCTCGGCTTCGACTATAGGACTCCTAGAGCCTCTATCTTTGCGGATGATGCAGTTCTTTTCCTCAAGCCGGAGCCTACGGACTTGCAAGTAATTTCTGCCATCTTGGAACTGTTTGGGGAATCTTCGGGACTGCGCATCAACCTGCAGAAGAGCACCAGCACATGCATTCGATGTGAAGAAGCACTGGCGGTTCAGGTTGCTCAACACTTCCAATGCCAACACCAAGAGTTTCCACTCAAATACCTTGGGCTGCCGCTTTCAATTTACAGGTTGAGGAAACAGGACGTTATGCCTTTGATTGATAAATACTCGAGCAAAATGAAGGGATGTAAGCCAAAATTATTGGCGCCAGCGGGACGCCTCGCTCTGACAAGTTCAGTCCTGATGGCTCTTCCGATACACTTCTCGTCTGTCCTTCCCCTGCCTGTATGGGCGATCAAGCTCATTGAAAGAAGGTGCCGGGGTTTTGTCTGGAAAGGGGAGGAGGAGATCAACGGAGGCCACCGCTTGCTCCCTTGGGCGCAAGTCTGCCGACCTAAGGAATTTGGTGGCCTAGGAATAATTAATCTCAGGTACTTTGGTACCTCGCTTAGATGTCGCTGGCCATGGATGAGTTGGGATGAAGAAGAGAGGCCATGGCAGAGGTTTCCCGACCAGGTGGAGAAGGAGGTGGCACAGATGTTTTCCATGGCTAGTGTCGTGGCTTTGGGTGATGGCAACACTGCAAAATTTTGGACTGACAACTGGCTGCCGGATGGCCGATCCATCGCTACAAAGGTCCCATCACTCTTTTCCTTTGTGAAAGACTCCAATCTGACAGTCAGTGAGGCACTACACAATAACAGATGGATCAAAGATATCAGGGGTGGTACTTCCACTACGGCTTTGGCGCAGTATCTACAGGTATGGGATATAGCACATGAGATTCGACTGTCGCCAACTACAACGGACCGGCTACAGTGGAAACTTACCGATGACCAGCGCTTCTCGGTCAGGAGCGTCTACGGAATGTTTTCCATGGCCAATGTCCGTTTTGCCTGCAACAAGCCTATTTGGAAGTCTAAGGCGCCGCCTAGGTGCAAATTCTTTATGTGGCTGGTGGTGCATCAACGCTGCCTCACTGCGGACAACCTCACTCGCCGTGGCTGGCCATCTAATGACACCTGCCCTCTCTGCCTGACGGAGCAAGAGTGCTGCACGCACCTGTTCGTCCACTGTCGATACACGCAGCAATTGTGGCGATGCCTCCAACTGTCAACAGGAGATAACTTCATCACGCCGGATCAGAGCCATAGCAGCACGGAAGGCTGGTGGTTGAAGGCTAGAAGCGAGGTCCCCAAGCAGGTGCGCAGGAATTTTGGCACGGTCATCATTCTCATCCACTGGAGGTTGTGGAAGGAGCGGAATGCTAGGATTTTTTACCACACCGCCAGCAGCGTCCATAGAGTCTTGGATCAGATCAGAGAAGATCTTCAAGTCTGGAGGGCAGCGGGTTGTGTCGTCGACCTCGCTATGTAAAAATCTCTAGCAGTGCGGCTTAGCGCGGATGATTGGGTGTTGTATCCTATGGTGTGGTATCATCTGGAGGTCTTTTCAGTGCTAGACCGCCTAGCCTGTCTGACCTTGTTGTACTCTTCCCTTCGATCTAATAAAATTCGGCCAATGGCCCTTCGAGTATGCAAACTTGGAATCACATAGTAATAACATCAACAATACTTCGAACAAAAGGCATAACACAACATACCTACTGTTCTGCAGCCTTCTCGTCATCCATAGAACTAGGTCTCCATTTTCTATCAAAAGGTCTATAGCTTCTCTGCACAACCGTTTGCTGTCCATTCAGTTTCGTATCAATTAACTGCAGCAACTCTTGCAATCCTGTCCCAGCCACAGCTGAAGTTTTCACGTGACAAGTGGATACTGGCTCTGTCAAAGTGCAACCACTTGTACTTATAGCTTCCGGGCCATTAGACTCTCTAAAACAATCTTCCGGTAACAGTTCAGAGTTCATTGCTTTCATCTCGATAGGCTCAGCAATTGATTTTTCAGATGCCATTAGATCATCATTTTCACAACTTTTCTCTGATAGAGACTCTGAATCCACTGTATCATCCAAGGAATCAGAAGACGACTGCTCTGATGACACATCATCTTCAGAGAACAAGTCTTCCTCCTCTTCACCTTCAGTGAGAAAGATCTCGTCTTCAATCCCATCAGTCAGAGCAATATTATCCACAAGATCAATCTGAAAATTTCCCATCAAACAATATATCACAATGCATATAAACCGAAAGTTATCAGGGAACCATATGTAATTATCAAGAGTTAGAACCAACTCAAATCTCGATAGGCACCTTATTCCAAACTTCGATCATATTGTTGATCTTATCCTGTGAAACACCAATTTGCTGCAGTACTTGTAGAACAGTAGCACGATGCTCCTCAAGATCAGGTGCGCTGGAATCCAACACATGCTGCACCAATGCATACAAAGAAAAATGTAATTTCGACCCTATACTGTTATACTCTGAAATAATTTGTATCATACAACTAAAGCAGAATTGACAGTAAACATGCACAGGGCTGAAGTAACACCTATTGATAACATGCAAATAAAATACTTCATCAGATATGTTCAATCTATGACTTTCGAGAGTGGACCTGGAAACAAGCTAACTCCACCTACCACTAACATGTCTGCCTCAGCAACTTCTTCCAGGGTGGCATGAAATGCTTCCACTAGCTGCAAACGGGGAAGTAAAGAGGTTAACAACAAGCTACAAATGGTACAATCTACAGGTGAGGAGAAAATAAGATCATATAATTTTCCTTTTTAGTTAGGAAGAAGACACTGATGTAGAAAGTGTCAAACAACACGGGGAAGATTAAAACCAATTGTTGTCGAAAGCTGGGTCCTATAAATTAAAACCAGTTTCATGGAACTCATGAAAGGTGTAGTGATAATGTCATGTGGAGCCAGTATTATAGACGCCCCGGTCAAGCCCAGAAGAAGCCAGGTGCCGAGGCTCCCCCCACCCCACCCCACCACGCCCGAGCGCTCAGGCGGCAACCACCCACAGTAGCTATGCACTTGGGAGTTGGGAGCCTAGGCCGTGACAGAGAAGGTTATGTAGGATTTAGCAAAGGTCGAGATAACAACTAAATGGATTTTTTGCTGCTCCCTGAATCATGCTACCTGCTTTTACCTGGTTATTCCACCACAATCTGTCACACATAACAAATATACATTCTATATGATGTAGTCAGAACTGATTCTCCAATAAAAATGTAATCACTAACAAGATTACCTGTACAGGCAAATCTGATATGAAGCCAACGGTATCACTGAGAAGTATTTTTCTCCTGAATTGAGTTTTGAAAAAAAGAGGTTATGCGCTGAACATGCCCAAACTACACAGTTGCATCAACATATTATAGCAGACAGAAAAATTGCTATGTTACCCTGATGGAAGAATCACACTGCGTAATCGAGGATCTACTGTTGCAAATAATCTGCATTGAATAGGGACATAATTTACCTCTGCATTAATGTTGTATACCGAATACAGAGTAAAGTTAATTTTCAGCATACCTATCATCACTGTATAGACCAGCTCCAGAAAGTGCACTCACTAGAGTAGATTTTCCCTAATGAAATAGCATCAGCGAACTCACGTCAGGGATAAGCTTAGATCGTAGAGAACTCAAATATATTTCACGTATTAAATAGGTCACGTAGTCCTCGCTCCGTCCCAAAATAAGTGTCTTTGATTTAGTACAACTTTACAAATTAAGTCACTTATCTTGTGACGGAGGGAGTATTAATCTAGAGTATCAGATGATATAAACATCTAAGATGAAATAAATGAACAAACTGTCATAGTAGATCCACATACAGCATTTGTATATCCGACGACTGCTACAGTTACAAGGTCTTGACCAAAGGAGCCACCATGCCTCTTTCGACTCGAACGTTGTATCGCCCTAGTTCGGCGTACGTCTTCAATTTGAGCTAACAAGCTTAGACGACGTTCTTGGATTCTGGATGAGATGCCGGAAAAATATGAGAAATTGTTTCATGAACTGATGTGCAGATACTTGTCTATCTACTGTTAGGCACCTCCTGCGTTGTAGTTGAAGTTCCGTTTCACCAGCACCACTCATGAAACCCCGTCCGCCACTTCCTCTCCTAAGAACAGAACAGAACAGTGACATGAGCCTTAAATGCCAAGCAAAAGAAATTTACGCTGGAATAATTTCTGATAAGTTCGCTAGGGAGAATTTTTCATTCCAAATCTTTTGTGTAACATATTCAAAAGTTTCGTAGAACATCTGTAGAATTTATGAATTTAGTTGAAAAGTGATCAATTCTTGCGCTTCTTCAAAAGCAAAACCTTTTTTCCCAATGGCCAAACACAGAGAAGAGCAAAAGAACAATTCATGGCAGAAGGGAGTTTGCAAGAGTTTAAAATGGCACAAGAAAAAAAGAAACATTACACGATGAAGGATGGACTTTAAACCTCCATGTGAACCTCTAATCAGAGCATACAACAAATTAGACCACCATGGTAATTTGAATGGAAAATGAATTTGATAACTTTATTAATACAATGATTCATACTTTGCCATGTCAGTTCGAAAAGATAAAAGGTTTCCTATATTTTAAGAGTTAGAATAATTATTGATCCATGAAGCACTGACACACTGACCTATGCAGATCTAGAGCTTCGCAAGCTTGGCCTATTTATGTTATCAAACAAGACTCTCACATGGCCATCTTTTTGCTCTGAAAGACACGTGACACAAAACAAGGGTTTCGACTATCGAGGAGTACATTCGCTAGTTGATAAGGAGGCAAAAACATCTATTGTACTAGTGCCACAAGCAAAAAAAAAAAAGCGATGAGAATTCTATCCCTTTCTATCCATCATAAGTTGCTGGCATGATGCTCAATCTACTATGGTTTCAACTGTATTGCAAAAAGTACTACTCAAGAGTCAACACTACCTGAAAGCAAGAGTTGATCTTCAAACTGATAAAAATAAAAACTTAAAAAGGCACCAGTCTCCTGCAAGAGATTTCATGGTTTGTCCCTTCTCACAGGCAGATCACCATAAAGTGCTCAAGTACAATATAATCGACCAAAATTTGACAAGTTTCAGGCTGAAAATCAACTGGTGAACATGCATACACAGTAGCACCATGCAGGAGAAAACTTTCACAAGATTAATTCATACAATAAATTATTGACCACAGTAGGATGTAATTAAAAGGAAGCATACCCTCGAGCACTGACAACTTCAGCTTCCCCACTTGCACCAAAAGCTAGTTTTCCACCTGGGCCGCGAACACGGACAAGCCTAGTCTTCATGTACATCAGAGCTGCTAACTCTGACTGTACCAAGCAAACGACAAAGTGAAATAAGTAAATAAACATCAATATTCGGTTCTTCTCATTAATATTTAATATAATACAAATAACGAGACCCTGCATAGATCCACAAATGATGTGACAGAGTAGCATGCAGTCCAATATAAGATAAAATGCACCTGTAGCTTTGCTTCCTTTGTTTCAGCATGAGCATTGAATATCTCAATTATAAGGCCCACACGATCTAAAACTGGCTTTCCCCAGGCAACCTACCAACCAAAATATAAGACAAAAACCAAATAAAGCATCAGGAAGTCGGAAATACACATTTCTTGGTAACTTCAAATAAATTCAACTCAGGAGACTTGCCTCCAAGTTCCTCTGTTGGACCCCAGAGAGGAGCGTATTAACAAAAACTGCATCTAATTCTTCCTGATAGGATCAATGCAAATACCAGGTATTAAGATTTGAAAAACAAAATGAAGAGTACTCCCTCTGTAAAGAAATATAAGATCATTTAGATCACTAAAGTAGTCCTAAACAATATGTTTTACCACATATACCATAATATGCGACATTTTTGCACGCAGTATAGAAACAACCAGAAGCAACTAAATACAAAAGCATAAAAAGGAAAAAAATAATAGACGGGACACTGTACAAGAGGCAAGAGAAATGTGCACCTTTTCGTCCAATGCCCTCAGGTAACACTTGATATTATCCACAGTTCCAGGTCCAAAATACGTATCTGGCATGATGAGTTGTGAGATCAGATAAACATTTGTAGTCCTAAACAAGCCACATCAATAAGAATACCTAAGTGGGAAGACGAATTTCAAATGCTAGCAAAAATGGTTCAACATGAGTTATAAAATAACTACAAATGGGCAATGGTACAAAATTCAAGTGCATATATCGACCTTTATAAGAGCCAAGTGTATGACCCTCTTGCTTACCAATCCAACTCCAGGATATACATAACTCTTTTTGGCAGTGTATATTAATCTAGAAGGCTAAGCTCTTAAGTTTTGCAGAGTAACCCTGCACTTTTCGAAAGGGTTGGCAAAAGCAGATCTCTGCTTAAAACCCAAAAAATAATGATAACTCGCAAGAAGCGCTTTGTATCCTTGCTCTTATGATGAGAACGAGTCTATGAACCCACAGCCTCAACCATCAAAACTGTATGCTCTGCCACTGGAGCTGCGGTGTCACACTGATGTAACTTTAATAACACAAATAATACACCATAAATATGCAAGAAAGAATATATCACTATGACAAGACTTCAAAATAATAGAACCATTGCATCACAGTGAAACATGTATAGTAACTAAATTCTTGGTGCCAGATTGCAGCTACATGACTTCCACTTCATACCATATCAAACAGAGATCTAGGGGCTCTATAGAATGTGTTCCATCACAAAATATACCCTAATCTCAGGTAACTTGGACTAAACTACGAGCCATTCAAAGCAGCATTATCCCAATTTGATCAAGACTCGAATGACTAGGCGAAAACAATGCAGGCATGAGCCATGACCAGCGCCCTGCGTATACTACCACGGTGTAGCTTAAACAATCGTGGAAGAAGAAGCTAAATGTGCCTCCTCCTACCAACACACAATCCCCTATCAGACAACGAGGTAAATTTAAGTAAGCCTAATTGAGCAGTCTAATTCATGCATACTCGCGGATCTTAAGAATTTGGCCACAATAGTCCCCATAAATATGGAACTGGAACGCGATTCTTATTCGCAGTTGTCAATGCAACCCCAAAGCAAAAACACTCCCACTTGAGCTAAGCAGTAGGCACGGAGAGGTTAGTTGGGTACCGGCATGGTTGCGGCCGCGGGAGGCGGGGTTCTGGACGACGAGGTGCGGCGGCGCGCCCTTGGCGGCGGACTCGGCGTGTTCGAAGCCGTCGCGGGACTCCTCGAGGGAACTGGCGAGGTTGAGCGCCTCGGAGAGCTTGGAGTCGAGGAGGGCGCCACGGCGGAGGCGCGGCTGCACCACCAGCAGGCGCGGCGGGTGCGCGGGGTCACGGGAAAGCACGAAGAGGCCGCGCATGAGGCCCTCGTCCTCGGGCTCGGGGGGCGGCGCGGTGGGGGACGAGCGCTTGCCGCGGCCGGTGGAGAGGGCGCGGAGGGGAGGGGTCGCCGGTGAGGGCTGGCGGTGCAGGTGGGCGCCGAGGCGCGAGATGGCGGCGCGGAGCATCGCGGGCGGCGCCGACGGGGGTCCGGGGATGTGGGGGCGGGTCCACCGGTCGGGAGCGGGGTGACGAGAGAGTGCGCAGCTTTTGCTTGTTTTAGCAAGTTCGGTTTGGCTGGATCGGATCCGATGGCACGTAGCGGTCGGCGAGAGGCCGAGGGAGTCGCTACGACGGTGCGCCGTCGGGTCGGCGCTCGGCACAGCAAGAGCGGCAGGCGATCGTGCACTGCTGTGAGCTGTGAAATGCGGAAGGTGTCCGTAGACCGTCGTTGTGCTAGACTTCAGCATAGTTTGCGGCTTGCCCAGCTATGATCACCTGCTTTCGAGTTCCTTCGTCTCAGAGCATTACAGCCGGTGGCAAATCCGACCCCTCAAATGCAAGCGGACACGGCCGGACACGTCTGCAGACACTGACCTAACACCCCTCAAATAATGTAATCAATATCCGGACACCTCAATTATCATATCTCAAATCCATACAAACTCATGCAACCACGTCAATGCACACACATCGTCCGGCTACTCCATCACTACTAACTAAACATGCCATCGGATTACCAAAATTTGGTAATGTTTGGCTATGGTGGAGTTCATCCACGCCTACCCTTGCCCTTCCCGGTGCCCTTGCCGTCCTTCTCGTGAAAGTACCGGTCAAAGACGCAGTACGGATCGACCCGGATCTGCTCGTCGCCGGAGCTGTCCTTGTCGTCGTTGTCCTCCTTCTCCTCCTTCAGTGGCAGTCCGGCCATGGCACGGACCGTCCGATTATGCTCTCCGGGCGAGGGCGCGCGTGTTCCTCCGCTGCCGTTTCTTCACAATGCGGGTGCGGATGGCTTCCTCCTCTGCGGCCGCCTGCGCCGCCGCATCAGCCGCCGCCATTTCCACCGCGATACGGGCCTCGACGACCCTTATCCTCTCCTTCCCACAGCGGGCCGCCCGTTCCCGGTGGGACTCATAGTCTACCCGACCGGTGATGGGGAAGGAGAGGTGTTCCGGCTGTCGGGGCCGCGAGGATCCAGCACCAGAGGACCCAGGCGCCCAGTGAGCCGACGCTATGGCGTCGCGGCGGACGGATCCGTCTGTTGGCCGGGCGCTATCCTCCCGAGAGCGGCGGAATGCAATGCGGACTGCCATTGCCTCATTCAACCCACACGGGATGACACCCTAGTCGATGGATCCAGACTGGTCGGAGTCCGATCCACTGCCTGCCATGCCGGAGAAGGCCGGAAAACCGCCGGAGGTGAGCTCGGGTGGCGGAGGGGAGTGGAGTGAAGTGGCTAGGGTTTGCTCCGGCGAGCGGATGGGGACGAATATATGGGGGTCGGGTGGGCCAGGATGGGCCGGGTCCGACGTGGTGTGCGCGCCCGGGCGCCCCCATATCCGCCCCATATTTGGGCTGGATATGAGGGGTGCTAGTCAGCCCAGGCGGGTTTGAGACGTCCGGCCGTAGATGCTCTTAAATCTCCATCGGCCAAAATATTCAAACCCAGTTACTATAATTAAAAGACTGCTAACTACTCCCTCTGTCCCATAATTGTTAGAAATATGCCCTAGAGGCAATAATAAAGTGGTTATTATTATATTTTCTTAATCATAATAAAGATTTATTATTCATGCTAGAATTGTATTGATTGGAAACTTAAATACATGTGTGAATACATAAGCAAATACCAAGTCCTTAGCATGCCTCTACTAGACTAGCTCGTTGATCAAAAGATGGTTAAGGTTTCCTGACCATAGACATGAGTTGTCATTTGATAGCGGGATCATTAGGAGAATGATGTGATGGACAGGACCAATCCGTTAGCTTAGCATATGATCGTTCAGTTTATTGCTACTGCTTTCTTAAATGTCAAATACATATTCCTTCGACCATGAGATCATGCAACTCCCGGATACCGGAGGAATACCTTGTGTGCTATCAAACATCACAACGTAACTGGGTGATCATAAAGATGCTCTACAGGTATTTCCGAAGGTGTCTGTTGAATTGGCGTGAATCGAGATTGAGATTTGTCACTCCGTATGACGGAGAGGTATCTCTGGGCCCTCTCGGTAAGACAACATCACAAGAAGCTTGCAAGCAAAGTGACTAAGGAGTTAGTTATAAGATGATGTATTACGGAACGAGTAAAGAGACTTACCAGTAACGAGATTGAACTAGGTATGAAGATACCGATGATCGAATCTCGGTCAAGTAACATACCGACGGACAAAGAAAACTACGTATTTGTCATAAATGTTCGACCGATAAAGATCTTCGTAGAATATGTAGGAACCAATATGGGCATCCAGGTCCCGCTATTGGTTATTGACCGGAGAAGCGTCTCGGCCATGTCTACATCATTCTCGAACCCGTAGGGTCCGCACGCTTAATGTTCGTTGACGATATAGTATTATATGAGTTATGTATGTTGGTGACCGAATGTTGTTCGGAGTCCCGGATGAGATCACGGACATGACGAGGAGCTCCGGAGTGGTCCGGAGGTAAATATTGATATATAGGATGATATGGTTGGGCCAAGGGGTAAGGCCCACGGGGCTTTAGGTCGGTGCAAAAGGAAGTTTTGCGGAGGTCAGGGACCAGATGCCAGGGATCCTGGCGTCTGGCCCTAGGCCAGACGTCGAGGCCCATGGCGTCTGGTCCCAGACGCCGAGGACCGTGGCGTCTGGTACTGGAAACCGAGAAGGACTCTTCCTTGCGTTCCAAACCGACTTTGAGGAGGCTCTTTCTTCAAGAAATCACCCCAGGGCTCAACATATAAATAGAGGAGCAGAGCTAGCCCCTGGGGGACACCACGATTCACCAAGCCGTGTGTCGACGCCCCCTTTCCTTCTAGTTCGTCCTCCGTCCTAAATCCGTTGTGCTTGGCGAAGCCGTGCGGAAATAGTTTCACCACAACCGTCACCACGCCGTCGTGCTGCTGGAACTCATCTACTACTTTGCCTCTCTTGCTGGATCAAGAAGGCGAGGACGTCATCGAGCTGAACGTGTGCTGAACGCGGAGGTGCCGTACGTTCAGTACTTGAACGGGATGGATCGTGAAGGTGTACGACTACATCAACCGCGTTGATAAACGCTTCCGCTTAGCGATCTACAAGGGTATGTAGATGCTCTCCCCCTCTCGTAGGTATACATCTCCATGGATAGATCTTGCGTGTGCGTAGATTTTTTTTTGTTTTCCATGCAACATTCCCCAACAGTGGCATCATGAGCCAGGTCTATGCGTAGATGATATGCACGAGTAGAACACAAAGGGGTTGTGGGCGGTGATGTTCATATTGCTTACCACCAATGTCTTATTTTGATTCGGCGGTATTGTGGGATGAAGCGGCTCGAACCAACCTTACATGTCCACGTACATGAGACCGGTTCCACTGACTAACATGTAACTTGTTTTGCATAAAGGTGGCCGGCGGGTGTCTGTTTTTCCCACTTTAGTTAAATCTAATTTGACTACGATGGTCCTTGCAGAAGGTTAGAAGGCAACTTGATAATCACCGTTGTGGTTTTGCGTAGGTAAGAACGGTTCTTGCTAGTTGCCCGTAGCAGCCACGTAAAACTTGCAACAACAAAGTAGAGGACGTCTAACTTGTTTTTGCAGGGTATGTTGTGATGTGATATGGTCAAGATGTGATTTGATATATGTTGATGTATGAGATGATCATGTTCTGTAATAAGTTCACGACTTGCATGTCGATGAGTACGACAACCGGCAGGAGCCTTAGGGTTGTCTTTAATTATTGTATGACCTGCGTGTCAATCACTAAGCGCCATGTAATTACTTTACTTTATCGCTATATATTAGCAATAGTTGTAGAAGCAATAGTTGGCGAGACGACCCCGACGCAACGATGGAGATCAAGGTGTCACGCCGGTGACGATGGAGATCATGCTGATGCTTTGGAGATGAAGATCAAAAGCACAAGATGATGATGGCCATATCATGTCACATATTTTGATTGCATGTGATGTTTATCCTTTATGCATCTTATTTTGCTTAGAACGATGGTAGCATTATAAGATAATCCCTTCACTTAATTTCAAGATAAAAGTGTTCTCCCTGAGTATGCACCGTTGCTAAAGTTCGTCGTTTCAAAGCACCTCATGATGATCGGGTGTGATAGACTCTACGTTCACATACAACGGGTGTAAAAGCTAGTTTCGCACATGCAGAATACTTGGGTTAAACTTGACGAGCCTAGCATGTACAGACATGGTCTCGAAACATTGGAGACCGAAAAGTCAAACGTGAGTCATATAGTAGATATGATCAACATAGAGATGTTCACCATTGAAGACTATCCCATCTCACGTGATGATCAGACATGGGTTAGTTGATTTGGATCATGTATCACTTAGACAACTTGAGGGATGTTGATTTAAGTGGGAGTTCATTAGTAATTTGATTATTTGGACTAAAATTTATCATGAACTTAGTCTTAATAGTTTTTGCATATCTATATCGTAGATCAATGGCCCGTGCTTCCGTTCCCTTGAATTTTAATGCGTTCCTAGAGAAAGCTAAGTTGAAAGATGATGGTAGCAACTACACGGACTGGGTCCGTAACTTGAGGATTATCCTCATTGCTGCATAGAAGAATTATGTCCTTGATGCACTGCTAGGTGACAGACCTGCTGCAGGAGCTGATGCAGATGTTATGAACGTCTGGCAGGCTCGATCTAATGACTACTTGATAGTTCGGTGTGCCATGCTTTACGGCTTAGAACTGGGACTTCAAAGATATTTTGAACGCCACGGAGCATATGGGATGTTCCAAGAGCTGAAGTTGATATTTTAAGCTAATACCCGGGTTGAGAGATATGAAGTCTCCAACAAGTTCTATAGCTGTAAGATGGAGGAGAACAGTTCTGTCAGTGAACACATACTCAAAATGTCTGGGTATCATAACCACTTGACTCAGCTGGGAATTGATCTTCCAGTTGAGAGTGTTATTGACAGAGTTCTTCAGTCACTACCACCAAGCTACAAAGGCTTCGTGATGAACTATAATATGCAAGGGATGACGAAAACGATTCTCGAGCTCTTCGCGATGCTGAAATCGACGGAGGTAGAAATCAAGAAAGAGCATCAAGTGTTGATGGTTAACAAGACCACTAGTTTCAAGAAAAAGGGCAAGGGAAAGAAAGGGAACTTCAAGAAGAATGGCAAGCAAGTTGCCGCTCCCGTGAAGAAGCCCAAAGCTGGACCCAAGCCTGAAACTGAGTGCTTCTACTGCAAAGGAAATGGTCACTGGAAGCGGAACTGCCCCAAGTACTTGGCAGATAAGAAGGATGGTGAAAGGGCATGTAGCCCCTAAGTGTGGTTTTGGTAATTAATGGTAATCTCTATGGACTAATGTTTTCATTGAGATACATTTGAAGGTATTGTCCATAGAAGGTGCATCAAGGATATTAGAAGGAATCAAGGATGAAGTCCAAAATCTCTATGGACTAATGTTTTCATTGAGATATATTTGAAGGTATTGTCCATAGAAGGTGCATCAAAGATATTATAAGGAATCAAGGATGAAGTCCATATATATGAAGATATATTTGCTCTAAGCTTTGGTATTAACGGACAATTCCTATGGAACATCAAGTGCATTGTATCCTATATGAAGAAATGCTCCATAGTGATGCATGAAGCATGTTGGATTTATGTGGGAAGAGTTCCATCAAAAGCCTCCCTAAGAAGTCCTCATGGTGGAGTTCATTAGAGGATCTCAAAGATTGACATGTGTGGGCTTATAAAAATCAAGAGCTTGAGAGAATAATCAAATAGAAGAATTCAAGTTATGGTTTTGAGTCAAAAGGTCATGGTAAGCTCATGTGTTGTGTTTTCCATTGATCAAGTCTTGAAACAAGCAACTAGAGTGAAGAATTCATTATGCCTCTCAAGAGATTATGATGGAGTTTTAGAAGAGCATGTGGTGACCAAGATGATATTCATAGCGGAACTTGATATGGTCATGAAAGAGTCTTTTGTGATATTGTCTTGAAGCAATGAAGCGAAATGAGAGTTCATTATGGATTTCAAGAAACCAATATACAGCATGAAGTGAAGATGTTGGTTGACCAAGATGAAGCTCGAAGATTATCTAGATGGTCAACTCACAAAGTGCAATCTTTGTACCACGTGGGATCAAGTGATCTAGTGGTATGGTAAGTAATTATGAATTGTGCTTTATTACCTAACCCATACTATGTGTTTGTTATGTCTATATGGGTTAGGTATTTCTCATGGGCTTGCATCAAAAGGAAAGATTTCAAGTAGCCTATGTGTGGATGACATCAAGTGGTGATGGCCATCGGGTTCGAGGAGTCCAAGTGCAAGATGAGAAGCCGGAGGTTATATGCTTTGAAGCTTTGATGTCTACTACACAACTTGTTCTTGTAGACTCGTGTTGGGCCTCCAAGCGCAGAGTTTTGTAGGACAGTAGAAAATTTCCCTCAAGTGGTTGACCTAAGGTTTATCAATTCGTGGGAGGCGTAGGATGAAGATGGTCTCTCTCTCAAATAACCCTGCAACCAAAAAATAAAAAGTCTCTTGTGTCCCCAACACACCAAATACAATGGTAATTTGTATAGGTGCACTAGTTCGGTGAAGAGATGGTGATACAAGCGTAGTAATGATAGTAGATATTGATTTTTGTAATATGAACAATAAAAAATAGCAAGGTAGCAATTGATAAAACAGAACACAAAACGGTATTGCAATGCTTGAAAATGAGGCCTAGGGTCCGTACTTTCACTAGTGCAATCTCTCAACAATGCTAATATAATTGGATCATATAACCATCCCTCAACGTGCGATGAAGAATCACTCCAAAGTTCCTATCTAGCGGAGAACATAAGAAGAAATTGTTTGTAGGGTACGAAACCACCTCAAAGCTATTCTTTCCGATCAATCTATCCTAGAGTTCATACTAAAATAACACCAAGCTATTCTTTCCGATCGATCTAACCAAGAGTTCATACTAAAAAAACACCATATGATACACATCAACCAACTCTAATGTCACCTAGATATTCCAATGTCACCGCGAGTATCCGTGAGTTGATTATGCGATGTGCATCAAATAATTTCAGATTCATAATACTCAATCCAACACGAAGAACCTCAAAGAGTGCCCCAAGATTTCTACCAGAGAAATAAGGACGAAAACGTGCATCAACCCCTATGCATAGATTACCCCAATGTCACCTCAGGAATCCGTGAGTTGAGTTGGTGAACGTAGCAGAATTTTAAAATTTTCTACGCATCACCAAGATCAATCTATGGAGTCATCTAGCAACGAGTGAGAGGGGAGTGTATCTACATACCCTTGTAGATCGCGAGCGGAAGCGTTCAAGAGAACGGGGTTGATGGAGTCGTACTCGTCGTGATCCAAATCACCGATGACCGAGCGCCGAACGGACGGCACCTCCGCGTTCAACACACGTACGGAGCAGAGACGTCTCCTCCTTCTTGATCCAGCAAGGGGGGAGGAGAGGTTGATGGAGATCCAGCAGCACGACGGTGTGGTGGTGGAAGCAGCGGGATTTCAGCAGGGCTTCGCCAAGCGCTACTGGAGGAGGAAGAGGTGTCACGGGAGGGAGAGGGAGGCGCCAGGGGCTGAGCTCTTTCTCCCATGCACCTCCCCACTATATATAGGGGTGGAGGGGGCTGGTTTCTTGCCCTCCAAGTCCATTGGGGCGTTGGCAAAGGTGGAAGGAAAGAAATCCCATCCTTTCCCTTCCCCACCGATTGTTATCCCCCTTTTTTAGGGATCTTGATCTTATCCCTTCGGGATATGATCTTATTCCTTCTAAGGGGGAATCTTGGTGCGCCTTGACTAGGGGTGTGGGGCCTTGCCCCCACTACCCACGTTCATGTGGGTCCCCCCCATGCAGGTGGGCCCCACTCTGGAACCTTCTAGAACCTTCTCGGTACAATACCGAAAAATCCCGAACATTTTCCGGTGGCCAAAATAGGACTTCCCATATATAAATCTTTACCTCCGGACCATTCCGGAACTCCTCGTGACGTCCAGGATCTCATCCGAGACTCCGAACAACCTTCAGGTTACCGCATACTAATATCTCTATAACCCTAGCGTCACCGAACCTTAAGTGTGTAGACCCTACGGGTTCGGGAGACACGCAGACATGACCGAGACGACTCTCCGGTCAATAACCAACAGCGGGATCTGGATACCCATGTTGGCTCCCACATGCTCCTCGATGATCTCATCGGATGAACCACGATGTCGAGGATTCAATCAATCCCGTACGCAATTCCCTTTGTCTATCGGTACGATACTTGCCCGAGATTCGATCGTCGGTATCTCGATACCTTGTTCAATCTCGTTACCGGCAAGTCTCTTTACTCGTTTCCGTAACACATCATCCCGTGAACAACTCCTTGATCACATTGAGCTCATTATGATGATGTCCTACCGAGTGGGCCCAGAGGTACCTCTCCGTTACATGGAGTGACAAATCCCAGTCTCGATTCGTGCCAACCCAACAGATACTTTTGAAGATACCCGTAGTGCACCTTTATAGCCACCCAGTTACGTTGTGACGTTTGGTGCACCCAAAGCACTCCTACGGTATCCGGGAGTTGCACAATCTCATGGTCTAAGGAAAAGTTACTTGACATTGGAAAAGCTTTAGCAAACGAACTACACGATCTAGTGCTAGGCTTAGGATTGGGTCTTGTCCATCACATCATTCTCCTAATGATGTGATCCCGTTATCAATGACATCCAATGTCCATGGTCAGGAAACCGTAACCATCTATTGATCAACGAGCTAGTCAACTAGAGGCTTACTAGGGACATGTTGTGGTCTATGTATTCACACATGTATTACGATTTCCGGATAACACAATTATAGCATGAATAACAGACAATTATCATGAACAAGGAAATATAATAATAACCATTTTATTATTGCCTCTAGGGCATATTTCCAACAGTCTCCCACTTGCACTAGAGTCAATAATCTAGTTACATTGTGATGAATCGAACACCCATAGAGTACTGGTGTTGATACCACTGTTGGGGAACGTAGCAGAATTTTAAAATTTTCTACGCATCACCAAGATCAATCTATGGAGTCATCTAGCAACGAGTGAGAGGGGAGTGTATCTACATACCCTTGTAGATCGCGAGCGGAAGCGTTCAAGAGAACGGGGTTGATGGAGTCGTACTCGTCGTGATCCAAATCACCGATGACCGAGCGCCGAACGGACGGCACCTCCGCGTTCAACACACGTACGGAGCAGAGACGTCTCCTCCTTCTTGATCCAGCAAGGGGGGAGGAGAGGTTGATGGAGATCCAGCAGCACGACGGTGTGGTGGTGGAAGCAGCGGGATTTCAGCAGGGCTTCGCCAAGCGCTACTGGAGGAGGAAGAGGTGTCACGGGAGGGAGAGGGAGGCGCCAGGGGCTGAGCTGTTTCTCCCATGCACCTCCCCACTATATATAGGGGTGGAGGGGGCTGGTTTCTTGCCCTCCAAGTCCATTGGGGCGTTGGCAAAGGTGGAAGGAAAGAAATGCCATCCTTTCCCTTCCCCACCGATTGTTATCCCCCTTTTTTAGGGATCTTGATCTTATCCCTTCGGGATATGATCTTATTCCTTCTAAGGGGGAATCTTGGTGCGCCTTGACTAGGGGTGTGGGGCCTTGCCCCCACTACCCACGTTCATGTGGGTCCCCCATGCAGGTGGGCCCCACTCCGGAACCTTCTAGAACCTTCTCGGTACAATACCGAAAAATCCCGAACATTTTCCGGTGGCCAAAATAGGACTTCCCATATATAAATCTTTACCTCCGGACCATTCCGGAACTCCTCGTGACGTCCAGGATCTCATCCGAGACTCCGAACAACCTTCGGGTTACCGCATACTAATATCTCTATAACCCTAGCGTCACCGAACCTTAAGTGTGTAGACCCTACGGGTTCGGGAGACACGCAGACATGACCGAAACGACTCTCCGGTCAATAACCAACAGCGGGATCTGGATACCCATGTTGGCTCCCACATGCTCCTCGATGATCTCATCGGATGAACCACGATGTCGAGGATTCAATCAATCCCGTACGCAATTCCCTTTGTCTATCGGTACGATACTTGCCCGAGATTCGATCGTCGGTATCTCGATACCTTGTTCAATCTCGTTACCGGCAAGTCTCTTTACTCGTTTCCGTAACACATCATCCCGTGAACAACTCCTTGATCACATTGAGCTCATTATGATGATGTCCTACCGAGTGGGCCCAGAGGTACCTCTCCGTTCCATGGAGTGACAAATCCCAGTCTCGATTCGTGCCAACCCAACAGATACTTTCGGAGATACCCGTAGTGCACCTTTATAGCCACCCAGTTACGTTGTGACGTTTGGTGCACCCAAAGCACTCCTACGGTATCCGGGAGTTGCACAATCTCATGGTCTAAGGAAAAGTTACTTGACATTGGAAAAGCTTTAGCAAACGAACTACACGATCTAGTGCTAGGCTTAGGATTGGGTCTTGTCCATCACATCATTCTCCTAATGATGTGATCCCGTTATCAATGACATCCAATGTCCATGGTCAGGAAACCGTAACCATCTATTGATCAACGAGCTAGTCAACTAGAGGCTTACTAGGGACATGTTGTGGTCTATGTATTTACACATGTATTACGATTTCCGGATAACACAATTATAGCATGAATAACAGACAATTATCATGAACAAGGAAATATAATAATAACCATTTTATTATTGCCTCTAGGGCATATTTCCAACATGATACACATCAACCAACTCTAATGTCACGTAGATATTCCAATGTCACCGCGAGTATCCGTGAGTTGATTATGCGATGTGCATCAAATAATTTCAGATTCATAATACTCAATCCAACACGAAGAACCTCAAAGAGTGCCCCAAGATTTCTACCAGAGAAATAAGGACGAAAACGTGCATCAACCCCTATGCATAGATTACCCCAATGTCACCTCAGGAATCCGTGAGTTGAGTGCCAAGACATAGATCAAGTGCTCTCAAATCCAACAAAGTATTCAATCCGATAAGAACGAAATCTCAAAGTGAAAACTCAATTCACAACAAGATAGAGAGGGGAAAACACCATATGATCCAACTATATTAACAAAGTCTGTGATACATCAAGATCGTGACATCTCAAGAACACGAGAAAGAGAGAGAGAGAGATTAAACACATAGCTACTGGTACAAACCCTCAGCCCCAAGGGTGGACTACTCACTCCTCATCATGGTGGCCGTCGGGATGATGAAGATGGCCACCGGTAATGATTTCCCCCTCCGGCAGGGTGCCGGAACATGGTCTAGATTGGTTTTTCGTGCCTACAGAGGCTTGCGGCGGCGGAACTTCTGATCTAGGGTTATTTCTGATGGTTTCTCTATTTATAGGATTTTTTGGCATTGGTTTCACGTGAAGATGGGCCTCGAGATAAGCACAACCCACCGGGGCAAGCCAGGCCACTCTGGCGCGCCCTGGTGGGTTGTGTCCTCCTCGTGGCTCTTCTGGCCCTCCCATGAAGCTTCTATACCAAAACCATATAAAATTGTTGTAAACATGGCATGAATACTTCATAAATTATAGATACGTTGGAGATGTATCAGCATCCCCAAGCTTAATTCCTACTCGTCCTCGAGTAGACAAATGATAAAAGAAATAATTTATGAAGTGTGAATGCTAGCAAAGTGCATAAGTTTGATCAATGATAATTTCAATCACTTTTCCTAGCATCATAACAGCAACTCTTTCTCATAAAACTCATCATGATAAAGTAGCAATTGAAAACAGAATTTTTGTTGTGGAATGCTACCTATCATATTCATCATATACTCTTTATTTTGTAGCATGGACATTTGGACTTGAATGATTCAAAGCAATTGTCTATAATTTGACATGAGGACATCAATACTCAAGCATATCAACAAGCAACCATGTCTTTCAAAATATCAACACTAAAGAAAGTTATCCCTAGCCCATCATGCTCAATCATTGATCCATTCATGAAACACACTCGAATATTAGCTACATCCAATGCACAAGTATGATAATAGTGCTCCCTAGTTGGTGCTTTATAAGAGAATATGGAGACCCAAAAAAATGAAAATTGCATAAAAGTAAATAGATAGGCCCTTCGCAGAGGGAAGCAGAGATTTGTAGAGGTGCAAGAGCTCAAAGCTTAAATTGAGAGATAAAATATTTTGAGAGGCATACTTTTCCCGTTAACGAAAACGACCGAGTAATTCCCAACACTTTCCGTGCTAGATATATCATAAGCGGTTCCCAAACATAAAATAAAGTTTATTCCTTTTTCCACCATACTTTCACACTCCACGACTAGCCGTATCCACGGGTGCCGTCCATACCAACACCTTCCAAGGAATTTATTATTCGACAACATAAAGTAAATTTCTTTTTTCATTTCGGGACTGGGCATCCCTATTACCTTTGCCACACTCTCGTGCAATGACAAGTGAATAAACACTCATCTTGAGAATAACACATCTAGCATGGAAAATATTGGCCACCCCCTGCCGCTTTGTGGGCGGTACGAGCACACAAAAAGGAAATTCATTTTGAAAATTAGAGATGGCACATACGTCTCCAATGTATCTATAATTTATGAAGTATTCATGCCATGTTTACAATAATTTTATATGGTTTTGATATGATTTGCATGGAACTAACCCGGACTGACGCTGTTTTCAGCAGAACTCCCGTGGTGTTGTTTTTTGTGCAGAAATGAAAGTTCTCCAAATGAGCTGAAACTTTTTGACGATTTTTTTTTGAACAAAAGAGACACCCGAAGCTTCGTGGGAGGGCCAGAAGAGCCACGAGGAGGGCACAACCCACCACGGCGCGCCAGAGGGGCCTGGCTTGCCCCGGTGGGTTATGCTCACCTCGAGGCCCATCTTCGCGTGATTCCAACGTTGAAAAATCCTATAAATAGAGAAACCATCAGAAATAACCCTAGATCAGAAGTTCCGCCGCCGCAAGCCTCTGTAGCAACGAAAAACCAATCTAGACCCCATTCCGGCACCGTGCCGGAGGGGGAAATCATCACCGGTGGCCATCTTCATCATCCCGGCGGCCACCATGATGAGGAGGGAGTAGTCCACCCTCGGGGCTGAGGGTTTGTACTAGTAGCTATGTGTTTAATCTCTCTCTCAGTCGTGTTCTTGAGTTGGCACGATCTTGATGTACCGCGGGCTTTGTTAATATAGTTGGATCATATGGTGTTTTCCCCTCACTATCTTGTTGTGATGAATTGAGTTTTCCCTTTGAGATTTCGTTTTTTATCGGATTGAATACTTTTATGGATTTGAGAACACTTGATGTATGTCTTGCTATGAATACCCATGGTGACAATGGGGTATCATATTAATTCACTTGATATGTGTTTTGGCACTCAACTCACGGATTCCCGAGGTGACATTGGGGTAATCTATGCATGGGGGTTGATGCACGTTCTCGTCTTTGTTTCTCCGGTAGAAATATTGGGGCACTCTTTGAGGTTCTTTGTGTTGGATTGAGTATTATGAATCTGAAATTGTTTGATGCACATCGCATAATCAACTCATGGATACTCGCGGTGACATTGGAGTATCTAGGTGACATTAGAGTTGGTTGATGTGTATTGTATCATATGGTGTTATTTTAGTACAAACTCTTGGTTAGATCGATCGAAAAGAATAGCTTGGTGTTATTTTAGTACGAACTCTAGGATAGATTGATCGGAAAGAATAGCTTTGAGGTGGTTTCGTACTCTACAAACAATTTCTTATGTTCTCCGCTAGATAGGAACTTTGGAGTGATTCTTCATCGCACGTTGAGGGATGGTTATATGATCCAATTATATTAGCATTGTTGAGAGATTGCACTAGCGAAAGTACGGACCCTAGGCCTCATTTTCAAGCATTGCAATACCGTTTATGCTCTGTTTTATCAATTGCTACCTTGCTGTTTTGTATTGTTCCTATTACAAAAATCAATATCTACTGTCATTACTACGCTTGTATCACCATCTCTTCGCCGAACTAGTGCACCTATACAAATTACCATTGTATTTGGTGTGTTGGGGACACAAGAGACTTTTTATTTTTTGGTTGCAGGGTTGTTTGAGAGAGACCCTCTTCATCCTACGCCTCCCACGGATTGATAAACTTTAGGTCATCCACTTGAGGGAAATTTGCTACTATCCTACAAAACTCTGCGCTTGGAGGCCCAACACGAGTCTACAAGAACAAGTTGTGTAGTAGACATCAAGCTTTTTTCTGGCGCCGTTGTCGGGGAGGTGAGTGCTTGAAGGTATATCTTTAGATTTTACAATTGAATCTTTTAGTTTCTTATTTTATCACTAGTTTGGTTTGTAAAAGAAAACTACAAAAAAATGGAATTGAGGTTGCATCAAATTGTTCATCTTTATAATGTCTTTCGTGAAAATGATGGAAAGGAAAATTGTGCTCAATTGATAGAGGAAGAATTCTATAAAATGTTTGACAAAAAATCTTTGAATGGTGAGCATGATTGCAATGTTGTTAGTATGAATTCTTTGAATATCCATGATGCTAATGATATGCAAAGCCATAAGCTTGGGGATGCTATGTTTGATGAACATTATATTTTTAGTCCCCCAAGTTTTGATGAGAATATTTACTATGATGAAAGCATGCCTCCTATTTATGATGATTATGGTGATGACATGTATGCTATATTGAATAATGATAACCATGAAACTTGTCATCATGATTTTAATTTTCAATCTCATGATAGTTATTTTGTTGAGTTTGCTCCCACTACTATGAATGAGAAATTTTTTGCTTATGTGGAGAGTAATAAAAAATTTATGCATGTGGATCATGAAAAGAATGCTTTATGTGATAGTTATATTGTTGAATTCATTCATGATGCTACTAAAAATTATTATGAGAGGGGAACATATGCTTTTACATATTGCAATAATGTCAAGTTTCCTCTCTATGTGTTGAAAATCTTGAAGTTTTGCGTGTTTTGCCTTACTATGCTAGTTGATTTTTGTTCCATAAGTTGTTTGCTCACAAAATCCCTATGCATAGGAAGTGGGTTAGACTTAAATGTGCTAGTCATATGCTTCATGATGCTCCCATTATGTTTCAATTCTTTACTTTTATGCGAGCATCATTGAAATCATCATGCCTAGCTAAAAGGGCATGAAAGAAAAGCGCTTGTTGGGAGACAACCCAACACTTTTACCTACTGTTTTTGTGTGTTAACATGATTAGGCTACTGTATTAATCATTTTTTATAGCTTTTATTTCAATAAAGTGCCAAGTAAAGCCTTTGGGATAGTGTGGATGATAGTTGACTTGATTCTGTGCAAAAACAGAAACTTTTGTGCCTAGTAACTGAATTGTTTAAATTCACTGGAAGGTCTAAAAACTCTGAATGTTTTATAGTTCTTGGATATACAAATTTTCTACGTTGTCTTAATTTTTCAGAATTTCTGGAGTTACAGAAGTATGACTAAAATTCAGATCTTTACGTATTGTTCTGTTTTTGACAGATTATGTTTTCAATGCATAGTTTGCTTGTTTTATGGTTTCCATGGCTTATATTGCTTAATATAAATTGTGTAAATTGTATAGTACAGTAGTAATTATTTGGAAATAATTATGAATCTTATCTTGACAGTACCAAAGTGAATGATTTGTCTTTATCATACTAACTCATCTCACGAAGTTCCGTTAAGTTTTGTGTGATTGAAGTTTTCAATTTTTGGATGAGATATCGATATGAGGAGAATAAGGAGTGACAAGACCCTAAGCTTGGGGATTCCCAAGGCACCCCAAGGTAATATTCAAGGAATATCCAAGCAACTAAGCTTGGGGATGCCCCGGAAGGCATCCCCTCTTTCGTCTTCAACATTATCGGTAACCTCACTTGAAGCTATATTTTCATTCGTCACATGATATACGTTTTGCTTGGAGCATCATTTTATTTTATTAGGATTTGCTTTTTGTTATTTGGAATAATGTTTTATATCATTTACTTCAATAAAAATGTCAAGAATAGCCTTTGCCATGCTTATTTTGCAAGTCTATGTGTTGTTGTTTGAAAACAGAAAGTTGCATGCTATTGCGTGAATTCTTGAGAAATGTCAGAATGTGATAAAATGTTGAATTTTTTTGCACAATAAGCTATGATAAATTTTATACAGTATGGTAAATTTTCAGAATTTTTGGTGTTTGGGAAGTATGGGTATAATTGCACTATTTACAGACTATCCTGTTTTGGTAGATTGCTATTATGTTTGCATATGTTTGCTTGTTTAATGATTCTATTTGAGGATATGAGTATTAAATATACAGAGGCATTTAGTATGCAATGTTAAATAATAATTTTAGTGGTTTGTTACAGTAGAGAATGATAAGGTGTTGCATTGATTCATACTAACTTTTCTCACGAGTTCTTGTTGAGTTTTGTGTGGATGAAGTTTTTAGGATTTAGGGAAACTGTGATATAAAAGGAATTAAGGAGACACAAAAGCTCAAGCTCGGGGATGACCAAGGCATCCCAAGATAATATTTCAAGAAGTCTCAAGCATCTAAGCTTGGGGATGCCCCGGTAGGCATCCCACCTTTCTTCATCAACAATTATCGGTTAGCCTCGGTTGAGCCTAAGTTTTTGCTTCTTCACATGATGTGTGCTATTTTTGGAATGTCATTTTATTTTGTTTTGCTTGCTATTTTAATAAAATACTTAGATCTGAAAGTTTCTAAATAAGATAGAGTCCTCAAATGGCTACCCATCTACTTAACTACTCATTTGATCTTCACTTATATCTTTTTGGAGTAGTTTGTCGAACACTCTCATGCTTCACTTATATTATTTTGAGAGTTTATAATAGTGATGAAAATTTAAACAAGCTATGAAATTGGTCCTAATATGATGAATATCCAAGAAGGATATAATAAAAAAATTCATATAGATCATTGGATATGATAAGTTTGATTCCTTGCAATCACTACAAAAAAAAAGACACATCCGTGACATTTTGGGCCGAACAATTTTCTTTTCTGTCATGCTTATGACACTTCTATGACGATAATATGACAAAAGCACGTATCATCATAGATGTGGTGGGCTCCTACTTCTATGACAAAAAATCATGACAGAAAATGGGCTTTTCGTCCTGGGCGGGCCGGGGACGCACCTGCATGACATTCTTTGGGCCGTCCATGACGGAAAAAATCGTGGTAGAAGCGAGGGCGAGGAAAATTTTGGGGAGTTCCCAGTTACGGTGGGTGGTCGGGGCCGAGCGATGCACGGAGGTTTGCGCGTTTCTCTCGTACACGTACGCGCGTGTGTGCGAGGCGTTGGGCTCTAACTGAACCCGAGCGATCGCACTGCTAGCTACGTTACTGAACCCGAGCGATCGATCCCTTGGCTGTTAACTGAACCCGAGCGATTCATTCGCTGCTGACTGAACCCGAGCGATTCCTTCGCTGCTGCTGCTAACTGAACCGAGCGATCGATCACTGCTGCTGCTTACTGAAGCCGATCGAGCCCCCGTGCGAGACGTAGCCAGCCGGTGTTGGTTGCCTCTCGATAAACAGTGACAGTTGCTACCGTGCGCGCGGTACGTAGAACGAGTCGAGACGTGGTGAGTCGAGCCGGTTGGTTGGCTGTGGATGAACAGTTCCCGGTGGGGGTTGGATGAACAGGACCCCGTGGTAGTAGGCCGTTGCCGCTGGATGAACAGGACCCCGAGGAGGCCGCCACACCCCAGCTGGTTGGGGGTGGATGAACAGGACCCCGTGGAGGCTCCATAAACAGTAGGCGGTGGAGGCTGGATGAACAGTAGCTAGTGGAGGCTGGAGGAGGTCGACGGTGGATGAACGGTAGCCCGTGGAGGATGGAGCGAGGCAGTAGACGGTGGATGAACAGGACCCCGTTTCAACCGTAGGCGCTCCAATAGAAGTCCGTTTCCTCCGTTTTGTGGTACGCCACACCCCTCCCGATCAACAGCACCCCGTTTCAACCGTAGGCGCTCGAACAGAAGACCGTTTCCTCCGTTCTGCGGTACGCTAGACCCTTCCCGATGAACAGGACCCCGTTTCGACCGTACGCGGTCGAACAGAAGACCGTTTTCCTTTGTTTTGCGGTAGCCAGACCCCGTTCCGGCTGTTCCGTCCAAGCCAGTTGGCTCCCGTTGAACACGACACATTCCGACCCAGTCTGTTGCCTCCCGATGAACAGGACGCTGTTTCTCCGTTCCGACCCAGCCGGTTGGCTGCCGATGAACAAGACGCCGTTGCTGCTGTCCGTTGCCTCTCCATGTACACGAGCCCTGGCCGTACGTATGTGCGAGTAGGCGTTCGAGACCCCGCCCGTATGTACGTATGTGGCCGTATTTTTTGGCATCTGGTTGTACATACGTGTACACGGTTTTGACTGGAATGCATGAACTGCTACGTCGGGGGCTCTACTACTACACGTGCCACTGCTTGCTCGGCCATGGTTCATCATTGCAGAGAGACCGATCGACCAGTATGTACGTACACGTTCGCGACCAGACAGACAACCCTACGTATGGTTCGACCGGGTGGGTCCCAACTGTCATGGAGGATAAGGAGGCACTTCCTTGCGTGCGAAGATATAATTGGTGGGTCCCAGCTGTCAGGGGGAAACTTTTTTTCGCAAAAGACAGAGGCCCTTCCGGTGGGTCCCCACTGTTAGGTGGAGGAATAATTATTTTACGCGTAATAAGGAGGCACTTACTTGCTGCGGCCGTGGACCCAGCTGTCAGCCTCTCCACGTACAGCCCTCTTCCGATGGAAGTCGTTCCTTGACCATGTTGACCACGCCGCGCTGAGAGCACCAAGGCGGTGGACGGCGGCGAGGCCTAGGAAGGGGACGATGCGGAGCCGGGGAAGACGCGGCAGTGCCTGCCCACGCGGAGGGGAGTACGAGGGTTGACTGGTTCGGCTGCGGTGTGGGGCTGCCGTCGCCGTAGAATAACAGGGGTTGTGGGTGAGTAGAGGGATGGCCTGGCCAGCGGTTAGAGTAGGAGGGGGCGGTGAGGCCTGCGCGGCAGCACAGCCGGCCACGGGAGGCAGGAGCAGGCGGCACGGCCCGCGATGGTTTGGGCGGCTGGAGCAAGAAGACCAGAGGTTGAAAAAGCACGACGGCCGTTGGATGGACATCGTACGATCACTGCAGCTAGAATCGTTTATATTGACTAAGTTGACAAAACCCTGCGTCCGCGTCAACTTAGTAGGCCCACAAGTCAGCCTCCAAATATGGTGGGTCCCACCTAGCAGCGGGGCTATTCATTTTTTTGTGCGTAATAAGGAGGCACTTCCTTGCGTGCGAAGATATAGCTGGTGGGTCCGAGCTGTCAGCGGGAGGAACTTTTTTTCGCGAAATACAGAGGCGCTTCCAGTAGGTCCCTGCTGTCAGGTGGAGGAATCATTATTTTGCGTGTAATAAGGAGGCACTTCCTTGCGTGTGGCCATGGACCCAGCTGTCATCCTCTCCATGTTTGACCACGCCGCGCCGAGAGCACCAGGGCGATGGACGACGGCGAGGCCTGGGAAGGGAACGTCCCGAAGCCGGAGAAGACTCGGCAGTTGTTTCCCACATGGAGGGGAGTACGAGGGTTTACTGGTTCGTCTGCCGTCGCTGGAGAATAACAGGAGGTCTGGGTGAGCACAGGGATGGCCAGGCCAGCGATGGGAGTGGTGTGGGGTGGTTAGGCCTGCGCGGCAGCACAGCCGGCCACGGGAGTGAAAGTGCTAGTTATCGACTAGAGGGGGGGTGAATAGGCGATTTTTATGAAAGTCTTCAAAACACGAGGTCTTTGAAGACAGACAATCAAGTGGAACCTATATGATATGTAGCGGAAGATAAACTACACTAGACAGGCCATAGTCAAGTAAGCATTGTAATGAAAGCACGAAGACTAATAGCAGCTAGGTAGTACAGATCGGAATGGAAGACAGTATGAAGCCAAACAGGTAATAGTCTTCACACAATGAAGTCAAACAGATCAGACAAACAGGCAATGACTTCACGAAGACAAGTGAAATGTAAAGGAGGTAGAGGATATAACCAGTAGCTTGGTGAAGACAAGAATTTGGTAGACCAGTTCCAGTTGCTGTGACAACTGTACGTCTGGTTAGGGAGGCTGAGATTGAACTCAGAAGACCACGTCTTCACCTTATTCCCCTTGAGCTAAGGACACCCAGTCCTCGCCCAATCACTCTAGTAAGTCTTCAAGGTAGACTTCCAAACCTTCATAGACTCCGTTCACCGGTGATCCACAATGACTCTTGGATCCTCAGAACGTGACGCCTAACCGGCTGGAGGATACACAGTCCTCAAGTGTAACAAGTCTTCAGGTCACTCGGACAGAAAGACTTCAGTGATGCCCAACACTCTTTGGCTCTGGGTGTTTTGGGATTTGTCCTCACAAGGATCTCTCTCTCAAAGGCTTCGGAGGTGGGTTGCTCTCAAACGACAAAAGCCGTGCACTATCTCTGAGCAGCCACCAATTTATGGTGTAGGGGGGGGGGCTATTTATAGCCAGGAGGCAACCCGACATGATATGTCCAAACTGACCCTGGGTCACTAAGGAACCGACACGTGTCCAATGATCGGATTTCAAACACACGCGGAAGCTTGGCTTGGGCTACAAGCAAAGCTGACTCATCCAACTCTGGATAAGATTTGCTCTCATTGTCTTCGCTCGAAGACATAGGATTTTGGTTGAGCATCACGTCAGTCTTCTGACTTTGTTCACTTGGACCCCACTTAATAGTATGGTGGTTCCTATGACTCAATAAAGAAGAAAATGAAACTACGAAAGAAAATGTGTCTTTGCACTCCATAGTCTTCAAGTGAATGTCTTCACACGTCATTATCTTCGACGTGAATGTCTTCACGAACCACCATTGTCTTCATTGTCTTCATACATTTTTAGGGGTCATCTCTGGTAGGAAAACCGAATCAATGAGGGACTACTACCTGTGTTATCCTGCAATTCTCATAAACACATTAGTTCTCAACCACGTTTGTCGTCAATACTCCAAAACCAACTAGGGGTGGCACTAGATGCACTTACAATCTCCCCCTTTTTGGTGATTGATGACAAACTGGTTGAAGTTTTCAACGGGGATAAAAATATGTGTAAGTTAAAGAATGCGGTCATTGGCTTCATGAAGATGAAGGGGCTCCCACTGAAGATGTGCATATAGGTATTTTGCTTTTGATTGCAAATGCACATGGCATGTTATGCTTTGTGGAGATCTCCCTTACTTCATGAAGACAATTCATCGTGCATACAAAATGTATTGAAGAAAATGACATGGACAATGAAAAATGGGCGTCTGCAGTATGCGGCATTTATCATCACAATAAAAGATAGCATCAAAAGTGGCAGACGACCATCGAGGTTTAAGGGTTACAACTCAAAACCAACAGTTCAAGAACGAGAGTTGTAAAACTTAGCAAAAAATAAGCACCCGACCCATATAGACCCGCTTGAAGACTATCAACTCATAAGCTTCTCCCCCTTTTGTCAGGAATGACCAAAAAGGAGTGAAGACATAGAGTGTCTAAGCGTTCCCAGGCGGTGTTGGTGTAGATGTTGGGGCAGCAGGGTCGACGGTGGAGTTGGGCGGTGCAGAGGGGCCTGATGCAGAATCGTGATGCAGTGAAGCCATAGCTGGTGAAGTGGCGTCGTCCTCTTCATCAATGACTCGCGCAACAACAGTTGGAGCCGAAGATGAATACTTAGAATCTTCAATGGAAGGAGTTGGACGCCAACTTGCTAATTGCGGAGGCCTGGAGTCAAACTTGAAGCGTTCAGTGAAGCCATCGGCTCGTAGATCGTCTTCAGAACAAAGCATTGTGAGGCTCTTCAAGGCTCGCCGACAGGCTTCATGAGCAACAAAGGAGTTCTTGGTAGCAAGGTTGCGAATGCGGTTGACATCCACTAGGAGACTTTGCATCTGGCGCTTCATCCAGTCATGGTGTCTATCCTGTTTTTGATGAAGTGATACAAGAAGCTCTCTGCCATTCGGAACTCGAGCACGCTTCTGAGGCCTGTGGGCTACTGTGCTGGCTGTTGCATCAGTGTTGGCACGATGCGGCAGCCTGAGCTGACCGGCAAGAGGACCAGCAACAGTAGTGGTTGGGTTTGGCACATGAATCCCTTCAAGTGGTTGAGTGAAGCTTTGGAAGGCAGCATTGTCTTCGCGAACAAGCTTCTTTGCAGGCTCAGGATATATGGCTTCATGAGACATATCCACTTCAGGCAGAAAGACAACATGGTTGCGTGCTGAAGCTTGATAGTTGATGGTGGAGTGAAGCTTAATCAGTCGCATGACCCATGGAGCATAGAATTTGAGGCCAAACAGATCAATGCCTGAAGCTGCCAACTGGCGGATGAAGAAGTCTTGAGTATTGAATCTGATGCCATTGATGATGTAGAAGACCAATGTATTCATAGTGCCTTCAATCTTGGCTTGAGGAGAATGCCCCTTAATTGGCCATAGAGTATGCCTCAGTATGTGATAGATAGTGCGGGGCAGATACTCAAGGTCATTGACATAGAACTCCTTGGGGTATTCAGCATCAACTGGCAATGGCTTCATCATGCTGAGCATTTGACTCATGTTGGGCTCAGGCTTCTGGAAGATGCTCTGCAATTCTTGTTCATAGCGCTGAGAACCTGGTTCATACAGATCACCAGGAGTGGGCAGGGAAGTGAGCTCGATGATGTCTTGAGCTTTGGCTTCGTGATGTACATCACCTGACATCCACTCAAGGACCCATGTCTTCGGATCCCTGTTGTAGCCTGATATATGGAGAGTGGCAGAGAATTGCAACAGTAGTTCTTCATTCCAATGCTCCTTGTCGACGACAAATGGGAGCAAGCCAACTTCACGGAAGCAGTCAAGAGCTTCCTCAAGGCAGGGGAGTCCAGCAATGGCATCGTAGCACAGATGCTTGTGGGGAAAGATCCTGTCCTGGTTGTATAAGATGCAAGAGTAATAGCTTCGCTGCTGGTGGCTCCAGAACCTATCAGATGAG
Source organism: Thinopyrum elongatum (assembly GCA_011799875.1). Taxonomy (NCBI): domain Eukaryota; kingdom Viridiplantae; phylum Streptophyta; class Magnoliopsida; order Poales; family Poaceae; genus Thinopyrum; species Thinopyrum elongatum. The sequence goes on from CM022300.1 coordinate 52,048,725, forward strand.
ATCTTTGGCTTCTTGTATGGATTCTTGGCCGAGTCAAAGAATGTGTTGTGCTCCCTGAAGCTGAGCACACTAAAGGAGCCTTGTGTGGTAACGACACTTGGAAGCCTTGGCAACCTGGGCTTTGGCTTCTGCGTCTGAGGCCTCTGCTCCACATGATAGTCATATTGGGGACCAGGAGCAGCTGGAGGCGTCAGGATGGGCCACTTAACAGTCACAAGCTCACCACGATTGGACGCCTGTTCCATAGTGTGAGGTACAGGAGGAGCAGCAGCCACATTCGAGGTGGATGGCTGCACATTGTCTTCAGTGGCATCATTGGTTTCGGGCTGCACATTATCTTCAGCCATGACAACACCATTGGCTTCATCAGTGGTGGTATTGGCAGCCGTATTTGCCGCAACTTCTGTGGCTTCAGGAATTTGGGGGTCTGGCACAAACACATCTTCATTCACAACTGGTACAGTGGTAGGGGGAATAACTTCACGTTCTTCTTCATTTTCATCGGCTGATGCAGCCGGAATATCTTCAGCCTCTTTGGCTTCAGACTCTTGAGTAGTGACTGAAGGGATGGCTTCAGGGAACATTTGACGTGCTACTGAGCTTGTGGCTTGCCCATCCTCTTCAGGTATACTTGACATGGAGACCGAGGGCCTAGGGCCTCTGCGAAGCCTTCGGAAAGATGGCGCCGCCTTTGGTGAGGGAGTGGTCTTCTCCATGTCTTCAGGAGTGTCTTGCGGGGTCTCAATCACGGGTGTAGTGACTTGAGCCGGTGGTGTGCGAGGTATGACTTCATGCAACTGGGAGTTGGGGTGTTGCTCTTCCCAGAACTCATCATGTGAGATTGGCGTCGTGGGACCGCCAAATCTTATCTGTTCACTGCTTGATGGAGCAGGCGATGATACCGGCTTGGGCATAATCTGGGGAAACTGAGGAAGGACTTCATCATCATCAACATTGTCTTCATGACCAATGTCTTCAACTGCGGTGGAGTCAGCAGCTGGAATATCTTCAAACACATGAGCCTCTGTGGTAGCAGACTCATGAACAACTAGGCCGCGCTTGCGGTTGGAGGAAGCAGGTAGGGCAACAGAAATGGGTTCAACAAGCAGTGGCTCTGGTGGTGCGGTTTGGTCCTTTCTTGAAGACCTTGAAGGCTTAGTCTTCAGCTTCTTCTTGGAGGGAGCAGCATCAGAGGCTTCATGATGCTTTCGCTTCTTGGCCTCAGCCTCAGCCTGCTTAGTCTTCTTCCTTTCAGAAGCAGCTGATGGGACCTTTGGCTTTGAGCCAGTCATGCTGGCAGGGAAGACAATGCTTGGTCTTTCCTACCGTGGAGCTTCGGTTTCAGCTTCAGCGGGCTTCTTCTTCTTAGCAGCCAGCTTGGGGTCAATGCCAGGACGCCCAAGTGCTTTCCTTTTCAGAGCTCCATTATGAGCATGAACGCACTTTGCAGCATAGAGCTTGAGACGCTCTCTGGAGCCTTTGGCTACATCACGACGCTTTTGAAACTCAGCCTTGAGGCCAGCCATCATTTTCTTGAAATTCTGAACATCTGTGACGCTCAGTTTGGCCATGTGCTTCTTGAAGATGGCCTTTTCATGGTCAATCTTGTTTTTCTGCTCAATGACCATTTGAGCAATGGCCAGCTCCTTGGCAATGTAGCCCTGAAATGTAACGCTGATGCCAATCGGAAGCTGCAAATCATCGATGGTAAGGGATGTATCTTCAAACCATTCATCAATGAAGTTGTTGAGAATGTCAGCGTCAAACAGTGGCAGATCATTGAAGATTTTGGCTTCCTGTTTTCTCTTGATCAACATCTCAGGGGCATCATCATCAATATCCTCATTGTTAGATAGATCGATAATATCTTCATCATTGCGAAGAATGCTTGCTGGAGTAAGAGCTTGCCCTGAGATCTTCTTGGGCTTCTTGGAGGTGCGAGACAGGTCCTCAGACTGCACACTGGATTCAGGAGGTGCAGACTTCAGTGGCTTCACTCTTGAAGCTTTTGGTGCAGTAGAAGATTTTGAAGCCTTTGCTTGCTTCACAGGCTTCGGGGGCTCTGGAACTTCAGCATGTTCCTCTTCCTCAGCAGCCTCTTCAACACTAGCCCTTTGCTCAGCGATATGTGTGAGAAGCCCATCAAGGCTGTTGAAAGGACCAATGAGATTCTGTTCAGCTTCACGGCTGCCATTGGGCCTTGGTCGAGCTGGAGCCGGGTTGTAGTCAATCCCGAAGTCCTTCTTGTTCTGGACAGCAGAGTTCTTGGCATACTTGTAATTTTCTTCAAAGAGATCATCTTCTCGACACCATCTGAGGCTGGATGGGTCGGCATATTTAGGCATAGGGCCTCTGACCATGCAAGGAAAGAAGCCTTTGGCAATGGCTTCAGCCTTGGTCTTGGGATGTAGCTTCTTGTATACAATATCGGCCCATGGTGGCCTCACTGCATTCTTTTCAGCATATTCAGAAGTCACATAATGATACAGAAACCACTGTTCAGCCCAGTACCTGCGAATCCATTGAACTCTGGACTTGCGTTCTGTATAGGTTTCATCTGGATCTGACTTGTACATTTCATATAGATCAGGAGGCAGATCCAAGGCAGTATTGTCACGGCGCTGTCTGTCACCCTTCTTTGCTGATTTTCCAGAAGCCATTGGATTCAAACTAAAAGGCTTCACAATAGTGTTTGGCTTCAGGCGACTGGTCAGACAGGAACTGGCTTCAGGCGATTCAATATGATGCTGTAAGAACTCTGCAAATGAATGCAGGCTATGAGAACCAAGGGATTCTCCCACGGACATGTACCTGTGACAGCATTAGAGATGCAAGGGAAGGGGAAGAGGTCATATGCATTCTCAGAAGATTTTGAAGATAAATCAGTTTGAAGACATTGACCTCATAGCGTGAAGACATTCACTTATCGATGTGAGTTGGTTCCAGATTTGTACGAATCCATGAATAAGTACAAGTGAGGAATCTAACTTGCTGTGATGTATAAGTGAACGTTCTTGCAAATTATGAGATGTAGAAAAGGAAAGATCCAGATTTGGAGATGTAAAAACAACTTTTGGAAGATGTGGATAGTTCAACGGATCAAATAAACGGTAAAAAGTAAGTTCTTATTTACCACACGAAGAACTACTAGACGAGAAGTAGGGAGGCCGAGCAGTCCAATCTCCCGTGCCCTAACTTGGCGACGGAAGACACCTACGGCGGTGGGGGGGGGGGGAAGATGTCCGCGGCCGGTGTGAAGACGACGTCAGAGAAGTCACGGCAGCGAAGCGCTTCGTCTCCGGCGACGACTGATGCTAGCGGTGGCGCTAGGGTTTGAGCGAGACGGCGAGGGAAGAGGAAATAATGACCGCAGGGGTGGAGTATTTATAAGCAGGAGGGACGATGCAGTGTAATTACTTAGGTGCCCCTGGCGGTTCACATCTGAAGGACACATGGCAAGCATGCAACAGATTGGAGGTTGTGCCACGACGCCACGCGCGCCTGGTTTGTTGGGTGGTCGTTCCGGCTTCTCTGTTATTCAGGCAAAAAGGATAGAGATAATAAAAGCATTTTTAATTGTGTGTCTCTGTATCTTCAACTGACAAGGACACAGTGAAGACAATCGATACGCGTCAATAGAATGCATATGAAGAGACAGAGAGAATTTGAGAGATACGCACATAAGGGGTTGGGGTCCGATCACATTCACTCAGCGCAGAAAATGGCAACTTGAAGACATAGCTATAAGTGAATGCTGTAGAGGACAGAACATATATATATATAGATATCAGTGAAGACCAAGTTGAACAATGCGAAGATAAATTATGAAGACAAGGCAATGTTGAAGACAAACCAACTTTGAAGATAATTCAACTTGACGCCAAACAAAAATCTTCAAGAAAGGTTGGTGGTGGTGTTACCCACCGTATAGGAAGTATTAGACCCAGACACAGCGCACAATTATCGTGGTGCTCCGAAGTCAAATTCCACATTAATGTATTCACACTCAGAGGGTATGTCTTCATGAATTGAAGAGATACGTTACTTTGTGTGTTGCGCACCTAAGTCATCAAAATGCATAAGCGTTAGGATGTGTGTCCATTCACAGGACATTTGAGGATTCTAAGATATTTAGCTCACACCGCAGCTTGCAAAATCTTTTCTCATCCAAGGGCTTCGTGAAGATATCTGCCAATTGCTCTTCAGTGTTGACGTGAATGATATCATTGTCTTCCTTCAACACATGATCTCTGAGAAAATGATGACGGATCTAAATGTGCTTTGTCTTCGAGTGCTGAACTGGATTGTGAGCAATCTTGATGGTGCTTTCATTGTCGCAGTAGAGGGGCACATGCTTCATGTTGATGCCATAGTCCTTGAGGGTTTGCTTCATCCAGAGAAGCTGAGCGCAGCAAGATCCAGCAGCAATGTATTCAGATTCAGCAGTGGAGAGTGATACACAGTTCTGCTTCTTTGAATACCAAGAGACAAGAGATCATCCAAGAAAGTGACATGTGCCTGATGTGGACTTGCGATCAACCTTGTCACTAGCATAATCAGCATCTGAGTATCCAACTAGATCAAACTCTGAGCCCTTTGGATACCATAATCCTAGCGTCGGGGTGTGAGCCAAATATCAAAGTATTCGCTTCATCGCGAGGTGATGCGGTTCCTTTGGTGCCGCTTGGAATCGGGCACACATGCAAATGCTAAGCATTATATCTGGCCTAGATGCACATAAGTACAATAAAGAACCAATCATGGAGCGGTATACCTTTTGATCGAACTCTTTACCATTGTCGTCGGAGCCCAATTGACCTTTGGTTGGCATTGGTGTCGTGTACCCTTTGCAATCTTGCATTCCAAACTTCTTCAGGCAATCTTTGAGGTATTTTTCTTGTGATATGAAGATGCCATTTCTCTGTTGACGGATTTGAAGACCAAGGAAGAATTTCAGCTCACCCATCATGGACATTTGATATTGCTCTTGCATCATATGCCCAAACTCATCACTGTATCTCTTATCAGAGCAGCCGAAGATAATGTCATCCACATAGTTTTGGCATACAAACAATTCTCCATCATATGTCTTCGTGAAGAGAGTGGGATCAAGAGAACCAGGTTTGAAGCCTTTGCTCTTCAGGAAGTCTTTGAGTGTGTCATACCAAGCGCGAGGTGCTTGTTTGAGGGCATACAGTGCCTTGTTGAGTTTGTAGACCATATCAGGACGCTTTGGATCTTCAAAACTAGGTAGTTGAGCTACATATACTTCTTCTTCAATTTTGCCTTTGAGGAAGGCACTCTTCACATCCATTTGATACAAAAGGATGTTGTTGTGGTTGGCATAGGCTAACAGTATTCGAATGGCTTCAAGCCTAGCCACATGAGCAAAGGTTTCATCAAAGTCAATTCCTTCTACTTGTGTGTAGCCTTGAGCAACGAGACGAGCTTTGTTTCTGACCACTTGACCATGTTCATCTTGCTTGTTGCGGTAGATCCATTTGGTGCCTATTATATTATGCTTGCGAGGATCAGGACGTTTGACTAGCTCCCAGACATTGTTCAGCTCAAATTGTTGAAGTTCTTCTTGCATAGCTTGAATCCATTCAGGTTCCATGAAGGCTTCATCAACTTTCTTGGGTTCAGATATAGAGACAAATGCAAAGTGTCCACAGAAATTTGCTAGCTGTGTTGCTCTTGATCGAGTGAGGGGACCAGGTGCATTGATACTATCGATGATCTTCTCAATCTGAACTTCATTAGCAACCCAAGGATGAACAGGGCGAAGACTTTGCTCTTGTCGATTGCTATCTTCTTCAATATTATCTTCAGACTGAGCATTGTCTTCACGTGTAGTAGGTGCTGGGACGACAATCTCCTCTTCTGCATGTTCCACGGTGGGTATGATTTCTCCAGTACCCATCATCTTGATAGATTCACTAGGGGAAGCTTCATCTAGCACATTTGGTAGGTGCTCTCTTTGCGAGCCGTTAGTCTCATCGAACCGCACATCTACAGTTTCAACCACTTTATAGTGAAAGAGGTTGAAGACTCTGTAGGTGTGCGAATCCTTTCCGTAACCAAGCATAAAACCTTCATGTGCTTTTGGTGCAAATTTTGAAGTGTGATGTGGATCCTTGATCCAGCACCTAGCACCGAAGACTTTAAAATAGCTTACGTTTGGCTTCTTACCAGTGAGTAGTTCATAAGATGTCTTCTTAAGAAATTTGTGAAGATAAACTCTATTGATGATATGGCATGCAGTATCAATGGCTTCAGGCCAGAATTTTCTTGGAGTCTTGTACTCATCAAGCATCGTACGAGCCATCTCAATAAAGGTCCTGTTCTTGCGCTCCACGATGCCATTCTGCTGAGGAGTGTATGGAGCAGAGAGCTCATGAGTGATGCCCAATGTATCAAGATAAGTGTCGAGGACAGTGTTCTTGAATTCTGTGCCATTGTCACTCATGATGTGCTTGATCTTGATGCCATAGTTGGTCATGGCACGGTTGGCGAAGCGTCTGAAGACATCCTGCACTTCAGTCTTGTAGAGAATTATGTGCACCCAGGTGTATCTTGAATAATCATCAACAATAACGAAGCCATAAAGATGTGCAGTGGTAGTAAGAGTAGAGTAGTAAGTGTCGTGGGAAACCACGGCCACCTATGGGGCCATGAGCCCCTTTTGGTTCGGCAGGGGAATGGGCACGTTGCACAAAGAGCAAAGAAGCGTCACACAGCGCGGCAGAGATCACACGGGCAGTTTTTACCCAGGTTCGGGCCGCCGTGAGGCGTAAAACCCTACTCCTGCTTTGGTGGATTGATGGTGGAAAAATGGTGGAGGAACGTAGCGCTCTTGCCCGGCAAGGTCGCCTCGGGACGAGAGCAGCAACGCGCGTATGAGTGTGCAAGGGTCTGGATCAGCCAACCCCTTCTACGGTTGCCATGGGCCTCCTTTTATAGATCAAGGGGTCACCATAGTGGCAAATCAGTCATTACATACTGATTAGATAGCAAATAGTGCTATCATACCTAACTCTGCAGGTTGACAGAGCGCATTAAATGCGCCTCTCAACGTCACATCACAGCTTGCCCGGCAGGCCTTGCCGGGCTATTTTGCCAGCTCCGCGCCTACTTGCTTGACATGTCTCAGGACGGGTGTCGCCTGGGGGTATTTTTTGTAGGAAGCGGCTGCCATGTGGCAAATAGCAGCCACTTAGTCACTTTGGAGCTTGACACCGCACTGATCGATGACGTGCGTCGTGATGAGGTGGTGCGGTGGAGTGGTTTGCCTCCGTAAGCCACGGCAGGCCTGCCGGAACGATCTGGAAACTTGCTTCCGGGGAAAACCCAACCTTGCCAGGCTCGCCTGTCCGGCAAGGGAGGTTCTTTCCTTAGCGATATCTTGCTTCTCTAGCTCATCTTGGTCTTCTTGATCTGCACTTTGGCCCTGCCAAAGAATTGATCCCTCGTGCTTTGATCTGACCTTGGTGTTGTAATCTTGTCCTTGGGCCTGTGCACAGTCTGGGCAACGGACCCAGGGTTTGTTGCACCGACAGGAGCCCCCGGGCCTGGCACGAACGCGCTGCTGGGCGTCGTCGGGGTAGGCCCTAACTAGTGCACAGGCAGGAGCGCAAGGGTGGCTTCGCCCTTTGAGATCTTCTTTGCTTCTTCACTAACCCGAGCTTGGGTCAGTTTCCGATTTTCCCACGCGTCGTGTAACGCCAATTGCGGTGGGGCCACTCTGGTAATGGCCCGTGAATGACTTTAACGCACGGGCGAGTAACTGCCAATTCACTCTTCCCACCACGCCCTTATCCGTAGCCACGTATGCTGCATGCATCAAGTGGGGTAGGTAACGGAGGCGCGTGGTGCGAGAGAGCATCAAGGCAGGGGCCCGGTCTTCTTGGATTGGTGGGGGAGGATGGTGATTATCCGCTGGGGAATCAGCCTCCAGCCCCAGCTCGCCTATAAAAGGAAGAGCGAGGGGAGGAGCGGAGGCATTCATCCACACTCCTTTATTCCTCCATTCCTGATTTCTTCTGGTTATGCCGAAAGGGAGAGCCCGGGGCCAGGTCCCGGGCCCTAGCTTAGAGATGGTGATGCTAAATGCTCGGGCTGATGCTTGGGGAGTGAGTCTGGTCTAGGTCCAGAGGTGGCGCAGTGGGCAAGCCATCCGTGGTGCAGGAGATATCAAGCTTTCCCATTGTGGTGGAATGCTTGCCTCCTCTGTCTCGGCCGGTCGTCTGGTGGGGAGCGTGGCGCCTTGCCGTGAGCTACTGCAGCTCGTCAGCATGGTGACCAGGTTCTCGGATCCTTCGATGCCCGTTCGGGATGCAGGGCTCGGGATCATTGGTAATCCCAGCACAGCCCCTTTCGTCGGGACCAGGGCTAATGTCGAAGAAGGGGGCGCCTTCCTGCCCGCCAAGGTGGGGAGCGGCGAACCTCTAGCCCCCCGGCCGTCTCCTCGAGGGAGGCGCCGGACCGAGAGGTCGACATCTCCCTAGAGCGGTGTTGATGAAGATGAAGCCAGGGAAGACGGAGAAGGCGAGAGGCAGGCCGTCAGGTCAGAGTACGATCGCACCGACACGTTCGTCTCGTACTGGCGACCTGCCGCCTCATCTTTCCATCCTTCCCCTCCCTCCCCGGCACCATCATCACCGGCCTCTCAGTTGCCGGCGAGGAGGCCGCTCTCTTGGTGCCTTCGCCTCCTCCAACAGTCTTCCAACTGAGCCCCGGCGGTCCTCCCTGCCGGTGCTCGCGCTGGGGCTTCTGACTGGTCCTGGAGGTGGTGACCAGGGCACCGCCGAGCTGCTCCTTCTGCCCTCCTCCTTCGCAGCCTTGCCACTCCCGATCTTGTCAGGCTGCGCCCGGCAGGCCCTGACAAGATTGGGGTGGAGTCTGCTTAGGCATGCCTCCCGCCTTCTTCTCTTCCCACCGCAATACCTGGGATAAGAGGGACAGGGAGAGGAGTTTATGGGGCACTTATCTTTTTTCAATCTTAAATCTACAGGCACTTGCCAAATTTTAGTTCAAATAATGTAATCTCTTGAATCCATGTTTGTGTCCTGTAAGGTCTGTACTTGTTTGAAGCATATTGATGAAAAAGATAAACCTTGCCGGGGACTCGTGCATGTATATGTCCATGCAGAGGCGGGATGCCTCTATATTTATAAATAAACGAGTTTCACCCGGCAGGCTATCCTGCCGGTACTCTCTGTTTTGTTGCCGGGGAGTTAGGCCTACCGGGCACAAATCATGAAGAGGGACCAGCCCCCCTCACCGGTCCTTTTTCAACAAAGGCCACTGCGACCACCCTGACCGAAGCAACATTCGAGTCGAAGGGCGGGAGCACCTAAGTTTTAAAGGGTAGCAAGGTTTTCTCATGCGCAAGTCTTTACTTACAGAACATGTATGGATACAAGGAAGAACTTATCTGTTTGGCTTGCCGGAGATCGCAGTGTAGGCTCATCTTCTTATCTCCTCTTGGGCTGAATCCACTATAGGAGCCTGCAGTTTATGCAGATGAAAATGATGCCAGATGCGATCTTATCTACATGAACATGCGATGCTCATGATATGCTTATGCATGCATGCAACTTGTCGGGGGCCCCATCGCTTCATTTATTTCTCTGTTGCTCAGGGTCTGCGCCTGGCTTTGTACAAGGGGTTACATGCAACTAAGGCAAGGCCTGTATAAAAGGGTGGCTGCTGGGCAGGGCCCGACAGCCGCGCCTTACGGGTAGAACTTGCGGAGATGCTCAATGTTCCATGAGTTTTGCAATTGAATGCCATCTCCGGTCTCCAGACGAACTGCGCCAGGTCTGGTGACTCGTACTACCCGGTAAGGGCCTTCCCACTTCGGCGTCAACTTGTTTGTACCCTTGGCGGACTGAACGCGCCTAAGGACATGGTCGCCTTCCTTAAAACACCGGGCACGGACCCTGCGGCTGTGATAGTGGCGCAAGGCTTGCTGATAGCGTGCAGCACGTGTAGCAGCCCGGAGACAGTTCTCCTCGAGAAGAACAGCGTCGTCACACCGGTGCTGATCCTGCACTACTTCATCGTAGGCAAGCACTCGAGGCGACCCGTAAATGAGTTCCGTGGGGATAACTGCTTCTGCCCCATAGACTAGGGAGAAGGGAGTCTGCCCGGTTGCTCGATTTGGTGTCGTTCTGAGGGACCAAAGAACCACCGACAGCTCATTGATCCATCGCCTGCCCCACTTCTGCAGCTTATCAAATGTTCTTTTCTTGAGTCCTCGCAACACTTCAGTGTTCGCCCTCTCAGCTTGTCCATTGCTTCTGGGATGTGCAACAGAGGCAAATGAGGTCTTGCTTCCGAGGGCATGAACATATTGCATGAAGGCACGACTCGTGAACTGGGTGCCGTTGTCGGTGATGATCCGGGCAGGGACCCCGAAGCGGCACACCAATCCTTTCAAGAACTTGATAGCTGACTGAGTAGTCACCTTTCTCACGGCATCTACTTCCGGCCACTTTGTAAACTTGTCGATTGCAACAAACAAGAATTCAAAGCCCCCGGCAGCTCGGGGGAAAGGGCCAAGGATATCGAGCCCCCAGACCGAAAACGGCCATGACAAAGGGATTGTCTGAAGAGCTTGGGCAGGCAGATGGATGTTCTTGGAATGGAACTGGCAGGCTTCACACTTGGTGACTAGCTCGACCGCATCTTGGAGGGCTGTGGGCTAATAGAATCCTTGCCGGAATGCTTCCCAACTAAAGCCCTTGATCTAATGTGGGAGCCGCACACGCCTTTGTGTATTTCCGCCAGCAGTTCCTTTCCTCCTTCCCGGAAAATGCTCTTCAATTTCACACCGTTGGGCCTTCTTCTGTATAGTGTGTCATCGACAAACTGATACATACTGGCCCTCCGGGCTACTCTTTCAGCTTCTTCTTGCTCTTCGGGAAGTTCTCCGGTTTGGAGGAAATGGACTATGTACCTTGCCCAAGTTGGAGCCTGGGGCTCGGCAACAAGGACTAGCGGCACCTCCTCATCTGCGGGAGCGCGTTCCTCAACCGCGGGGACCAGTGGCCCGGCAGGAGGGCGCAGCCCGGCAATCGAAGGGGAGTTGTTTCCGGCAGGGTCCCTGCCAGGAGCCCCGAGGGGCTCTACTGGGAGAGGCTTACCGGAGTCCAATTTCCTTCTCTTTCGGGACATTGTTGTTGGGGATACAGAGGGCTGAGTAAGATGGAGAACAAAAGTTCCTGGTTCCACAGGAAGCTTTTGCGCAACACACTTTGACAGATGATCAGCGATGCTGTTTGCAATCTGTCAAAGTGCTCCTCTAATCTCCTCACTTCCTCAACGTATGCTTCCATCAATGGGCTTTGGTAATCCTTGTTGACTTGTCTCACCACAAGTTGCGAGTCTCCTCGAATGATCAACTTCTTGATTCCCAATTCAGTGGCAATCCTGAGCTCGGCAAGGAGCCCTTCGTACTCTGTTGTATTGTTGGTTGCCTCCTCCCGAGGAAAATGCATCTGGACGACGTACTTCAAGTGCTCTCCAGTGGGAGCAACGAGAAGCACACCAGCCCCCACACCTTGTAGGGAGAAGGCACCATCGAAATACATGATCCATTCTTGGGGCGCTTCCTTGCCGGGGATAACTGTTTCAAGCACTTCTTCATCAGGGGTTGGCGTCCATTCTGCAATAAACTCTGCCAATGCCCTGCTCTGAATTGTTGATGTGCTTTCAAACTTCAGGCCAAAGCTAGATAACTCCAATGCCCATTCCACTATTCTGCCAGTAGCCTCTGGGTTTCGGAGTATCCTTTGCAACGGGAAGCGAGTGACAACCGTGATCTCATGGGCTTGGAAGTAGTGGCGCAGTTTCCTTGAGGCCATGATAAGGCCAAAAATCAACTTTTGCACACCAGAGTACCTTGATCTAGCCCCCTGTAATAGGGAGCTGACGAAGTACATTGGGCGCTGCACTACTTTCTTCCTTGCCGTGTCCTTGGGGTTGCCTTCGCTGCCGTTCTCTTCTTTATCCTGATCCATATCTGACCTTGCCGGGCTGTTCTCTCTCTCTTTCCTGGACGGGACACTAGCTGTGGTTGCTGCTTCCTCTACTTCCCGCTGCGCCACTAGTGCTGCACTAACCACTTGATTGGTGGCCGCCAGATATAGCAGCAACGGCTCTTGTGGTCTGGGAGCAACCAAAGTGGGCATAGAGGACAAGTAGGCCTTCAAATCTCGCAGTGCTGCGTCTGCTTCCGGGTCCACTTCATGGGTCCTGCCTTCTTCAAAACTTTGAAGAACGGCAAGGCGCGTTCGGCAGACTTGGAGACGAATCAGCTAAGCGCGGCAATGCACCCCGTCAAACGCCTCACATCCTTAACTGTCTTGGGTGCTTGGATCTGCTCGATAGCCTTGATCTTATCTGGGTTGGCTTCGATCCCGCAGTGGGACACAAAGAAACCAAGTAGCTTGCCAGAGGGAACACCAAACACACACTTCTCCGGGTTCAGCTTCAAGTTGATCTTGCGCAGATTAGCAAATGTCTCTTCCAAATCTTGGATGAGGGTTGATCTGTCCTTGGTCTTGACCACAATATCATCCATATAAGCTTCAATGTTCCTGTGCAACTGTGGTTCAAAACCAACCTGGACTGCTCTTGCAAAAGTGGACCCGACACTCTTCAACCCGAAAGGCATGCGCACAAAGCAGTACGTGCCGCATGGGGTGATGAATGATGTAGATCACAGTGTCACTCGGCTCCTGACGATGCCGGTAGCGACTGCGCCGCGCCCTCATTCTTGCGAACCAGCCGTTTGGATGGCATGGTGACACGGTGGGGGCGCTTGAAGGCCAGCGGCTCCGTTGGGCATAGTAACTGGGTCAGCTCGTTCCGGAGGCGGCGCACGCCCTACGGTCACGCCCGCGGCTGGGACGGCCGGAGGGTTGTGATTCGCCCCAGAACGAGCGCCACCACTGCGGTTGTGCCCTTCGACGAGGAAAAGAGGTGCAGGCGGAATAAGTCCTCCACTCGTACCTCGTGGAGCATGGCCGCCGGGATGTTGCTGATGCTGTCCTTCCCCGGTGCCTCCCGTTCCTGCTTCGACCATGAGGGAGGTGGTGATAACGCCGCCTGCGCCGAGCACATCCCCCGCAGCGTCCACATCCTCATGCGTCCCCGCATTCCCCACGATGTCGGTGGTCGCGGGCGGCGGAGCCTTCGAGGTGGACGGGTGATTTGCGGCTCCGGACTTCTTCTTGGGCGCCATAGTTGATGACGCCGTCAATGATGAGAATGGCGATGAAGATGACGCGCTATTGACGCTCTCGGGTTCACGCAAGTGATCCCCCTACCTGGCGCGCCAAAGATGTCGTGGGAAACCACGGCCACCTATGGGTCCATGAGCCCCTTTTGGTTCGGCGGGGGAATGGGCACGTTGCACAAAGAGCGGAGAAGCGTCACACAGCGCAGTAGAGATCACACGGGTAGTTTTTACCCAGGTTCGGGCCGCCGTGAGGCGTAAAACCCTACTCCTGCTTTGGTGGATTGATAGTGGAAAAATGGTGGAGGAACGCAGCGCTCTTGCCCGGCAAGGTCACCTCGGGGCGAGAGCAGCAACGCGCGTATGAGTGTGCAAGGGTCCGTATCAGCCAACCCCTTCTACGGTTGCCATGGGCCTCCTTTATAGATCAAGGGGTCACCACAGTGGCAAATTAGTCATTACATACTGATTAGATAGAAAACAGTGCTATCATACCTAACTCTGCAGGCTGACAGAGCGCATTAAATGCGCCACTCAACGTCACATCTCAGCTTGCCCGGCAGGCCCTGCCGGGCTGTTTTGCCAGCTTCGCGCCTGCTTGCTTGACACGCCTCAGGACGGGTGTCGCCTGGGGGTATTTTCTGTAGGAAGCGGCTGCCATGTGGCAAATAGCAGCCACTTAGTCACTTTGGAGCTTGACACCGCATAGATCAACGATGTGCGTCGTGATGAGGTGGTGCGGTGGAGTGGTTTGCCTCCGTAAGCCCCGGCAGGCCTACCGGGACGATCTGGAAACTTGCTTCCGGGGCAAACCCAACGTTGCCAGGCTCGCCTGTCCGGCAAGGGAGGTTCTTTCCTTAGCGATATCTTGCTTCTCTAGCTCATATTGGTCTTCTTGATCTGCACTTTGGCCCTGCCAAAGAATTGATCCCTCGTGCTTTGATCTGACCTTGGTGTTGTAATCTTGTCCTTGGGCCTGTGCACAGTCTGGGCAATGGACCCAGGGTTTGTTGCACCGACAATGAGTAGGGCCAAATAAGTCCATGTGTAGCAGCTCGAAGGGGCGTGATGTAGTCATGATTGTCTTCGAGGGATGCTTGGCCCTAGTCATCTTCCCGGCCTCACAAGCACCACATAGATGATCCTTCTTGAACTTGACGCCCTTGATGCCAATGATATGCTTCTTCTTCACAAGAGTGTGCAAGTTCGTCATGCCGGCATGTCCTAGCCTTCGATGCCAGAGCCAACACTCTGAATCCTTTGCTAGAAGACATACGGCAAGCTGTGGTCCTGTGGAGAAATCTACCATATACAGATCACCTCTTCGATAGCCTTCGAAGACTAGAGATTTGTCAGATTCCATAAGCACAAGGCAACGATATTTTCCAAATATCACAATCATATTCAGATCACAAAGCATTGAGACAGACATTAAGTTGTATCCAAGGGATTCAACAAGCATCACTTTATCCATGTGTTGATCCTTTGAGTTAGCAACTCTACCTAAGCCCAATACCTTGCTTTTACTAGTGTCAGCGAACGTGATGTGGCTTTTTGTAGATGGACGTAGGGTTGAATCCATGAGAAGACTTCGATCACCAGTCATGTGGTTAGTGCATCCACTGTCCATTATCCACTCAGTAGCTTTTGGAGTCGTACACTACAGTGCAGTTAGCGGGATAGGCTTCGCCAAGAGTATTGTGAAGCATAAACATTTGACGTACAAGCATACTATCAAAGTTAAGATTCTTGGATGGTATGATGGGATGCTCGTCAAGAAACCCAGGGACGAAATAAATAGTAAAACCATTTTGGCACTTAATCTTGCGTCCCACAAGATGTTTTAGGTCCCCAGCGTTGTCTTCAAAAGTCTGTGATTTCTTGCTGGAGACCTTTCCCTGCAAGAGAAGTTAATTCTTCTTAACCACCCACATCTTAAGGGGTGACTTAGAAGCAATGAGTCTAAGTGCAACATCTGAGAACTTTGGCTTTGGAGCCCTAGCAAATAGTTTTGCAGGAGGTGAATAGTACTCAAAAGAATATGCAGAAAAGTTCTTTGATCTGTGAACATAGCGGTTAGATGAAACACGCTCATATTCATGAGTCTGATGATAATTTCCCTGCAAAACATTGGCGTTAGGGTGACCTTGTGAAGTCCTCTGTCTGTATGAAGCCTTTGGGCCATATGAAGCCTTTGGTCTGGGGTTTGTCTTCTTCCCTGGTGGTGTCATGATGACATTCACAGGAAGCTTCTCAAGACAACTTTTGGGTACCCATATCTTCTTCAAAGGTGGCCCATTCCTGCAGTTAGCACCAATAAACCTGGCAAACACTTCACCATTCTGATTCTTAAACAGCTTATAATTGGAGTCAAAGGACTCATCAATGATAATGGGGTTAGCACAAGTGAAGCCAGATAAAGTAGATGGATCTACTGAAGGACCCTTTGCAGCAACCCATGTGGTTTTGGGGTACTGCTCAGGCTTCCAGTAAGAACCATCAGCATTCATTTTCCTCTCAAAACCAACACCCTCTTTCCTAGGGTTTCGGTTCAGAATCTGTTTCTTGAGGACATCACATAGTGTCTAATGCCCTTTGAGGCTTTTGTACATGCCTGTTTCAAGCAATGTCTTCAACCTGGCATTCTCATCAGCAATAGTAGTGGTATCCTCAGAAGAGGGGTTAGTTACCACATCATCAGTTGAATATATTGCAACATCAGAGGCAGTAGAACATTCAGCAATAGAGACAACATTGTCACGCTCAAGGCATTTTAAACATGGTGGCACAAAATCTTCCTGAGCGGAACTAATCTGTTGAGCGAGTAGTGAATCGTTCTCCTTTTGAAGATCTTCATGAGACGCTCTCAGTTTCTCGAGATCTTGCTTCCTTTGAAGATAATCATAGGAAAGCTTCTCATGAGTGGCTGAGAGGGTTTCATGACGACTTTCAAGTTCTTCGTACTTAACATGAAGGTTTTTTATGTCTTCGATTAAGGACTGAGTTCGATTCATTTCCTCGTCCAACAGGTCATCGCTTTTGTCTAGCAATTTTTGAATGTGTTCCATAGCAGTTTGTTGTTCAGTTGCAATTTTAGCAATAGTCTTATAGCTTGGTTTGGATTCACATTCAGAGTCATCTTCACTGGAGGTTTGAAAGTAAGCATCGCATGAGTTTACCTTGGCACCTCGTGCCATGAAGCAGTAGGTCGGAGCCGAGTCGTCCTCATCATCGGCTTCAGCGTAGGCGGCGTGACCATTGTCTTCAGTGTCGAAGATGGACTTGGCGACGAATGCTGAAGCTAGAGCCAGGCTTGCCACGCCTGAATCAGACTCCTCCTCAGACTCCACATCTGCCTCCTCAGAAGCAGACTCCTCCTCTGAATCCATCTCCTTGCCAATGAATGCACGAGCCTTGCCAGATGAGCTCTTCTTGTGTGAGGAAGGCTTTGATGAAGACTTCGAAGAAGACTTTGAAGATTTCTTCTTCTTCTTGTCAACAGAGTCATATTCCTTGCTCTTCTTCTTTTTCTTGGCTTCCTTGTCCCATTGAGGACATTCAGATATGTAGTGACCTGGCTTCTTGCATTTGTGGCATGTTCTCTTCTTGTAGTCACGAGAGGAAGCCTCATCATTCTTGGAACTAGATCTTGAAGATTTTCCGAGCGATTCTTCTTGGAGAACTTTTGGAACTTTATCACAAGCATTGCTAGCTCTTTGCCAATGTCTTCAGGATCATCACAACTACAGTCAGATTCTTCTTCAGATGAGGAAAAACTTTTGCCTTCAAAGCACGGGATCGGCCATAGTTGGGGCCATAGATATCTCTCTTCTCAGATAGCTGGAACACATGTGTGTTGAGCCTCTCAAGTATGCCGGATGGATCAAGATCTTTGAAGTCAGGGCGTTCTTGAATCATCAGGGCCAAGGTGTCAAATGAGCTATCAAGAGATCTCAGTAGCTTCTTCACAATTTCATGCTTGGTGATCTCAGTGGCGCCGAGTGCGCGAAGCTCATTTGTGATATCAGTGAGGTGATCGAACATGAGATGGACATTCTCATTGTCATTTCTCTTGAAGCGGTTGAAGAGATTGCGAAGTACATCAATCCTTGAGTCTCTCTGTGTTGAGACGCCTTTGTTGACCTTGGATAGCCAGTCCCAGACTAGCTTCGCAGTTTCCAGAGCACTCTGAAAGGATCGAGAAGAGGGGTCTAGAGGGGGGGGGGGTGATTAGACCCTCAACAAGCAACAGTAGCAGTTTTTAAGTTCTTCAAGTTGAGGTGGAGTTTTAGCACAAGTTTAAGCATTCACAATACATTTCAAGCAAGCATGACAAGAGTATGAGCAGCGGAAAGAGTAAAGCATGCAATTTGCAAGAAAGTAAAGGGATGGGATTGGAGTGTGCAAACGCAATGAAGACACGGAGATTTTTGGCGTGGTTCCGATAGGTGGTGCTATCATATGTCCACGTTGATGGAGACTTCAACCCACGAAGGGTAATGGTTGCGCGAGTCCACGGAGGGCTCCACCCACAAAGGGTCCACGAAGAAGCAACCTTGTCTATCCCACCATGGCCATCACCCACGAAGGACTTGCCTCACTCGGGTAGATCTTCACGAAGAATGCGATCTCCTTGCCCTTACAAACTCCTTGGTTCAACTCCACAATCTTGTCGGAGGCTCCCAAGTGACACCTAACCAATCTAGGAGACACCACTCTCCAAAAGGTAATAAACGGTGTGTTGATGATGAACTCCCTGCTCTTGTGCTTCAAATGATAGTCTCCCGAACACTCAACTCTCTCTCACAGATTTGGATATGGTGGAAAGATGATTTGAGTGGAAAGCAACTTGGGGAAGGCTAGAGATCAAGATTCTTGTGGTTGGATTGGAATGTCTTGGTCTCAACACATGAGTAGGTGGTTCTCTCTCAGAAAATGAGTAGTGGAAGGGTAGGCACGTTCTGATGGCTCTCTCTTGAATAGAGAAGGGGGTGGAGGGGTATATATAGCCACCACACAAAATCAAACCGTTACACACATTTGACCCAACTCGGTCAGACAGAATAGAAGAACTCGGTGAGACCGATCTAGTTCAAAATGTGAACGTTAGGAATTTCGGTGGGACCGATATGATCAACTCGGTGGGACCGATGTGCTAGGGTTAGGGCAAAACCTCATCTCGGTGTGACCGATTGCATGAACTCGGTGAGACCAATTTCAGCAATGAGCAAACAGAGAGTTGGTCAGGCAAACTCGGTGTGACCGGTTGCACATTTCGGTGAGACCAAAATAATTGCAACAGGCAACAGAGAGTTTGCAAGGCGAACTCGGTGAGACCGATCGCTCATTTCGGTGAGACCAAAATGCTACGAAGGAAAACAGAGAGTTTGCATTGCCATCTCGGTGAGACCGAAATCCCTATCGGTGAGACCGAACTGATTAGGGTTTTGGCAGTGGCTATGTCAAAGGAACTCGGTGGCGCCGGATAGATCAAATCGGTGGGGCCGAGTTTGACTTTAGGTTTAGGGCATATTTGGAATTGAGAAAGTGGTTGAGGGCTTTGGAGCATATCACTAAGCACTTTGAGCAAGTAGACCATTAAGCAACACCTCATCCCCTTTTAATAGTATTGGCTTTTCCTATGGACTCAATGTGATCTTGGATCACTAAAATAGAAATGTAGAGTCTTGAGCTTGTGCCAATCTTTGTCCTTAGCATTTTGAAGGGGTTCCACATTCTCTTGTCCATGCCATGCCATTGTTGAACTTTTTGAAATATACTAGATGAAAATATTAGTCCAACAAGAGATATGTTGACATTAATTACCAAAATCACCCAGGGAGCACTTGTGCTTTCACAGGGAGCACATGTGCTTTCAATCTCCCCCTTTTTGGTAATTGATGACAACATACATCAAAGCTTTAGATAAGGATATGAAAGGTAACAAGTTGTGATGCCCCCGACTCAATCATGCACTAATCATACACGCAAACATGCACGATCAAGCACAGGGACTCACGGGAAGATATCACAACATAACTCTAACACAATTAAACAGAGATCCATAATATTACAGACCAGGGATCACGAGGATCCGAATACATAAGTCAGTCACACAAATAATATCTGAGTACAGACATAGTTAGCCAAGGTTTGCCTTAAGAAGGCTAGCACAAACAACGACTCTAGATCGAAAGGCGAAGGCCTCCTGCCTGGGAGCCTCCGATCCTACCCCTCGTCGGCTGGCTCGATCCTAGTAAGCTCCTGCAGTGGCATCTGGCTCCTGGGCTCCATCGTCTGTTGTATCATCAAGTAGGGAAATATAGGGAAAAAAGAGGAAGCAAAGCAACCGTGAATACTCATCCAAAGTACTCAGCAAGCAAGAATCTACACTACATATGCAAGATTATCAAAGGAGAAAGGCTGTATATGTGGACTGGGCTGCAGAAATGCCAGAATAGAGAGAAGGCCTAGTCCTATCGAAGACTAGCATCTTCAAACATCTTCACAAAGCCACCATCTTGCAGCAATAGAAGAGAGTAGAATAGCATTTTATTAAGCAAACATGTTGAAGTAAAGCCTAGAAATCCTTCCTCGACTCCCAGCGAGAAAGCGATCCCAGAGCTTCAATTAATTAAACAAGTATCCAGTTCAAGTAATAGATCGGGATACACAAACTAAGCGTCCTTTACCGTAGGACCAGCTATCGGTAGATTATTCTTCCCTGCAGGGGTGCACTACTGTTACCCAACACGCTCGATCACCTCTGGCCGGACACACTTGCTGGGTAATGCCCGGCCTCGGGAGATCAACACGAAGCAGCGCCCTACCTAGGCTCAGCAGAGAGGTCAGCACGCCAGACTAACCTATGCACCCAAAGGTCTTGGGCCATCGCCCTGGGCACCCTGCACGTTGCGTGGCTGGCCGAGGTGCAGGCGCGACACTGAACTCGTCAGTGAAGTATCCAGCCCATTCCCGGCGATCAGCCCGCACGGTGAAACGTGACGTCTGAAGAGCTTTCGGGAGAAACGTACGACGTAGAGGGCCCCATAAACCATAATCCCGCGTGGTGGTAGTGCGTATAGGGCACGTCGACCCACTCAGATCAAATACCCAAATCCGATAGGCTGATTTAGTAACACGCGGAGACGATCAGAGTTTCTGAAGCTCCGCCACAATATCACACTCGAGTTCCCTTCCGGCACACCCGACATCATAGATCCCCTGCGGGTACCCATCAGGGTCGACCCGCCTGTAACAAAGGTAAAAGTAACCGTGTGGTCATAACATCAAGGGGGAAACCCCGAGGAATCACCCTCGGTGGATTCCACTCGATGAAATCATCAGGGTGAACGTATGAGGCATCACCCTCAAGGTTCACACTGAGGGGTTGCACGACAGAGTCGTATCGGAATTGGAGAAGGAGGAATCACCCTCGATGACCACGACCGAACAGCTACACTGCAGAGTATTCATCAGGAGTGCGTTACGAGGTATCACCCTCGGCACTCGATAGTAACTATGCAGAGTCGTACAACTAAGGGGGTGAAGTTATGTGTCGGTCTCTGGTCGACGATCACATTGATCGAGTCGTCGATGATCAAGCAGGGGCAACAAGGGTAAGGTGGTGGGGGTCACTGATGGTTCACTACCAACCTATACTAAGCAGTTTAACATAGGCAGGTAAGGTAACAATAAACAGGTTACAAAAGCAGGCTATGCATCAGAATAGGAGCAAACATTAACAGTAGCAAAATATAATGCAAGCAGGAGAAATGGAATGGGTGATATCTGGATGCTCAAGGGGGGGAGCTTGCCTGGTTGCTCTGGCAAGAAAGAGGGGTCATCAACGGGCTGCTCGTCTGGAGCGTAGTCGTACCCAGCTGCAACAGCGTCGGTCTCGGCGTCTATCGAGAGAGAAGGAGGGGAGAGAAACAATAAATTCACCGCAAAAATGCAAACAATATGTATGACATGCCTAAATGCTATACCGAGGTGTTCTACTGCCTAGCTAAATGATTTAGTTAATTTAGGAATTTATTCGGATTTATTTTATTAGAGTTAAGCACTATTCATTTATTGAAATCGGTTTAAAATTCCATGTTCATCTAACTAGGGGCATCTGACAGGAATACGGAGGGCGTATTCAAACTCGTACCATCGTTCTGAGCAAGTTTCATGTACAAAGTATTTTCATCGGAGCTACGGTTTATTTTATATTAAATTTTAAAGATTTAATCACTTCTGAAATTATTATTAATTAATTTAATTCAAAAATACAATTATGATGTCATCATGACATCAGCAGTCAACTGTACTGTTGACTGGGTCAACCTGACATGTGGGTCCCGGTTGTCATTGACTGTTTAGGTTAATTAGAGTTTAATTAAACTAATTACAGATTAATTAGGCTAACTAATTAATTAGTTTAATTAAACTAATTACAGATTAATTAGGCTAACTAATTAATTAGTTTAATTAAACAGAATTAGTTAAGTTAATTAATTATTTAATTAACTAATTAGTTAATATTTATTTTAACATTTCCGTTTATCATTTTTAACACGTTCTGGGGAGGGACCCCACTTGTCATAGGCCCAATGGCCGTTGCGGGCACGCGGGCGCGGCCAGGGGCGAGCCCGGGCGCTGGCCTCGGGCGCGGCCAGTGGCGTGGCTGCCGGAGCGCGGCGGAGCCCTAACCGGGCGGGCGCGGCGGAGGCGCGGCGACGCGGCGAGCAAGGCGAGCGTGGTGGTGCGGCGTTGGGCGCGAGGAGCGGGACGAGCGGGTGCAGGGAGCTGCGCGGGGCAGGGCGCGCCAGTGGGCGCCGGGTGCAGGCGCGTGCGGTAGGGCAGGATGCAGCGCCGAGCGCGCGCGTGCGAGGCGGGACGGTGCGGGGCCGCGGTCGTGCGGCGCAGGCGACGAGCGAGGAAGGCCGGGGTGGGGTGCGCCGGTCGGTCGGAGCAGGGTTCGGGAGCGGGACGGAGGGAGCGGACGGAGAGGCCGATGCGCGGACGCGGCCGGCAGCAGCAGGACGAACGCGACACGCGGGATGGCGCGGGCGAGCGCGCGGGACGGCGGTTGCAGCAGCGGAGAGGTGGCTGGCCGGAGCGGGGTGGGCACGGCCCGGTGCGGAAGCCTCAGCAGCGGGCGGAGGGCGCGGGGGCCAGCGGTGATGCGGCGATGCAAGGCGCGTGGTTGGGTTCATGGTGACCGGACGGGGTGCGGGCCGGAGCGCGGCGACGGGCGCGGCGTTGACGCGAACGGGAGCAGAGGGGGAGAATGAAGGAGGCGGGGTGCTCACGTGCGACGTGAGAAGAGGGGGGTGTTGATGCTTGATGCGGTCCGGCGGGGAGGAGGACGGGAACGACGGGTTGGCGAGGAGGCAGACGGACGGCGAGCTCCGAGCGGCGGCGACGGGATCGGGCGCTCCCGATCCAGATCCAGCGAGGGAGGGGAGGGACGAGACGAGTGGGGGGTGTCGGCTAGGGTTTGGCCCAGGGTGGGGGTTAAGGGGAGTGAGGATGGGCCGAAGGGAGCGATGGGCCGGCCTGGCTGGGCCATCTGGCCCAGTTGGGCCAGGGGGGTTTTGTTTTTCTTTTATTCTTCTGTTTCATTTCTTTTCTTATTTATTTTCTCTTATTTTCTGTTTTGCAAATAGTTAGGCCACAAAATGACTTTAGCAAAATATGTGACTTAGCCCATAATTCGCAGTGCATTATTACCTATCATAAAAAACGAGTTTGAGTAAAACATAATTTCATATTTAATTTAGATTAAATAAAAGGTTATCAAAGGTGGCTATTTGCTGCTGTTTTAGGATGCTAGGGACATTTAAATATTCTAAACATTGTTGCTGCTAGTTTTATAAATGCCTCTAGATTATTTGCAATATGTTGAACAATTTAGTTTTCAATTTGGAGCAACTTTTATTTCCAATTTAAATTAACTTGAAGTTTGAATTAGGAGTTGAAATGCAATATGATGCAAATGATGATTAGGCACTGTTAACCCTGCTGACATGGCATTAACTAAGGTGATCACTATTGTTAAGTACATGGCGTGTTACAATTCTCCTCATCTAACAAGAATTCTCATCCCGAGAATTAAGAGGAAGACTGAAAGAAAGCGGGGTATTCTTCGCAAAGACGATCCTCGCGTTCCCAAGTGGCTTCATCTTCAGAATGATTCGACCACTGAACTTTCAGGAATTTGATTGACTTCTGACGAGTTCAATGCTCAGCTTGATCAAGAATGCGGACGGGATATTCTGGATAAGACATATCTTCCCGTAATTCAAGCATTTCGTGATCCACAGCTCGAATAGGATCCTTGAAGAAGCGACGAAGTTGGGATACATGAAAAACATCATGCACTTGAGAAAGAGTTGGTGGCAATTGTAGCTGATATGCCACTTCTCCTCGACGGGCAAGAATACGGAACGGGCCAATGTAGCGAGGAGCTAACTTGCCTTTGATTCCGAACCGATGAGTGCCTTTCAATGGAGTGACGCGAAGGTAGGCTTGCTCGCCAGGCTGATTGACCATTACCTTGTGCTTTCGGTCATATTTGCTCTTCTGACGAGATTGAGCAGTTTTCAGATGTTCACAGACGATGCAGACTTTTTCTTCAGCTTGTTGGATAATGTCCGGTCCGACGAGTGAGCGTTCCCCAGTTTCTGACCAATTCAGAGGGGTTCGACACTTACGTCCATAAAGAACTTCAAACGGTGCCATCTTCAAGCTAGCTTGATAGCTATTGTTGTAAGAGAATTCGGCATACAGGAGAGATTCCTCCCATTTCTTACCGAAAGAGATGACGCAAGCTCGAAGCATATCTTTGAGCACTTGATTAACTCGTTCGACTTGACCCTGTGACTGAGGGTGAAAAGCGGTACTGAAGGACAGATGGGTTCCCATAGCTTCTTGGAAACTATTCCAGAATCTGGAGGTAAAGAGGCTGCCACGATCCGAACTGATCTCCAACGGAACACCGTGGAGTGACACAATGCGGGAAACATACAAGTCTACTAACTGACTAGCAGTGATTGTCTCCTTGACTGGCAGAAAGTGAGCAACCTTTGAGAATCGGTCAATGACGACAAAGATAACATCATGACCCTTCTGAGATCTGGGAAAACCAGTAATGAAATCCATTTGGACTTTGTCCCATTTCCATTCAGGAATATCAAGTGGTTGCAGTGTTCCAGCAGGCCTTTGATGTTCTGCTTTAATGCGGCGGCAAATGTCACACTCAGAAACATAACAAGCAATGTCTTGCTTCATATTAGGCCACCAGTATCTCTGACAAATGTCACGGTACATCTTTGTGCTACCAGGATGAATTGACAGAGGAGTGTCATGAGCTTCTTTCATAATGTGCTCCCTCTCATCCTTGAACTTGGGTACGAAGAGACAACGTTGGAAGAATAGGATCCCATCCTTATCAAGATGGAATTTTGACGGCTTTCCTTTTTCGAGGTATCGCTTAATCCTTTCAACTTCGGAGTCATAACATTGCATAGTCTTAATGCTGTGTTCTAAATCTGGTTCAACAACCAGGGTATTGAGATAACCCTGTGGAACAATATGGAGGTTCAATTTGCGAAGCTCTTCATAAAGAAGAGGTTGTGCTTCCTGAACCATAAGGTTGCTGCAATAAGCCTTGCGACTCAAAGCATCGGCCATTACATTAGCCTTGCCAGGGGTGTATGAGATATTCATATCATAGTCGGCAATTGTCTCGAGCCATCTTTGTTGACGAAGGTTCAGATCTGGTTGAGTATATAGATACTTCAAACTCTGATGATCCGTATATATCTCGCAACGGTTAGCGAGAAGGTAATGTCACCATAGCTTCAGGGCATAAATAACCGCAGAAAGTTCGAGATCATGCACTGGGTAATTTTCTTCGTGAGGACGCAATTGTCGAGAGGCATAAGCAATCACTTTGCACTCTTGCATTAGAACACAGCCTAATCCTTGACGAGATGCATCACAGTATATCACGAAATCCTTTTGGGAATCCGGGGGTGCTAGCACTGGGGCAGATGTTAACTTATCTTTTAGTGTCTGAAAGCTTTCTTGACATTTTTCTGTCCACTCAAATTTAACACCTTTGTGGAGCAGATTCGTCAATGGCTTTGCAATCTTGGAAAAGTTCTCAACGAATCGACGGCAATAACTAGCGAGTCCGAGGAAACTCCTGACTTGCTTAACATTCTTCGGGGGAGTCCAGTCAAGAATAGCCTGAACTCGCTCGGGGTTAACAGCAATTCCATTCTTGGAAATCACATGAACAAGACAGGTCACTTCAGATAACCAGAATTCACACTTAGAGTACTTGGCGTAAAGTTGGTGTTCCCGAAGCTTCTCCAATACAAGTCGAAGATGTTCAGCATGTTCTTCTTCATTCTTGGAATATATAAGGATATCATCCAAATAAACCACGACGAATTTGTCGAGGTAGTCCATGAAGATATAGTTCATCAACCGGGAGAAGGTTGCTGGAGCATTTGTTAAGCCAAAATACATAATGGTGTACTCATATGATCCATAGCGAGTCACGAAAGCGGTCTTCGGAATATCCTCCTCACGAACTCGGATCTGATGATAACCCAACCTCAAGTCAAGTTTCAAGAAGACAGAGGATCCAGCAAGCTGATCATAAAGATCATTGATCCGGGGCAGTGGGTATTTATTTTGGATTGTGGCTTGGTTAATCGGCCGATAATCCCGAACCAATCGGTTAGTTCCATCCTTCTTCCTAATGAAGAGTGAAGGTGCTCCCCAAGCAGAGGAACTGGGGCGGATGAAACCTTTCTTAAGTGACTTGTCGATTTCTTCCTTAAGTTCAAGGAGTTCATGCGGCGGCATCTTATAAGGACGCTTCGCAATAGGGGTAGTGCCAGGCTTCAAGTCAATGACAAACTCGACAGCTCTAACCGGGGGTATTCCTGGAAGTTCTTCCGGAAAGACATCCGGAAAATCTCGAACAACGGGAACGTTCTCGATTCCTTCCAAAGGTGAGGCGTTCAAAGCATTCAGAGCATATATCTGAGCTTTAGCATCCCGTGTAATGCGGGCAGTATAGTTCACTATCTCATCGAAGGGGTGAAGAAGTTGGAAGACTTTAGTGGCACAATTGATCGAAGCTATATGAGCTTTCAACCAATCAATTCCGAGGATGAGGTCTATGGTGGAAGATTTCAAGACGATGGGTGAGGCAAGGAATTCCAACCCTTTAATTTCGACGGTAACGTCAGGTGCTATCACGTCAGCATGACAATGAGAAGTATAATACAACTCGGAGAGAAAGGTTAAACAAAACAATGGAAAGGAAAATGATTATCAGACTAATCAGATCAATGGTAAGGAATTAAGCACAGATATCCAGCTCTCCGGGTAGACGAGATTTACGAGATCCTAAATGTCGGCGTTAGTAAATTCATTTAACCCGAATAGAAGAGAGATCAGAGTCCTAGAGTATAGACGAGGAATAAAAGATCCTAATACCACCCAGTTGGCGACGTGGGCCTGTAAGCCACACAGCCAAGTTAGTAAATTAGTTTTTTGATGTATAGACTCAACTTCGGCCAAGGAGTTGGAAAGGGGGCTTCCTACAGGCAGTCGGCTCTGATACCAACTTGTGACGCCCCCGACTCAATCGTGCACTAATCATACACTCAAACATGCACAATCAAGCGCAGGGACTCACGGGAAGATATCACAACACAACTCTAACACAATTAAACGGAGATCCACTATTTATAGACCAGGGATCATGAGGATCCGAATACATAAGTCAGTCACACAAATAATATCTGAGTACAGACATAGTTAGCCAAGGTTTGCCTTAAGAAGGCTAGCACAAACAACGACTCTAGATCGAAAGGCGAAGGCCTCCTGCCTGGGAGCCTCCGATCCTACCCCTGGTCGGCTGGCTCAATCCTAGTAAGCTCCTGCAGTGGCATCTGGCTCCTGGGCTCCATCGTCTGTTGTATCATCAAGTAGGGGAATATAGGGAAAAAAGAGGAAGCAAAGCAACCGTGAGTACTCATCCGAACTACTCAGCAAGCAAGAATCTACACTACATATGCAACATTATCAAAGGGGAAAGGCTGTATATGTGGACTGTGCTGCAAAAATGCCAGAATAGAGAGAAGGCCTAATCCTATCGAAGACTAGCATCTTCAAACATCTTCACGAAGCCACCATCTTGCAGCAATAGAAGAGAGTAGAATAGCATTTTATTAAGCAAACATGTTGAAGTAAAGCCTAGAGATCCTTCCTCGACTCCCAGCGAGAAAGCGATCCCAGAGCTTCAATTAATTAAACAAGTATCCAGTTCAAGTAATAGATCGGGATACAAAAACTGAGCATCCTTTACCGTAGGACCGGCTATCGATAGATTATTCTTCCCTGCAGGGGTGCACTACTGTTACCCAACACGCTCGATCACCTCTGGCCGGACACACTTGCTGGGTAATGCCCGGCCTCGGGAGATCAACACGAAGCAGCGCCCTACCTAGGCTCAGCAGAGAGGTCAGCACGCTGGACTAACCTATGCACCCAGAGGTCTTGGGCCATCGCCCTAGGCACCCTGCGCGTTGCGTGGCTGGCCGAGGTGCAGGCGCGACACTGAACTCGTCAGTGAAGTATCCAACCCATTCCCGGCGATCAGCCCGCACGGTGAAACGTGATGTCTGAATAGCTTTCGGGAGAAACGTACGATGTAGAGGGCCCCATAAACCATAATCCCGCGTGGTGGTAGTGCGTATAGGGCACGTCGACCCACTCAGATCAAATACCCAAATCCGATAGGCTGATTTAGTAACACGCGGAGACGATCAGAGTTTCTGAAGCTCTGCCACAATATCACACTCGAGTGCCCTTCCGGCACACCTGACATCATAGATCCCCTACGGGTACCCATCAGGGTCGACCTACCTGTAACAAAGGTCAAAGTAACCGTGTGGTCATAACATCAAGGGGGAAACCCCGAGGAATCACCCTCGGTGGATTCCACTCGATGAAATCATCAGGGTGAACGTATGAGGCATCACCCTCGAGGTTCACACTGAGGGGTTGCACGACAGAGTCGTATCGGAATTGGAGAAGGAGGAATCACCCTCGATGACCACGACCGAACAGCTACACTGCAGAGTATTCATCAGGAGTGCGTTACGAGGTATCGCCCTCAGCACTCGATAGTAACTATGTAGAGTCGTACAACTAAGGGGGTGAAGTGATGTGTCGGTCTCTGGTCGACGATCACATTGATCGAGTCGTCGATGATCAAGCAGGGGCAACAAGGGTAAGGTGGTGGGGGTCACTGATGGTTCACTACCAACCTATACTAAGCAGTTTAACATAGGCAGGTAAGGTAACAATAAACAGGTTACAAAAGCAGGCTATGCATCAGAATAGGAGCAAACATTAACAGTAGCAAAATCTAATGCAAGCAGGAGAAATAGAATGGGTGATATCTGGATGCTCAAGGGGGGGCTTGCCTGGTTGCTCTGGCAATAAAGAGGGGTCATCAACGGGCTCCTCTTCTGGAGCGTAGTCGTACCCAGCTGCAACAGCGTCGGTCTCGGCGTCTATCGAGAGAGAAGGAGGGGGAGAGAAATAATAAATTCACGGCAAAAATGCAAACAATATGTATGACATGCCTAAATGCTATGTCGAGGTGTTCTACTGCCTAGCTAAATGATTTAATTAATTTAGGAATTTATTCGGATTTATTTTATTAGAGTTAAGCACTATTCATTTATTGAAATCGGTCTAAAAGTTCCATGTTCATCTAGCTAGGGGCATCTGACAGGAATACGGAGGGCGTATTCAGACCCGTACCGTCGTTCTGAGCAAGTTTCATGTACAAAGTATTTTCATCGGAGCTACGGTTTATTTTATATTAAATTTTAAAGATTTAATCACTTCTGAAATTATTATTAATTAATTTAATTCGAAAATACAATTATGATGTCATCATGACATCAGCATGACGTCAGCAGTCAACTGTACTATTGACTGGGTCAACCTGACATGTGGGTCCTGGTTGTCATTGACTGTTTAGGTTAATTAGGGTTTAATTAAACTAATTACAGATTAATTAGGCTAACTAATTAATTACTTTAATTAAATAGAATTAGTTAAGTTAATTAATTATTTAATTAACTAATTAGTTAATATTTATTTTAACATTTCCTTTTATCATTTTTTAACACGTTCTGGGGAGGGACCCCACTTGTCATAGGCCTAGTGGCCGTTGCGGGCACATGGGCGCGCGGGCACGCGGGCGCGGCCAGGGGCGAGCCTGGGCGCTGGCCTCGGGCGCGGCTGCCGGAGCGCGGCGGAGCCCGGACCGGGCAGGCGCGGCGACGCGGCGAGCGAGGCGAGCGTGGTGGTGCGGCGTTGGGCGCGAGGAGCGGGACGAGCGGGGGCAGGGAGCTGCGCGGGGCAGGGTGCGCCAGCAGGCGCAGGGTGCAGGCGCGTGCGGCAGGGCAGGACGCGGCGCCGAGTGCGCGCGTGCGAGGCGGGACGGTGCGGGGGCGCTGTCGTGCGGCGCAGGCGACGAGCGAGGAAGGCCGGGGTGGGGCGCGGCGGTCGGTCGGAGCGGGGTTCGCGAGCGGGATAGAGGGAGCGGACGGGGAGGCCGATGCGCGGACGCGGCCGGCAGCAGCGGGACGAACGCGACGCGCGGGATGGCGCGGGTGAGCGCGCGGGACGGCGGTTGCAGCAGCGGAGAGGTGGCTGGCCGGAGCGGGGCGGGCACGGCCCGAGGTGGAGGCCTCGGCAGCGGGCGGAGGGCGCGAGGGCCAGCGGTGATGCGGCGACGCAAGGCGCATGGTTGGGTTCGTGGCGATCGGACGGGGTGCGGGCCGGAGCGCGGCGACGGTCGCGGCGTTGACCCGAACGGGAGTAGAGGGGGAGAATGAAGGAGGCGGGGTGCTCACGTGCGACGTGAGAAGAGGGGGGTGTCGAGGCTTGATGCGGTCCGGCGGGGAGGAGGACGGGGACGATGGGTTGACGAGGAGGCAGACGGACGGCGAGCTCCGAGCGGCGGCGACGGGATCGGGCGCTCCCGATCGAGATCCAGCGAGGGAGGGGAGGGACGAGGCGAGTGGGGGGTGTCGGCTAGGGTTTGGCCTAGGGTGGGGGTTAAGGGGAGTGGGGATGGGCCGGAGGGAGCGATGGGCCGACCTGGCTGGGCCGTCTGGCCCAGCTGGGCCAGGGGGTTTTCTTTTTCTTTTTTTCTTCTGTTTCATTTCTTTTCTCTTATTTTCTGTTTTGCAAAAAGTTAGGCCACAAAATGACTTTAGCAAAATATGTGACTTAGCCCATAATTCGCAGTGCATTATTACCTATCATCAAAAACTAGTTTGAGTAAAACATAATTTTATATTTAATTTAGATTAAATAAAAGGTTATCAAAGGTGGCTGTTTGCTACTGTTTTAGGATGCTAGGGACATTTAAATATTCTAAACATTGTTGCTGCTAATTTTATAAATGCCTCTAGATTATTTGCAATATGTTGAACAATTTAGTTTTCAATTTGGAGCAACTTTTATTCCCAATTTAAATTAACTTGAAGTTTGAATTAGGAGTTGAAATGCAATATGATGCAAATGATGATTAGGCACTGTTAACCCTGCTGACATGGCATTAACTAAGGTGATCACTGTTGTTAAGTACATGGGGTGTTACACAAGTAAAGCTTTGGAAGGACATGTAACATGCATAGGCTCCCCCTACATGTATGCAATCATGCAAAGATAGAATATGAGAGCATGTGAATGCATAAGCATGTCAGAGCAAGCAATGAGTTACATGTATCTTGGCTATGTGCATCAGAGCAAATGATGTAGATACAGGGAATGAACCTTCATGTTCATGAGTCCTTCTTGCAAACAATATGTACATCAGCAAGAGATCATCATGCACATGAGTGTGATGCATATACTTACCTTGTGATCTTGAGCTGGCTTTGGAAAAGATGACTCTGAGAAAACAGGGTTAGATAACACAGAAACACCACTAAACAAAGCAAGTTCAGAAAACCACAAGAGTACCAAGACTGGGATGACATGTAGTGAGTGAGTACTTAGTACTCTATTTGGGTATAAACATGTCCCCAAAGATTAAAGATATGCAATGAATTCCAAAGATTTTCTTCCCTTAGATATGAACTCTTTCTCCCCCTGAATCTGATATTGGATAATGGGAGAAGGTAGGGTAAGAGAAAATCAGAGCAACCGAAATCAGAGCAAAACAAACATACATTAACATGTCTTTCCCCTCTTAAAGACATGTGACTTCTCTCCTCTATTGTCAATAAGCATCCCATGTGATAAGCTTTGATGTGCTCTCTCTTCCCCTTTGACATCAATTTCCAAGAAGGGCTCTTCTGGAGCATGAGTCAAATAGGTTTGGTCCTTGAAACACATTACAAAGCAGCATGTAGTTTAAGATGCTAGAGGATAAGAATCATCGAGTGGAGCTGGAGAAGAATTGATATTTGTAATGACAAAAAGTTTTCTCAGTAGTGAAGTCGGTAACGCCGATTCATTTTCATCGGTGACACTGAGTTGGCAGTGTCTTAGATGATGCAAATCGGTCAGACAGGGTTAGTCCTTGTCGGTTGTACCGATGAACTGTCTACAATGTATTATTGCAGTTCAGTCTAGCCGATTGGCATGAATCGGTGAGGCTGAGTTCAATACTTAGGAAACAATTTGTCACCTCAGCTCACTTGCCAAATAAGATCTCACAAAGATTTGCAAGTAATTAACTAAAGGATTTGCAATGAATTAGATGCAGAAAAATGCAGAGAAAAATACGAAGGAAAAAGATCTAGATGAAGTTTTTTTTTTGAAAAGGGGCACAAGCAAGAAACATATGCAAGGAACAGTAAGAAACAATGGAGAACTTCATCTAGAATGGGTCGGCGACAAAGTCACCTATGTTAGAGTATATTGACTGAGGAGTCAAGTGATAACACTTGATCGTAGGTCATACTCATCGTTTAAGCTCAAAATGGGGTTACCATTTTTCGTTTAAGCATTTTGATGTATTCACATCTTGTTGAGCTACTTTGACCCATGACTTGGGGTAACGCTTCTCTAAGATGTAATAACATACCTTGGGTGGTGGTGTTGATCTTGATCATGTAGTCGAACTTGTGTTGGATGCTCAAGGTTGATGTAGTTCATCAAGAGTTGGGAGCACCTCTTATAGTTTGAGTTCATCTTCCTACATGGGTTAGACTAGCAAGGAAGAGCACTTGTGTATCCAAAATGACAATCATGAAACTTGATACCAAATGAAATTTGATACATAGAAATTGTCAAAGGATATGTTGTGTGGATTCAAGCTTCCTTGTCTTCATCCACCATATTGTAGAGACTTGGTGATGTAGAGATTGTTCTAGATGTGAGTGATTTGCAATCTCATAGATTTGAGCTCATCCAAGTACCTACAAGGGTTAGATAGCATGCAAGGGTACAAGTATAGATCCAAGTCATATGATCATCATCATAAGAGAAATATCAAGGATTAGTCAAAAAGGCTCATGCCTTGCATGTATCCACATGGAGTTTATACTCCAAGTTTGAGGCATCAGTGATGTTCAATTCACCTCTCAAACGGCAAAACACTTTCTCATCAAGTGGTTTGGTGAATATATCCGCCAATTGCTTATCGGTACGAACATGCTTAAGATCGATGTCTCCTTTTGCAACATGATCTCGAATGAAATGATGACGAACTTCAATATGCTTAGTTCGAGAATGTTGCACGGGATTGTGAGCAATCTTAATTGCACTTTCATTATCACAAAGCAATGGAACATGTTTCACATATATCCCATAATCTTTAAGAGTTTGGGTCATCCAAAGTAATTGAGCACAACATGAACCAGCGGCAATGTATTCCGCTTCGGCGGTGGATAAGGATACTGAGTTTTGTTTCTTGGAGGACCAAGACACAAGAGATATACCAAGAAATTGACATGTACCCGAAGTGGACTTTCTATCAACCTTGTCACCGGCATAGTCCGAATCGGAGTAGCCAACAAGATCAAAAGAAGACCTCTTAGGATACCAAATGCCAAAGTTTGGTGTATGAATTAAGTATCTCACTATCTTTTTCACAGCCTTAAGATGACATTCTTTTGGGGCCGCTTGATATCGTGCACACATGCACACACTGAGCATAATATTAGGACGGGAGGCACATAGATATAACAATGAACCAATCATAGAGCGATAAACCTTTTGGTCAACCGGTTTGCCATCCTTTGTCAAGTCAAGATGTCCACTAGTAGGCATGGGTGTTTTCATACCTTTGCTCTCTTGCATGTTGAACTTCTTGAATAAGTCCTTGGTATACTTTGTTTGGGAAACAAAGGTACCCTCCTTAGTTTGCTTGATTTGCAAACCAAGAAAGAATTTGAGTTCACTCATCCTAGACATCTCAAACTTCTCCGACATTAGCCTTCCGAACTTTTCACTAAAATGAGGGTTAGTCGAACCAAATATGATATCATCCACATAAATTTGGCATACAAATAATTCACCATTAACCCTTTTAGTAAAAAGTGTAGAATCAATCTTTCCAATCTCAAAGCCTTTTTCAATAAGAAACTTAGTCAAGCATTTATACCATGCTCGAGGAGCTTGTTTGAGTCCGTAAAGAGCTTTGTGAAGTTTGTAAACATGATTAGGTTTCTTGGGATTAACAAAGCCAGGAGGTTGTTTAACATAGACTTCCCCCTCAATTTCTCCATTTAGAAAGGCACTTTTGATGTCCATTTGATATAATGTAATATCATGATGATTGGCATAAGCAAGTAAGATGCGTATGGACTCAAGTCTAGCAACGGGGGCATATGTCTCACCATAGTCCATACCTTCAACTTGAGTGTAACCTTGGGCGACGAGACGGGCCTTGTTGCGTACAACTTGTCCATCTTCATCTTGCTTATTCCGAAACACCCATTTGGTTCCAATGACATTGTGCTTTTCATCGGGCTGTTCAACAAGCGTCCATACTTGATTCCTCTCGAAATTGTGTAGCTCTTCATGCACAACGTTCACCCAATCCGGATCATCAAGAGCTTCTTCCACCTTCATAGGTTCAATGTTAGAAATGAAAGAATAATGTTCACAAAAGTTAGCTAAGCGAGACTTAGAGCGAGTAATTCTCCCGGTTTGAATATCATCGAAGATTTGTTCAACAGGATGATCTCTTGAAACTCTTGCTCTAACTCGCGAGAGCTTTTGTTTGGGTCGGGGTGGAACATCCTATTCATCATCTTGGTCTTCCTCTTGTCCTTCTTCATTGGTGTTGATGTTCTCTTGTGGAGGTGGAGAAGGAGGTCGATGAGGTTCATCTTGTTGTACTTCCTCGTCTCCTTCATCTTGACGTGTTCCACTTGTGGATGCCTCCAAGTCAACTTGTGGTTCACCTTGGCATGAAGTTGAGGCTTCCACCTGAACGGACGAGGTACTCTCCTTCACCTCCGTTGGGCGAATCTTGCCAATAGACAAGTCTTGAATTGCTTCCGAAGGGTCTTTGTCTCCTACATCAATTGGAAGTTGCTCTACTTGTGAGCCGTTAGATTCAGCAAACTTCACATCTACCGTCTCTTCAACCTTTCGGGTGAAATTGTTGTAGACACGGTAAGTGTGAGAGTTCGAGCCATAACCAAGTAGGAAACCTTCATGAGACTTAGGAGCAAATTTCGAACGACGATGCTTATCAAGAATGTAGCACTTTGAGCCAAATACTCGAAAGTATCCAACTTGGGGTTTGTTACCGGTGAGAAGCTCGTATGCCGTCTTGCCGAGTAGCTTGTGAAGATATAGTCGGTTTGTTGCATGACAAGCTGTCTCAACCGCTTCTGCCCAAAAGTGTTTTGGCATCTTGTATTCATCAAGCATCGTTCTCGCCATCTCAATGAGTGTCTGGTTCTTCCTCTCAACAACTCCATTTTGTTGAGGTGTGTACGTAGCTGAGAACTCATGTGATATCCCTTCTTCGTCAAGAAAGGTATCCACATTTGCGTTCTTGAACTCCGTTCCGTTGTCGCTGCGAACCTTCTTGATCTTCACTTCAAATTGATTTTGGGCCTTCCTAGCGAAGTTCTTGAAGATCTTTTGGACCTGCGATTTATCATCAAGAAAGAACACCCACATAAATCTGGAAAAATCATCAACAATGACTAAACCAAACGAGTTACCACCGAGACTCTTGTAGGCATTGGGACCAAAAAGATCCATATGAAGTAGCTCAAGCGGTCTTCTTGTGGTCATGATGTTCTTCACAGGATGACTTCCTCCAACTTGTTTTCCTGCTTGACAAGCACTGCAAAGTCTATCCTTGTCAAATATAACATCTTTAACACCAAGGATATGATCACCTTTAATAAGCTTATCAAGATTTCGCATGCCCACATGACCTAACCTTCTATGCCACAACCAACCTTTGGAAGATTTAGCAATGAAGCAAGTTCTAGGTTGAGCTCTTTTAGTGAAGTCAACAATGTATAGATCACCTCTACGTATACCGGTAAAGACCATATTATGATTATCTCTTCGAAACACTTGGCAGTCTACTTCAGTGAATAAAACATTGAGACCGAAATCGACTAGTATAGATACGGAAAGTAGATTGTAGCCAAGAGATTCAACAAGCATAACATTTTGGATGGAGCTGTCATTTGAGATGGCCACCTTACCAAGGCCAACCACCTTACCCTTTGAGTTATCACCAAAAGTGACATACTTTCGAGGGCCGTCGTTTTCAGCAAGCTCACGAAACATATCCTTGTCTCCTGTCATGTGATCGGTACATCCACTATCAAGAACCCATTCCTTTCCTCCGGCCATGTAACCCCGAAGGTTAGCCATAAGACCAAGATGTCTCATAGACTCATCAAGAACAAAGTCACTATCATCATCCTCGTCATAATATCCATGTTCAACATCATCATCATATGAATGATCATTACCTAGAGAAGGCAATTCATTAGATTTATGACCATGACAATGTTCATATTTATGAATTCTAATGACTTGAGAGATGATGTCACTAATGATTCCAACATCTCGTTTGGCTTGCATGAGGTCACGAAGCTCAAATAAACAATCACCAAACTTAGGATCACTAGAATTCATCTTATTTAAAGCAATGGACTTTTGAAGAATCTCATCTAGATTTTTCAAGGAATAGTTTGGAAAGCGTTTCTCGAGATATCTCCATACAGTATAAGCACATTCAAGTGAAGGCAAGCACACAATCAAGTTTCTAGGCAATCCTCTAATGATATGATTAACAGTTCTAAGATTGCGGATCATGTCAAGAGACTCATCGGGGGTAGGATGCAAAGGATCAATAGGAGGTGCATAAGGGCAAGTAATATACTTGTTCAAATTATATTCATTGAAAATCACAAGCATCTCATTTTTCCAATCATGATAGAACTCTCCATTAAGTAAAGGTACTCTACGTCTAATACTCCCAATCGTAGACTCATCCATCTTCCTCCAATGGTGATTAAACCAAAGCAATGGAGACCAATGCTCTGATACCAATTGAAAGGATCGAGAAGAGGGGTCTAGAGGGGGGTGATTAGACCCTCAACAAGCAAAAGTAGCAGTTTTAAGTTCTTCAAGTTGAGGTGGAGTTTTAGCACAAGTTTAAGCATTCACAATACATTTCAAGCAAGCATGACAAGAGTATGAGCAGCGGAAAGAGTAAAGCATGCAATTTGCAAGAAAGTAAAGGGATGGGATTGGAGTGTGCAAATGCAATGAAGACATGGAGATTTTTGGCGTGGTTTCGATAGGTGGTGCTATCGTACGTCCACGTTGATGGAGACTTCAACCCACGAAGGGTAACGGTTGCGCGAGTCCACAGAGGGCTCCACCCACAAAGGGTCCACGAAGAAGCAACCTTGTCTATCCCACCATGGCCATCGCCCACGAAGGACTTGCCTCACTCGGGTAGATCTTCACAAAGTATGCGATCTCCTTGCCCTTACAAACTCCTTGGTTCAACTCCACAATCTTGTCGGAGGCTCCCAAGTGACACCTAACCAATCTAGGAGACACCACTCTCCAAAAGGTAATAAATGGTGTGTTAATGATGAACTCCCTGCTCTTGTGCTTCAAATGATAGTCTCCCGAACACTCAACTCTCTCTCACAGATTTGGATATGGTGGAAAGATGATTTGAGTGGAAAGCAACTTGGGGAAGGCTAGAGATCAAGATTCTTGTGGTTGGATTGGAATGTCTTGGTCTCAACACATGAGTAGGTGGTTCTCTCTCAGAAAATGAGTAGTGGAAGGGTAGGCACGTTCTGATGGCTCTCTCTTGAATAGAGAAGGGGGTGGAGGGGTATATATAGCCACCACACAAAATCAAACCGTTACACACATTTGACCCAACTCGGTCAGACCGAATAGAAGAACTCGGTGAGACCGATCTAGTTCAAAATGTGAACGTTAGGAATTTCGGTGGGACCGATATGATCAACTCGGTGGGACCGATGTGCTAGGGTTAATGGCGACACCAGTCCTGACGACATACCAGAGGTCGATGTTAATGGCTTCAAGATGCATGCGCATCTTATTCTTCCAGTAGGGGTAATCAGTGCCATCGAAGACGGGGCACGCAGCGGAGACTTTGATTATCCCTACAGTCGACATAGCTAAAACTCTAGGTGGTTAAACCGGATCACACAGTACAAGGGAGCACCTCGCTCGGATACCAATTGAAAGTGCTAGTTATCGACTAGAGGGGGGGTGAACAGGCGATTTTTATGGAAGTCTTCAAAACACGAGGTCTTTGAAGACAGACAATCAAGTGGAACCTATATGATATGCAGCGGAAGATAAACTACACTAGACATGCCATAGTCAAGTAAGCATTGTAATGAAAGCACGAAAGACTAATAGCAACTAGGTAGTACAGATCGGAATGAAAGACAGTATGAAGCCAAACAGGTCATAGTCTTCACACAGTGAAGTTAAACAGATCAGACAAATAGGCAATGACTTCACGAAGACAAGTGAAATGTAAAGGAGGTAGAGGATAGAACCAGAAGCTTGGTGAAGACAAGAATTTGGTAGACCAGTTCCAGTTGCTGTGACAACCGTACGTCTGGTTAGGGAGGCTGAGATTGAACTCAGAAGACCATGTCTTCACCTTATTCCCCTTGAGCTAAGGATACCCAGTCCTCGCCCAATCACTCTAGCAAGTCTTGAAGGTAGACTTCCAAACCTTCACAGACTCCGTTCATCGGCGATCCACAATGACTCTTGGATCCTCAGAACATGACGCCTAACCGGCTGGAGGATACACAGTCCTCAAGTGTAACAAGTCTTCAGGTCACTCGGACAGAAAGACTTCAGTGATGCCCAACACTCTTTGGCTCTAGGTGTTTTGGGATTTGTCCTCGCAAGGACCTCTCTCTCAAAGGCTTCGGAGGTAGGTTGCTTTCAAACGACAAAAGCCGTGCACTATCTCTGAGCAGCCACCAATTTATCATGTAGGGGGTGGGCTATTTATAGCCAGGAGGCAACCCGACATGATATGTCCGAAATGACCCTGGGTCACTAAGGATTCGACACGTGTCCAACGGTCGGATTTCAAACACACGCGACAGCTTGGCTTGGGCTACAAGCAACGCTGACTCATTTAACTCTGGATAAGATTTGCTCTCATTGTCTTTGCTCGAAGACATAGTATTTTGGTTGAGCATCATGTCAGTCTTCTGACTTTGTTCACTTGGACCCCACTTAACAGTACGGTGGTTCCTATGACTCAATAAAGAAGAAAATGAAACTACGAAAGAAACTATGTCTTCGCACTCCATAGTCTTCAAGTGAATGTCTTCACACGTCATTATCTTCGACGTGAATGTCTTCATGAACCACCATTGTCTTCAATGTCTTTATACATTTTTAGGGGTCATGTCTGGTAGGAAAACTGAATCAATGAGGGACTACTACGTGTGTTATCCTGCAATTCTCACAAACACGTTAGTCCCTCAACCACGTTTGTTGTCAATACTCCAAAACCAACTAGGGGTGGCACTAGATGCACTTACAGGGAGACATAAGCAGGCAGTATGGCCGGCGCTAGTTTGGTCGGTTGGAGCAAGAAGACCAGAGGTTGAAGAAGCAGCATGACCGTTGGATTAACAATCCAATGGTCACTGCTGCTAGAATCGTTTGTGGACTAAGTTGACAAAGCCTTTCGTACACGTCAACCTTGTAGACCCACAAGTTAACCTCCAAATCTGTCCCAAACAGCATACAGCCCAAAATTTCTAGCCAGATTCAAATTAATTTAAAAAATAAACATACCTTAATGTAAAATCCAATGAAATTTTACCCGCACAAAAACAATGAAATTTAAAATATCAAAATCGGAAAGAAAAAAGTAATTTGGAACTAATTGCCTGTTTGCTGTATTTTTCATTTTACAGCCCATTTCTTATTACTTATAGCCCATTTTCTGGGCAAGCCGAATGCATCCCTCCTCGTCTTGAAAGATTTCAGGCCCAGCAGGGCGTAGAAAAGCAAATAGGCCTCCGTTGGTTATTCTGCAAAAAAACAAAATAGCTGGGCTAGCCATTTCCAGAAAGAAAAAACAAAACTGGGCTGGTCATGTGGTAAACATATATGAAATAAAAGTCTGGGCTAGAAGGGCCACAGTTGATACCCTGCTCCGTCCCGAAAACAAAAAAATAATACTGCGTGAGCTGCTGGGTCCCGGGTGTCAGCCGCTCCTTGTGCAGTTATCTCGCTTATTGACTACATTGATAGTGGCGTGCAACCCAGATGTCAGGAAACCATCAGAAGGAACCATTTTTTTCTTGTAATAAAGGAGGCACTTGCTTGCCTACTGCGATGATCCTGGTGGGTCCCTACTATCATCCTCACCATGTATAGTTATCTCCTTATTCCTCTCGGTTGTTGACCATGTTGACAACACCGGAGGGCGGCGCCGCGGCGAGCGAACCAAGGCGAAGGACGATGGTGAGGCCTTAGACGGGAACAAATAGGAGCCAGGGAAGATGCACAGAGTTTTAGGGTGCGATGTGGCCGCGATGCGTGCGTGGCAGCACAGTCAGCCGTGGGAGACGGGAGCAGGCGGTCCCGCCGGCGTTGGTTTGGCTTTGGCGGCTGGAGGAAGAAGAGACTGAAGAAACATGATAGACGTTGAATGTCAATCCAACGGTCAAGGTTGGCACAATCGTTTGTTGACTAAGCCGACACCATGTAGCATACTTTTTTATAGGAAGAAAAGAAAAACTGGGCTCGTTCGCCAGATAACATTCCCGAAACTGCCACCGTTTGATCTTGCGTCACAACTAAAACTGCCAGGAAAATGAGTTCGTTTGCCGTCCTCCTCCCAGGGAATGTTTGCCACATAACATTCCCGAAAATCAAAGACTTGAGAAGGTGTACAAAACAAGCTAGTGTACCAGTAAAGAGACGTTGCAGAGTTTTGGAAAAAAGAGAGATGTGCTCCTGTAGCTGGTTCGAATCCAAACCTAGACTATGACTATACATAGTGCTATGCTACTCTGCAAGTAATGAAACTGACATATCCAACGTTCGCTTCTCCTCTTCTCTAGTTATTCTGCCTAGCATCAGAAGCTCTAGCCGCAGCAACCATGTCCGCTGGCGGCTCGTCCACCTGCTCTTCAGCAGGCAACAACCAGATATGCGCCAAGTCGCCACCCGTACCATCCCCTGTGGGTCTCATCACACCCCCGCCGACACACTCACCGCAGCCGGTTGCTCATCGCAACCCGTTGCCGTTGGTGTGGTGCCACTACTGTAAATCACGCAGAGTCATCCGTCGCATCTCAACTACAATCCTCAACCTTGGCCGAGTCTTCTACAAATGCCCGAATCATGGGGTAATAATATGTTTAAGTGTTTTTTGCCTGCTTTCAGTTGCTGATTTTTTAAAATAGTTTCGTTGATGATCTTCCAATTTGATTCATGCAGAAAAGGGAAGATTCATGTGATTTGTATTTCTGGGAAGTTGCTGATGTGGGGGAATGGAACTACGCTGATTATTTGGTTAGCCGAGGAATCCCAATACCAGCAGGTTGGGGTGTTGGACAAGTAACTGAAGGAACGACAGAAGAGGAAGATGCAGAGCAGAAGGTTAAAGATGTAGTTCATCTGAGCATGGCCAAGCAACAGCTGCTGAACGTGCTTGCCAGCAATGAGGAGATGAAAGAGCTTGTGAAGATAATGGGCAAGATCGTTGTGCTCTGTAGGATGATTGTCTCTTTATTTGCAGTGTATGTAGCACTCGTGATGTATTCAGTGGCTATGACATAAGCACTTTGCTGAAACTAGTAATGAATGAAACCTGTTTAGCAGGCTGGGCGTAGTGTTGTGAACATTTAATGATTTCTATTAACGGAAATCCGGGGGTATCCCCTTTTGCTCATAAATAAATAAATAGCAGAGGCCCTTTTGCTAATAAATAAATAAATTAGCGGAGCCCCTGTCGGGTCATCTTTGTTCCCATTCAAAGACGTCGAGCAAAATGCAGTCCAACAGCAAACTATGTCATCAAATACAAATTTCACAGCCAAATATGAGTACAACTAAACAACAATGCCATCATGTTTTAGTCGTCATACAATCACCAAACACAAATCAACATACATAATAAGTGATGTTCTCACAGCAAAATACTAGACAACAACTTCATCAGGTTTCAGTTGTCACTGCAAACACAATTTCACATAGTAGATAAAAAGTCATCTTCTCACAGGCAAATACGACAAAAGCAATCTAATCATCATCCGCAGCAGCAGTGTCAACATCTTCGCCATGTGTATCAGTCTGAATCGTAATTCCTCCCAGTGTCATCTTCTTCTTCATCCTCAATGTCCTCGAACGTTGGCGTCTTATTGATCAACTCTCGTATGTCCATAGCCCGACAGGCAATCTTTTCGCCAGCGTCATTGACGTGATGGTTCTCAAAGATATTAGGAACATCTGTGGAATCTTCTACATCAGGAGCAGTGTAAGCATCATCTTGTTGTGCAACTTCATTAAACGAATTCCTCTGCTCAAACCTTTGCAATACTCTCCAGCCATCGCTACATGCATATGTGTCTTCCAAGAAAAATATCTGTGTTGCTTGATTTGCCAAAATAAAAGGCTCGTCGGTCTGGTACGCCGCCTTGACATTGATGGATTTGAAATAATCATCAGCTCTGGGTTTTGCGATCCTGGAAAATAGGTTATACCAACGACAGCACAACAGAACCACACACCGATGAACCTCGAAACTGGAGATATACTGCAACTAAACAATGTCTGTTATGTTAGCATACATTTCAGTTGTCTCTTTGCCGTACGTATTCCTGCTCATGATGGCACTATTTTGTGTCTTCCCGCCTTCGTCGCGTGCAAGGGTGTTGTAGCGCACATCTCCAACAATGCAAGATTCATAATGTCTTACCCGAGTATCAGGACCCATTGCTAGTGCGTAAAGGGCATCATCAACTGCCTGCCCATCCTCCCGCATCTTCTTAACCTATGGTTAGAAAATAGACAAGCTGATCATCTTATGTACACAATATATTAAAAAAACTGACAGTGCAATTCAAAAGCTTACATGGCTCTTGAATCATTTCGTAAATCCTGCCATAACCAGTTTGTCAATGTTTCTTGGATTTTGCAGTAGTAACTCCTTTTTGTAGATTCTGCACAACATAGTGATCGTGTCAAACATCTAAATATATAAGAATGTGCTGGAAGTTTAGTAGATTACGATGTATAAGCTGCAGTACTTAGCACTTACTCGATATAAGGTAGAATCTCAGGACAGTTATTCAACACATACCAAACCATTTTGTCCAAATCTTTAGGTTTGTCGTCTTGTCGACTCTTCCCTGTAACTCAAACAGAACAATCGAAAACATTGAGCTCGGGATTATCTTCACCCACCTCTTTGCTAAGCTGATCAGCTGTTTCAATGTATTTTGAGCAGAATGTCAACGCTTCTGTAGCAATGTAGGCCTCTGCAATGGAACCCTCAGGTCTAGCTCTGTTCCTAACATAGCCCTTGAAAGTGCCTAGCCGCCTTTCAATAGGGTACATCCAGCCATACTGTACTGGACCTCTAAGTAGTGCCTCATCAGGTAGATGAACAGCCAAATGCACCATCACATCAAAGAAGGCTGGAGGATATATCTTCTCAAGGTCGCATAGGATAGTTGGTATCTTGTCTCTAAGACGCTCCAAAGCATCTATCCTGATATTTCTACTGCAGAGTTCCCTGAAGAATTGTCCCAACTCTGCAACTGCTCTATATAAGTCAGGGCGGCCCAATCCTCTAAGGATAACAGGTAAAACCCTTTGAAGTAGGACGTGGTAGTCATGAGTTTTCAACCCTTGTACCTTTTTTCCATCTGCACTGACTCTCCTTTCAGGGTTGGAAGCAAATCCATGTGGGAATCTCACACGTGATAGGACCTTGCAGAATTCTTTTCTTTTTACCTTGTCCAAGACGTACACAGCTGGTGCCATATCCCGTGATGCACCATCATCGTCCACCTGCAAATCCCTTCTGATACCCAGGTGTGTCAAATCAATCCTAGATTTTAAGGTATCTTTCGTCTTGCCTTCAATATTAAGAAGTGTGATGATAATGCTGTCACATATATTTTCTCGATGTGCATCACATCAAGATTATGCCGCAGATCCAAATCTTTCCAATACTCCAAGTCCCACAAAGTGGACCTGCGGGTAAACAATAATCTCTCTTCTGCCCTGCCACGCTTCCTTTTCCCGCTACCATTATCAGGATGGTTTCCTGGTGTAATATGC
Source organism: Thinopyrum elongatum (assembly GCA_011799875.1). Classification (NCBI taxonomy): domain Eukaryota; kingdom Viridiplantae; phylum Streptophyta; class Magnoliopsida; order Poales; family Poaceae; genus Thinopyrum; species Thinopyrum elongatum. The sequence continues at coordinate 52,092,850 of CM022300.1, forward strand.
CTGACCTTCTCTAATTCCACTTGCAACTCATCGCCGGTGAGCCTCTTTGGCGCATCACGGTTTTCATGCTTTGCATTGACCACATGTCTTCGTTATTTTGTAGGACACGACTTGTCCTTGGCAAGGAAACGGAGGTGTCCAATGTAACAGATCTTGCTAAGTATTGCGTATGACAGCAGATTCTTGTCACAGCGAACACATGCATTGTAACCATGTGTCGTTCGCCTTGACATAGTGCCCAAAGCTGGATAATCATGGATGCACCAAATTATAATAGCACACAGAAAGAAATCAGCTGGTGGGCTGCTATATAGGTCTCGAGTGAGAACACCCCTCCATAGCTGTTGAAGTTCCTCCACAAGAGGCTCCAGGAATAAATCAAAATCCTTTCTAGGACTTTTTGGACCTGGGATGAGCAAGGCCATCATGTAGTTTGATTCTTTGGTGCAGAAATTTGGTGGCATGTTGTAAGGGATAACAAGCACTGGCCACATGCTATATGTGGTGCTCTGTGGCCAAATGGGTTAAAACCATCTGTAGCTAAGCAAAGTCTAATGTTTCTCGGGTCAGCAGAAACTTTTTGTGTTTCTGATTGAAGCTTTTCCAGTCACTACCATGAGATGGGTGGCTCATTACATTCTGATCTCTGTACTCCTGGTTCCTAGAATGCCACGGTACATCCTCTCTTGTTTCAGCATCATGAAACAACCTCTGCAATCTTGGTATAATTGGAAAATGTCTCAGAACATTATGAGGAATCCTCTTCACAGCATCGCCATCTTTCCATCTTGATGATTTGCATTTTGGGCATTCACTTAAGTTGGCATAATCCTTCCAGAATAGAACACAATTATTCTTACAAACATGGATCACATCATATCCAATTCCAACTGCACGAAGGAAATTCTTCATTTTACTGTAGGTGTGTGGTAGCTCAGACGCATCTGGGAAAGATTTGCGGAAAGCAGCCAACATCGCATCGAATGATTTGTTGGTCATCCTCTCAGATGTGTTCACCTCAAGAAAGGTGACCATAGCTAAGAATACTGAGAGCTTATTTCCTGGGGTGACTGCCACGTTGCATTGTTCCAACATGCGGGCCCACCGTTTTTCTTCTGCAGGTGAAAGTTCATGAAATGCGCGAGCATTTCGTAGCATTGTTTCAATGTTGGTCAAACTCGTTGGCTCCGCCGCCACCACCTCCTCCTCCTCCTCTTCCGCCTTAGCATCAGGCAGATCAAGATGGTGATCTGCTGCTTCCACATAGTCAGTAACATTGACGTTCACAGCTTCACCATGATGAACCCACCTAGTATATGTGACCGACATCCCATACAAGTGTAGATGATTTTGCACAGTTGACTGGGGTCTTGTAACTGAATTCATACAACTGCTACACGGGCAGAGCACATCTGATTTCGGACCACCGTACTCAGCTCTGATAAAGTTCATGAAGTTTTCAACCCCCTCGACATATGCAGCGGAGAATCTTCGAGCAGAAGTTATCCAAGTCCTGTCCATCTGTTAGACATACAAATTAGTTCTTCTACTAGATATTACAGGAAAAATATATATGCTTTTTTATAAAGTCCAGAAAAAATACCTAGGTCGATGTCTAAAGCTATGGCAAGATATTTGGACAAGCAGATCTAAGTAACGAAATATATGTAAAGCTAATTCAGCAAACATATTTGAGTGCTAAATTATGGCAGGCTATTTCAGCAGTCAATGAGGCCGAGCACACAGCCATCAAAAGCCATCTGAGCAACAAAGATCGAGTATAAAACGGTGTCGAGCTATTTCACCTAACAGATTGGCTACTAGACCATGGCAATCTACTTCACAATAAATATATGGCAGGATATTTTAGCAACTAATCGGGCATGGCATGCCATCTCAGCAAAGCAGATTGAGTGCATAACATGGCAAGGAAGCTTCTTAAGCAGAGCATATTGACTATAAACTATTTTGGCAAACAGTGAGATTAACAGCATCTATCAGCTAACATTCAGCGCTACCCCGACATGCATGGGGCCTCAGTCTAGAATGCGCGTACCGTGGGAGAAGCTGACCGCCGTCCGTCTCCACAAGAACGTCGCCAGCGGTGGCGGCGCGGCTGGAGGACGGCAGTCTATGAGAGCGTACTATGGGAGTGAGAGGATCGTTGTGCGTCCCCTCAATGAACAGCGGCACCGACGTATCGGCGTGACGGGGAGGGCGGCTTTGGAGGAGTGAATGGAGTGGAGGGGGCCGGGGGGAGGGGGTTTTGGGGAATATTATTGGCTAGTTGGCCGAAGGGCAGTTGAATTTGGGATTTGGGGGGAATTTTCGCGCGGTGGGCGGGGGAGTTTGGCGCATGGTCGGTTTCTCCAAATGCGGTCCCACGTGTCAGTGAAGAGGCAAGCCGAAGCGCGTTCCGTTTGCGTGAGCCATGTGCAGGACCGACCGTGTGAGGGGTGCAATGCGACCGCGACAGGCGTGCTGTGAGTATACCGCCTTTTTCCTTTTAAACTTGGTGCTTCGCGCGATCCATCGATACTACTACTAGTAATCCGGTAATACCGACTAAAACGGCGCGGCCGGGTCTTTTCCCGCGCGATATGCTGGGAGGTTGGCTTAGTTGGTTCTTTTAGGACTTTATTTTTTATTAGGACAAGGCTTAGTTGGTTTGATAGACAGAGCGAGAGAAAGATGTGAGATGCGTGAATTTGTAGTGGATGTACTATTGGAGTGCCTAAGATAAATTGTGTATGTATACTACCTATGTGTTTATTTACTTCGCATGTTAGCTTTGTCTCGGGTCAAACCTTCTAAACTTAGACCAAGTTTATACACACAAAAACGAATCATCATTCAATATATTTTCATACAATATATCTTACTATTATTGTGAAAGTTCATATACACCGGACGAGATTCATGCAAACACGACAGATTTTCATTACATTTCGAACTTTTATAGGACAGAAAAAGAAAACAAACCCGACCCTAAACCTATTCTACGGCGGCGACCGATGTCCGCTTTCCTTTGTACTTCCGCATCAGTGACGACGTCCTCCATCTGCCGTCTCCATGAACGGCGGCGGGTTCAAGACCCATGAAGTGAAGGTGCGGTCTCCGGCGAGGAAGAGTAGAACATGGGAGATGGACCGGCCAGTTGGCACACCATGCCCTGTCGCCTCCTATGCCCTACTCATCCTCGGAGGAGTCCCCGACCTCGGCGGTGCCGGTGGATGTGAGGTCAATGATGATGGACGTGGACGGTCCATCGCTTCACCTGCCACTTGCGCCACCGAACGTTGGACGACGACAAGTAGGACGTGTGGCTGGCGGTGCTCCCGTCATCGGCCTCCAGCGTGGCCACCGCTTGTGCGGTTGCGTCCGCGTCCGGCTACCCCGGTATTGCGTTGCGAGCAGCGAGTTGAGCGAGGGTGGCGACCTCGAGCTTCATCCCCGAAGACAAGCTCTCCCATAGAGCGTTCCCGCTCGCGGTCATGGTGGATGTGGTGCCAGGTAGGAGGATGCGCTATGGTGTGGAGTTTAGCTGGGCGTTGCCGCTTTAAGTAGCGCATTCTGGTGAGGCCAAGTGTCCGGGTGCGTCAATAAGTCGCCGGAGTTGGTTCCTCCGGCAGCGAGCCTGCTTAATGATGTCATACGGATGGATGACATGAATGCGGGCAGCTGGCGCCGGTTGGGAATGCACGTGCGAGACGACGCGAGGGACGAGGGTTTTTTGTGTTCTAGGGTAGTCAGCTGCGGGCGTGGCAACATTGGACATGCCCTTTGCTCACATGCGGTCCCACATGTCATTGAAAGACGACCCGGCATGGTCTCAGGTCCTGGGGATGTAGTTGGCCGCGCTAGAACACTCCGCGAACGCATCGCGCGCGTGTGCACTTCGGTGCTCAGTGCATCCTCGATGAGCCGGGTGTTGATCTGCTGGTCGTGCCACAGCGGCAGTGCCAGCCTCGGCACCCTGAAGCCGAGCGTGTCCAGCGGCGATGAGCATGTCGCTCACCACGGTCGCCGTGCCCAGAGGCGGTGCGGGAGCTGCGCCATGTTGCTGGCCCCTGTTGGTGTCAAAACCAGCGAATCTCGGGTAGGGGGTCCCGAGCTGTGTGTCATGGATCGATGGGTAACAGGAGACAGGGGACACGATGTTTTACCCAGGTTCGGGCCCTCTTGATGGAGGTAAAACCCTACGTCCTGCTCTTGTTTATATTGATGGAATATCAAGTACAGAGTTGATCTACCTCGAGATCATATGTTGTGGTCTAAACCCTAGAGGTATGAGGATTGATGTCATAATGATCCAGCCTCCCTATCGACTAGCCCGGCCTCGGCTTATATAATGTACCAGAGGCCTAGGATAACAAGAGTCCTAGTCGAATACGCCGGTGGAGAGGAGTCCTTGTCTTGATCACCAAGTCTTGTGGAATCTTCCTCGTGTATACTTCGGCTGTCCGAACTGGCCCATGAGTAAACGACCCTGGGGGTCCTCGGCCCAATCCAACTAATCGGGAGACGATGTGGTGAGTACCCCCTAGTCCAGGACACTGTCAGTAGCCCCCTAAACCGGTCTTCAAGTTGGGGACGCTCCTCGATTCTTCCGAACTGTTCTTCATCTTCGGTCGCCGGTCTTGAAAACTGGTTCAACAAATCTTCTCATCTTTGATCTTGAGGATCGCCGAAGTGAATCCGAAGAGTTTACACGTCGGGTATTCGAGGAGCCCCTTTAAGTTCTCGGCCTTTATCAATGCCTCGTTATTTTATACGCCACACCTTGGGTTTGAAGTTGTTCCCATGCGGTGGTGTCCTCTTGCATCCGAGCTCCAACGCCGGACTGTATTTGAGGTATCTTTTGCAGCCGAGCACAACGCCGGACTGTATCCGAGCTCCAACGCCGGACTGTATCCGAGCTCTAACGCTGGACTGTATCCGAGCTCTAACGATGGTCAGTGTCCGAGGTGTCATAAACTACCTCGGTCTTTAAAAGATTGAATGAATTCAGCCGAGCTTAATGCCAGAAGTGCCCTCTATGGAGCCAGCCACTGGCGCCCGAGCTTTATGCCGGACTGCTTCCGAGGTGGTGCACCACCCCGACGGCGGGCTGATTTTTTGTGAATATTTTTGATTGGTGCAATTTATTCTCCGCCGAGATATATAGCCAGTAGCCCTCAAGGTGTGTGTCGGTCTAAAACCTGAGATGCACCTGAAGGAAAACATGAAACCACTGATCCAAGTAGCCCCTGAGACTCAGGTCGATGCGCGAAATCGGCCTGAGGATCAACTCCTAGCTCGGCAGCATACGTAGGAATAGAAACGCAGTGTAATATATTAGAGATAATAGTGATCGGCGAATGGGCCCTTGAGAGAGGGTCTTGAGAAGTTGCCGTAATATATTAGCTTGATGCCAGATAGGTCCAGATGGTACCTGTTGTTGTCCGAAGACGCGTTTGCCTATAGTTCGGTCAAGCCGAACAATAAGCACTTTGAATTTTCTGCATTGAACAAGCAATGCAGTAGCTCCCCGAGACACTGGTCGGGTGGCAACACCAGATCAGGGGATCGATGTGCCCCTTTAATATTTGTAAATAATAAGCCCGAAGCCCAGTAGCCCCCGAGTCTTAATGCGGGCACGGGTGGCCGAATTAAGGATCGATATCCATAGTAAAATCACAAATTATGTGTAATGACTCTATGTATCCAAATACTTTACATCATTAGTGCTCGGATCCGCATTGTACAAAACTTTGTTGACCGACCATCGGCTTCAACCTCTTCAGCCAATAGCCGAGGAGTGTTTTCCTACTTTATAAAGCCGTTATAAGGGCAAAGATTTATGGAAAACAAGGCAATCCGGTCATACGGTTTTATAAACAAAGGTACACGGAGAGATATGTTATATTACGTTTTTAACATAAGAAACATCTTCCAAAGAAATAGTCCCGCTATCGGTTCCTTTCTTTGGGTCGTCATGCTTATCATGATCATGAAACCTCACCTCCAATCAATGTGGGAGGAAAATATTGAGGATTTAGTTCGGGGAAAGTTCCCGAACTCTATGGTATTAATGAACCAAAATTTTCACTTCCGTCGTTGCCGACCAATGTGATCCTTTAAGATTGCTAGCTTTCGGCTTCACCCAGTCTGAGGTACTTACTCGGATGACCCGGTAGTAACAATCACAGAGGTGCTCCCTTTACCACCTAGCCGAACAATCGGGAACGTAGGGGTAAGCACAGGAGCCAGGCAACCCAGCTTGGCCAAAATCTTAAGTCAAATTGATGCATATTTATGGCTTTATAACGATGATTGCGGAAGGAGGCCCTCGTATATTAAATACAAACGCCGATGATATGTTTATTTTGACTCCGTTGCGACCGTTTATCATTTGAAAGTGGCCCATCGTCGGCTTCCACCCCCTTGTAGATGCTACACAGGGTGTTTTCGCAATAACAAAACAACCCTTAGCCGACGTCTCGGTGCCCGAAGGCGGTTGTGTTAGCGGAAACGAGGCAATCAGATATGCGGGCTTTATAACTTTCGCTTAGTCATAGGAGCTTAAAGTTGGGAGGCCAGTTACTAGCCCCCAGTTAGTGTTCGGCGACCGTCGAGGTCAAGCCGTAAACACTTCGGCCAATGTTATGAACGGACCGTCATTTAACATGGGGTGACCTCTATCGATCTTATAATTTAACACAGTCATCGGATCGCTGACCAGTTTACACTTATTGTGACAGTCAGCTTTCGGCTTTCTCCACTGAGGCGCTTAACCATGCTAGCTGGAAGCACAATCGCAGTGGTTCTCCCTTTGCACACCTAGCCGAACAAAGCGGAACGTAGGAGGCAAGCACAGGAGCCGGGCAACCCAACTATTGACCAAAGACATAATTCGAAACCGATGCATATAAAGCAATACCCGAGAATGTTTTGCCGAATCTCTAAAGGTGTCCGGCGTTGCACTGCGAGACTTATGCTGGAAACACACAAATAGTTTAAAAGTGCCATAGGCTGAAAAACCAAAAGATTTATGCGGAAACTCCACGTCCGAACTAAATCAAGTCAATTGGTGCCAATCCGAGAATTGGTCTAAAAAAAAATTTGTGCTTCTGTCGTGCTTTAACATGACATATCCAATGTCAAGACTGGAAGTGAGTCAAGATCGGACCCAGGCTATCCGGCCATTGACCACACACTCGAGTCGAGGAAGGAGTGATAGAAAAAGACTTTGCAACGAACAAGAAGAAAACACACTTATTATAAAATGGCTCATGTAAATTTAAGAGCCCCCAGCTAACATGGGTAAAGGGAGTTTCTTTTAACAAACAACTCTTGTGAGCACGGTCGAACCGAACACAAAATAAAAATTTAAAACTTCGGGCATGAAAGCGACTTAGCTGGTTAATGTGCTCGGCATCGATGACGGGGTCCGAGTTTACGGCGGGACGAGGTCCCAGCCCCTAAGCCGGTCCCGAGATGGAAGAGCGAAGAGCTCGGCACTCCGAAGTGGTGACACAGCACGGCCAATGTGGCGAGGTGGAACCCCCCGTCCGTCCGAGGCGACGGAGTAGGCCGACCGTATGACGTCGAAGTTCCTGGTGTGGGTTAATGAAGTGATGACGAAGCCCCCGGTCCAGCCGAGGTGACAGCGCTACATAATCCGGATCATTTACCTGTGCACGGAAGATAGTGCAAGCCAGAGATAACAGTAATAAAAAAAGATTGCATGATTAATAATTCATGCAAAGTGAGTAATAAAAGAAATATGGCCCGTGCGCCAAACACCCGACGAGGTAGGACCCTCTTGATGGTGCCGAAGTCCCCGAGGCAACCGAACATGTCGGTATGGCAATTCAATCAACAAGATGATCATGCGAGCCGATTTATGCCAATTGGGATGACGACATTGGCTTACCGAAGTGACTGCGTGACGCAGTCGAAGTCAATCACATGCACACATAAAATAGTGCGGTCCAAAAAGAATAATATAAATATATATAAAATCCTTGCATAATTGCTTTTCGCAAAAATAATTTATTTAAAGAGATGTGGCCTGGCGCCGAAGTCAATGTCGATGCAGGGCGTCGGCGTGATGCGGTAAAGGCGTGGCAAAGCCCGAATTCACAGGTCGGTCTGAGTTCCGGATGCGGCGTTCGCTGAACTATGTACGGAAACTGACCGAACCACCACGCGACCGTCGTTAATGCGGCCACCATTTGATAGACCTGTGTACAGATGATGGAACAAACCAGAGTAATAATTCCTTGGGAAAAATAAACCCAAACAAGCAAAAATTGCTAGGATTAATAGCACCTGGTTTATTTGTTGTAGCAGTCCGAAGAAAGGTTACTCCCAAAATTGGGACTCGATCCGCACACCCATTGCCTGATGGGTGATGAAGCGACGGCATGACGATGCTGGCAAAGATTGTCTCGCCGAGGCAAAGCCCCCGGTCCAGCTAACGTAACGAAGCTGGTCGGCTGGTGACGCTAAAGTCTCCGGAGTAGGTTGATGAAGAGATGGCGAAGCCCCCGGTCTAGCCGAGGTGACGGAGCAGGTCGGCAAGAAGGCGTTGCAGTTGCCATGTCAGCCAAGGTGTTGAAGCAGTTCGGCGTGATGGACATCGGCTTGAAGAAGCAACAGTGCGGCCATGCCGACGCAGGTCGTAACTTGTGACGCGGTCAATGCTAGCTTGATGAAGTGGCCATGCGGCGATGCCGGTGTGCCCGCTCCGTGTAATCCATGGGGCGGCGATGTTGGTGATGATTTATCCTTGGCGATTCCGAACTCTTGTTCGGCTCGCCGAGATGATGATCCGAAGAAGTTGATCTCGGCTCAAAAAGCGACGACGCGTCTAGCGCAGGTCGGCAGCCGTGGAGCAATATTGCCGGACTGGTTTGACACCAGCGTGATGGTGAAGATTACCTCAGAGGAGGCTTAAAATTTTATGGGCATGTGTTTAAAAACAACGCACAATATCCTAGAAGAAAATTCCTTTAAAGAGGTTGTCCAATATCACGTTCATAAAGAAACATGAATTCGGGTCGGATCCATATTCGCGCAGAAAACAGATCTGAAAATTGGTCCACTCATCGGAAGGTTACCGGAGTTTGAACCGTCGGATCGAGCTGAAATTTTGAGGGGTGGTAGATATAGGAATACCGCAGCCGATCAACGGTTGGATCTTCTAAAGGACGTCCGAGCTAAATGCTGGACACCACGTTCCAAACTTGTCCAGATTCCCGTCCAGATTCGACAGGGCTCCGGTATATTGGAGATCGCCGGAGATTCCTCCATCGGAACTCAGCGAAATTTTGCATGGTTGTTGTAGACTTAATTCCGCACAATTTCACTAAAGCAATCGTTAAAACGACACTCGAGGAGGTGGTGGAGGCGGATAAAAGTTTGCTGTCTAGAAAAACAGCACGGTCGCCCGAGGGCAATGTTGACGTTGAGCCCCCGAGCTCCGAGGATGATTCCTCCGTGATCATGATAGAGATCGGAGTTGATGTTTGATGAAGGCCCTCGTCCGAACATGACAATCAGAGACGGAGCATAGTCCTCGGTCGAGCCAAGGTGACCAGTCGAGCCGGCGACGAAGATGCCGACATCGCAGTTGATCTGCGGGCGAGCCATTGATCCTTTGCCGATCACACAGCGGAACTCTCAATGAAAGCACCAATGTCAGTGTCAAAACCAGCGGATCTCGGGTAGGGGGTCCCGAGCTGTGTGTCATGGATCGATGGGTAACAGGAGACAGGGGACACGATGTTTTACCCAGGTTCGGGCCCTCTTGATGGAGGTAAAACCCTACGTCCTGCTCTTGTTTATATTGATGGAATATCAAGTACAGAGTTGATCTACCTCGAGATCATATGTTGTGGTCTAAACCCTAGAGGTATGAGGATTGATGTCATAATGATCCAGCCTCCCTATCGACTAGCCCGGCCTCGGCTTATATAATGTACCAGAGGCCTAGGATAACAAAAGTCCTAGTCGAATACGCCGGTGGAGAGTCCTTGTCTTGATCACCAAGTCTTGTGGAATCTTCCTCGTGTATACTTCGGCTGTCCGAACTGGCCCATGAGTAAACGGCCCTGGGGGTCCTCGGCCCAATCCAACTAATCGGGAGACGATGTGGTGAGTACCCCCTAGTCCAGGACACCGTCAGCCCCCACGACCCTCATGAACGGTTGCCGGTGGCGAGGAGGTCGTGGGCCAGCTCCTCCATTGGACTAGTCTGTGCCATGTCATCCTGACAGGTGTGCCCCACATGTCGGTTTCCCTGTTTTCCCGGCCAAATTCGAGCGTCAGTATGGCCTCATTAACACTTGGCCGACCTCTCTCTCTTCTAGTCTAGTAGTATCCGTAAATGACGCGGGCGGGGGAGGGGGACGGACGTCGGTTTGCTCTCAACTGCGGTCCCACAAGCGAGCAAAAACGCCAGACGAAGCGTGTTCCATTCGGTGAGCGACGTGCAGGGTCCACCATGCCGGGGTGCAACGCGAATGCGACAAGAGTGATGTACACCGTCCGTTCGTTATGAACTTGCATACTTCGAGTACTCCTTTTTTTGAACACAGTACAGACGCAAGTGCTCATACATGCGCGCATACACTCACCCCTATGAACGCACACACGCACACCCTACCCCTATGAGCACCTTCGAGAGACTGAGCCGTCATATCTATAATACTATATCTCTACTCTCGGTGATGATGGTGTGCTTGCCATCTTGCAATATAGACCGTTCGATCTACATCTAACGGATAGAAAGAAAACTATGGCAATTTTGCAAAAGGATACCCGCACCTCTCTCGTTCATCCTTATCTCCCACAACTTCATTGTTGAGTAATTAAAAAAGGAAGCCTCTAGAACAATCTGGCATGGTGGCCGCTGCCGGCGTCGTCCATCCCCATGCCTCCGCTAAGTCCGACCACCAATCACCACCGCGCCCCACTCCTCCTCACCTTATCTCTCATCTTTCTCGAGATATCATTTTTTGATGAAATTCTCGAGATACCATTTTTTCGATGAAATTCTCGAGATATCATTAGTTTTTACACATGGGATTACTCCTTCATGGGTCAATCACAACAGGTGTTTTGTAAAAAAATGCATCCTGATGTTCCATGCAATGCACGGGCATCCTACTAGTCATCTTAAGATTTACGAAGTCACCGCCTCGTCATCGACAGGAACGGTGGGGAGGTCCGGACGTCTACCACGTGAAACTCCGAAACTTTGGTCCCATTCCACCCCACAACTCTCCAGGCTCCAGCCATCCGGCTTTGCAAACTCCGCACACTCAAAACCGATTGACCGGTCATCACCGAAACCACTATTCACACTAGAACCTTCGCTGCTCGGCCTACGCCAGCTACTTGCCGGTCGGTCACCACTGCCCCAAAACCACACCTCCTCTCCAGCCCATTCCCCCACCTTTCGATCCCCTAGCCCACATCAGCCGTCCCCTAGTTCGCCGGAAAGCCATGGTGCGCCGCAAGATCACATACTACAAGATGATGACGCCAGAGCGCCGCACAGAAATCACGGCGGCGGTCGGCGCCACAGACCTCCGTTCCCAAGCTTGCTTTGCGGCGGGCCAATCCCCGAGTTCTTTGGAACCAAGCTTCGAGGAGGAGGAAGCCGATCCAATGTTCATGGCGGAGGTCGCGGCGCAGAAGGCCCCCGATGCATATGAGACGATGGACGTCGACTTCGTGCCGGTGTCTGGGTCCCCCATGGTGCAGGCGGACCAGCGGTTCAACCTGGCGATCCTAAAGGAGGACTGGGAGGCGGAGGCTCAACTCGACACGGAGCATGCGAATGCCGCTGCCATCGAGGCCCTCCTGCAGGCGGAACCGGATGTCGTGGGTGTGAACCGGGCGGCGGAGGCTCAACTTGATGCGGAGCGTGCGGATGCCGGTGCTATCGAGGCCCTCCTGCAGGCGGAACCGAACATCCTGGACTTGAACCGGGCGGCGGAGGCTCAACTAGACACGGAGCGCGCGGATGCCGCTGCCATCGAGGCCCTCCTGTAGGCGGAACCGGGCGTCCTGGACTTGAACCAGGCGGCGGAGGCTCAACTCGACGCGGAGCGCGTGTATGCCGCTGCCATCGAGGCCCTCCTGCAGGCGAAACCGAACGTCGTGGACGTGAACCGGGCAGTGCTCGTGTCCATGTAGAGCGCCCGCACGCTCCGCGTGAACGAGTAGGTGGAGTCCAAGGACAACCACGGTGCAGAGACACACGTCAGCAGCTACGGCTGGTTCGCGCCGGCAGCCAAAGACGACGAGGCCGTCTCGTTCCGCGAGCAGTGATAGTTTTTCTTTATGTTGTTGTTTTTAGGGATCTTTTGCTGTGTAAAAACATATATTTATGCAAGTCGCCTGACTTTCATCATTTGGGTCACTCGACCATTTCAAGCGGTTGGATGAATATCCTATGTCTCCTAACCCTTTTTCTTCCTCACCTCTTCTTCTTCCCCAACAGACCACCGCACGGGCTGCACGAATCTTCCCCAACATGCGGTTGGATAAACATACTGTATGAACGAAAATTATGTGTCAGCGGTAGGATGGCTGAGTTTTTTTTTATCACATGTGGTAGCACGTGTCAGTGAGGGTGCGTTCCCTTGGTTGGGTTTGCGGCATGCAAGAGCGACTGTGAGAGGGTGCGGTGCGACCGCGACAACCGTGCGCAAGTGTACCTACTTTTCATTTTGAAAAACTTTAGGCAAGCTTGGCAAAAATGTGTGGCGAAGTATGGCAATGCAAGGCCTAGACCCAAACAAGATACAAGTACGTATGTACTACTTGTGTTAAAAAAGAAAGGCGGGGTTTTCCTTCGCAGGATTGATCGATACAAATCCTCGTTTGATGTGTCAATTAATGCGTATTTTTTCTCCAACGCCCAAAGAGCTAACCATCTCACTCCTCATTGCTTGATTAATGCAGCGCCATGCAAACCAACCTTCTCACTTCCGCATGCATGCAAGGGTATATTAATGTCCTTGGTTGCTAGTACGAGGCAAACCCCATCAATTTTGCCTCGATTAGTGTTAGTGGCCTTCTGCAAATTGTAATTTTGATACTAGCCTTGTATACAAAAAAATGGAGGTAGTAACTATTTGACTTCCTTCCCCATTGCGGTGACGTTGACGATATCTCGAACGTTGTGGCTTTGGTGAAGTGCGTTCGATGGAGCATACCATTCAGGGAGACCACGGTAAGTCGTTCGCAAGTGCCGCCTAAGCTGAGACAACTGCCTTCTTTGCATCCTGGAAGTCCGTTGAACCAAAGGAGGCGTAAATGTACTAGTACTACACAATAGCGTCGTCCGTCCAGCTTAGTGCGGTAAGGTGGTTTCTCGAAGAAGACGATGGAGAAGCGGAGTCAGCGAAGAGTGAAATGATGGTTGCTTCGTCCGTGCTTTGTGATTTGATGCCTCACTGCTTTGTGATTTGTGATAGAAGGGATAGGGGAGTAGACTCTGTGCTCTATACTGTACATGCGTCCAAGCACGGGAGAAAGAGGAGAGAGGTTGCATTTTTCTATTCCTTCAATCAATCAATTAGGGAGCTTCGGTTCCATCTTTTTGGCTTTGGCAGCACCCTCCACAATGGTTCCCATCGATGCCAAAAGCTATTTTCACATTTGGCTACACATTGTGGATGCCCTTAACCGTACCACTTGGTTTTGCTCCTGTGTGCTATCTATAAAAATCTCGATTATATTGATCTAAAAAATATAGTATCAAGATTAGTAAAAGGGAGGTGATTTTGCCACGCGGAAGGAGGGGAGAGGTTTCTTATTTTTAGAGGATGTTGGCCTGGCGGTTTGCTAACATGCGGTCCCACGTGTCAGTGCTTTACCAAGCCGATCCGCGTCCCACATGAGGCAGAACAACGGCAGAAGCAACACGTGGCTAACTTGAAGAAGATGAGGGAGAAGCGGATTCAGCAACGAGTGAAATGATGGTTGCTTCGTCCCTCCAACTTCTTTTTTTAGCATTACTTTGTCCCTCCAACTTAACTGCGAGAAAGGTGCAGCTTTGTGATTTGACGCCTCATTGCTCATTACTACGTCGGCGCCATGACTGGGGTGCTTCACCCCTGCTGCTCTGCACTGTTATTTCGGTATGGCACGTGGACCCGGTTGCTTGATGTCCCACATGTCGGCGAAAGGGACTAGAACATTTATGAAAGCGAGCGCTCCACTCTTACAACGGAGGAGTACATGACACGGAGGCCCAGTGAACTTTTACTTGTATTGTAGTACTACTATAGTTTTGCTGTTTCGCACGATCCATCGATACAAACCCGATTAAACAGGCAAGGGCGTGATTTTTCCCACGCGGTAGATGATACTGGCCATACATTTCAAAAGCAATTTTAATGTATGCAAACTGAATAATTAAGTAACAATATGAGATCTAGTAAAACTAAAAACACATATGATTTATTGTGTTAGAGTGTAGTAGTAGGCTGTATGGCATAGTTGTTAGATGTAACATGCAAGAACGTGTAGAGATATACTTTTGGAGGGCCTACAGAGAGAAATTGGGCATAAAGTGGATTCAAATATTTGTATTCGTCTTCATAGCATTTGTAACTCATATCTACAGTTTATACGGTAGACGTGAATGCTTGTTCACTCTTACGAAACCAGTACTGCAATAATGGGGTGGCGTGCGCCAATTTAGGCACTGGCACATTGGCCTACTCGGCTCCATAGAGAGAGTGAGAGAAGAGAAAAATACACTGGCGGTCAGTGTATTTCAAGCGAAAAGCGTAATACGGTCACCGGACTTCAGAATACGCTCATTACGGTCACTATATATGTTTTGCGGTGATTATACGGTCACTTGCTCACCGTTCAGCATCGGATTGCACTCTGTTGACCGGCCAAATAGTTTGCGTGACACTATGTTGACTGGTTAAATTGACCACGCTCCTTGTGGGTCCCACCTGTCAGTTCGCATAGGAAAAGGGTAAGATAAACACAAATTTACGCAGGCGCGACAAGACTCCAACCCGTGCGCGGGAACCACCTGGTTGTGTATGTGTCTGTCAGGGCCTGATGTGTGCGCATGCACGTGTAGGTTGAGCACTTGAGCGTGAGCGTGTGTGTTGGTCGTGTGGTGTGTGCATGCATGCGTGCGTGTGTGCATGTAAGTGTTGCGTGCGTGCGTGGCTGTGTGTGTACGTGTGAGTGTTCCATGCGTGCGTGGCTGCGTGTGTACGTGTGAGTGTTGCGTGCATGCAGTTCGTGTGCATGCATGCGTGTGTGTATAATCACCACACTAGCTCCTGTGTGTTAAAACAGACGGCTCAGCATACCAATACAATGCCACCTTGTCCGCTGTGCCCGCGGTCATGACTTCGAACCACCATCCACTATTTTTTTATCGTTTGTTTTCATTCTTATACACGCCGACAGGTGGGCCCAATGGTAGTGAGATAATGTGATGCAACACTAGAGGTGCCACGTGGAGCGTTTAACTGGTCAACTAGTCGTGTCTTGAGCAAATACCGAGCTGTACGGTGAGCCCGTGACTGTATAATAACCACAAAACATAAATGGTGACAATAATGAGTGGATTCTGAAGTCCAATGTACGTATCGTGCTTTTGCTTCAAATACAATGATTGTCACTGTATATATCGCGAGAGAAAGATGAAACATGCGTGAATGTGCTGGGGGCGTACTTTTAGAGGACCTGGAGATAGTTTGTGTGCGTACGTGAAAGGGGCGTAGAGGGGGTGTATGCGATGGAGAGAGAGATGCTCTTCGTTTCTCTTTATTATGACTAACTTTATATATAGTATAAAAATATAAAAATTCACAGTGCGGAATAAATATCATTGGGTGCACCATGCAATGCAAATTAACGTTCATACTCCTCCATATAACTTTGTAATGTTGTGTACATGTAGAAATTCTAGAATAATTTTTTGGCCACACTTTGTGTGGTTTTATTCAAAAAGAATGTCGTATGCGAAATAAACATGAAGAGAGGGCTTTTTAGATCAATGGGGTACGTGATGTAACATGTGTGAATGTGTAGTTGACGTATTTGGCAGGGCCTAGAGAGGGTATGTGTATGTATTATGTATTCGAGAGTGGCATGGATAGAGGGGCCTGCGGGGGGAGGGGGCGACGTGGGAGAGATAGCACGAGAAATGAGAGAGGTCTAGAGAGAGAGAGACGAATAGGATGTCATGGCGAGAGATGCCCTTGAGTGTGTATATGCAAGGGGGGAGGGGATAGAGGCACGAGGAGAATTTTTTGTGTGTGGTGTATGTGTTGGTATGTGTGGGTGTGAGAAGATAATGAGACCTAGGGGCAGAGGGTGTGTCACCGCGTGAGGTCCTGTGGGCCGAGGTGAGGCCCTTGGTTCGGTTCCATCCTGCGCCACATTGGTCGGCCCGTGACGCATTCAGGGAGACCCATGGAGGGCTAGTCGTACAAGACAAAGATACCAGAGTCGTGAAGGACTCTGTGTCCACTGACAAAGCCGGCTAGGATTTGTAACCCTAGGTCCTTGGACTAAGGTTACCCCTTATCTCTGATATTACCATTCATCCAACCTAACTTTAAGGGGCATCCTACAGAATGCTCTGCTAGAATCATACTCGTCAGTTAGGAAGAGAGGTGGAGACAATGCGTGCGAGACAGGCCTAAAGATAATGTGCGTGCGGGAGACACGTAGGCAGGTCTATGTATATAGAAAGGGTCGATGGGGATTGTGCGTGTGTATACGTGTGAGAGGAAGAGTGCTTGTGATAAAGGTTAGTGAAAACAGTCGTAAATGGTTGCGAGAGGGAGGGAGGGTGATATCGAGAGCATGTCTGCGAGAAAGACACCTCGGGAGAGTGTGTGTGAGCATGTGTGAGAGACCACCGATGGATATACACCGTGTGCGTGTATGTGTGAGAGAGAAAGTCAGCGCGTGTGTGAGGAGGGGCCTATGGAGCGTGAAACTACACGTAAAATACTGATGTACACATTGATTAAAAATATAAATTGTATCCAAATATTAGGATGGGATCATGATATTTGCAATTCGCGTAAGGAACGGTCATTGATCCATCAGACATCTATATTCTATCGAATTTGAGCATGTCTATGTTATTATTCGACATAATTGATCCACAGAGTCAGTATTTTGAACTCCAGACAAAGCATCGCTTTAGCAATTCGAATATAAACGTGAGTATAGTTCATGTTGTGTGTGTAAAGCACATTATACATACAAAAGTTACACAATGAACATTATAAATAGCTAGCTATGAACTAGCATACATTTGAATTCAACTTAAGGTGGTTTAAAAAAATTTGAATTCAACATGAAGTCCATTCAATTATTTGAATTCGAGATCATGGCATTTGTAAATCATACCTAAATTATGGGGGCACCAATCTTTGCTCTGCTTTTGTACATAATAGCATATATAGTCGTGTACAAAATAGATTCAAATTTACCTCCTCCATTCCAAAATAATCATAGTTATAGGATTTTCAAGTGTCAAAATTTCAAAAAGAAGCGCATAATTTAATGAGGTTTTCAAACATACAAGGTCAAATTTAACGTTGTCTATTTAGGTCAATCCTCAAAGTTCAAGAGTACTCTAAACGTGAATGCTTCTGTTTCAAAATTTCGACCGAAGCGCCAAAAGAGCCTCTACTCGCCCGAAACCGCGTGAGACCAATGTTTGGTAGAAGGAAATTACTTTTCTAACTCCGACCCGTGAAGCCTACCGGCCCGACGTCTATAGGTCTAAACCGGGGTAGGTTTGTAACTTCATCTAGACGCCACGCAACCACCTCCGAAAAATATTCATACACCGTGGCTGCCTAAACACACATTCGCTCGGCCGAAATCGCTCCCACCCACTATTTGGGACACCTAGGATTACCGTCCTACCCCCGACCCGCAGTAGGTCCGAAATTTAAGAGGGGGGCAAAGTTTGTACTTTCCCCAAATTTCAAACAAGCGCGTCCCATCTGTTAAAAAAACAAAGCGCGTCCCGGACCGAAACATGGTTCCCCCTTAGCTCCCCCCGCCCCCCGTCCGATTCCCCATTCATACTCCATGGGCGCCAAAACTACCTCTCCACTAGCCGCGAAACCCCGGCGTCCTCCGTCCGCCACCCCATCCCACCCATCAACCATCGCCCTCCTCCATCACGCTGGAGCCGATACCCCGACGTTGTCGTCCACCGCAACCGCAACCGCAACGCCCTCCACAGCTAGTAGTTGAAGCCGAGGCCGAGCTGCCTCCAGGACGCCGACGTGCGCCGTACCCGAGCCAGTTCAACCACACCTTCCTGCGCCTCACCGCTGCCACTCTAACGTCACAATCATCCACCGCACCGAAGTTGTTCCCGCTACGCCGTCCTTCGCCGCCTCGGATCTACTTCCCCTCCGCCGACAGACGGCCACCGCAACACAGTCAACAATTTGGCCATGGGTTCGTCCAAGTCTCCACCCTCCTCCAAAACATCGATTCCCTCGGTAAAAGAAGAACATCGCCGCGATATCAGGAGGACACAACACTGGCAACCGGATCTGGTACTCCTCTTCCCATATTCGTGCAAATCTTACGTGTCTGCTTACACGGTATTCATCCCACAGAAGACACTAGTTGACCGCTTCTTCCTACACCTTCTTCCTGATACTAGATGTTCCTAGTAACTCGCAATGCACAAGGTTTCTCCTCATGTACTATTTCACCTTAGCTAGAGGTCTGTCGCCCCCCTGGATTTCAATTCCTGGTCAGTTGATTCCCAATTAAAGGAAGCATTCCCCGGCGTAACAGGCACTAGTCCGCCTATTACGCTGGGGAAGCAGCGCCTCGGTGTTTATCTTAGGGGTGTGTGGGGCCTAGGAGCTGCTGGCGCCTGATCTGGAGGTCGGCCGGGCTTAAAGGGATGGCCAGGGGGGCGCTGCCAAGCACAGCGGTGGTGTGAGGTTGAGGGGAGGGTGGGGCGGTGGAGGCAGGGGTCTGGGCCGGTGGTCGCTGGCGGTTCGAGAAAGATCGTCAACAGTGACTCGCGGGAGGTAGACGAAGGCCATCTGCCCGTTCCTTGTAGATCGAACGGTTCATAAAAAAATCGACTGACCTATTTATTTTTAGTTGACTGTTATTTTGATAGGACCACATGTGGTGGTGTGCTGGAGGAGTACTTGCATTTCCCAGCCATCCCTGTGCTCATATATTACAAAATCATACGGAGTAGAATCTAATTTTGTTTGCCATGCAATGTTGTAGAGCTATCATATGTCTCCTGTCATTTATTTTTCAGCCACCTGCTATCTGCTACTTTTACATTGCACTAGTTCTGCACACACTTCACCCATACTCTCACTATTGTTTTTTTATGCATGGGTATTTCAGACTCTGCCAAACTGTTGACAGAAGCACGAAATAAAAGAGAGAAGTCGCTCCTGCTTTCTTCGTTGGCAGGCAAGACACGTCTCGGCACTTTAAAGGTTGCATGTTCAACAGATGGAGATGGTAAACGTAGCTCTGGAGTTGATGATCTCGCTCGCCATGAACCACCATCCCAGGTGCTTGCTTTAACTTCGCGGTGTCATATGTGGTTGCATGTTGCATATGGTGTCTAGCTTGTATTCGAAAGGCCGAAGTCGGTCTTTATTAAGATAAGGAAAGATATTTTTTACATGAACCACCATCCCGGGAGCACCAGAAGCCAAATAGCTAGTCAGGGCACTGGCCGAGCCAGTGACAAGCCCAACACAGATAGGCATCACCTGCAAGCCAACTAAAAAGCCACGGTGGTGGCGAAGCAGCCCGCCTCCCACCAGGCTCTCAGGTCCTCGATGATCATGCTCACCACTCCAGCCGGGTCTCTAGCTTGTATTACTTCCAATTTGGTTAAATTGCGTCTGCTTAGCTTACACATTATACCTTTGAATATGACATGCCTTCCTGTTTTTGGTACATACTACTACATCTGTCTATTAACCATGTTCTTACATCAAACTAATGTTCTTGTGTATCCCTCATCAATCACTTATGATGAGACAGTCAGGCCAATGGACTGCTGTAAGAAAAGATCATCTTTTAAAGAATGCAATGTCAGCCTCCCCACATGATTCTCAAGAAACAACAATGCTAGATGAAGATAGTCAACGTAGCTCTGTAGTTGATGACCGCATTTCCCCTACACCACCATCGTAGGTGCTTGCTCTAACTTGGCAACGTGATATGTGGTTGCATGTTGCATATAGTGTCTAGATTGTAATTCTTCCAATCTGGTTAAATTGCATGTGCTATTCTGCTTAGTTTATACATTATACCTGTTAATGTGACATGCCTTCCTATTTTTGGTACATAGTACATCTGTCTATTAAGCATGTCCTTACATAAAACTACTATTTTTTTGTATCCCGCATCAATCAATTATGACGAGACACCTTTAGTATATGCAGAGTGATATTGGTTGCATCTTTCATATGATTTATAGCATGCACTGCTTCTAATTTGTTGAAACTCCATTTATGATGGGACGCTTTTAACTTGGGAGTCATATTGGTTACATCTTTCATGTGGTGTCTAGCTTGCATTGCTTCTAATTTGTTGAAATGGCTTCTGCTTAGTTTACACAAATAGTTGTGAATATGCCATGCCGTCCTATTTTTCGTACATATTCCATCCTCGTATCATGTGTTTGCCTTACATCAAAGTAGTGATTGTCAGTATCATGCATGAATGAGTTCTGAAGAGTGAATTTTATTGCTTTTTCTTGTTGGTTTTACTTGACAATGCAAAATCAATAAAGCGGAAGGAAATTAGCAAGGTAGTGGATAAAGGTGGTCCTTCCAAACAACTGAAACGGAGGGCCTCTACAGATTCTACTCCGCCACCCCCCAAGAAGATTTGCAAGACAACACATGCATGGACACTCAATGTAGCTGTGTTGATGATGAGCACGTCTCCCGAAGTCCACCATCACAGGTGCTCCCTCTAACTTGGCACTGTTATATGTGGTTGCATGTTATGTATGATGTCTAGCTTGTATTGCTTCTAATTTTGTTAAATTCCATCTGCTTACTTTACACATTATACTTGTGAATAAGACACGAGTTCTTGTTTCTAGAACATACAATATCTGTCTATCACACCATGTTCTTACATCAAAGTACTACTGTTGTGTAACCTGCAATAATCACTTATCATAAGACACGTTTAACTTGGGAGTGTGATATAGGTTACATCTCGCATTCTTTTCCAGCCTGTACTACTTCTAATTTGTTGAAATGGCATTTATGACGAGACAGTTTTAACTTGGTAGAGTGATATTCATTGCATCTTTCATATGGTGTCTAGCTTTCATTGCTTCTAATTTGTTGAAATGCCTTCTGCTTAGCTTACACATCATAGCTGTGAATATGCAATGCTGTCTCTAGCTTGGCAGTGTGATATTGTCTTGCATGTTGCATACGGTGTCTAGCTTGTATTGCTTGTAATTTGATTAAATTACTTCTGCTTAGTTTACACATCATAGCGGTGAATATGCAATGCTGTGAATATGCAATGGCACTAATGACGAGAGACCTTTAACTTGCTAGTGTGATGTTGTTTGCATCTTGCATATGCTTTATTTCTTGTACTGCTTCACATTTGTTTAAATGCAAGTTATGACGAGACACTGTTAACTTGGCAGAGCGATATTTGTAGCATCTTTCATATGGTGTCTACCTTCCATTGCATTGCTTCTAATTTATTGAAATGCCTTCTGCTTAGTTTACACTTCATAGTTCTAATTATCTCATGCCGTCCTATTTTTCGTACATATTACATCCTCCTATCATGCAGTTGTCTAACATCAAAGTTCAGTTCATCTGTATCACGCATCAATTTGTTCTAAAGAACTAAATTTTTATTCCTTTTACTTGTCGGCTTGACTTGACATGGCACAGAGAAAGAGGAAGGAACACATAATGGCAGGGGATGGTGTTAGTACTCAGGACGGACGGAAACGGAAGCGAAAGAATTATGCTGATTCTGCTGGTACTGATGGTGCAATAGAAGGTCAAAGTCCACCGGAAAATTGTACAAACACGGTATCCTGTGCTACACCAGGTGCAAAACAATCCAAACAGAAACTTATAGCTGCCACCAAACAAGCAGTGACATCCCTAGTTGTTGCAACACCTTCCACAGTACCACCAGCTGCACGAGTTACTCGTTTGTCAACTCAGCTAGCAGCATGTTCCCAAGCTCCCTTGCCACCTGACACTACTTCCGAAGCACTCTTGACACAAGATGAGTTGGCAAGATCAGATGAACCTTGTGAGCTTCAACAGCAAGAAGGTAGTTGCTGGAGTCAAGTTACAGTTGCATGCTTCTTTATATGTAGTCTCACAGTTTGATGTACGCTAACACTTCCTATGTTCGTTGTTGGACTAGCACCTAGGCGCAAGAGGAAACAAACATCAGGGATAATGCTCGATAGGTTAACTAAATCTAGAGGAGGAAGAATGGAGATCCATTTTGAGGCAGGTTTAAAAAGGCCACGTGATGCTACAGAGTCAGCCAAGTTAGTATCAGAGGCAGCGGTTGCCGTTAGGTGTCATGCACGTATCCTCCCAACATGGATTCAGTACATGAATGACAAAGACAAAACCTAGTTCAACACCTTCCTTGACCATTTATCTGTAAGTATGGTTATGTATGGAAATTAGTAATATCGACTTGCTCTGTCCCATACTTTCTAGGTTGCTGGTAATGAGACTCCCATAATTTTCAACAGATGAGGTTCAAGTTGGATAGCCAAGATGATGCAACCAGACAAGCATGCACCCATGTTTTCAAGTATGCTCTGCGACAGTATCGATATAACTTGAGGAAAACTCACTTTGAAGGCAAGGCTAATAGTGAACTTGCCCAAACATCTCCAGTGAACTGTTCAAAGAACAAGGCCAACCTTATGAAAGTGAAATTCCAACAGACGACAGGATCTTGTAGCTATATTGCACACCGCGAGGCTCTTGTAATTATCTGCTGTTTCACTCTTTTCGCTTTGCATATTATCAGATCTATATTGACTTGTTCCAAATGCAGAGGAAAGCCCGCAAGGACCAAAAAGTACCTGAACCAAATGTTGTGGAAATCTTCAAGGACTGTCACACCAGTAAGACGAAGGGCATGACTACACCAGTCAAAGCCGCTGTTGTAAGTCCTTAATCCTCATGCCTTTTAACTACTACTTACTCTGACTTGTGCATTGAACTACACGGTTTGTAGCCAATGGCTATTACTCTTTTCAATTTTATACACAATTGTCTTAGCGTATCATTGCACCTTACAAAGTTTAAAAGAGAGGAGTGATGTTCCTTTGATCTTGATCTATAATCTAGTTCTGTGCTGGACTTGTCTACACAACGTTACAATTGCCTGATTGTCTGTTCTTAGTTGTTTTGTGATATGAATGATGTCATACTATGCTTATCGTATTATAAACTTTGTCTCTTTATCCTTAGCTGTTAATACAATGTGAAGAAATAGACAATACATTAGCCATGGTACATGGTCATATGTTTGGAACCTGGTTTTATTATGTACTTTGCAGTAAAATACAACTAATATTTTACACGGGTTCACCATAATAAGTTCTGTATATAGACCAAAGCTATTTGGTTTGGTTTTGCTGCCTCCTTAATATCTTCTGTTCTGGTACTACTAATGTAAAAACTCATCTTTTTAGCAAGCTATGGAACAAATGGTGGAACCGCCACCTTTTGAAGATGACGAGGCAACTATAACCGCAATGTCACCTCTTGCTGCAGTGGGTCAGTACCTGTCCACTAACAGTGCCAAAAGCACGTTCCTGCGTAATACTGGGTTGGTTGTTAAGGCAATCTCATCCAAACTGCCTCATAATCAATATATGCAAGCTCAAAGCAATGTTATATCTGCGCTCCAGACACAAGTCCATTCCCTAACAGAGACCCTTTGTGAAACAAGGACATCCATTGTTCGATGTCGTCAAGATATGCATGGTTTTGAAACCAGACTATCAGACATTTGCTATGTTGTTTAGGAGCCTAGGAGAAATGAAGGCGAAGGTTATGGGTGCTCCATCGGACAGTACAGCATGAAAATGTAACAGTCAGGTCAAATGAACTGAGCTTTTGAACTTCTGGTGGTGCATTTATCTGCCGGACTGTTAACTTTTATGACAACCTTCCTTTTGTTTTATGGTTGTAATTTGTTTTGTTGCGATACAAAATTTGTTCTTAATGTGCAGCGATCGGCCGAAGAAAATAGCAAGCCATTTTTGTATAGTGTAGGGTGTTCCCTATATTTGCACTGGTGGCGAACTTTGATGCCCAGTGGATGTAATCTGTGCAATCGCCTTAATAGCCTAGCGTTAGTTTCTGGCTTATTTATTTCCCTAGTCTTCTTTTTCCTTGGTTTGCTAGTGGCCGCAACAACCATGGGCCATATATGGACCGTGGTAACCTTGAGCTTGCTACGGGCCGTAGGACCTATGGGCCTCCTATGGGCCGTCGGATAAATGGGCCTCCAACGGCCCGTAGATTCAGTGGGCCTCGGGCCGTCGGATAAATGGGCCGACATGGGCCATAAACGGGCGTAATTGGTATCGGGCCAGCACGGTAACGGGCCGTTACCAGGCCGGAAGACAACAAAGGCTTAATTCTGTCACAGGCATAACGGGTCGTTAATGGGCCAGTATATAGGACGGGCTGGAAACGGCGCATCGGGTTAACAGGCCACAAACGGGCCGATTCTAACCACGGGCCGAATTTGGCCCATTAAGGGAACAGGCCAGTAACGGGCTAGAAGTAATCGAGGGCCGGAAAAGAGCCCAAGAATGTATGGGCCGTCAGTAGGCCGAAAGCTAACACGGGCTGGAAACGGCCCATGTGAATCATGGGCCGTTACTGGGCATAAAGAAATTTACTGTTTATTATGGGCCAGAGTCACCGCGGCCCATTAAAGGGCCCAAAGATACGAAAGGCCTCGTATGGGCCGAAAGACGTCGTGGGCCATACATGGGCTGACAATGAAACGGGCTAGTATTATACTGGACGGCCCACATGACGCTGTTGGGCCGATTTCAGGAACGCCATAACGGGCCGTGAGTTACCGGGCCGTAAAATGGGCTATATGCGAACAGACCATTAACAGGCTTTTCATGGGCCGACCCACTATCTTTTGACCAAGTCAAACGGGCCGGCCTTTGTAAGCTAAATGGGCCAGTGTTGGGCCGTCGCACGTGTCGACATATCATAGGCGCCTATCTGACCCAATGACGAGCTGACACGTGTTTCCTCCAGCCAATGAGAATTTTACACGTGGAAAATCGCCATTGGTCGTTGCTGTTAACGGGTTATCGGATCCAAAACCGGACCTGATAGATAAACGGTGACCCGTTACGGTGGATGCCACGTGTCGGTTACCCTTGACGAAAGCACTTCCATGACGCGTCATTTATCGTCATGGAAGTGAACACTTCCGTGATGATAATTTTGGTATTTTCATGGAACACTTCTACGACAGCACAGGTATAACTATCTTGATTCTGTCATAAAATCCTCATGGATGTACATGCATGACAGAAAACGTGACCTACTATGACAAACACGTATCATCACGGAAGTGTATTTTTTTTGTAGTGAATAGTTTTGCGATATGGAGATAATAATATGTGAGTCATGTTGGTGAGTAATTATGCTTTAGTAAGAATATTGGTGTTAAGGTTTGTGATTCCCTATGCAAGCACGAATGTCAATAGTTATGCAATGAAATTACATCCTAGTTGTGGTGCATTATTCGGTGTTAGTTATGTTTAATGCTCGTTTATGATCATTTTCATTTCTTGGTTGGTCGCTTCTCAATCTATTTGCTAGCCTTCATTTGTACTAAGCGGGAATAGTGCTTGTGCATCCAAACTCCTTAAACCAAGTTGTGCCAAATGAGTCCACCATACCTACCTATATGCGGTATTTCCATGTCGTTCCAAGTAAATTTGTATGTGCCAACTCTAATTTTCAAAATAAATTTCCTTTTTGTGTGCCCGTACCGCTCATGAAGCGGCAGGGGGTGGCTAATATTTTCCATGCTAGATGTGTTATTCTCAAGATGAGTGTTTATTCACTTATCGTTGCACAAGAGTGCGGCGATATTAGGGATGCCCATTTCCGAAATGAAAAAGAAATTTACTTTATATTGTCAAATAATAAATTCCTTGGAAAGTGTTGGTATGGACGGCACCCATGGATACGGCTAGTCGTGGAGTGTGAAAGTATGGTGGAAAAAGTAATAAACTTTATTTTATGTTTGGGAACCGCCTCTGATATATCTAGCATGGAAATTGTTGGGAATTCTCGGTTGTTTTCGTTGACGGGAAAAGTATGCCTCTCAAAATATTTTATCTCTCAATTTAAGCTTTGAGCTCTGGCACCTCTACAAATCTCTGCTTCCCTCTGCGAAGGGCCTATCTATTTACTTTATGCAATTTTTATTTTTATTTGAGTCTCCATCTTCTCTTTTAAAGCATCAACTAGGGAGCACTATGATCATACTTATGCATTGGATGTAGCTAATATTCGAGTGTGTTTCATGAATGAATCAATGATTGAGCATAATGGGCTAGGGATAGCCTTCTTTAGCGTTGATATTTTGAAATACATGGTTGCTTGTTAGTATGCTTGAGTATTGATGTCTTCCTGTCAAATTATAGACTATTGCTTTGAATCATTCAAGTCCAAATGTCCATGCTACAAAAGAAAGAGTATATGATGAATATGATAGGTAGATTTCCACAACAAAAATTCCGTTTTCAATTATTACTTTATCATGATAAGTTTTATGAGAAAGAGTTGCTGTTATGATGCTAGGAAAAGTGATTGAAATTATCATTAATCAAACTTATGCACTTTGCTAGCATTCACACTTCATAAATTATTTCTTTTATCATTTACCTACTCGAGGACGAGTAGGAATTAAGCTTGGGGATGCTGATATGTCTCCAACGTATCTATAGTTTATGAAGTATTCATGCCGTGTTTACAACAATTTTATATGGTTTTGGCATGATTTGCATGGAACTAACCCAGACTGACGCTGTTTTCAGTAGAACTACCGTGGTGTTGTTTTTTGTGCAAAAATGAAAGTTCTCCAAATGAGCTGAAACTTTTTGACGATTTTTTTGGAACAAAAGAGACCCCTGAAGCTTCGTGGGAGGGCCAGAAGATCCACGAGGAGGGCACAACCCACCACGGTGCGCCAGAGGGGCCTAGCTTGCCCCGGTGGGTTATGCTCACCTCGAGGCCCATCTTCGCATGATTCCAATGCTGAAAAATCCTATAAATAGAGAAACCATCAGAAATAACCCTAGATCAGAAGTTCCACCGCCGCAAGCCTCTGTAGCCACGAAAAACCAATCTAGACCCCGTTCCGGCACCCTGTCGGAGGGGGAAATCATCACCGGTGGCCATCTTCATCATCCCGGCGGCCACCATGATGAGGAGGGAGTAGTCCACCCTCGGGGTTGAGGGTTTGTACTAGTAGCTATGTGTTTAATCTCTCTCTCTCTCATGTTCTTGAGTTAGCACGATCTTGATGTACCGCGGGCTTTGTTAATATAGTTGGATCATATGGTGTTTTCCCCTCACTATCTTGTTGTGATGAATTGAGTTTTCCCTTTGAGATTTCATTTTTTATCGGATTGAATACTTTTATGGATTTGAGAACACTTGATGTATGTCTTGCTATGAATACCCGTGGTGACAATGGGGTATCATATTGATTCACTTGATATGTGTTTTGGCACTCAACTCACGGATTCCTGAGGTGACATTGGGGTAATCTATGCATAGGGGTTGATGCACGTTCTCGTCTTTGTTTCTCCGGTAGAAATCTTGGGGCACTCTTTGAGGTTCTTTGTGTTGGATTGAGTATTATGAATCTGAAATTTTTTGATGCACATCGCATAATCAACTCATGGATACTCGCGGTAACATTGGAGTATCCAGGTGACATTAGAGTTGGTTGATGTGTGTCATATGGTGTTATTTTAGTGCGAACTCTTGGTTAGATTGATCGGAAAGAATAGCTTGGTGTTATTTTAGTACGAACTCTAGGATAGATTGATCGGAAAGAATAGCTTTGAGGTGGTTTTGTACCCTACAAACAATTTCTTCTTATGTTCTCCGCTAGATAGGAACTTTGGAGTGATTCTTCATCGCACGTTGAGGGATGGTTATATGATCCAATTATATTAGCATTGTTGAGAGATTGCACTAGCGAAAGTACGGACCCTAGGCCTCATTTTCAAGCATTGCAATACCGTTTATGCTCCGTTTTATCAATTGCTACCTTGATGTTTTTTATTGTTCATATTACAAAAATCAATATCTACTATCATTACTACGCTTGTATCACCATCTCTTCGCCGAACTAGTGCACCTATACAAATTACCATTGTATTTGGTGTGTTGGGGACACAAGAGACTTTTTATTATTTGGTTGCAGGGTTGTTTGAGAGAGACCATCTTCATCCTACGCCTCCCATGGATTGATAAACCTTAGGTCATCCACTTGAGGGAAATTTGCTACTGTCCTACAAAACTCTGTGCTTGGAGGCCCAACACGAGTCTACAAGAACAAGTTGTGTAGTAGACATCAAGCTCTTTTCATTCTATCACATTCTGACTTTTCTCAAGAATTCCCGCACTAGCGTGCAACTTTCTGTTTTCAAACAGCAACACATAGACTTGCAAAATAAGCATGGCAAAGGCTATACTTGACATTTTTATTGAAGTAAAAGATATAAAACATTATTCTAAATAACAGCAAGCAAATACTAATAAAAGAAAATGTTGCTCCAAGCAAAACACATATCATGTGACGAATGAAAATGTAGCTCCAAGTGAGGTTACCGATAATGTTGG
Organism: Thinopyrum elongatum; assembly: GCA_011799875.1. Lineage (NCBI taxonomy): Eukaryota > Viridiplantae > Streptophyta > Magnoliopsida > Poales > Poaceae > Thinopyrum > Thinopyrum elongatum. Next base: position 52,121,808 of record CM022300.1, read on the forward strand.
AGACGAAAGAGGGGATGCCTTCTGGGGCATCCCCAAGCTTAGTTTCTTGGATCTTCCTTGAATATTACCTTGGGGTGCCTTGGGCATCCCCAATCTTAGGTTCTTGTCACTCCTTATTCTCCTCATATCGATATCTCACCCAAAACTTGAAAACTTCAACCACACAAAACTTAACGAAACTTCGTGTGATGGGTTAGTATGATAAAGACAAATCATTCATTTGGTACTGTCAACATAAGATTTATAATTGTTCTCACACAATGCCTACTGTACCCTTCAATTTCTACAACTTATATTGACCAATATAAGCCATAGAAACTATAAAACAAGCAAACTATGCATTGAAAACAGAATCTGTGAAAAAACAGAACAGTACGTAAATATCTTAATTTTAGTCATACTTAGGTAACTCTAAAAATTCTAAAAAATTATGAAAACGTATAAAATTTGTATACCCATCAACTGTAAAAAATTCAGAATTTTTTGACGCCCCAACAATTTTTTACAATTCTGTTACTGGGCACAAAAGTTTCTGTTTTTGCACAGAATCAAGTTAACTATCATCCACACTATCCCAAATGCTTTACTTGGCACTTTATTGAAAAAAAAGCTATAAAACATGATTAATACAGTAGCTTAGTCATGTGAACACACAAAAACAGTGGGTAATAGTGTTTGGTTGTCTCCCAACGAGCGATTTTCTTTAATGCCTTTTTAGCTAGGCACGATGATTTCAATGATGCTCACATAAAAGATAAGAATTGAAACATAACGGGAGCATCATGAAGCATATTACTAGCAAATTTAAGTCTAACCCACTTCCTATGCATAGGGATTTTGTGAGTAAACAACTTATGGGAACAAGAATCAACTAGCATAGGAAGGCAAAACAAGCAAAACTTCAAGATTTTCAGTACATAGAGAGGAAACTTGATATTATTGCAATATGTAAAAGCATATGTTCACCTCTCATGATAATTTTCAGTAGCATCATGAATGAATTCAACAATATATCTATCACATAAAGCATTCTTTTCATGATCCACAAGCATAGAAATTTTATTACTCTCCACATAAGCAAATTTATCCTCATCAACAGTAGTGGGAGCAAATTCAACAAAATAACTATCATGTGATTGAAAATTAAAATCATGATGACAAGTTTCATGGTTATCATTATTCAATATAGCATACATGTCATCACGATAATCATCATAGATAGCAACTTTGTTATAATAGTCAATTGAAACCTCTTCCAAAATAGTGGATTCATCACTAAATAAAGTCATGACCTCTCCAAATCCACTTTCATAATTATCACAATAAGATTCAACAACCTCCAAAATAGTGGGATCATCATTACATAAAGTTGACACTCTTCCAAACCAATTTCATCAATATAATCATCATAAATAGCAGGCATGCTTTCATCATAATAAATATTCTCATCAAAACTCGGGGGACTAAAAACACCATATTCATCAAACATAGCATCCCCAAGCTTATGGCTTTGCATATCATTAACATCATGGATATTCAAAGAATTCATACTAGCAACATTGCAATCATGCTCATCATTCAAAGATTTTATGTCAAACATTCTAGTGAATTCTTCTTCTATCAATTGAGCACAATTTTCCTTTCCATCATTTTCAAGAAAGACATGATAAAGACGAATAATATGAGGCCACCTCAATTCCATTTTTTTGTAGTTTTCTTTTATAAACCAAACTAGTGATCAAACAAGAAATAAAAAGATTCGATTGCAAGATCTAAAGATATACCTTCATGCATTCACCTCCCCGGCAACGGCGCCAGAAAAGAGCTTGATGTCTACTACACAACTTGTTCTTGTAGACTCGTGTTGGGCCTCCAAGCGCAGAGTTTTGTAGGACAGTAGCAAATTTCCCTCAAGTGGATGGCCTAAGATTTATCAATCCGTGGGAGGCGTAGGATGAAGATGGTCTCTCTCAAACAACCCTGCAACCAAATAATAAAAGTCTCTTGTGTCCCCAACACACCAAATACAATGGTAATTTGTATAGGTGCACTAGTTCGGTTAAGAGATGGTGATACAAGCGTAGTAATGATAGTAGATATTGATTTTTGTAATATGAACAATAAAAAATAGCAAGGTAGCAATTGATAAAACGGAGCACAAACGGTATTGCAATGCTTGAAAATGAGGCCTAGGGTCCGTACTTTCGCTAGTGCAATCTCTCAACAATGCTAATATAATTGGATCATATAACCATCCCTCAACGTGCGATGAAGAATCACTCCAAAGTTCCTATCTAGCGGAGAACATAAGAAGAAATTGTTTGTAGGGTACGAAACCACCTCAAAGCTATTCTTTCTGATCAATCTATCCTAGAGTTCGTACTAAAATAACACCAAGCTATTCTTTCCGATTGATCTAACCAAGAGTTCGTACTAAAATAACACCATATGATACACATCAACCAACTCTAATGTCACCTAGATACTCCAATGTCACCGCGAGTATCCGTGAGTTGATTATGCGATGTGCATCAAACAATTTCAGATTCATAATAATCAATCCAACACAAAGAACCTCAAAGAGTGCCCAAAGATTTCTACCGAAGAAACAAGGACGAAAACGTGCATCAACCCCTATGCATAGATTACCCCAATGTCACCTCAGGAATCCGTGAGTTGAGTGCCAAGACATAGATCAAGTGCTCTCAAATCCAACAAAGTATTCAATCTGATAAGAACGAAATCTCAAAGGGAACACTCAATTCACAACAAGATAGAGAGGGGAAAACACCATATGATCCAACTATATTAAAAAAAGCCCGTGATACATCAAGATCGTGACATCTCTAGAACATGAGAGAGAGATTAAACATGTAGCTACTGGTACAAACGCTCAGCCCCGAGGGTGGACTACTCACTCCTCATCATGGTGGCCACCGGGATGATGAAGATGGCCACCGATAATGATTTCCCCCTCCGGCAGGGTGCCGGAACAGGGTCTAGATTGGTTTTTCATGGCTACAGAGGCTTGTGGCGGCGAAACTTCTGATCTAGGGTTATTTCGGATGGTCTCTCTATTTATAGGATTTTTTGGCGTCGGTTTCACGCGAAGATGGGCCTTGAGGTGAGCACAACCCACCGGGGCAAGCCAGGCCCCTCTGGCATGCCCTGGTGGGTTGTGCCCTCCTCGTGGCTCTTTTGGCCCTCCCATGAAGCTTCTGGTGCCTCTTTTGTTCGAAAAAAACATCAAAAAGTTTCGTTGCATTTGGAGAACTTTTATTTCTGCACAAAAAACAGCACCACGGTATTTCTGCTGAAAACATCGTCAGTCTGGGTTAGTTCCATCCAAATCATACCAAAACCATATAAAATTGTTGTAACACATGGCATGAATACTTCATAAATTATAGATACGTTGGAGACATATCAAGCTTGCGGTCCACATCATGATAATGTGCATGTGAAGATGAGCTTAAGTTAAGGCTTCCCTCCTTGCAATATGAGGAAGCATTTTGAGTATCTTCACCAAGAGAGTGTGGACAAGAAAAGGATTCCAACTTGAGGCAAGCATTAAAGTCATCATCAAGCTCAAGTGGAATGTGCAAGGCAAATGTATAACTTAGCTAGGTTTTCCTAGTTTTGCCGGTCTCATGGTGCTTGGTGGGAGACCGGATTATAGGTTTGATAGCCATACTATCAAGAGGGACTTTCGGGCGAGTAGCTTGATCATGTCGCATAAAGAGAGCTTAATCCTTTGCATAATATGCATCATATATTCTTGTTGATCTTGGGTGGTTCTCTATGTGAGGACCTTGGGCTTTTCCATAGCTTTAAAATGACCCCAAGATCATCGAATTCGGAGTTTGTATGCCAAAGTTGTGCATGTTTTACTGGGCTGCTGCAGGCTGTTTCTGGGTACCCCGTGGACACGGGGTTTGAGGCCGTGTGCACGGGGCTTGTACTGTGGGCACGGGGTCTTGACCCCCGTGGGCATGGGGTGTCCAGGAAGTGTCAGTTGGAGCCCCAACGACTAGTTTTGGGGATTGGCTATAAAAGAGCCCTTCCTCCCCACCGGTTTGGGGTTGTTCATTTTGATCATCTTACCACCTCTCCCAAACCCCTATCTCCCCTCTATGTGAAGGGGGATTTGTGGATGGATCTTGGAGTCATTTGTTGATTTCCTCCATTGCATCCCCTCTCTTCAATCTCCTACTTTCGAGAGTGCATCTTGTGAGATTGAGAGAGTGAGTTGAGCATTTGTTGCTTGACCTTGCATCGCATTAGTTGCATTGGTTTGAGCTCCCAGCATCGATTTGTTCGAGTGAGAGCCTGTGAGTTTATTACTCTTGGAGGCTTCCGCCTCCTAGACGATTTGGTGATATATTGAGAAGTTTGTGAAGAGGCCTAGGTGGTCAAGGTTCCTCCGGAAGCTTCCTTTTGTGGTGTGCTCCGGGGAAGGGTGTGAAGTGGCCTAGGTGTTCAAGTTACTCCGGGAGCTTCCGTGTTTGTGGTGTGCTCCGGAGAAGATTGTAAAGATGTGTTGGTCGCCTTCAAGACCAACCCCGAGTGAATCGAGGATCATCCGTTGGGGGTGACTCGAAAGGGAGAATACGCTGAGTGACTTGGTGACGCCCTGGAGCTTTGGCTTCGGCACTGCTCTAACAGAGATTAGTACTCTCACGAGTGTGAACTAAGGGATAAATCCGCGTCCCCGACTCGCTTGTGGTTATCTCATACCCACACTCTTTACTTTCCGCAATTCATACTTGCTCATATTGATATATCTTGTGCTAGTTGAATTGCTTAGTTGTTCCTACATTTCCATATCTTGTGATATAGTTTGTGCTTGCTAGTTTCCTTAAGTGCCTATCTTGTTTAGCATAGGTTGTTCGTGCACTTAGTTGAGCCTAGCATATTTAGGATTTGTGCTTGAAAAGTATCCATTAGTTTAATTCCGCATTAGGATAAAGCCAAATCCGTAAAAGTTTTAAAACGTCTATTCACCCCCCTCTAGTCGTCATCTAGATCCTTTCAATTGGTATCAAAGCTTTGGTCTCTCCTTGGTAGGCTTCACCGCCTAGAGAGTAAAGATGTTGACTAGTGGTTTAGTGCATGATGACACTTTTTGTTTTAGTGGCACAAACTATCACTTGTGGAAAATTCGCATGCTTTGTCATTTTCGGACCATGGGTCCAAATTTTGTGCGAATTGTTCTTGTAGGGTCTTCTTCAAGGAAGGATGAACTTTTTCCAACTATTGAGGAAAATGATGATATGCTTTGTGGGTATGGTGCTAAAAATGCTATAATCCGATCTATATCCCTCGAAGTGTTTGAGTCAATCATGACTTGTGTGACGGATCATGAGATGTGGACCAAACTTGAAGAAATATATAGTGGGTCCAATCTTGGCGAGGTTCATCATCTTTTGGGGGAGTCAATTGAGGAGTTCTCCACATCTACAAATCATGAAGAACTCCATATTGCTTCTTCCTCCGTGTGCTTGGACATTTCTACTTCTTCCACCTCACCATCATATGGCATGTCCCAAGGTAATGACATGGTGAGTGGAAATATCATTTGTGATGATGATGTTGTGCTAAACATTGATGATCTTTCATGTATACATGCTAGTGTTGTAGCTTCCATGGACTTGAGCATATCTAGCAAAAATGACATACATTCTTGTGTTGATAGTCCATGCATATCATTTAGAAATTCCTTGAATAATTTTTATGATGGTATGCTTGATTCTCCTTATTCCCATGATATCTATGCTTCTATTTCCTCTAGTTGTTGTTTGGCTAACAATGTAGAGAAATTAAGAAAAAATAGTGCACACATCATTAATGAGGAAATTGTTGGAGAGGAAATGCTATGAGTGTCAAGAGGACGGACATGGATATCCTACTCTTGATGATAAAGAAACTCCCTCTCCAAAAGAATCATCATCAACCTCCGATGTTCACATGTGCCTCATGGCAAGAGGTAATACCGAGGTATCATCTACTCTTAGTAATGATATTGATGAGAGTGGTGATGAATGTGATAGGGATATGAGTCAAGAAATTTATGAAATTGGTAATTCTCTTCATGGGGTAAATAAGAACACTTATGTGATGTTTAAAGATCTTATTACTCATTTTGGTAAGTGTAATGATTTACTTCACGAAGAGCAAGAACAAAATGAAAAACTTAATTGTAACCTTCTTGATGCTCTAGAAACTCTTAGAGACTTAGAATCTTCTAAAGAAGAGATTGAAGTTGCTCATGATCAACTTAAAGAGGATTTTGAGCACCTTGACCTTGGCTACAAGAATGTTAAAGGAGAGCTCATCAAACTCTCTAAGTCTTATGAGTAACTTCAAGCTACTCATGTGAAGTCCCTAGTTTCTTCTAGCTCCTCCCATATTGTCAATGATGCTTGTGCTACTAACTCTACTTCTTGTGAAGTATCTATCTTGAAGGAGAATGTTGAGCTAAGGGCTCAACTTGCCTTGCTAACTAGCAATTATGGAAAATTAGAAGAAAGTGACGAAAAGCTCTCGGGCTCTCGTGATGACCTTCTAATCTCCCATGAAAGGCTAAACTTAGCTCATGAGGCTATTTTGACTAAGGTAACATCGTGTGAGCCTCATGCGGACATTGACCCTAGTTCTACTCAAAATGCTTTATTATCTTGTGCTAGTCCTTGTGATTCATCTAGACATATTGTTGCAAAATCTTGTGATGAATTGCTCTCCTTGTCTTGTTGCTCCAACAATGAAGCTTCCTCTAGTACTTTTGTTGATACTAACCTTGTAGAGGAAAACAAAGAGCTCAAGTCCCAAGTCACTAATTTGAAGAAAGACTTGGAAATGTGTCATGAAGGAAATACCTCTCTCAACGCTATCTTGAGTGTTCAAAAATCCCCTCATGACAAGGGAAGACTTGGTTTCATCCCCAACACCAAGAAGTCCAAGAAAAAGAAGAAGGGACAAGATCAAGTCAAGAATCCGGCCAACATTTCATGCTTCAAGTGCAAGAATGTTGGACACCATGTGAGATCTTGTCCATTGAAGAAGAAGGCTTCAAATGTGAAGCAACAAGGGAAGCGGCCTCAAGTTCAATCTCAAGGTCAACCTCATGTTGAAGAAAGGCCACTACCAATGACGAACAAAGATAACACTCCCCAAGTTGAGAAAATAGAGAAGAAGAGAAGGGGGAGCACATGTTGCTATAATTGCCGTGAGAAGGGACACATATCCTCATCTTGTCCCAACGGTAACATCCCTAAGCCTCCTCTAGTCAATGATCATTATTCGCTTAGGAAGGATGTTGTTGGCAATTTGTTTGCCAAGTTTGTTGGTGCCCAAAATGGTTTGGAAATGGAAAAGACCATTTGGGTTGCCAAGCCTATTGTGACTAACTTCTTAGGACCCAACTTGGTTGGGGACCATCAAGCTCAAACTTGATCAATAGGTGTGTGGAGGACATTGGAGATTTGACTAGTTCATGAAGAAGAGGATATCCACCATTTATTTGTTTGAGCCAAGTCATGTGGATTATCTTCATATTATCTATCCAATGTTCCTCTTTGCGGTAACTTGAATTTATATTGCTTACATGGAAAGTTACTCGCCCCTTGCTTGCTTAGGTTTTGTATCTAGCATGTGCATTTTGCATTGCACATCATATAGTGGTGTTTGTTGTCTTGAGCCTTTAGTGTATCATATTTGAATCTTTTTTTGGGCTTTTGTGAGATATTAGTGGATCATCACATTATGGGGGAGTGTTATGTTTTGTGCACATCACAAACCCAAAATGTGAATATGAGAAATACCACCTAGTATTGATATTCAATATTATCTAGTCACTATGTGGTATGTCAAGCTCATTTGAAATTCAAATTATCAAAGTATCCATTAATTATCTCTTGTTAGTTTTTATTTGCCTTTATAGCGTGCTTGTCGTGGTATCCAGGAAGTTATAATAGAAAAGTTCTAGATACCCCATGCGCACGGGGTCGTCTGACCCCCATGGGCATGGGGTACTGCGTAACTCCCTGGGTACCCCGTGCGCATGGGGTCTTTTAACCCCTGTGCGCACGGGGTCCATTGGGTAGAAATGCCCACCCGACCAAGTACACTATGAAACTCTTTTCTTATGCTTTCGATTATGACTTAAATCTTGTGCATCTTAAGAATCTACCACTGAGTGTTAATTCCAAATACCATTGTTATTCTCTTACAATTGGTATTTCTTCATGTGGTAGAACTTTATGATCATCTTCTTCTCGGCTCGTGCTTCAACTTGCCTTATCTCACTACTTGCACTATCTATTATCTACGTGAGTGAGATAAACCTTTGAGCATGTGTGTAGTGTATTTCCTATGCTCATTGGTTTTTTGCTTAGTTCATATGTTGTTCTTTGTATGCGGTCTTGTGTGGATTTGTCACTTCGATATAATTTGGACAACTTGGATGCTTTGTGATATTAGTGGTGCATTCATCGTGTATGTGTTCTTTTGTCCAAATTGTATCTCTTTGGATCTTGGTAGGCTTGTGCATGCATATTTATTTATATACTTCTTCTTGACTTGCTTGCTCTACTTGATCCTTTATATAGGGTAAAGTCCACAATATATTTAATGGTTAAAGATGTGCATGAATTTCGAGTTCATATCCATATGCACATATTTAATGTGGAGTTTGCCCTATGTATCGTATTTGGTCTAACTACTTCGGACCCAACAAGTTTGGGGACCAAATTGTACCTTAATGTGTTTTAGGTACTTTGGAGAAGCATTGGATGCTTAGCTTATTCATGAGGAAGCTGGAGACACCGTGGAAAATTACTAGAGCCAAGCTTAGCTGATTCCTTGATTTGAGGGAGAAGATAATTAAAAACCCGGTTCGGTTGTAAGTGTTTCATTCTCATCATGAAAACCCGGTTAACTAAAATTTGGGTCAATTTGTTGGATATGCATCAAACTCCCACACTTACCGTATTCTCAATAAATCCACGGGATGTATTGAGGAAACGACGAATGTGGAGTGTGATGAGAATAACAGCTTCCATGCGGAGAAATTTGTTTCAAGTATTGTAGGTGACGAGGCTCCTTCCCAAGCTACAAGTACAATGGGGATTGATCATATTCTTCCACAAGAAACACCCCATGCCCATGTAGAAGAAGTAGGAGTAAGAGCCCCTCTTGTGGATCCACCACAAGGGAAGTCATCACCCCCAACACAAGAGCAAGATGCTATGGGAGATCATGTACCTATCCAAGAACAAGATCAAGTCCCTCATGTCCGCGTACTAGATCAAGGGCACCTTGAACCAATGCTCTCTTGGTAACAAGTACTCACTTCATGAATTTATTTAAATTAGAGTCAACATTGTGTATGTTGCATCTTGGCATGATTAGTACTTGTTGAGTTTGTGTTTCTTGCAAAATCTTAAACCTCCTTTTTGCATCTATGAGCCATTTGAGAAGGAGCATATCATGGGGATCTCTAAAACCATGCTCATGGTTCACTTATCCCAAATAGGCCAATTAAGCAATGTATTGCATACCAATTCCTCAAAGTGCTCTTATGTGCAATATTGATAAATTTGCAAAAACACTAAATTTGGTTGTGGTATTTTCTCTCATGCTTAGTAATTCATTTTTATGCAAATGAGATCAATTTATGCCATGTGCCATGTGCCATGTGACAAAGCTCTTATGCTAAAGATCAAGTTTGTATAATAATGGATTCATTCAAGGATATCATGTTCTTATCTTTTGTATCTTTTTTGGATATGCAAGTTTCTTCGTGGATGCTCATCTTGATGATTATTTGCCACATAAGAAACTTATACACATGAGAAAGTGCATATCTTTCTTTGATATCTGTTCGTTTATGTCGGGCCCCTTTCTGGAATAAATCACAGAAAAGCCCTAAGTCACACCAGCCCCAAGATCAACACAATCTGGTGGACTTCCTTGATACAGATAACCAGTACAAGATAACATTACACAGGGTTGAGTCTGAGAGCTCAACAATATTATTACAAACTCGCCAAATATATGGCAGTGGCGGAATATGACAGTGGTGTGGTGGTGATACATCTCTGATATAATAACGTAAAGCCAAGCGTCAGAGTGAGGCTTGACTATTTTATTTGTGTAGCGGAAGCTCAGCGGATGATACATGTGGTAGACTCCTATCTCACAGGTTGACTGACTGGGACTCCTCTAAGCGTCGGGCTCGCTAGCGCAATCCTCCTCCACAAGCTCGTCCTCCTCCAAGTCTGGCCAAGTAAATAGCCAGGGACAAGCCAGTGAGTACGTTGGAATGTACTCGCAAACATTATGAACAAAAGATAAAATGAGTGTGTATGCTCAAGTAGGATCATGTTAACATGCTCATGCTGACTATAATCTTGGTCATGACATAATTATAAAATGATGCGGAAGTAAATAAAACATGTTAGCCATAACCAGTCTTTTGAAAATAAAAGCAAGTGAATGCCACGGGTAGTCTAGCCAGCCCAAGTGACATTCAGAAAAATAAGAGAAATGCCAGTCGGGTGTCTACAAGAGTAGTGGCGAGATAAACCGCCTGTTAACTCAAGAGACGCCACGCGAGAGGTCTTGAAAAGAAATGCCTGTCGGGCGTCAAGTGACGCCGCGGTCGGACTTGAAGAGAAATGCCAATCGGGTGTCTACAAGAGTAGTGGCGAGATAAACCGCCTGTTAACTCGAGAGACGCCACGAGAGGTCTTGAAAATAAAAATTGAGTGCCCGGGGTAGTCTAGCCAGCCCCTGAGACACTCAGGAAGAATACAAAATGAGAGAAACGGGTTAGTCCTTAATATTATGCATAGCCATAATAATATTTAACAAGCATAAAATATTCATGGTAGCAATAGGGTATCAATAATTATCCTGCAAAAATAAGTCAGACACATTTTAAATATTTCCTCCGGAGACCGACACCGGGACCGACACTTGACCCACCCAGCTACGCCCTTTGACCGGGGACACGGCTATTCGGATAGGTTTAACTCTGCAGAGGGTGTACTCTTTACCCACGTGCATGGGGTTCCTTTAGTCAGCACCGTGGCACTGGCTAATTCCCACTACGGTCTTTGGGTTGAAAACACACCTGACCCGTACACACCAGATTAACTTTCCAGATGCCAAGAATCACCCAAAGCATCGTTCAAGAAAAACTCTAAGACGGAGAGACCAACGTCCTGCATGGGATCACTATTAATACACACGGATTCCAAGGGGACACTCCCTCTCGGCTACAGCCGGTAACACCCATGCCCCCTGACCCGATGACAGGATTTAGTCCAAGGCCCTGGAAACCCTCATCGAGGCCCTCTGTACGGTGTGTACCTGGACAGGGGTTAACAACTTACTCAGCCGTACCTTCCTTGCAAAAGGACTCGTGGCAGCATGGTATCCAGCTAGGTGTAACGGAACAAGACTCGATCTAGGCCGACTCAGGAGGTGTTATTTATCATCACCGGGATATTCCACATAAGCCACATGACACCACCGTGTCAAAAATAATGGCTCATGCCCACCGGCATGTCCAAGGCAGGAGACTCTCTCCTGAATACTCACAACTTTACCATGTTAGAAAGATTCTTTCCTTGAGTGAAGTGCAAGATATGAGCAAGATGTGATATGACCGAACATGCATGCACTTGTGATATATGTGGTGCAACTCCAACCGATGCAAACATGCAAATGCAATCACCGTATCCCAAGTTCAATAATGCTTGCCTTGTCCAAAGTAGTCAGGTGAAAACCCTTCGAAATTCCTGGCAAAGTTTCCCTCTTCTTTTTCTGAAAATTCAAATTCAACTCTGATTAATTTTTTTTTGGCAACAGTACAAAAAGTTGTCTCAAAACATTTTTAAATAAATACTAAAAAAACTAGAGATAAAAATAAGAATTTTCTAAAAAAAATCAAGTCATTTGGACTTGTGGTTAAAAAGTTATTAAGCTTTTAAAACCAGGGACCTCTTTGTAAATAAAATAACTACTACCGGGTCCCTGCTGTAATAAAAGAAAACGCCTCGGAACGAATACGTTTTCCGGCTTAGAAAACGTACTAAGCCAGAAGACGCTTTCTAAAATAACAGAAAAGGATAAAACACTGACGGGCGGGCCCCACCCGTCGGGTTTGAAATTCGAACGCGCCTCGCGCGTGAGTACAGAGAGGATGCGGTGGTCACCTGCGGCGATCGCCGGCGTTTCAGAGGGCGGCGAGGGTGCGAGCGTGCTCGGGGAGGTGTTCCGCACCGGTGAGATGTGGTGGTGGTCTCCGGTGATCAATAGAACGGCGGCGAGGTTAACGGCGGCGGACGGTGGTTCGGGAGGTGTTGGATCTCGCCGGAGAAGCGTGGGAACACCGAATTGGGTGGCAGAATGGATGATGCGGTGGATCAGTAGACTGCTGACGAGGTTTCGGTGGAGGAGATGGTCTAATGGCGACGAACGGCTCTCGGGTGCCGCGGCGGATCTGGTGGTCGGAGTTGGGGAAGATGATCCTCTCGGGCTCGAGGGAGTGCACTGGAGGTCAATAGGGAGGTGGTGGAGGCGATGGGTGGAGTGAATGGAGCTCGGGAGCCCCTATTTATAGGCTGCCGAGGTGGTCAGTGGCATGGGGGCGACGCCGGATTTAATCCCGCCGGCGAAGTAGGTTAGGGGCGGTGGCGAGGTTCTGTGAATGATCTAGAGGGTCAGTGGATTACTCCGGAAGCCTTAACGAGGATGAACTCGAGCTCCTCGAGCTTATCCCGGAGCGGAGCTCCCGTACGGGTGCGGCGGCGCTGCCTGGCTCCGGCGACTGCCAGCGGGGCCAGGGCGGCGAGGTCAGCGCGCGAAGCCGCGGTGGAACTGCCGTGTGGAGGAGGAGTAGGTGGGGGAGTTGCGGCGCAGTGAATGCTCGTTGGTGGTGTGAGCTGATCTGCTTGGTCCGCCATGGACAGGCACGGTGGCTGTTACACCGGCCAGCCGACAGCTCGTCGATGGTGAGTGGCTGGGAAGTGGGCCAGAGGTCAATTCATTGATGAGCAACGGTGACGCCGTGGAAGAGACGGAAGGGAATAAGTGCACGGCACCGATCGCCACTGTCGTCTGAATACAAATTCAGTTAACTAAATTTTGGACATCGATGAATAGTGTGCACATCAACTGTATGATGAAATGCCAGAGAGTGCTAGGTATTTTTGGAATTTGTTGAAATTTTTGTGGAGAGGTGTTGATGCAAATGAGAGAGTCTGGCAAAGTTTCATAATTTTTGAAGCATTTAAAATTGGGTTTTGATCATGAAGACTGTTTCTGGTCCAAATTTGACTTGAGAGGAATTTGAAAATTTTGAACTGTGGAACATAATATTTTTTGTGAAATGGGTTGTAGGTACTATCTAGTTGCTAGGATAATTTTTGTGGAGGCAGAATAGTTGTAGAAAATATAGTTCCTTTGTAACTCAAAGAAACCATGGATATTGCAAATTCCCATTTTTGGAATTTGTTTGAAATGAGAAAAAATATTTTTGTGGGGTGGAAAGAAGTTGGTTGCTGCCCTAGAAGGTGTGAGTGGCTTGGAAAGAATTTAGAAGTGATAAAAAGATTATTGGATGGATTTTTGGAAAGTGTTAGAAGAAAGAGAAAGGGGTATCTCCTTGGATGTTTCTAGTTAAATCAAAAACCTATCTAAAAGAAAATATTTTTGAACTCTAGAAATCATTTTCCAAATATAACCATCAATCAAACAGAACCTTCGAAGGAAATTTTGAACCCAACTAAAAATTGAAAAGGTTTTCAAACAGAAGGAGGAAGATGGAATCAAAATGATTTCCAAAGAATTCATTTTAAAGAAAGGATTTTAAGTAAAACCAGAAGAATGTTTTTTTTGGGTGTTACAACACCTACCCCCCTTAAGAAAAATCTCGTCCCCGAGATTTCAGCTGCCTCTCAAATAGGTACGGATATTCAGTCCTTAGGGGATCCTCTCTTTCCCATGTTGCTTCATCGTCGGTGTGGTTGCTCCACTGAACCTTGTAAAAAAAAATTCACATTCTGTCGGTAGCTCTAGTTGATAGGCAACCTTCCCCCTCCTTGCGATTATTCTGAACGGTCCAATATATCTCAGTGCCAATTTTCCTTTGACTTTAAACCTCTATAACCCTCTTGTTGGAGATACTCTGAGATACACATATCCATCGGGCTCAAAATTTGCCTGGCGGTGTTTTTGGTCATAGTAACTCTTTTGATGGCTCTGAGCCGCTCTCAGTCTGTCCTGAATAAGCTTCACTTTTGTTTCTGCTTCTTTAAGAACTTCGGGACCGAAGATTCGACTGTCTCTGGTTTCAGACCAATTAAGTGGGGTACGGCACTTTCGTCCGTACACGGCTTCAAAAGGTGACATCTTCAAACTGGCTTGATAACTGTTATTATATGAGAACTCCGCGTATGGTAAACTGTCTTCCCAGCTAACTCCGTAAGTGAGCACACATGCTCTCAGCATGTCCTTCTATATTTGATTTACCTGCTCAGTTTGTCCTCCGGTCTGCGGATGGTATGCTGTGCTGAATGTCAGTTGAGTCCCTAGGGCTTGCTGTAGGTGTTCCCAAAATTTAGAGACAAATTGGGTGCCTCTGTCGGAGACCATGGTCTTGGGTACTCCGTGTAAGCAAACAATTCGGGAGAGGTAAAATCTGGCAAGCCTCTATGTTGAGTATGTTTTTTTTTGTACTGGAATGAAATGTGCCACCTTGGTTAATAAATCCGTTATAACCCAGATAGCATCATTTTTGTGTCGTGTCCTTGGTAATCCGACGATAAAATCCATTCCTATAACATCCCATTTCCATTCAGGCACTCTGAGTGGCTGCAATAGTCCTGCTGGCCTCTGGTGTTCTACTTTTACACACTGACATGAGTCACAACTTGCCACATATACGGCTATATCTCTCTTCATCCCGTGCCACCAATTTTTTTTCCTGTAGATCCTTATGAATCTCCGTTCCTCCGGGATGAATAGAATATGGAGTGGTATGGGCTTCTGCCAAAATTTGTTGCTTTAATTCTTCCTTGTTAGGCACGCATAATCTTTTTCCGAACCATAAAATTCCCTGATTGTCTATGGTGAATTCAGACGCCTTGCCCAATTTTATTTTCCTCTTAATCCCCTCAATACTTGGGTGTCCTTTTTGGGCTCCTTTGATTTGATCTTCTAATGTCGGTTTTAATTCCAACTGGGTAACGGTTCCTTCTGTGACTAGGACCATATTGTGTTTGGCAAATTCCTAGCTGAACTCATGCTGTAAGAATTGCACACTGTTGTTGCTGTTGCAGGGATTCCGGCTGAGGGCGTCTGCCACAATATTTGCTTTACCTGGATGGTAATGAATTCCCATATCATAATCCTTAATCAACTCAAGCCAGCGACGCTGTTGCTAGTTTAATTCTGGCTGGGTGAAGATATACTTGAGACTTTTGTGATCCATGTATATCTCGCATCGATTACCCAGAAGGAAATGTCGCCATTCCTTGAGTGCATGCATTACCGCTGCTAACTCCAGGTCATGGGTAGGGTAATTTTCTTCGTGTCACCATAGTTGTCTCGAAGCATAAACTACGGCTTTTCCTTCTTGCATTAGTACACATCCTAGGCCTTTCCTGGATGCGTCACAATATATCTCAAAAATTTTGTGCACATCAAGCACGACCAAAACGGGTGCCGTTGTTAACCTCTTTTTAAATTCTTGGAAACTTTTCTCACAAGCTTCAGTCCATTCAAACTTCTTATCTTTCTTGAGTAATTGGGTCATGGGCTTAGCTATGGTGGAGAATCCTTCAATAAATCTTTGGTAATAGCCAGCCAGACCAAGAAAACTTCTGACCTCTGTCATGTTTGTGGGTTGCTTTCATCCCAAGACATCCTTTACTTTACTTGGGTCCACTGCTATCCCATCCTATGTCAGTACGTGTCCAAGAAACCAACTTCCCGTAGCCAAAATTCACACTTACTGATTTGGCATATAGTTGATTCTTCCGCAATTTTTCTAGGACTATCCGAAGATGTTGCTCATGTTCTTCTGGCATCTTGGAACAAATAAGTATGTCATTGATGAACACAACCATGAGCTTGTCCAAATGTTTCATGAAAAGCCTTGCACAGAATATGCAAGAGCGTTGGTCAATCCGAAGAGCTTCAGAGTGAATTCGTATAGCCCGTATCGAGTGATAAAACCAGTCTTGGGTATGTCTGAAGAGCAGATCCTCAGCTGATGATAGTCTGATCTCAAGTCTGTTTTTTTAGAACACTTTGGATTCTGCCAGTTGGTCGAATAGATCATTGTTCCGTGGTAGTGGATATTTGATGGCAACCATATTGAGTGCCATGTAATCAATACATAACCTTAAGGTACCATCCCTTTTTTTTGATGAATAAAACCGGTGATCCCCATAGTAATGAGCTGGGTCGGACATATCCTTTTTCCATATTCATTAAATACTGCATCATTTCCTGGTGCTGCTGCTAGTTTTGTTCGTAAAGACAACACACCTGTGAGAATGCTGAATCGTTGCTTTGCCAACTTGTTTGTCCTGGTGTGAAATTATTTCCCATCTGTGCAAAGTTGTCCTCTGGTGGGTTGGGCATAGAACGAGTCCAGGGACGATGTATTTTCTTTCTGGGGTATTTGTGTAACACCGATAAGAAAAGAATTTTAAAAGAAACAAAAAAAATTGTTTTGAAGAACTGGAAATAATTTTACCCCCCCAAAACGTAGGTGCACAAAAGTCGCATGTCATATCATACATGCAGGATTAATTATACATGCAAGATTCAATCATACTATATGCTCGTCGTAGTGGTATACTACATGACCGCCTATTAAGGTTAGTATACTACTCCGTCCTCTTAGCGCGCTGCTAAAAAAAGGCTAGTTGAATTGCTTAGTTGTTCCAACATTTCCATATCTTGTGATATAGTTTGTGCTTGCTAGTTTCCTTAAGTGCCTATCCTGTTTAGCATAGGTTGTTGGTGCACTTAGTTGAGCCTAGCATATTTAGGATTTGTGCTTAAAAAGTATCCGTTAGTTTAATTCCGCATTAGGATAAAGACAAATCCGTAAAAGTTTTAAAACACCTATTCACCCCCTTCTAGTCCTCATCTAGATCCTTTCTGATGGCAAAGTGAACAAAGGTATATTTGATATACATGTTCTTGATGTGTTCCTTACTAATGCTCATAGTAGCGCCTGGGTATTTGATACTGGTTCGGTTGCTCATATTTGTAACTCGAAACAGGAGCTACGAAATAAACCAAGATTGGCTAAGGACGAGGTGATGATGCGCGTCAGGAATGGTTCCAATGTTGATGCGATCGCCGTCGGCATGCTACCTCTACATCTACCTTCGGGATTAGTTTTAGACCTCAACAATTATTATTTGGTGCCAGCGTTGTCGGGGGAATGTACCCTGGGTAGCCTCATCCGCACCCAATAACGTTTCAAGACATCGGGGCTAGCAAAGCCCCTCATGACGACTAGCCACGTGGCCGGCTCCCTGGGCCAGCTAGGACCACGCGGTCGGCTTCCAGAAGACGGCACGCTCATAGAAGGCGGCATTGGGGGTGGGCCGGCTCCCAGCAGCCGGCCCCTCCTCCTCAGAGTTTGCACTCACCCACCATGACGAGACGGGGCGTGGCTACAGTGCCACCTGCTCCACCGAATCTCGGAGGGGCGTGGCTACAGTATGCGCTGACCGAGCGGCCACCTACCCACACGGCGTGGGACTGTAGCCATACGACGCATGACGCAGCCCTCGTCAGCAAGGTCCACGCTACAGCAAAAGGCAATCAGCATGGCCCGCAGGCGACGGGCCCTACCTGTCGGCTGGATTCTCGGCAGCCGGCGGGGCCCTCTAGAGGCGGCCCCCCAGTAGCCAGCGGAGAACCCGGCGACCTTAGGCACTGACGTCCGGGTCTTACACCCGGCCGTATTACCATTTTACCCCTGGGGGGTCGGCCTATAAGACCCCCCGGGCTCACCCATGCAAAGGGTTCAACTTTCATTCCACACACACACACCATAGCAAGGAGAAGAGGGAGAGCTCTACCCTTCTTCCTCCTCTAGCAACACAGCTCTAGGAGCAATTTTGTATACTCTTGATCATAGTCATCTCAGCAGGACTAGGGGTGTTATCTCTCCGGAGAGCCCCGAACCTGGGTACGTCTCGTGTGCTCCTGAGCTCGGGCTCACTCCCACTTCCGGAACCCGACGATGTCCTCATGGCTCCACCCACGATAAGCCACCCCCTGGCATCTGCCGTGAGATTACCACAACAGTTGGCGCCCACCGTGGGGCCATCCGCGGCGTCAGCCGGAGTTGTGTTCCGGACGGGAACCACCCTTCCCTCCGGCGAGCGCGTCGCGTCTGGCCTGATCAACCAGCCCGATGCATTTGTTTGCGCTTGCACCAGCGCATCACCTGACGCGGGGGCCATCTGCCCCGCGAGCTGTCTCATCGACCCCTTCGGGAAGCTCAGTCTCTCTGACGCGGTCGCCACCGATGAGTACCCCAACGACATGATGATCATCGACGACCCACTCCCTCCTATCGCTAGCGACGCCTCTGCCGGCCCGCTCGACGCTGGCGTCTTCGTGGAGGTGATGGTCACTGGCGGGGCCGCCGGGGACCCATTGCAAGCAGCAATGCGGGACCTGGCTGCTGTCGTCGGTGCCGATGTCGACCCGGCGGCGCTAGAAGAAATCCGCGTCAAGCTCCTCGACAGCGCCACCAAGATGGCGGCCATGAAGCGCCGCACTGAGGCTAACCAGTGCGAGATTGACCGCATAGCGGGCAGCACGCCGGCTGCAGGTGAGCCCAGCCAAGCCGGCGCCGTCCGGCAACGCGGCGCGACCATCGCTAATATGCTGGGAGTCAGACATCCGATCTACGATACCCCAGTGCAGAACCTGCGCACCGCGCAGGCAGCAGCAGAAGAACTCGAGACCCTGGAGGGCGATGAGCGGCGCAGCCAGCTGGAG
This sequence comes from Thinopyrum elongatum, assembly GCA_011799875.1. NCBI lineage: Eukaryota > Viridiplantae > Streptophyta > Magnoliopsida > Poales > Poaceae > Thinopyrum > Thinopyrum elongatum. Next base: position 52,140,855 of record CM022300.1, read on the forward strand.
CGCCTCCAGGAGCTCCTCAACGCTGTGAACACGCGGCAAGACGCGTGCGACTGCGTGGTGGCGGCCGGCCGGCAGGCCGACCACCCGTAAGGAAACCTTCCACACTGCCGCGAGAATGGAGCGACCTCCCGGTCCCCTAGTGGCGACGGCCGCGGCCGGCAGAACCCGGAACCGGCAGCTAGCCGCAGCCGGCGCTCTCATGAGACGGTTGTGGACAGCCGACAAATTCCTCCGAGGACGTTCGCCTCTCCCCCGCAGGATGAACGTTCGCCTCTCCCCCGCAGGGAGAGGCCGGCTTCTCCGGCGCCGGTTGACCACCCGACTTTGTGGGGCCGGCTAGGCCCCCGTGAAGCAGTCGGCGAGAATGACGCTCGTCGCCGGATCGAGCAGCTGGCTCGGTCCCTGGCAATTGAGGATGAGGATATAGTCGGCCCGGCCTGCTTCGGCCCCCGCATCCGCGACGAGCCCTTCCCCAAAGGGTTCTCGCTTCCTCGCGACACTCCCAAGTACAATGGCGCCGTGAAGCCGAAAGATTGGTTGACTGACTATGCCACATCAGTCAGCATAGCGTACGGCAACAAGCGTGTTGCCATAAGGTATGTTCCGCTCATATTGCTGGGCACGGCCCGGACATGGCTGAACAGCCTCAAGGCCAATAGCGTCAACAGTTAGCTGGACTTCAGCGAAGTCTTTGTGCGCAACTTTAACAGCACCTACAAGCGGCCCCCAAGCCTCACCAGCTCTCCATGTGCGTTCAAGGCCCGAACGAGTCTACTCGCGACTACCTGACGCGCTGGGCCGAGTTGCGCAACTCCTGCGAGGGGGTGCACGAGGTGCCGGCCATCGAGTAGTTCACCTCCGGGTGCAGAGAGGGCACCCTGCTCAAACACAAGCTTCTGTGCGATGAGCCGGCTACCTTGGACAAGCTCCTGGTTGTGGCGGACAAGTACAGCACGGCCGACTCTTCCATGAAGACGGAGATCCGGATCGATGCGTCCGGGAAGGTGATCCCGCCGGCTGCCCCGGCACCGGCCGGTGACTCCAACCGGCGTCAGCAGCCGAACGACAACAAGCGCAAGGCCTAGCAGCCGGCCTCTAACAGCCGGCAGGTGGCGACCGTCGAGGACCAACAGCCAGCGGATCAACCCGGCCCCAAGCATCCGCGAGGTGACAAGGGTGCCTGGCAACCGGCCTTCTCCTTTGAGCAGGCCCTCGACGCTCCTTGCAAGTTCCATAGCGGCGCGAAGCCGTCCAACCATACAACCCGGCAGTGCAGCTGGCTCACCCGAATCACTAAGGGTGAGGGCTTGCCGCCTCCTCTAGCAGCCGGCCCGACGGCTACAGCTCCTCAGCAGCCGGCCCGCCCTGTCGGCATGCTCCAAGATGAATTCCCCAACGAGAACGCCACCTACGTCGTCTTCACAAGTGAAGCCGACGACAAGCACAGTCGGCGTCAGCAGCATCACGAGGTGAATGCTGTTATCCCTGAGGTCCCCCAATTCATGCACTGGTCCGAGAGGTCCATCACCTGGAGCCGAGATGACCATCTGGCCGTGATGCCTTCGCCGGGTGCTTATGCCATGGTGCTGGACACCACCTTCTCAACCGAGAGGCGGACATGCCGCTTCTCACGAGTCCTGATAGACGGCGGCAGGAGCATCAACATTCTCTACCGCGACACCATGGAAAAGCTGGGCATCAAGGAGAAGCAACTCCAGCCTAGCCGGACCGTGTTCCATGGCATCGTCCCTGGGCTTTCCTGCTCTCCAATCGGCAAGATCAAGATCGATGTTCTGTTCGGCGACAAGACCCACTTCCGTCGTGAGCCTATCTGGTTCGAGGTGGTCGACTTGGATAGCCCCTACCACGCGCTCTTGGGCCGGCCAACAATGGCCAAATTCATGGCGGTTCCGCACTATGCGTACCTGAAGATGAAGATGCCGGGTCCCAAGGGCGTCATCACCATTGCCGGCGACTACAAGAAGTCGCTCGTGTGCGTCGCAGCCGGCTCCCAGTTGGCCGAGTCCCTCGTCATCGCCGAAGAGAAGCGCCTCCTTGACCGGGCTGTGGCCATGGCCCGTGAGCAGCCGGCCATGCCGACTGACCCCAAGGTAGCTGAAGGCGAGGGCTCCTTCCAGCCGGCTAAGGAAACCAAGAAGATCATCTTGGACCCAGCGCACCCGGAGCAGTACGCTATCGTGGGGTCCAACCTCGACAGCAATTAGGAAAGCGAGCTCGTCGACTTCCTCCGTAAGAATCGAGACATCTTTGCATGGTCCCCCAAGGACATGCCGGGTGTTTCGAAGGAGTTCACCGAGCACAAGCTGCATGTGCGGCCGGATGCTAAGCCGGTCAAGCAACCCCTCCGCCACCTATTAGAAGAGAAGAGAAGGATCGTTGGTGAAGAGATTGCCCAGCTTCTGGCAGCCAGTTTCATCATGGAAGTATTCTACCCGGACTGGCTTGCCAACCCAGTCCTCGTCTTGAAGAAAAACAACAAGTGGCGCATGTGTATCGACTACACGAGCCTGAACAGGGCCTGCCCCAAGGATTCGTTTGCCTTGCCCCGGATTGATCAAGTGATCGACTCCACGGCCGGCTGTGAGCTGCTGTCCTTTTTGGACGCCTATTTCGGCTACCACCAGATCAAGCTGGACCCGGCCGATCAATTGAAGATCGCCTTCATCACCCCCTTTGGCGCGTTCTGCTTCCTCACTATGACATTCGGCTTGACGAATGCTGGCGCCACCTTCCAACGCTGCATGCAAAAGTGCCTCCTGCCACAACTCGGCAGGAATGCCCATGTCTATGTGGACGACATAGTGGTGAAGACGGAGAAGCACGGTACCCTTTTGGAGGATCTCAAGGAAACCTTCGCCAACTTGCGTCGTTTTCAAATCAAGCTCAACCCGGAGAAGTGTGTTTTTGGAGTGCCAGCCGGCTAGCTCCTTGGCTTCCTCGTTTCTGAGCGTGGGATATAGTGCAACCCCATGAAGATCAAGGCCATTGAGCAGATGAAGAAACCGACCAAGCTGCGGGACGTCCAGAAGTTGACCGGGTGCCTGGCATCCCTCAGCCGGTTCATCAGCCGGCTGGGCGAGAAGGCCCTTCCTCTGTACCAACTGATGAAGAAGATCAAGTGCTTCGAGTGGACTGACCAGGCGGACGAGGCGTTCCTCCAGCTCAAGTGGATGCTGTCCACGCCGCCTGTTCTGGCCGCCCCGACTGCCAAAGAACCACTGCTCCTCTACATCGCCGCCACCAACCAGGTCGTCAGCACGGTGATTGCTGTCGAATGCCCAGAAGCCGGCAGTGCGCAGCCGGTCCAGAGGCCGGTCTATTACTTGAGTGAGGTGTTGTCTGCCTCCAAGCAGAACTACCCCCACTACCAGAAGATGTGCTATGGTGTGTACTTTGCCGCCAAGAAGTTGAAGCAGTACTTTCAGGAGCACTCCATCACGGTCGTCTGCACCGCCTCTCTTGCCGAGATCATGGGAAACCGAGATGCCTCAGGCCGGGTGGCCAAGTGGGCCATCAAGCTGGCTCCCCACACCATCCTCTACCAGCCCCGTACCGCCATCAAGTCCCAAGCGCAGGCCGACTTCCTTGTCGACAGGGCCGAGACCCAGTACCTGCCGCCAATGCTGGATTCCACGCATTGGCGGATGCACTTCGACTGCTCCAAGATGCGCACCGGTTTGGGAGCCGGCATCGTCCTCACCTCTCCCAAAGGCGACAAGCTAAAGTACACGCTGCAGATCCACTTCGCCGCCTCCAACAATGTAGCCGAGTACGAGGCACTCGTCCATGGGCTCCGACTGGCAAAAGAGATCGACATCCGTCGCATCCTGTGCTACGGCGACTCGGACCTTGTGGTCCAACAATCCTCTGGTGACTGGGACGCCAAGGACGCCAACATGGCCAGCTACCGCTTCCTCGTCCAGCAGATCAGCGGGTACTTTGATGGGTGCGAGTTCATCCATGTGCCACGGGCCGACAACGAAGCAGCCGACACCTTGGCACGGATTGGTTCTACTCGGCAGGCCATTCCGGCCGGCGTCTCCCTCGAGTGCTTGCGCAAGCCGTCTATCCAGCCTTCACCGGAATCAGAATCCATCTTCGTGCCGGCTGACCCTGAAGCAGCCGGATCCGGCTCGGAGACTTCAGCAGGCGGCCCGGGGACTTCTGCAGGCGGCCCGGGGGCTGCAGCATCTAAACCCGGCCCGGGGACTCCAGCACCCGGCCCAGGGACTGCTGTAACCGGCCCGGGGACTTCACGACGCAACAAGGATTGGCCGGCTCCAGCCCGCCGCCTCCCAACCCGGCCACCCTAACGCCGGCTACTGTCATGATGGTGGTGGAAGCCCCATCTTGGGCACAGCCCATCCTCAACTTTCTGGTGAGCGGCGAGCTCCCAGCTGACGAGGTGTCGGCCCGGCAGGTGCAACGCTGGGCGGCTGCATACACGATCATCAACAGAGAGCTCATCAAGCGCAGCGCGACCGGTGTCTTCCAGCGCTGCGTCGAGCCGGAGAAGGGCCTTGCCATCCTCAAGGACATCCATCAGGGTGAATGCGGCCACCAAGCCGCTTCCAGAGCCCTCGTTGCCAAAGCTTTTCGCCATGGTTTCTTCTGGCCGACTGCTCTGGATGACGCCAAGGAGCTGGTCTGGAAGTGCAAAGGATGCCAGCATTTCAGTGCCAAGCAGCACCAGCCGGCCTCAGCCCTCAAGACCATTCCCATCACCTGGTCGTTTGCCGTATGGGGATTGGACATGGTGGGCCCATTCAAGACAGCACGCGGCGGCATGATCCATCTGCTGGTTGCCGTGGACAAGTTTACGAAGTGGATCGAGGCGAAGCCGATCAAGAAGCTAGACGGCCCCACGGCCGTCACATTCGTCACGGATATCACCATTCGATATGGCATCCCGCACAGCATCATCACCGACAACGGCACGAACTTCGCCAAAGGCGCCTTGGCTCGTTTCTTCGCGGCATAAGGCATCCGACTGGACCTCGCGTCGGTTGCTCACCCGCAGTCAAACGGCCAGGTGGAGCGGGCAAACGGCCTCATTCTATCTGGCATCAAGCCATGGCTAGTCGAGCCACTGGAGCGCTCGGCTGGCTGTTGGATCAAGGAGCTGCCAGCCGTCCTTTGGAGTCTCCGGACCACGCCAAACCGATTAACCGGCTTCACACCTTTCTTCCTCGTGTACGGGGCCGAGGCCATCATCCCAACGGATATCGAGTTCGACTTGCCTCGCGTCACCCTGTACACGGAGGCGGAAGCATGCGAAGACGGCGTTGATCTGCTCGAAGAGGCGTGGCTGCTAGCACTCAGCCGGTCCGCCATCTACCAGCAAAGCATGCGCCGCTACCACAGCAAGAAGATCAAGCCGCTTGCTTTCCGCGAGGGCGACCTCGTGCTCCGACTGATCCAGCGATCAGTCGGCCAGCACAAGCTCTCTGCTCCTTGGGAGGGGCCCTTCATCATGAGCAAGGCCCTGGGCAATGACTCCTATTACCTAATCGACGCACAGAAGCCCAGGGCACGCAAGAAAGATGCAGCCGGCGAAGAGTCAGAGCACCCATGGAACGCGAACCTTCTCCGCCCGTTTTACAGCTGACACAGTGTATGTACCACGCCATCTTTTGTACTAAGTAAAGACAACAGGTACCCTGAGGCGCACTCGGGGGCTACCTTTTTATCTCTATGATAAACTTCTCCTCTGTATGAGTATCTATTTTTTCGCCCTGCCCGGGTCCGGTCAACCAGCCTGGGGGCTCGCCGACTTGGCCCTAGTCGGCATCATCCGAAGTCGGCTCAGTAATGTGCCGATGCCAAAAGCCCTCTCTTCGCCCCAGCCACAGCTCGCAGCGCGACTGTCCGGCTGGCAAGAGCTAAAGGCCGGAAACGCTGTCCACATGAAAAACGACTAAGGAAGTACACCGATTCGAGCCAAGCCGGCCTTTCGCCTCCCCCGTCCGGCTGCTCAGCAGCCGGCCGGCCGGCTTCTTGCTTGACTAGCACACGCTTTGAGCGGCCGAAGTAATTTGCCTATTCTGGTGGCCAAGTCCCTGACCTGGCCATAGACCGCAGCGCAACTGTCTGGCTGGCAGGGCAGCAGCCAAAGGAACACGGCAAAGGAAAAAGCCAAAGAAAGCAAAGGCAAAATCGAGTTAGAACTCGGCAAAGCGCACAAGCATGTGGGGAAAGTAAATCCATTTACATTCCAAAAGGCCTGCGGCCGGCATTCATCAAAGTTTAAAGTACACCCCCAGTGGGTGGAACTGTGCATAACTAACTTTGTTCTTGAGCACAAGACAGAAAACTTAAAATAGATAAGGGGCGCCTAGGCCGGAGGTGCTACGGGCTGCTCGGACGAGTCGGCAGTGGCTGCAGCGCTGGCTGGCGGGGCCTCCGGCTGGTTGGTTCCGGTCTAGTCGGAGGCGGCGGCTGACATGGTCTCCTGCTGCTCGCCGGCTGAGGACGGGTCGGGCCGATTCTGGCTGGTCACTCCGTCATCCGGCGCGTTGCCTTTGCCTCCCTCGTCCTTGTCCTCCTTCATGGCCTCGTCGCTGGAGGCGATCTCCTCCGCCGGGTTCTCCGCCTCGTCCGGGTTCAGCCCGAACAAGGACGGTGGCACCTCGGTGCCGTCTTCTGCCCGCTCTGAGATGAAAACATCGCCGTTGGTGTACTCGGCGAGGGCCGATGCACGAATGGCGATCCCTTCGTGCTCCAGCTCCAACTCCGGCATCGCCTCCTGGCGGAAGGTGGCCAGCTGTGCTATGCTCCCGTCCGGATACCACGCCTTCACGAACTCCAGCGCCACCTTGGCACCGGCCCGTACCGCGGCGCCCTTCCAGGCGTCGAGCCGCTCCCACGCTGAGGGAGTCCTGGATTAAGGGGTCCTCGGGCGTCTGGGCTACATAATTTGGGCCGGACTAATGGGCCATGAAGATACAAGACAGAAGACTCTCTCCCGTGTCCGGATGGGACTCTTCTTGGCGTGGACGACAAGGTTGGCGTTCGGATATGAAGATTCCTTTCTCTGTAACCGACTTTGTACAACCCTAGTCCCCTCCGGTGTCTATATAAACCGGAGGGTTTAGTCCGTAGAGGCAATCATAATCAGACAGGCTAGACTTCTAGGGTTTTAGCCATTACGATCTCGTGGTAGATCAACTCTTGTAATACTCCTATTCATCAAGATCAATCAAGCAGGAAGTAGGGTATTACCTCCGTAGAGAGGGCCCGAACTTGGGTAAACATCATGTCCCCCGTCTCCTATTACCATCGATCTTAGACGCACAGTTCGGGACCCCCTACCCGAGATCCGCCGGTTTTGACACCGACATTGGTGCTTTCATTGAGAGTTCCGCTGTGTCGTCGCTAGAAGACTCGATGGCTCCATCAATCATCCACAACGATGCTGCCTTGAGGGAGGTCTTTCTCCCCGGCCAGATCTTCGTATTCGGCGGCTTCATACTGCGGGCCAACTCACTTGGCCATCTAGAGCAGATCGACAGCTACGCCCCTGGCCATCAGGTCAGGTTTGGAAGCTTGAACTACGTTGCTGATATCCGCGGAGACTTGATCTTCGTCGGATTCGAGCCCATGGCAGCCGCTCCCTGCCACCGCGATGAACATGGCCTAAATCTATCTTCGGACCATACCCGGGAGATAGCGCCTGTAACTGCTCTGGCCCTAGATCCGGAGCAGATCGCGCCACCCGAGGACGGGAAGCTCAACCCCGCCACGGAAGCCGCAGACTCAGCGGCGTTGGAGCCGCACACAGACCCAACTTTGAACGGGATCTGTGTCACCGGAACCTCGGATTCATCTCTGGCCACAGGTTCCGAACCGCGTGCGTCCGCGCCCATCGAGCTTGATCGGGCGCCGATCGTCGAGTTCAGCTCCGCGGACATCTTTCGGCACTCACCTTTGGGTGATGTGCTAAACTCATTAAAAACCCTCTCCTTAGCGGGGGACTCACAGCCGAATTATATCCGGTTTGAACTGGAGGCTGATGACGGAGAATTTCGCTTCCCACCCACTGCCCACTTCATTGCCACTGTCGAAGACTTAACCGACATGCTCGATTACGACTCCGAAGACATCGATGGTACGGACGACGATGCCGGAGAGGAGCAGGCCCAAAACCCGCCGTTTACTGGGCGCTGGACAGCCACCTCCTCGTATGACGTGTACATGGTGGATACTCCCAAAGAGAATAACAGCGATAACGAGAAAGATCCAGTCGAGGATAAACCTCCTGAGACACAGCCAAAGCGCCGACGTCAGCGGCACCGCTCTAAATCACGCCGTGGAAAAGACAGCAATACCGGCACAAGAGAAAACAATACTCCGGACGATGCCGAAGACAAAGAAGATCCCGTCGAGCCGACTTCCGAACAGGACGATAGGGAAGATGGGCAAGTCAGCCCTGACGAACAGGCCCTAAACGAAGACTCGGAGGACAGCAACTATCTTCCACTCTCCGAAGATGAGGTGAGCCTCGGCAACGAAGACTTTATCGTGCCTGAGGAACCCGTCGAGCAGGAGCGCTTTAAGCGCTGGCTAATAGCCACTGCGAGGAGCCTAAAAAAGAAACATCAGTAGCTTCAAGCTGATGAAGACCTACTCAACGACAGATGGACTGATGTCCTGGCAGCCGAGGAATACAGACTCGAGCGTCCCATTAAAAATTACCCGAAGCGTAAACTGCTACCCCAATTCGACGACGAGGCACTTGAGCCCATGCCATCAACACGTAATGCGGCTGACCGACCACCACGTGGCCGGGACAAAGCGGCAACCCAAGCCGAACACCTGCCCATACTACCTCGCCATAAAGGCAAAGACACTACAGCTCGGGAATACACATATGACCTGCGGCAAGACCTGGAGAATAGAGCAGGTCAGTCCAGCTCGATCTACGGATCGCGGGGCATGCCCTGGCGCGCGACGACGGCTATCAAGCCAGACATAATGAGCATAACCACGTCCGGGCCGAAAACCGCAGACGGACTACATCCGCACTACGTCCCGACTTGGCCCGATATAGAGGCGCCGCACATCCCCTTTGCTTCACTGATGAAGTAATGGAACACGAATTCCCGGAAGGGTTTAAAACCATGAATATCGAATCATACGATGGAACAACAGATCCCGCAGTATGGATTGAAGATTTCCTTCTCCATATCCACATGGCCCGCGGTGATGACCTCCACGCCATCAAATACCTCCCACTAAAATTAAAGGGACCAGCGCGGCACTGGCTGAACAGCCTCCCAGAGAACTCCATTGGCAGCTGGGAAGACTTGGAAGACGCCTTCCACGATAACTTTCAAGGTACATATGTCCGGCCTCCGGATGCCGACGACCTAAGTCACATCATCCAACAGCCCGGGGAGTCAGCCAGGAAGCTCTGGACTAGGTTCCTAATTAAAAAGTACCAAATTGTCGATTGTCCGGACGTCGAAGCCCTCGTGGCCTTTAAACATAGCGTCCGAGATGAATGGCTTGCTCGCCACCTCGGTCAAGAAAAACCAAAATCCATGGCAGCACTTACCGCTCTGATGACCCGCTTCTGCGCGGGAGAAGATAGCTGGCTCGCTCGTAGAAGCAACAGCACCAGTGATCTGGGTACTTCCGAAGTTTGAGACGGCAACGGCAAGCCACGACGCAATAAACACAAGCGTCAAAATAATAATGAAGGAACGCAAGACACGGCGGTAAACGCCGGATTCAGCGGCTCCAAAACCGATCAACGGAAAAAGCCATTCAAGGCAAACAGAGACGGACCATCCAATTTAGACAAGATACTGGATCGGCCCTGCCAGATTCATGGCAACCCGATAAACCAGCCAATCACACCAACAGAAGCTGTTGGGTCTTCAAACAAGCCGGCAAGCTTAACGCCGAACACAAGGGGAAGGGGCCGCCTAGTGACAGCGATGACGAAGAGACTCGCCAACCGAACACCGGGGGTCAGAAGCAATTTCCCCCCGAAGTAAAAACAGTCAACATGGTATACGTGACACACATCCCTACAGAGGAGCGCAAGCGCGCACTACAGGACGCCAATGCCATAGAGCCACGCACCCCAAAATTAAGCCAATGGGTGGCCTGCCCGATCACTTTTGATCGCAAGGACCACCCAGCCAGTATCCGTCACGAAAGTTTGGCAGCTCTGATCCTCGATCCAATTATCGATGGGTTCCATCTCACGAAAGTCCTTATGGTCAGCGGCAGTAGTCTTAATCTACTTTACCAAGACACTGTCCGCAAAATGGGCATTGATCCTTCACGAATCAAGCCCACCACAGCTACCTTCAAGGGAGCAGTGTCCGGCGTAGAAGCTCGCTGCATGGGCTCAATTACATTGGAAGTCGTTTTTGGCTCGCCGAACAACTTTAGAAGCGAAGGCTTGACCTTCGATATTGTACCGTTCCGCAGCAGCTATCACGCACTACACGGGCGTACCGCTTTTACTCGTTTTAATGCGGTCCCACATTACGCCTATTTCAATCTTAAGATGCCCGGTCCACGCGGCGTCATCACGATAAACGGAAATACGGAATGCTCCCTCCGTACAGAGGAGCGTACTATGGCTGCTGCAGCCGAAGTACAAAACGGCCTTATCAAGCCGCGTATCTCATCGGCCGTCAAGCCACCAGTCTCTACTAAACAGGACCAATCAATCTCAGAGCTGGATTAGCAGTTCGGCCTCCGTCGTCTGCCCCATATAGCCGCGAAGTTTATACTGCGCATATATAATTATGCACTTAAAATACCATGGTCATCGGCGGAGGCACAGTACGGACAGGCCTACAATGCGGTCCGCACCCTCATAGTCTTTTTAATTTTTCTAACTTATTTTTATCCTTTATAACAGGTGATTCCAAGCCTGGTCATCTTACGGACTCTTTCTAAAGTTTGGCTTCGTATAAATAACCAGAGGCTATTCCTACTAAGGAGTCCTTTAACCGAGGCAAGGCAGCGCAGACGTGCGACAGGAGGTCCTAATGATTTTTGTAAGACCGCACTCTTTATTTTAAACCTGTAAAGTGCCTTTTTCCTCAGCCCTCGGCCCCCGGCATGTTAAATAGCCCGGGTAGGGGCGTTATAATCTGTAGAATTGCGTTTGACGTGTCAATCGGATTCCAGTGAACATAACCCGTATTCAGTATTCGCTTTTTCTACGTAATGAATTCATGAACGCACCTCAGCACAAATTGCCAGGGGCTCGATACGGCAACACATGAGTTGCCGACAAGTCCGAACAGCTTTTCAGCACACTTCGGCGTCACGAGTTCGGCCTTATATGCATCAACTCCGAATCATGTCTTTGGTCAATAGTTGGGTTGCCCGGCTCCTGTGCTTACTACCTTACATTCCGCTATATCGGCTAGGGTAGTAAAGGGGGAACTACTGCGATTGTGTCCTGGTTTATCCGGATGAGCACCTCAGTAGAGAAAGTTGAAAACTGACTGTCATGATGCGGCGAGAGCTGGTCAACCACTCGATGACTCATCAGAATCCTTCGCGATTCTTTCCGTATTACACGAAGGACCGTTTTTCTGGTCACCTATGTAACGCACCGTATTCGGGTAAACGCGTACATACCAGGGGCTATATCGTAGACCCGCCGTCAAACTCCTATGGCTAAGTGAAAGTGTTAAAGCCCTATAGTCCGATTGCCTAGTTCGCCGCATTGACACCTCCTTCATGGACCAAGACGTTGGGTCAAGAGTGATCAAGTGCTTTTCCGAACACCCCCGTATTATATGCGAGGGGGCTGAAGCCGACGACTGGCAAACTTTCAGATTATACAAAGAACTGCCGCACATGAGGAACCAAAACTTTCAGGCAAAAGTATAAAAATATGGCCTTAATATATCATAATATTGTTTTTACAAATTTGGTATATTCACTCAAACATCATATCTTTCGAGCACTGACCCTCTATCAAGCGGGCACCTTCTAGGACATCCTCAAAATAATGCTCTGGCGTGTGATGGTCCTGGCCCTAGGGTGGACTCTTCGCTGCAATATCGGTGGCCTTCATCTTCGCCCAGTACGTCTTGACACGGGCAAAGGCCATCCGTGCACGCTCAATGCACGTTGACCGCTTAACAGCGTCGATACGCGGCACCGCATCAACAAGTCGCTGCACCAAACCGAAATAACTATTCAGAATTGGCTCAGTCGGCCACAGCCGGACCACGACGTCCTTCATGGCAGATCCGGATATCTTGTGGAGCTCGGCCCACTGGGCCATCTGTTCGTTTAGCAACAGCGGACGCTTCGGCATGCTGAATTGCGACCAGAAAAGCTTCTTCGTTGCACGTCCTTCTTGCGCTTGGAAAAACTGCGCCGCATCGGACACACTCTTCGGCAAGTCCAAGAATGCGTCTGGAGAACTCCACATTTGATTAAGGGGGGCATACTTCGGATCACCGAATTTTGTCTGTAATAAGAAAGGCTTACCGGCCGCTATCTCCCCAGCTTGCCGGATCTCTTCCCGAGCCGCTCTAGACTCGGACCGTGCTTCTCTCGCCTCTTGTAAGGCCTTGCCGAGTTTGACCGTTCTGGCTTTGTTATCCTTGTCGAGGAATTCGCATCAAACATTGGCATCCTTTAGCTCGCGCGTCATGGTAGATATTGTCTCCTCGCACTGGCGCCGAGCAGCCTGTTCGGCCTTTAACTCAGCAGCTGCCTTCTTGGCAGCTGCCTCACTCATCCTAGCTTGCTCCTTGGCCCGGGCAAGCTCAGCCCGTAGGGCCTCAACTGCGGCAGCATTATCTGCAGTTATGCATATCTCAGTATACAATTTTCAGCGTCATGCTCATGTTATCATACTTACATATACTGACTGCCCCAAAAACATACCTTGCGCCTCGTCGAGCCGCCTGTTAATAAGTGTGAGGTCGTCATCCGCCACATCAAGTTTCTGCTTCAGCCTTGCAACCTCTGTAGCTTGGGCAGTCGTCATGGATGAAATAGCCTATGTTCCAATCCATCAGATTATTTCCTGGGAATATCTTTTTTGATCCTCTGATCGCCTCCCTTCGGACGCCAACTAGAGTCTCAGGGGCTACTATCAATACACAGGTGCATTTTGCACGTAGAAGTGCAATTAAAGATATTACATTGCATACCTCGAAGCCTCTTAGCAGGCTCATGAAGGATTCATTCAATCCGCTTCTCGCGGACAGAATCCTCTCAACTACCGTACCCATTAAGGTACGATGTTCCTCTGAAACGGACGCATGTTGCAGCATGCCCGTCATTGTATCCGGCGCCCCCGGATCCCTGGGAGCGGCCGCAGGAGTATGGACTCCCTTCGAAAGAATATGTTTACCCGGCTCTAGAGTCGTCCCCGGCTGTAAACCGGATAGTTCGGGCCCTTTATTGTTGGTCCCCATAGGGTCCGCATGCCCCGGACTCTGGACGGCCGAAGTATCACCTTCGGGCGTAGTTTTCATTATCCCTCGCACCGCTTGTTGGTCGGGAGAGATCCTCCGGGACGACACCTCGGAGTCGTCTGCCCTGTCGGGCGAGAAGGTCTGTGGAGGCGTCTCGCTTTCCATCATCTCCGAAAGAAGATCCCCCGAGGAGGAGGACTGTTGAGGAAGACTGCGTGCCGGACTGCAAACATATATTTTAAATGTTACCCTGGTAACCGGAAAGCAATGGGATATGTTTCAGACGCCCCTGTTCACTTACGATTCGGCTGAAGGCTTGTCCTTACGGAGGAACTGCGCGACAACGTCGTCTTCTGAACCCGAGCCACCTAACAGGGACATCTTCCCTCGCTTAGGAGCCTTTGCTTCCAAATCTTCGGAGGCGGCCCTCTTCTTCCCATCGGGAGAGGGGATGTCAGTTTCTCCTTCTCTTTTGTCTTCGGAAGAGGGAGTTCCAATCTCCCCGGACATATTGTCGGGTGTACCTTTAGAATAGAGGCCACCTTTGGCCTTCTTGCTCTCCTCTTTGTCCCCCTTCGCTGACACTTGGTATGGCGCCGGAGCCAGCATCCTTGTTAACACAGGATCTGCTGAGTCTTCGGGAAGAGGGGCCAAACACCTAATTCTTTCCACCTTCTTGATCCAGCCCTGGTCGAAGATGGTTTTCTCAGTATATTGTTACGAGATATTTAACTAAGTTGTGTTCAGGAGTCGAGGGCCTACCGAGGTATCCGGATGGTTGCAGTCGAGGCCAATGTCCTCGGTAGTATCCGGCCACTGTTTTCGGGTCCCGAAGAATAACTTCCACATTCCTTTGTGCGTCATGCCAAAGAAGTGCTGAAGAGTCCGTGGTCCTTCCGGATTGAACTCCCACATGCGGAGGGGCCGTCGCTGGCACGGCAGGACCCGGCGGACTAGCATTACCTGGATTACGTCAATGAGGCCGGTGTCCTTCTCGAAGAGGCTTCGGATGCGGCTTTGTAGCGTCTGCACTTCGTCCATTGATCCCCAGTCCAGCCCCTTATTAATCCATGATGCGAGCCGTAATGGAGGGCCAGGCCGGAACACAGGTGTAGCTGCCCACTTGGTACCACGGGGTTCAGTGATGTAAAACCACTCCCGTTGCCATAGGTTGGAGGTTTCCGTGAAAGAGCCTTTTAGCCAAGGTGTGTGGGTGAGTTTGCTCACCATCGCACCGCCGCACTCTGCTTACTTCCCATCGACTACCTTCGACTTCATATTAAAGGTCTTGAGCCATAAGCCGAAGTGTGGGGGAATACGGAGAAAGGCCTCGCACATGACGATGAACGCCAAGATGTGAAGAAAGGAGTCCGGAGCTAGATCATGAAAATCTAGCCCGTAATAGAACATGAGTCCGCGGACGAAGGGATGGAGAGCGAACCCTAGCCCTCGGAGGAAGTGAGAGATGAATACGAACCTCTCGCCGGATCTGGGAGTAGGAATGACCTGCCCTTGAGCAGGGAGCCTGCGGGGGATTTCCGCGGTCAGGTATTTTGCCGCCCGGAGCTTCGCGATATCCTCCTCTGTGATGGAGGAGGCCACCCACCGGCCTTGAGGGTTGGGTCCAGACATGACTAGGAGGCTCGGAATGAATAAATTGAACCTTGGGTGCTAGAACTCGAGGTTGGAAAGGATGAGGAAAAGGGAAAGCGTAGAGGAGAAAGACGGGTCTGTGCCCCTTTATAAAGGCGATGAATATCAAAACACCTCCTCCTAGGCCTCAAAACCTGCCTATTCCCAAGGAATCATACCAACGGGACGGTTGGATTACCCACACCCGTATTGATGAGGATCCCGTAATGAAGGGACACGATCTCTGCTGTGACAAGACGTACCACTAGAAACCGCATTTTAAAGCATGGAGCGGGAGGCCAAAGAACGGTTCGAAATAATGACCGTGCAGGAACATGGTGTCGCGTTACAAAAAGTTGTCAGCGGATTGGACTCGTGAAATATTATACTCTCTGCGGTTGTGTGTGGTACTTGTTTTGCAGAGCCGGACACATTTTCTGTGCTCGAAGTCTATTTTGTAGTATTCGGAGGAGGAACCCGCCTTGCAATGCCGAAGACAATCTGCGTGCCGGACACATCGTCATTGAAGCCTGGTTCAGGGGCTACTGAGGGAGTCCTGGATTAAGGGGTCCTCGGGCGTCCGGGCTATGTAATGTGGGCCGGACTGATGGGCCATGAAGATACAAGACAGAAGACTCTCTCCCGTGTCCGGATGGGACTCTCCTTGGCGTGGACGACAAGGTTGGCATTCGGATATGAAGATTCCTTTCTCTATAACCGACTTTGTACAACCCTAGTCCCCTCCGGTGTCTATATAAACCGGAGGGTTTAGTCCGTAGAGGCAATCATAATCAGACAGGCTAGACTTCTAGGGTTTTAGCCATTACGATCTCGTGGTAGATCAACTCTTGTAATACTCATATTCATCAAGATCAATCAAGCAGGAAGTAGGGTATTACCTCCGTAGAGAGGGACCGAACCTGGGTAAACATCGTGTCCCCCGTCTCCTGTTACCATCGATCTTAGACGCACAGTTCGGGACCCCCTACCCGAGATCCGCCGGATTTGACACCGACACACGCCACCTCCAGCCAGTCGGCAGTCCGGCTGGGAGTCCGGGGGACCTGCACGCCTGGCCAGAGCCCTTCCAAGACCTGTGCCCCGGCATGCTGAAACCGGCGGAGCAGCTGGCGCACCGGCGCAAGGCCCAGCTGAACGGCCCGGAACTGTTCGCCCAAGTTCCGGGGCCGGTCCGGTGTAATCTCCATGCCCACCTGCCTCCGCCGCTCATGCTGCGCCTCGATCGCCTGGCTGATGGTGCCATTGTGGTCCGGGAAGTACTCTGCTTAAAAGAGAACAAGAGAATAAGAAGCCGACTTCCCGCAATAGTCGGTAACCAACCAATCAAGAAAGAAAGAAGCTTTACCTTCGAGCAGGTCCTCAATCACCTCATAGCCCTCCGTCAGGTACTTCTCCTTGTCAGACTAGCCCGAGTGCTGGGACTCAAACTCGGCCTTGAGGCGCTCCTCCTCACCCTTCAGCTGCTAGACCTCCTCCGCATGCCGGGTCGCCTGGTCGGCCAGCTCCTTCTCAAGCCGCTCGCGCTCCGCGGCCGCCTGGCTGCACTCCAGCTCCTTGTCCTGAAGCTAGCCCTCGAGCTCCTGCACGCGGCCCTACAGCTGGGAAGCTCCTCTGCAAAAACAAAGAAGAATCGTCAGCAATGGTGTCAACAAAGACAAGAAGTTGCTGGGAAGATCCGGCCCGACTGCTCAGCAGTCGGCCCGAATCTCGGGGGCTACACCCAGTGGGTGCGCTTGTGCACCCCCACTGAAGGCCGGCCTGTGTACCTCGGCTCCTGCGCAACTCGGCGGTCCGGTTGGCGAGCGTCTGGTTCTGGGAGTTGTAGGCGGCCGCACGCAGGTTGTGGTAGTCCTGCATCAAGAATGACATCCCAACATTCAGAAACATGCCTTAAAGTTCCAACCCGCCTGCTCAGCAGCCGGCTTGGAACTCAGGGGCTACACCCAGTGGGTGCGCTGGCGCGCCCCCACTGAAGATCCCAAAAGATAACGAAGCAAATCGAGGGCGTACCCGGACGGACGTCTGCATCTCCACCATCTCGCTCCTTGCCTTCCTGAGGGTGGTGCCGTGGGCGGCGATCTTGTCTAGGACATCCTACAACGCGAGGTTCAGGGCGGCCGTGCCGGCCACTGACGTCCAGCCCGGCGGGGCGGAATTCGTGGCCCCGACGTCGGCCCCCTGCGAGCTCGCGGCTCCGGTTTCCACCAGCCTCGGCTCGGAGGATGCTCATGCCTGGCGCGGGCGCAACAGGGTGTGCGTCGTCATGGCCTGGCTCATATCCATCTCGGCGCTGGCCACCGGTGTCTCCAGCCCACCGGGATGGCCGTCACCCCGCTCACCGGCACCCGGCGCGCGCCGGGTCGTCTCCACCTCCGAGGCAGCCAAGTCGGCAACCACCTACTTCGGCGCCGCCTGGTCAGCTCCGGATGCTCCAGTCGGCGCCTGGGCCTCCACTACCGGCGACTCTGGCTGCTCAAGATTGGCGGCGTCCGAGATCCCGCCACCAGCCGGGTCCTCCGTGACCTTGGCGTCGGCCTCCGCCTGTTCCTTGGTCGCCGCTTCCGCCTGTGCCGATGCCGCGGCTTGTGCCTTTGCCTGCGCTGACGTGGCGGCCTGGGCATCGGCCTCCGCCCGCGCCGCGGCCTCCTCCCGCACCTCCCACGCATTCCTTTTCGTTGTCTCCCGGATGGCGGCGGTCGGGTCTACACGCCGGGCATCCTCGGAGCCGCCTACTGATCCGATCAGCGAGGCGGATGGAGCCCGAGATGTGGGGATGGCGGCCCTGCAGCGAAACAAACAAAGATGAGAAATTCGTGAAAGGAAAAAACGATTAAGACAGTGCAACGGATGCACCTACCCAGACACCATTGTGCGCTCCTTCGGGGCCCTCCGGGTTGGCCCCTTGTTGGCGGCTGCCTTCACGGCCTCTTGCCGCCTGGTCGCGGCCGTCTGCTTGGCCTTCTTGGGCGGCCTGCTGCCGAACAGCCCCTCGCCGCAATGCTTAGTCGCGCCGGGTGCGTCAGCCGGCGCTCCGCTGGGCGGCCGCGCCATCGAAGAGCCGGCGCCTTCGAGGCGGTGTTGCCCCTCGCCGTCTTCATCATCATCTGGCCAGGATCGGACGTCGCTGTCTCCTCCTGCGCCGCCTCCTGTGGCTCCGCCTCCTCCAGCGCCGCCTCCCCAGGTGTCGTTGTCGTCTCCATCTTCCAACGCGGCCGCCCCCAGCTCGGGGCCGCCCACCTCGCTCTCCTCGCAGTCCGGCATCCATTGATGGCCTGGAGCTGGCGTGCTGGATACCACCTGGCCAGGAAAGCGCTGCCCCGCGTCCGGGTGTTCAGGTCGGATAAAAAGCGCTGCGTGAGCGAAGAATGGAGGCCAGATACTGACCGGCGGTGGCGGGTTGGCGTGACTGTACGGCAGCTTGCCGAATCTCCAGTCGGTCTCGCTGAGTTTGCTGTCGGAGAAGTAGTTGATGTGGTGGATCACCTCAATCATCGGCAGCTCCTTGGTCGACATCCTGCAGGGATCCCGGCGGCCGCTCATATCGCAGATCCGGTGCGACCGGGCCTGGAGAGGGGAAACCCGGTGGTAGACGAAGGCGGCCAGCAGGTTTGCCGACTTGAGGCCCTCCGCGTCCGTCATCTCCTGAAGCCGATTCAGGATATTTGTGATGGAGGCCGGCACCGGCTTCGGTTGCTGCCCCCAGTTATCACGCGGCTCTGACGGCGGGCCGATTGCGAAGTCCGGCAAGTTGCTGTAGTCTCGAGTCAGATGGAGGTTGCGGACGTAGAAGTATGACTTCTGCCACAGCTTCGCTGACTCCAGCAAGGCAATGAACAGGAACCGAGTCCCGGAGCCACTGCGCTGCACAGCGACGCAAGATCCGCACTGGGCCGGTTCACCCTTAGCCCAGGTCCCCAGCTTCAAGTAGAAGAACCTGCCCCACAGCTCGAGGTTGGGCAGGATGCCCAGGTAGCCTTCGCAGAAGGTTACGAAGGCGGAGAGGAGAACGATGGTGTTGGGGGTGAGATGATGCGGCTGGATGCGGTAGAAGTCGAGAAAGCTGCGAAGGAAACCGCTTGCGGGTAGGCCAAATCCGCTGAGGAAGTGGCTTCGAAAAACTACGAACTCACCGGCCCTCGGCGCCGGCGAGATCTCCCTCGCATCGGGGATGCGTGTCCCCAGGACCGCCTCGACTGGAATCCTTTGAGTCGCGCGAAGGAACTCGATGTGGCCGTCGTGGACGTTGGATCCGTCCTAGTAGCCTCGCGCCATAGCTCGTGGTGGTTCGGCGGTGGCTCGGCGAGGCTGAACGGTGACGAGGTCGCGGTGGCGCTCCGGCGGCGTGGGGCGCAGTGGTGCGGCGGCAACAAGGAGGCACCGAGGCGAGGAGGCAGAGGAGAAAGAGAGAGTGGGAGGGGGCGCGCGTGCGTTTGGCCGCCCCCTCCCCTCTATTTATACGGCAACGGCGGGGTCGTGGCGACTCTTCGGGGGGCGTGGGATTAACTGGTCCCACGCGCCCCAACAATCGCTGCGCATTATGGCGTGCAATCAATGCACCCCGGAAGGGCAACGGATTGCCTCGGCCGCAGCGGATCCACGCGCGCGCCGAGGCCGAGTAGTGGAGGGCCCGGGCCTGCGGCGGCATCCCATCGCACGCGTGGGCTAGCAGGTCGGGCCGGCCTGCTGGCAACGTGTGGCATGCGAGCAACAGGCGGCCGGCGCGCTACCCGATGGCGTACCCCTGGTGCTCGCCACGACGATTCAGATTCACCAGTTGGCCGGCTTCGCCTCGGCCGGCTCCTGGCACGCGGCTTCTTCAAGCCGGACAAAATGAAGACACAGGATCTCCTGGAGGAGGAAACTGCGGAGGCACTCCGGCTTCGAGCCTTGGCGCCTCACCAGCTTCGGGGACTACTGTCGGGGGAATGTACCCCGGGTAGCCTCATCCGCACCCAATAACATTTCAAGACATCGGGGCTAGCAAAGCCCCTCATGACGACAAGCCGCGTGGCCGGCTTCCTGGGCCGGCTAGGACCACGCAGCCGGCTTCCAGAAGACGGCGCGCTCATAGAAGGCGGCATTGGGGGCGGGCCGGCTCCCAGCAGCCGACCCCTCCTCCTCGGAGTCTGCTCTCACCCACCATGACGAGACGGGTCGTGGCTACAGTGCCACCTGCTCCCCCGAATCCCGGAGGGGTGTGGCTACAGTACGTGCTGACCGAGCGGCCACCTACCCGCACGGCATGGGACTGTAGCCATACGACTCGTGACGCAGCCCTCATCAGCAAGGACCACGCTACAGCAAAAGGCAATCAGCATGGCCCGCAGGCGGCGGGCCCTACCTGTCGGCCGGATTCTCGGCAGCCGGCGGGGCCCTCCAGAGGCGGGCCCCAGCAGCCGGCGGAGAACCCGGTCACCTTAGACACTGACGTCCGGGTCCTACACCCGGCAGTATTACCATTGTACCCCTGGGGGTTCGGCCTATAAGACCCCCCGGGCTCACCCATGCAAAGGGTTCAGCTTTCATTCCACACACACACCATAGCAAGGAGAAGAGGGAGAGCTCTAACCTTCTTCCTCCTCTAGCAACACAGCTCTAGGAGCAACTTTGTATACTCTTGATCATAGTCATTTCAGCAGGACTAGGGGTGTTATCTCTGTGCAGAGCCCCAAACCTGGGTACGTCTTGTGTGCTCCCGAGCTCGTGTTCACTCTCGCTTCCGGAACCCGACGACGTCCTCATGGCTCCACCCACGATAAGCCACCCCCTGGCATATGCCGTGAGATTACCACGACAAGCGTTGAGCATGAAAATTATATCTGGATCTTGTTTATTGCGAGACGATAATTCATTTAAGTCAGAGAATAATGGTTGTTCTATTTATATGAGTAATATCTTTTATGGTCATGCACCATTGATGAATGGTCTATTCTTGTTGAATCTCGATCGTAATGATACACATATTCATAATATTAATGCCAAAAGATGCAAAGTTGATAATGATAGTGCAACATACTTGTGGCACTGCTGTTTAGGTCATGTTGGTGTAAAGCACATGAAGAAACTCCATGCGGATGGACTTTTGGAATCACTTGATTATGAATCATTTGATACTTGCGAACCATGCCTCATGGGTAAGATGACTATGATGGAAATATGCCCTAGAGGCAATAATAAAATGGTTATTATTATATTTCCTTAATCATGATAAAGGTTAATTATTCATGCTAGAATTGTATTGACCGGAAACTTAAAGAATTTCTTAAAGAAGAGTATTGTATTGACGTCAAAGCTGCATTCCTTAACGGATTTCTTAAAGAAGAGTTGTATATGATGCAACCAGAAGGTTTTGTCGATCCTAAAGGTGCTAACAAAGTGTGCAAGCTCTAGCGATCCATCTATGGACTGGTGCAAGCATCTCGGAGTTGGAATATACGCTTTGATGAGGTGATCAAAGCATATGGTTTTATACAGACTTACGGTGAAGCTTGTATTTACAAGAAAGTGAGTGGGAGCTCTGTAGCATTTCTGATATTATATGTGAATGACATATTGTTGATTGGAAATGATATAGAATTTCTGGATAGCATAAATGGATACTTGAATAAGAATTTTTCAATGAAAAACCTCGGTGAAGCTACTTACATATTGGGCATCAAGATTTATAGGGATCGATCGAGACGCTTAATAGGACTTTCACAAAGCACATACCTTGGCAAAAGTTTTGAAGAAGTTCAAAATGGACCAGTCAAAGAAAGGGTTCTTGCATGTGTTGCAAGGTGTGAAGTTGAGTAAGACTCAAAGCCCGACCACGGCAGAAGATAGAGAGAGAATGAAAGTCATTCCCTATGCCTCAGCCCTAGGTTCTATAAAGTGTGCCATGCTGTGTACCAGACCAGTTGTGTGCCTTGTCATGAGTTTGGCAAGGGGGTACAATAGTGATCCAGAAGTGGATCACTGGACAACAGTCAAAATTATCCTTAGGTACCTAAAGAGGACTAAGGAAATTTTTCTCGGTTATGGAGGTGATAAAGGGTTCGTTGTAAAGGGTTACGTCGATGCAAGCTTTAACACTGATTCAGATGACTCTGAGTCTCAATGTGGATACGTATTGAATGTGGGAACAGTTAGCTAGAGTAGCTCTATGAAGAGTATTGTAGACATAGACATTTGCAAAGTACACACGGATCTGAATGTTGCAGACCCGTTGACTAAAACCTCTCTCACATGCAAAACATGATCACACTCTAGTAAAATCTTTGGGTGTTAATCACATGGCGATGTGAACTAGATTATTGACTCTAGTAAACTCTTTGGGTGTTAGTCACATGGCGATGTGAACTATGGGTGTTAATCACATGACGATGTGAACTAGATTATTGACTCTAGTGCAAGTGGGAGACTAATGGAAATATGCCCTAGAGGCAATAATAAAATGGTTATTATTATACTTCCTTAATCATGATAAAGGTTTATTATGCATGCTAGAATTGTATTGACCGGAAACTTAAAATACATGTGTGGATACATAAACAAATACCGTGTCCCTAGTGAGCCTCTACTAGACTAGCTCGTTGATCAAAGATGGTTAAGGTTTCCTAACCATAGACATGAGTTGTCATTTGATAACGGGATCACATCATTAGGAGAATGATGTGATGGACAAGACCCATCCGTTAGCTTAGCATATGATCGTTCAGTTTATTGCTACTGCTTTCTTAATGTCAAATACATGTTCCTTCGACCATGAGATCATGCAACTCCCGGATACCGAAGGAATACCTTGTGTGCTATCAAACATCACAACGTAACTGGGTGATCATAAAGATGCTCTACAGGTATGTCCTAAGGTGTCTGTTGAATTGGCGTGAATCGAGATTGGGATTTGTCACTCCGTGTATCAGAGAGGTATCTCTGGGCCCCCTCGGTAATACACATCAAAAAAAGCTTGCAAGCAAAGTGACTAAGGACTTAGTTGCAAGATGATGTATTACGGAACGAGTAAAGAGACTTGCCGGTAACGAGATTGAACTAGGTATACAGATACCGATGATCGAATCTCGGGCAAGTAACATACCGACAGACAAAGGGAATTACGTATGTTGTCATAAAGGTTCAACCGATTAAAGATCGTGGAATATGTAGGAATCAATATGGGCATCCAGGTCCCGCTATTGGTTATTGACCGGAGAGGTGTCTCGGTCATGACTACATAATTCCCGAACCCGCAGGGTCGCATGCTTAACGTTCGTTGACGCTAGAGTAGTATTGGGATATTTGATGAGTGGTAACCAAATGTTGTTTGGAGTCCCGGATGAGATCCTGGACATCACGAGGAGTCTCGGAATGGTCGAGAGGTAAAGATTTATATATGGGAAGTCATATTTTGGGTTTCGGAAAAAAGGTGTAGTTTTTTCGGTATTGTACCGGGAAGCTTCCAGAAGTTTCCAGAGGATTCCGGAGGGGTCCGGAAGTCCATTAGTGGGTCCACCACGACCCAAGGGCTAGCATGGGCTGCGGGGAGGTACCCTGATCTTATTAGGTTAGGCGCACCTGAGGGAGTCATGGACTGAGGGGTCCTCGGGGCGACGACCCATTGTACATGGGCCGGACTGGTGGCGCCGTATGATGACAGGAGATCTATGAAGCCGTGGTGTGCCCTCCAAGTCAAGAAGGCGGAGGATCTCTTTAATTCCTTATTGTAATCTATCTTCGGTAACCCTAACCCTATCGGTGTCTATATAAACCGAGGGTTTTTAGTCTTTAGGGCTAGAGCTACATTCATCACCTCATAGCCTTAGGGTTTAGCTCATGCTGATCTCGAGGTAGATCTACTCTGTAAACCATGTTATACATCCAATACAATCAAGCAGGACGTAGGGTTTTACCTCTTCGAGAGGGCCCGAACCTGGGTAAACACTGTGTTCGTCGTCCCTTGTGACCCATCGATCCTAGATCCACAGCTCGGGAACCCCTACCCCGAGGTTTGCCGGTTTTGACACCGACATTGGTGCTTTCATTGAGAGTTCCGCTGTGGGATTGCCAGAGGAATCGATGGCTCAACCGGTTGTTGGAGACCACACCCGCGCCGAGGGCTTCCCCGCCCCTGGTCATCTCCTCGTCTTCGGCGGCATACTAGCGCTCGCCGATCCCACTAGTCGCCTCGACCAGATTGAAGGCTTCACCCCCGTCGAAGGGTTCATCGGTTCAGGGGCATCGACCCCAGGACCAGTAGACTCACAAAAATCCGGTATTCCTCAGAGTCCGGCCCTGAAGCCCGACTCCGACAGACCGCCCCAAAGATTTCCCGCCGAATCACCGGAGTGTCCGGCACCCCCATGTGGCCAGCCGGCAGACCACTTGGCGAGCCTTTTTCATGCAATGGGAATCTCTGTTACCAGGCCTGCGGCCTACGATCCCTCCGGTCAACACACCTCGTCGCCACAGTCGAAGAGGCCCAGGAGGGGCCACAACCTTGCAAGCTAAAGACGGTGTACACTGAAATCCCCAGCTCGGAGTCAGACACCAGCCCGGATGTACGTCCGGACATAACCCCCAGCTCAAGTCCCGGCCTCGAGCCTATCCGGCCGCACACCAGTTCGGATCCGAGCCCTGTGCGGTCAGAACCGGACATGACTCAACCGCCCATCAAGGATAGTCCGGATCTGCGGCAAGAGGGAATTCTTGAACCCCCCCCCCCCCCCCGCCCACCACACGGAATATAATCCAGACTCGAGAAACCCAGACATATGGGACCTCATGTACGTCAAACAGCTGCCAAACGAGACAGTCCACCATTATTGGGCTAGATTTCTCCTGGTAAAGAACAGGATGGCACCTTGTTGTGAGAAAGAAATAATTAAAGCCTTCCAGTTTAACTGCAGGGACGAGGGCCTCTTAAACGCCCTCGCGCGTCGCCGAATTCAAAGCTTCACCGAACTATCAGACATGGTACGCAAATATTGCGCCATGGAGAACACGTGGAGGGTGCAATAGCTGAACATGGGGCCACAGCCCGCCGCGCGTCACGGAAGGCCCTGCTTTAAACGGGCTTACACAAATCGGTCACCGGAGCGCGAGCCTAATGAAAGGAAAACTAGGCCCAGATCGGTGTTAGACGAGTTGCTGGATAAACCATGCCCAATACATTCGGTCTTGCTAGACGCAAACCCAACCCACAGACTTCGAGCCTGTTGGGTGGTAAGACAAGTGGCCAAATATGGCGAGCCAATCTTGGGCCATACACCCCCAAATAAATAGTCCTCGGCTTCACCGCAAGACCACAATGTCCATACGGTATATGAGACATTCGTGATAACCCACAAGTATAGGGGATCGCAACAGTTTTAGAGGGTAGAGTATTCAACCCAAATTTATTGATTCGACACAAGGGGAGCCAAAGAATATTCTCAAGTATTAGCAGCTGAGTTGTCAATTCAACCACACCTGAAAGACTTAATATCTACAGCAAAGTATTTAGTAGCAAAGTAGTATGGAAGTAACGGTAATAGTGGCAAAAGTAACAGTAGCAGTTTTGTCGCAATCGTAACAGTGGCAACGGAAAAGTAACGAAGCAAAGATCAATATGGGAAAAACTCGTAGGCAATAGATCAATGATGGATAATTATGTCGGATGGCATTCATCATGCAACAGTTATAACCTAGGGTGACACAGAACTGGCTCCAATTCATCAATATAATGTAGGCATGTATTCTGTATATAGTCATACGTGCTTATGGAAAAGAACTTGAATGTCATCTTTTGTCCTACCCTCCTGTGGCAGCGGGGTCCTAATGGAAACTAAGGGATATTAAGGCCTCCTTTTAATAAAGAACCAAACCAAAGAATTATCACTTAGTGAATACATGAACTCCTCAAACTACGGTCATCACCGGGAAGTGTCCCGACTATTGTCACTCCGGGGTTGCCGGATCATAACACGTAGTAGGTAACTATAACTTGCAAGATAGGATCAAGAACACATATATATTCATGAAAACATAATAGGTTCAGATCTGAAATCATGGCACTCGGGCCCTAGTGACAAGCATTAGGCATAGCAAAGTCATAGCAACATCAGTCTTAGAACATAGTGGATACTAGGGATCAAACCCTAACAAAACTAACTTGATTACATGATAAATCTCATCCAACCCATCACCGTCCAGTAAGCCTACAAAGGAATTACTCACGCACGGCAGTGAGCATCATGAAATTGGTGATGGAGGATGGTTGATGATGATGATGGCGACGATTTCCCCTCTCCGGAGCCCCGAACGGACTCCAGATCTGGCCTCCCGAGGAAGAACAGGAGGTGGCGGCGGCTCCGTATCATAAAACGCGATGAATCCTTCTTTCTGATTTTTTTATCCTCGAACGTGAATATATGGAGTTGGAGTTGAGGTCGGTGGAGCTTCATGGGACCCACAAGCCAGGGGGTAGGGCACGCCCCCCACCCTTGTGTACAGGCGGTGGCTCCCCCTCGGTTGATTCTTTCGCAAATATTTTTTATTTATTCCAAAAATATTCTTCGTGAAGTTTTAGGTCATTCCGAGAACTTTTATTTCTGCACAAAAATAACACCATGGCAATTCTGCTAAAAACAACGTCAGTCCGGGTTAGTTCCATTCAAATCATGCAAATCAGAGTCCAAAACAAGGGCAAAAGAGTTTGGAAAAGTAGATACAATGGAGATGTATCAACTCCCCCAAGCTTAACCCATTGCTTGTCCTCAAGCAATTCAGTTGACAAACTGAAAGTGATAAAGAAAAACTTTTACAAACTCTGTTTGATCTTGTTGTTGCGAATATGTAAGGCTAGCATTCAAGTTTTCAGCAAAGATTATGATCTAACCATATTCGCAATAACATTTAGGTCTCACATTTACTCATATCAATGGCATAATCAACTAGCGAGCAATAATAATAAATCTCAGATGACAACACTTTTTCAAAACAATCATGATATAATATAACAAGATGGTATCTCACTAGCCCTTTCTGAGACCGCAAAACATAAATGCAGAGCACCCCTGAAGATCAAGGACTGACTAGACATTGTAATTCATGGTAAAAGAGATCCAGTCATAGTCATACTCAATATCAATTAATAGCAAGTCATACAAATGACAGTGGTGCTCTCTAACTGGTGCTTTTTATAAGAGGATTATGACTCAACATAAAAGTAAATAGATAGGCCCTTCGCAGAGGGAAGCAGGGATTTGCAGAGGTGCCAGAGCTCGAGCTTTTAAAACAGAGATAAATAATATTTTGAGTGGTATGCTTTCATTGTCAACATAACAACCAAGAGATCTTGGTATCTTCCATGTTACATACATTATAGGCGGTTCCCAAACAGAATGGTAAAGTTTTTTACTCCCCCTCAACCAACAAGCACACTCCACGCTGGTCCGAAACAATGTGTACCGTCCATACAAGCAACAATCCTCGGGGAGTTTTGTTTTAATTTATTTTGATTTGATTTGAGCATGGGACTGGGCATCCTGATTACCAGCCATTTTCTCGTGAATGATGAGCGGAGTCCACTCATCGTGAGAATAACCCACCTAGCATGGAAGATACTGACAGCCCCCAGTTGCTACATGAGCGATTCGGGCATAAAGAAACAGATTATCATTTGAAGGTTTAGAGTTTGGCACATGCAAATTTACTTGGAACAGCAGGTAAATACCGCATATAGGAAGGTATGGTGGACCCATATGTAATAACTTTGGGTTTATGGAAGTGGATGCACAAGCAGTATTCCCACTTAGTACAAGTGAAGGCTAGCAAAAGACTGGGAAGCGACCAACTAGAGAGCGACAACTGTCATAAACATGCATTGAGAGTAAACAACATTGAGTGCAAGCATGAGTAGGATATCAATCACCATGAACATAAATATCGTGGAGGCTATGTTGATCTTGTTTTCAACTACATGTGCCAAGTCAAGCCACTCGAATCATTCAAAGGAGGATACCATCCTATCATACTACATCACAACCATTTTAAAAGCATGTTGGCACGCAAGGTAAACCATTATAAACTCCTAGCTAATTAAGCATGGCATGAGTAACTATAATCTCTAATTGTCATTGCAAACATGTTTCATTCATAATAGGCTGAATCAGGAACGAAGAACTAATCATATTTACAAAAACAAGATAGGTCGAGTTCATACCAGCTTTTCCTCAACCCAATCATTTCATCATATATCATCATTATTGCCTTTCACTTGCATGACCAAACGATGTGAATAATAATAATAGTGCATGTGCATTGGACTAAGCTGGAATCTGCAAACATTTATTCAAAGGAGAAGACAAGGTAATATGGGCTCTTTGTTAGATCAACAATAATGCATATGAGAGCCACTCAACATTTTCATCGTGGTCTTCTCCTCTCGACCCCCAAAGAAAAGAAAAAGAATTTCAAAGAAACATACTGAAATGTTTTTGGAGTTTTTGCTTTTCTGAAGAAAGTAAAACAGGAACGAGAAAAACTATTTACACAGGAAAGCTCCCAACAAGCAAAACAAGAACGAGAAATCTTTTTGGGTTTTCTTTAATACTACTACTAAACATGGTAAGGAAATAAGCTACAACTATTTTTTTTTGTTTTTCTCAAAGTTTTTCAAACACACAAGAAGAAAGAGGGGAAAAGAAAGTAAACTAACATGGATAATACAATGAAAAAGTATGAACACCGACAACTGGAATGAGTGTGTGAACATGAATGTAATGTCGGTGAGAAATACGTACTCCCCCAAGCTTAGGCTTTTGGCCCAAGTTGGTCTACGCCCATGGATCAAAGTAGTTCTCTCTGGTGTATTGAGGAGGATCCTAGGGGTCCCTGGTTGACGAGCTCCTGTGGCTCCCATTGATAAATAGACTCCTGATATGTATCAGGTGATGGCTCTAGCTCAGGAATTGGGGATCGCGTCCCCTCCCAGTATGCGTAAATGTCCGTGGGCAATATGAAGTACCTGCCTGAATGAATATCGAACAAAGAAGGTGCAGGCAAGGTAATAAGCTGACAAGTCTTCTCGCTAAATACCAGGTTATAAATGAGTCTCTTGTCCTCGTCTTTCTTAATAAAATCGTGTGCTACCATGCTGTCATAGTCTAAGTGTATAGTGGGTAGCAACTTCTCCTCTTTCTCATTATGCCTAATGGGTATCTCAAAGTGCTTAGCGAGGCGAGAGGCATAAATACCTCCAAAGATAGGACCCTTTGTACGGTTTAAACTCAACCGTCGAGCGACCATAGTGCCCAAATTGAAAGTTTTATCATGAAGTAAAGCATGGCGCAAAATAGCAAGGTCAGGAGCACTAAGACCTCCACTCTCCCCACGACCAATTAAACATCTCCCAGCAAATAATGAGTAATAGCGTAAAATAGGAAAATGTAAACTAGACACTCTCGCTCCCGACACTCCTCTTCCTTCCCCAACGGTAACTTCATCAATAAAACTTTCCACATCTCTAGGACATGGCTCATCGATGCTGCCTTCATAAGGTAATTTACAAACCTCACAAAAGTCATAAAGCGTCATCTCCTTATGCTCATCATATAAATAAAACTCTACCGTGGGTGGTGATCTCCTAACATGAAAGTGAAAACTTTGCACGAAAGTATTAGTGAGTAGGAGGTACTGATCACACTTATCGTTGAGGAAGTCGGTGATGCCTGCATTCTCTGCCAAATAATAAAAATCCTCATGAATTCCGGCTGCCTCCAAGAATGCATCACATGGCCATTCACACAGCCAAACTTCCGCGGTGCAAGGAAGATTGTACTTGGGCTTTTCCTCCTCTTCATTTTCCTTTTCTTTAGAACCCCTACTTGAGGAGCCTCTCAACAATCTCCTCATCATTTTCTTCCTCTGAAATTTTCTGAAATTTTTAGTGACTCAAAATAAAAGTGAACCAAACTCAACAAGATTGATAGCAACTACTCCTACAAGTGTCTAGAGGCTATATCATGCATCAAAACTACCTTGGACCATATAAATTTGACATGCAAGCTCAAGAACAAGGTCACCACAGCAGCAAAAAATTGCAATAAATAAAGCACTAGAACAAAAACTAATTGGACCATTGGAGGAGTCACATACCGAAGAACAATCCCCCAAAACAGTTTTGCAAATGGAGCTTTACACAAGGAGATCGAAAATGGCAGCAAAATGAGCAAGAACACGGGTTTGAGCTACGGGATGATTTTTTCTGTAGGAAGACGAAGTGGATGGGTACTGGAATAAGTGGAGGGGACCCACGTGGGACCCACAAGGCAGGGGGCGCGCCCTTCACCCTTGTGGTCCACTGGTGCAGCCCCCTAGTGCATTCTCAGTGCCATAAATTCTGAAATATTCTATAAAAAATCATACTAAATTTTCAGGGCATTTGGAGAACTTTTATTTTTGGGACATTTTTTATTGCATGGATAATTCAGGAAACTGACAGAAAATACTATTTTTGCTTTATTTAATCTAAATAACAGAAAGTAAGAGGTGGGTACAGCAGGTTGTGCCGTCTAAATTCATCCATCTCATGCTCATTAAAAGGAATCCGTTAACACGGTTGATCAAGTCTCATTAACAAACTTCTTTCGAATAACATGGAACAGGAGAATTTTTGAATAACACTAAGTTACCTCAACGGGGATATGCATGTCCCCAACAATAAGAATATCATATTTCTTTTTGACAGTAGGAAGAGGGAATTCAAAACCTCCAATAGTAATAGTTGAAAATTTTCCAATAGAATTGATACTATGAACTTGAGGTTGTTTCTTCGGAAAGTGTACCGTATGCTCATTACCATTAACATGAAAAGTGGCATTGCCTTTATTGCAATTAATAACAGCCCCTGCAGTATTCAAAAAGGGTCTACCAAGGATGATCGACATACTGTCGTCCTCGGGAATATCAAGAATAACAAAGTCTGTTAAGATAGTAACGTTTGCAACCACAACAGGCACATCCTCACAAATACCGATGGGTATAGCAGTTGATTTATCAGCCATTTGCAAAGAGATTTCAGTAGGTGTCAACTTATTCAAATCAAGTCTACGATATAAAGAGAAAGGCATAACACTTACACCGGCTCCAAGATCACATAAAGCAGTTTTAACATAGTTTGTTTTAATGGAGCATGGTATAGTTGGTACTCCTGGATCTCCAAGTTTCTTTGGTTTTCCACCCTTAAAAGTGTAATTAGCAAGCATGGTGGAGATTTCAGCCTCCGGTATCCTTCTTTTATTTGTAACAATATCTTTCATATACTTAGCATAAGGAGGCATTTTAAGCATATCAGTTAAACGCATACGCAAGAAGATAGGTCTAATCATTTCAGCAAAGCGCTCAAAATCCTCATCATCCTTTTTCTTGGATGGCTTAGGAGGAAAGGGCATGGGTTTCTGAACCCATGGTTCTCTTTCTTTACCATGTTTCCTAGCAACAAAGTCTCTCTTATCATAACATTGATTATTTGATTGCGGGTTATCATGATCAACAGCAGGTTCAATCTCTACATCATTATCATTACTAGGTTGAGCATCGACATGAACATCATTATTAACATTATCACTAAGTTCATGTTCATCACCAGATTGTGTCTCAGCATCAGAAATAGAAATATCATTTGGATTCTCAGGTGTGTCTATAACAGGTTCACTAGAAGTATGCAAAGTCCTATCAGTTTTCTTTTTCTTTTTATTACTAGGACTAGATGCATCAATATTAATTCTCTGAGAATCTTGCTCAACTCTCTTAGGATGACCCTCAGGATACAAAGGTTCCTGGGTCATTTTACCACCTCTAGTCATAACCCTAACAGCATTATCATTGTTCTTACTATTCAACTCATTAAGCAAATCATCCTGTGCCTTAAGTACTTGTTCTACTTGAGTTCTAATCATGGAAGCATGTTTACTAATAATCTTAAGATCAATAACAGTTCTACTCATATAATCACCCAAGTGGTCAAGCATGTGAGCATTACGTTTCAATTGTCTACTAACATAAGCATTGAAATTTTCTTGTTTAACAATAAAATTATCAAACTCATCCAAGCATTGACTAGCAGACTTATTATGAGGAATATCACCTTCATCAAATCTATAAAGAGAGTTTACCTCTACTACCTGTGTCGGGTTATCAAGACCATGTATTTCTTCAATAGGCGGTAAATTCTTAACATCTTCAGCTTTAATACCTTTTTCTTTCATAGATTTCTTTGCCTCTTGCATATCTTCAGGACCGAGGAATAGAATACCTCTTTTCTTCGGAGGTGGCTTAGGAGTTGGTTCGGGAAGAGTCCAATCATTATCATTACTCAATATATTATTCAAAAGCAATTCAGCTTGCTCAACAGTTCGTTCCCTGAAAACACAACCAGCACAACTATCTAGGTGGTCCCTAGAAGCATCGGTTAGTCCATTATAAAAGATATCAAGTATTTCATTTTTCTTGAGAGGATGATCAGGCAAAGCATTAAGTAATTGGAGAAGCCTCCCCCAAGCTTGTGGGAGACTCTCTTCTTCAATTTGCACAAAGTTAAATATTTCCTTTAAAGCAGCTTGTTTCTTATGAGCAGGGAAATATTTTTCAGAGAAGTAATATATCATATCTTGGGGACTACGCACACAACCAGGAGCAAGAGAATTTAACCATAACTTAGCATCACCCTTTAACGAGAAAGGAAACAATTTAAGAATATAGTAATAGCGGATTTTTTCCTCATGAGCGAATAGGGTGGCTATATCATTCAATTTAGTAAGATGTGCCACAACAGTTTCAGATTCATAACCGTAGAAAGGATCAGATTCAACCAAAGTAATCAACTCAGGATCGACAGAGAATTCATAATCCTTATCAGTAACAAAGATAGGTGAAGTAGCAAACTTAGGATCATATTGCATTCTAGCATTCAAAGACTTTTCCTTCAGCTTAGCTAATAGTTTCTTAAGATCTTCTCTATCATTGCAAGCAAGAAAGTCTCTAGCAGTTTCTTCATCCATAATATAACCCTCAGGTACAACAGGCAATTCATATCTAGGGGGAGAATCATAATCTTCAGTTTCAATAATATCATCAGTTTCAGTAATTTCATTTTCTCTAACCCTAGCAAGTTGTTCATCAAGAAATTCACCTAGTGGCACAGTATCATCAAGCAAAGCAGTAGTATCATCATAAGCATCATGCATAGCAGAAGTGGCATCATCAATTACTTGCTACATATCAGAATTACTAGCAAGTGTAGGTGTCGCAAGCTTACTCAAAACAAAAGGTGAATCAAGTGCAGAGCTAGATGGCAGTTCCTTACCTCCCCTCGTAGTAGAGAGAAAAATCTTGGTTCTAGTATCTTTCAAATTCCTCATAGTGATCAACAGATATAAATCCCAAGTGACTCAGAGAATAGAGCTATGCTCCTCGGCAACGGCGCCAGAAAAAGGTCTTGATAATCCACAAGTATAGGGGATCGCAACAGTTTTCGAGGGTAGAGTATTCAACCCAAATTTATTGATTCGACACAAGGGGAGCCAAAGAATATTCTCAAGTATTAGCAGCTGAGTTGTCAATTCAACCACACCTGAAAGACTTAATATCTGCAGCAAAGTATTTAGTAGCAAAGTAGTATGGAAGTAACGGTAACGGTGGCAAAAGTAACAGTAGCAGTTTTGTCGCAATCGTAACAGTGGCAACAGAAAAGTAACGAAGCAAAGATCAATATGTGAAAAGCTCGTAGGCAATGGATCAATGATGGATAATTATGTCGGATGCTATTCATCATGCAACAGTTATAACCTAGGGTGACACAGAACTGGCTCCAATTCATCAATATAATGTAGGCATGTATTCTGTATATAGTCATACGTGCTTATGGAAAAGAACTTGCATGACATCTTTTGTCCTACCCTCCCGTGGCAGCGGGGTCCTAATGGAAACTAAGGGATATTAAGGCCTCCTTTTAATAGAGAACCGGACCAAAGCATTAGCACTTAGTGAATACATGAACTCCTCAAACTACGGTCATCACCGGGAAGTGTCCCGACTATTGTCACTCCGGGGTTGTCGGATCATAACACGTAGTAGGTAACTATAACTTGCAAGATAGGATCAAGAACACATATATATTCATGAAAACATAATAGGTTCAGATCTGAAATCATGGCACTCGGGCCCTAGTGACAAGCATTAGGCATAGCAAAGTCATAGCAACATCAATCTTAGAACATAGTGGATACTAGGGACCAAACCCTAACAAAACTGACTCGATTACATGATAAATCTCATCCAACCCATCACCGTCCAGCAAGCCTACGATGGAATTACTCACGCACGGCGGTGAGCATCATGAATTTGGTGATGGAGGATGGTTGATGATGATGATGGCGATGATTTCCCCTCTCCGGAGCCCCGAACGGACTCCAGGTCTGGCCTCCCGAGGAAGAACAGGAGGTGGCGGCGGCTCCGTATCGTAAAACGTGATGAATCCTTCTTTCTGATTTTTTTATCCCCGAACGTGAATATATGGAGTTGGAGTTGAGGTCGGTGGAGCTTCGTGGGACCCACAAGCCAGGGGGCGCGCCCAGGGGGGTAGGGCACGCCCCCCACCCATGTGGACAGGTGGTGGGTCCCCCACAGTTGATTCTTTCGCCAATATTTTTTATTTATTCCAAAAATATTCTACATGAAGTTTCAGGTCATTCCGAGAACTTTTATTTTTGCACAAAAATAACACCATGGCAATTCTGCTGAAAACAACGTCAGTTCGGGTTAGTTCCATTCAAATCATGCAAATTAGAGTCCAAAGCAAGGGCAAAAGAGTTTGGAAAAGTAGATACGATGGAGACGTATCAATTCGCCTCAAACAATAAAAGGAAAAAGGCTCTTCGAGAGCTCAATCAAATATATCAGGTGACGGCCGCAGAACCATGCGCAGCCACGCCTATCACCTTCAACAAGAAGGATGAGACAAGCCCCCGTAATAACCACGCACCGGCAGCACTGGTCCTCGACCCCATTGTCGACGGTTTTTGGCTGACTAAAGTGCTGATGGACGGAGGCAGCGGCCTCAATCTCATTTATGAGGATACTCTAGACAAGATGCAGTTCAACAGGTCTCGCATCGAATGCAGTCATACCACATTCCGAGGTATAATACCCAGAAGGGAGGCACACTGCCCGGGACGCGTAACCCTGGACGTTGTGTTCGGTACACCCGACAACTACAGATCCGAACCCTTGCTATTTCACATTGTGCCCTTCCGTAGCGGTTACCACACCCTTCTAGGATGTGAGGTGTTCTCAAGATTTCAGGCCATACCACATTACGGGTATATGAAACTCAAGATGCCAGGGCCCAACGGGGTGATATCCCTTAAAAGCGACCCGAGCAAAGCCTTGCGTGCCGAAAATAAGACGGCATCCCTCGCCCTAGAGGCACTATCCTAAGCCCTCGCGGCCGAAGAGTTGATAGCGCTACGCACTACAGTCGACATGGATGACGTGGTTCTCAGTAAAAGACAAAAGCCCACATCATTCAAGCCAGCGGATGAAATAGTCAAATTTCAAGTGCACCCAACAGATCCCAATAAAACGGCATCCATAGGAGCACGGCTGGACCCCGTAGTCGACGAGGCGCTAAGGACATTCTTGCATGAAAATTGGGAAATATTCGCCTGGTTCCCATCAGATATGCTTATGCCAGGAATCCCACGAAGACTAGCAGAGCACAACCTCAACATTTTAAAAGGTTCAAGCCAGTGGAACAAACCCTACGCCGATTTTCCGAACCCAAATGGCATGCCATGGGCGAAGAGCTTGCAAAACTGCTAGAGGCCGGATTCATCCGCGAGATCAAGCACCCCGAGTGGTCAGCAAATCTGGTTATGGTACCCAAGAAGGATAAGTCCTGGTGGCTCGGCGTCGACTTCAAAGACCTCAACAAAGCTTTCCCTAAGGATCCATTCCCTCTGCCAAGGATAGACCAGATCATTGACGCCACCACCGGACATGACTCATTATGCTTCCTCGATGCATACTCCGGATACCATCAGATCAAGATGAAGGAGTCCGATCAGGCAGCAACCGCATTCATCACCCCCTACGACCCCTTCTGCTTCAACACCATGACGTTCGGACTAAAAAACGCAGGAGCCTGATGACCCACAAGTATAGGGGATCTATCATAGTCCTTTCGATAAGTAAGAGTGTCGAACCGAACGAGGAGCAGAAGGAAATGACAAGCGGTTTTCAGCAAGGTATTCTCTTCAAGCACTGAAATTATCGGTAACAGATAGTTGTGTGATAAGATAATTCATAACGGGTAACAAGTAACAAAAGTAACTAAGGTGCAGCAAGGTGGCCCAATCCTTTTTGTAGCAAAGGACAAGCCTGGACAAACTCTTATATAAAGCAAAGTGCTCCCGAGGACACATGGGAATTACTGTCAAGCTAGTTTTCATCATGCTCATATGATTCGCGTTCATTACTTTGATAATTTGATATGTGGGTGGACCGGTGCTTGGGTGTTGTCCTTCCTTGGACAAGCCTCCCACTTATGATTAACCCCTCACGCAAGCATCCGCAACTACGAAAGAAGAATTAAAATAAATCCAACCATAGCATGAAACATATGGATCCAAATCAGCCCCTTACGAAGCAATGCATAAACTAGGGTTTAAGCTTCTGTCACTCTAGCAACCCATCATCTACTTATTACTTCCCAATGCCTTCTCCTAGGCCCAAATCATGGTGAAGTGTCATGTAGTCGACGTTCACATAACACCACTAGAGGAAGGACGACATACATCTCATCAAAATATCGAACGAATACCAAATTCACATGATTACTTATAACAAGACTTCTCCCATGTCCTAAGGGACAAACGTAACTACTCATAAAGCATATTCATGTTCATAATCAGAGGGGTATTGAATAGCATTAAGGATCTGAACATATGATCTTCCACCGAATAAACCAACTAGCATCAACTACAAGGAGTAATCAACACTACTAGCAACCCACAGGTACCAATCTGAGGTTTTGAGACAAAGATCGGATACAAGAGATGAACTAGGGTTTGAGAGGAGATGGTGCTGGTGAAGATGTTGATGGAGATTGACCCCCTCTCGATGAGAGGATCGTTGGTGATGACGATGGCTTCGATTTCCCCCTCCCGGAGGGAAGTTTCACTGGCAGAACAGCTCCGCGGGAGCCCTAGATTGGTTCTGCCCAGGTTCCGCCTCGAGACGGCGGCGCTTCATCTCGTAAGCTTCCTTCTGATTTTTTCCATGTCAAAACACACCATATAGCAGAAGATGGGCACCGGAGGCCTTCTAGGGGGCCCACAAGGTAGGGAGGCGCGCCCCCCACCATTGTGGATGGCTGGTGGCCCCCCCTCTGGTGCTTTCTTCGCCCAATATTTTTTATATATTCCAAAATAATTCTCCGTGAAGTTTTAGGAATTTTGAAGTTGTGCAGAATAGGTCTCTAATATTTGCTCCTTTTCCAGTCCAGAATTCCAACTGCCGGCATTCTCCCTCTTCATGTAAACCTTGTAAAATAAGAGAGAAAAAGGCATAAGTATTGTGATATAATGTGTAACAACAGCCCATAATGCAATAAATATTGATATAAAAGCATGATGGAAAATGGACGTATCAACTCCCCCAAGCTTAGACCTCGCTTGTCCTCAAGCGAAAGCCGAAATCGAAAAATATGTCCACATGTTTACAGATAGAGGTGTCGATAAAATAAAATACGGACATGAGGGCATCATGATCAACTTTAGGACATCAACAAATATTGTCATATAATTTCTTATGCTAAAGTAACAATTCATTCACAAGGTAAAGTATGAATCGGAAATTTCATTGAAAACTAACAAACTATGATCTCAGTCATTGAAGCAATTGCAATTTATCATAACATTGGAAAGAGTCAATTCAAGAGCTTTTCAGCAAGTCCACATACTCAACTATCATTTAGTCTTTCACAATTGCTAACACTCACGTGATACTTATGGGTTGAAAGCCTCAGTTGGACACAGAGAAAGATTGGGGCTTATAGTTTCGCCTCCCAACCTTTTACCTCAAGGGTAATGTCAACAATAATACTTTATGATAACCTACATCCGAGTGGATATATATATCCGGATCTTTCTCTAACACATAGTGCTTGCCAAAAGAAAAAGTGTAAAAAGGAAAGGTGAAGATCACCATGACTCTGGTATAAGGGTAGAAGATAAAAGTAAAAGATAGGCCCTTCGCAGAGGGAAGCAGAGGTTGTCATGCGCTTTTATTGGTGGATGTACAAAATCTTAATGCAAAAGAACGTCACTTTATATTGCCACTTGTGATAAAGAACTTTATTATGCAGTCCGTCGCTTTTATTTCTTCCATATCACAAGTTCGTATAAAGCTTATTTTCTTCACACTAATAGATCATACATATTTAGAGAGCAATTTTTTTATTGCTTGCACCGATGACAACTTACTTGAAGGATCTTACTCAATCCATAGGTAGGTATGGTGGACTCTCATGGCAAAACTGGTTTAAGGGATGTTTGGATGCACAAGTAGTATCTCTACTTGGTGCAAAGAATTTGGCTAGCATAAGAGGGAAAAGCAAGCTCAACATGTTGGAGGATCCAAGGCACTATAACTTCTATTCGGATATAAGAAAACATAACCCATTATGTTGTCTTCCTTGTCTAACATCAACTTTTTAGCATGTCATATTTTAATGAGTGCTCACAATTACAAAAGATGTCCAAGATAGTATATTTATATGTGAAACCTCTCTTTCTTTATTACTTCCTATTAATTGCAACAATGACCAAAACTATGTTTGTTAACTCTCAACAACTTTTATTCATCATACTCTTTATATGTGAAGTCATTACTCTCCATAAGATCGTTATACGATCTTTTTATATCTTTTTATTCTTTCTTTTATTTATTCACTCAAGATCATAGCAAGAAAGCAAAGCCCTCAACTCAAAACTACTCTTTATTATATAACTCACGGACTCGATTACATAGATAGACCTCGAAACAAAACTCAAAGCTAGATCATACTAAAACTTTATTCTACTAGATCAAAAATATAACCAAAAGGACCGAACTAAGAAAAACGGTAAAAGTAAAGATGTGATGGTGATACGATACCGGGGCACCTCCCCCAAGCTTGGCAGTTGCCAAGGGGAGTGCCCATACCCATGTATTTAGATCTCTTTCTTTGGAGGTGGTGATGATGGAGTTGTTGATGATGAAATTTTATCCTCCGTCTTCCAAGGCATAGGTTCACCATCGTAAAAAGATGAATGAGTCTCCGGGATCCTCAAATCTGCAGCCAAACTCATCCTCTTAAATCTATATTCATACTCAGAGTTTTGGTTTTGCAGGTCATAGATCTGGGCTTGGAGATGCTCGATTTTCTCATGAAGCTTGAAGATGGCCTCCCCAATGTTCTCGGCATCCAGCTTGTGACCAGTAGTAAATTCAGCGATCATCATGTGGTTGGCGTTGAGTCCGCGTTCCACCATCCCTTGGCACTTGAAGACTTGCTACTCCACTGCTTCAAGCCTTGTCTCCACGCTTCCGGTCTTCTTAGGCCCTTCGGTATCACGGATGTGCAGCACCCCCTCACGTAGCTCAATGGTTTGAGGGTGTTGCAGCACCTCCGCCAGATAAGGGTTGATGACCTTCTCGAAAACCTTGTCCTTGGGTGCGCTTGGAGATGTCATGGCGATTTGGATCTGTCAGAAAAACAGCTCGAAACAAGAACAAGATATATTGCCGTGGTACGGTGGTCAAAATCTTCGGGAGATTATATAATGAATTTTTACTGACCAAAAGAAGTATTGTGCAAGAAAACGGAGTCCGGAGGGCACACGAGGTGGCGGCAAGGGTGGGGGGCGCGCCCTAGGGGGTAGGGCGCGCCTCCCTACCTTGTCGCTGCATCGTGCACTTTTCGGACTACTTTTAATTTTCCTAATTTTTCAAATATTCCAAAACAGAGAAAAATTGCCATTAGAACAGTTTTGGAGTCGGTTTACTTACCGTACCACATACATATTCCTTTTCGTAGTCTGAAACGTTCTGGAAAGTATCCCTTATGTACTCCTCAAGTGTTACGGTATTGATAATATTCCTCTCGACATTTATGGGAGTACCTGAATATAATGTTTGATTCTTTGACCGTTTACCACCTTCGGGTTGGTGCCTTCGGCATTGTTGATCTTAATGTCGCCGGAACGATAGACCTCCTTGATAATGTAAGGACCTTCCCATTTAGAGAGAAGCTTTCCTGCAAAAAATCTTAAACCAGAGTTGTATAGCAAAACATGATCAGCTACATTAAACTCACGCTTTTGTATCCTTTTATCATGCCATCTTTTAACTTTTTCTTTAAACGACTTGGCATTCTCATAGGCTTGGGTTCTCCATTCATCAAGTGAGCTAATGTCAAATAACCTCTTCTCACCGGCAAGTTTGAAATCATAGTTGAGCTCTTTAATAGCCCAATACACTTTATGTTCTAGTTCAAGAGGTATGTGACAAGCTTTTCCATAAACCATTTTATACGGAGACATACCCATTGGGGTTTTTATAAGCAGTTCTATAAGCCCATAATGCATCATCAAGTTTCTTAGACCAATTCTTTCTAGATCTATTAACAGTCTTTTGCAAAATTAATTTAATCTCTCTATTGCTCAATTCTACTTGATCACTAGACTGAGGGTGATATGGAGATGCAATTCTATGGTTGACATCATATTTAGCAAGCATTTTATGGAAAGCACCATGAATAAAATGTGAACCACCATCAGTCATTAAATATCTAGGGACTCCAAACCTAGGAAAAATAACTTCTTTAAGCATCTTAATAGAAGTGTTATGATCAACACTACAAGTTGGAATAGCTTCTACCCACTTAGTAACATAATCAACAGCAACTAAAATATGTGTATACCCATTAGAGGAAGGAAAAGGTCCCATAAAATCAAAGCCCCAAACATAAAATGGTTTAATAACAAGTGAATAATTCATAGGCATTTCCTGACGTCTACTAATATTGCCAATTCTCTGGCATTCATCACAAGAAAAGACAAACTTACGGGCATCCTTGAAGAGAGTAGGCCAATAAAAACCAGATTGCAATAACTTGTGTGCAGTTCTATCTCCAGCATGGTGTCCTCCGTAAGCTTCGGAGTGGCACTTTGCGTAGGATTTGTTCCTGTTCATGCTCAGGTACACAACATCTAATAACACTATCTACTCCTTCTTTATAAAGGTGTGGGTCATCCCAAAAGTAATGTCTTAAATCATAGAAAAACTTTTTCTTTTGCTGGTATGTGAAACTAGGTGGTATAAATTTTGCAACAATGTAATTAGCATAATCAGCATACCATGGAGTATTACGAGAAGAATTTATGACAGCTAATTGCTCGTCAGGAAAGCTATCATCAATAGGTAGTGGGTCATCAAGAACATTTTCTAACCTAGACAAGTTGTCTGCAACGGGGTTCTCAGCTCCCTTTCTATCAATAATATGCAAATCAAATTCTTGCAGTAAGAGAACCCATCTAATAAGTCTAGGTTTAGCATCTTTCTTTTCCATAAGGTATTTAATAGCAGCATGATCAGTGTGAACAGTTACTTTGGAATCAATAATATAAGGTCTGAACTTATCACAAGCAAAAACAACTGCTAAAAATTCTTTTTCGGTAGTAGCATAATTTCTCTGGGCACTGTCTAGAGTTTTACTAGCATAATGAATAACATTCAATTTTTTATCAACTCTTTGTCCTAGAATAGCACCAACAGCATAATCACTAGCATCACACATAATTTCGAAGGGTAGATTCCAATCAGGTGGTTGAACAATAGGTGCAGTAATCAAGGCTTTCTTAAGTATTTCAAATGCTTCTACACAATTATCATCAAAAACAAAAGGAACATCTTTTTGCAAGAGATTAGTGAGAGGCCTAGAAATTTTAGAGAAGTCTTTAATAAACCTCCTATAGAAACCAGCATGACCAAGGAAACTTCTTATACCTTTGATATCTTTAGGACACGGCATCTTTTCAATAGCATCTACTTTAGTTTTATCAACTTCAATACCTCTTTCAGAAATTTTATGCCCCAAGACAATACCTTCATTAATCATAAAGTGGCACTTCTCCCAATTCAAGACAAGATTAGTTTCTTCACATCTCTGCAAAACTCGATCAAGGTTGCTTAAGCAATCATCAAAAGAAGTTCCGTAAATGGAGAAATCATCCATGAAAACCTCAACAATCTTTTCACAAAAGTCAGAGAATATAGCAGTCATACATCTTTGAAAGGTAGCAGGTGCATTGCATAAACCAAAAGGCATACATCTATAAGCAAAGTTACCGAAAGGGCAAGTAAAAGTGGTATTTTCTTGGTCCTCTTTTGACACAGGTATTTGAGAGAAACCAGAATAACCATCTAGAAAGCAAAAATGTGTATGTTTGGATAATCTTTCTAGCATTTGATCAATAAAAGGTAGAGGGTAATGATCTTTTCTAGTAGCTTTGTTTAATTTGCGAAAATCAATTACCATTCTATAACCTGTAATAATTCTTTGTGGAATCAATTCATTCTTATCATTAGGAACAACAGTAATACCTCCTTTCTTAGGGACACAATGAACAGGACTTACCCATCTACTATCAGCAATAGGATAAATTATACCTGCCTCCAGAAGTTTTAGTATTTCATTTCTTCCCACTTCCTTCATCTTAGGATTTAACCGTCGT
Organism: Thinopyrum elongatum; assembly: GCA_011799875.1. NCBI lineage: Eukaryota > Viridiplantae > Streptophyta > Magnoliopsida > Poales > Poaceae > Thinopyrum > Thinopyrum elongatum. Next base: position 52,183,738 of record CM022300.1, read on the forward strand.
TGGTGATCAACAACTGGTTTAGCATCAGGCTCCATATCAATTTTGTGCTGACATAGAGTGGGACTAATGCCCTTAAGATCATCAAGAGTATATCCAATAGCAGCACGGTGCTTCCTCAGAGTTTTCAATAATTTATTTTCTTCATGCTCTGAAAGGTTAGCACTAATAGTAACAGGATATATCTTCTTTTCATCAAGATAAGCATATTTCAAAGTATCAGGTAATCGTTTAAGCTCAAACACTGGATCACCCTTGGGTGAAGGAGGATCTCCAAGGATTTCAACAGGCAAATTGTGTTTCAAAACAGGCATTTGGTTAAAGAATATTTCATCTAACTCATTTCTTTCATTCATAAACATATCATTTTCATGATCTAGCAAATATTGTTCTAAGGGATCAGTAGGAGGCATGGCAATAGAAGCAAGACCAATGATTTCATCCTTACTAGGCAATTCTTTATCATGGGGTTGTCTACGAAATTTAGAGAAATTAAAATCATGAGACACATCCCCAAAACTTACAGTAACAATTTTTCTCACAATCTATCTTAGCATTAACAGTATTCAAGAAAGGTCTACCAAATATAATGGGGCAAAAATCATCTTGTGGGGAACTAAGAACAAGAAAATCAGTAGGGTATTTTATTTTCCCACACAAGACTTCAACATCTCTAACAATCTCAATTGGTGATATAGTATCTCTATTGGCAAGTTTAATAGTAACATCAATATCTTCTATCTCGGCAGGTGCAATATCATTCATAATTTCTCGATATAAGGTATAAGGAATTGCACTCACACTAGCACCCATATCACATAAGCCATGATAACAATGATCTCCTATTTTAACAGAAACAACAGGCATGCCAACAACGGATCTATGTTTATCTTTAATATCAGGTTTAGCAATTCTTGCAGCTTCACCATAGAAATAAATAACATGCTCATCAATATTATCGACCAAGAGATCTTTAACCATAGCAATACTAGGCTCAACTTTAATTTGTTCAGGGGGTGTATGTGTTCTAATATTACTCTTACGAACCATAGTTGAAGCTTTAGCATGATCCTTTATTCTAACAGGAAAAGGTGGTTTCTCAATGTAAGCAGTAGGAACAATAGGATCAACATTATAAGTAATAGTTTCTTCTTCAACTTTAATAGGTTCTACTACTTTTACTTCAATGGGAGGATGATATTTAAACCACTTCTCCTTAGGGAGATCAACATGGGTGGCAAATGATTCACAAAAGGAAGCTACTATCTCAGAGTCAAGTCCATATTTAGTGCTAAAATCATGAAAAGCATCGGCATCCATGAAAGATTTAACACAATCAAACTTAAGGCTTATACCTGACTCCTTACCTTCGTCGAGTTCCCAATCTTCAGAGTTGCATTTAATTCTTTCCAATAAATCCCATTTGAATTCAATATCCTTCTTCATAAAAGAACCAGTACAAGAAGTATCGAGCATGGATTGATCATTACGAGAAAGCCGAGCATAAAAATTCTGAATAATAATTTCCCTTGAGAGCTCATGATTGGGGCATGAATATAGCATTGACTTAAGCCACCCCCAAGCTTGAGCGATAGTTTCTCCTTCACGAGGCCAAAAATTATAAATATAATTCCGATCACGATGAACCAGATGCATAGGATAAAACTTTTGATGAAATTCCAATTTCAATCGGTTGTAGTTCCGTGATCCAATATGATCACATAGCCTATACCATGTCAATATTTTTCCCTTCAAAGATAAAGGGAAGACCTTCTTCTTGACATCATCCTCGGGCAAACCTGCAAGCTTAAATAATCCACAAACTTCATCCACATAGATTAAGTGCATATCGGGATGTAATGTTCCATCTCCTGCATAAGGATTAGCTAGCAGTTTCTCTATCATACCCGAAGGAATTTCATGATAAATATTTTCAGTAGGCACAGTAGGTTGAGGAGCAACTCTTTGCTCTTCTGGTTGGGGTGAACATACCCCGAACAAGCCCCTCAAAGGATTATTTTCCATAGTGACAAGTGACAGTAAATTTCAGCACGTAATATAAATGTTTTCTTACCAAATTCCACTTACCAAAGGCGCTTCACTCCCTGGCAACGGCCCCAAAAAAGAGTCTTGATGACCCAAAATTATAGGGGATCTATCATAGTCCTTTCGATAAGTAAGAGTGTCGAACCCAACGAGGAGCAAAAGGAAATGACAAGCGGTTTTCAGCAAGGTATTCTCTGCAAGCATTGAAATTATCGGTAACAGATAGTTGTGTGATAAGATAATTCGTAACGGGTAACAAGTAACAAAAGTAACTAAGGTGCAGCAAGGTGGCCCAATCCTTTTTGTAGCAAACGACAAGCCTGGACAAACTCTTATATAAAGCAAAGTGCTCCCGAGGACACATGGGAATTACTGTCAAGCTAGTTTTCCTCATGCTCATATGATTCGCGTTCGTTACTTTGATAATTTGATATGTGGGTGGACCAGTGCTTGGGTGCTGTCCTTCCTTGGACAAGCCTCCCACTTATGATTAACCCCTCTCGCAAGCATCCGCAACTACGAAAGAAGAATTAAGATAAATCTAACAATAGCATGAAACATATGGATCCAAATCAGCCCCTTACGAAGCAACACATAAACTAGGGTTTAAGCTTCTGTCACTCTAGCAACCCATCATCTACTTATTACTTCCCAATGCCTTCCCCTAGGCCCAAATCATGGTGAAGTGTCATGTAGTCGACGTTCACATAACACCACTAGAGGAAAGACAACATACATCTCATCAAAATATCGAAGGAATACCAAATTCACATGATTACTTATAACAAGACTTCTACCATGTCCTCAGGCACAAACGTAACTACTCACAAAGCATATTCATGTTCATAAGCAGAGGGGTATTGAATAGCATTAAGGATCTGAACATATGATCTTCCACCGAATAAACTAACTAGCATCAACTATAAGGAGTAATCAACACTACTAGCAACCCACATGTATCAATCTGAGGTTTTGAGACAAAGATCGGATACAAGAGATGAATTAGGGTTTGAGAGGAGATGGTGCTGGTGAAGATGTTGATGGAGATTGACCCCCTCTCGATGAGAGGATCGTTGGTGATGACGATGGCTTCGATTTCCCCCTCCCGGAGGGAAGTTTCTCCGGCAGAACAGCTCCGCCGGAGCCCTAGATTGGTTCTGCCCAGGTTCCGCCTCGAGACGGCGGTGCTTCGTCCCATAAGCTTCCTTCTAATTTTTTCCAGGTCAAAACACACCATATAGCAGAAGATGGGCACCGGAGGCCTGCCAGGGGGCCCAGAAGGTAGGGAGGCATGCCCAGGGGGGTAGGGCGTGCCCCCCACCCTTGTGGATGGCTGGTGGCTCCCCTCTGGTGCTTTCTTCGCCCAATATTTTTTATATATTCCAAAATAATTCTCCGTGAAGTTTCAGGACTTTGGAGTTGTGCAGAATAAGTCTATAATATTTGCTCCTTTTCTAGTCCAGAATTCCAGCTGCCGTCATTCTCCCTCTTCATGTAAACCTTGTAAAATAAGAGAGAAAAGGCATAAGTATTGTGATATAATGTGTAACAATAGCCCATAATGCAATAAATATTGATATAAACGCATGATGCGAAATGGATGTATCAGAGCCACATACCAGCGCACGATTCAAACATGCCTCGAAAACCAAATTGGCAAAACAGTCGAGACATACGTGGATGACGTGGTTGTCAAAACCAGACACATTGATCAACTGATAGACGACCTACGTCTAACCTTCGACAACCTGCGGGCCTACCACATACGACTCAACCCGAAGAAATGTGTCTTCGGGGTCCCTGCCGGAAAGCTACTCGGATTCATAGTTTCCAATAGAGGAATCGAAGCCAATCCGACCAAAATTAGAGCGCTATCTCAGCTCGCAATACCAACGGAGCTTAAGCATGTCCAGAACCTGGCAGGATGCGTGGCCGCCTTGAGCCGCTTCATATCCCGCCTCAGAGAAAAGGCATTGCCACTCTACAAACTGCTTAAAAAGACCAAGAACTTCCAGTGGACAGATGAAGCAACCATGTCACTCGAGGAGATTAAAACACTCCTTGCCGGCAACCCTATCCTGGCCGCACCCGGCATTGGCGAACCCATGCTACTATACATTTCGGCCACCAATCAGGTGGTCAGCGTGGTGCTCATCGTAGAATGGGAATCTGAGGGCCACAAGTTCCAAGTCCAGAAGCCGGTCTACTACGTGTCCGAGGTCTTACGCCATGCAAATCACGATACCCGCACTATCAAAAGATAGCCTACACGGTCTTTATGACATCTCGAAAGCTACGTCATTACTTTCAAGAATGTTTGGTCACAGTAGCGTCAGAGGTCCCCTTGAATGATATAATCAATAACAGGGACGCCACAGGCCGTATCGCCAAATGGGCCATCGAGCTCCTCCCCTTCGAGATAACATACAAGCCACGCCCAGCCATTAAATCTCAGGTGCTGGCCAATTTCATAGCCGAATGGACCAAGGACGGACTACCCCGGGAATACTCTACATACTCGCACTGGACAATGTACTTCGACCACTCAAAGATGTTAGCCGGACTGGGGGCTGGGGTCATCCTCATCTCCCCCATAGGCAACACTATTTGGTATGTCCTCCAAATAATGTACACGGACTCGAACAATGCAGCCGAGTACGAAGCACTACTACATGTTCTTCGCCTGGCCACATCAATGGGTGTGCAGCGCCTCGAGGTAAGGGGAGACTCAAATTTGGCGATCTCTCAAGTCAACGGCGAATTCGACGCCAAAGACCCCAAGATGGCGGCGTATAGAAATGCGGTCCTCCGGATATCTGCTCGATTTGAGGGCCTAGAATTTCACCATGTCGCTACAGACAGCAATCAAGCAGCCGACATCCTCGCCCGCATGGGCGCCAAGCGCGACCCGGTTCCTAAAAACACCTTCCTCGAGCGGCTCTTTAAGCCCTCCATGATATGGCAGGACGACGTCACCGGTGCACCATCCAACGAGCCCGCTTGCAATGCCTCGCCCAAAAATGAACAAGACGAGCACGTCATCGGCTGCTCCGCACTCGAGGAAACACCTTACGCACACGAGGTAATGGCCGTAATCCCACCCTGGACAGAACCCCTGCTAGCCTACCTCACACAACATCAGCTTCCGGAGGATCAAATCGAAGCACGACGCATAGTTCGCCGCTTTAAAGCATACAAGGTCCATGAGGGTTGACGGTGTCCTGGACTAGTGGGTACTCATCACGTCGTCTCTCGCTAGGTGGATCGGACCGAGGACCCCCATGGCATTTCACTATTGGGCCAGTTCGGGCAGCCCATGCCACATACAAGAGATATTGCACAAGACTTGGCTCCCAAGACGAGGACTCTTCTAAACCCTAGGACTCTGGTGCATTATATAAACCAAGGCCAGGCTAGTCAATAGATCATTGGATATTCATTAGAACAATCTCGTGGTAGATACATGTACTCTATACTACACCCATATCAATACAATCAAAAACAGGACGTAGGGTATTATCTCTTTGAGAGAGCCCGAACCTGGGTAAAATCCTATGTCCATGTTACCATCGCTCCAAGACATCTAGCTTAGGACCCTACTATGAGATATGCCGAATATAGAACCGACATTGGTGCTTTCATTAAGAGCCTGTTGGGTGGTCGCCATGGAGCGATGGGATGATCAGGTGATATTTTTTCAGTCAGATCTGTTCCACGTAAATTATCTTTTCTATAGATTATTGTTGTCGCCTCGTACTATTTGTTCGCAGTGCTAGATCAAAATCAAAGAAACATCTAGTGGTCATGCCGGGCGATCCGTGGTACGACAGATCTGAGCTGTTATGCAGCTGCTAGTAGCAGACCTAACCGATGATGACGAACTACACCTGCGTGGCCATGGTGGGTTGGAAGAAGCACGCATAGCAGCCTAGTCTTGGAGGATTTGCTACGTAAAGGTGGGCTGGCCGACATGGATTCTGACTGGCGGCAGCGTACAGGGAAGATTCCATCCTTCCTTCCTCTACTTTGTTATTTACTATATTTAATTATATGCTTGGAGGGAGGCTACACTTTTGGGTAGTTGTCTCTATGTGTACCTTTCACGTGTACTAGTCCGGTTTGACTTGATGTGTGCTTACGTGACACTGCCGGCTCCAAATCTGCTAGACCTGTTAGCAGATGAATCATCAGGTGCCATTATTCCAATTAATTATTCTGTATGGATTATTTGTCTAGAACATATTCTTTTTGCTGGTGTGCTTGGTTTTCTGTACGCAGATTACTGCGGCCGGCGTATCTTGACGATCCGGTATCCTGGCATTAACAGCGGCCGCGCCATGCCGTCGCCTTCGCAAGCCGACATCGTCGTCCCAGCCGAAGGGCTCCAGATGAGGCGCACATGCTGACAGCAAACTAGATTTGCTGTACATGCGTCAACCCAAGGAAAAAGAAAATGCAGTCCGACCGGCGATGCTTAACCCGAGGACACCATGGAGCTAGCGCGCTGGTACTAGTACTATTACTAGATGCAAATCCATGAGCGCCCACATGTGTTTCTTCGGATTGCTACAACAAAATAAACCAGGTGCTATTAATCCTAGTAATTCTCGCTAGCATGAGTTTATTTTTCCCGAGGAATTATTACTCTGGTTTGGTCCATCCTCTACACACAGGTCTGTCAAATGGTAGCCGCATTAACGATGGTCGTGTGATGGTTCGGTCAGTTTTTTGTCCGCAGTTCGGCGAACGCCGTATCCGAAACTCGGATCGCCCTGCGAATTCAGTCTTCGTCACGCCTTCGCTGCATCACGTCGACGCCCTGCATCGACATTGGCTTCGGTGCTAGACCATATCTCCTTAAATAAATTATTTTGCGTAAATTAATTATGTGAGGATTTTTTTATATAATTATTATTATTTTTGGACCGCACTATTTTACGTGTGTAGGTAATCGACTTCGACTGCATCACATGGTCACTTCGGCAAGCCGACGTCGTTGTCCCAATCGGCATAATCGGCTCGCACGGTCACCTTGTTGGTCGAATTGCCATACCAACATGTTCGGTTGCCTCGGGGACTTCGGCATCGCCGAGAGAGCTCTACCTCGTCGGGTGTTCGGTGCACGGGCCATATTTCTTTTATTATTCACTTTGCATAAATTATTAATTATGCAACACATTTTTTAATTTATTATTATTATTACCTCTGGGTAAATGATTCAGGTCGGGCAGCGCTGTCACCTCGGTGCACTGACGTTCTGACGTGGAAGTTCCGTCGTCACCTTACCGACCTACCGCGCCACCTCGGCTGGACCGGGGGCTTCGCTATCTCTTCATCAAACCTACTCCGGTGACTTTGGCGTCATCGGCCGACCAGTTTCTTCAGCTCGGCTGGATCGGTGACTCTGGCGTCATCAGCCGACTAGCTTCATCAGCTCGGCTGGATCGGGGGCTTCTCCTCAACACGTCGACCGCGCTACGTCGCCCCTTCATCAAGCCAAGCTCTTTGCTCGGGCACCTCGGGACCAGCTTGGGGGCTGGAACCTCGACCCTCCGCAAGCTCGGCCCGCATCATCTACACCGAGCACATTAACCAGCTAAGTCGCTTTCATGCTCAATCTTTTCAAATTTTAATCTCTGTTCGGTTCGACTAAGCATTATATTTATGTTAAAATCTGTTTGTTGAAAATGAGGTTAGTGAAAAACTACTTTTCTTTGCCCATGTTAATTGGGGGCTCTTAAATCTATATGAGCCATTTTATAATAAGTGTTTTTTCTTCTCAGTCGTTGCAAAGTCTTTTTCTAACACTCCTTTCTCGACTTGAGTGTGTGGTCAATAGCCGGATAGCCTGGTTTGTCTCTAAAAGCCTCTCAAGTTTAGTTTGCTAAACTGGCTTGAGAAGCACTCCACCTTCGGGATAGGAGGTTGAAGCCGCAAGCTGACCCACTTGGAGTCTTGAGATCGGATGTGTTATGTTAAAGCACGACAAAAGCACAAACTAATACTAAGACCAATGTTCGGATTGGCACCAAAAACTTGATTTAGTTCGGACGTAAAGTTTTTACTGAAGTTTTTTTAGTTTTCCAAGCTTATGGCACTTTTTAACCTATTTGTGTGTTTCCAGCATAAGTCTCGCAGTACAACGCCAGACACCTTTAAAGCTTCGGCAATAACAACGCGGGGCTGCGACTAGAGCGGAACTCACCAAAATCCAAGGTACTCCAAGGAGTCCTCGGCAAAACGTTCTCGAATATTGCTTTATATGCATTAGTTTCGAATTGTGTCTTCAGTCAATAGTTGGGTTGCTCGGCTCCTGTGCTTGCCTCCTGCGTTCCGCTTTGTTCGGCTAGGTGTGCAAAGAGAGAACCACTGCGATTGTGCTTCCATCTTGTATGGTTAAGCGCCTCAGTGGAGAAAAGCTGAAAACTGACTGTCACAATAAGCGTAAACTGGTCAGCGATCCGATGACTGTGTTAAACTATAAGATCGATGGAGGTCACCCCGTGTTAAACGATAGGACGTTCATAACATTGGCCGAAGTGTTAACGGCTTGACCTCGGCTGACGCCGAACACTAACCGGGGGCTAGTAACTGGCCTCCCAACTTTAAGCTCCTATGACTAAGTGAAAGTTATAAAGCCCGCATATCTGATTGCCTTGTTTCCGCTAACACAACCACCTCTGGGCACCGAGACGTCGGCTAAGGGTTGTCTTGTTACTGCGGAAACACCCTGCGTAGCATCTACAAAGGGGTAGAAGCCGACGATGGGCCACTTTCAAATGATAAACGGTCGCAACAGAGTCAAAATAAACATATATCATCAGCATTTGTATTCAATATACGAGCGCTGCCTTTCGTAATTATCGTTATAAAGCCATAAATATGCATCAATTTGCCTTAAGATTTTGGCCAAGCTGGGTTGCCTGGCTCCTGTGTTTACACCCTACGTTCCCGATTGTTCGGCTAGGGGGTAAAGGGAGCACCTCTGTGATTGTTACTTTCGGGTCATCCGGGTTAGTACCTCAGACTAGGTGAAGCCGAAAGCTAGCTATCTTAAGAATATAATTGGTCGGCAACGACGGAAGTGAAAATTTCGGTTCATTAAGACCATAGAGTTCGGGAATTTTCCCCAAACTAAATCCTCAATATTTTCCTCCCACATTGATCAGGGGTGAGGTTTCATGATCATGGTCAGCATGACAACCCAAAGAAAGGAACCGATAGCGGGACTATTTTCTTTGGAAGACGTTTCTTACGTTAGAAAGTAATATAACATATCTCTCCGCGTACCTTTGTTTATAAAACCATATGGCCGGATTGCCTTGTTTGCCGTAAATCTTTGCCCTTATAAAGGCTTTATAAAGTAGGACAAACACTCCCTGACTACTGGCCGAGGAGGTTGAAGCCGATGGTCGGTCAACAAAGTTTTGTACAATGCGGATCCAAGCATTAATGATGTAGAGTACTTGGATACATAGAATAATTACACATAATTTGTGATTTTACTCTGGATATCGATCCTTAATTCGGCCACCCGTGCCCACATTAATGCTCGGGGGCTACTGGGCTTCGGGCTTATCATTTACAAATATTAAAGGGGCACATCGATCCCCTGATCTGGTGTTGCCACCCGACCAGTGGCCCGGGGGCTACTGCATTGCCTATTCAATGCAGAAAATTCAAAGTGCTTAGTGTTCGGCTTGACCGAGCTATGGGCAAACGCATCTTCGGACAACTATAGGTACCATCTGGGACTTATCCGGCATCAAGCTAATATATTACGGCGACTTCTCACAACACTCTCTCAAGGGCTCGTCCGCCGATCACTATCTCCTCTAATATATTAAACTGCGTTTCTATTCCTACGTGTTCTACCGAGCTAGGAGTTGATCCTCAGCCCGATTTCACGAATCGATCTGAGTCTCAGGGGCTACTGGGATTAGCGGTTTCATGTTTTCCTTCAGGTGCATCTTGGATTTTAGGCCGACACACACACACCTTGAGGGCTACTGGCTATACATCTCGCCAGCAAACAAATTGCACCAATCGGAAATAAAATCCGCAAACAATCAGCCCACGACCGAGGTAGTGCACCACCTCGGATGCAGTCCGGCATAAAGCTCGGATAAAAAAGGTTGGCTCCATAGAGGGCATTTTTGGCATTAAGCTCGGCTAAACTCCTTTGACTTTTTCAAGACAGGGTGATCTATGACACCTCAGATACAGTACGGCGTTGGAGCTCGGATACAGTCCGGCGTTGGAGCTTGGATGTAGTCTGGCATTGGAGCTCGGACGCAAGAGGACACCGCTGCATGGTGAACACTTCAAACCCAAGGTGTGGCGTGAAAAATAACAAGGCATTGATAAAGGCCGAAGACTTTAAGGGCTCCTCGGATGCCCGACGTGTGAACTCTTCGGATTTAGCTCGGCAATCCTCAAGATCGAAGATGGGAAGATTTGTTGAACCAGTTTTCAAGACCGACGACCGAAGATGAAGAACAGTTCAGAAGAACCGAGGAGCGTCCCCAACTTGAAGACCGGTTCAGGGGGCTACTGACGGTGTCCTGGACTAGTGGGTACTCATCACGTCGTCTCCCGACCAGGTGGATCGGATCGAGGACCCCCATGGCGTTTCACTATTGTGCCAGTTCGGGCAGCCCATGCCGCATACAAGAGATATTGCACAAGACTTGGCGCCCAAGACGAAGACTCTTCTAAACCCTAGGCCTCTGGTGCATTATATAAACCGAGGCCAGGCTAGTCAATAGATCATTGGATATTCATTAGAACAATCTCGTGGTAGATACATGTACTCTGTACTACACCCATATCAATACAATCAAAAGCAGGACGTAGGGTATTATCTCTTTGAGAGAGCCCGAACCTGGGTAAAATCCTGTGTCCATGTTACCATCGCTCCAAGACGCCTAACTTAGGACCCCTACTACGAGATATGCCGGATATAGAATCGACAAGGGTGAACTCTATAAGAAGAGTACCACAGGAGTTTTACAAAGGTGCATCTCCGAAGAAGAGGGGCAACAGCTTTTGGCAGAGATACACACGGGCATGGGCGGACACCACGCGGCAGCTCGGGCTCTGGTCAGGAAAGCTTTTCGAGCAGGTTTTTTCTGGCCTACCGCCCGTAATGACGCCCGGACATTAGTCCAACACTGCGTCGGATGCCAGCTGTTCGCAAATCAAAGCCACATGCCCCCCACAGCTCTTCGAACGATACCGATCACATGGCCTTTTGTGGTCTGGGGTCTCAACATGGTCGGACCACTCAAAGGGGGGACAAACAAAAAGAAGTACCTATTGGTCATGGTCGACAAATTCACCAAGTGGATCGAGGCAAGACCTGTCACTTCGGCAGAATCAGGACCAGTCGTCGACTTATCCGATGTCGTACACCGTTATGGTGTCCCCCACAGCATAATTACCGATAATGGTACCAACTTCACCGCCCAGGAAGTTAAAGACTGGTGCGGTAAAATGGGCATTAAGCTCGATTACGCCTCGGTGTACCACCCACAGTCCAACGGACAGGTCAAACGAGCCAATGGACTCATCATGAGCGGCATTAAGCCTCGCCTAGTTCGATCTCGTGAACAATCAGACTGCCATTGGGTCGAGGAACTCGATTCCGTGCTATGGGGGCTGCGCACCACTCCTAATCGGTCAACCGGATACACACCATTTTTTATGGTATACGGTGCGGAAGCAGTCCTCCCATGCGACCTTATCCATGACGCGCCTAGAGTGCGCATGTACGAAGAAAAGGAAGCCGAGCTCAATCGGCAGGATGATCTGGACGCTCTAGAAGAAGAACGGGACATAGCTCGAGCTCGATCCACGTTCTATCAACAGCAAGCACGGCGTTACCACAACCGCGAGGTCCGGGCAAAGACATATAACGTGGGAGACCTCATCCTCTGACTCCCCAAAAAATAGAATAATAAACTGTCGCCTAAATTGGAGGGACCGCACATCATCGATGAAGTACTCACAGGAGGAGCATATCGTCTTCGCCGCCCGTCCGATGATGGCCTAGAGCCAAACCCATGGAACGCAGCAAGGCTGCGGCGTTTTTATGCCTGAGCTTGACATACATCTCCACCTTTCCCTTCTTCCTTTTTTCTCTTTGACATGGTGCTAGTCTGGCTAAACCGAACCATACCAAGCTCGCATTATATACATCATTGAATGTAACACCCAACTTTGCCTGTGGGCTCCCTCTAAAGAGCCGTATAAATGTATAAACCGCATTCGTACTGATTGCATCCTTCTCACGCATGTTAAGCCAATATATGCACTTGTTTTCCTTAAGATCTTTGCCAAGCTGGGTTGCCTGGCTCCTGTGCTTACCCCTACGTTCTCGATTGTTCGGCTAGGGCGTAAAGGGAGCACCTCTGCGATTGTTACGACCGGGTCAGCCAGGACCGTACCTCAGACGGGTGAAGCCGAAAGCTAGCGTTCTTATAGAATACAACAAGTCGGCCTAAGGGAAGTGAATATAGCCTCGAGCTTAATACCAGGGTTCTTTTTTTAAGCCATTGGTGTCCGTTGACTCTACATGTCCGGGCTGTAATTTTACCCGATGAAAGGAACTCTTGGAGGAACTATTTTCATCGGAAGATGTTTCTTACGTTAAACAGTAATATAACATCGCTCTCCGCATATGTTTCGTCTGTTTAAACCAGAGGGCCAGATTGCCTGGTTCCCGAATTGTTGCCTTGTTTCCTATGGCCCACAGTACAGAACACTCCCCGATCTCTGATCGGAGAGGCAGAAGACGATGGCCGGTCAAGACAACATTCTTTCAAAAATAACAATAAGAACGCGAATTGAGCACGGTCAATGTAAAGTACATAGATACATAGAATTGACAAGACTACTCATTCTCGACATTGTCTATCAACTGTTCTAAAGCACAATCCTTTTGAGAATAGCGAGCGGCTTGCATCACTTCATCATACACCAAGCTTAGTGGTATCTCTTGACCGTCAGGGCCCACGGGACCAACCCGGGCAATATGCACCGGGTCTAGCTTGGTGAAGCGGGTCTTTACCATAGCCCATGCCTCGCTCGCTCCTTCTCGGCAGGCCGAGATCTTCCAAAACTCAAACCTTCGCCGAGCCCTTTTAAAGCGACTGGCTAGTTCGGCCATACTCTCTGGTGGCGCATCTGATGGCCATAACGCCTTCGCCATGCTCTTCATGGCTTTTCGGGCCTTTTCATAGGTCTTCGACAGTTCCTTTAGAAGGTTCCCGTCATAAGCACTTACTTCTTCCTCAGGCCGCCCATATACCACCTTTCAGCTTCTGGTTTTCCTCCACGGTCTGGGCCAGCTGAGCTTTTAAGCTCTTAATTTCCTCGGCTTGTAGTCGATTTTGTGCCTTGAGCTCATTTTTATCCTCCTGACTTCGAGTCAGTACTCGTTTACCAGCCTCCAGCTCCCTCCGCAGCTCGCTTACAGCTCCCGCGGCTGTACGGAGAATATGGTGTTAATGCTTGGCATACAACGTATACCTACAAAAACGGTCTTTACTACTCACCAGACAATTCGTTGCTGGCTTTTTGAGCCGCATCTAGTTCAGACTTGGCTTCGACCAACTGTGTCCGACTCACTTCAAGGTCCTCGGATAGCTTTTTATTCTGCTCTCTTGCGGCCTACAAAAATAATATCATTAGACGCCCTTAACTCCGCCGTCCCGCCCGAATTAAGGCTTGGGGGCTAGTTGGTTAGGGAACATGATATGCTTTTAAGCTATATACCTGCACCTTGGCGGCAAATAGACTGGCAATCCCATCCAGACCTGTCCGGGCCGCTCCAAGGTACACATCCACCAAACTAAAAGCATTGAATTCCTGTTCGGCAAAGGCAGTATGACGTAAAGTCTCCCTCCGGCAGCGATGGTTCATTACACTCTCGACCTCAGAATTAGTGACCGAAACATCGTCGGAGTCCCCCAGAGGTACGCCAGCCGCCGCGTGTTCGGAGGAGGCTCTTTCTTGTGCCGAAGACTTGGGCCCAGAGTTGCAGCTCGGCGCATCCAAGATATCTTCGGATTGGTGTAGGGGCATACGCCTCCTACAAATTGGGCAAGCTCTAATAAGAAAGTGCCAGCGGCAACCCTCGCTACAATTCCGAAATATGTTACCTTTGGGCCGAGGGGGCAGGTGCCTCCGCCTCGGCGGAAGCTTTCCGCTTTGATCTCCCATCAATGGCCGAAGCTGGCAGGGTCCACGCTCCTCCCGAGACATTCTTACACATAGTGCAGCGACCCTTGGGAGTAGAAGTCAGCACGTGGGGGGTAGCGCGAGACGAGCGCCCTGTTCGGGAGAGGGTCTTCTTTTCACTTACTGTGGAAGAGGGAAGAGCCCCGGGATGTTCGGCTGTTACAGCCACTTTGCCGCCATCAAGGCCCTCCTGATAGAACACCCCATCTTCAAATTCAATTGACGTCTCTGGATCATCATGATACCCTGGATCGCCATCACGAGAGTGATTCTCTGGTTGAGGGGGAGGATAACTAATGGACGCAACCTGACGCATCCATCCCTGTTCAAGTGGTGAGCAGTAAGAATTTGGCGTGATCTATGGGCTCAAAGTAATGGATTGTGACTTACCCAGTCCGTCGGATTGTATCCGAAGCAGCCTTCTCGAATACTCATGCGAGCAAACTCTGCTTCGTCTCCCTTGAAGAGATCTGCCAGTATTTTGGCCAGGGCCGCCTTGTTGTCTGGCCCTTGCCGCTGATGACGTGTCACATCATTGGTCCCGTTATAGCACCATAAAGGGTGACCCCACTATTGGAGGGGTTGCACGCATCGGGTAATGGTGATGGCCATAACTTCGATCATCGTCAGCTTACTGCTAGTTAGCAGCCTGATCTTGGCCGACAGTGCATGCACTTCTTCGCTGTCCTGCTGGGAAGGGCCTCTAGGCCGCCAGTTGTACCGCTTTATAGGCGGATCATTTGAATATTCGGGTAGCCCTTGCCGAATTGGATCGGTGAGGGGAACTTATTCGATATAAAACCACTCTGAAGTCCATCCTCCGGGGTCTTTCTGTGGGGTCCTGATTGGGTACCCTGTCCCAGCTATTCGCCATACTTCGGCGCCGCCTACCTCAAATATAGATCCCTCCCGGAGGCGGGGGACAAGACAGAAATACTTCCTCCACAAGTCAAAGTGGGGCTCGCAACTCAGAAATATCTCCCACAAGGCTACGAAGCCAAAAATGTGCAATATCGACCCTGGGGTGAGGTTGTGGAGCTGGGTCCCATAGAACTCTAGCAGACCCCGTAGAAAGGGATGAATAGGAAAACCCAAACCTCTTAGAAGGAAGGGCACGAGACATACCCTCTCCTCCTTGCTTGGGGCGGGGGAGTTCTCGGCAAGGGCGCGACCATCAATGGAGATGAGACCGGCGTGGACAGGGACCAGATCGGCCGAAGGGAGGAAGCGCTGCATTTGCAAGCGACTCAGCTGGATATGCGAGACCGAGCAGCTCGACCAATCACCTGGGAGCGGGCCATGAGGGCGCGAGGAAGAACCTGGGATGTCGGCCATGGCTTTGGAGAATTTTTTCGGTGTCGTTCTTGGCGAAGGGGAAGATGACTGTTCTCAGCCCCTTTGGATCTATAAATAAGTGTCTTATCGTGAAGCCAAAAGGATGGGTGCGTGGAAGGACAGCATTGGGCCGCACGCCCTCTGGAAAGGTGTGCGAAGCCCTTGCCCCGAAGAACGGCATTAAACTCTGATGGTCCCACCTCAATCTTGAGATGTCTTCGGATCTTAGAATCTTTAGACTGTCCGGACCTGAGTACATCAGAGCGGGTTCCGGATAAAGTTCGGCAAAATTAACACGGCTCCAAACGGAGTAAAGGAACTCGTCTCGCAAGCCGATGATGTGAAGATTCCAGAAGACGATCCCCGGCGTTGGAGGCAAGTTCGGGGGCTACTGAGGGAGTCATGGACTAAGGGGTCCTCGGGGCGACAGCCCTTTGTACATGGGCCGGACTGGTGGAGCCGTATGATGATCGGAGATCTATGAAGCCGTGGTGTGCCCTCCAAGTCAAGAAGGCGGAGGATCTCTTTAATTCCTTACACTAGTGCAGAACCGGGCTTTAGCACCGGTTCGTAAGGCCCTATAGTGCCGGTTCTACAACCGGCACAAAAGGGTGGGGACTAAAGGTCCCCCCCTTTAGTACCGGTTAACCACGAACCGCCACTAAAGGGCCACCACGTGGCACGAGCCAGCGCCGGGGGCTGGGAGACATTTAGTACCGGTTGGTAACACCAACCGGTACTAAAAGGTTTAGGGGTTTTTGGGTTTATGATTTCTTTTTCCTTTAATTTTGTGTTTTCCATTTAATTCTTTTTCATTTGCTGGTATTTTATGATACTACATATTGTACACGTTATGCATATATATAAATAGAATTTCTTGTAGAACCGATCATATATATCTATATAATTATATTATATATATATATATTCATCGAATGTCTCGCACCACCATTCACACATACACATGTATATATACAAGTTGGTATATACAATTTCTCCTACATGGAGGCATTACTACGGTAGCGGGTAATGGTATTCTCCTTTGGGATCTATGACCTGGTCGAGCAAAAATCCCGCTATTTCCTCTTGAATTGCTCGTACGCGATCCGTTGGTAGGAGCTTATCCCGCACCTCATTGAACTTTTAAGGAGATCAATATGCATGTATTAGTTGTGTGATTAGATATCGATAATGATGTAAAAATTGTGAATAGTGTTCTGGCAAACGTACCCATAGCTGTCTAGAAGATCTGCTCCTTTCGGACGCCATCATGCGAATGTTCTCGCAAACGTAGTATGCACATAAGTCAGTCCCCGGCGCCTGCATCATGGCCTTTACGAGAATAGAATTCAATCAGATAATAATTAATCAAGCATGATAATTAATGGTATTGAAACTAGAATTAAAGAGATGGTAGCTAGCTAGTACTACTTAATTAATTACCTTGGGTCGATACCAATACAACTTTTGTTTCCATTCGCCTGGAACCTCTTTAATGAACTTTTGCCAAGCCCTGCCCGCCGGCAAAGAAAATGAATAAAGGAGTTATTAATTAGTTGATATCAGGAAATGACGAACTAAAGAGGCCGACATATAGTTCAATAATGATTGAAATTACCTGCTGACTATCCCCTTCACGATTTCGTAGTCAGTAACTGGTTTAAGTAGTGAGTCCAGTACTTCAACTTTTCCTTCTTCAACTTGAATGACTAACAAGATCCAGTGGAAACTGCATGCGCACACGTTTGCATGTATAAATTAAGCGGGCATGTGTATAACACTCATCAACTACCCTAAACCCTATACACTTATTAACATCTAGCTAGTAAGCAAAAACAGAATTTGTAGTACAAGACAGTGTGACTCACCCGAAGTTGTAAGGAAGTAGTATATCTCGATTGCTGTTGAGTTTCTTCAAGAACTCTAGCATGTTTTTCTCTACTTCTTCTCGATACCATTCATATGTCCATAGGGTCAGGCAGAACCGTTGTTACCTGATGGGAACTTCCCCCATATTGCTATCAATGTCTTCATGTCGCACGACCTCTTAACATTACACCACTGAATCCCCAATCCTTTGCTTGCTGTGATTAACCAACCAAAGTTGGCCTCGGTCATTATGTATTGAACCGAGGTGTTCATTCCAAAAAAAATTTAAAATGGGTAAAAGCCGAGAAGTTTTATATTTTTATATTATGAACCTTCGATTCTAAAATTTAAATTCTTCTACATTGAATGATTAATGGTATTTGGGTCAATGAACCCAATGCCATAGCGTCCAGCTTTTTTCATTTCATAGATCTTCATCCTGCATAATACCACAGAAAAGAATATAGTGAGGATAATTACAGGTAATGATCAACGAGCACTACAGCTAGCTTGAGACTAAAATTACAAAAAGAAATCACTTACAGATAATAGCAACTGACGATAGATTTATCGAGTGCATCTTGATTGAATAACTGAAACAGTTCTGTAAACTCAACATACAGAGCTGTCTCATTGAAGTAATGCTCTGCCTTGACTTTCACCATGAGGGACTCTCGATTGGTAGTCTTGGCAATTTTCATGTACCATTCATGCAATTCATACATTCTCGTTGGGAGCTTCTTGACCTCCTCAGGCTTGACCAAAGGTTCGCCGCGGGCATATTTCCGTTTTATGTCCTCCTCTCTAAGCGTATCCATGGGCTCGATCTCTAGGAGTTGATAAACAGTGATACCGAGCTCTGCAGCCTGCCTTCTATGCTCGTCGATTATTACCAGCTGATCGGCACCAGTACTCGCATGTGTTGGTACAATGAGCGGGGGGATCGATTGCACCGCCTGTTCTCCCAGCTGGGGAACAGTTTTCCCGCTTTTTTTGGCAGCTGCTTGGCTGGAGCTGGAGCTCGAGCTCGACTCCTTCTTTTTTTGTGCTTGATATGCCTTCCTGATTTGGCGCTCATAGTCTGAGTCAATAGGCTTGGGAGCTGGTGGTTCAGCCATACGAATAAAGTGGTCAATGACATGCTCAGGTACTTTCTCCTTTGGCGGCGGTGGTGGTTTCGGTCCAAAATGGGCCCTCACTTGGGCTTGCACTTCTGCTTCGTTTTCCTCCACAGTTAGGTCATAAGGCCTCTTCGGAAGAGGCGTGAGGCTTGGACCAAATTGGAATCTCTTGCCTCCTGTACATGTACTTGTACCGCTAGCCACCATAGCTGCGACGGCTCTCTTCCACTGTTGCTTAGGCGGCGGAGACGGCTAACGCGGTGCCTGACTTGGAGGAGGAGGAGTGGGCTGACGCGTTGCCGGACTTGGAGGAGGAGGAGTGGGCTGACGCAGTGCCGGACTTGGAGGAGGAGGAGTGGCCTGACGCGTTGGCCTTGAAGGAGCAGGACTCTGCTGAGGCGGTGGCTGATGACTTGGAGGAGTGGGAGTCTGCTGACGCGGTGGCGGACTTCGAGGAGGAGTCGGCTGACGCAGTGTCGGTGGCCTTGGAAAGATGATGCAATCCTTTCTCCATAGGATGATACGATGTATGGCCTCTCCCAGTGTGTGCTTGTCGTCACCTCCAGGAATGTCAAGCTCTAGCCCCGAATATTGTGCCACCACTTCATCAACCACGACACGAACATAGCTAGCTGGAATCGGGTTGCAATGGAAGGTTGCTTCGGGGGGATTTGTATAAGCAAGGCGTCTGCCACCTTCATGGATATGTTCTTCAATTTGAAGTGTAGCTCACAATTAGTGTTCTCCATGATGTCATCCACAGGGTATGTATCCAGCAGTGCCTCGCCCGGGGCAGAACCCACACTGCTTCTCGGCATGGATGGGACGGTGCTATCCAATGCTGGATCATCCACTAGCTGTTTTCGCTGCTGAGACCTCCTTTCTTGGTTAAGTGAGTCGATCTGCTGCTTCTGTCGCTGGAATTGGAGTGCCAACTCCGCGTGCGCTGATTCTAGGCCTTTAAGGCGTTCTGCTTCCTGCTTCCTCTGCTCCTCCTCCAGCTTCCTCTTCTTCTCCTCCTCCATCTTCTTTCTCGCACGGCTTCTATAGTCGGCGTTCCAGTCCGCAAACCCCTCATACCATGGAACAACGCCTTTGCCTCATGTTCTTCCCAGGTGTTCAGGATTTCCCAGGGCGCGCCTAAGCTCGTCGTTCTCTCTGTTGGGCGTGAACACCCCCGTTCGAGCCTCTTCTATTGCAACAAGTAACTTGTCGTCGGCTCCTTTAAGACTTGCCTTCTTCAAAACCTGGCCTGTCTTCGGGTCCAACACCCCCCCATGCGCATAGAACCAAGTCCTGCACCTTTCCGGCCAGCTCAATGTAACTGGAGTGACCCCTGCATCTAGCATCTGTTGCTCAGACTTATCCCACTTAGGCCGGGCCACCGCGTAGCCACCTGGCCCCAGCATATGGAAATGCTCCTTTTTTGCGGCATTGATCTTGTTTATTCTCGACCGTTCCTAAGATAATTCCGATTCCTTGAATTTCACGAAAGCGGGCCAGTGATCTCTTTGCTTCTCCATTGTTCCCGTGAATTCTGGAGTCTTCTTTTCTCCTTCGACGTACTTGGCCCATATAGTTTTCTTGTGGGTGCTGAATGCAATTGCCATCTTCATAAGAGCAGCGTCCTTGACTTTCTGCACATCTGCATCTGTGAAATGATCTGGTAGGGTGAAATGTTCCATGAGAAATTCCCAAAGCCGATCTTTTGCTCTTTGGTCGACAAAAGTAAGATCTGGACGTTCCTTTGCTGGCTTTCTCCATTCTTGCATGGAGATCGGGATTTGGTCCTTCACAAGAACTCCGCACTGACGAATGAACTTGTTCGCATTCTTCTTAGGCTCGCTTGGTTCTCCATTAGGTTTGATGGCATCGATGTTGTACTTTACGTCCTCCTTCAACTTTTTGGCCGGGCCTCGCACTGTCCTGCTGCCTGTAGAAGATTTGCTCGATCTGGAGGGCTGAAAGAAGAAAGATCGATTCGTTAATATATCTTCAAATTAGTTAAAACATGTGATGATCACCAGATGCCTGCTTATATAAATATACCTCGCCGGTCTCTGTTATTTCAAGATCAACATTTTCTTCGTCATCATAATCATAGTTCTGGACTTCATCAATTCGGTCGTCTTGATCGAATATCATATCACCCTCCCCAGTATTCTTCAGATATTGGGAGCCGTCATCTTCTTCATTCTGATCATCTGGCCGGTGAGGGGAGCGTATGATCTCGAACATGGCCTCTTCTCCTTCTCTGCCGGTATTGTTTGCCATAGCTTTTATTTAACTGATCCAGAAGAAATATAAAACAATTTAGTATTCAAATTACAATGCATGCATGCAATCAATAAGGAAAAACTGAATCATAGTACATAATATGCATCATCGAATATAATCTCGAATACATCGTCTCGAATATTATCGAATAATATATATAATCTCGAATACATCGTCTCGAATATTATCGAATAATATATATAATCTCGAATACATCGTCTCGAATATTATATATCGAATACATCACTAGCTAGCTAGCTAATATAGATCGAATACTATCGAATAATCTAGTTCACTCGTGGTTCCTGAGGCGCGGGCGGTGGACACCCAAAGAGAAGGAACCATCACAGGATCATAGCTCGGATGAGATCCCCGAAGAACCTGCCAGGTATTGGAGAACCTGACGTCCATAGCAGCCATGTAAAGATGGACGTGCTCGTCCACCTCCCTGACACAGCGACGTACCACCTCCGGTGGGGCCGGCTCTCTCCGCACCAAAAGTGGCCCACGCGAAAGCCACCAAAGGAGCTCCGGGTCGACGACGGGACCCGGGGCCGGGTTCCTCACCAAGCGGCATGCCCCTGAAGGTAGCACCTCCCAGTGCCAGCCCGGCGGAGCCCAGTCCCGGACATGGCTCCTCTAAAGCAGGACGTCGTCGCGAATGAGTCGACGGCGAGGATGCGGGCCGGGCATCGTTCACGTATAAAAAACTAATAATATAACATTTCTAATTAACATTTATATATCTAAAATTCATCTAACATTTCTATAACTAAAAGTATAAAAAACTAAAAAAAACATGCATCTCACATTTATATATCTAATTCATCTAACATTTATATATATATATAACTAAAAGTATCAAATTCCTTAACTTTTTTCTATATACATCTAATCATCTAGTGAAAGAAAATGTCAAAATTCATCTAACTAACATTTCTATATCTAAAATTCATCTAACATTTCTATAACTAAAACTATAAAAAACTAAAAAACAGAAAATAAGAAAATAAGAAAATATGTGTGTGTGTGTGTGTGTGCGTGTGTGTGTGTGAGGGCGGCCATGGCGGCAGGGGCTCACAGCGGGGCGTCGGGGGCGGTGACGGGGACGGCGACGGCGTGCGAGCTCGAGGGAGGGGCGACGCGCGACGGGGGCGGTGGGCGGCGCGTCGGGGGCGGCGGGCGACGCGACGGGGGACGGCGTGGGCGGCGCGTCGGGGGCGGCACGTCAGGTGCGTCGCGTCGGGGGCGGCGCGTCGGGTGCGGCGACAGCGTCGATCGGGCCAGGCAGGCGGTGCGTCGTCGACGGAGAGGAAGAAACAGAGGGAAACTGAATTTTTTTCAAGTGTTGTATATATAGGTTGGACCTTTAGTCCCGGTTGGAGCCACCAACCAGTACTAAAGGTCTGTTTTGGCCAGGCCAAGCGGCGGGAAGCGCACCCCTTTAGTACCGGGTCGTGGCTCCAACCGGTACTAAAGACCCCCCCCCTCCTTTAGTACCGGTTGGAGCCACAACCCGGTACTAAAGGGGGTGCGCTGGCGCAGGTGCGGTGCGGCAAGTTTAGTCCCTCCTCGCTAGCCGAGGGGCGTCCGCACTGGTTTAAAAGCCCCGGCGCGGCTGCTGTCCCGAACTCCTCTCCATAGCAGGCTTCTGGGCCTAACTCTGCCGCGCTGCCCTGTGGGCCTACTGGGCCTTGTAGGCCTGCATCCTCGCCCAACCCCAGGTTGGGTTTCTAGTCGTATGCAGGCCGCTGTGGCCCAGTAGGCGGGCTTTTTTTATTTAGTTTTTTTTCTTTTTTGATTTATTTATTTTCTTTTATTTATTTCTGAGTTGTTTTTTTGCTGTATTTAGAGTTTCTTTGTGAATATTTTTGCTTTAGGTACAAAAAATTACAAACTTTCTGTTAGTCCCAGTAGTTTTCAAATTTGAATAGTTTAAATTTGAATTATTTGAAATCTGTGTGAATCACTAGTTTGTGAATAACTTAACTTTAAAAATAGATTTTTCAGTGATTCTTTTTTCTTATGTTTAATATTAGTGTGTTTTATCATTATATTCAATTTGGTAATACTTAGGTTATTTTAAAAAATGAAATGCCTTTGTAACAGATGAGTTTTCGTCCGAAACCCTTATACTTCGAAAGAGATTGTCCATTTTGTACACGAAGTGCATCCAGTTTTTGCCGTAACCCTCTCAACTTTTTTGCACATGCTATGTGGGTGAAATGATGATACCACGCCAACTTTCAACCTTTTCAGAGTTTATTTGTACATCTTTTCAATTTCAGGGTCATTTAGCTCAAAAAAATCAGTAAATACATGAAAAATAGCAAATGATGTCAGAAAGGGTTGAAAGTTGATGACGTGGCTTTGAATGGTGCATACTGAACGCACAAAAAGTCTAGAGTTGTAATAAGTTAAAAAAATGAATTGCCTTTGTAACAGATGAGTTTTCCTCCGAAACCCTGATACTTCGAAAGAGATTGTCCATTTTGTACACGAAGTGCATCCAGTTTTTGCCGTAACCCTCTCAACTTTTTTGCACATGCTATGTGGATGAAATGATGATACCATGCCAACTTTCAACCTTTTCAGAGTTCATTTGTACAGCTTTTCAATTTCAGGGTCATTTAGCTCTAAAAAAAATCAGTAAATGAGCTGAAAAATAGCAAATGAAGTCAGAAAGGTACACGTTTGTCCGAAGCACAAAAGTACACGTTTCAAATGCCAAAACACATAAGCACCCTAACTATTACAAAGATTCCCTATGGTTTGTCCAAAGTGGGACTTTCCAGATATACAAGTCCGGAAACTCACTAGAGAAGAAAGTGATGACAGTGAAGCCGATCACATCCCAGAGTGGGATCTTTGGGTGTGAAACTTTTTCTTCGCGTGTGTCCCTTTGCGCCGTAACAATGGACAATCTTCATCATTTAACTGGATGCTTGGGTCAATATTCACTGTGAATGGAGCAATTTCATCAAACTTTTCATAATCTTCTGACATGTCTATCTTGTCATCCACTCCCACGATGTTTCTTTTCCCTGAAAGAACTATGGCGCTTTGGCTCATCGTATGATGTATTCACTTCCTTATCTTTTCTTTTTCTCGGCTTAGTAGACATGTCCTTCACATAGAAAACCTGCGCCACATCATTGGCTAGGACGAATGGTTCATCTGCGTACGCAAGATTGTTGAGATCCACTGTTGTCATTCCATACTGTGGGTCTTCCGTTACCCCGCCTCGTGTCATATTGACCCATTTGCACCGAAAAAAAGGGACCTTCAAACCACGTCCATAGTCAAGTTCCCATATGTCCTCTATGTAACCATAATATGTGTCCTTTCCCCTCTTGGTTGCTGCATCAAAGCGGACACCACTGTTTTGGTTGGTGCTCTTCTTATCTTGGGCGATCGTGTAAAATGTATTCCCATTTATCTCGTACCCTTTGAAAGTCATTATATTCGAAGATGGTAACTAGGACAGCAAGTACAGGTCATCTTCAACAGCGGCGTCATGCATGGCACGTGTCTGCAACCAACCGGCGAAAGTCCCCGTTTGTTCACGTGTAATCTAGTCGTCAGACTGCTCCAGGTGTTTGGAGCGTAGAAAATTCTTGTGTTCCTCCATATACGGAGCCACCAAGGCGGAATTTTGTAGAACTGTGTAGTGTGCTTGAGTGAGAGAATGCCCGTCCATACATATTATTTGTTTCGGTCCTAGCGTGCCATTTCCACCCAGTCTGCCCTTATGCCGCGATTCAGGAACACCAATCGGCTTAAGGTCAGGAATAAAGTCAATACAAAACTCAATGACCTACTCATTTTCATGACCCTTGGAGATGCTTCCTTCTGGCCTAGCACAGTTATGAACATATTTCTTTAAGACTCCCATGAACCTCTCAAAGGGGAACATATTGTGTAGAAATACAGGACCCAGTACGTCAATCTCTTCGCATAGGTGAACTAGGATGTGCGTCATGATGTTGAAGAAGGATGGTGGGAACACCAACTCAAAACTGACAAGACATTGCACCAAATCATTCTCTAACCTTGGTATGATTTCTGGATCGATTACCTTCTGAGAGATTGCATTGAGGAATGCACATAGCTTCACAATGGCTAATCGAACGTTTTCCGGTAGAAGCCCCCGCAATGCAACCGGAAGCAGTTGCGTCATAATCACATGGCAGTCATGAGACTTTAGGTTCTGGAACTTTTTCTCTGCCATATTTATTATTCCCTTTATATTCGACGAGAAGCCAGACGGTACCTTCATACTGAGCAGGCATTCAAAGAAGATTTCCTTCTCTTCTTTGGTAAGAGCATAGCTGGCATGACCCTGATGTATGCCGTCTTTTTCGTGCATACGTTTCTGGTCCTCCCGTGCCTCCGGTGTATCTTTTGTCTTCCCATACATGCCCAAGAAGCCAAGCGGGGTCACGCAAAGATTCTTCGTCACGTGCATCACGTCAATTGCAGAGCGGACCTCTAGGTCTTTCCAATAGGGCACGTCCCAAAATATAGATTTCTTCTTCCACATGGGTGCGCGTCCGTCAGCGTCATTCGGAACAGATTGTCCGCCAGGACCCTTTCCAAAGATTACCTTCAAATCCTTCACCATATCATGTACATCATCACCAGTACGGTGGCGAGGCTTCGTCCGGTGATCTGCCTCACCTTTGAAATGCTTGCCTTTCTTTCTTACGGGATGCCTTCTCGGAAGAAATCGATGATGTCCCAGGTACACATTCTTCCTACAATTATCCAAATATATACTATCGGTATCATCCAAACAGTGCGTGCATGCGCGGTATCCCTTGTTTGTCTGTCCTGAAAGGTTACTGAGAGCAAGCCAATCATTGATGGTCACGAACAGCAACGCATGTAGGTCAAATTCTTCCTGTTTGTGCTCATCCCACGCACGTACACCTTTTCCATTCCACAGCTGTAAGAGTTCTTCAACTAATGGCCTTAGGTAGACATCAATGTCGTTGCCGGGTTGCTTAGGGCCTTGGATGAGCACTGGCATCATAATGAACTTCCGCTTCATGCACAACCAAGGAGGAAGGTTATACATACATGGAGTCACAGGCCAGGTGCTATGGTTGCTGCTCTGCTCCCCAAAAGGATTAATGCCATCTGCACTTAGACCAAACCATACGTTCCTTGCGTCACCTGCAAAGTCCTCCCTGTACTTTCTCTCAATTTTTCTCCACTACGACCCGTCAGCGGGTACTCTCAACTTCCCGTCTTTCTTACGGTCTTCTCTGTGCCATCGCATCGCCTTGGCATGCTCTTTGTTTTGGAACAAACGTTTCAACCGTGGTATTATAGGAGCGTACCACATCACCTTGGCAGGAATCTTCTTCCTGGGGCGCTCACCCTCGACATCACCAGGGTCATCGCGGCTGATCTTATAGCGCAATGCACCACATACCGGGCACGCGTTCAAATCCTCGTACTCACTGCGGTAGAGGATGCAGTCATTAGGGCATGCATGTATCTTCTGCACCTCTAACCCTAGAGGGCAGACAGCCTTCTTTGCTTCGTACATACTCTTGGGCAATTCGTTGTCCTTTGGAAGCATCTTCTTTAACATTATCAGCAACTTTCCAAATCCCTTGTCAGATACACCATTCTCTGCCTTCCATTGCAGCAATTCCAGTGTGGTGCCCAGCATTTTCTTGTCAGCTTCGCAATTCGGGTACAACAATTTCTTGTGATCCTCTAACATGCGCTGCAACTTCTTCTTCTCCTTTTCACTTGCGCAGTTTCTCTTTGCATCGGCAATGGCCCGACCTAGATCATCAGCGGGCTCATATGATGCCTCTTCTTCAGCTTCTTCCCGCATTGCCGGCTCAGCTTCTTCCCCCATTGTTGTACCATCGTATTCAGGGAACCCATGGCCAGCATAGCTGTCATCGTCCTCTTCTTCTTCATTGTCTTCCATCATAACCCCTCTTTCTCCGTGCTTGGTCCAAACATTATAGTGGGGCATGAAACCGGACTCAAACAGGTGGACGTGAATGGTTCTTAACTTAGAGTAATTCTGATCATTCTTACAGCCGGCACATGGACAAGGCATAAAACCATCCGCCCGCTTGTTTGCCTCAGCCGCAAGTAGAAAAGTATGCACACCATTAACGAACTGGGGAGAGCATCAGTCATCGTACATCCATTGCCGGCTCATCTTCATTACACAACACCGAATAGACCAAATTAATACAAGTTCATACAACACTTATTCTCATAAAACAAACATACAAATAACTCTCTAGCTAAAGCATTTAAATGCAACAACAAATGCGATCAAGATCGCAACTAAGGTAACAATTGATCCAACAGCATAATGATACCAAGCCTCACTATCAATGGCATATTTTCTAATCTTTCTAATCTTCAAGCGCATTTTCTCCATCTTGATCTTGTGATCATCGACGACATCGGCAACATGCAACTCCAATTCCATCTTCTCCCCCTCAATTCTTTTCAATTTTTCTTTCAAATACTCGTTTTCTCTTTCAACTAAATTTAACCTCTCGACAATAGGGTCGGTTGGAATTTCCGGTTCACATACCTCCTAGATAAAAATATCTATGTCAACTTGATGGGCATAATTTATCATAAACACGAAATGCAACAAATAGTTATAAAAGAGAATATACCACATCCGAATCATAACACGGATATCAAAACCATGGCGCTATGTATAACAAACAACGTACGGGTAAGATAATTATATGAGTAACTATATATCTAAATCACACAAACATGATTTTTTTTATATAAAAAAGATAAGAACAAGAGGCTCACCACAAGGTGGTGCCGGCGACGGGACGGTGCGGGCGATCGACGGTGGTTAGGACGGAGACGGGAAGGCACTAAGTAAACCACACCTACATATGAAAACTAAGAGTTATTTTGACCTCAAATTGCATATAAATCAAATACTACCACATATAATTCCTCCCAAAATAAAACACACAAATCACTATACTTATAGAGCATTGCAAGAGCTAATCTAGCAATGAGAGATGAAAGGACAAAGTTGCTAACCTTTGTGATCACTTCGATGGATGGGGTGCCTTCAAATCTTCACAAATTTTGGCAAAAATGGAGTGTGAGCTCGAGAGGAAGAGGAAGAAAACAGAGGAGAGGGGAAAAAGGAAGAACTGAGCACTCGGGCTCGACGAAGGGGTTTATATAGGATGACCTTTAGTACCGGTTGGTTATACGAACCGGGACTAAAGGTGCATCTCTAGTCCTGGTTCGTATAACCAACCGGTACTAAAGGTGCTGGTGGGCCCCAGCCTGACACAAGCCTGCCACCACGTCTTTAGTACCGGTTCGTGGCACGAACCGGTACTAAAGGTTCGCCACGAACCGGTACTAATGATCGCCGCCCGCCTAGCCGTTAGAACCGGCACTAATGAGCACATTAGTGCCGGTTCAGTTACAAACCGGGACTAATGTGCTTCACATTAGGCCCTTTTTCTACTAGTGTTATTGTAATCTATCTTCGGTAACCCTAACCCTACCGGCGTCTATATAAACCGAGGGTTTTTAGTCTTTAGGGCTGGAGCTACATTCATCACCTCATAGCCTTAGGGTTTAGCTCATGCTGATCTCGAGGTAGATCTACTCTAAACCACGTTATACATCCAATACAATCAAGTAGGACGTAGGGTTTTACCTCTTCGAGAGGGCCCGAACCTGGGTAAACACTGTGTTCGTCGTCCCTTGTTACCCATCAATCCTAGATCCACAGCTCGGGACCCCCTACCCCGAGGTCTGCCGGTTTTGACATCGACAGCACCAAGTCCTCAAAAGCCCATGTGGCTAGGGAAGACAAAAAAAGGAAGGAGTCTAGTAGGAATAGGATTGGACTTGGAGTCCAAGTCCTCTCCCCCTTAGCTGCGCCCTAGGGCTTAGAGGGGCTGTTTCCCACGCCCCTCCACCTATATATAGAGGGGAGGGGCGCCCCAAGAGGACACACCAAGCCCTTGGCACCCCTCTCTCTCCCGTTACTCCGTAGTTCCATCGTCTCGTCCTGGCGACGCTTAGCGAAGCGCTGTCGGTGCTCCACCACCACCATCACCACCACGCCGTCGTGTTGGTTATGATCCCATCTACTTCTCCTCTCCCGCTTGCTGAATCAAGAAGGAGGAGACTTCATCGAGCCGCACGTGTGCTAAACTCGGAGGTGCCGTCCGTTCGGCACTAGATTGGTTGGATCGCGATCGGATCATGAAGAGTACGACTACATCAACCGCGTGATAAACGCTTCCGCTTAGCTATCTACAAGGGTATGTAGATGCTCTCCCCCTCTCGTAGCTATGCATCTCCATGGATAGATCTTGCGTGTGCGTAGAATTTTTTTCGATTTCCATGCAACGTTCCCCAACAGTGGCATCATGAGCCAGGTCTATGCGTAGATGTTATGCACGAGTAGAACACAAAGGAGTTGTGGGCCGTGATGGTCATACTGCTTACCACCAATGTCTTATTTTGATTCGGCGGCATTGTGGGATGAAGCGGCCTGGACCAACCTTACATGTCCATGTACATGAGACTGGTTCCACCGACTGACATGCAACTTGTTTTGCATAAAGGTGGTTGGCGGGTGTCTGTTTCACCTACTTTAGTTGAATCGAATTTGACTACGGTCGGTCCTTGAAGAAGGTTAAAACAGCAAACTTGATAATCACCATTGTGGTTTTGCATAGGTAAGAACAGTTCTTGCTAGTTGCCCGTAGCAGCCATGTAAAACTTGCAACAACAAAGTAGAGGACGTCTAACTTGTTTTCGCAGGGTATGTTGTGATGTGATATGGTCAAGACGTGATGTGATATACATCGTTGTATGAGATGATCATTTTTTGTAATATCGACAACCGGGAGGAGCCTTAGGGTTGTCTCTTAATTATTGTATGAAATGCAAGCGCCATGTAATTGCTTTACTTTATCGCTATGCGTTAGCAATAATTGTAGAAGCAATAGTTGGCGAGACGACCCCGACGCAACAATGGAGATTAAGGTGTCGAGCCAGTGATGATGGAGATCATGATGATGCTTTGAAGATGGAGATCAAAAGCACAAGATGATGATGGCCATATCATGTCACATATTTTGATTGCATGTGATGTTCATCCTTTATGCATCTTATTTTCCTTAGAACGATGGTAGCATTATAATATGATCCCTTCACTAAATTTCAAGATAAAAGTGTTCTCCCCGAGTATGCACCGCTGCTAAAGTTTGTCGTTTTGAAGCACCTCGTGATGATCGGGTGTGATAGGCTCTACGTTCACATAAAACGGGTGTAAGCCAGATTTACACACGCGGAATACTTGGGTTAAACTTGACGAGCCTAGCATGTACAGACATGGTCGCGGAACACTGGAGACCGAAAGGTCGAACATGAGTCATATAGTAGATATGATCAACATGAAGATGTTCACCATAGATGACTACCCCATCTCACGTGATGATCGTACATGGGTTAGTTGATTTTGATCATGTATCACTTAGACAACTTGAGGGATGTTGATTTAAGTGGGAGTTCATTAGTAATTTGATTAATTGAACTAAGATTTATCACGAACATAGTCAAAATGTCTTTGCAAATTATGTTGTAGTTCAATAGCTCGCGATGTAGCTTCCCCGTTTTTTGATACGTTCCTAGAGAAAACTAAGTTGAAAGTTGATGGTAGCAATAATGCGGACTGGGTCCGTGATCTGAGGATTATCCTGATTGTTGCACAAAAGAATTATGTCCTTGATGCACCGCTAGGTGATAGACCTATTGCAGGAGCTGATGCAGACGGTATGAACATTTGGCAAAGCTCGATCTGAGACTACTTGATAGTTTAGTGCGCCATGCTTTACGTCTTAGAATCGGGGCTCCAAAGACGTTTTGAACGCCATGGAACATATGAGATGTTCCAAGAGCTGAAATTGGTATTTCAGGTTCATGCCTGTGTTGAGAGGTATGAGACCTCTGACAAGTACTTTGCGTACAAGATGGAGGAGAATAGCTCAGCGCAATGAGCATGTGCTCAGAATGTGTGGGTACTTGATGTCCTTGAACTACGTCCGTATTTCCCCAAAG
This sequence comes from Thinopyrum elongatum, assembly GCA_011799875.1. Lineage (NCBI taxonomy): Eukaryota > Viridiplantae > Streptophyta > Magnoliopsida > Poales > Poaceae > Thinopyrum > Thinopyrum elongatum. Next base: position 52,214,739 of record CM022300.1, read on the forward strand.
AGGAAGGGATGATGCAGCACATCTACGGTAGGTATTTCCCTCAGTGATGAGACCAAGGTTATCGAACCAGTAGGAGAACCACGCAACACTATGTAAACGGTACCTGCACACAAAGAACAAATACTTGCAACCCGACATGTAAGAGGGGTTGTCAATCCCTCCTGGGTAAAAGATAGATAAAATTGTAGTAGATTGGATAAATAGATCTCGCGGGAACGCGAGATAAAATAAATAAATAAAAATTGCAGCAAGGTATTTTTGGGCTTTTGGATTAATAGATATGATGATAAAAGCGAATAAAAATAGATCTCGAAGGCAAATATGATAAAGAAGAGACCCGGGGGCTGTAGATTTCACTAGTGGCTTCTCTCGAGAAAAATAGCATACGGCGGATAAAAAAAATACTATTGGGCAATTGATAGAACTTCAAATAATTATGACAATATCCAGGCAATGATCATTATATAGGCATCACATCCAAGATTAGTAGACTGACTCTTGCCTGCATCTACTACTATTACTCCGCACATCGACCGCTATCCAGCATGCAGCTAGTGTATTAAGTTCATGGAGAAACGGAGTAATGCAATAAGAACAATGACATGATGTAGACAAGATCTATTCATGTAGGAATAGACCCCATCTTGTTATCCTTAATAGCAACAATACATATGTGTCATTTCCCCTTCTGTCACTGGGATTGAGCACCGTAAGATCGAACCCATCACAAAACACCTCTTCCCATGGCAAGAAAAATCGATCTAGTCGGCCTAACTAAACCAAAGATTCGAAGAAGAAATACAAGGCTATAAGTAATAATGCATATGAGAGATCAAAACTCAAATAACTTTCATGGATAAAATAGATCTAATCATAAACTCAAAGTTCATCGGATCCCAACAAACACACCGCAAAAAGAGTTACATCAAATAGATCTCCAAGAGACCATTGTATTGAGAATCAAAAGAGAGAGAGAGGAAGCCATCTAGCTACTAACTACGGACCCGTAGGTCGACAATGTACTACTCACGCATCATCGGAGAGGCACCAATGAGGATGATGAACCCCTCCGTGATGGTGTCTAGATTGGATCTGTGGTTTCTAGAACTTGTGGCAGCTTGAATTGTGTTTCGTCGACTCCCCTAGAATTTTTGGATTTTCGGGGTATTTATAGAGCAAAGAGGTGGTGCGGGAGGCGGCCGAGGTGGGCACAACCCACCAGGGTGCGCCTGGGCCCCCAGGCGCGCCCAGGTGGGTTGTGCTCCCCTCGGAGCCCCCCTCTGGTACTTTCTTGGCCCAACTTGTGTCTTCTGGTCTAGAAAAAATCTCCAAAAAGTTTCGCTGCGTTTGGACTCCGTTTGGTATTGATTTTCTGCGAAGTAAAAAACAAGCAAAAAACAGCAACTAGCACTGGGCACTATGTCAATAGGTTAGTCCCAAAAAATGATATAAAGTTGCTATAAAATTATTGTAAAACATCCAAGAATGATAACATAACAGCATGGAATAATCAAAAATTATAGATACGTTGGAGACGTATCAGCATCCCCAAGCTTAATTCCTGCTCGTCCTCAAGTAGGTAGATGATAAAAACAGAATTTTTGATGTGGAATTTTGCCTATCATGTTCATCACATATTCTTTTCTTTTGTGGCATGGACATTTGGACTTTTATATGATTCAAAGCAATAGTCTAGTTTTGACATGAAGACTTCAATACTCAAGCATATCAACAAGCAACCATGTCTTTCAAAATATCAACACTAAAGCAAGTTATCCCTAGCCCATTATTCTCAATCATTGATCCATTCATGAAACACACTTGCATATTAGCTACACCCAATGCTCAAGTAGGATCATAGTGCCCCTTATTAGTTGGTGCTTTATAAGAGAAGATGGAGACTCAAAAATAAAAATTGCATAAAGTAAAAAGAAAGGCCCTTCGCAGAGGGAAGTAGGGATTTGTAGAGGTGCCAGAGCTCAAAGCGAAAAAGATAGAGATAAAACATTTTGGGTGGCATGCCTTTCCTGTCAACGAAAACGATCGAGTAGTTCCCAATACTTTCCATTATAGATATATCATAGGCGGTTCCCAAACAGAAAATAAAGTTTATTCCTTTTTCCACCATACTTTCACATTCCACGGCTAACCGAATCCACGGATGCCGTCCATACCAACACTTTCCGAGGCATTTATTATTTGACAACATAAAGTAAATTCATTTTTTTCATTTTGGGGCTGGGCATCCCTAATACCTTTGCCGTACTCTCATGCAATGACAAGTGAATAAACACTCATCTTGAGAATAACACATCTAGCATGGAAAAATATCAGCCACCCCCTACCGTTTCATGAGCGGTACGAGCACACAAAAAGGAAATTTATTTTGAAGATTAGAGATGGCACATACAAATTTGCTTAGAACGGCAAAAGAATACCGCATATAGGTAGGTATAGTGGACTCATATGGCAAAACTGGTTTAAGGATTTTGGATGCACAAGTAGTAATCCCACTTAGTACAAGTGAAGGCTAGCAAAAGATTGAGAAGCATCCAACCAAGAAACGAAAAATCTCATAAGCGAGCATTAAGCATAACTAACACCGAATAATGCACCACAAGTAGGATGTAATTTCATTGCATAACTATTGACTTTCGTGCTTGCATAGGGAATCACAAACCTTAACATCAATATTCTTACTAAACCATAATTACTCATCAACATGACTCACATATCATATCGTCATACCGCAAAACTATTACAAAGAATCAAGTTTATTTTGTCCAATGATCTTCATGAAAGTTTTTATTATATCCCTCTTGAATATCTATCACTTTCGGACTAATTTCATATGTTGCTTTTGATAGCTCAAACAAATTTAAGTGAAGAACATGAGCATAAAAAAAATTCTTCTCTCAAAATAATATAAATGAAGCGTGAGAGACTTTCTAATTTTTTTTTACTAAATCTCAAGAAAATCTTAGTGAAGCATGAGATCATTTCTTCAAAAATAATAAAGCACACCATGCTCAAAAAGATATAAGCGAAGCACTAAAGCAATTCCTTAGCTCAAAAAGATTTAAGTGAAGCACATAGAGCAATTCTAGCAAATCATAGCATAATTTTGGCTCTCTCAAATAGGTGTGTTCAGCAAGGATACTTGACTTAAACTAAAAAAAAGCAAAGACTCACATAATACAAGACGCTCCAAGCAAAACTCATGATATGTGACGAATAAAAATATAGTTCCAAGTAAAATACAGATGGTCGTTAGAAGAAAGAGGGGATGCCACTCGGGGCATCCCCAAGCTTAGTTGCTTGCTTCTATTTTAGATAATAGCTTGGGATACCATGGGGCATCCCCAAGCTTAGGCTCTTCTTACTCCTTATTCCTACATCCATCGTGAACTCACCCAAAACTTGAAAACTTCAAGCACACAAGACTTAACAAAACCTTCGTGAGATCCGTTAGTATAACAAAACCAATATTTACTTTAAGTACTGTAGAAAACCCATTCAAATTTTGTTATTGCATTATATCTACTGTATTCTAACTTTACCATGGCTTATACCCCCCGATACAAACCATAGATTCATCAAAATAAGCACACAATGCAAAGAAAACAGAATCTGTCAAAAACATAACAGTCTGTAAAGATGCGAATTGTTCTCATACTTATGTAACTCCAAAACTACTTAAAACTCAGGACAACGGAGGAAATTTGTAAATCAATCTTTTGTAAAAAATTCAGAATTTTTCGTCTCTTCTGTGATTTTAGAAAATTATTTACTGGACGCAAAAGTTTCTGTTTTCCAACAAGATCAAATCAACTATCGCCAAAGCTATCCCAAAGGCTTTACTTGGCACAAACACTAATTAAAACATAAAAAACACAATCATAACAGTAGCATAATTGTGCAAACACTCAAGAACAGAAAGAAAAAGACAAAAAATAAATTTTATTCCTTGGGTTGCCTCCCAACAAGCGCTATCGTTTTATGCCCCTAGCTAGGCATAATGCATAGATCTAAGTATTGTCATCTTTGGTTCTAGATCCATAAGATGCCCTCATGATTGATTCATATGGTGGCTTAATTATTGTTCCAGGGAAGTGTTCCATTCCCTTTCTTAGTGGAAATTTAAATTTAATATTGCCTTCTTTCATATCAATCACGGCACCAATAGTACGTAAACACGGTCTACCAAGTATAATTGGACAAGACGGATTGCAATCAATATCAAGAGCAATAAAATCTATGGGCACATAATTCCTATTTGCAAGAATAAGAACATCATTAATTCTTCCCATAGACTTTTTAATAGTAGAATCCGCCAAGTGCAAATTTAAAGAACATTCTTCAATATCGGTAAGACCAAGCACATCACATAAAGATTTCGGAATTGTGGAAACACTAGCACCCAAGTCACAAAAAGCAAAACACTCATAATTTTTAATCTTGACCTTAATGGTGGGTTCCCATTCATCATGTAATTTTCTAGGAATTGAAATCTCTAATTCCAACTTTTCTTCCAAAGCTTTCATCATAGCATCAACGATATGTTTAGTAAAAGCTTTATTTTGTTCATAAGCATGGGGTGAATTTATCATGGATTGCAAGAAAGAAATACAATCAATCAAAGAGAAATTATCATAATTAAAGTCTTTGTCATCCAAAAGAGTGGGCACATCACTAGTTAAAGTTTTGAACTCTCCAAAACCACTTTTATCAATTTTCTTATCAAGATTTTCACCCTCCAAATTATCGGGACGCCTTCTAGCTAAAGTTGACTCTTCTTCAGTCCCTTTATCATCAATCTTAATTTTACTAAACAAGAAATCAATAGAAGAAACACCAATCATTTTAAGATCTTCATCATTTTTATGAAAGCAATCACTAGTAAACGCTTTTTCTAAAAATTCTCTTTTAGCTCTAAGCATAGCGGTTCTTTTCTTACTTTCATCCATAGAAACATATAAAGCTTTAATTGATTCCTCAACCTTAGGCACAAAAATTTTCATCTTGAGATTTTCTACATCATGAGAAATTCTATCAATGCTTCTAGACATATCATCAATCTTATTCAACTTTTCTTCTATCGTATTGTTGAAAACTTTTTGAGCATTGATAAATTATTTTATATTAGTCTCAAGATCAGAGGTGTTCCTATTATTATTATAATAGGGATTACCATAGTAATTGCCATAATTATTAGAGGAATTTCCCGGAAAAGGTATAGGATTGAAATTACCTCTATAAGCATTGTTATTAAAATTGTTTCGCGAAACAAAATTCACATCTACGGCATCACTATTTTGCTCAATCAAAGTAGACAAAGGAACATCATTAAGATCAATAGGAGCACTTTTATTAGAAACCAACTTCATAAGAGCATCAACTTTTTCACTCAAAGAATTTATTTCCTCAACCGAATTAACCTTTTTACTAGTGGGAGCTCTTTCGGTATGCCATTGTGAATAATTTTCCATAATATTATCAAGCAATTTAGTAGCTTCACCCAAAGTAATTTCCATAAAAGTACCACCCGTGGCGGAATCTAAAAGATTTCTAGAAACAAAATTCAATCCCGCATAAATTTTTTGTATGATCATCCAAAGATTTGAACCATGAGTAGGACAATTTCTTAGCATCAATTTCATTCTTTCCTAAGATTGTGCAACGTGTTCATGCTCAAGTTGCTTAAAATTCATGATTTGTGTCCTAAGGGAAATAATTTTCGTGGGCAGAAAATACTTAGTAATAAAAGCATCCTTGCACTTATCCCAAGAATCGATACTATTGCGAGGCAAAGAGGAAAACCAAATTTTTGCACGATCTCGCAAAGAAAACGGGAATAATTTCAACTTCACAATATCATTGTCCACATCTTTTTTCTTTTTCATATTGCATAATTCCACGAATGTGCTAAGATGGGACGCGGCATCCTTATTAGGAGTACCGGGAAATTGATCTTTCATAACAAGATTCAACAAAGCGGCATTAATATCACAAGACTCCGCACTAGTGGCGGGGGGAGCAATCAGAGTGCTAATAAAATTATTATTATTGGTATTCGAAAAGTCACACAACTTGGTATTTTCTTGAGACATCGCAACTACGCAAACAAGATTGCACGCAAAAATAGATCAAACGAAAAAACGGCGAACGAAAAAGAGGGTGAATAAAATGGCAAATTTTTGTGAAGTGGGGGAGATGAAAACGAGAGGCAATTGGCAAATAATGTAAATTGCAAAGAGATGAGATTTGTGATTAGGAACCTGATAGATGTTGATGATGTCTCCCCAGCAACGGCGCCAGAAATTCCTTTTGATGTCGCTTGAACTACGTCGGTATTTTCCCAAAGAGGAAGGGATGATGCAGCACAACTACGATAGGTATTTCCCTCAGTGATGAGACCAAGGTTATCGAACCAGTAGGAGAACCACGCAACACTATGTAAATGGTACCTGCACACAAAGAACAAATACTTGCAACACGACGTGTAAGAGGGGTTGTCAATCCCTCCCGGGTAAAAGATAGATAAAATTGTAGTAGATTGGATAAATAGATCTCGCGGGAACGCGAGATAAAATAAATAAATAAAAATTGCAGCAAGGTATTTTTGGGTTTTTGGATTAATAGATCTGAATATAAAAGCGAATAAAAATAGATCTCGAAGGCAAATATGATAAAGAATAGACCCGGGGGCCGTAGATTTCACTAGTGGCTTCTCTCGAGAAAAATAGCATACGGCGGGTAAACAAATTACTGTTGGGCAATTGATAGAACTTCAAATAATTATGATGATATCCAAGCAATGATCATTATATAGGCATCACGTCTAAGATTAGTAGACCGACTCCTGCCTACATCTACTACTATTACTCCACACATCGACCACTATCCAGCATGCATCTAGTGTATTAAGTGTTGGGAAACGTAGCATGCAATTTCAAAAAAATTCGTACGCTCACGCAATATCTATCTAGGAGATGCATAGCAACGAGAGGGGGAGAGTGTGCCTACGTACCCTCGTAGACCGAAAGCAGAAGCGTTTGACAACGCGGTTGATGTAGTCGAACTTCTTCTCGTTCCGATCGATCAAGCACCGAACGTACGGCACCTTCGAGTTCTACATACGTTCAGCTCGATGACGTCCCTCGTCCTCTTGATCCTGTAAAGGTGTCAAGGAAGAAGATGAGTTTCGTCAGTACAATGGCGTGGTGACGGTGATGGTGAAGTGATCCGCGCAGGGCTTCGCCTAAGCACCGCGAGAATATGACCGATGGTGTAATCTGTGGAGGGGGGCGCCGCACACAGCTAACAGTTGTTGGTGTGTGTTCTAGGTGCCCCCTTCCCATGTATATATAGGTGGGAGGGGGAGGGGAGCAGCCATGGGGCGCCCCAAGTAGGAGGAATCCTACTTGGGGTCCTATCCCAATTCGCCCCCCTTCCTTATTTACCGGAGTGGGAAGGAAAGAGGAGGGAGGAGGGAAGGAAGGGGGAGGCCGAATCCCTCCCCTTCCTTCTCTCTTTCCCTCTTTCCTTCTCCTATGGTGCGGCCCACATGGGGGGCGCAGCAGCCCCTGTTGGCTGCTGCGTTTCCCCTCTTGGCCCATTAGGCCCATATCTTTTGCCGGGGATGCCCGGAACCCCTTCCGGTGACCCGATATGTACCCGGTACCCTCCGAAACACTTTCGGTGTCCGAATACCATTGTCCTATATATCAATCTTTACCTCTCAACCATTTAGAGACTCCTCGTCATGTCCGTGATCTCATCCAGGACTCCGAACAACATTCGGTCACCAAATCACATAACTCATATAATACAAAATCGTCATCGAACGTTAAGCGTGCGGACCCTACGGGTTCGAGAACTATGTAGACATGACCGAGACACTTCTCCGGTCAATAACCAATAGCGGAACCTGGATGCTCATATTGGCTCCCACATATTCTACGAAGATCTTTATCGGTCGAACCGTTATGACAACATATGTTATTCCCTTTGTCCATCGGTATGTTACTTGCCCGAGATTCGATCGTCGGTATCTTTATACCTAGTTCAATCTCATTACCGGCAAGTCTCTTTACTCATTCCGTAATACATCATCATGTGACTAAGTCACTTTGCTTGCAAGGCTTCGTATGATGCATTACCGAGAGGGCCCAGAGATACCTCTCCTATACTTGGAGTGACAAATCCTAATCTCGATCTATGCCAACCCAATAGACACCTTCGGAGATACCTGTAGAGCATCTTTATAATCACCCAGTTATGTTGTGATGTTTGATAGCACACAAGGTATTCCTCCGGTATTCGGGAGTTGCATAATCTCATAGTCGAAGGAATATGTATTTGACATGAAGAAAGCAGTAGCAATAAAACTGAACGATCATTATGCTAAGCTAACGGATGGTTCTTGTCCATCACATCATTCTCCTAATGATGTGATCCCGTTATCAAATGACAACTCATGTCCATGGTTAGGAAACCTTAACCATCTTTGATCAACGAGCTAGTCAAGTAGAGGCTCACTAGGGACACAGTGTTTGTCTATGTATTTTTTCTAGAATATGCACGAGCGTGCATATCATATATTGATAGAAGAAGAAGGGATAGAGCCCTCCACCAAGTTACATGAATCTCTTGCTTACAAGAGCATGGTCCACCATAGCTCAAACCGGACTACTCGCCCATGGCCCGCCTAGCTATCTCTCCAAAGAAGAGTCCCAAATCGCCTTGGAGAAGGCCCGCCGTCCTCCAGTTCCGCCCCTCCCGGTTGATGTTGGTGATGACTTGTTGTGGCGATGGTGTTTCACCCTCGAACACCACATCATTCCTATGCTTCCAAAGCTCCCAGAGACATAGCGTGTTTGTCTATGTATTCACAGATGTATTTAGGTTTCCGATCAATACAATTCTAGCATGAATAATAAACATTTATCATGAATAAGGAAATATAAAATAACAATTTTATTATTGCCTCTAGGGCATATTTCCTTCATTAAGTTCATGGAGAAATGGAGTAATACAATAAGAACGATGACATGATGTAGACAAGATCTATTCATGTAGGAATAGACCCCATCTTGTTATCCTTAATAGCAATGATACATACGTGTCATTTCCCCTTCTGTCACTGGGATTGAGCACCGTAAGATCGAACCCATCACAAAGCACCTCTTCCCATGGCAAGAAAAATCGATCTAGTTGGCCTAACTAAACCAAAGATTCAAAGAAGAAATACGAGGCTATAAGTAATCATGCATATGAGAGATCAAAACTCAAATAACTTTCATGGATAAAATAGATCTGATCATAAACTCAAAGTTCATCGGATCCCAACAAACACACCGCAAAAAGAGTTACATCAAATAGATCTCCAAGAGACCATTGTATTAAGAATCAAAAGAGAGAGAGGAAGCCATCTAGCTACTAACTACGGACCCGTAGGTCTACAATGAACTACTCATGCATCATCGGAGAGGCACCAATGAGGATGATGAACCCCTCCGTGATGGTGTCTAGATTGTATCTGTGGTTTCTATAACTTGCGGCGGCTGGAATTGTGTTTCGTTGACTCCCCTAGGGTTTTTGGATTTTCGGGGTATTTATAGAGCAAAGAGGCGGTGTGGGAGGCGACCGAGGTGGGCACAACCCACCAGGGCGCGCCTGGGGGCGCGCCCAGGTGGGTTGTGCTCCCCTCGGAGCCCCCCTCTGGTACTTCCTTGGCCCAACTTGTGTCTTTTGGTGTAGAAAAAATCTCCAAAAAGTTTCGCTGCGTTTGGACTCCGTTTGGTATTGATTTTCTGCGAAGTAAAAAAAAGCAAAAAATAGCAACTGGCACTGGGCACTATGTCAATAGGTTAGTCCAAAAAATGATATAAAGTTGCTATAAAATGATTGTAAAACATCCAAGAATGATAATATAACAGCATGGAACAATCAAAAATTATAGATACGTTGGAGACGTATCAGTACTACAATCGCTTGAATCAAGTGGGAGTTAATCTTCCAGATAAGATCGTGATTGACAGAATTCTCCAGTCACTATCACCAAGCTACTAGAGCTTCGTGATGAACTATAATATGCAAGGGATGACGAAAACGATTCCCGAGCTCTTCGCGATGCTGAAATCAGCGAAGGTAGAAATCAAGAAGGAGCATCAAGTGTTGATGGTTAACAAGACCACTAGTTTCAAGAAAAAGGGCAAGGGAAAGAAAGGGAACTTCAAGAAGAATGGCAAGCAAGTTGCCGCTCCCGTGAAGAAGCCTAAAGCTGGACCCAATCCTGAAATTGAGTGCTTCTACTGCAAGGGAAATGGTCACTAGAAGCAGAACTGCCCCAAATACTTGGCGGATAAGAAGGATGGCAAAGTAAACAAAGGTATATTTGATATACATGTTATTGATGTGTACCATATTGGTTCTCATAGTAGCCCCTGGGTATTTGATACCGGTTCAGTTGCTAAGATTAGTAACTCGAAATAAGAGTTGTAGAATAAACAGAGACTAGTTAAGGGCGAGGTGACGATGTGTGTTGGAAGTGTTTCCAAGATTGATATGATCACCATCGCACACTCCCTATACCTTCGGGATTAGTGTTGAGCCTGAATAAATGTTATTTGGTGTTTGTGTTGAGCATGAACAAGATTAGATCGTGTTTATTGCAAGACGGTTATTCATTTAAGTCAGAGAATAATTATTGTACTGTTTAATTGTACTGTTTACATGAATAAAACCTTCTATGGTCATACACCCAATGTGAATGGTTTATTGAATCTCGATCGCAGTGATACATATATTCATAATATTGATGCCAAAAGATGCAAAGTTGATAATGATAGTGCAACATACTTGTGGCACTGTCGTTTAGGTCAACTTGGTGTAAAGCGCACGAAGAAACTCCATGCGGATGGACTTTTGGAATCACTTGATTATGAATCATTTGATACTTGCGAACCATGCCTCATGGGCAAGATGACTAAAACTCCAGTCTCCGGAACAATGGAGCGAGCTAATGACTTATTGGAAATAATACATATCGATGTATGCGGTCCGATAAGTTTTGAGGCACGCGGCGGGTATCGTTGTTTTCTAACCTTTACAGATGATTTGAGTAGATATGGGTATATCTACTTAATGAAACACAAATCTGGAACATTTGAAAAGTTCAAAGAATTTCAGAGTGAAGTAGAGAATCATCGTAACAAGAAAGTAAAGTTTCTACGATCTGATCATGGAGGTGAATATTTGAGTTACAAGTTTGGCCTTCATTTAAAACAATGTGGAATTGTTTCACAACTCATGCCACCTGGAACACCATAGTGTAATGGTGTGTCCGAATGTCGTAACTGTACTTTATTAGATATGGTGTGTTCTATGATGTCTCTTACCAATTTGCCTTTATCATTTTGGGGTTATGAATTAGAGACAGCCGTATTCACGTTAAATAGGGCACCGTATAAATCCGTTGAGATGACACCGTATGAACTATGGTTTGGCAAGAAACCTAAAGCTGTCATTTCTTAAAGTTTGGGGATGCGACGCTTATGTCAAAGGGCTTCAGCCTGATAAGCTCGAACCCAAGTCAGAGAAGTGGGTCTTCATAGGATACCCTAAGGAAACTATTGGGTACACCTTCTACCACAGATCTGAAGGCAAGATCTTTGTTGCCGAGAATGGGTCCTTTCTAGAGAAGGAGTTTCTCTCGAAAGAAGTGAGTGGGAGGAAAGTAGAACTTGATGAGGTAGTTGTACCTTCTCTCGAATTGGAAAGTAGCTCACCAGGGAAAAAATTGTTTCCGTGATGCCTACACCAAGTAGAGAGGAAGCTAATGATGATTATCATGAAACTTCAGATCAAGTTACTACTGAACTTCGTAGGTCAACCAGAACATGTTCCGCACCAGAGTGGTAATCCTGTCCTAGAAGTCATGTTGTTAGACAACGGCGAACCTACGAACTATGAAGAATCTATGATGAGCCCAGATTCCGACAAATGGCTTGAGGACATGAAATCTGAGATAGGATATCCATGTATGAGAACAAAGTGTGGACTTTGGTGGACTTGCCCGATGATCGGCAGGCCATTGAAAATAAATGGATCTTCAAGAGGAAGACAAACGCTGATGGTAATATCACTGTCCACAAAGCTCGACTTGTTGCAAAACATTTTCGACAAAGGTGTCGGACTCAGGGCTCCGCAGACCCAAGAAAGGTTCGAACTCTGGGGTGCGTGCAAATAAATCAATCTCCCCAGCCTGCCGACTCGTCGATCTCACCGCCTAGCTCGATGAACAAGAAAGGAAAGGGACTCAGCAGTTTACCCTGGTTCGGGCCACCTTGCGGTGTAAAACCCTACTCCTGCTTTGTGGTGGATTGGCCTCGAGGTGGGCTGAGGATGAACTAGTACAGAGGGAGAACAACCTCAGGAGGAGTGTTCTTGTGCTGGCGTGAGCTGGTGAGGATGATCTGGTTTCATTCCCCCGTCTATGGTGGTGGTCTAGCTATATTTATAGTGGCCTCGGTCCTCTTCCCCCAAATGAAGGCGGGAAGGGATCCCACAACGGCCAAGTTTGAAGGAAGACAAGCAGTACATCTTATCCTGATGAAAGGTGGTCTTCGCCTGCAAAGCTTCTGGTCGTGACGTCGTGGTGGGCTCGGCGATGACCTCCGTCCTGCCGTCCTGGTCTTGTAGAACGGGAATGGAAACCTTTGGCTGATTCCTTGGGACTCTGCATCTGCGCTTGCTTCCTTAGCACCAAAGAGGGAACCTGTTGTACTGCGCCTGCTGGCGCCCGCCTGGCCTTGGTCATCATGGCTTGCGTCATCTGAACCTCATGAGGTGGGGCTTGCATGGAAATCTCCGCTCCTCAGGAGCCGGCCTGGGGAAGCCGCTCCCTCTGGAGGTCTTGGCATCGTCCGCCTCGCGAGGCTTGGCCCCTTGCGATGGTCTTGTGTTGTTGATGCTGGAGAAGGGCCGTACTAGGCCACTGATGAAGCCACGCCGTGGGCCGTAGGTAGGCAAGTCTGGGTACCCCGGTTCCTAGAACGCCGACAGTAGCCCCCGGGCCCAAGGCGCACTCGGACTTGGCTTCGAGGCAAAGCCAAAGGGCAAGGGCGAAGCGCCGCGTCTCCACTTCCCTACGCTACCTCAGCAACCGTCCTGGGCTGACAAAAGGCTGGCGCCTGCCGCTGAGCCTTCATTACCTTCCCTTCGCCTTGCTTTAGATCTTGTTCTCTCCCTGCTCAGAGCACCTCCAGATCTGCCGACCTTTCCCCGAACTTGCCGCCGATGGTGACTAAGAAGGCAAAGCCCTCCGCTTCTCCCACGCGTCCGGCCTCGCTCGAGCCGGCCCTTAGCGTGTCCACCATCACCGAGGAGAAGCACCTCGCCGATGTGCTCCCACTGACGGCGAGCAACGACAATGAGGGGAGGGAGACAGCGCTCCGGGTCGGCTCCGCCAAGCAGGAAACCTTGGTGGAAACCTTCTACCCCTTCTTCCTGCACAACGTCTTTGCTGGGCTCGTCCCCCCTTCTCCAATTTCTTCTTTGCCGTCCTCAACCATTATCAGATCCGCGCCCTTCATCTTCATCCCAACTCCATCCTCCTCCTGTCGATCTTCGCCTTCTACAGTGAGGCGTTCGTGGGGGTGGCGCCCTCCGTTGCGTTTCTCCGTCACATCTTCTACCTCCGGATGCGTAGCACGGACCAGTGCTCCGGGTGCATCTGCTTCGTTGCGTCCCATGGTAGCAACGCGATCTCGAGGGCCGGGAAGAAGGTGGACGACTTTCGGCGCAAGTGGATCTTCATGGACGCCAAGCGTTCTCACGCTCGGCTGGAGCTGCCGACCACGTTGCCGGTGAAGCTGGATCGGTGGGCTCACGAGAAGCTTACTGACCCCCGGGCGGAGCCGTTAATGGAGAAGATGATGGCGGACCTGTAGGCGGAGAAGCTGACAGGGGCCATGCTCGTCAAGGAGTTCCTGACGTAGCGCTTGGCCCCACTCCAGGAGCACTCGCGCCCCTTGTGGAGTCTCAAGGGCGCAGAAGACAACCTCCGGTCGCGCTCGAAAGACTTGACTGACGAGGAGTTGAGCAAGGCCTTGCGCACCTTCCTCGAGAAAGACCCAGGCGGCCTATCGGAGGCCTTCCTCCCGCTGTACCGCCGCGACGACGGGGCAGAGGCGGCCGCCGCCATGCCTGTCTTCAATGAGCGGGGGCTCGTGCCGTTGAAGCTCCCCAAGCTCCCGAACTCCCCGGTGCCAGTGTCCTCTGGCGAGATCTCCGGGAAGGAGGGGGAGGAGGACTCGGAGGCGAACTTGGAGGGGGTGGGGGAGACCTCACCCCCGCGGCAGAGTGAGCTCCTCCGCGATCTCTCCGGCGACGATGACGCCGGCGAGCACTTGGTTGAGGGGTCCCCTCGCCCCACCGGGGTCATCACGAGGTACGGGGGCACCCCCTGCGGAGGCCGAAGCGAGGGGCCCCGAAGGAGGGCGAGGCGATGCCGCCGCCCCAGGGCGATGCCCGTGCCTTGTCGCCCGTCGCCGCCATTCCGAAGCCAGCCGCCATGCGCCCGGCTGGTCCTGAGAGCGCTGTGATGCCCGCACTCAAGAAGCTCGGAGGTGCTGCGCTCCTGACCAAGAAGAGGGCATATGTTGCTGACGATGAGTAAGTATTTTACCTGGCTTTTTGCTTCCCATCCTCGATGTCGTGCTCACAATCCCCTCCTCCTGGTGGCCAGGCTGACATCGGTGGTGAAGAAGAGGAAGGGAGAGGCCAAAGCCCCCGAGGCCGCGCAACCCGCCGTGGCCGCGGCGACCCCGGTGCATGCAGAAGAGGCCGCCCCGCGTGCGCCAGTGATGGAGCAAGCCTCCCAAGGCTCGGTGGCCGAGCCTCAGGAGGGGACCGCCTTCGTAGCCAAGCCAACTCCGGAGGTGCCTACCTCCAGCGCGCCTGCTGGGGGTTTGAGGGCTCCGGAGTCCCCTGTCACCCTTGCTGCTGTAGTGGCACCAGTCCTGACACCAGTGCCGCCTCCTCCTCGAGTCTTCACGCTCGCGGACCATGGCACCTCAGTCATACCCAGCGCTTTGTAGGAGGCCTTCATCGCGCTGGGGCAGCTCCGGACCGATCTTCAGGGTGCCGACCGATGTGCGGTGACGGGACGTCTGGGGCTGATCTCGGGGTGGATCCAGGCCAACTCCTCCGTCAGGGCGGCCTGGGGCCAGGCCGAGGCTGTCGTGGTGGAGGGCAGGAAGGAGGCCGGTGAGGCCACAGCGGCTCCCAACGCAGCACTGACCACCGCCGTGTCTGCCGAGGAGCACTGCCGCACGGTGGAGCCGAGCTGAAGGCCCTTCGCGATGAGCAGGCCGCCCGCGCCAGCCAGCTTGGAGAGCAGGAGGAAGATCTCAAGGCCCGGGAAGCTGCACTCGCCAACCGAGACGCCGAGCTGGAGCAAGTGGCCCAGGGACAAGCCGCGGAGCGCAGCCGCCTGGGGAAGCTGAAGGAGGAGATGGAGGCGGCCCAGGCATCCCACACCAAGTTTGTCTCCGAGGAGAAGGCTCGGCTGGAGGCCAAGGAGAAACTCCTTGCCACGGCTGAGAAGGCGGCCGCGGCGGGGCATGACGCCTTCGTCTCCCTTGAGCAGAGGTCCCGCGCTGCCCTGCAGTCCCTTTACGGGGAAGGGTACGAGGGACCGCTGGCTAGTCCGAAGGAGGGCCCTGTCGGGCTGCTCCCCAAGCTTGCCACGGTGCTCGAGGGTATCGTCACCGGGGTGGGCCCCCTGGTGGAAGCGGAAGCTCACGCGCTTTTCTCCTCGGCCGCGACCCGCATCTTCAGCCACCTCCACCTCCGGGACCCGAGCTTCGATCTTGGCGCGCTGCTTGAACCCGTAGCCCCTGAATTCCAAGATGCTGCTTCTGAAGCCGTGGGGAAGCAGGTGGAGGCCTTGCTCCAGAAGTTCCTCTGTGTCGACCCCGCGACTGCGACAGACGGAGCCAATGGTGAAGACGACGGCGACGCTGTCGACAACGGGCCTCCCTGGGAAAGCGACAGTGGCATCCAAGGCTGAAGAGGAGGTTCGAAGGCGGCGCTTCCTCCTATTTTATCCCTGCAATATTTTACCGTGCCTCGTGGAGGAGTGAGAACTTTTGCTTTAAGCTTTTAAGAGACAACATGTTTTGTAACAATTTGCTAGGATTTCATGATTTCCTTTCCGTTTTCCTTAGTGTTCTACGTTGGCAGGGCCCGGCCCCGCGCATACCTCAGCCGCCGTTGGGTCGTCCGGATCACCAGGACGAGACCAAGGGGTGAGGGACTACGTGGCTAGTGAGGCCCCTGAGCCGCGATGCTCTGGGGTCCCCCTTGACGTACGAACAACCCTCAGGAAGGAGATGTGAGTGTAAGTTTCAGCGTTCTGCGTCGGCAGGGCCCGGCCCCGCGCATACCTCAACCGCCGTTGGGTCGTCCGGATCACCAGGACAAGACCAAGGGGTGAGGGGCTACGTGACCAATGAGGCCCCTGAGTCGCGATGCTCAGGGGTCCCACTTGACGTACGAACAGCTCTCCATACCTTTCCTCGCTGGGCTTTCGCTCGGGAGGGACTCGAGAAGACCAGGTCCGAGGGACCTGGTGAGGCGGTGTACGCCAGGCGTGGCCTGAGCATAGCCCCCGTGCCCAGCCCCCTCGCGCTACCTTCCCGAGGGAAAGCAGCACGGTGAGGCTGAGCGGCGAGCCTGGTGGCTCTCCTGAGGTTACTGCAGCCGCTAGGTTGCCCTCAGTTGTTTATTCACCAGCGCGGAGCATGGTGCTTCCGCTCTTGCACGGGCATAGCCGCTCCTCGACCGTGTCATCCGCCAGCATGGAGCATGGGGCTTCCACTGGTTCGTGGGTGGGAGCCCCCTCTGAGGGGAGACTCCGGGGCGTGTACAGCCCCGTCCTGACACGTGGCTTGCACGGCAGGACTAGAGGAGGTGTATGTGGGCACTCGTGAGCCAGCGCGGGACTCACGAGGCCCTACCTCAAGGCGGGTTGCACCTAAATTTGGTTCGGAACACTGGCAAGGGTCCTGCGAGATGGTTAGGTAGCCTGCGCCGAGTGAATCTCCTGAGGATATCGCATGAGAAGGCCAAACACCAATGACCCCAGGAGGTGACGTGTACGGGGCCGGCCCGCCAGACAGAGCTCAGCCATTGGGTTTGTCGACGCTGTAGGGACGGACCCGAGCACAGACGCCGTGCCCAGTCTTGTCATGCGAAGGTCCCGAAGAAAGACAACCGGCGCGCGGCCCCCGCGGCGGCGAGGCACCAGGTCGCGCGCCCTAACTTATCCGCTCCCGATTAGCTCATGCGAGAACAAGGCACCAAGGACCATGGGAGGTGACGTCCACGGGAGCTGGCCCGCGAGCCAGAGCTCAGCCACTTGGATTTAGCGATGCTGCAGGGACGGACCCGAGCACAGACGCCGTGCCAGTCCTTAATCATGAGGCGGTCATGGGCGGGTTCGTAAGGGCGCATGACGTTCATGGCGACGAAGCACCGGACAGACAGGTGATAATCATAAAGCAACTCATGAAGGGTTAAGGCCAGCTCTGATAGATGCAAAGAACGATACATGCCATAGGGACAGACCCACACGACTTGGGGATAATGCAGCCCGAGGGGCGCCCCCAACTGAACAAACTGAAAAGTGTCACCTGACACCGTTGCTGAAGAAGTGTTGGAGTAACTGAAGACGCGAGCCGCAGAAGTCGCTCCTCACGAGCTGTCCATGTCCTGAGCCTCGTGAGGCCCCGGGGGCCCGTGGGGCTCGCGAGGGTTCGGCGCCTCCTCCGACATGATCGCCTGGTGCCTGGCCTCGTGAGTCGCCAGGATGCTCCGCATGTGGCGCTGGTGCGTGGCAGCCTGGTTCAGCAAACCGAAAGGCATGCGAACATAGCTGTGAGAGGGGCCCTCGCACCAGCCCATGTGGGACAACCAGTAGAGCTCCTGAGACGCGGCTCGGTTGAGCCCTGGGATGTTGATGCAGACGCGCAGCCCGCTGCCCTCGTCAGGGGAGGGAGCTGCGCCTAGTGGTGCGGGGCGACGCTCACCTCGCATGGCCCTCGCCTCCTGAAGATCCTCGATCGCCTTGGTGATGAACTCCTGAGCGCCTGGTGCCTCGCGCCCTGCGCTCTTCTCGCAGAAAAGCGCGTTGAAGCACGCCTCCACATGGTGCCCTAACGCCTCCCTCATGACACTGGTCAAGTCTGAGGCTCTCCAGAGGAGAGCCCCCGAGCCCAGCCTGAGAGGGGCGCCGGGCACGCCTTCCTATGCGAGAGGGGAAGGCGCCCCATCAGTGGGCGCAAGTCCTGAGGCACGGTCGTTGGGCGCCCCATCCTCCTGGGGTCCCGGGTGGAGCAACTTCTTCTTCTTCTTGGGAACGGCCTCGGGAGGGTAGGCAGCGCCCTCATCGTCTGGGTTCTCGACCGCTGCAGCCTGGTAGGCGCGCTCGAGGGAGCAAACCGCATCCTTCTCGTTGTAGGCGACCGTGATGATGCCGCCGCTCCCTGGCATCTTGAGGACATTGTAGCCTTGGTGAGTGGCGGCCATGAACTTGGCCAGGGCTGGATACCTGAGGATGGCATTGTACGGGAGGCGGATGTGGGCGACGTCGAAGTCGATGAGCTCAGTGCGGTAGTTGTCATGGTTGCCGAAGGTGACAGGGAGGCGGACCTGCCCTATCGGGGTGGTGGAGCCGTCGGTCACTCCTGAGAAGGGCTTGGTAGGCTGAAGCTGGTCGTATGGCACCTGGAGTCTGTCGAACGTCTCGACGGAGAAGACATTGAGTCCCGCACCACCATCAATGAGTGTCTTGGTGACGAGGACGTTGCTGATGGTAGGCGAGCAGAGCATTGGGAGCGCGCCGGCAGCGGCCGCACACTTGAGCTGGTCAGTAGAGTCGAAGGTGATGGCGTACTTGGACCACCTGAGCGGACGCGTCGCCTTGAGCTTGGGGAGGGCCATGTTCACCTCACGAGCGAACTGCTTGAAGATGCGGTGAGAGGCAGGAGCCTGAGCGCCGCCCAGGATGCATGCCATGGCACGAGGCCCTTGGAAGCCCCCAGCCCCATCATCTTGGTGGTGGTCATCATTCCTCCTTGGCGGCGGCGGCAGCGGAGGAAGACCAGCGTTGCCCTGAGGGCGGTCCTCACGAGGCTGATCCCTCCAGGGGCCCTCGCGAGGCTGGCCCTGCCAGCGATCCTCATGGGGCTGGTCACGCCAGTCTTGGCGGCGGTCGCGGTTGTCCCAGCGTCTGCCACCTCGGCCTCCTCCGCGGCCGTAGCCGCGGTCGTTGCGCTCAGGGCGGCAGCCAAGGCGTCCATCCCGGATGGCCCTGAGCTCTTGGCAGTCGTTGGTGTTGTGGCTGTGCACGTTGTGGAATACGCAGAACAGATGGCTGCCCATGGAGGACTCTGGGTAGTCGCAGCCGCGCTTCATCTCAGGTTCTGCCGCGAGCACAGTTGGCCCCTTGCGCTTTACGTCCTTGGCTTTGGCCTTCTTGTCTTCTGGGTCGGCTTCTGGGAGCTCGAGGAGGGTGAGGCGACCTTCCTCGGCCCTCACGCATCTGGCTGCCATGTTAAACATTTCCAGAGCCGAGCACAGGTCCTCGTGCATGGCGAGCTCTTCCTTCATCTTGACATCCCGGACGCCATCAGTGAACGCGGAAATGATGGCCTTGTCCGTTACCTTGGGAATCTTGAGGCGGACGTTGGTGAAGCGCTGGATGTACTTGTGCAAGGTCTCCCCAGGCTGTTGCTTGACGCGCCGCAGGTCGCCTACAGCCGGAGCGCGGTCTCGAGTGCCCTGGAAGTTGGCGATGAAGCGCTCCCGCATCTCATCCCATGAGGAGATCGATCCAGCGGGGAGGTTCAGGAGCCATGAGTGCGCGCCATCCTTGAGGGCCATGGGAAACCAGTTCGCCATGACCTTCTTGTCGCCGTTGGCCGCCTCGATGCTCAGCTCGTAGAGCTGGAGGAACTCTGCAGGGTCGAGGGTGCCGTCGTAGCATGGAGGTAGGTCTGGCTTGAACTTCCCTGGCCAGACGATGCCGCGTAGCTCCGGGGTGAACTCACGGCAGCCTGTCGCGCCCACGGGAGCCCGCTGCAAAGGGGAGCCTAGACTTGGCACTCGCGCACCGCCGCCTCTGGCAGCACGCGGTCTTGACGTGGCGGCGCCGGGAGCGCGCGCGCCTCTCCTTGGGGACACTGCACCACTTGGCAGCTTCCTTCGTCGCGCGCCAGCGCCCTGCGTGGCGGGTCGCGCTGAGGAGCCTCACGCCTTGGCTCGAGGGCAACTTCTTGCCTGGGAGGTGGAGGAGGCGCACCGTGGGCCACGTCACCCGCAAGAGGTGGTTGGGGAGGCAGCGAGCAAGACGGTGCAGGGGCCTCTCCGGCGGCGCTGACGAGCTCGGCGATGCGGTCCACCCAGTCTTCATAGAGGTCGTCGGTCGGGCGATAGCGTAGTAGCTTGCGCGCCATAACTAACGCGGCCTGCGCGTTCGCCGGGCCGCGACGGGCATGGGAGGACGAAGCAGCCGCCGGAGTCAGCGACGGGGTGGCGGTGCGCCCATCGCGTCATACAGAGGGATGCAGCGACGAAGCCTGCTGCTCGTGGGCCGCGGGGCCGGTGGCAGCGTTTGCCACAGGCGACGGGGAACGGCGGGGGGCGTCGTTGCCTGCAGGGGCGGTCTGGGCAACACGGGCTGTGAGAGCAGCCCGGCGCTCAGCGCGAACTCGATGAGCGTCGGCCATGGGAACGGTGGAACGGCGGCGAATCGGTCGGCGGAAGAGAGGCTCCGATGCACCCCTACCTGGCGCGCCAAATGTCGGACTCAGGGCTCCGCAGACCCAATAAAGGTTCGAACTCTGGGGTGCATGCGAAGAACTCAATCTCCCCAGCCTGCCGACTCGTCGATCTCACCGCCTAGCTCGATGAACAGGAAAGGAAATGGACTCAACAGTTTACCCAGGTTCGGGCCACCTTGTGGTGTAAAACCCTACTCCTGCTTTGTGGTGGATTGGCCTCGAGGTGGGCTGAGGATGAACTAGTACAGAGGAAGAACAACCTCAGGAGGAGTGTTCTTGTGCTGGCGTGAGCTGGTGAGGATGATCTGGTTTCGTCCCCCTGTCTATGGTGGTGGTCTAGCTATATTTATAGTGGCCTCGGTCCTCTTCCCCCAAATGAAGGCGGGAAGGGATCCCACAACGGCCAAATTTGAAGGAAGACAAGCAGTACATCTTATCCTGATGAAAGGTGGTCTTCGCCTGCAAAGCTTCTGGTCATGACGTCATGGTGGGCTCGGCGATGACCTCCGTCCTGCCGTCCTGGTCTTGTAGCACGGGAATGGAAACCTTTGGCTGATTCCTTGGGACTCTGCGTCTGCGCTTGCTTCCTTAACACCGAAGAGGGAACCTGCTGTACTGCGCCTGCTGGTGCCCGCCTGGCCTTGGTCGTCATGGCTTGCGTCATCTGAACCTCACGAGGTGGGGCTTGCATGGAAATCTCCGCTCCTCAGGAGCCGGCCTGGCGAAGCCGCTCCCTTCGGAGGTCTTGGCGTCGTCCGCCTCGCGAGGCTTGGCCCCTCGTGATGGTCTTGTGTTGTTGATGCTGGAGAAGGGCCGTACCAGGCCGCTGATGAAGCCACACCGTGGGCCGCAGGCAGGCAAGTCTGGGTACCCCGGTTCCCAGAACGCCGACAAAAGGGTTGACTACGATGAGACTTTCTCACCCGTAGCGATGCTTAAGTCTGTCCGAATCATGTTAGCAATTGCCACATTTTATGAAATCTGGAAAATGGACGTCAAAGCTGCATTCCTTAACGGATTTCTTAAAGAAGAGTTGTATATGATGCAACCAGAAGGTTTTGTCGATCCTAAAGGTGCTAACAAAGTGTGCAAGCTCTAGCGATCCATCTATGGACTGGTGCAAGCATCTCGGAGTTGGAATATACGCTTTGATGAGGTGATCAAAGCATATGGTTTTATACAGACTTACGGTGAAGCTTGTATTTACAAGAAAGTGAGTGGGAGCTCTGTAGCATTTCTGATATTATATGTGAATGACATATTGTTGATTGGAAATGATATAGAATTTCTGGATAGCATAAATGGATACTTGAATAAGAATTTTTCAATGAAAAACCTCGGTGAAGCTACTTACATATTGGGCATCAAGATTTATAGGGATCGATCGAGACGCTTAATAGGACTTTCACAAAGCACATACCTTGGCAAAAGTTTTGAAGAAGTTCAAAATGGACCAGTCAAAGAAAGGGTTCTTGCATGTGTTGCAAGGTGTGAAGTTGAGTAAGACTCAAAGCCCGACCACGGCAGAGGATAGAGAGAGAATGAAAGTCATTCCCTATGCCTCAGCCCTAGGTTCTATAAAGTGTGCCATGCTGTGTACCAGACCAGTTGTGTGCCTTGTCATGAGTTTGGCAAGGGGGTACAATAGTGATCCAGAAGTGGATCACTGGACAACAGTCAAAATTATCCTTAGGTACCTAAAGAGGACTAAGGAAATTTTTCTCGGTTATGGAGGTGATAAAGGGTTCGTTGTAAAGGGTTACGTCGATGCAAGCTTTAACACTGATTCAGATGACTCTGAGTCTCAATGTGGATACGTATTGAATGTGGGAACAGTTAGCTAGAGTAGCTCTATGCAGAGTATTGTAGACATAGACATTTGCAAAGTACACACGGATCTGAATGTTGCAGACCCGTTGACTAAAACCTCTCTCACATGCAAAACATGATCACACTCTAGTAAAATCTTTGGGTGTTAATCACATGGCGATGTGAACTAGATTATTGACTCTAGTAAACTCTTTGGGTGTTAGTCACATGGCGATGTGAACTATGGGTGTTAATCACATGACGATGTGAACTAGATTATTGACTCTAGTGCAAGTGGGAGACTGATGGAAATATGCCCTAGAGGCAATAATAAAATGGTTATTATTATACTTCCTTAATCATGATAAAGGTTTATTATGCATGCTAGAATTGTATTGACCGGAAACTTAAAATACATGTGTGGATACATAAACAAATACCGTGTCCCTAGTGAGCCTCTACTAGACTAGCTCGTTGATCAAAGATGGTTAAGGTTTCCTAACCATAGACATGAGTTGTCATTTGATAACGGGATCACATCATTAGGAGAATGATGTGATGGACAAGACCCATCCGTTAGCTTAGCATATGATCGTTCAGTTTATTGCTACTGCTTTCTTAATGTCAAATACGTGTTCCCTCGACCATGAGATCATGCAACTCCCGGATACTGGAGGAATACCTTGTGTGCTATCAAACATCACAACGTAACTGGGTGATCATAAAGATGCTCTACAGGTATGTCCGAAGGTGTCTGTTGAGTTGGCGTGAATCGAGATTGGGATTTGTCACTCCGTGTATCGGAGAGGTATCTCTGGGCCCTCTCGGTAATACACATCACAAAAAGCTTGCAAGTAAAGTGACTAAGGAGTTAGTTGCAAGATGATGTATTATGGAACGAGTAAAGACACTTGCCGGTAACGAGATTGAACTAGGTATAGAGATACCAACGATCGAATCTCGGGCAAGTAACATACCGACAGACAAAGGGAATTACGTATGTTGTCATAAAGGTTCAACCGATAAAAGATCTTCGTGGAATATGTAGGAATCAATATGGGCATCAAGGTCCCGCTATTGGTTATTGACCGGAGAGGTGTCTCGGTCATGACTACATAATTTCCGAACCCGCAGGGTCGCACGCTTAACGTTCGTTGACGCTAGAGTAGTATTGGGATATTTGATGAGTGGTAACCAAATGTTGTTTGGAGTCCCGGATGAGATCCCGTAAATCATGAGGAGTCTCGGAATGGTCGAGAGGTAAAGATTTATATATGGGAAGTCATATTTTGGGTTCCGAAAAAAGGTGCAGTTTTTTCGGTATTCTACCGGGAAGCTTCTAGAAGGTTCCGGAGGATTCTGGAGGGGTCTGGAAGTCCACAAGTGGGTCCACCACGACCCAAGGGCTGGCATGGGCTGCGGGGACGTGCCCTGGCCTTATTGGGTTAGGCGCACCAAGTCCCCAAAAGCCCATGTGGCTAGGGAAGACAAAAAAGGAAGGAGTCCTAATAAGAATAGGATTGGACTTGGAGTCCAAGTCCTCTCCCCCTTAGCTGCGCCCTAGGGCTTGGAGGGGCTGTTTCCCACGCCCCTCCACCTATATATAGAGGGGAGAGGGCGCCCCAAGAGGACACACCAAGCCCTTGGCACTCCTCTCTCTCCCGTTACTCCGTAGTTCCACCGCCTCGTCCCGGCGACGCTTAGCGAAGCGCTGTCGGTGCTCCACCACGCCATCGTGTTGGTTGTGATCCCAACTACTTCTCCTCTCCCACTTGCTAGATCAAGAAGGAGGAGACTTCATCGAGCCGCATGTGTGCTAAACTCGGAGGTGCCGTCCGTTCGGCACTAGATTGGTTAGATCGTGATCGGATCGCGAAAAGTACGACTACATCAACCGCGTGATAAACGCTTTCGCTTAGCGATCTACAATGTTATGTAGATGCTCTCCCCTCTCGTAGCTATGCCACCATGGATAGATCTTGCATGTGCGTAGAATTTTTTTTGTTTTCCTTGCAACATTCCCGAACAGACTAATACTCCGTTCTCCGGAACAATGGAGCGAGCTAATGACTTATTGGAAATAATACATACCAATGTATGCGGTCCGATGAGTGTTGAGGCACGCGGCGGGTATCGTTTTTTTGTAACCTTCACAGATGATTTGAGTAGGTATGTGTATATCTACTTGATGAAACACAAGTGTGAAACATTTGAAAAGTTCAAAGAATTTTAGAGTGAAGTGGAGAATCATCGTAACAAGAAAATAAAGTTTCTACGATCTGATCGCGGAGGCGAATATTTGAGTTACGAGTTTGGCCTTCATTTAAGACAATGTGGAATTGTTTCACAACTCACGCCACCTGAAACACCACAGCGTAATGGTGTGTCCGAACATCGTAACCGTACTTTATTAGATATGGTGCGTTCTATGATGTCTCTTACCGATTTGCCTTTATCATTTTGGGGTTATGCATTAGAGACAGCCGCATTCACGTTAAATAGGGCACCATCTAAATTCGTTGAGACGACACCGTATGAACTATGGTTTGGCAATAAACATAAGCTGTCGTTTCTTAAAGTTTGGGGATATGATACTTATGTCAAAAGGCTTCAGCCTGATAAGCTCGAACCCAAAGCGGAGAAGTGCGTTTTCGTAGGATACCCTAAAGAAACTATTGGGTATACCTTCTACCACAGATCCGAAGGCAAGATCTTTGTTGCCAAGAATGGGTCCTTTCTAGAGAAGGAGTTTCTCTCGAAAGAAGTGAGTGGGAGGAAAGTAGAACTTGATGAGGTAGTTGTACCTTCTCTCAAATTGGAAAATAGCACATCAGAGAAAAAACGTTCCCGTAATGCCTACACCAACCGAAGAGGAAGCTAATGATAATGATCATGAAACTTCGGATCAAGTTACTACTAAACCTCGTAGGTCGACAGAGCACGTACCGCACTAGAGTGGTACAGTAATCCTGTCCTGGAAGTCATGTTGTTAGACAACGGCGAACCTACGAACTATGAAGAAGCTATGATGAGCCCAGATTTCGACAAATGGCTAGAGGCCATGAAATCTGAGATAGGATCCCTGTATGAGAACAAAGTGTGGACTTTGGTGGACTTGCCCGATGATCGGCAAGCCATTGAGAATAAATGGATCTTCAAGAGGAAGACAGACGTTGATGGTAATATCACTGTCTACAAAGCTCGACTTGTCACGAAAGGTTTTCGACAAGTTCAAGGGGTTGACTACGATGAGACTTTCTCACCGTAGCAATGCTTAAGTCTGTCAGAATCATGTTAGCAATTGCCGCATTTTATGATTATGAAATCTGGCAAATGGACGTCAAAACTGCTTCCTTAATGGGTTTCTTAAAGAAGAGTTGTATATGATGCAACCAGAAGGTTTTGTCAATCCTAAGGGTGCTAACAAAGTGTGCAAGCTCCAGCGATCCATCTATGGACTGGTGGAAGCATCTTGGAGTTGGAATATACGCTTTGATGAGGTGATCAAAGCATATGGTTTTATACAGACTTATGGTGAAGCCTGTATTTACAAGAAAGTGAGTGGGAGCTCTGTAGCATTTCTGATATTATATGTGGATAACATATTGCTGATTGGAAATGATATAGAATTTCTGGATAGCATAAAAGGATATTTGAATAAGAATTTTTCAATGAAAGACCTCGGTGAAGCTGCTTACATATTGGGCATCAAGATCTATAGGGATAAATCGAGATACTTAATAGGACTTTCACAAAGCACATACCTTGACAAAGCTCTGAAGAAGTTCAAAATGACCAGTCAAAGAAAGGATTCTTGCCTGTGTTGCAAGGTGTGAAATTGAGTCAAAGTCAAAGCCCGACCACGACAGAAGATAGAGAGAGAATGAAAGTCATTCCCTATGCCTCAGCCATAGGTTCTATAATGTATGCCATGCTGTGTACCAGACCTGATGTGTGCCTTGCCATAAGTTTGGCAGGGAGGTACCAAAGTAATCTAGGAGTGGATCACTGGACAACGGTCAAGAATATCCTGAAGTACCTGAAAAGGACCAAGGATATGTTTCTCATTTATGGAGGTGACGAAGAGCTCGTTGTAAAGGGTTACGTCGATGCTAGCTTCAACACAGATCCGGATGACTCTAAGTCACAAACCGGATACGTATTTATATTGAATGGTGGAGCTATCAGTTGGTCCAGTTCTAAGCAAAGCGTCGTGGCGAGATCTACAGGTGAAGCAGAGTACATAGCTGCTTCGGAAGCAGCGCATGAAGGAGTCTGGATGAAGGAGTTCATATCGGATCTGGGTGTAATACCCAGTGCATCGGGTCCAATGACAATCTTTTGTGACAACACCGGAGCAATTGCCTTAGCGAAGGAATCCAGGTTTCACAACAGAACCAAACACATGAAGAGGCGCTACAACTCTATTCGTGAAAAGGTCAAGGATGAAGACATAGAAATTTGCAAAGTACGTACGAATCTGAATGTGGCCGACCCGTTGACTAAACCTCTTCTGCGGGCAAAACATGATCAGCACCAAGACTCCATGGGTGTTAGATTCATTACAATGTAACCTAGATTATTGACTCTAGTGCAAGTGGGAGACTGTTGGAAATATGCCCTAGAGGCAATAATAAAGTGGTTATTATTATATTTCCTTAATCATGATAAAGGTTTATTATTCATGCTAGAATTGTATTGATTGGAAACTTAAATACATGTGTGAATACATAAGCAAATACCAAGTCCCTAGTATGCCTCTACTAGACTAGTGATAACCCACAAGTATAGGGGATCAGTTGTAGCCTCTTTCGATAAGTAAGAGTGTCGAACCCAACGAGGAGCTAAAGGTAGAACAAATATTCCCTCAAGTTCTATCGACCACCGATACAACTCTACGCACGCTTAACGTTCGCTTTACCTAGAACAAGTATGAAACTAGAAGTACTTTGTAGGTGTTGTAGGATAGGTTTGCAAGATAATAAAGAACACGTAAATAAAAGATAGGGGCTGTTTAGATAAAGAAACAACTAAGTTAGTTTTAGTAGAGAGCTTTTTTTCACAAGAAAGTTATTTGTCCCTAGGCAATCGATAACTAGATCGGTAATCATTATTGCAATTTTATATGAGGGAGAGGCATAAGCTAACATACTTTCTCTACTTGGATCATATGCACTTATGATTGGAACTCTAGCAAGCATCCGCAACTACTAAAGATCATTAAGGTAAAACCCAACCATAGCATTAAAGTATCAAGTCCTCTTTACTCCCATACGCAAATAACCTACTTACTAGGGTTTAAGCTTCTGTCACTCTAGCAACCCACCATAAGCGAATCATGAACATATTGCAAACCCTACAGCGGGGATCCCACACGCTTGCGCGACACGGAGAGCACCATAGGACAGCACCAATAATAAAACATACAACTCAAACCAATCATGATCATCAATCAACCCATAGGACAAAACGGATCTACTCAAACATCATAGGATAGACATACATCATTGGGAAATAATATATAGCGTTGAGCACCAAGTTTAAGTAGAGATTGCAGCGGGGAGAAGAGGTGTTGCACCGCTGCATAGAGGGGGAAAGAGTTGGTGATGGCAGCGGTGAAGTTGTTGGCGTAGATTGATGTTGCTTCAACTACGTCGGTATTTCCCCAAAGAGGAAGGGATGATGCAGCATAGCTACGGTAGGTATTTCCCTCAGTGATGAGACCAAGGTTATCGAACCAGTAGGAGAACCATGCAACACTATGTAAACGGTACCTGCACACAAAGAACAAATACTTGCAACACGACATGTAAGAGGGGTTGTCAATCCCTCCCGGGTAAAAGATAGATAAAATTGTAGTAGATTGGATAAATAGATCTCGCGGGAACGCGAGATAAAATAAATAAATAAAAATTGTAGCAAGGTATTTTTAGGTTTTTGGATTAATAGATCTGAAATAAAAATAGATATCGAAGGCAAACATGATAAAGAATAGACCCGGGGGCCGTAGATTTCACTAGTGGCTTCTCTCGAGAAAAATAGCATACGGCGGGTAAACAAATTACTGTTGGGCAATTGATAGAACTTCAAATAATTATGATGATATCCAGGCAATGATCATTATATAGGCGTCACGTCCAAGATTAGTAGACCGACTCCTGCCTACATCTACTACTATTACTCCACACATCGACCGCTATCCAGCATGCATCTAGTGTATTAAGTTCATGGAGAAACGGAGTAATGCAATAAGAACGATGACATGTTGTAGACAAGATCTATTCATGTAGGAATAGACCCCATCTTGTTATCCTTAATAGCAACAATACATATGTGTCATTTCCCCTTCTGTCACTGGGATTGAGCA
The DNA here is from genome assembly GCA_011799875.1 of Thinopyrum elongatum. Lineage (NCBI taxonomy): Eukaryota > Viridiplantae > Streptophyta > Magnoliopsida > Poales > Poaceae > Thinopyrum > Thinopyrum elongatum. Next base: position 52,243,767 of record CM022300.1, read on the forward strand.
CCGTAAGATCGAACCCATCACAAAGCACCTCTTCCCATGGCAAGAAAAATCGATCTAGTCGGCCTAACTAAACCAAAGATTCGAAGAAGAAATACGAGGCTATAAGTAATCATGCATATGAGAGATCAAAACTCAAATAACTTTCATGGATAAAATAGATTTGATCATAAACTCAAAGTTCATCGGATCCCGACAAACACACCGCAAAAAGAGTTACATCAAATGGATCTCCAAGAGACTATTGTATTGAGAATCAAAAGAGAGAGAGGAAGCCATCTAGCTACTAACTACGGACCCGTAGGTCTACAATGAACTGCTCACGCATCATTGGAGAAGCACCAATGAGGATGATGAACCCCTCCGTGATGGTGTCTACATTGGATCTGTGGTTTCTGGAACTTGCAGCGGCTAGAATTGTGTTTCGTCGACTCCCCTAGGGTTTTTGGATTTTCGGGGTATTTATAGAGCAAAGAGGCGGTGCGGGAGGCGGCCGAGGTGGGCACAACCCACCAGGGCATGCCTGGGCCCCCAGGCGCGCCCGGGTGGGTTGTGCTCCCCTCGGAGCCCCCCTCTGGTACTTCCTTGGCCCAACTTGTGTCTTCTGGTCCAGAAAATATCTCCAAAAAGTTTCGTTGCATTTGGACTCCGTTTGGTATTGATTTTCTGCGAAGTAAAAAACAAGCAAAAAACAGCAACTGGCACTGGGCACTATGTCAATAGGTTAGTCCCAAAAAATGATATAAAGTTGCTATAAAATGATTGTAAAACATCCAAGAATGATAATATAACAACATGGAAGAATAAAAAATTATAGATACGTTGGAGATGTATCAGCATCCCCAAGCTTAATTCCTGCTCGTCCTCGAGTAGGTAGATGATAAAAACAGAATTTTTGATGTGGAATGCTGCCTATCATGTTCATCACATATTCTTTTCTTTTGTAGCATGGACATTTGGACTTTTATATGATTCAAAGCAATAGTCTAGTTTTGACATGAAGACTTCAATACTCAAGCATATCAATAAGCAACCATGTCTTTCAAAATATCAACACTAAAGCAAGTTATCCCTAGCCCATTATGCTCAATCATTGATCCATTCATGAAACACACTCGCATATTAGCTACACCCAATGCTCAAGTATGATCATAGTGCCCCTTATTAGTTGGTGCTTTATAAGAGAAGACGGAGACCCAAAAATAAAAATTACATAAAGTAAAAAGAAAGGCCCTTCGCAGAGGGAAGTAGGGATTTGTAGAGGTGCCAAAGCTCAAAGCGAAAAAGATAGAGATAAAACATTTTGGGTGGCATGCCTTTCCTGTCAACGAAAATGATCGAGTAGTTCCCAATACTTTCCATGCTAGATATATCATAGGCGGTTCCCGAACAGAAAATAAAGTTTATTCCTTTTTCCACCATACTTTCACATTCCACGGCTAACCGAATCCACGGGTGCCGTCCATACCAACACTTTCCAAGGAATTTATTATTTGACAACATAAAGTAAATTCATTTTTTCATTTCGGGACTGGGCATCCCTAATACCTTTGCCATACTCTCCTGCAATGACAAGTGAATAAACACTCATCTTGAGAATAACACATCTAGCATGGAAAAATATCAGCCACCCCCTACCGTTTCATGAGCGGTACGAGCACACAAAAAGGAAATTTATTTTGAAGATTAGAGATGGCACATACAAATTTGCTTAGAACGGCAAAATAATACTGCATATAGGTAGGTATAGTGGACTCATATGGTAAAACTGGTTTAAGGATTTTGGATGCACAAGTAGTAATCCCACTTAGTACAAGTGAAGGCTAGCAAAAGATTGAGAAGCATCCAACCAAGAAACGAAAAATCTCATAAGCGAGCATTAAGCATAACTAACACCGAATAATGCACCACAAGTAGGATGTAATTTCATTGCATAACTATTGACTTTCGTGCTTGCATAGGGAATCACAAACCTTAACATCAATACTCTTACTAAACCATAATTACTCATCAACATGACTCACATATCATATCGTCATACCGCAAAACTATTACAAAGAATCAAGTTTATTTTGTCCAATGATCTTCATGAAAGTTTTTATTATATCCCTCTTGAATATCTATCACTTTGGGACTAATTTCACATGTTGCTTTTTTAGCTCAAACAAATCTAAGTGAAGAACTTGAGCATAAAAAAATTTCTTCTCTGAAAATAATTTAAGTGAAGCATGAGAGAATTTCTTAAAAATTTTACTAACTCTCAAATAAATCTAAGTGAAGCATGAGAGCATTTCTTCAAAAATACTAAAGCACACCGTGCTCAAAAAGATATAAGTGAAGCACTAGAGCAATTCCATAGCTCAAAGAATTTAAGTGAAGCACATAGAGCAATTCTAACAAATCATATCATAATTTTGGCTCTCCCAAATAGGTGTGTCCAGAAAGGATAGATGACACAAAATAAAAAGCAAAACAAGCAAAGACTCATATAATACAAAACGCTCCAAGCAAAACCCATGATATGTGACATTTAAAAATATAGCTCCAAGTAAAATACCGATGGTCGTTAGAAGAAAGAAGGGATGCCACTTGGGGGCATCCCCAAGCTTAGTTGCTTGTTTCTCTTTGGATAATGGCTTGGGGTACCATGGGGCATCCCCAAGCTTAGGCGCTTCTTACTCCTTATTCCTTCATCCATCGTGATCTCACCCAAAACTTTAAAACTTCAATCACACAAAACTCAACAAAACCTTCGTGAGATCCGTTAGTATAAGAAAACCAATCTTTATTTTAAGTATTGTAGAAAACCCATTCAAATTTTTTTATTGCATGATATCTACTGTATTCTAACTTTACCATGGCTTATACCCCCCGATACAAACCATAGATTCATCAAAATAAGCACACCATGCAAAGAAAACAGAATCTGTCAAAAACAGAACAGTCTGTAAAGATGCAAATTGTTCTCATACTTCTGTAACTCCAAAAAAATTGAAAAATTAGGACAACATAGGGAATTTGTATATAAATCTTGTGTAACAAATTCAGAATTTTTAGTCGATTCTGTGATTTTAAACAATTATTTTACTGGACACAAAAGTTTCTGTTTTTCAACAAGATCAAATCAACTATCACCAAAGCTATCCCAAAGGCTTTACTTGGCACAAACACTAATTAAAATATAAAAAACACAATCATAACAGTAGCATAATTGTGCAAGCACTCAAGAATAGAAAGAAAAAGGTAAAAATAAATTTTATTCATTGGGTTGCCTCCCAACAAGCTCTTTCTTTATAGCCATTAAGATAGGCTTAAGATTTCAACGATGCTCACACGAGAGATAAGAATTGAAACACAAAGAGAGCATCATGAAACGTATGACAAAGACATTTAAGTCTAATATACTTCCTATGCATAGGAATTTTATAAGAAAACAAATTATCACGACAAGAAATATCTAGCATATGCAAGCAAGAAGAAAGAAATAATAACGATCTCAACATAACAAGAGGTAATTTAGTAACATGAAAATTTCTACAACCATATTTTCCTCTCTCATAATAACTACATGTAGGATCATAACCAAATTCAACAATATAACTATCACATAGAATAATCTCTTCATGATCCACATGCATGCAAAGTTGATTCTCTTCCAAAATAGTGGGATTATCATCAAAGTCATGACCTCTCCAAGCCCACTTTTATCAAAAATTTCATAAGATTGAACACTCTCCAAATATGTGGGATTATTTTTAGCTAAAGTTGACACTCTTCCAAACCCACTTTTAATATTATCACAAGCATATTCATCATGAGGTTTAAATAAATTTTCAAGATCATAAGAATCATTGTCACCCCAATCATGATCATTGCAATAAGTAGTGGACATAACAAAACAAGCATCCCCAAGCTTGGGGTTTTGCGTATCACTAGCACAATTGACATTAATAGAATTTATAATAACATCATTGCAATCATGCTTTTCATTCAAGGAGCTATCATGAATTACTTTATAAATTTCTTCATTTAACACTTCATCACAATTTTCAGATTCATAAATCTCAAGCAAAACTTCATAACGATAATCTAGTGAACTCAATTCACTATTGATTGGTTCATCATAATTGGATCTTTTGAAAAGATTAGCAAGGGGATGAGGATCCATATCAAGAGATTTTTAGCAAGCAAAGATGCAAGCAGATAGAAGACACATGGCACACAAGCAAAGACGAGATCTGACAAGAAAACAGCGAACGAAAAAGAGGGCGAATAAAACGGCAATTTTTTGTGAAGTGGGGGAGATGAAAACGAGAGGCAAATGGCAAATAATGTAAATTGCAAGGAGATGAGATTTGTGATTAGGAACCTGATAGATGTTGATGATGTCTCCTCGGCAACGGCGCCAGAAAATGGCGAGTTGATGGGAGACTATCTTGACTTGATCCTCCCCGGCAACAGCGCGAGAAATTCCTTTTGATGTCGCTTGAACTACGTCAGTATTTCCCCAAAGAGGAAGGGATGATGCAGCATAGCTACGGTAGGTATTTCCCTCAGTGATGAGACCAAGGTTATCGAACCAGTAGGAGAACCACGCAACACTATGTAAACGGTACCTGCACACAAAGAACAAATACTTGCAACCCGACGTGTAAGAGGGGTTGTCAATCCCTCCCGGGTTAAAGATAGATAAAATTGTAGTAGATTGGATAAATAGATCTCGCGGGAATGCGAGATAAAATAAATAAATAAAAATTGCAGCAAGGTATTTTTGGGTTTTTGGATTAATAGATCTGAAGATAAAAGCGAATAAAAATAGATCTCGAAGGCAAATATGATAAAGAAGAGACCCGAGGGCCGTAGATTTCACTAGTGGCTTCTCTCGAGAAAAATAGCATACGACGGGTAAACAAATTACTGTTGGGCAATTGATAGAACTTCAAATAATTATGACGATATCCAGGCAATGATCATTATGTAGGCATCATGTCCAAGATTAGTAGACCGACTCCTGCCTGCATCTACTACTATTACTCCACACATCAACCGCTATCCAGCATGTATCTAGTATATTAAGTTCATGGAGAAACGGAGTAATGCAATAAGAACGATGACATGATGTAGACAAGATCTATTCATGTAGGAATAGACCCCATCTTGTTATCCTTAATAGCAACGATACATACGTGTCATTTCCCCTTCTGTCACTGGGATTGAGCACCGTAAGATCGAACCCATCACAAAGCACCTCTTCCCATGGCACGAAAAATCGATGTAGTCGGCCTAACTAAACTAAAGATTTGAAGAAGAAATACGAGTCTATAAGTAATCATGCATATGAGAGATCAAAACTCAAATAACTTTCATGTATAAAATAGATCTGATCATAAACTCAAAGTTCATCGGATCCCAACAAACACACCGCAAAAAGAGTTACATCAAATAGATCTCCAAGAGATCATTGTATTGAGAATCAAAAGAGAGAGAGGAAGCCATCTAGCTACTAACTATGGACCCGTAGGTCTACAATGAACTACTCACGCATCATCGGAGAGGCACCAATGAGGATGATGAACCCCTCCGTGATGGTGTCTAGATTGGATATGTGGTTTCTGGAACTTGCGTCGGCTGGAATTGTGTTTCGTCGACTCCCCTAGGCTTTTTGGATTTTCGGGGTATTTATAGAGCAAAGAGGTGGTGCGGGAGGTGGCCGAGGTGGGCACAACCCACCAGGGCGCGCCTGTGCCCCCAGACGCGCCCAGGTGGGTTGTGCTCCCCTCAGAGCCCCCCTCTGGTACTTCCTTGGCCCAACTTGTGTCTTCTGGTCTAGAAAAAATCTCAAAAAAGTTTCGCTGCCTTTGGACTCCGTTTGGTATTGATTTTCTGCGAAGTAAAAAACAAGCAAAAAACAGCAACTGGCACCTGGCACTATGTCAATAGGTTAGTCCCAAAAAATGATATAAAGTTGCTATAAAATGATTGTAAAACATCCAAGAATGATAATATAACAGCATGGAACAATCAAAAATTATATATATGTTGGAGACGTATCATAGATCGCCGTCACGATGATGGCCCCGGCGGTGTTCCAGCGCCACCGGGAGAGAGGGGGATAGGGCCCCCTACTTCTTCTTCTTCCTTGGCCTCCCCCCTAGATGGGAGGAGGGTTTCCCCTCTGGTCCTTGGCCTCCATGGTGGCGGAGGGGCGGGAGCCCCTCCGAGATTGGATGTCTCTCTCCTTTTCCTTCTGTTTCTGTGTTCCTAGATTCTGGCCTTTCACCGTTTCTTAAATTCCTGAAGATCCGTAACTCCGATTGGTCTGAAATTTTAACACGATTTTTATCCGGATATTATCTTTCTTGCCGAAAGAAGGGCACCAACCGCCTTATGGGGTGGCCACAAGCACCTTGGCCGCGCCCAGGGTAGGGGGGCGCGCCTCCAGGGCTTGTGGGCCCCTCGGGCATCGTCTCGTGTTGATTCCAATTCCCAAAAATCACATATATTCCAAAAAAAATCTCTGTAAGTTTTTATCATGTTTGGACTTCATTTGGTATGGATATTCTGCGAAACAAAAAACATGCAACAAGCAGGAACTGGCACTGGACACTGGATCAATATGTTAGTCCCAAAAATAGTATAAAAAGTTGCCAAAAGTATATGAAAGTTGTAGAATATTGGCATGAAACAATCAAAAATTATAGATACGACGGAGACGTATCAGCATCCCCAAGCTTAATTCCTGCTCGTCCTCGAGTAGATAAATGATAAAAAAGATAATTTTTGATGTGGAGTGCTACCTAGCATAATCTTGATCATATAATCTAATCATGGCATGAATATTAAGACACGAGTGATTCAAAGCAATAGTCTATCTTTTGACATTAAGGCAATAATACTTCAAGCATACTAATAAAGCAATCATGTCTTCTCAAAATATCATGGCTAAAGAAAGTTATCCCTACAAAATCATATAGTCTGGCTATGCTCCATCTTCATCACACAAAGTATTTCATCATGCACAACCCCAATGACAAGCCAAGCAATTGTTTCATACTTTTAATGTTCTCAAGCCTTTTCAACTTTCACGCAATACATGAGCATGACCCACGGATATAGCATTATAGGTGGAATAGAATATGATGGTGGAGGTTGTGTGGAGAAGACAAAAAGGAAGAAAGTCTCACATCGACGCGGCTAATCAACGGGCTATGGAGATGCCCATCAATTGATGTCAATGCGAGGAGTAGGGATTGCCATGCAACAGATGCACTAAGAGCTATAAGTGTATGAAAGCTCAAACTGAAAACTAAGTGGGTGTGCATCCAATTTGCTTGCTCATGAAGACCTCGGGCATTTGAGGAAGCCCATCATCGGAATATACAAGCCAAGTTCTATAATGAAAATTCCCACTAGTATATGAAAGTGATAAATCAAGAGACTCTCTATATGAAGAACATGGTGCTACTCTGAAGCACAAGTGTGGTAAAAGGATAGTAGCATTGCCCCTTCTCTCTTTTTCTCTCATTTTTTTGTTTTTTGCTTTTTTGGGGTCTTTATTTTATTTTATTTTATTTTTTTCGTCCGGAGTCTCATCCCAACTTGTGGGGGAATCATAGTCTCCATCATCCTTTCCTCATTGGGACAATGCTCTAATAATGATGATCATCACACTTTTATTTACTTACAACTCGATATCTAGAACAAAGTATGACTCTATATGAATGCCTCTGGCAGTGTACCAGGATGTGCAATGATCTAGCATAGCAAAGATATCTAAAAAACGGACAAGCCATGAAAATATCGTGCTAGCTATCTTACGATCATGCAAAGCAATATGACAATGAATGCTCAAGTCATGTATATGATGATGATGGGAGTTGCATGGCAATATATCTCGGAATGGCTATGGAAATGCCATGATAGGTAGGTATGGTGGCTGTTTTGAGGAAGATATAAGGAGGCTTATGTGTGATAGAGTGTATCATATCACGGGATTTGGATGCACCGGCGAAGTTTGCACCAACTCTCGAGGTGAGAAAGGGCAATGCACGGTACCGAAGAGGCTAGCAATGATGGAAGGGTGAGAGTGCGTATAATCCATGGACTCAACATTAGTCATAAAAGAACTCACATACTTATTGCAAAAATTTATTAGCTATCGAAACAAAGTACTACACGCATGCTCCTAGGGGGATAGATTGGTAGGAAAAGACCATCGCTCGTCCCCAACCGCCACTCATAAGGAAGACAATCAAAAAATAAATCATGCTCCGACTTCATCACATAACGGTTCACCATACGTGCATGCTACGGGAATCACAAACCATAACACAAGTATTTCTACCAATCCACAATTGCTCACTAGCATGACTCTAATATCACCATCTTTATATCGCAAAACTATTGCAAGGAATCAAACATATCATATTCAGTGATCTACAAGTTTTATGTAGGATTTTATGACTAACCATGTGAATGACCAATTCCTGTCGACTCTCTAAATAGATATAAGCGAAGCATGAGAGTTTAATTATTTCTACAAAAGATATGCCCACGCTCTAACAAATATAAGTGAAGCAAAAGAGCATTCTACAAATTGCGGTTTTTTATGTGTAGAGAAACAGGCAATCCAAACTTCAAATGATATAAGTGAAGCACATGAAGCATTCTATAAAGCCATACCCAAAAGATATAAGTGAAGTGCACGAAGCATTCTATAAAATCAACCAAGGACTATCTCATACCAGCATGGTGCATAAAAGTAAAAGGAAAAATAAAACAAAAGACGCTCCAAGAATTTGCACATATGATGTGACGAATAAAAATATAGCTCCAAGTAAAATTACCGATGGTCGTTAGAAGAAAGAGGGGATGCCTTCCGGGGTATCCCCAAGATTAGTTGCTTGGGAGTCCTTGAATATTACCTTGGGGTGCCTCGGGCATCCCCAATCTTAGGCTCTTGCCACTCCTTATTCCTTCATCCATTGTGATCTCACCCAAAACTTGAAAACTTCAATCACACAAAACTTAACAAAACCCTCGTGAGATCCGTTAGTATAATAAAGTAAATCACCACTTTAAGTACTGTTGTGAAATCATTTCAAATTCATATTATCATTAAATATAATGTAGTCCAACTTCACCATGGTTCATACCCCCCGATACTACCCATAGATTCATCAAAATAAGAGAACAATGCATAGAAAACAGAATCTGTCAAAAACAGAACAGTCTGTAGTAATCTGAACATCTACCATACTTCTGTAACTCCAAAAATTATGAAAAATTAGGAAAAAATAAAAAATTGGTATATAAGTACTTTGTAAAAATTTCAGCAACTTTTGACATTCCAGTAAAAAATGTAAATTCACGCGCTACAGCCAAAGTTTCTGTTTTTCCACTGCACATACCAAACAAGCAATCTAATCATCCTAAAGGAAAATCTTGGCACATTATTTTTATAATACAAAGGATTTGTACAAGGGGATAATTATTTTTGTTGAAAAGTTTCTGTAATTCAAGATTTGCAAAGTTTCCATGGGCATGAACAAAGTTCAAGGAGCTCCCCCACTTCAACGGTGCTCGTCTTTCTTACTTTCACTTTCCTTTTTGAAAAGTTTTAGGTTCCCCTCTATATTTTTTTTAAAACTTTATAAAAGCACTCAACAGAATAAAATGACTATCTAAAACTTCCGGGTTGTCTCCCTGGCAGCACTTTCTTTAAAGCCATTAAGCTAGGCATAAAGTGCTCAAGTAATTGATCCACCCGGATCCCAAGGTATATCAAAGACCATTTTTATTAACAATGATTTGTAATTTAGTAGTGAGAAAAAAGCAACATATATCATGCAATGACGAAGTCTAACTCTCTTCCTATGCATCGGCATGTCATAAAGGAACAATTCATGCACACAAAGTAAAGGCCAATACATAGCATAAGGTGTTTCTTGCATTTTTATCGTATTGGAAACATAGAGAGGCGGAGATGTAGTTCCTCTCTCATAATAATTGCAAGTAGGAGCAGCAAGCACATGCATATTATATTTATCAAAATCATCATGTGCAATAGTAGAACGCAACCCATCGATATAGTCCTTAATAAGCGCAAACTTCTCGGATATAGTGTAGTTGGGAGAATTCAAAAAGATAATAGGACTATCATGTGTGGGTGCAATAGCAACAATTTATTTCATAACATAAGGAACTATAGCAAGTTCATCTCCATAAGCATCATTCATATTGGCATCATGGCCACAAGCATAGCAAGCATCAAGTTCCTCAATAAAGGGATATTTCAAATGAATCAATGGGATCATAGCAATTATCATAGCAATCATCCTTCGGTAAGCACGAAGGGAAATTAAACAATGTATGAGTTGAAGAGTTACTCTCATTAGAAGGTGGGCACGGGTAGCTAATCCGCTCTTCCTCCTTTTGTTCTTCGCTCTCCTCGTCATTTTTTTCATCTAATGAGCTCACAGTGTCAGCAATTTCTTCTTCCATAGTTTCCTGCAAAATATTAGTCTCTTCTTGGACAGTGGAGACTTTCTCAATAAATGCATCAATATCGGCATTGTATTCATAATTCTCATAGCAATATTTAAGTATAGCATAATTTTCAGGTCTGTAAACAGCATCATCATAATTTTCACACTTTGCAAACAAAGATTCAATTTCATAAGCACCCTTAAAAGCAACGAATTCTTCTATTCGTTCCACATCATAGTAATCATATATACCATTAGCATAAGAAGCCAAGGTTTCATTATCATTAAATCTACATGAAAGGGGAAGGTGTGGAGCCTTCATCCTAGAGCAACAAGTATAATCATATCTCAAGCATAAATTTCGAGCGTACCAATGCAACATATGAATTTGATCCAATAAGAGTTTCCCTTTTTGAGTCAAGCGATAATCCCTAAAGTATTCATGTTGATCCAACGTGTCTCCCATTATCAAGTTGAATGGGGTTTTCTCAGGATTATCAAACTAGTGTTTAATATTTTTCGCATAACGAGCATCGAGGGTTTTAGGAGGTTCCCCATCTCCATGAGTAGCAAGTACACCTAATTTTTTTGGTATTTCGTGTTCCATATCCATAACTAAAGATAGAGAACAACTTAGAACAACAAATAAAATCTACTTAGTGATAAAGCAAACAAGCACACACAAAAATATTCACCCCACGCTATTGCTCCCCGGCAACGGCGCCAAAAAAAGGTCTTGATAACCCACAAGTATAGGGGATCAATTGTAGCTCTTTCGATAAGTAAGAGTGTCGAACCCAACAAGGAGCTAAAGGTAGAACAAATATTCCCTCAAGTTCTATCGACCACCGATAAAACTCTACGCATGCTTAACGTTCGCTTTACCGAGAACAAGTATGAAACTAGAAGTACTTTGTAGGTGTTGTAGGATAGGTTTGCAAGATAATAAAGAACACGTAAATAAAAGATAGGGGCTGTTTAGATAAAGAAACAACTAAGTTAGTTTTAGTAGAGAGCTTTTTTTCACAAGAAAGTTATTTGTCCCTAGGCAATCGATAACTAGACCGGTAATCATTATTGCAATTTTATATGAGGGAGAGGCATAAGCTAACATACTTTCTCTACTTGGATCATATGCACTTATGATTGGAACTCTAGCAAGCATCCACAACTACTAAAGATCATTAAGGAAAAACCCAACCATAGCATTAAAGTATCAAGTCCTCTTTACTCCCATACGCAAACAACCTACTTACTCGGGTTTAAGCTTCTGTCACTCTAGCAACCCACCATAAGTGAATCATGAACATATTGCAAACCCTACAGCGGGGATCCCTCATGCTTGCGCGACACGGAGAGCACCATAGGACAGCACCAATAATAAAACATACAACTCAAACCAATCATGATCATCAATCAACCCATAGGACAAAACGGATCTACTCAAACATCATAGGATAGCCATACATCATTGGGAAATAATATATAGCGTTGAGCACCATGTTTAAGTAGAGATTACAGCGAGGAGAAGAGGTGTTACACCGCTGCATAGAGGGGGAGAGAGTTGGTGATGACGGCGGCGAAGTTGTTGGTGTAGATCGCCATCACGATGATGGCCCCGGCGGTGTTCCGGCGCCATCGGGAGAGAGGGGGAGAGAGCCCGCCTCCTTCTTCTTCTTCCTTGGCCTCCCCCTAGATGGGAGGATGGTTTCCCCTCTGGTACTTGGCCTCCATGGCGGCGGAGGGGCCCTCCAAGATTGGATCTCTCTCTCTGTTTCCTTCTGTTTCTGCGTTCCTAGATTCTGGCCTTTCACCGTTTCTTAAATTCCCGGAGATCTGTAACTTAATTGGGCTGAAATTTTAACACGATTTTAATCCGGATATTATCTTTCTTGCGGCGAAAGAAGGGCACCAACCGCCTTACGGGGTGGCCACAAGCCCCCTGGCCGCGCCCAGGGTAGGGGGCGCACCTCCAGGGCTTGTGGGCCCCTCGGGCATCGTCTCGCGTTGATTCCAATTCCCAAAAATCACATATATTTCAAAAAAAATCTCCGTAAGTTTTTAGCGCATTTGGACTTCGTTTGGTATGGATATTCTGCGAAACAAAAAACATGCAACAAACAGGAACTGACACTGAGCACTGGATCAATATGTTAGTCCCAAAAATAGCATAAAAATTTGCCAAAAGTATATGAAAGTTGTAGAATATTGGCATGAAACAATAAAAAATTATAGATATGACGGAGACGTATCAACTAGCTCGTTGATCAAAAGATGGTTAAGGTTTCCTGACCATAGATATGAGTTGTCATTTGATAACGGGATCATTAGGAGAATGATGTGATGGACAAGACCCAACCGTTAGATTAGCATATGATCGTTCAGTTTATTGCTACTGCTTTCTTAAATGTCAAATACATATTCCTTCGACCATGCAATCATGCAACTCCCGGATACCGGAGGAATACCTTGTGTGCTATCAAACATCACAACGTAATTGGGTGATCATAAAGATGCTCTACAGGTATCTCCGAAGGTTTCTGTTGAGTTGGCGTGAATCGAGATTGGGATTTGTCACTCTGTATGACGGAGAGGTATCTCTGGGCCCTCTCGGTAATACAGCATCACAAGAAGCTTGCAAGCAAAGTGACTAAGGAGTTAGTTATAAGATGATGTATCACGGAACGAGTAAAGAGACTTACCGGTAACGAGATTGAACTAGGTATGAAGATACCGATGATTGAATCTCGGGCAAGTAACATACCGCCGAACAAAGGGAACTACGTATTTGTCATAAAGGTTTGACCGATAAAGAACTTCGTAGAATATGTAGGAACTAGTATGGGCATCCAGGTCCCGCTATTGGTTATTGATCGGAGAAGCGTCTCGGTCATGTCTACATCATTCTCGAACCCATAGGGTCCGCACGCTTAACGTTCGTTGACGATATAGTATTGTATGAGTTATGTATGTTGGTGACCGAATGTTGTTCGGAGTCCCGGATGAGATCACGGACATGACGAGGAGCTCCGTAATGGCCTGGAGGTAAAGATTGATATATAGGATGATATGGTTGGACCAAGGGGTAAGGCCCATGGGGCTTTAGGTCGGTGCAAAAGGAAGTTTTGCGGAGGTCAGGGACCAGATGCCAGGGACCCTGGCGTCAGGCCCTAGGCCAGACGCCGAGGCCCATGGCGTCTAGGCCAGACACCAAGGACCGTGGCGTCTAGTACTGGAAACCGAGAAGGACTCTTCCTTGCGTTCCAAACCGACTTTGAGGAGGCTCTTTCTCCAAGAAACGACCCCAGGGCTCAACATATAAATAGAGGAGCAGGGCTAGCCCCTGGGGGACACCATGATTCACCAAGCCGTGTGCCGGCGCCCCCTCTCCCTCTAGTTCTTCCTCCGTCTTAAATCTGTTGTGCTTGGCGAAGCCCTGCGGAAATAGTTTCACCACCATCGTCACAACGCCATCGTGCTGCCGAAACTCATCTACTACTTTGCCTCTCTTGCTGGATCGAGAAGGCGAGGTCGTCATCGAGCTAGACGTGTGCTGAACACGGAGGTGCCGTACGTTCGGTACTTGATCGGGACGGATTGTGAAGGTGTACGAATACATCAACCGTGTTGATAAACGCTTCCGCTTAGCGATCTAAAAGGGTATGTAGATGCTCTCCCCCTCTCATAGCTATACATCTCCATGGATAGATCTTGCGTGTGCGTAGATTTTTTTGTTTTCCATGCAACGTTCCCCAACAATAATGTAAGACGATTTTTGACACTTTGTGTCAAAAAACGTCTTACATTATGAGTCTGAGGGAGTATGTTGTGAAACTTCAATTGTGCAGCCTTGACCATCATCAGATGGTTCGTCAGATGAGGGTATGGAAGCACGGAGCTTGATGAGTTATGCAAAAGGAGTTATTTGATTCGTCTGAGTTGAACGAAGATGCCGAGATGTTGATGATCATGAGCATCCAGGAGGAAATGGACAGGGAGGTGGAACACATTCTTAACTTCAAGGGTACGATCAAAGGGAGAAGAGTTTTTGAATCGGGATGGGGTCGTTGGAGCACGGCTAATCTTTAAGGACTACTTCCACCCGGATCAGCATTCCCTGATACACGGTTTTGATACTTCCGTATGCGCAAACCATTCTTACGCGTGGTGGAGGGAGTGGAGGCAGATGATTCCTACTTCAAGCTCACCAGGGATTATTGCAGACAACTCTCGTTCTTTGCTAAGTAGAAATGCACGGTTGCTATGAGCATGCTTGAATTAGGTGCCGCCATCGATGTCGTTCTTGAGATGGTCTGGATGGGGGAGTGAACATGCATGAAGACCACTGTGAGATTTGCCTGTGCCATGGTGCAGGTGTTTGGAGCAGAGTATTTGAGAGAACCAAATGTGCAAGATACATAAAAGTTGATGGCTACTAGAGCGGCAAGAGGCTTTACAGATATGCTCAGTTCAGTTGATTTGCAATGGGGACCAGAGGACTTTTGCAATGGGGATGCACCGTCGTGCAACTACACCATCAACGAGCACGACTACGACATGGGGTGCTACCTTGCAGATGAAATCTATACTCGGTTGGTGGCGTTTGTGAAGACCATAACCGGTATCATGGCAACAAACAAAGCCACTTTGCATCATTGTAAGAAGAAGTTAGGAAGGATGTGGAGAGGGCATTCGGAGTGCTCCGAGCTTGTTGAGGAATTGTTCATGGAGCTGCAATTATGTGGTAATCAAAAACTTTGTGGCAATTGATGGCATGTTGCGTCATTTTGCATAATATAATTGTCAAGGTCGAGAGTGAAGAGGTAGCCAAAACCCATGATTTCGAGAAACCCGGAGAACAAGTCCACATGTCGGATCAAGATGTAAATCGGATTATGAATTTTCTACAGATGCATCTGAATCTTCAAGATGAATTTATATATTAGTATGTTGGCATGTTGCATTTTTGGCAAAAAAAAAATCGTTTGGACCACCCTGGCCCAAAATGTTGACTACGCGGACCATTGAGAACATAATAATTTTTCATATCTAATTAGCTTGTTGTTGTTGTGTGCCCACCTTAAGAAAGAGCGGCGTACGTAAATGGGATATGTTAGGGGCTCGCAGACACGCCTTGAGAGATGTAAATTTTCCTTTTTTCTTGCCGTTCTACAACAGGGCAGCGAGACCACTAGCAATAAAAATGAACAAAAACTGGAAGAGAGGATCGCCTTGTTTTTTTTAGAATGACGACGCTAGAGTTGTCTGACTTTAAATTATTAAAGCCTGCTAGAGTTGTCTGACTTTAAATTATTAAACCCCACACAAAAACAACGTAACACAAGATTCATAGTACAAACACAGAATGTTTAACGATCAAGAGTAGCTTGCAGGGACAAAGCTGTTGGAAATATGCCCTAGAGGCAATAATATTTGTATTATTATATTTTTGTATTCATAATTAAGAGTTTATATTTCATGCTATAACTGCTATGATCCTGGAATATGCGATTCAGTGGTTATGCACGTGTGAAATGATAAACGGATAAAATGAAGGTTCCTAGTCTCGCCTCTAAGACTAGCTCAAGTGTTGTTGGTGATCATGTTTTCCGGATCTTATGATATCATTAAGTGTAACGATGATCCTAAAACAATATTGAGATTTTGACGTTGGAAGAACGATCATATTGAATCGACCCAAACTTGTTTGTTATGAATTGAGTTAATATCGTCTATATTCAATTATAATAACATGGAGTGTTAGCATGTGTTTTAGTTCCTCAGACCATGAGAGTGTCTCGGTCACTTCCTACCAGATGGTGGGCTTTGGGGTTGCTCAAACATCATCTGTAACAAGGTGATCATAACGACAACTTTCAGGCTCACCAGAAAGTTTGACAAGTGACCGGAAAGCTCGAGAGTGGGATTTGCTCCTTCGACGATGGATAGATATTCTTAGGGCCCTCTCGGTGTGATGGCATCCATCATCATCTGGCCAGACATAGGTGACTACGTCACAGGGATGCCGGAACACATTAACGAGAAAGAAGAACAAAACCGGTAACGGGAGCCACAGTATAGTGAGCATGGTGATGACTCAGGAGGATACCAATGCATACCGGGTTTTGTAAAGTATCGCGAAGCAAAGGGAACATTGCATGATAACCAAAGGTTCACTCAAATATCATCCGTGTAATGATAGGGACCAATATGGATGTCCACGGTTCCGCTATCGGTCATTAAACGAAGGAGTTTCGTTCATGTCTATGGTTACCGAACCTACGGGGTCACAAGCTTAAGGTAATCATGATATGCCGAGTGTTAGTAGGATGGGAGTGTTGAGAATATATTTGTGGAATTGTTTCATTAATATCTGAAATAGTTCCGAGAGGTTCCGGAAGCGTTTCGGGGTCACCGGAAGGGTTTTAGTGAATATCGGGTAATACCGGGTATTACCGATTAATATATATAGGTGGAAAATGATTCTGGAGATGTTAAATTATATATATTATGTTCTAAAAATGATTCTGGCCAGACACAGGTGACTACGTCACGGGGATGCTAGAACACGTTAACGAGAAAGAAGAACAAAACCGGTAACGGGAGCAACGGTATAGTGAGCATGGTGATGACTCAGGAGGATACCGATGCATAGCGGGTTTTGTAAAGTATCGCGAAGCAAAGGGAGCATCGCATGATAACCAAAGGTTCACTCGAATATCATTCGTGTAATCATAGGGACCAATATGGATGTCCACAGTTCCGCTATCGGTCATTGAACGAAGGAGTTTCGTTCATGTCTATGGTTACCGAACCTACGGGGTCACAAGCTTAAGGTAATCATGATCTGCTGAGTGTTAGTAGGATGGGAGTGATGAGAATATATTTGTGGAATTATTTCATTAATATCCGGAATAGTTCTGAGAGGTTCCGGAAGCGTTTCGGGGTCACCGGAAGGGTTTCGGTGAATATCGGGTAATACTGGGTATTACCGATTTAATATATATATGTGGAAAATGTTTCCAGAGATGTTAAATTATATATATTATGCCCTGAAAATGTTTAGAACAAAAATATATTTAATTTAGTATCAACGAGTCAAATAAGGCCAAGAGGTGGAGAAGGAGTTGGGCCACAAGGGCCCAACAAGGGAGGCGCCCCCCCCCCCTTTCCAAAGGGGGGGCGAATCCTACTTGGAGGGGGAGTCCTACTCCCCCTCCCTTGGCCGGCACCCCAAGGGGGCTCTTTCCCCCTTGGTGGCAGCCCCTCTTCCCCCCCAATCCTATATCTAACATTCTTAAGAAGTTGATCCCCACTACTACCTATTCTCTCATCATGCACACTATCCACATCATCAATCAACATGCAACCATCCACGTCTTTCCACCTCAGCAGTCTAGCCACATCATCTATTCCATCTTATGATTTACTTTTTCTTTGTTATGTTTCCTCTTCCTTCTATAACCGAGAAGACGGTATCTTAAGAGCCATCCATTCGTCAGGTTAGCAGCAGGAGAACCCACCACAGGCGACGGGCGTTTCTCTCCTGACAACCCATCGTTTCCTTTCCCCTCGAGCACAATCCGGCGCGGCTGCCAGGGCCCGTCTCGTGCCCCTCCGACGGAATCTTTGGCCCAGCTCCCCTTTGCGATTCTCTCGATCCTGTTTGCTGCCAAGGGGAGATCCTTTCCCCATGTCCACAAAACAGCTTGGCGGCGGGATCCGATGTCTACGTGATGGCGCTCTACCGGCACGACCGCCGGTCCAGCTCGCTGCAGCGGCTCTACGGAATTATCTCCTATAATTTCCCATGCCCGTGTCATGCCTGCATCCCCGAGGCGGCGTCTGTGGTGCCATGCTCCTCCTCTCCCTTCTCACTGTTAATTCCGATGAAGGTAACTCCGGCGTGGCTGAGAAGGTTGGCTTTGGTCAGTTCGCCGGATCGGACTAGCCGTTGGGCTCCGGAGCAGGTTTATTTCTGGCCTGGGAGGAGGCTCTGGTAGCCACGCCGACCTCAGCCAGTTCTCTGGAGCCACTTTGTCTTCGGTACAACCCCCACTGGACACTTCAACGGCCCAGATTAGAAGATACCCCTTCGTAAAGAAGGGCAGGATGGGAAATCCAGTGCGCGCGGCGTACCGCGGCGTACATGGCCGCGCGGACGTACGATGCATTGTACGCCCGTACGTGCCCTTGTATGCCTTGTCAAAATGGGGGCGGCCCACGTGCGTACTTAACCCTAACCGCCGCCGCCCGCCCTCTTACTTCGGCGCGGACTACGGAGAAGCCATAACGCCGCCGCAGCGAGGAGTCACATCGACCGCCGTAGCTGGGCGCGGCGCAGCGAGGAGTCACATCGACCGCCGTAGCTAGGCGCGTAGATCTGCGTGCGGTGTCGATTCACATGCTTTGACCGCCTGTGCATGCTGACCTGCGCACGCCACCGGGGGCACCATTAATCGCCGCGACCTGCCCCGACCTGCCGAGGACGCTATAAAATTCGACCAGGGCGCCGTCGCTCGCAGCACCCTCGCCTTCCTCGCTCCTCTCACACCTCCCTCTCCCTCTCTCGCCGGCGATGGTGCGTCCCAACCTGACGCTGGAGGAGGCGGAGGAGCTCGCCCACTTCACCATCCCGGCCGCGCCCGACATGCGGCTACCGTCGGGGTGGCGGCTGAGCGTCGACGGGGTGCCGGTGGCGCCGGTGCCCGAGGTCGGCACCCACATTTTCGCGCGCGCCTTCGGCCTCTATCACGCGCGGCTGTCGCCGGAGGAGCTCCAGGACCCCCAATACGCCCCCAACAACCCCGGCTGGGCGGACCAGCTCGCCGACGACCGCGAGCAGCGCCTCCATGCCTACGCCGGCCCGCGGCCGCCTGTCAAGAACAACCGTACTCGGCGGCACCAGCTTTGGGACGGGCGCAGTTTCGAGGAGGTCGTCGCCCCGTACCGCGCGCAGGCGGCCGCCGGCATCCTCCCCGCCCCGACGAGCGCCGGCTACAGGTTGTTCTGCCGCGGCGAGGTGCGGTCCACCCGCGTGGTCCTCGACACACGCGCTCATCGTGCTAGCACAGGCGGTGACCGCAGCGGCCGCGGCTCTGTACTCCTCGGCAATGGCGATCGCTGTTCTGTGGCGGCAGGGTCCAGCCGCGCCCCTCCACCCGAGCCGGAGTAGGAGGCACAACCGCCTCTGGTGACGGAGTACAGGCGTCTGGCGACGGAGGCCGGTGACCCGGATGGCATGCCGGGGTACCTGACGGTGATCCGCGAGTCAAAGATCGCGCCGGTGCCGCCACCCCTGCTGCAGGAGTACATGCAGCTCGCCCCGGCCGCCGGGCACCCAAAGGACTCGCCAGATTTCCCCGGGTACCATGCCGCGGTGGCAGACTCGATGGCGGCGCCTGTGCTGCCCGTGGTGCCCGTCGACAGCAGCAGCGACAACGACGACGGCGGGGACGAGCTCCTGTTCGACGAGGAGGACTTCGACGGCGTCGAGGACGAGTAGTTTAGGGGTTTTTCCGTTTTCGTAATGTCGTTAGTTAAGTTAAATTATTTTCGTAATGTCGTTTAGTTAAGTTTAAGTTCTAGTATTATGTAAAATATTTCTATTAACTAGAATGAAATATTGCGTGTTTGAATGGATGTCGTTCAATAATTGTTTAAATTTTAAAATTTAAATAAAAATTGAAAAGTTTAAATGGAAAAAAGGTGAAAAAAAAACACAAAAGACATTAAAGATTACATAAAAATAAAAGTTGAAAATTACAAAAGTAACTAAAGAAACAAAACCAAATAAAAAAATTAGAAAAAAAAGAAACGACATACATAAAAAGATCGCCGGCCCGGTGCCGAGTGAGGCGTACTAGGCCGATCCCGATCAAGCCAACGGCGAAAGGGAAGGCTTTTCGGCCCCCAAGGCCCACAGGCCCAACTTGGCGGCGATGAGAGAGTAGGCGAGGGGTCTTTTATTTGAAGAGGTACGATGGGTAGGGCGGCGCCTGCTATTTAAGCAGGTGAGGGCAATGTGGCGCCCCGCCTGATTACTACTGTAGCCAGACGGTCGCCGCACATACCAGCCCAGGAAATCACTCTGGCATGCGCGCTTACAACAAGTATCATGAACACAGGCATTTCTATTAATGGATATATGAGTCTTTACATGATATATTATAAGAGTGAAGGCAGCGGAAAAGCTCTATCTAAGGCAGCATGGTCTTGGTGCGGCTCCAATCCACAGGGATCTGACTGGGTTACTCTCCTAGCCCGCAAACGCTCCGGCTCCTCGTCGACGGACGACAGATCCTTATGTGAACCTGGCCACATTGAAGGCCGCTGAGTACTTTTGAATGTACTCGCAAGCAAACCAAACTAACATATACACCAAGCAAAGCAATCCATGGCATTCAAGCATGCATTTGTTATTAGAGCATCATTAATTATCATGGCATAGCATGCCTATCTAGCAACATTAATCATTATGAAGTACAGTAAAGTAAAGCATATCAAGTAAATAATTCGTACTCCGAACATTCTCATGCTTCAATCTGACGTTGAACCAAATCCAATCCAAGTCTTTCGGTCATTCGACCATCACTTTCATAGCCATTCCATGGCCAACATATCATATCCCTGACATCATCTGATGTCTATGCATCTTCACTGTAAGTCTGATAAACTTACTCTCTTACGGGTTGTCCCACAACCCTCGGAATACTCATGAGTCGCTGAGTACTTCTGATCATAAGACGAGTTCTTCCATCATTATTATCATTGTTACGGTTGACCACCTAGTGAGGTCTGGACGGACTGTACAATACCGTGGACGCGGCTATTCGAATAGATTCTTACACTCTGCAGAGGTTGCGCACTTTACCCACACCATGGAGCACCTGACCTCGTGTTCCCATTCGGGTGGACCAGTGTTTCTCCAACGAAACCTGCCTAACCTGTGACTCCTCCATCGTACCACCGGCAATCATCCTCCCCCGGAGTCCTCCATCGTACCACCGACAAACATGGTGGTAACTATGTATGAGGTAACAACTGTGGAAACATAACAACCTATCTCCACATAACATCACAATGAGTCATTAGTGAAACAACATTTAAATGGCAAGTTATCACTTTACAAGTTCTAGCTGTAAGTTACGACCATCGGAACCCTTGCATAAAACCAGCAAAGAAACCAGTAGCCACCAGAACGGTCTTTACAACTCAGATCTGGGACATTACCGGAATAACTCAACCCCGGCTCAAGACGGCTGGAAAGCAGCTCAGAGCATGAGACGGTGTTGATAAAAAGAATGTAGCAGTTCCCTAAGACGGCCGGAAAATAGCTCAAAGCATAGGGTCACTACTACAGAAAGAAATTCAACAACTATCCGAGACGGCCGCAAAACAGCTCAGAACATGGCCAGTTGTTGAAAAGAGAACATAAAATCGGCATCCACCCCGAACGGCCGAAAGCAGCTCAGACACAGGCGTGGTGCCGTCATCGAAGAAAGTACAAACAAGGGTTCGTTAGAGTCACATACAGCCCACTACTACGTAGACAAGCATAAGTATACTAATTTAAACACGCAAGAATAACACAGAGTAACGCTTTAGGGCATATATCAGATGGTAGGCTTACCTGGGGTCGAAGAATACTCCGGGAAGAGGTGCGGAGAGTCCGCGGAAAGGATCGCCGAAAACCGTTCTCCCTCGGAGGGGGCTGATTAGAGGCAAGGGCACAATGGTCATTTTCACAGTGTGGAAACATTATGAAAATGATACCATCGGAACGGGCTCGATGAACTAAAGACGTGAGCATTGGTTTTACCTCAATCGGAGTTACGGGCACGAAGTTGTGGCCATTCGTTGTTTAGGCAGAAAAACAAATGGAAAATGTGTTGTTCTGCTGTTAACAGATGAACATTCACTATTTAGAGGTTTCGGCGCCGGCTGGGAAAAATGGAAAGCGTATTCGCGAGAATACGCCTTCGCTGCAGTGGTCGCGTACTCTCCGGAGTATGTCTCCACTTATCCTCGCTGGCTCCTCTCTCTCCTTGACAGGTGGGGTCGGGGCCCACCCGTCAGGTCCCCTTTCTCTCTCCTCCCGCCTGCCTTATTCCTCCTCTCCTTCTGCCCGATGCCGCGGCAGGGGCGCCTCCGCTCCGGTGGTTGCCGGTGCTCCCGTGGTTCCCTCGGGCGGGCGAGGGTATGGCTGCGGTCGCCGCCATGTGCCGCATCCAGTGGTGGAACCTGCGGCTGTCAGGGCGAGCTGTAAGAGCGGCGGCGAGCCATGGTAGAGGACGGCGGACTCGGGCAATGGCGAGGCTCCGGCGAGGGATAGGACAAGGCGAGGGTGCAGGGGTGGTCTACGGATATCGAGGAGCCCAATGGATGGTCTAGGGGAGGCGGGGAATGGCCGAATTGGTGGATTGGGCACGGAGGCCGTGGGTTAGCTCCGGCCGGATTTTGGTTCTCCGACGAGCGATTCGGCCGACCGCGTGCACAGGGGCGAGCTGGAGGGAAGGGAAAGAGTCTGGCGAGCTCGAGGATACCGGGGACGGCTCAGGCCATGGCTATTTATAGCCGTCCGAGGCGAGAGGATAGGCACGGCCGCCGTGGCGGCCTTATCAGCGCACTGGAGCTCCGATGACACGCGGAGGGAGGGCGCAATGTCCGCAGGGGCTCCAGGGAGGTGGAGAAGGCAGCAACAGCTCCGGGAGGGCTCGGGGAGGAAAGAGATAGAGGAAATCGACAACGACGGTCACGGGCAGAATAGTGGCGGAGCTCGTCACGGTGCGGCGAGGAAGATACTGGAGGGGGAAGCTAATGGAGGGGGTCAGCATGGACGTCGCGGAGCCACCAGACAGGCCCGGACGAGTGAAGGCTGGCCGGAGGTGACCGAACGGGGCTGACGAAGTGCAGAGCGCCATTTTGGTGCGCTCTCTGCGTGGTCACCAAGGGCACCACGTGTCCAGGGTACCGGATGGCTCTAGGACCTTGTCCAACACTCTCCTCGCTGCTCAAGTAGATAAGATATGAAGCTGGAATCAACTGGAAGGCTCTGGGGTGGGTGAAACTTGCAGAAGAAGATTCTGACAGCAAGGTGTTTGTAGAGATTTCTGGAGAGATCACTGAGTGAAATGAGCTGGTTCTTGGCATGGAGCAACGATCTACCAAGGTGACTACCCTGGTAAATTTTGGGGCCATTTGGATAAGAATTGAGGGCACTTGCTGTAGAATGGACCCCACTGGTCAGCAATGCAAACTTTGATGTGGCACTCACATACTAGCTTACATTGAGCTAAAATTTGGAGGAGGTGAGTGATTTGAACATATGAAGCCACTGTAAAAGTTTCATACCATTTGAGTACACCAAAATGGTACTTGCTTCACAGAGGTTCCAAATGGACAGAAACTTAGGAAAATTGCTGTGGAAGAATGGATAGATGGATTGAGCTGATTTTTGGTTTCCATGATTGATTTATCAATGTTAATCACCATGAAAAATTTCATCTCAAATAGACAAAGGAATGAAGCACTTCCTTTGCAATTTGCCCAACTGGACAGAATTTGCAAATGGATGTTGTGCTCAAAATTTGAACTATGGAACTTGGGTTCTTGATGGAAATGGTGAAGATATGGATAGGAGAAGCTCCCCAATTTATTTGGGATTCTTCCTGGCTATGAAAATGGTAGTTCCTTTAGAAACTGCCCAAAATGCAATATTGGCATTAAATAGGAAAATGCAATTTCCCTTATTTAATTATGGCCAATATTTTTATGGGAGCTCAATATGATCACAAAGAATATCTCCACAAGTTTTCATGAACTTTGGAGATGCATAGATGTTTTCCTGGATTTAATTCCTTTAACTGGCAGAAAAAGGAATTAATTATAAATGAAAAATATTGCAAATAACTTGGCAATATTTTTGCATATCCAGGGTTTATAGATGGAGGATGATCACTGGGAAAAGTTTGGAAGGCAACAAATCAAAGGAAATCGGGGTTCCTTTGTAAAGGAAGAGATCAGGGTTTCCCTTCCGATAACTCGGAAGGTAGGGTTTCGACCGCAAAACCCTGAGAATAGATCTGGGGTGGCAAGGTTGGACCAAAGATAATCTCTGGTTCAATAGGAAAGGCAAGGCTAAGTGACCATCTTCATATACCCAAGAGCTAGAGTCAAATCCCGCGAAGGAAAAATCCAAGAGTGAAAATCAGGGTGTTACAAACCTACCCCCCTTAAGAAAATTCCGTCCTCGAGATTTCTGGGCTTACCTCCCGGGGAAGGGGGAACTTACCTGTGTGCGACTTGGATCCATCAGCGGTCTTGTCTTCGTTGGTTCATTGACCTTTTAACTGCCTCTTCTGATGGACCAGGTGTTGTCTCTGCACACAACTTCCTTGAATCCTTCTCTTTCCTGACAGGTGTACCTCTTGTCCTAGTAGTGGTGTTGTTGGGTGGGGTAGCGGGTGATACCAACAGACAACTCGGTTTTCTTGATCTAGAAGCAACTGCTTTGGTTTTTATTGCGATACTTCGTACCCTGACTGTCATGGGCAAGACATCATTCCCTAGTACCAGGCTCACGTGCTCGTATGGCCTTGAGTGAGTGGGAGTGGCTATCTTTTGCCGTGTCAGAATGCTCAATCTGGCTGTGGGTTCCGTACTGACATTTCCTTTTGTCTTCGGCATTCTGACTTTGTCCTTGGGTGATCCACAATTCAAGGGATAACATGACCGAGCTATTGCTGCTATATCCCCAACTGAGATGTCAGGCATGATCACAAAGTAATCATAGACAGTAATCTCTTACTCCAATGATGTCATGATGTTTATGAGATGTTGATGATAATGTGCTTTGAGCCATTCTATCTGAATGTCTGGTTTCAAACTTTGTTGCTTGTGGAAATAGTTCTGTCATATATAGCATCTGTAGTCCTTGCTATAACCACTGAGCTGACATAGTATGGCTGTCATTCGGTGTATCTTTCGGAGCATAGCCTCTTATCTTGGTTGATGGCCCATATTCATGATGAGTGCGGCATGCTGGCTGCATTGTTGTGGCCGCATATGCAAGAGTCTGACAAGGATTGGTAATACCACTCTGTCCGTGAATCTGTATCTTGCTGACCGTCACGGAGGTTGTTTGTTCACAACTTCTTTGTTCTTGAGGATTCCTTTGATGGACTTGTCATGTCCTGCCAATACGTCTCTTTGATTGTTTTTCCGGCTTGTCGGGCTTGTTCTCACAACTTGCTCTTGCATATTTCATAGGGGTTGCTGTGCTCATATTCCTTTTTAAATATGGGGCCAATGTTTCTCTGAACATAGTGTTTCCCGTGTACGAGTGGCTCGCATGAACTGATCCACTGGACTGTATGCTCACAACATATGCAGGTGTAGGATAACTCCTTTCATATCCATTGAGTTCTGAGGCGGGTGTGCGTCCAGACTAATTCATGCTCCTGACAAGATTGTTGTGGGCATGATGGCGTGTTGAAGAAGGCTGAATTCCTTATGCTCGAAGCTTCTGCCAGGCTAGCGTACTGAAGAAGGCTGGGTATCATATCCCAGAAGTTTTTCCCTCATGTGTTTTGCTGAGGAAGGTCAAGTGCCTTATGTTGGAAGTCTTCCGCGGTAGCACGCTGTGGGAGATGGAGTGTCGTACTCCAGAAGATTTTCTTATCAAGTGGCGTACCAAGGAAGATTGGCAGTCTAGTATCTTGCGAAGGAAGGCTGGGTTCCTTATACTAGAAGCCTTTCTCTATGTACGTAGTCGGATCTATGGCCAATTCTGGCTTCCTTCTGAAGTATCCGGAATTTTACCCATAGCGGAGCCAAAACTTAGTATAGGCCATACTTTGACTAAAGATATTCTGTTGTCATGCACATCACTTGTCCTTCTGCTGGTCTGGTCATTGCTGCTGTAAAGGTTGCACAACTGATGCAGACTTCATATCGTTAATTAATCCGGAATACCCTTTGTATTCAAACAAGTGTTGCCGATAATAAGCAGTTGACGGATAATTCCATTCGGTTTAGTTGAGCTTCTAAGCATGTGAAGTTCTCATTGATTCTGAGCCACTGCAAACTCATCCATATTCCTTGCAAACCTGGTTACTGTGCCTAGAAATTTGTATTTGCATCGGTGAGCTCCAAGATATGCTTTGCAATTTGTACCAACGTGCCAGAGTTTTGTTGCTGCTCTTGGCACATTCACATTCTCGAAATATGTCTTCGGTGGGTAATAAATGATTCTTGAGTCCGTTGAGAAAAGACCCGGTTCACCTCACTGACTGAAATAGTCCTTGTGTCGCAGACGAAATCCTTACTGATATTCATTCTTGGTAACTCATCTGACTGCTCCTTAGGCGTGATCCGTTCTGAGGCAAACTCTCTCAGGTATATTATGGCCTTGTCTGTTGCACATAGATTCTGCTTCTGACCCATCCTTCGTCCTTGACAAATCCAGTATTGCTATTCTGAATACCAGGCAGTTGGCTTGGCTTGACTCTTGCTGAATTGGGATTATTGGGTATTATCCCAGTTGTATGCTGGTCTTCTTGACGGCACTTGCGGATGGATCCAGTCGGAGCGAAGAAACGGAACCGACAAAAGAAACAAGAACCGCGAAAACCAAAAACAAATAAAGCTCAAATTTTGCGGACCTTACACACGTGGCTGAGGATTCACTAGTATAACTAATATAGCGCACTCGATGCACCTCTAAGGATTTAGAAGCGAAACCACACAATGCTCCTAGCAGCACTGGTGTCAAGCTCCTGCTACTTCCTTAGGGAACATCAAACTCGACACACGACCATAGCCAAAATGGCTTAGTCAATGATCCTAGGTTATCAGGGAGAAGATGGAATTTATAAGCGTTTCCCAAAGGAAACTAGATTTAAGAAGAGAAATGCCATGGCTAGCAAGCAGGGTAGGGATATCTGGTTTACCTAGGGGTTCAGGGCTCACGGGTCATTGCCTGGTGCGAACATTTCACACCAGAGGCAAAGGCCACGAGGGTTGGGGTCTGATGGAGCCAAAACCTATGGGGTTGCCTTATGATCAATAGTAGCCGTTCCTGTTTGGCAAAGATGGCTAAAATCCATCTGGGCTTTCTACTGAGCACAAGACAATGAAGTCTGGCTAGGGTAACCTATAGTCAGCCTGGCCGCTCTGATACCATCCGTTGTGGAGCCCCGCCTGATTACCACTGTAGCCAGACGATCGCCGCACATACCAGCCCAGGAAATCACTCTGGCATGCGCGCTTACAACAAGTATCATGAACACATGCATTTCTATTAATGGATATATGAGTCTTTACATGATATATTACAAGAGTGATGGCAGCGGAAAAGCTCTATCTAAGGCAGCATGGTCTTGGTGCAGCTCCAATCCACAGGGATCTGACTGGGTTACTCTCCTAGACCACGAACGCTCCGGCTCCTCGTCGACGGATGACGGATCCTTATGTGAACCTGGCCACATTGAAGGCCGCTGAGTACTTTTGAATGTACTCGCAAGCAAACCAAACTAGCATATACACCAAGCAAAGCAATCCATGGCATTCAAGCATGCATTTGTTATTAGAGCATCATTAATTATCATGGCATGGCATTCCTATCTAGCAATATTAATCATTATGAAGTACAGTAAAGTAAAGCATATCAAGTAAATAATCCATACTCCGAACATTCTCATGATTCAATCCGACGTTGAACCAAATCCAATCCAAGTCTTTCGGTCATCTGACCATCACTTTCATAGCCATTCCATGGCCAACATATCATATCCCTGACATCATCCGATGTTTATGCATCTCCACTGTAAGTCTGATAAACTTACTCTCTTACGGGTTGTCCCACAACCCTCAGAATACTCATGAGTCGCTGAGTACTTCCGATCATAAGACGAGTTCTTCCATCATTATTATCATTGTTACGGTTGACCATCTAGTGAGGTCTGGACGGACTGTCCAATACCGTGGACGCGGCTATTTGAATAGATTCTTACACTCTGCAGAGGTTGCGCACTTTACCCACACCATGGAGCACCTGACCTCGTGTTCCCATTCGGGTGGACCAGTGTTTCTCCAACGAAACCTGCCTAACCTGTGACTCCTCCATCGTACCACCGGCAATCATCCTCCCCTGGAGTCCTGCCCTGGGTGGCCCCTATGTCACCTCGTGACACCTGCCACCGTCGTGGCCAAACAACTGTCCCAAACGGGGACTCCCGGGTTAAACAATCAACTGGGCTCACAAGGTTATCGCCGCCTACCGAGCCAGGGTAGCGCGCACGCATAACCTTCCCTATTTGGTTGTACAGATAAAAGAGCACGCGATCATACCAAGTCAAGGCCATCCCATACCGGCAAATGTGGCTGCACGGGTAAGTCCGGACAGGTGACTCTGGATCAACCGACTAGGTTTAGCTTTAGCAGGTACTTAGCAAGCATGGTTGTTTATCATTAATAACTTAACATGGTGGTAACTATGTACGAGGTAACAACTGTGGAAACATAACAACCTATCTCCACATAACATCACAATGAGTCATTAGTGAAACAACATTTAAATGGCAAGTTATAACTTTACAAGTTCTAGCTGTAAGTAACGACCATCGGAACCCTTGCATAAAACCGGCAAAGAAACCAGTAACCACCAGAACGGTGTTTACAACTCAGATCTGGGACATTACCGGAATAACTCAACCCCGGCTCAAGACGGCTGGAATGCAGCTCAGAGCATGAGACGGTGTTGATAAAAAGAATGTAGCAGTTCCCTAAGACGGCCGAAAAATAGCTCAGAGCATAGGGTCACTACTACAGAAAGAAATTCAACAACTATCCGAGACGGCCGCAAAACAGCTCAGAACACGGCCAGTTGTTGAAAAGAGAACATAAAATTAGCATCCACCCCGGACGGCCGAAAGCAGCTCAGACACAGGCGTGGTGCCGTCATCGAAGAAAGTACAAACAAGGGTTCGTCAGAGTCACATACAGCCCACTACTACGCAGACAAGCATAAGTATACTAATTTAAACACGCAAGAATAACACAGAGCAATGCTTTAGGGCATATATCAGATGGTCGGCTTGCCTGGGGTCGAAGAATACTCCGGGAAGAGGTGCGGAGAGTCCGCGGAAAGGATCGCCGGAAACCGTTCTCCCTCGGAGGGGGCTGATTAGAGGCAAGGGCACAATGGTCATTTTCACAGTGTGGAAACATTATGAAAATGATACCATTGGAACGGGCTCGGTGAACTGAAGACGTGAGCGTTGGTTTTACCTCAATCGGAGTTACGATCGCGAAGTTGTGGCCGTTCGTTGTTTAGGCAGAAAAACAAATGGAAAATGTGTTGTTCTGCTGTTAACAAACGAACGTTCACTATTTAGAGGTTTCGGCGCCGGCTGGGAAAAATGGAAAGCGTATTCGCGAGAACACGCCTTCGCTGTAGTGGTCGCGTACTCTCCGGAGTATGTCTCCACTTATCCTCGCTGGCTCCTCTCTCTCCTTGACAGGTGGGGTCGGGGCCCACCCATCAGGTCCCCTTTCTCTCTCCTCCCGCCTACCTTCTTCCTCCTCTCCTTCTGCCCGACGCCGCGGCAGGGGCGCCTTCGCTCCGGTGGTCGCTGGTGCTCCCGTGGTTCCCTCGGGCGGGCGAGGGTATGGTTGCGGTCGCCGGCGTGCGCCGCATAAAGTGGTGGAACCTGCGGCTGTCGGGGCGAGCTGTAAGAGCGGCGGCGAGCCATGGCAAAGGGCGGCGGACTCGGGCAATGGCAAGGCTCCGGCAAGGGATAGGACAAGGCGAGGGTGCAGGGGTGGTCTACGGATATTGAGGAGTCCAGTGGATGGTCTAGGGGGAGCGGGGAATGGCCGGAGTGGTGGATTGGGCACGGAGGCCGTGGGTTAGCTCCGGCCGGATTTTGGTTCTCCGGTGAGCGATTCGGCCCACCGTGAGCACAGGGGCGAGCTGGAGGGAAGGGAAAGAGGCTGGCGAGCTCGAGGATGCCGGGGAGGGCTCAGGCCGCGGCTATTTATAGCCGTCCGAGGTGAGAGGATAGGCAAGGCCGCCGTGGCGGCCTTATCAGTGCACTGTAGCTCCCGCGACACGCGGAGGGAGGGCGCGATGTCGGCAGGGGCTCCAGGGAGGTGGAGAAGGCAGCAGCAGCTTCGGGAGGGCTCGGGGAGGAAGGGGACAGAGGAAAACGACGACGGCGGTCATGGGCAGAACAGTGGCGGAGCTCGTCGTGGCGCGGCGAGGAAGATAATGGAGGGGGAAGCTGCTGGAGGGGGTCGGCGTGGACGTCGCGGAGCCACCAGACATGCCCGGACGAGCGAAGGCTGGCCGGAGGTGACCGAACGGGGCTGACGAAGTGCAGAGCGCCATTTTGGCGCGCTCTGTGCATGGTCACCATGGGCACCGCGTGTCCAGGGCACCGGATGGATCTAGGACATTGTCCAACACTCTCCTCGCTACTCAAATAGATAAGATATGAAGCTGGAATCAACTGGAAGGATCTGGGGTGGGTGAGACTTGCAGAAGAAGATTCTGACACCAAGGTGTTTGTAGAGATTTCTGGAGAGATTACTAAGTGAAATGAGCTGGTTCTTTGCATGGAGCAATGATCTACCAAGGTGACTACCTTGGTAAATTTTGGGGCCATTTGGATAAGAATTGAGGGCACTTGCTGTAGAATGGACCTCACTGGTCAGCAATGCAAACTTTGATGTGGCACTCACATACTAGCTTACATTGAGCTAAAATTTGGAGGAGGTGAGTGATTTGAACATATGAAGCCACTGTAAAAGTTTCATATCATTTGGGTACACCAAAATGGTACTTGCTTCACAGAGGTTCCAAATAGACAGAAACTTAGGAAAATTACTGTGGAAGAATGGTAGATGGATTGAGTTGATTTTTGGCTTCCATGATTTATTTATCAATGTTAATAACCATGAAAAATTTAAGCTCAAATAGATAAAGGAATGAAGCACTTCCTTTGCAATTTGCCCAACTGAACAGAATTTGCAAATGGATGTTGTGCTCAAAATTTGAACTATGGAACTTGGGTTCTTGATGGAAATGGTGAAGATATGGATAGGAGAAGCTCCACAATTTATTTGGGATTCTTCCTGGCTACCAAAATGGTAGTTCCTTTAGAAACTGCCCAAAATGCAATATTGGCATTAAATAGGAAAGTGCAATTTCCCTTTTTTTAATTATGGCCAATATTTTTATGGGAGCTCAATATGATCACAAAGAATATCTCCACAAGTTTTCATGAACTTTGGAGATGCATAGATATTTTCCTGGATTTAATTCCTTTAACTGGCAGAAAAAAGAATTAATTATAAATAAAAAATATTGCAAATAACTTGGCATTATTTTTGCATATCCAGGGTTTATAGATGGAGGATGATCACTGGGAAATGTTTGGAAGGCAACAGACCAAAGGAAATCGGGGTTCCTTTGTAACGGAAGAGATCAGGGTTTCCCTTCCGATAACTCGGAAGGTAGGGTTTCGATCGCAAAACCCAGAGAACAGATCTGGGATGGCAAGGTTGGACCGGAGATAATCTCTGGTTGGATAGGAAAGGCAAGGCTAAGTGACCATCTGCATATACCCAAGAGCTAGAGAAATCCGATAACACCGAGAAAAAAGACGAGAGTCAAATCCCGCGAAAGAAAAATCCAAGAGCGAAAACCAGGGTGTTACAGGCGAGCTCCGCTAAGTGGGACTAAAGTTAGATTTCGGTCGGCGCTGCGCGTACGTAGGCGCCATTTGGGCCGCCTGTCTCTGGTCGTCCAGACGGGCCGAAAGGGGCGTTTGTTGCCGCCCAGCGGCAACTTTTGTTTTTTTACTTTCGAAAAAATAAAATGTAACAAATATTTGAGTGCATGCAAATTTGTTTGAATTGTTTTATTTGGTTTTAAAAATATATTAAAATAGAAGTATTATTGATTTTTTATAACCATATTGTTTTAATGTAATGAGTTATATTCATGTACATGTCAATGATAAAAAATTAAAATGATTTAAAATACATTTTTCTTACGAACGAATTAGACTTCATCAGATGTATGTTTTATGCAAAGTCCATTTTATAGTATGTATAGTAATATATTTATAGTATATTGTTAAATATATTTATAGTATGTTTTTAAACGTATTTCAATATTTATAGTATGTTTATAAATATATATTTCTAGTACATTTTTATATATGTGTGTTTCTCCGTTGAGTGGTTTCAAGGCCGAGAAAACCCATGAAAAACAATGAAGCGTCCATAAGGCACGAAACTTGGCGTTGAACGGCGTGACGTGACCCGGAAAAAATTTGGGTTCGGTTCAAGGGTGTAGAAAATAAAAATACCTAGTAGTAATGTCCTGATATATCTAATTTGACCTCACATAACTGTCACAGAACGACAGTTGTGTAAAGTCAAATCAAATATATCATGACATTATTACTAGTTATCTTACCTGGCTGTAGGAACGCGGCTATTTAAGCCGGTGTGGAGCTCTTTCGGCGGACGAGGTGGGACTAAACAAGCCTCCCCGCGCCGCTCTGCTGTCCCCCCGCCCCTCCCTCCCCGCGCCGTTTATGGGCCTCATAAGGCGCGAGCGCCGTCAACCGCATGCACGCACGCCGTTAGTGGCCCTGCTCATGTAATAATTTATTTATTTTTATACTTTATATTTTGTATATATGTAGATACAGTATTTTTAATTACGAAACGATTTATACTTCATAAGTTGCCAAGTTTTATGTGTACTTTAATGAGTTTTACGTTGTATGTAAACTCCTTTTTATGAATTGTAGTATTAGTGTGCAATATTTTTAGAGTATGTATATGAGAAAAATTAATAATTTAATATGTGCGTTTATTAGGGAGTGTGTTTCGGTTTCAGAGCCAGGAAAATCGTAGAAAATTCTCGGAGGTTCGAAAAGGCCCGAAACTTGACATGCTTGCTTGCCATGACTGTTAAAACCTATGAAAAAAACTTGGGTCCATTTGAAGGATGTCGAAAAAAACCTCCCTCGGGACGGGGCCTTCGCTCCTTACCAGAACGGCGTGCGCAGAGAAAGGTCATTTTTTGGTCATCTTCAGAACGACCCCAAGTTTTGCGAGAGGGTAGGCATGCCCACCGTAGGACCACACGCAAAATTGCATCGTGTTCCGACAACATACTCATGTCGCGTCACGTCCGGGGAGTGTTTTACAGTTTCAGAGCCGGGAAAATCGTAGAAAATTCTCGGAGGTTCGAAATGGCCCGAAACTTGGCATGCTTGCTTGCCATGACTGTACAAACCTATGAAAAAAATTGGGCCCATTTGAAGGATGTCGAAAAAACCTCCCCGAAATTTTGCATGCATGCTTGTGTTGGACACTGTAGCATGTGAAAAAAAATGGCGCCGTTTCATGACTTTGCGAAAGAGAACACCTCGCGACTGCCTGTCCCCCCCTAACCGATACCCGTGGGTTGTATGGCAACTACATGTGGACATGGACGTATTGTACCCAACTTTTGCATGCGCATGTGAGTGACCTTCACCGCCCCCCACGCAAAATTTCAATGGAATCGGAGTACGAACGGACGTTGCGTCACGTCTGGAGACCGTTTTTGTGTATTTTCACAGAGAAAATCATAGGAAATGCATCGACTGTCGAAACGCACCGAAATTTTGCATGCGTGCTTGTGTTGGACACTGTAGCAAGTGAAAAAAATTTGCACCGTTTCATGACTTTGCGAAAGAGAACACCTCGCGGCTGCCCGTCCCCCCCTAACCGATACCTGTGGGTTGTACGGCAACTACATGTGGACATGGACGTATTGTACCCAACTTTGCATGCGCGTGTGAGTGACCTTCATCGCCCCCCACGCAAAATTTCAACGGAATCGGAGTACGAACGGACGTTGTGTCACGTCCGGAGACCGTTTTGTGTATTTTCACGGAGAAAATCGTAGGAAATGCATCGACTGTCAAAACGCACCGAAATTTTGCATGTGTGCTTGTGTTGGACACTGTAGCATGTAAAAAAATGGCACCGTTTCATGACTTTGCGAAAGAGAACACCTCGCGGCTGCCCGTCCCCCCTAACCGATACCTGTGGGTTGTACGGAAACTACATGTGGACATGGACGTATTGTACCCAACTTTTGCATGCGCGTGTGAGTGACCTTCACCACCCCCCACACAAAATTTCAACGGAATCGGAGTACGAACGGACGTTGCGTCACGTCCGGAGACCGTTTTTGTGTATTTTCACGGAGAAAATCGTAGGAAATGCATCGACCGTCGAAACGCACCGAAATTTTGCA
This sequence comes from Thinopyrum elongatum, assembly GCA_011799875.1. Classification (NCBI taxonomy): domain Eukaryota; kingdom Viridiplantae; phylum Streptophyta; class Magnoliopsida; order Poales; family Poaceae; genus Thinopyrum; species Thinopyrum elongatum. Next base: position 52,278,582 of record CM022300.1, read on the forward strand.
TGCGTGCTTGTGTTGGACGCTGTAACATGTGAAAAAAAATTGCACCGTTTCATGACTTTGCGAAAGAGAACACCTCGCGGCTGCCCGGTTTTGTGTGTTTTCACGAAGATAATCATAAGTGGGGGGCGGTCAACGCCCTGCTGGCGGCGCTGAATGGCATCGAGGGTGGGCGGTATCGGGCCGGCCCAGTCGGCGCCCACGCCGTTTTGTTTGTTTTTTCCTTTTCATCGCCGTATACTGCCGCGCACGGCAAAACCCTACCCCCACTCGCCCCTCGTACGCCGCCCCGTGCCCTTCATCGCCCTTCGTGGCAACGTGCCCTTCATCGCCCACTGCCGTGCATCGCCTCGCTGTTGCCGCAAGGCGGCCTCGTCCGAGTGACGTCCACGCCGTTCCTCGCCGCTGGTCTTGGGACGCCCAAGAGCCGTCGGCACATCTCGCCAACATACGGCTGCCCACTTTCCCACTGCCACAGCCAATACTCGCCGTGTGTCGCCCGGTTCAAGGTGAAATTTTTCCGCCTCGTACAGTTTCTGCTCGTGGTATTGCATAGTTATATATATTAATGGGTAAAAAAAAATTGGCATGCTGTATGGACATCGATGGTGTGATTCCATGTTCCATAGAGAAGTGGATAAGTCTCGTTGAGAAATTAACAACCGCTCAGCGATTTAGGTTCTACGAAACAATCTTGCAAGAGATGTTGGTCATTCCATCATTGCAAATGAGAGATTTTTTGCTGCATTTTATGATAAAAGGTTTTAACACAAGCAGTAAAAAATTCATGATACAAGAAGAATCTGGCAGTAAAGGTCTTATTTCACTTCGACCGGACAACGTGTTTTCAATATTTGGGTTTAAGAATGAAGGTGCGGATGTTTTTGGAGTTCTTGCCACGGAAGGAAAGAGTTTAATAAAGAAAATTCCTATTCAGTACGTTAACAAAAAAAATGGTCAGATATTGATAGATGACTTGATCCAAAAAATTGTGAGGAATAAATCCGCCGACGATGAGTTTCTTCGGATGGCTGTTCTTGTTTTGTTGGGGACTATTATTGCACCGATGTCGGATGTTTCCATACCAAAGGGTTGGTGGATGACGTGAAGCGGATCAGCAAGTTGAACTTCAATGCGTTCACTTTGCGAACTTGTTTGACGGAGATCCGTAAGGTTTTGCAGGATGGCCGTGTTAGGCATTGGCCATCTGGCAACCTAGCCCTAATCCAGGTATGGTATTAATTAATGCTATTTACTATTCGTTCATTTTATGCGTGTCTAATTTTTTCTGTCATTTCTTTTGTAGTACTTATATTGGGAAAAGGTGCAGCCAACCACCGGCCCCAAATATGACCCGTTGTCATTGCAAAGTCCCCTAATGAAAAACTGGACAGAATCTAGAGCGGAGAAACGAGACAAGTACGACCTGGACAATGGTCGTGGTCATGGATTGGTAATATTTTAATGTATATTTAACTATATTTTGATGGTGCATTCAAATTGTAATGTACTTATTATTGCATGAAATACTGACTTTGCAGATAGATGATTGCATTACGAACGAGTATAGAATGAAAAAACTTGCAGATCAACAAGTTGAAAGCAGTAAGAAACCTAGTAGCCGAAAGTCATCCGTTTTGGGAAAGAGAAAAGTGGATAGTGTCTCCGAGGTCCCCGCTAACCTAAAGCCTTTTATGGACCGGATTATGAATGATATGAAGGAAATTCGTAAGGAATTGGTTCGTATGCCAGAGTTATGCGCACAGGTAACAATTGGGTAATTCTGGTATGCACTGTATTAAATTCGTGAACTTGACGAAAAATTATAACATGTTAATCTGCTTACTTTTGCAGAGATTGTTAGAGAAAATAAATAAAACAGGTGTGCGGTACAAACCAGGGACAATGGCAGAGGAGGAAGAAAATCTGTTTGGATAGAATAGTGAATCCAGGTATGAAAACAAGTGTCCTAATAAAGAATTTCCGTACAATGACATGCACACACCTGATGGCCCAAAGGGCAGTGGGAATTATGATTTGAATTCTGAAGGAGGGGATTCATTCAAACTCACTAGTGGTCACTTGAGTAGCTATAAGGGTGACAAGGATGATCCTATAGATGTCCCAGAGAAGTCAGAAAAAAATGAGGCATCGTCTTTAAGAACAGATGAAATTGCATCAACGAGGAGATGGGCAGTGGAACCAAAAGAGCAAGAAGTGTCACAGGGCATGTCAGATGATAATAGCGAGATAGCAGAGAAGAAGGAGGAGATTCTAGGGAAGCGAAGGCGGACTATGTCAGAAATCTTCTTATATTCAAAAGACTCCAAAAAAATGTGCGAAACATTCCACGAAAACGAGTAAGTTAAACACGGTATGATTATTTCTTTCATAATTCTATATTCAAAATTTTTACCATAACCTTATTGACTTGTGTTGTAGAACTATTTAATGAAACAAGCCCTCGGTTTGATCATTCTGTGGATGATGTGGTGAGTGCGGCTGTGAAGTACATGAAAGCGTACGAGCACTCACCAAAACATAAGAACCATGAAATATTCAACAATGATAAAGATGAAGGACTATCTGCGGCAAGAGCTTGCCAGATAATTAACCATACATGGTTATCCGGTGATGTATGTACTTTAATTGTCATGGTTATTTTTATGTGCTAAATAAAATGCATCCATATTAAATTTCCTCATATATTTCAGGTAATTGACGCTTATGCGACATACATTTCAGATTCAAGTATCGCCGCCGACAGGTATCTTGTACCTACACATAGGTCTTACTGGTTACTGCACACTCGCCCGACTTTAGTCAGACCAGACAAGTCGGTAGACGATACGGAGGGTTTAGCACATGCAAATGAACCTCTGAACAGATGCATGACAGAATATTTTGCAAAACCTAAGGTACCTTTTGCAATGTAGAATTGTTTTTACATGACTAGCATATGTGAAAGGCGAGCTTACTAAACATATTTGAATTATCATACAGGCTTATTTTGCTCTAAATAAGGATAATAACCATTGGATTACATGTGTTATGCATACCGGAAAGAAAGAGTTTTAAGTTCTTGATTCATTGATGGGGGAAGAAAGTTCTGAATCTACCACGAAACTCGTTGAAAATTTTGTAAGTTTCTTAATCATGTGTGTACAATTAAGCCTACCATTTGTTTACCGTATGTACTCAACGTGTTTGTATCATTTGTTTTTATTTTCAGAGAGAACAACTAGCAGGAGATATCCAAGATGCAAATGATAGTGCAATTATGTCGTTCCCGGATGTGTCGGCATGGCCTATTGTCTCGTACGACATGCCTCAACAAGAAGATGGATGAGTTGCATGTTGCATGTGCTTTCAAAATACATTAATTGATTTAGTGGTGTCCTACGTAACATGCTTCGAATATTGCACTTTTGGTTTTCGAGCACAGGAACTCATGTGGGTTGTTCCTCCTTCGTTGTTTTCAATACTAGGACGGAGAAAAATTCAGAAGCGTTTTTTCTCAGGTGGGTATATTTTGCGTATGAAAAATTATTACATCATACTATATCAAAGTGTTGAAATTAAAATCATTTTCATTGTTTTTCAGGAATCTATTGATAGTTTGAGAGAAAGAATGATAGCTGGAATTATTTTGTCAACAGAAAATAAGCTTACACAAGTGAAGAACAAAGTTATTCGACTTGCAAAGAAGAAAAAGAAATAAAAATCTCACGCGAGAGTACTACGCGGGCTTCGATTTTATTTGAATGCTTATGAAACATGATTGAATATTGTGTGTGGATGTTATATTTATTTCTTGTGTGAGTTTTAAACATTTTTCACATGTCAAGATTATGTCGCGTGACTGATTTATTTAACGTACATTCTAAATATTTTTAATTTACAAATTTATTTTATATTTTGCATATGAATGAGCGTTGACGTTTTATAATTTTTATCAACGCGTATTTCTCGTTTTTACGTCAGTCCGCGCGCCGGCCGCCTGAGATTGCAGTCGCCGCCTCCACGGGGCTGCGCCCTACCACACCCGCCGGCCCACCCGCTGCCCGCGGTCCCGCACCGTAATACCAACCCACCTGCGCCCCCCTGGCCCCGCGTCGTAATACCGGCCCATCTGCGTCCCCCGTGGTCCGCGCGCCGTGGTTTAGTACCACCTCGCCGAGCGAGTCAGCCACCTACCGGCTTATATACCCGCCGCCCCCGCCTTAGATCAGATACCGATTAGTTTACCGCCGACGCGCCCAGACTTGAACGCCCCGTTGCGTCGGCTGCCGCGACTGACGGCCCAGGGGCGGTTACTTTTTTTTTTAAGATTTGAAGCAACCGGCGGCCGTAAAACGCCTCCGATCGCCCAACATGATCTATACATCTTATCATATATTCTAAAGTAAAAATGTGTATATCACATATCATATTAAAAAACAATGACTATAGTGCCAACAAATATATATTCTAAAGTAAAAATGTGTATATCACATATCATATTAATAACAACGACTATAGTGCCAACAAATATGACATAAGTAAACACCGATTACAAATCTCCTGTAGCGATGTGCCAGAAAAAATTTATAAGTAGAATTCTTTATTACAACCAAATAAAACATCAACTCTATTGAAGAACTTGTTTCACTTATTCAAACAATCTGTGCTATCATCATCATGCCATGTTCCTGCATAGAAAGACCATAATATATGTAAAAAATTCTTAAACAATAAACTAAACAACAAAAGTACGTTAAAGAAACGTATCCACATACTTAGGATTCATAGGACAATTGTTCTTGAAATGACCTTTTGTTCTGCATAAACTGCATAGGCGTTCAGGAGGTTTCTCATTGAAACCTTTAGGTCTACCATTTTTAGTCACGCCAGGTTCCTTACCACAGCCTTTGTTATTCTGCCCTTTCGGTGCTCCTTTCGTAGAAACTTTATGTGGATTACCAACAAACACATAATCTCGATTCAGCACAAAAGCATCATCATCCGCAACCCTATGCTGTCTCACATATTCTTCCTCCTCAATGTCCTTGTTCGCTATTACATCCTCCAGAGCAGCCTTCAGTTTGTCAAATAGAAATGGTTTATGACATGCTGCATGAGATGCTTCCGCAGACAAAATAGTCAACTCACTGTACTTAGTTCTCTCCTCAGTACCTGCCCATCCCCATGCAAAGAGATCGCTAGTGCGCTTCACGGGCAGTCCACCTCTAGCATTTTTGGTGAATCTTCGCAGCACTAAGCACTTAGGTAAGTCCTTCATGTTCAACCTGGCCAAAACATAAAGAACATGCTTGCATGGGAGACCTTTACGATTCATACTATCACAACTGCACTTCACTGTTTCTTCTGAGTTACTAGGTGTATAGTCCACTTTGAATCTCAGATGGCTGTTATTTTTCCATGCCACTATGAATCTCTGACTGACGGCTCCACTGAGTCTATCTACGATCTCAAGATCCGCTGCCTTCTTCATATCTTGCTGCAAGGGGTAAAAGTTCACCGCAGTGAAGTCACGGGCAGCGGCTTTATCAATGTATTTGAACTCATCGAGTACTACTACCGGGAGTGTCTGTGTGGCCATGCAGTCATCGTATGACTCGTTTTCACGGAGCCGAACAATGCAGTTCTCATAATGCACAACCATATCAACAATTGTCATGCCAGAGTCAAGATGCATATGAAGGCAAGAGTTCAGACTCTCGCTCCTCTGGTTACTCCGCATACCAAGGAAGAACCCACCGGTGAGATATGACGCAGCCCAAAGCCTTTTCTTCCTGTACATCCTACGCAACCATGTTTCAGTTTTCTCCGACTCCCATTTAGCTTTAAAAGCTGCCCATCTCACCTCAAACTCATCATGTGTAGTAGCATAGTAAATAAGAGACCTGAACTCCTTAAGGGACTTGTGGTGAAGGTGTTTCTGCATGTTCTTCTCTATATGCCACGAACAAGTCGATGCCACACGTCCGTAAGGACCTTCCAGATGGCCCTTATCATGGTTGCGTCTCCATCAGTAATTACAGACCTTGGCTTCTTCTGACAGTGAGCTCTCAAGAAGGTCTGCAGCACCCAAACATATGTATCTTCGGTCTCATCTGACACAACAGCACAACCGAACACAGTGGTGCAACGATGATTGTTTAGACCAACAAAAGGTATGAATGGCATTCCGTACCTATTCATCTTATACGTGTTGTCGAATACGGTTACATCACCGAAGTCAAGGTAATCCTGACATGACTGAGAATCACACCGGAACAGGTTCTTAAGCTTGCCTTCTGCGTCAACAGTGTGCTCAAAAAAAATATTCTGGATCCCTCGCCTTTCTGGTCATCATGATCCCAATCGTAGTGTCCGCATCACCCTTTGCTAGCAACTTCATTTTCTCCCTATAGCACATGTTATAAAGCTTCCTCCTCCCGAAACCAGCCTTCGCATATGATCCATACCTACTAACGAAGTTGTCAAAAATCATATGTTTTCTGATCCCAGCACCTGCCATTGCTAAGATCTCGAGCTTCTGATATTCCTTTATATGATTATGAGACGGGAGATATGTAACTTCGTCCGGTCTATCAAGAATGTGACTATGATCATCGCTGAAACTGCTGACATACCAAATGGAGCGCTCTCTATCAAGCTTCACAGTTAGATGGGCCTCACAATAACACCGACTCTCCGGTCTCAGCCTACGCTTGCTCCCTTCTATGGTACAAAACTTGGCCTGTCGTTTCCCAGCCCTCGAACAGAGGAACCTCCTCAAGCGCTTAGGTGCGTCGACACCCTTCGCGTATTTCAAGTTGTCCCTCCTAATGCTGAATCCACGCTTTTTCGCATAGTCGTTATAGAAATCATATGCCTCCACTTCTGACCTGAACGTCGTGGCCATCACCATCCAATGCATGTCCAGTGAGTCTTGCTAGTATTCATCGTAGCCAATGTCAAAATTACACTCATCACCATTGGCATCCTCATCGTTTCCGCATGGGCCACCAACGTCTCCCTGGAAAAAAATACAAACAACCTTATATGTCAGTAAGTTGTTGTATCAGGACTATCATATATATTCACTTTGCACTATTTACTTTGCTCGAGCTGTCATTATAAGATGCATCGACATCATTTTGGTCATTGGCATCATCGAATATATTCCACTCATAGTACCCTTCCACATCCATCTACGCAAATTTTAAATATGATATGTAAGATTTGATGCGTTTGTCATGTCACTTTAAACTAACATGCATAATTTTAAACTTACATGGCTATCGCTTTCAGCATCTGAATCATCTACATCCATATCCTCATTGTCATCATCCCCACCTACCTGTGCAAAGTCAAACAAGTACATGTTAGTGTCATCGCGGTTGCTTGTATTTAATATGCTTGACAACAGGCAGACCACTTACATTGCCACTGTAAGACTCTTCCAAACTCATATAATTTTCCGGGTCATGTTCGTCTACATCCAATGACAATGATCCGTCCTCGCTACCCCCATCATCACCGTCATATCCGATTTCCGCCTCCATCTATACACGTTCATATATAATCTCAGATCCATTCAAACACCACGTAACATCGTCGCAACTAAAATCCGTTTTTAAATCACTATGACAAGGGCTCGTGTACCTCGTTGCCGCCGTCAGACATGAAAAAAGCGTTGATATTGGTCGGTGACGAAGGCGTGAGGGCGAACAGCACGCGGAGCAGACGACGGTAGCGGCGTCAGCCCGACCTCGGCGGTTGTGGGCGTCCACTACGTGCACAACGCGTCGAGATTACTGGGTTCCCGCCGGCTGCCGGCGACTATATTTCCCCGTCGGCCAGGTACCACCGGAGATGGCAGCGGCGGCGGCAGAGGCGAGGGGAAAATAGGGTTCGGCGATCGGGCGTCTTATTTTTTTCGAATGACACGGGCGTACACAGCGGGGCGGGCGGGCGTTTGGGCGTACACCGGGCGAGCGGGCGGGCGTACGCGACCGGCCCGTACGGCGACGCGGGCGGCCGTACGGCGGGCGCGTATTCTATTACGCCGTGCGAAATGACCCCCTGCCCCTTGTACGTTTTGGGGGGTTGTACCGAAGCGCACCTCATAGAGCAGAAGGTGTGGCTGAGGCCGGGACCGGCGCGACGGTGGTGAGGAACCTGCGGTCGCTGTCCTTGGAAGACCTGCCGCAGAGTCCGGTCACAACGAGCCTGCACGCCTAACCCTGGACGAGCTCAGGTCAGTGTCAGTCACAAATTCACGTCCAGTTTCCTCGGTGAGTTCGGCTTTGGCCCTGTCTACTGGGGCTTCACTGATGGTGGCCTCTGACCCGGCCTTGCCCCACAGCATCTCGCCGTCAAGTACCTCGACCTCTATAGCGACGACATCCAGGGGCCGCAAGTGGCTGGTACGTCATTGTTCTTCGGTGCCCCGGAGAGTCCAGTCACCAAGCACAGATCGTTGGTTCGTTCATAGATTCCGTGATGACTGATTCATTTTTTGTGGTCGAACAGGCGAATGTGGTGTATCTAGGGATGCTGAGACACCCGCACTTGCCGCAATGGTAGCCATTCTCTTCGAAAGCTGAGCTCCTTCGTGTGAGCAGGAAGTCCTGCTCCTGTATTTGGTTTGCGGCAAGGGCGACGGCATTCCGAGTACGGCGACAGGTTCTGTACTCCATCCTTCAGGATTTGTTTTTCCCTTCAGTATTTCCTTCTTATGTCATCTAGGATTAAAAAGGTCAAATTAAGCGTACATAACCGATAGAAATCAGCACTATCGTGCCTTCGGTTCCAGCCGTAACCCATCGACTGATTGAGCCAAAAAGGATCCTACCGCAGAGCTTCCTGTCTCCATTGCTCCTCGGTACGTCCTATACCCGTTTCTCATCTCCCCCACTTAGATTTTCATTATGTCTTTTAATAAACATCAATGCTAACAATAGCAGTTATTAACAAGTTACATATTTTTTTTCCCATTGTCTCCCTCCCACCTTGATCTGAAACAGTTCTCCACCACCATTAAATCCCTCTGCAGAAACTGATCTACAAGTTTATAGTTTCAGCTTCAGGTTAATTCATCTCTTTAAATTGAGCCACGAGGAGGAACCACCAAAGTTAAGGACGCATGTATATCACCCCTGGCCACTAATTCGTAGTTAGAAACATGTACGTAGTGCAATCATCCGATTCGCCCACCTGCTCGAGCCGCTATCTCTTCCACTGGCATGTATTCTCGAATAGCTATCTGCTCCCAGTTTTCATCTTCCCATGCTTCCTCTTATCCCTGAGGTTATGGCTTTGAATTTACCGGTTATGCTTTTACTCGAAAGGTGCTCGAGGTTTTGTCGGCAAGGGCCACCACTGCTTCATTGTTTCTTAGGTATCTTTCTATTCACACTCATCTCATAATTTTCTTATTGACACTGAATGAGCACATGCATCTTTTAGTCTTCTATTATGTTAATTTTGCTGTTCGCATGAAACTCACATATATGAATTTAAGTAGTTACAGTGGATAAGCATGCAAATTCTGCTTGGAGTAGATAGCATAATAATTTGCTCCCCTGGATTCCTCCATGCAATATATTTCTTCAAAAATATTAGCTATAAACTAAATTGACAATTTCTACTTCCTTTAATGCAATTTCTCTTTGTATGATTTGCAAAGACGGATAGAGCTGAAAATTCTTCTGAGCCATCCTATTAGTCCTTCAGTCGCATGTTTCGTTTCTCACTAGGCTGACTATACAAGTTTAACCACTTCAATAATGTTGTTTTTTTGCCGCATGTAGGACAGTGTTAACCACACATGAAAGAATCTCATGAACTACTCTGCCTTCTTCCAGAATTAGGTGTTATGTTGCTTAAATCATGAATTAGTGATCACTAGGTTGATGAACTTCAATTGTAGTTAAAAAGAATACTCTCAATTCATGATGATCGAATGCATGACTCTGCATGAATAAAAATATGTCTTTTGGATAGTTCAGATTTGATTCTTTATTATCAATTTATTATTCATGTTTAAGCAAAAAAAAAATTACAACCATGTTGAGAAGGCCACAAGACACTACAAATGTATTCATTATTTTGTAAAACTTCAAGTACCTATGTATGATTCACATATATAAAACATGAGTAAAGTTACACTCCCTCTGTTTTAAACTACCACGGCACTTATTTTGGAACAGAGGAAGTAAATCTTAGGGACTATGAACACATTTATTGGATGTTGGCTCCACCACCGCTATAGTTCATATACGACGAGAATGTAGAGATCTATTATTCGCCTAATTTTATTCTCAAAAAATTAATACTATAAATTCTCGCAGCAACGCGCGGGGTATTAGCTAGTATACTAGAGGATTTCCACCCTATGGATATATAAGTTTTGGGTGCCTCTTCTAGTTGATCTAGTTCTAGTTCTAGATGGCCCTAGACTAATTAGAGCTAGCCCTAGCCACCTCTAATCCTCATAATTAGAAGCCCAGTGTGGTTCTAATCTCCTCCCTCTAATTCTTCGATGACGATTAGCTCTGGATGGCGAAGCGCTGCCGGATCGTGAAGACCGTACGCTTGCAACCAAGTAGAGAGGCCGTACTTTCGGTCTTCGGTTCGAGAGATCGTTCGAGGGCGGTTCGCGGGATCGTCATCAACGTTCGAGGGACTTCGAGCACGATCTACACCGACTCTTCTTCTTCCGCTGCACTCCGGAGTTCGTAACGATCATTGATCCCAACTCGTTATGCATCTTGTAAGTGCATCTAGTGCCCCTTACTAATTTTGGTGTATTGAAGACTTATAGGTTAAGGGACTAATGTGTTTATGAGTGTACGCAGGTTCTATAAGTCTTTGAGGAGTTTGATATTTTCGAAGAAAGTCGACCCCTAAAAATGGATGTCTTCATTTGAAGACTTTGAAAATGAGGAAATTGGTGTGACCTTGAAGACATTGATATTGATGCAAGGATTATGAAGCGTGAAGACTTTTGTTTTCGTAGTTTCATTTTCTCTTTCTTGAGTCATAGGAAACACCGTACTGTTAAAGGGGGTCGGGGTAATACTAAGGAAATAGTTTCCAAGTGATGCTCATCTCAAAGCCTACACATACCCAATCCTTCGAGTGAAGCCTTTGGAAATCTCCTACAGCTTAGTCAATTTCTTCAGTGAGAGAGACGAAGATCTTCTGCTCTCTCATGAATTTGTTCTGACTAAGGAGTTAGGAATTCGCCAGTGCGGATTGCCTACAAGTGAGGAACATGATAGCCCTGAGGAATTTGAGAGCTCAAATTTCTGACCGTTGCTGTGCTACGCGCCAGCTGTCCCAAATATATTATCCACCTAACGGTCATATCATTGAAGGGCATTTATGTCTTATCATGTCAGGCTGCTCCCTGGCTATAAATAGCCACCCCCCTCAACCACTAGCTAGTTGGCTGCTCCGAGAGAAACTGACACTTGTCATTTAGAGCATCCCATCCTCCGAGGACTTTGAGAGAAAATCATCAGTGAGGAAAAACCCAAAACCCCAACACCTAAAACCCAAAGTGATTGAGCATCACTGAAGAGATTGTTCCTGTGTGGAACCGATGCTTGTTATCTTTGAAGACTGTGCATCTTCCAGACGGTTAGGCGTCAAGGTCTAGAGCATCCAAGATGGATTGTGGATCGCCGGGTGACCTAGTCTGTGAAGGTTTGGAAGTCACCTGAAGACTTACCATGAGTGATTGGGCGAGGTCTGTGTGACCTTAGCTCAAGGAGAATACGGTAAGGACTGTGTGTCCTGGGACTATGCATCCTTTGGTTTAAGTACCAAGCCGCTCCAACCAGACATACAACTGTCACAGCAGTTGGAACTGGTCTACCAAATCATTGTCTTCACAGAGCTACTGGTTTTATTTCCTCAACCCTTTCATTTCCTCGCTCATGTGTTGATGAAATTGACCGTTACTGTTTGAAGACTTTGCCTGAAGACTTTCTCGATTTCCTCAATCCTATTTCTTCAGTCATCTTGTCTTCTGCGTGCTTATCCTATTTACTCGCTACCTGTGCTCTGTGTATGTTTCATTTCATCATGATGACCATGCTGCTATCTTGTTATGCATGCACTTGAGTACTTATTCTGTTGCTTGTAGTTCGCCACTTAGCAAACTCCTCAAGTAGTATTTCCTCAGTGAAGAATTGTAAAAATCGCCTATTCGTCCCCCTCTAGTCGATATAACGCACTTTTAATTGGTATCAAAGCAAGGTACTTCCTTGTTCTGTGTGATTTTGGTTTAACCACCTGGAGTTTTAGTTATGTCGACTGCAGGAATGATCAAGGTCTCGGCTGGGTGTCCTACCTTCGATGGGACGGACTACCCCTATTGGAAGAACAAGATGTGCATGCATCTTGAGGCAATTGACAACGATCTCTGGTACGTTGTGGAAAATGGCGTTCCCTCTGTCACTCCTTCCATAAATGCTGTTAATGTGAAGAGATTCAAGCAACTCGACTCTCAAGCGAAGAATATCATATGTGGCCATCTGAGCAAAGGACAGTACAGCAGAGTGAGTGCTTTGGAGTCTGCAAAGCTTATCTGGGACAGGCTGTCCAAGGTCAACGAAGGAATCTCAACCCAACGTGATTCTCGAGTTGACGTTCTTCGCAATCTCTTCAACCGCTTCAAAAGACTCGACAATGAAAATGTTCAACAAACCTTCGACCGCCTCACTGATATCTCCAATGAGCTTCAAGCACTTGGTGCCACTGAATCACCGACCATGAGGTGGTGAAGAAATTGCTGAGATCACTTGATTTCTCATTCGATACACTCGCACTGATGATTCAAGAACGTGGAGACTACAAGTCACTAGATCCTGCTGATATCCTTGAGAGGCTGAACACTCATGAATTCCAACAAGCTGAGAAGAGAGACCTCTACGGGCCAAGCTATGGAAGATCACGTGCACTAAAGGCCAAGGCAATTTCCTCATTTGAAGGAGAAGATTCTGAAAGCATCCTTGGTGACCCTGAAGAACTAAGCCAGGAGCTAGCAATGCTCGTGAGGAAATTCCAGAAGTTCTCAAGGTGTGGCCGCTTTGGAAAATCTTCAAGAGGTGATGACATGAGATCAGATTCTTCATCTCGCGACTACAAGAAGAGGACTTGCCACAAATGCAAGAAGCCTGGTCACTACATAACTGATTGTCCTTAGTGGGCGAAAGAATCAAAGAAGAAGAAGTACAAGGATGACAGTTCAGACGACTCGAAGAAAAATAAGAAATCTTCAAAGTCCTCATCGTCAAAATCTTCAAAGACTTCATCTCACAAGAAGAGCAGTTCCAAAAAGGCTAGGGCATTCATTGGCAAGGAAATGGACTCCGAAGCTGAATCTGAGGAAAATGAAGAAGAGGAGGAATCTGAGGAGTCAGACTCTGGTGTGGCGAGCCTAGCTCTCGCTACTGCTTTCGTCAGCAAGTCCATCTTCAACACTGAGGAAAATGGCTACCCCAACACTGCTGACGGTGGCGACGATGAGTATGCTCCCACCTATTGCTTCATGGCAAAAGGTGCCAAGGTACTCAAATATCCCTCCTCTGAATCAAGTGAGGATGAATCTGATGAAAATCTCAAACCTAGCTATTCCAAAATTGCTAATATTTCCATAAAACAACAAAAGGCTTTGGAAAAGGTTCAAAATCTGCTAGACAAAAGCGATGACCTGTTGGGTGAGGAAATGAATCAAACTCAAACTGATAATCTTCAAAGACTACAGTCTAAGTTTGATAACCTTCAAGGTCATCATGAAACACTCTTAGCCGATCATGAGAAGCTTTCTTATGAATTTCTTCAGAGAAAGCAAGATCTTGAGAAACTAAGGGTGAGTCATGAAGATCTTCAGAAGGAAAATGATTCATTACTTGCTCAACAGATCAGTTCCGCTCAGGAAGAATTCATTCCACCATGTTTGAAATGCATTGAATGTGAATCTGCTAATTCTTCACCTGAAAGTTCAAATGCTTCTATTGCTGCAAATTCTTCAACTATCTCTGTGGTCACAAATTCCTCATCTGAGGATACCACAAGTGTTACTGACAAAAATGCAGGGTTGAAGGAATTGTATGTGACAGGCATGTACAAAAGCCTCAAAGGGCATCAGACTCTTTGTGATGTGCTCAAAAAGCAGATCTTGAACAGGAACCCTAGGAAAGAGGGTATTGCCTTTGAGAGGAAACTCAATGTCGATGGAACCTACTGGAAACCTGAGTAGTATCCCAAAACCACATGTGTTGCTGCAAAAGGACCTCCCGTGGATCCATCCACTTTATCTGACTTTACATGTGAATCTTCATATTCATCTGATGAGTCATTTGACTCCAACTATAAGCTGTTCAAAAATCAGAATGGTGAAGTATTTGCTAGATATGTTGGAACTAACTGCAGGAACGGTCCTCCTATGAAGAAAATCTGGGTTCCCAAAAGGTGCCTTGAAAGTCTTCAGGTAAATGTCCTCATGACACCACCTGTGAAGAATAGGAACTCCAGATCAGATTCTTCATATGGACTAAAGTCTTCATATGGATCAAAATCCTCATATGGATCAAATTCCTCATATGAACATCATCGTGCTAATGCATCTGTTTCGCAGGGAAACTCTAAGAGTCGTGAATATGTGCATTATTCCTCAAATCATTATGTTCATAAGTCCTCGAAGAATTTCTCTGCTTATTCATATGCATACTCTAACCCCTCTTCTGTGAAACGAAGTGCACTGGCTTCAATGCCACCACTCTCATATGGAGCTCACAGAATGATGAACTCTTTGCCACCCCTCCAGATGTGGGTGGTGAAGAAAAAGAACTAATCTCTTCTGCAGGGTCAGGTCTCCAGACGAACTTGAACGTCTGATGAATTTGCTGGAGACCTGAGAATGCTTGAAAGGACGCAAGCTAATCATGAAGAAATGATTTGCTCATTTCTCACGTCCTCATACTGCTATATCTGTTGCACTATTTGATGAAATTCTATCTGATGAATTTGATGTCATATTCTTCACTCTGAAGTATATGAGTTCGTAAGATGCACTAATTCATCTGCAGGATGAAACACCCAAAGCTACTGAGTGGGTCCTTGATAGTGGATGTACAAATCACATGACCGGTGAGAAGAGCTTACTGTTGGACTCTGCTCTATCTCCATCGCATCTGAAGCATATCACCTACGCTGGCAAAGGCAAAAGCAAGGTATTGGGTCTAGGTAGGGTTGCAATCTCAAAGGATCGACACATGGACAAAGTCATGCTTGTCGAGTCCCTCAGATTCAACCTCATGTATGTCTCAATGCTTTGTGATCTTGATATTGTTGTCGTCTTTGGCAAACATCGCTACATAGTGCTCATGGAATCTGACAATTCCAAAGTCTTCGAAGGCTTTAGGAGAGGAGACTTGTATATTGTTGATTTCTCTGCAGGACCACAGCCAGCCACATGTCTACTTGCAAAAGCTTCAGAAGGCTGGCTATGGCATCGTCGACTCGGTCATGCTGGCATGAGGAACTTGCACACGCTTGTGAAGAATAAGCACGTCATTGGCATTGAGGGTGTCAAATTCTTCAAAGATCATCTTTGCGGGGCTTGTGAGGTTGGAAAGATGACCAGATCCAAGCACCCCCCGAAGACTATCATGACTACCACTCGTCCTTTTGAATTGCTTCACATGGACCTCTTTAGCCCTACTCATTATGCCACACTAACAAATGCAGCATCTCTATATGGCTTTGTTATTGTTGATGATTATTCTCGTTACACCTGGGTGCACATCATCACTTACAAAACTGAAGTGCAGGAAGTCTTCAGACGATTTTCCTCAAGGGCCTCGACGAATTTCGGTGTGAAGATCAAGCATATACGGAGTGATAATGGGACCGAGTTCAAGAATACTGGTCTTGATGACTATCTTGATGAACTTGGTATTACTCATGAGTTATCTGCCCCATACACTCCTCAGCAAAATGGCATCATGGAGCGCAAGAACAGGACTCTTGTTGAGATGGCTCGCACTATGCTTGATGAGTACAAGATGCCTCGTCGCTTCTGGCTTGAGGCTATTGATACTGCATGCCACATCATCAACAGGGTATATCTTCACAAATTCTTCAAGAAGACCTCATATGAACTCCTCACTGACAAGAAACCCAATGTGAGTTATTTCAAAGTCTTCGGTGCTAAATGTTGGATTAGAGATCCTCATCACAACTCAAAAATTGCACCGAAAGCACACGAGGGTTTTATGCTTGGTTACGGAAAGGACTCGCACACCTACAGAGTCTTCAACACCTATCACAACAAGGTTGTTGAAACTGTAGATGTGCGGTTCGATGAAACTAACGGCTCACAAAGAGAGCACCTACCTCCTGTGCTAGATGAAATGTCTCCTGAGGAATCCATCAAGTTCAAGGCTACTGAGGATGTCATACCCACTGAAGAATCTGCTGAAGAAGTGATTCCAGATCATGAAGAAAATCATGCTGGTGCATCTGAAGAAAATGTCGCTGAAGAAAATGCTCAGTCCAATCAAAGTCGTCAACCTGCTCATCCTCGCGTTGCAAATGAAGTGCAGATTGAGAAAATTATCGACGACATCAATGCACCAGGTCCTCTCACATGCTCAAAAGCTTCACATTTGTCTAACTTTTGTGGGCACTTTGCTTTTGTCTCTATCACAGAGCCCACCAAAGTTGATGAGGCTTTTCTGGAGCCTGAGTGGATTCAAGCTATGCAAGAGGAATTACATCAATTCGAGCTCAACAATGTGTGGGAACTTGTCAAGCGACCAGACCCTCGCAAGCACAATATCATCGATACCAAGTGGATCTACCGCAACAAGCAAGACGAAAATGGCCTAGTGGTGAGGAACAAGGCTCGTCTTGTAGCTCAATGCTACACACAAGTTGAAGGAATTGACTTCGATGAAACTTTTGCACATGTTGCTAGACTTGAGGCTATTCACATATTGCTTGCCTATGCTAACCATCATAATATCATCTTATATCAAATGGATGTGAAAAGTGCATTCCTCAATGGTAAGCTTGAGGAAGAAGTATATGTGGCTCAACCCCCAGGTTTTGAAGATCCTAAGCATCCTGACAAAGTCTTCAGACTCAACAAGGCCCTCTATGGCCTCAAGCAGGCCCCTCGGGCGTGGTATGATACACTGAAGGAATTCCTCATGAAGAAAGGCTTCAAACCCGGTTCACTTGACCCAACTCTTTTCACCAAAACTTATTATGATGAATTATTCGTGTGCCAAATATATGTGGATGATATTATCTTTGGCTGTACTAACCAACATTACAGTGACGAATTTGCCTATATGATGAGTGAGGAATATCAAATGTCTATGATGGGAGAATTGAAATTCTTCTTAGGTCTCCAAATTCGTCAACAACGCAACGGCATCTTCATATCTCAAGAGAAATATCTCAAGGACATTCTGAGGAAATTCAGCATGCAAGATTGCAAAGGCGTCAAAATCCCTATGCCCACTAATGGCCATCTATGCACCGATGAAAATGGTAAAGACTTCGATCAAAAGGTATACCGCTCCATGATTAGCTCTTTATCGTATCTATGTGCATCTAGGCCAGATATTATGCTTAGTGTTTGCATGTGTGCCCGTTTTCAAGCTACACCGAAGGAATCACACCATAAGGCTGTGAAACGTATTCTTCAATATCTAGCTCACACTCCAACACTTGGATTATGGTATCCCAAGGGCTTGGTTTTTTATCTCATTGGATATTCTGACTTTGACTATGCTGGTGATTGAGTGGATCGCAAGTCAACATCAGGCACATGCCATTTCCTCGGATGATCCTTAGTATGTTGGTCCTCGAAGAAGCAGAATTGCGTATCACTCTCTACTGCTAAAGCTGAGTACATTGCTGCTGGTTCTTGCTGTGCTCAATTGTTGTGGATGAAGCAAACACTCAAGGACTATGGCATCAATATGAAGAATGTGCCACTCTACTGCGATAACAAGAGTGCCATCAAAATTGCTCACAACCCAGTTCAGCACTCGAAGACTAAGCACATCCAGATTCGTCATCATTTTCTTTGAGATCATGTGTTGAAGGGCGACATCTCCATTGACCACGTGAAGAATGAAGAACAGCTGGCAGATATCTTCACAAAGCCCTTGGATGAGAAGAGATTTAGCAAGTTGCGGTGTGAGCTAAATATCTTAGAGTCTTCGAATGTTCTTTGAAAGGACACACATCCTAACACTTATGCAAAATTGATGACTTAGATGTGCAACACATGAAGTAACGTTTTTCTTCAATCAATGAAGACTAACCCTCTAAGTGTGAAGAAATTAATGAAGAATTCGATTCTCAGAGCCCTACGACAATTGTACGCGGTGTCTGAAATCATCATTCTTATACGGTGGGTCACGCCACCAACAAGTTGAAAATCTTCAAAATCGAGCTTTTCTTCATTCTGCAAATTCTTCAATTTTTCAAATTCTTCAACTAAGCAAAGTCTTCAACTTTTCGTCTGGTGTTCTTCATTGGATATATATATATATATATATATATATATATATATATATATATATATATATATATATATATATATATATATATATATATATATATATATGTGTGTGTGTGTATTTGTGTTTTCAATGTCCTCAACAGCATTCACTTAATGCTATTCCTTCAAGTTGATTTTCATCTAAGTGAATGTGATCGGACCCGTTCCCCCTCCATGCTCAACTCAACCCAGTCTATTCACAAATTCTTCATGTGTGTTCTATTTGAAACCCGTTCAAAGTCTTCATTGTGTCCTTGACAGCTGAAGAATTTGCAAACGAAACATTAAAAATTTCATATCAAATTTTGGCTGTTGCCGCTCAAACCGTTCCGCTTCCCACGTCAGAATAAAATACTCACCCACGATCCCCCACGATCTCCACCTCTCAGTACGTGGGTGACACATGTTGTTAGGATAGCAAGGGTCAGGGGCATGTTCATCCAAAATCTTCGGGCGAGCAGTTTTTCACTGCGGCTATAAAAACCCCTCACCCTCCTCATACTCCATTTACTCCGCTCGACCTCAACTCCCCTCGCTCGAGCTCTAGGACCTAGCACTGCCGCTACACTCCATCGATGCCGGTGAGGAAGAGCTTCACTGCCTTGACCTCATCGCCATCATACTCGCGCCGGTCGCGGAAATCTTCACTCCGCCGTCGCCGTAGCTGTCTCCCTCCGCCGAGTTAGGGCGTGGGAGATCTGAACTGACGAACTTCTCCATCTCCACTCCCAGTTCGTCGTGTTCTTCATCAAGGGTAATTAAAATCTAATTTTAATGCCCTACTTTGATTCTTATGATTTTCACAAAATCCTCAAAAGGTGTTTATTCTTCAACTTCCCACTCCATAAACACCGGAATGCTTCTTTTCTTGATTTGTTTCTCTAAGCTATGATTTTCCTCAAGATTCCTCAATTGTGTGGATTTTCAAATCTGTACAACTCTGGAACCTGAGTCAAGAACGCTTAGTGAAATTCCTCAAGACATCTATGGTCAAATTCCTCAAACTTGATACTTTTTGAAAAAATTCTAAGAACGCATATGACCTCTCCAAATTCTTCGCGCCTATACTCTGTTCACAGGTACAAAATGTCTGTTGCTGAATCACTAGGTTCTCATCAACTTAACTCATTTGCAGCGTTCCTCGAAGAAAATTAGCATACTTCCTCAGAAACATCCAAAGTTCAAAGTCCTCAAGTGAGGAAAATGGCAGATGGGAAGAGACCTCAGAAGGGAGGCAAGAGGCCTGAGACTAACACAACATTTGAGATCCCTGAGGATATATATGATGAATATTGCACACCCGATGAAGAAACTCATGGGAAGGAAAACAAGAATCAGCGCAAAGTGCGCATACAGAGGATTGAAAGGAGATGGGCGAAGGAATGGAGGGAATATTGCTATGTAACTCCTAAGTACATGAAGAAATTCGCTGTGAACCCTCCATGTCCAAGACCACCTTTGGCTGCTGGCCAATGAGCTGATCCCACTAGCCTCAAGCGTGGTGAGGAATTTCCTAAAGAATGGGCCAAGCGCCAAGCCAAGCTTCAGAAAGTTGCAGCAGAGGCAATGAGGAAATTTAATGTGGATTCTCAAGCTGCTGCTGCTGAGGCCTCTGCTAGTAAAGCTGCACCAAAGAAGGCCATTTTGAAGAAGTCTGTTGTGAAGAAATCTTCAAGCTCTATGCCCTCACGGCCAAGTTCTTCAATGGCAAAGCCCTCAGGGCAAATTCCTCAAGCAACTTCTTCAAAGGCTATGCCAATCCTCTCAGTTGCTTCAAAATCCTCAGCAGCTGCCTGAAAGTCCTCAACACCTATGCACCTTGCAACGTGTCAGCGGACTGCAGGCTTCTCTATTGCCTCAGGGGCATCTGCATCTTCCTCAGCACAACCACAATCCTCAAGTGGTCCAACTCTGCTGAAGGTCAAGACCACTGCTGGACGTGGAAAGAGGCCAAGTCCTCACAAGAAGCAAGTGGCTTTCCATGTCCTGTCTGATGACGATGATGAAGAACTAACTGATATCATCAAAGATAGACTGGAAAGGGCTACAAGAGTCAAAGGAAGCTCTATGCCTCTTATGCTGGATCTGAAGAAGATCCTCGACTTCATTGACATATGGCACAAAGACCCCAACACTCCACTTCCTGACTTTAACCTGACTCCTGGTCAAAGTCACATGTTGACCGTCTTCATAGGCGAAGAAAAATGGAAATTTCAGAAGGCCAGGCAAGTCAAGAAGGCTCAGTACAAGATGGAGTGATTCCTAAGGAACAACATTCTTACACTGACTCCTAAAGAACTTGTCACTGTTCAGAAGGAGATCAGAGACCTCAGTGATGAATTTGACAGATATCATGCAGATTGGCTCGGTGCCAAAGTCAGATTTTTCAAGATTGCCAAGAACCTCAAGGCAGACGTTGCAGCATCGTTGGAACAGGAAATTCCTTAGGCTGAAGCATCTGCTCAGCATGCTGAAGAAACTGCAAGCGCAGCTGATGAAAGTCAGGCTGCTGAAGAAGCTACCAGGCCTGAAGAAATTCCAGCTCCTGAAGACAATACCAGGGCAACCACTAGTGTTGCGCCTGAAGAACAACCCAGGCCAGCTGAAGAATCTGCTGTGTCTGAAGAAATTGCACCAACTTCATCTGCTCCTCCTGAGAAATCTTCAAAGATGAAGAAAACCACACTTCCTTCTGCAACAGAAGTGAAGAAAACGAAGGTTGCGGAGAAGGAAGCCGCCAAGAAGAGGAAAGCATCAACTTCTGTAGAGTCCTCAGCTCCCAAGAAAGTGAGGACTTTGACAAGATCTTGCACTGAACCAATTGATGTTGTTCCTATCTCAATAGTGCCATCAAAGGAGCTCATTCCATTTGGTGAAGAATATGTCATTCCAGATGACACTGATGAAGAAAATCCTTCTGCTGCTTCTTCAGAGAAGTTGGATGAAGAAATTCAAGTGGAAGATGTGATTTCCACTCCATTGGTATCATCGCCTATGCATCAGTTCACTACTGAAGAGGCGGGCGTTGCAGAAATAGAAGAAGATGTGGACATTGGCTCTACAACCCCTGTGCTAAATGATGACTATTGGGAAAATTTTCACCCCAACTCTCCAATGGCCACACCTCTGCATCCAATTCCTCAGTCCCCTATTTAGACTGAAGAAATATTAACAGGGTCTGAAGGACATCCAACTTCTCTCCAGTCCATACCTGAAGAAATTCTAGCTGCAACAGCTGAAGAAATGGAGACACAGACTGCTGATGAAACTGCCGCTTCAATTCCTCAGTCTGTTGTACCCGAAGTTGTGACACAAGAGGCTCTAAGGCCTGCTACTGCAAATCTTCATCCCAAGCCTCAAAGTCCTCATACAAAGAGGCCAAAATTCAAGGCTGATGATTTCTTTGATGAGCATCATTTCTTCACTGACACTAATCCCTATGACTCAGTCAGGCTAAGGCACAAGAGGTTTTGGACTGCTAGCCAGATGAACTTCTATGCATCTGTCTTGTTTGACAAGGACAAGGTATTTCAGCATCGTCAAATTCCTCATGTGGATATGGAGTCCATTTCGTGCTTCCAACCAGTTCTCAATGTTCTTCATGAAGCGGGGCTCTTAAATTTCTGTGTTGATATATGTGACTGGAATGAAGAGCTAATTATTCACTTCTATGCAACTCTGCACCTCACTGGCAATGTTGCTGATGTCAATTCATGGGTGCTAGACTGGATGACTGAAAATACTCACTATAAAGCTTCAGCCTCTAAATTGCTTCATGCCATCCCAGTCAGTCCTCCTGCTGAAGGCGCAAGGCTGATCTATGAAGAACTTGAACTTCAAAATCATCTCATGCAAGTGCTGATGAAGCCTCTGCGGCCTGGCCAAGCTCCAAGAACCACCTTCCTAGTGAAGGATTTGTTCTATGTGCCAAGGACCATCTACCGCATCCTGACCAAAACCCTCAGTCCGATCAAAGGCCACAATTCTGAAGAAGAAGAAGTTGTTGGCATCATGAAGAATCTGCTGTTCAACATCATACATGGGATTCCCATTAACTATCATGATTTCTTCATGAGGACTTTGGCAAATGTTGCAATGTCGCCGTTCGAATTGAAGCCCTATGCTCCCTGGATAATGAAATTCATCAGAACCAGGTCTTCAATTCCATACAAGGCTGATTTTCAGAATCACCTCAGCTTCTTGCCTCCTATTGAAGTCCTCAAAAGGACTATTTCTTCAGCTGATGAAAAAGGCAAAGCTGCTATCATTGATGAAGGCACTCGTCCATTGGATGGACAGTTTTGTAAGGCTGCACCTTATTCCACCAATGATGACTCTACTACTCAAGATTCTGCCAGAGCCCATGAGCAAAATCCTCAAGCCACTGCCCCACGAGTGATGACTGATCATGAGCTTCTTCTAAGTCTTCACCAGAAGGTCGATCGCAATCACAAGTGGATCAAGCGTCAATTTGGCTCAATTCTTCAGAACATGACTGTCACGCAAAATACTGTGAAAAAGAATCACTATTATGCACATGAAATCTTCAATCGCACTTGGGCCATACTTTCTCATCTCTACAGTGTTGAAGACCTCAAGCAGATGGACTTTCAGCAGAACTTTGACTGGGCTCATCCTCCTTCGAAGAAATTCAAGAAAGTCAAAGTTCCTCAGCTGGCCACTAGTTCATTTTCTTCATCGCGTGAGATGGATGAAGCTGAGGATCTCGACGACACTGCGGCAGGCCCTACTTCGGCAAACGACCCCGACAACGCTGGCGCTTCTCCATCGACATCATGATGATATTCTTCAGGGGCATTAGTCCTCATTTTTCATCCCTTTTGGTCATTCGATGACAAAGGGGGAGAAATTTGAGTTAGTATTCAAACGAGTCTTATATATGGGCTGTTTTTTTTGTTAAGTTACAATTCTCGCTCTTCTGAAGTGTTTGTTGGTTGAGTTGTAAACTTAAGTCTGATGGTGGTCTGATACTTTTGAACTGCTTTCAGCATGCTTATTTCCTCAAGTTCCTTTATGCACGCATGCTGAAATTCGTCAGACACAATTTTCCATCATGCATTTCAAATTCTTCATATTATATGTTAAATGCGTGTATGGATTACAAGATATAGGGGGAGATCTCCATGATTTTATTCTACAATGTGCATTTGCAGTCAAAGCAAATTCCTCAAATATGCACATCTTCAGGGGGAGTTCTTCTATATCTTGCAATCAAATTCCTCAATATCAGTATTTACACTTCATATGTTTATCCCCGTTGAAAACTTAACCTATTTGTCATCAATCACCAAAAAGGGGGAGATGGTAAGTGCATCTAGTGCCCCTTAGTGATTTTGATATATTGAAGACTTATAGGTTAAGGGACTAATGTGTTTGTGAGTGTACACAGGTTCTATAAGTCTCTGAGGAGTTTGATATTTTTGAAGAAAGTCGACCCCTAAAAATGGATGTCTTCATTTGAAGACTTTGGTTTTCTTGAAGACTTTGAAAATGAGGAAATTGGTGTGACCTTGAAGACATTGATATTGATGCAAGGATTATGAAGCGTGAAGACTTTTGTTTTCGTTGTTTCATTTTCTCTTTCTTGAGTCATAGGAAACACCGTATTGTTAAAGGGGGTCGAGGTAATACTAAGGAAACAGTTTCCAAGTGATGCTCATCTCAAAGCCTACACATACCCAATCCTTAGAAGCCTTTGGAAATCTCATACAGTTCAGTCAATTTCTTTAGTGAGAGAGACGAAGATTTTCTGCTCTCTGAGGAATTTGTTCTGACTGAGGAGTTAGGAATTTACCAGTGCGGATTGCCTACAAGTGAGGAACATGATAGCCCTGAGGAATTTGAGAGCTCAAATTTCCGACCGTTGCTGTGCTACGCGCCAGTTGTCCCAAATATATTATCCACCTAACGGTCATATCATTGAAGGGCATTTATGTCTTATCATGTCGGGCTGCTCCCTGGCTATAAATAGCCGCCCCCCTCAATGACTAGCTGGTTGGCTACTCCGAGAGAAACTGACACTTGTTATTTAGAGCATCCCATCCTCCGAGGACTTTGAGAGAAAATCATCAGTGAGGAAAAACCCAAAACCCCAACACCTAAAACCCAAAGTGATTGAGCATCACTGAAGAGATCGTTCCTGTGTGGAACCTACGCTTGTTACCTTTGAAGACTGTGCATCTTCCAGGCGGTTAGGCGTCGAGGTCTAGAGCATCCAAGAGGAATTGTGGATCGCCGGGTGACCTAGTCTATGAAGGTTTGGAAGTCACCTGAAGACTTACCACGAGTGATTGGGCGCCTTAGCTCAAGGAGAATATGGTAAGGACTGTGTGTCCTTTGGTTTAAATACCAAGCCTCTCCAACTAGACGTACAACTGTCACAGCAGTTGGAACTGGTCTACCAAATCATTGTCTTCACCGAGCTACTGGTTCTATTTCCTCAACCCTTTCATTTCCTCGCTCATGTGTTGATGAAATTGATCGTTACTGTTTGAAGACTTTCTCGATTTCCTCAATCCTATTTCTTCAGTCATCTTGTCTTCTGCCTGCTTATCATGTTTACTCGCTACCTGTGCTCTGTGTATGTTTCATTTCATCATGATGACCATGCTACTGTCTTGTTATGCATGTACCTGAGTACTTATTCCGCTGCTTGTAGTTCGTCACTTAGCAAATTTCTCAAGTAGTATTTCCTCAGTGACGAATTTGTTAAAATCGCCTATTCACCCCCCCCCCCCCTCTAGTGGATATAACGCACTTTCACATCTTCATATTGATATTGGTAATCGTAGGTGCGAATTTTTTTGTTTTCTGCTACGTTTCCCAACAGTGGCATCATGAGCTGGTTTATGAGTAGATGCAAGTTGTGATCTAGATCACATATGATATGTGAGGGTTGATGTTCTTGCTATGCTTCCCACAAGTGTAGCTTCGGTTCAGTTCATCGGTAGAATGATGTAGTTTTGCTACAAGGTTCTGACAATTGTTCGACTCTGGCTGTCGATGATCTGCTAACAGTTCCTTGGGCTACATCATAGTCAAGAATAGTGAACCATCGCGTACACAAGAGGATTCCGAAGATGGATGATCTTCTAGGGGGTCACACGTATTGACGAAGTTTAGTGTGGGAGATGAGACTTTTAATTAAGTCTCTCTTTCACACACCCCGAAACTTAATCTAGCATCAAGAACATCACCTTGTCGTGCTTGCGTAGGTAGCTAGTCTTAATTATTAAAACTGGTTAATTGTGTAACTAAAATTTTGCTAAAACCGATTAGAGGACATCTAACTTGGTTTTGCAGGGTTTGCATATGATGTGGTATAGCCTTCGTCATGATAATAAGTTTATGTATGAGATGGTTATATGTTGTAATGTTAAGTGGCCTGCGCGTCACGACATGATGGCTGGAGCCACGGGATTGCCACCTTAATGTAAATATCGTAGAGGTAGGTTAAAGGTGATGGTGGCAAAACGTACACGGAGGACCCCGACGAGGAGAAGGTGTACCAGGCGCGGGACAAGGAGCTATAATTTCGTGCCACGACAGAATTTCAGATTTTGGTGTCACGGCAATGTTTTCTGAAATGGTTGCCACGGCAACGTTTTCTAAGATTGCCGCCACGGCAATGTTTTTGAAACTGTTGCCTCGGTAACGAAATATTGGCCATCTCGTCACTTCAACTGGAGATTGAAGACGATCATGGAGGACTTCCGGCGCCCAGGGCTATACCATATCATGCTATTATGAATTGCCTGAGATGTTTATCCCTTTGTTGTTTGCACCCTTTGATTGCGCAGTAGTCAATTATTAGGGTGATCTCTCACAGTAAATATCAAGTCAAAAGGTGCTCTTCCCAGTGTTGCAACCGTCTATAACACGTAGCGTTCCAGAGTGTGACATGTACGCATGAGCACAAACGGATCATGAGGTGTAAGGCGGGGATGGTCAGACCATGCATGCAGATAACACTCGGTCATCTTGAAGTTCTGGCAGAATAGTTCTGAGCTCGGAGATATGATCGGCAAAAGATTGCCCATCGGTCAAAATTCTCGTCATCATGATGCACACATCAATGGCTGAGAACTAGACTTGGATCTTGAATCACTTAAAATCAATTATGAGAGATATTAATTTGAGTGGGAGCACAATTATGTATTAATTAAGTTTAATAACTAGTGCAAATTAATTATGAACAATGTCTATGTGTAGTTTGCATTATAGTTGTAGAATTATGGCTCACAGTTCCACCTTTGTTGTTGAAATTGATTGACTGCTATTTATCTTGTTGAATCTTTATGATTGAGAGGATCGTCCTCTAAGAGTGCCAAGAAGGATTTTTGTCCTACTGCATACTTGCAATGCTCTCCCGCTAATGCTATGGATGATGAGACTTATGTCCTTCGATCCAAAAGTTTATATTGCATTACAGTCTGATTGCTTCCAAAAAACCTAAACTTCAAAATGTTTGGGATAGTTATGTGATATTCTTGGAACTGAAAATTGTTTTCAGAAACAAACAAAAAATAAAATATATGAGATATCTAAAGAAGTATTTTGTTTCAAGTTCTAGTGAAGTGTTCTACTATATCTAGGACTGAAATGCGTAAGATCCGGAAGAACGCCAGTCATGAGTTGATGGCGAAAACTTAAAGAGAAAGAACAAAACCAAAGGATGTAATGAGATTTACATGCCTAGGGAAGTTTAGGGGTCACGCCACTCTTAAAAGTTAGATGACTCTTCTGTTGAGTGGGAGAAATATTGAAAGTAAAACTATAAGAAGTTTAGAGGCAGAAAGAAAAGAAGACTGGAGTGTCCAGCTCAGGTATGAATGTCATACAAGTTGTAAGATGTAGAGAAAGTCGGTCAATTAAAGTGTGATTCTTGAGAATTTTGGTTAAAATGTTAAACACTAAAATTCTTCGATAATTGTGGTTAAAAGTTGATCACAAGGATACCGACTCGATTGCATGATGTTGCGAATCAGTGCAAAAATTACTATGGCCTAATGACCAACAAATTAATGAGGTTAAAATTGTGTTGAAAACCTTTTGTAAAAGTTATGATACTTTTTCATCAACATATTACCTCTGAATTTATTGTCATAATTCATTTTAGATTTTTGTACACTCTAGCCCATTGCATAGAAATTGCGAGGAGTTTGTTCATAAGAGAACAATAGTTGTTCGATGTAATGAACAAAAGGGCCATACTCCTATTGTGAATAGGATGAAAGTTATGACTATTGATGATAGAATTAAACATCTATAACACTGATGCTAAATGTCACAAGACTAAAAGAATACCACATATGTGTGGCATTGCATTTAGTCACATTGGAGAAACCCGCATGGAGAAATTCCATAGTGATGGATTTTGGAGTCATATGATTATGAATCATCAGACACTTGCAACTTTCGTCCAAATTGTGAAGTAAACTAAAATACCGTTCACAGGCCATAAAGATCGAGCAACGAAATAATTGGAAAATGCATATTTATGTGTGTATTCCAATAAGTGTTGTTGCAAGCAGTGGATTTATCTATCTTCAAGGATGACTCAAGTAGATATTTATATTTACTAATTGAGACATGATTCTATATCTTTTGATATGGTTCAAAAGGTTTTTAGAAAGAAGTAGAAATTATTGTAACAAGAAAATTATGTTTCTACAAATTGATCGCAGAAAAGAATATTTGAGTTACAAATTTAGCAAATGTCTGATGAGCTGTAAAGTGTTTTATAGCTTACACCTACTAGAGACACTACTAAGAGTAGAGTGTTTCGAGTAGATGTAATCAAACTATGTATGACATAGTGAGATCAAAGGTGACATTAATTGATTTTGCCAATATACTCTTAATGTGATGCTTTAGTGTCGGATTCAGGGCTCCGCAGACCCAAGAAAGGTTCAAACTCTGGGGCGTGTGCGAAGGAATCAACCTATCCAGCCAACCAGCTCATCGCCCTACGGCCTAGCTCGATGCATACGAACAAGGAAGAAGATGAACACGGCAGTTTACCCAGGTTTGGGCCACCTTGCGGTGTAAGACCCTACTCCTGCTTTGTGGTGGATTGGCCTCACGAGGGGCTGAGGATGAACTAGTACAGAGGATGAACAACTTCGCGAGGTCTATGGGTAAGGGTGGAATGGATCCGATCGCCCCCGTCTACGGTGGTGGCTAGCCTATACTTATGGTGGCCTCGGTCCTCTTCCCCCAAATCATAGGCGGGAAGGGATCCCACAGTGGCCAATTTGAAAGGGGACAAGTAGTACATCTTATCCTGACAAAAGGTGGTCTTTGCCTGCAAAGCCTCTGGTTGTGACGCAGCAGTGGGCTCGACACATCCGTCCTGCCGTCCTGGCGGTCTTGGTCTTGTAGCACTAGAATAGAAACCTTTGTCGGGCTCCTTGGGAACCCACGCCTGTGCTTGCCTCCTTAGCACCAAAGAGGAAACTGCCTCCTCTGCACCCGCTGGCGCCCGCCTGGCCTTGGTCGTCATGGCTTGCATCATCGCAACCTCCTGAGGTTGGGTACCTGCATAGAAATCTCCGCTCCTCAGGAGGCAGCCTAGGAAGGCCGCTCCCTCGGGAGGTCTTGGTGTCGTCCACCTCGCGAGGCTTGGCCCCTCGCGAGGGTCTTGTCTTGGTGGTCTTGTAGATGGGCCATACCAGGCCATCGAAGGTGCCATGCCATGGGCCGCAGGCAGGCAAGTCTGGGTACCCTAGTTCCCAGAACACCGACAGTAGCCCTCGGGCCCAAGGCGCGCTTGGACATGGCTTCGAGACGAAGCCAAAGGGCAAGGGCGAAGCGCCGCGGGCCCCAATCGCCTGTGGGCCAGGCTGACGCATGGTGCTTGATGGGACGTGGGCGTCTCCGCTTCCCCGCGTCGCCTTGGCAACTGCCCGACTTGACAACCGCCTGGCGCATGCAGCGGGGCCATCATGGCTTGGAACGTGAGAGGCCGCCGGTTAGCCTTCCTCCGGCTATAAATGGCGGAAGGGGGATGGAGCCCCCAGCCCATCTTCATCTTCTTGCTGCTTGCTCCTTCTTCTTCTTCGTCGTGCCGCCATCTCGCTAGAGCATCCATGGCGCCAGTGAGGAGGTTCTCGGCCGCCGAGAAGGGAAAGGCCCCCAAGGAGGGACCAGGCGCGCCACCGCCCAAGAGGGGCCGCGGCCGTCCCCGCAAGCACGCCGTGACACCGGCGGAGGCTCCCTGGGGGCGCGGGCGCACCCCCTCGAAGGTCGGTGCCGCTTCTGGTGGTCTTGGGAGGGTTCCCTCCCGCGCCGGAAGCTGCCGCGGCCGAGTTGGGCGCGGCCAAGGAGGGAGGCATGTGGCAGCCATTCAGCCACCATGCCCGCGGTCCCATTCGGCCGATGTGTCCCTCGGAGTTTGTGGTGTGGGCGGAGAGGCCTACAGGCATCTGGTTCCAGCTCCCGTGCTTCTTCGTGGGCGTGCTGCCGGCCGAGGGACCTGGCGGCCTCTGGCTGCAGGCCGACGGTTGCTGCAGCAAGGCTTCATGGGTGGAGGTCGAGGTCACCCTCGCCGGCAATGTGTTCCTGAACAGCGGGTGGAAGCCATTCGCCCGCGCGCGCGGCCTGCAGGGGAGGTGTACCCTCCACTTTAGGCACGACGGCGCTGCGAACCTCTACGTCAGGATCTTCGGGGAGGACGGCGGGCGCCTGGGGGCTGCCCGGAGAGCGACAGCGACGACGACGACGTCCACCCCTCCTCTGACGACGGCCGGAGGGGCGGTAGCATCTCCAGCAGTGAACTTGCCCTTGGCGATGGTCGCGACGCTTCCAGCAGCGGCGGCTCCTCCTCTGGGGAGTGCACGAGCGACGACGACTACGACGAGCCACCACGCCGCCGAGCTCGGACCGGGGAGGGCGACGAGCTGCCTCGCCATCGCACCCCGGTGAAGCAGGAGGAGGACTCCGACTAGGCGCGGGCGTCGCTGGAGCCGGGTCTCAGGAGCCGGGGTGGTCGCGAGGCCGCTTTTGCTTCTTCTTTTTTTTCTACATCAAGAAGTAGAAAGGCCCTGCCAGGGCATGTAATGAACCATGGCGCTTGCGCCATTATATTAACGTTTTTATATCGCATCCTGGCATTCGTGTCGCTACTAATTGACAGGTTCTTGCTGATCGCGATTAGGATAACTTAGCTTAGTGTGCTTGTGGTAGACTCCTGCGCCACGAGGGCGTGTTCCTCCGGATCTTGGGTCCTCTGCGCGCCTCTCGTTCTAGAGAGATCTTGTCGGGGGTTTCCTTCTCATGGACCCGAAGGTTCTTCGGCCTCAGGAGGCACTCAGTGGCCGCGGGGTCTCCAGTGGGTCATGAGGATATGGGGCCTCCGGGGCTGCCCCTCAGGGCGCCACGCCCCGCGCGAGCCCCCGAGCGAGGACCAACTGTCGCTGGTACGCCGAGTCGTGATGCCCGGCGAGGCCAGGAGGTGCGGACTCAGGAGGGCGTACATGCCCGTCGGCTCGTTTAAGGGCGTCGCGTGAGGATTAGGATGCCAAAGATTAGGACACGAAGGCTTTGGCGAGGTGTGCTCGTGGGCGAGCCCAAGCGTACACACCGTACCCAGCCCTCGCTCCTGAGACGCGCAGGAAAGAGCGACGGGCAACTGCCACTCTCCCTAAGGCGAGACTCGAGAGATAAAAACGCTGCAAGGAGAAAAAATCCCACACTTTCAAATAAAGACGCGAGAGTTTTGAATTTCATTCCAAGAAGTGGCAAATCAGCTACAGAAAGCAAGAAAAAGAACAGCCGCGTCCGGCACCTACACTAGTCTTATGGTCTTCCCGCCAGCGCGGAGCATGGGGCTTCCACTAGGACGTGGGTGGGAGCCCCCATGAGGCTCAGGGGCAGCACTCAGGAGACTCTGGGGTGTGTACAACCCCACTCATTATTACGTGAGAGTGTCACGAGCAGAGACTTGAGAGGCGCATGGCGCTCGTTGATCACGGATAGAACTTTCGGAGGTGCTGGATATTCCAGGCATTCTGGATGGGGACCCCGTCGTGCGTCTCCAGGCGCGCGGCGCCAGGCCTGGAGACACGGGCGATCCTGAACGGGCCCTCCCACATGGGCAAGAGCTTGTGAAGCCCCTCCCTAGAGAGCACCCACCTCAGGACGAGGTCACCCACCTCGAGGGTCCTAGAGCGGACGCTCCAGCAGTGATACCGCCGCAGCACCTGCTGGTACCTCGCGGCACGGAGCGAGGCTTGGCAGCGGCCCTCCTCCCCGAGCACGAGGTCCATCCCCCATGAGGCATACTGGCGTGCCTCGTCAAATGCCAAGACCCGCGGGGAGCGATGTTTGACCTCGTGAGGGAGGACCACCTCAGCCTCGTAGACGAGGAAGAACGGGGTCTCGCCGATGGGCTTAGTCGCGGTGGTGCGGATGGACCATAGCATGGACTGAAGCTCATCGAGCCAACCCCTGCCGCAGGCCTCGAGTTTCTTCTTGAAGCTCCTCATCTTGAGGCCCCTCAGGACCTCCGCATTGGTGCGTTCGGCTTGGTCGTTACTCCGTGGGTGCGCCACTGAAGCGTAGCATATCTGCGTTCCATGGTTAGCACAATATGTTTTGAAGAGATTGCTTGTGAACTGAGAGCCGTTGTCAGTGATGATACGGTTGGGGACCCTGAAGCGGCTCACGAGGCCCTTGATGAACTTGACAGCCGAGCTAGCTGGGATGGTGCGCACAGGCTCCACCTCCGCCCACTTGGTGAATTTGTCGATGGCGACGTAGAGGTAGCGGTAGCCCCCCGCTGCTCGGGGAAACGGGCCCAGGATATCCAGCCCCCAGATCGTGAATGGCCACGAGAGCGGGATGGTCTGTAGGCCCTGAGCGGGCTGGTGGATCTGTTTGGCGTGGAATTGACAGGCCTCGCAGGATCGCACTAGCTCGGTGGCGTCGTTGAGAGCCGTGGACCAGTAGAACCCACCGCGGAACGCCTTGCCCACGGGGGTGCACGACGAAGAATGGTGCGCACAATCCCCACCATGGATGTCCGCCAGCAACTCGCACCCTTGCTCCTTGGAGATGCATGGCAGCGAGACGTTGTTTGGGCGCCTTCGGTAGAGCTCGCCGTCCTGCAAGCAGTAAGCGGTGGCCTGACGGGCCACGCGTTCTGCATCTTCCTCCTTCTCCGGCAGGGTGCCTCGGAGCAGGTACGCCTTGAGCTCTTCGGTCCAGCACCCCTCCTGAGGTTCGAGCGCCAGGATCAGGCAGGCTCCAGAGGTCGGACCGCATGCCGGAGCGCCCGTGGAAGGGGCCAGGGGCGGCTCCTCCCGAAACAGCGCAGGGCTTGCGGCGGGGGGAGCCGCCGATGGCTTGAAGAGCCGCTCCTCGAAGATACCAGGCTTCTAGGGCTGGCGTCGGGACGCCCTCTTGGCAATGTCGTCTGCCTCCTGGTTCGTGCCGCACGGCACGTGCTGCAATTCCAAGCCCAAGAATCGTTTTTCAATTTTGCGTACCTCTTCTAAGTATGCCTCCATGTGCTCGTCCTTAGGTTTGTATGCCTTGTTGGAGAAGTTGACGAGGAGCTGAGAATCGCCCTTGATGGTGAGACGCTTGACCCCCAGTGCTGCCGCGGCCCTGAGGCCAGCGATCTGGCCCTCGTACTCCGTGATGTTGTTGGAGACCTTCTCGCCATGCTGGAAGCAGAGCTGCACAGCGTAGTAGAGCTTGTCCTGGGTAGGCAAGATGAGTACGGCTCCGGCCCCCGCGCCCTGGCGCGTGAACGCGCCATTGAAGTACATGACCCAGCCGTCAGGCGCCTCGTCTCCGGGCGCGAGGGAGCGGTCTTCACCCATCCCTCGGTCAGGAGCGTCAGTCCATTCCGCCACAAAGTCAGCGAGGGTCGCGCCCTTGATGACCCTGGTGGTGCTAAACTCTAGCTGGAACGCTTGCAGCTCGATGTTCCACTCAGCAACCCTCCCTGTGGCATTGGGGCTCCGGAGCACCTTCTCCAGGGGGTACACGGAGACGACCTTGATGGGGTGGCCTTGGAAGTAGTGGTGCAGCTTCCTGGAGGTGACGAGAAGCACGAGCAGGAGCTTCTGTGGCATGGGGTAGCGCGAGCGTGCGTCACGCAACACCGTGCTAACGAAGTACACGGGATGCTCGGTGTCGGAAGAGGTGTCGGCGATGTCCAACCTTGCTTGAGGTGAGAGGGCCTCGGGAGCCCTGCCGTTCGACGAGGTAGTCGAGGCCTCAGGAGCGCCATCCTGAGGTGGCAATGGAGCGGCCGCGCGTGGGGTGCTGCGCCGCACACTCGCCCCTGCGCGCTCTTCCCGGACCACCACGAGTGCTGCGCTAGCAGAGTGGGGTGTGGCGGCCAGGTAAAGTACCAGGGGCTCAAGAGGATGAGGCGCCACCATCAGTGGCGGGCTGGTGAGATACCTCTTGAGGTCTTGGAAGGCCGCCTCGGCCTCTGGAGTCCATTCAAAGGGGCCCTTCTTTTTCATTAGCTTGAAGAACGGGAGGGGGCGCTCACCGAGCTTGGAGATGAAACGCCCCAACGAAGTTACACAGCCCGCGAGCTTCTGCATCTCCTTGAGGGTCAACGGCGGGCTCATCCTTTCTATTGCCTTGATCTTCTCCGGGTTAGCTTCGATCCCTCTGTGTGACACCAAGAAACCCAGCAGCTTGCCGAACGGGACACCGAACACGCATTTCTCTGGGTTGAGCCGCAGGTTTACCTTGCGCAGGTAGGCGAATGTTTCTTCCAGATCTTCAACAAGGGTCCTTGCTTCCCGTGACTTGATCACTATGTCATCGACGTATGCCTTGGCATTCCTCCCGAGCTGTAGGCCCAGGGCGATGTGCATCAATCACTGGAAGGTTGCGCCAGCATTTCGCAATCCAAAAGGCATGCAGGTGTAGCAGTACACCCACATGGAGAGAGGAAGGCCGTCTTCTCGACGTCCTGCACCGCCATCTTGATCTGATGGTATCCTGAGAAGGCATCCAAGAAGCACAGCAGGTCACACTCGGCAGTGGAATCAACGATTTGGTCGATGCGTGGAAGAGGGAAAGGGTCTTGAGGGCAAGCTTTGTTGAGGCTCGTGAAGTCGACGCACATGCGCTCCTTTCCGCCCTTCTTGGGGACGATGACCGGGTTGGCCAGCCAATCCGGGTGCCGCACCTCCCGGATGACGCCGGCATCTTGCAGCTTGCGGACCTCCTGGACGATGAACGATTGTTTCTCCGGGGCTTGCCGCCGCGCCTTCTGCTTCACCGGGCGCGCACCGGGGCACACCATCAGATGATGTTTGATCACTTCTCGCGGGACACCAACCAAGTCCGTCGCCTCCCATGCAAACACATCCTTGTTCGCACGGAGGAAACTGACCAGCGCCTCTTCCTAATCTGGGGGAGGCCAGCGCCTATGGTGAAGGTGTGGCCTGAGCCCCCGTCGTCGACTGGCACCTGCTTCGTCTTGGCCCGATCTTGAGAGAACAATTGCTTCTTTTTGGCGGGCGCAGCTTCTGGGATCTCAGGGGTGTCCCCAACGCCTGGTTGTGTGGCTGCCGTGGCCTTGGAAGCGAGCTTGAGGGCCAGGAGTGCGCCCTTGGTGTCCCCCGCCACGGTGATGATGCCACTACTCCCTGGCATCTTGACAACGTTGTAGCCGGGGTGCGTCGCTGCCATGAACTTGGCAAGGGTCGGGTACCCAAGGATGGCGTTGTACGGGAGGCTGATGCGGGCGACGTCGAAGTCGATGAGCTCGGTGCGGTATTTGTAGCATGTGCCGAAGGTGACGGGGAGGCGGATCTGCCCTAAGGGAGCGATGGAGCCGCCGACCACCCCCGAGAAGGGCCTGGTGGGGGCGAGCTGGTCGTAGGGCACTTGAAGCAGATCAAAGGCTTCCACGGAGAGGACGTTGAGGCTGGCGCCGCCGTCGATGTGGGTCCTGGTAACCGCGACGTTGCCGATGGTGGGCGTGCACAACATCGGGAGGGCGCCGACGCCTGCCGTGGTCTTGGGGTGATCCCTGGAGTCGAAGGTGATGGCGGTCTCAGGCACAACGCGGCCCGGAGGAGCCTCCTGCAGCGGCCGAGCAGCCCGACCCGACGAAGAAGCTGCTTGACGTGGCAGCCCGAGGCTGGCGCCTGCGACCCGCCGAGGATGGCCGCAACCGCATGGGGCGCCGGGGCCGCGAAACGCGCGATGAGCAGGCCGCACAACTCCTCCCATGAAGCCACCAAAGACTCCGGCAGGCCGAGCAACCAGGAGCGCGGCACGCCCGCGAGGGCCATAGGGAGCCAGTTCGCCATGACCTTGTCGTCACCACCCACCGCCCAGATGGCTTGCGCGTATGCTAGGAGGAACTCCGCGGGGTCCACCGTGTCGTCGTACCGCGGGGGCAACACCGGCCTGAACTTCGGCGGCCACCGCACCTGCCGCAGGGCGGGGGAAAAGGCCCGGATGCCCACGACTCCTCCAAATGAGCTCAACGGCCCGGGGTGTGGTGCGATGCCGGCCATAGGAACCACGCAGCGCGGGCGGAGCGCGACTCGGTGAAGAGGCAGAGCTTCGACACGCCCCTACCTGGGGCGCCAAATGTCGGATTCAGGGCTCCGCAGACCCAAGAAAGGTTCGAACTCTGGGGCGTGTGCGAAGGACTCAACCTATCCAGCCAACCAGCTCGTCGCCCTATGGCCTAGCTCGATGCACACGAACAAGGAAGAAGATGAACACGGCAGTTTACCCAGGTTCGGGCCACCTTGAGACCCTACTCCTGCTTTGTGGTGGATTGGCCTCACGAGGGGCTGAGGATGAACTAGTACAGAGGATGAACAACCTCGTGAGGTCTATGGGTGAGGGTGGAATGGATCCGATCGCCCCCGTCTACGGTGGTGGCTAGCCTATACTTATGGTGGCCTCGGTCCTCTTCCCCCAAATTGTAGGCAGGAAGGGATCCCACAGTGGCCAATTTGAAAGGGGACAAGTAGTACATCTTATCCTGACGAAAGGTGGTCTTCGCCTGCAAAGCCTCTGGTTGTGACGCAGCAGTGGGCTCGACGATGACATCTGTCCTGCCGTCCTGGCGGTCTTGGTCTTGTAGCACTGGAATAGAAACCTTTGCTGGGCTCCATGGGAACCCACGCCTGCGCTTTCCTCCTTAGCACCAAAGAGGAAACTGCCTCCTCTGCGCTCGCTGGCGCCCGCCTGGCCATGGTCGTCATGGCTTGCGTCATCGCAACCTCCTGAGGTTGGGTACCTGCATAGAAATTTCTACTCCTCAGGAGGCAGCCTAGGGAGGCCACTCCCTCGGGAGGTCTTGGTGTCGTCCGCCTCGCGAGGCTTGACCCCTCGCGAGGGTCTTGTCTTGGTGGTCTTGTAGATGGGCCGTACCAGGCCGTCGAAGGTGCCACGCCGTGGGCCGCAGGCAGGCAAGTCTGGATACCCTGGTTCCCAGAACGTCGACATTTAGAGACTATGACTTTTACACTAAAAAAGGATCGCCATAAAATCTATAAGATAATTGCTACTTTGTAAGTATCCCAAATGGTTGGGTATTCCTCTATCATTACGTCGAGGCAAAGTGTTTTGCCACAGAATGCGGAAATTTTGAAGAAAATGTTTTCTGCAAAATACTAAGTGGGAGGATAGTGCAAATCGACAAGATTATAGAATCTTTGTGATCAGGTCGAAGAAAAGAAACGCTAGAAGTGGTTCGAAGATTTCTTACTACGACTGATACAGAAGCCTCTACATAGGATATAGAGACTTCGGTTGAACTTGCAGCTGAACTATATAGGTTGGGGATATTCATGCAAACCTTCATGGTGCGTGGACGAAATATTGTTGAACAAACAATGAACCTATGATACACAGAGAAGCGTTGATGGGCCCTGATAACCTACAAGTATAGGGGATCGCAACAGTTTTCGAGGGTAGAGTATTCAGCCCAAATTTATTGATTCGACACAAGGGGAGCCAAAGAATATTTGCAAGTATTAGCAGCTGAGTTGTCAATTCAAACACACCTGGATATTAATTATCTGTAGCAAAGTGATCAGTAGCAAAGTAGTATGATAGTTTTGAACGGCAATAGTGACAGTAACAGTGATAGCAGTAGTTTTGTAGCAAGTGCAATAGTAACAATAGCAGTAGTAACTTAGCAAGATCAATATGTAGGAAAATCGTAGGCATTGGATCGGCGATTCGTTGGATGATATTCATCATGTGACAGTCATAACCTAGGGCGATACGGCACTAGCTCCAGTTCATAAATATAATGTAGGCATGTATTTCCGTAAATAGTCATACGTGCTTATGGAAAGAACTTGCATGACATCTTTTGTCCTACCCTCCCGTGGCAGCGGGGTCCATATTGGAAACTAAGGGATATTAAGGCCTCCTTTTAATAGAGAACCGGAACAAAGCATTAACACACGGTGAATACATGAACTCCTCAAACTACGGTCATCACCGGGAAGTGTCCCGACTATTGTCACTTCGGGGTTGCCGGATCATAACACGTAGTAGGTGACTATAACTTGCAAGATTGGATCTATAACATGGATATAATGGTGATAACATAAACGGTTCAGATCTGAACTCATGGCACCCGGGCCCAAAGTGTCAAGCATTAAGCATAGCAAAGTCATAGCAACATCAATCTCAGAACATAATGGATACTAGGGATCAAGACCTAACAAAACTAACTCGATTACATGATGAATCTCATCCAACTCCTCACCGACCAGCGAGCCTACGAAGGAATTACTCACTCCCGGTGGGGAGCATCATGGAATTGCCGATGGAGAAGGGTTGGTGATGACGAAGATCGAAGATCCCCCTCTCCGGAGCCCCAAACGGACTCCAGATCTGGCCTCCCAATGAAGAACAGGAGGTGGCGGCGGCTCCGTCTCGCGAAACGCGATAATTCTTTCTCCCCTATTTTTTCTGGAAAAATAGGATTTTATAGCATCAGTTTCAGGGTCTGCGGGGCCACCAGGTGGGGACAACCCACCTGGGCGCGCCTGGAGGGGGTGGCGCGCCCTGGTGGGTTGTGCCCACCCAGGTGCCCCCCTCCGGTGGTTCTTGGCTCCAGTATTTTTCTTTTATTGTATAAAAATTCCTCGCAAAGTTTCGTTCCATTCCGAGAACTTTTATTTCTGCACAAAAACAACACCATGGTAGTTCTGCTGAAAACAGCGTCAGTCTGGGTTAGTTTCATTCAAATCATGCAAATTAGAGTCCAAAACAAGAGGAAAAGCGTTAGGAAAAGTAGATACGACGGAGACGTATCAACTCCCCCAAGCTTAAACCTTTGCTTGTCCTCAAGCAATTCAGTTGATAAACTGAAAGTGAAAAAGAAAAACTTTTACGAACTCTTTTGCTCTTGTTTGCATAAATAAGCTTAAGTAGCACCTAGGTTTTCAGCAAAGATTATAACTAACCATGTCGACAATAACTCTTAAAAATTATATTAACTCATACAATGACATAATCAGCTAGCGAGCAATAATAAGATATCTCGAACAACAACACGTTATTAAAACAACCATGATATAATATGACAATAGTGGTATATCGCTAGCCCTTTCTGAGACCGCAAAACATAAATGCAGAGCACCTCCAAAGTCCAAGCAGCGACTAAACATTGTAATTCATGGTAGAAAAGATCCAGTCATGATGCACCCAACATTAGCTACACACAATGCATAAGCATGACAGCAATGCTCTTAGGTTCTGGCGCTTATTTGAGAAGGTGATGACACAACATAAAAGTAAATAGATAGTCCCTTCGCAGAGGGAAGCAGTGATTTGAGGAGGTGCCAGAGCTCAAGTTTTAAAACAGAGGTAAATGAAATTTTGAGAGATGCACCCTTCTTGTTTACTTCGCGACCATCAGTTATCAATATCTTCCATGCTAAACACATTAGTGGCGGTTCCCAAGCGATAAAAGTAAAGGTTTACTCCCCCTCCACCAACAGTCACACTCCACAGCTTGTCCGAAACAATGGGTGCCGTCCATACCAACAACAGTCCCGGGGGAGTTTTGTTTAATTATTTGCATTTTGAGTTCGGGACTGGGAATCCCTATTAACGCCCCTCTCGTGCAAGGACGAGTGAATAAACACTCATCATGAGAATAACCCGCTTAGCATGGAAGATACCGACTACCTCCTGTCGCTCTATGAACAATCCAGGCACATAAAAAGGATATTTATTTGAAGTTTTTAGAGGTGGCACATGCAAATTTACTTAGGACGGCAGGGTAATACCACATATAGGTAGGTATGGTGGACTCATCTGGAATAACTTTGGTTTCAGGTTTTTGATGCACAAGCAGAATTCCCACTTAGTACAGGCGAAGGCTAGCAAATAGGTTGAGAAGCGGCCAGCTAGAGAGCAACAATGGTCATGAACATGCATTATGCATAAGTAACATTGGATACTAGCATGAGTAGGATATGAACACCATGAATATAAATATCATAGAGGCTATGTTGGTTTTGATTCAACTACATGCATGAACATGTGCCAAGTCAAGCCACTCGAACATTCAGAGGAGGATACCATATCATCATACTACATCACAATCATTTTAACGCAATGTTGACATCCAAGATAAATCATTATCCACTCCTAGCTACTTATGCATGGCATGAGAAACTATAATCTCTAATTGTCATTGCAAACATGTTTGATCATAATAGGCTGAATCATGGATACTAGGTTAAACATATTTACAAAAACAGAACAAGTCGAGTTCATACCTGTTTCTCTCTGCCACGACCAGTTCATCAAATATCGTCATTATTGCCTTTCACTTGCACGACCGAACAATTTGAAAATAATAATAGTGCAAGAGTGTCGTGGACTAAGCTGGAATCTGCAAACATTTTATTCAAAAGGAGAAGACAAGGTAAAATGTGCTCTTTGTTAGATCAATAGTAATGCATATGAGAGCCACTCAACATTTTCATCGTGGTCTTCTCTTCGGTACGACTCGAGAAAAAGGAAAAAGAAATTCAGAGAAACACACTGAAATATTTTTGGAGTTTTTGGTTTTTTGTAAACAAGCAAATAAAAAGGGAAAAGCAAAAATGAGAAAAACTATTTACACGGGAAAGCTCCCAACAAGTAAAAGAAAAACAAAGAAATCTTTTTGGGTTTTCTTTTTAGTGCTATAACAATTTAAACTAGGAAGAAAAATAAAAAAGAAGCAAGAAATATATT
Organism: Thinopyrum elongatum; assembly: GCA_011799875.1. Lineage (NCBI taxonomy): Eukaryota > Viridiplantae > Streptophyta > Magnoliopsida > Poales > Poaceae > Thinopyrum > Thinopyrum elongatum. The sequence continues at coordinate 52,319,401 of CM022300.1, forward strand.
TTTGGATTTTCTCAAAGTTTTTCAAACACACAAGAAGAAAACAAGAAAATAAATCTAAAATGGATAATACAAATGAAAAAGTGTGGACACCGACAACTGGAATGAAAATGTGTGAACATGAATGTAATGCCGGTGGAAATACATACTCCCCCAGGCTTAGGCTTTTGGCCTAACTTGGTAATCTTCAGTAGCCTGCATAATGGTCGGAGTGATAACTCACGGAGGCTCCTGGTGCGGCTGCAGCTTGCCGTGCGGCCAGCACTGCCGCGTTATGAGCTCGGGCCTCGCTCTCGAGAACATAATATCTTCCCCTACTGTGAACATTAAAGAGAGCAGGTGCAGCAAATATGTGTCCACAACGGAATCCTTATTAAACAGTAATTTATAAGTGAAATTATGGGGTTCACCTCTAAGGATCTTATGACGTTTTATAGCATCAAAGTCTAGGTACTGTGTGGGTAAAATAGGATCATAGGGCAAAGGTGAAACACCCAGCTCTCTTGCTAAGCGTGTGGCATAAATTCCACCATAAAAATATCCACTACCAGCGTTGTGTTGCAACCTACGTGCAACAATCGCTCCAAGATTATAACTTTTGTCACCAGTGAGAGCGGTGCGTATGAGGCTCAAGTCTAGAGCACAAAGTGTACTGCAATCTTGTTTGCCTACAATGCATTTTCCATTGAATAATGCAAAATACTGGATTGCGGGAAAATGAATGCTCTTTATTCTACCTTGCGTCACTCCCCTATTTTCACCATAACAAAGACTAGTCAAGAACATCTCAAACTCAGACCTTGGTGGTTCGTCAAGCGAACCCCAAAATGGGATTTTACAGTGGTGAGCAAATCTCTCTAAAGAAATGGTAAATGGATTTTCATACAATTTGAATGACACCCTAGACTCACGAGGATGGAATTTAAATCCTTTGACAAATGATTTAGTGAGAGTGAGGTGTTGGTTGCACTTATCTGAAATGTAGGGACCGAGCTCGGCATTGTGAACATACTGCTCAAATTCCTCCTTAATACCCACGCTCACCATATAATCGTCGCATGGCCATAAGCATGTTGGTGGCGGCATCTCGTATGGAACTTTCGCTCGGTTCAACATAAGACCGATGAGCGGAGCTGCTACTAGAAGATGCCTCCGAGGACCTCCGCCTCGAAGAACTCCTTCCAAAGAGGTTCATCATATTCGCGTACAATTTTTTGAAAAAAAAATGTCACAAATTTTTGTCAACAAAACTTTATAAGATTGGTAGCAACTACTCATAGGGATGCATAGAGGCCATATCAAGCATTCAAACTACTTAGAACTCTAAGAATTCAACATGCAAGCTCATCTACAGTAGCACCAAGAGTAGCTAATTATTCAAAATATAAACCACTAAAGCAAAAAAACTAATTTGACTAACGGAGGAGTCACATACCAAGCAACAATCCCCCGAAACAGTTTCGGAAACGGAGCTTCGAGCAAAGAGATCGAAATCCGTAGGTTTGAGAGCAAGAACACGAGAGAGAGAGCAAAGGTGATTTTTTTCTGGAGGTAGGTGGTGACGTGGGATGAAGAGATAAGTGAGGGGGCCCACGTGGGGACCACAACCCACCAGGGCGCGCCTGGGGGTCCTGGCGCGCCCAGGTGGGTTGTGCCCACCTGGTGCACCTCCCTCTGATATTATTTGCACCAAAAATTCTTAAATATTCAGAAAAAAATCATATTAAATTTTCAGAGCATTTTGAGAACTTCTATTTTTGGGTCATTTTTTATTGCATGAAAAATTCAGAAAACAGACAAAACATGGCATTTTATTTTATTTAACTAGTAAAAACAGAAAACAAAAGGTAGGGACAGAAGGTAGTGTTCACTAAATTCATCAACTTCATACCTCTAAAAAATGATTCATTAATAAGGTTGATCAAGTCTTATTAACAACCACTTCCGATTAGCATGAAACCGAAGAACTTCCGTAAAACACTAAGTTACCTCAATGGGGATATGAATGTCCCCAACAATAAGCGTTTCATATTTCTTTTTGACAGTAGGTAGAGGTAGTTGAAAACTTCCAATAGTGATTGTCGGAGATTTTTCAATAACATTAATACCATTCACTTGGAATTGTTTCTTCGGAAAGTGCACCGTATGCTCATTACCATTGATATGAAAAGTGACCTTTCTTTTATTGCAATCAATAACAGCCCCTGCAGTATTCAAAAAGGGTCTACCAAGGATAATCGACATGTTGTCGTCCTCGGGCATCTCTAGTATAACAAAGTCAATCAAAATAGTAACATTAGCAACAACAACGGGCACATCCTCACAAATACCGATAGGTATGGCTGTTGATTTGTCAGCCATTTGCAAGGATATTTCAGTAGGTGTGAGTTTATTCAAATCAAGTCTTTTATATAAAGAGAAAGGCATAACACTAACACCAGCTCCCAAATCACATAAAGAAGTTTTCACATAATTTCTTTTGATGGAGCAAGGTATAGTTGGTATTCCCGGATCTCCAAGCTTTTTAGGTACTCCATCTTTAAAAGTATAATTAGCAAGCATGGTGGAGATTTCAGCTTCCGGTATTTTTCTCTTATTGGTGATGATGTCTTTCATGTACTTTGCATAAGGAGGCATTTTTAAGATATCAGTCAAGCGAGTACGCAAAAAGACTGGCCTCAACATTTCAGCAAAGCGTTCAAATTCTTCATCATCTTTCTTCTTAGTTGACTTAGGTGGAAAGGGCATAGGTTTTTGAACCCATGGTTCTCTTTCCTTGCCATGTTTTCTAGCAACAAAGTCTTTTTTATCATATCTTTTATTCTTGGGTTGTGGGTTATCAAGATCAACTGCTGGTTCTATCTCAACATCATTGTCTGGTTCTTTACTATTTGGTTGAGTATCTTCATGAACCTCATCATTATCTTTTTCATTATCAGAAGGTGAGTGTTCACTACCAGATTGAGTTTCAGCATCAGAGATAGAAACTTCATTATCATTATCAGGAGGTTTTTCTACTTCAAGTTCACTAGAGGCATGCAAAGTCCTGTCATTTTTCTTCTTCTTTTTCTTTTTAGAAGGACTAGGTACATCAGTGTAAACTCTTTGAGAGTCTTGTTCAATTCTTTTTGGGTGTCCCTCGGGATAAAGTGGTTCCTGAGTCATTCTACCTCCTTTAGTCATTACTCTAACAGCATGATCATTGATATTATTATTCATTTCATCAAGCAACTCTTTTTGAGATTTAGCAACTTGTTCTAACTGAGTTTGAACCATAGAAGCACGATTTCCTACACCTCTAACATCATTTGAGATTCTAAATAACAAGTCACTCAAACGAGCAATCATATCAGAATTGTATTTCAACTGTTTCATAACATTTGCATTGAAGTGATCTTGCTTTCTAATGTAATTTTCAAACTCATAAAGGCATTGGCTAGGATGCATATTGTGAGGATTATCATTATCATTGAATTTCATTAGAGAATTTACCTCTACCACCTTAGGTGGTGGTGGTGTATCAAGCCCATGTATCTCTTCAATAGGAGGTAAATTTTTAACATCCTCTGCTTTAATACCTTTTTCCTTCATAGATTTCTTTGCCTCTTACATATCTTCGGGACTGAGATATAAGATACCCCTCTTCTTCGGAGTGGGTTTAGGCGGTGGTTCAGGAAGAGTCCAATCATCATAATTTTTCAATATGTTATTCAATAATTCTTCAGCTTGCCCAATAGTTCGTTCCCTGAAAACACAACCAGCACAACTATCTAGGAAATCCCTAGAAGTATCGGTTAGTCCATTATAGAAGATATCAAGTATTTCATTTTTCATAAGAGGATGATCAGGCAAAGCATTAAGCAATTGGAGAAGCCTCCCCCAAGCTTGTGGGAGACTCTCTTCTTCAATTTGCACAAAGTTAAATATTTCCTGCAAGGCAGCTTGTTTCTTATGAGCAGGAAAATATTTTTCAGAGAAGTAGTAAATCATATCCTGGGGACTACGCACACAACCAGGAGCAAGAGTATTGTACCAAGCTTTAGCATCACCCTTTAATGAGAACAGAAATAATTTGAGAATATAATAGTAGCGAATTTTCTCATCATGAGCAAAAAGGGTGGCTATATCATTCAACTTAGTAAGATGTGCCACAACAGTTTCAGTTTCATAACCATGGAAAGGATCAGATTCAACCAAAGTAATTAACTCTGGGTCGACAGAGAATTCATAATCCTTATCATCAACAAAGATAGGTGAAGTAGCAAACTGAGGATCACATTTCATTTTAGCATTCAGAGTCTTTTCTTTATACTTGCATAGTAATTTTTCTAGATCATCTCTGTCCTTACAAGCAAGAATGTCTCTAGTTGCCTCCTCATTCATAACATAACCTTCCGGTACCTTTGGCAATTCATATCTAGGAGGGCTAGTTCTAATAGTGTTTCAAGATTTTCAGTTTCAAGCTTATCATCAGTTTCAACAATCTCATGCTGTCTTACTCTAGCAATTTGTTCATCAAGAAATTCTCCTAGTGGCACATTATCATCAAGCAAGGTACTAGCATCATCATGAGTAGCATTCGTAGCAGAAGTAGCATCATCAATAACTTGCGACATATCAGAATTGATAGCATGTGGTGGTGTTGCAAGTCTACTTATAACAGAAGGTGAATCTAAAGCAGAGCTGGATGGTAGTTCCTTACCTCCCCTTGTCTTAGAGGGAAAAATCTTAGTCTTAGCATCCTTCAGATTCTTCATAGTGATAATTTGATAATAATCCCAAGTGACTCAACAAATATAGCTATGCTCCCCAGCAACAGCGCCAGAAAAAGGTCTTGATAACCCACAAGTATAGGGGATCGCAACAGTTTTCGAGGGTAGAGTATTCAACCCAAATTTATTGATTCGACACAAGGGGAGCCAAAGAATATTTGCAAGTATTAGCAGCTGAGTTGTCAATTCAACCACACCTGGAGATTAATTATCTGCAGCAAAGTGATCAGTAGCAAAGTAGTATGATAGTTTTGAACGGCAATAGTGACAATAACAGTGATAGCAGTAGTTTTGTAGCAAGTGCAATAGTAACAATAGCAGTAGTAACTTAGCAAGATCAATATGTAGGAAAATCGTAGGCATTGGATCGGTGATTCGTTGGATGATATTCATCATGTGACAGTCATAACCTAGGGCGATATGACACTAGCTCCAGTTCATAAATATAATATAGGCATGTATTCCGTAAATAGTCATACGTGCTTATGGAAAGAACTTGCATGACATCTTCTGTCCTACCCTCCCATGGCAGCGGGGTCCATATTGGAAACTAAGGGATATTAAGGCTTCCTTTTAATAGAGAACCGGAACAAAGCATTAACACACGGTGAATACATGAACTCCTAAAACTACGGTCATCACCGGGAAGTGTCCCGACTATTGTCACTCCAGGGTTGCCGGATCATAACATGTAGTAGGTGACTATAACTTGCAAGATCGGATCTAGAACATGGATATAATGGTGATAACATAAACGGTTCAGATCTGAATTCATGGCACCCGGGCCCAAAGTGTCAAGCATTAAGCATAGCAAAGTCATAGCAACATCAATCTCAGAACATAATGGATACTAGGGATCAAGCCCTAACAAAACTAACTCGATTACATGATGAATCTCATCCAACTCCTCACCAACCAGCGAGCCTACGAAGGAATTACTCACTCCCGGTGGGGAGCATCATGGAATTGGCGATGGAGAAGGGTTGGTGATGACGAAGATCGAAGATCCCCCTCTCCGGAGCCCCAAACGGACTCCAGATCTGGCCTCCCGATGAAGAACAAGAGGTGGCGGCGGCTCCGTCTCGCGAAACACGATAATTCTTTCTCTCCTATTTTTTTCTAGAAAAATAGGATTTTATAGCGTCAGTTTCAGGGTCTGCGGGGCCACCAGGTGGGGACAACCCACCTGGGCGCGCCTGGAGGGGGTGGCGTACCCTGGTAGGTTGTGCCCACCCAGGTGCCCCCCTCCGGTGGTTCTTGGCTCCAGTATTTTTCTTTTATTGTATAAGAATTCCTCGCAATGTTTCGTTCCATTCCGAAAACTTTTATTTCTGCACAAAAACAACACCATGGTAGTTCTGCTGAAAACAGCGTCAATCCGGGTTAGTTTCATTCAAATCATGCAAATTAGAGTCCAAAACAAGAGGAAAAGCATTAGGAAAAGTAGATACGACGAAGACGTATCAGGCCCTGACTCCGGAACTGGCTATACGCCAAAATAATCCGAGATAGTATCCATACACATAATTCAAGTTTCGAACTTGATGGACCCTCTAAAATACTTAAAGTCTAGAGTGTAGTGATGGATCTATAGATTGATAATGATAAAAATGTTTTATAATGCTTAGCTTGTTGCAAATAAGTTTATGACAAGATCAAGGAGTTGATTATGACGAGATTGTATCATCATAATAATACCTAAAGTCAATTCGGATTAAACTAGCAATTACTAAATATTTCAATTATGAAATATAATAGACGAATGTCAAAATTATTCCCATGAGATGAAAATAGAACCAAGGTTGTATATTTGATACAGACCAAGGTAATTTTCTCAATCCAGAGGATGCTAGTAAGTGTGCAAACTTCAAAGATTTGAAGCAAGCATAGTGGAGTTGAAATCTTTGTTTTGATGAATTGATCGAATAATATGATTTCATCGATAGAAGCAAAGATGCTTGTATTTACAAGAAAGTAAGTGGGAGCATGATATTATTTCTAAACACTATGTGTGCATGATACGTAGTTGATTGGAAATTTCTTGATTAAGACTTTATTGAAACTAGTTTTTCAGTAAAGCACTTAGGCAATATAGTCCTTCGATTTGGCATTATAATCTATGGAGATAGTAGTGCCTAATCAAGGCTTAGCCAAAATACATATTGACAAAATACTAAAGCAATTTAGTATGAAAATTGCCAAGAAGTGTTTCTTGTCAAAGTCACATGGAAGGAGTTCTTAGCAAGAATCAGTATCTTGAATACTGATGAGTGAAATACATGATTTCAATCACACTTGTGTTAATTCCATGGTATGTAAATAACCAGATATGTCCAAGTACTCCAAGTAAGTTGTGAGTAAAGCTACCTGAATGGTCAAATTGTTGATCATAGGACAACAGTGAAAATATCGTTAAGTACCGACAACGCATTTTTCGCATACAGAGAAACTGAAAAGATTGTTGTAAGGAGTTACATCAATACATGCTTGATGTAAGTAGTACATCAACAAAATCTTCATTCGGTACTCCAAGCGAATTTTGATTTCAATTACAATTATTTATGGTGGCACAGTAAGTTGGAATAGGTCCAAGGTAGTTACTGTGGTGAATTCTATAAACTGAAGGCTAAGTATATTGTCGCTTTAGAAGCAACAAAAGAGGGTAATGAATCAGAGGTTCATTTATGAACTTGGATTGGTTTCTAGATGATTGTGCAAATAGAACACTATTCTCAATAGTGGTTCTTTAGCTCAATCTAAGGAATCAAAGGTCCTGCCAGTGATTCAATACATACAAACCCAATTACACACAAATTAAAAATTTATGTGAATGCATGACAGATGCATTGAAATGCAAATGATACACACGGATCTGAAGTTGTCAAGATTCGATAGGACGAAGTCTATACCACAGGCCAAGCATGGACTGACACCGGATTGCCATTGGTGTAAGAGTTAAAAGTGCTAACTAGATTATTGACTCTAGTGCAAGTGGGAGACTATTGGAAATATGCCCTAGAGGCAATAATATTTGTATTATTATATTTTTGTATTCATAATTAAGAGTTTATATTTCATGCTATAACTGCTATGATCCTGGAATATGCGATTCAGTGGTTATGCACGTGTGAAATGATAAACGGATAAAATGAAGGTTCCTAGTCTCGCCTCTAAGACTAGCTCAAGTGTTGTTGATGATCATGTTTTCCGGATCTTAGGATATTGTTAAGTGTAACGATGATCCTAAAACAACATTGAGATTATGACGTTGGAAGAACGATCATACTGAATCGACCCAAACTTGGTTGTTATGAATTGAGTTAATATCGTCTATATTCAATTATAGTAACACGGAGTGTTAGTATGTGTTTTAGTTCCTCAGACCATGAGAGTGTCTTGGTCACTTACTACCAGATGGTGGGCTTTGGGGTTGCTCAAACGTCATCTGTAACAAAGTGATCATAACGACAACTTTCAGGCTCACCAGAAAATTTGACAAGTGACCGGACAGCTCGAGAGTGGGATTTGCTCCTCCGACGATGGAGAGATATTCTTAGGGCCCTCTTGGTGTGACGGCATCCATCATTGTCTGGCCAGACACAGGTGACTACGTCACGGGGATGCTAGAACACGTTAACGAGAAAGAAGAACAAAACCGGTAACGGGAGCAACGGTATAGTGAGCATGGTGATGACTCAGGAGGATACCGATGCATAGCGGGTTTTGTAAAGTATCGCGAAGCAAAGGGAGCATCGCATGATAACCAAAGGTTCACTCGAATATCATTCGTGTAATCATAGGGACCAATATGGATGTCCACAGTTCCGCTATCGGTCATTGAACGAAGGAGTTTCGTTCATGTCTATGGTTACCGAACCTACGGGGTCACAAGCTTAAGGTAATCATGATATGCCGAGTGTTAGTAGGATGGGAGTGTTGAGAATATATTTGTGGAATTGTTTCATTAATATCTGAAATAGTTCCGAGAGGTTCCGGAAGCGTTTCGGGGTCACCGGAAGGGTTTTAGTGAATATCGGGTAATACCGGGTATTACCGATTAATATATATAGGTGGAAAATGATTCTGGAGATGTTAAATTATATATATTATGTTCTGAAAATGTTTAGAACAAAAATATATTTAATTTAATATCAACGGGCCAAATAAGGCCAAGAGGTGGAGAAGGAGTTGGGCCACAAGGGCCCAACAAGGGAGGCGCCCCCCTTTCCTAAAGGGGGGGGCGAGTCCTACTTGGAGGGGGAGTCCTACCCTCCCTCCCTTGGCCGGCGCCCCAAGGGGGCTCTTTCCCCCTTGGTGGCAGCCCCTCTTCCCCCCCCCAATCCTATATATACTAGAGGATTTCCACCCTATATATGGATATGTAAGTTTTGGGTGCCTCTTCTAGTTGATCTAGTTCTAGTTCTAGTTGGTCCTAGACTAATTATAGCTAGCCCTAGCCACCTCTAATCCTCATAATTAGAAGCCCAGTGTGGTTCTAATCTCCTCCCTCTAATTCTCCGGCGACGATTAGCTCTTGACAGCGAAGCGCTGCCGGGTCGTGAAGACCGTACGCTTGCAACCAAGTAGAGAGGCCGTACTTTCGGTCTCCGGTTTGAGAGATCGTTCGAGGGCGGTTCGCGGGATCGTCATCAACGTTCGAGGGACTTCGAGTACGATGTACACCGACTCTTCTTCTTCCGCTGCACTCCGGAGTTGGTAATGATCGTTGATCCCAACCCGTTATGCATCTTCATATTGATCTTGGTGATCGTAGGTGCGGAATTTTTGTTTTCTACTACGTTTCCCAACAAAAGCCCAACGGAGCGTGCAAGCTCAAGATGAACAAAAGTCACCACTACCCTAAGCAGCAACAAGAGGTTCAAGACGAAAAAAAGTCAGCACTACCCTAAGCAGCAACAGGAGGCACTCTGAGGATCACCTTGTTGAAGCCTCGCTTATCAATTGCATCTGTTATTTGCGCCATGACTGCAACGGGGTACTGCGACGTCAAATGTCACAAATCAGATCATACTTTATGGATAATTCATAAAAAATTCTGGACACCGAAGCTTGTCCAAGATGTAGCCATTTGGTTGAAGACCGTGAGCATCTCTTTTTCTTTTGCCCAGCAACTCGGTGGATTTGGCAGGCAACAGGCATCTACCCTATGGCCACGCCCATTGGAGATCTCTTCAACACAACTCTACCCACACAACTGCCCACTTTGGTTCGCCCTTTCATGCTACTTCTCATCCTTTGGAAAATTTGGGACGCAAGAAACAATAAAGTTTTCCAAGGGCTTGACATTGATGCTTCTGTTTCTATTAGAGCTATCATTGATGATTTGATTATTTGGTCTCACTGGCTTAAGTATGAAAATCTAAAGGGTCACACGGGTATGTGGTTTGAGTTTCTCTCCTCACAACACTTGTGAACTCTGTAACATTTGCTGGAAATATATTTAGGTGGGGAGTCCCTCCCCCCCCCCCCCCCCCCCCCCTCCCCCACCATTTCAAAAAGTAAAATAAAACATGTTCTCTATAGCTTGCTTTACTTCTTAGTTCCAATTGATCTTTGTGCCAGGGCAACGGATCATCTAGTTCGTGAAGATCGGCCACCCTAGGGTTTTCCCTATATCAAATATGGTACATACTCCCTCCATTTCTAAATATAAGACGTTTTAGATGCATATGGATTAAGATGAATGAATATGCACAGTAAAACGCATCCAGAGCATACAAATCTGAGAAAATAGAGAAAATCTAAAACATCTTATATTAGAAACAGACGAGTACCTTTTTCTACATGAAAAATTCATATATAAATTTTTATAAAAAGTATTCCCTCCGTCTCATAATATAAAAGCGTTTTTGACACATGTAGTACAACCGTGCATTGTGAACGAGTGCCCGTTTGGATCTGGATAAAGTTGATTGGATAAGTGGGTCGAATTGGATCAACGTGGTTATGAACCTATAACCACTTCCCTGACGATCGGGGTCAAATATCCAGATCGAAATCCTCTTGTTAATCCACGCATAGTTTCAGGAACCCATCCCAGTCTATCAATCCAGAGCCGCGCGCATCCAATGGACGGACGAGAAATGTTCCACCAAAAATCCAACGGACGGGGAGATCCCGCATACCGTGCGGAACACAGTATCGACCGACCGACCGAACCCGTGTGCCGAAAGCCCCAAGCAACGAGATTCCACTCATCTAACGCGTCGCCACGCCATCACTCGGCTGCGGCTCCGCGACCCGTCTCCTCCTCCCCCTCACCGGCCGTCTCCCCGCACCGCCCACCAATCCAACTCCGAATCGTCCTCCCCACACCCCGAGGTCTCGCCGGTCGCCGCAGCGCGGCAGAAACCGGCGGAGAAGCTAACCGGAGCGGCAGAGGGGTTTGATCCGGGAAAGCATGAGCCTGGCCCCCCGCGCCCCCCGGCGTCGAGCTCGAATCGGGAGATAGGAATCCGCGGAGGAGGAGATGTCCTCCCCGCAGGAGGGGAAATCCGAGGGCGCTGGGACGGGGCAGGAGGAGCGGCCTTCCAAGGCCTGGGGGTTGCTCGTCTTCGGCCTCGTCGGCGCCGCCACCGCGACCCTCGCGGTGAGCAACCCCACCTCCCTCTCCGTTCTTAGTGCTTCCCCTGTCACGTTGTTCTACTAGCTTGGTGCATTTAGTTCTGGCTTGTAAGAATCGCGGTGTGCGTGATCAGCAGTCTCGCTTGCTCGTTTAGTATCACGGCTTCCATGACGATCTGCTCCATTTAGTTCCGGCTTAACTGCAATCTTCTGTACCATTCACAATTCGGATCAACTCTGTTGCGGAAAGCACCGCTGCTCTTCTGAAGGATTTAGCGTTTCTTATGCTGTTTACATCCTCCTGTGATTTGAAGTACATGGCACTTGACTTGAATCATGTTAGTAATGCTCTTGAACCAAAGCGAGGCCCTCCTCTTGAGATTACACGAGCACTGCAAATGGCATAAATCTTATGCTTAGGACTGTACTGCCACACTCCCTTTCTTGCGTGCGAGGTGTGTTGCTACGACCTGTCAGTAATACGGGGTTATTGGCAATTGCTTGGCCTCTTTGTTATCTTTGTGATATTCAACTTGCTCAAAGATAAAAGATATTTTAGTATCTTCTGCTAGATTTTGATCGACATTTTTATTTGTGTTTTCCTTTGTGACAGGTTGGTCACGTTCGTAAAAGTGTTGATTGGTTCTACACTCAGGTACCTTACTAAGTCAGTGTTAGTTTCTTGGCTGTCCACAATGCTTGTTCTTCTTCGATTTGCCCCTTCTTAACTGCCGGAAACGGCATTTCAGATCATCATGATTGGCAGTTGTTAGCTTGTTTAGCCCAAATTTGTGTTTATTTCTAGAGGCTTCAGCAATACTATGTTTTGTAGGTCGTTGTTTTTTATGGGAAATAGCGGAAGGATCCTTAGGTGGATGTAATGGTCTGATGAGAATCATTATCTTGCTCTCTAAAATTTAGTACTGTTTGATGTTTAAGATTTTGCCAAGGCTAGCCTCTCGTCATTGTCTTTGGCCTATACTAGTACTAAGATAGACCATCTAGCGATTTCCACAGGAAGAAAACTGCCGTGCTTTCTCTAAAGCTCACTTTTGTATTGCCAGAATTGCATTGGTTCAGTTATATTAGTCCAATGTGAACTCTACTTTGAAGACATAGGGAGAACCAATAGGGGATGACGAATTTATCATCCTGTACTCAGTTATACGCTCAGTTTTTGTTGCCTTTTGACTTCTAAGTGTTTATTTATATGCTCCTTTTTCCTGCTGCTCTTCCGTGAAAAGCTGAATAAGGTGCAGACAACATCTTCTTGGAGGAAGACAAGTAAAAGCTCCACCGGTGGAACTTTTAGTGACGATGCTAGGAGAAGATATTATCAACGTATGCAGCAGGAATTTGAGGATGAACAGGAAAGAGTTGTGAGTTCATTGAACTGTTCACACTATTTACCTCTTTTAGAACTTAGAATTTTTCAAATTATGCTCACTATATATATGGTGTTGCCTCAGAACATTGCCTGCGGTAAATGTAATGTGAATCCATGAGAAATTGCATTGTGCTAAATTAGTAACTTCTTGTCCTAACCCCAAATTTTAGTTTCTCAAACATTGCCCTAAGAGTTACTTTCTCTGTTTACTCCTTCAGTATGCTGATTTTTGTTATTTTGGCCAGCAAAGAATAAGGCACATGCAAAGTGTTTTCAACCGAGAGAGGAACAAATTCAGGAAAAGTTATGAAAGTTGGAAGGAGAATGGCCCCCCAGGTGGATATAATTACATCCCGCGGGATGACTGGTATTGGCAGACAGATACGCCTAATTCGGAAAGTAAAAATAGGCGGACATATACTCCGGCAGGACCTAGGGGTTATCCTATGTCACATCATTACACCGTTCTTGGTCTTGATAGGTATTCCCATGCCTATTTAAACCTCTAGCTGTATATTTCTGTTCATCTTTCAGTCTGCTTATGGCATGGTTGCCGGTTCTTCATGGTCATACCTTTGCTAGAGACTTATTTTGTAGCCTTACACAGGATTAAAAGTGGAATGCGTGTTTATGAGTGATCAGTTGACTCGTTGTGCACTTGAATGAGAGCCTCAGATTGTATGTTGCAAATCCAAAAGAAGGGGGATGATGCATTTGGTAGATTTGCAAGCTCTATAGAGCATTTCATATGAACATCCATTGACTTGACTTCCTTTGTGCTATGTTCTGGCTTATACGTCAGTCAGATGATCATTTTTTTTTGTTTCACCAATATGATCTTTTTGGAAATGACTCCTATGATCACTTGTTTTAAGAAAATAAGCTGTCATACTTTGCTTCAGTAATGCCAATTTTTACGAGTCACGGACCACATACCTTAATGGACCTTTGGTAGTAGCAAGTTGACAGGGTACATCATGAAGCAACTTGCAGCCGTCCGACATCAGGTGTCAGGATCATTATTGCATTGCTGTGCTGTGTAAATGTCTTGTTGCTCGAACAAAGAGGTTCCCAGTTTGTTACCATCTTAAGAAAATATTAACCGAAATACTTTGAAAAGCATCTATAACACCAAACTTGTTCTTTATTAATTATGATTATGAACATCATGATGTTATCCAGAGTTATACTTCTTTTTGTGACAAGCCATGTTATTTCTTTATAGATCACGAGGGACTCCATACACAGATGCAGAAGTAAAGGTATTGCAATCCTGTCATCCTATTGTCCCTCCAGCCCTCTGTTCAGTTTACTTTGAACTTGTCCCACCTAACATGATCGTCTTCTATATTAAGTCAGGGTTGATCTTTTTATGTTGATCATGTATCGCTGATTAAATATCTAAGCTAACCTTAAGATCCTTAAGGAAGCTGTCATGCCAAATTAATTTTCTTTAGACAACAAGGGGTTTCCATGGGATTCACTTTAAGAACTTTGATGTTTGATCAAACACTTGTTTTCAAGTGTTTTATCAAGAACTCGAGATAAGCAACCTTCAATGAAAACCCAAATTATCTCTCCAATTTTTAGATTGCTACTCCTTTGGGTGAAGCAATGAGTTAATATTTTAAATGCTTTCCAGTCACATATCAATGTATTAAGGTGGTTTCTGAGAGCTGATTATGAGTAGGATGACTTAAAAACCATGTGGTTCATAAAAATGATTTGAGTTTTTTTCCACCATTTTTCTGAATGAGGATAAGTATTTGTGAGCCAATTCTGTTTTCTCCTCACATTTCCTTGTATCTCTTCTACTGGAAATTCTTAAGCAGTGGTATATCCTTAAGTATTTTGTTGGGTTGAGAAGTATTTGGAAATATTGGTGGCTACATTGGCGAATGTTTAGATAAAAAAAGATTCTTTCACAAAATCAAGAATTGAAAGCATCTTGTATCACTAGTTAGTAGGCTGGAAAAATCGGAAGGACACATTCGTTGCTCTAGACCTCCACACATCAAAATGTTAGGATTGTTGTTAGTGTGAAATGTTAGTATTTTTTGGTATGTGTGTCAGGCCTGACAAAGGTGGTTCTGTTTCCTGACTTTGGAGCATCATATGCAGAGTGCTTTTAGAACAAAAGCAATGGAGGTCCACCCTGATCAAAATCAAGATAATAGAGGTTGTTACCTTCTTTCTTGATTTCTTCACGGACACCATGTTTCTTGGTACACAATTTTTTGTGGTTGTAGTTACTAATACCATTTACATTTTATTACGTGCAGAGACTGCTGAAGAAGAGTTCAAGGAGGTTGTCAAATCTTACGAGGCGATAAAACTGGAGAGGAAAAATAACGCAAGTTGATGCATTTGTCTAGATTGGAGCTTCCGGTGAAGAGCTTGGCGTCAGTTGTTACAGCGCTGGTGTACGCAATTAGCAGGCCATGCCATCAGGTGGATGACAAACAAGAATCTTCGCTGGCTCTTGCGGCCTTGCGGTCCAGTAGCGCAATTTTATCTACGAGTGAGTTTGGTCGTGGGAGCACACGTCCCATGATGTAGAAGTAGGATATTGTCGACAAAGATACAAAAGATGTGTTTCTATAGCTAGTGACTTGACCATAAACTGGTTAAGGAGCCAACATTTTTGTTGCCACCTGAGGAATATGCATCCCAGTGTTGTACACCTGATGGCTGGTGTCTAATTGGGTGGAAACTGAACATCTGATCGTTGAAAATAAAAGGTATTGGTACATAAAAGGGTGTTCATTTTTCTGTCGAGCGATTCAGCCACGTTGTAAATTGTAGATACTGAGTTTTAAAAAAGGAGAATTTGTGTATAGGAGTATATAAACTGAGTTGCTATGCAGCAACGGCGCATCCTTAAAAACAAGATATAACTAGGTGATTCCCCGTGCTGCTGCGGGATGTTAAAGATTAATTTTGGATAAATCTTGTTTGACTGAAATGATCAAGCTATTATTTTTTGAAGTAATTGTGTGTGAATAAAGAATATGCATGAACGCATTTAAAATGAGGTATGCATGTGCTACAAAATAGTTTGAATGGATGATGAAGTGACACATTTGGGGATGAGTTAGAGTTAGTGGGATCAAAATTCTCTTGAGTTCAGCTGAACAATACACTACTGTACATTTGATGATGGGGAGGGCTGAGAGTTAAGGGTTAGTGGGATCAAAATTCTCTTGGGCAGAGGAATGGAAGTTTGCATAAGGGTGTTTATGGAGGGATTAGTCATGGGAAGTAGATTTTTACTCTCATTCCCTTGTTTGGTATATAGTGAGAATTAGCGTGGGATAAAACTCTACTCACGAAATAACAGGGGACCACTGAAAAGAAATAGGTGGGAATTGGCTTCCTCAACTCCCATTCCTCTTCCCACTTAAACTCCCATTCCCTTTAATCAAACAGTGAATTTTTAATCTTCTCACTCCTCAACTCCTATTCCCAATCTCGAATTCCCCCTAACCAAACACGCTGAGTTCAGCTGATAACAAACTACTGGTACAGTCTTGGTGACCCACTGATCATGACCAAATGCCATCGTTCTGGGGTTCGTCACTGAGGAGCCGAGGCACACAGAACAGATCAACAGAGCTCCGCTAGTCGTCCCACCACAGTGAGGATGCAGCGCCTCCTCCTCCGCCGCCGCCTCTCCACCGACGCCGCCCCGGACCACAGCCTCGCCTCCTCCGCGGAGCTCGCGCACCGCCTGCTCCGCCGCCACGGCGCCGACCCGCAGAGGCTCGCCTCCGCGCTCTCCGCGTCTGGGCTCGACCCGGCCTCCCCGCGCCTCCTCGACGCTGTCCTCCGCCGCTGCGGCGCCGCCTCCTCCCTCGCGCTCGGCTACTTCCACTGGTGCTCCCCGTCGCTGCCCACCGCGCCGCTCCCCTCCTCCCTCGCGCTCCTCGCCAAGTGCTTCTCCCGCGCCTCCGCCGCGCCCTGCCCCTCCCTCCTCGCGCCGCTCCCCTCCCACCTCCTCTCGGCCTCCATCCTCTCGCCCGTCCTCCGCCGCCTCCCGCCGCCGCGCGTCCTCCCCTTCGCGCTCTCGCTCCTCTCCTCCCGCCCCGGCCACGACCACCCCTCCCTCTTCCTCTCCCTCCTCGAGTCGCTCTCCAAGACCGGCCACGTCGCCGCCGCCGAGCGGCTCGTCGAGGAGCTCCAGCCCCGGCTCCCGCTCTCGCTCCGCCACTACACCGCCCTGCTCTACGGCTGGTGCCGCCTGGGCAAGCTCGACGAGGCCAAGCACGTGCTCGCCCGCATGAAGGCCGCGGGGGTCGCCCCGGACGTCGTCGTCTTCAACACCCTGCTCGCGGGATTCGTCGCGGACAGCAGGTTCGAGGACGCGTTCGAGCTGACAAGGGAGATGGAGCGGCGGGATTGCCCTCCCAACGCGGTGTCCTACACCACTCTGATGCAGGGGCTCGGGTCCAAGGGGAGGGTTGATGAGGTAATGCGGGTGTTTGTTGAAATGCGGAGGAAGGGATGCACGCCGGATTCTGTCACCTACGGCACTCTGGTTACTGCATTTTGCAAGGCCGGCAGGTTATCCCAGGGGTATGAGTTCTTGGACTCCATGTCGAGGGACGCGCTGCGGGCGGATCCTGCAGTGTACCTTGGGTTCTTTGTGGCGCATGAGAAGAAGGAGCAGCTGGAGGAGTGCTTGGAGCTGATGGAGAGGATGAGGGAGTGCAGGTGCCCCCCAGACCTCAATATCTACAATGTGGTGATTCGGCTGTCCTGTAATCTCGGAGAGACGAAACAAGCCATGGCATTGTGGAACGAGATGGAGAATAGCGGGCTTAGTCCTGGGGTCGACACCTTCGCAATCATGGTGACTGGGCTTGTTGGCCAGGGGTCACTGGTCGACGCGTGCAATTATTTCAAGGACATGGTCGGGAGGGGGCTATTTGTTGCACCACAGTACGGAGTGCTGAAGGGCCTCCTCAATGCGTTAGTCAGAGATGAGAAACTTGAGCTCGCAAAGGATGTTTGGGGTTGCATTGTCAGCAGAGGTTGTGAACTAAATGTGAGTGCATGGACAATCTGGATCCATGCACTGTATGCGAAGAAACATGTCAAGGAGGCCTGCTCGTATTGCTTGGACATGCTCGAGGCAGGGCTGATGCCGCAGCCAGACACATTTGCAAAGCTAATGAAGGGACTGAAAAAACTGTACAACAGACAGATTGCTGCCGAAATCACTGAGAAGGTGAGGTTGATGGCGGAGGAGAGACATGTAAGCTTTAAAATGTATAAGAGGCGTGGGGTGAAGGATCTCGAAGAGAAGCCTAAGTCAAAGAGAAGGAAAGGGCAAAATCGGAGTCGGGGGAGGCAGACTGTTCAGGGTCAGTCTAGAGAACATGCTGACCTTTCGGATTCTGTCGATGATGAAGAATTCCCGAGTTGAGTTAAACTAGGATCATAAGTGGTCAATGAACCAGTGCACCTTCGCTTGATTGAATTGTTTGTGGGAGCGATTGGTTTATGAAGCAACCAATAAGGAAATATTGGTCTTGCTGAAAATGGAGCAGGTTTGCAGTATTTCTACTAGCACCTGATATTGATACTTGAGCCAAGTGGCACCCTGATCATATCTGAAGTCCATCTGCCAGTATGTACTTCAGTTTTCAAACCTCTCAAGGACTAATGAAGTAATGATATTGGGCCCTCTCAGTACCAGTGGAAAATAAAATAACACCAATATACGATACTGCTATGGCTGGAAGTGAGTCCGGCTTCTTTGAGCTAGGCTATGCATGAACTAGCTTGTTAACAACTGGAAGATTGACCCAAAACAAGGTTGAGCTGAGATTGAAGATGCCAGGGGTAAATGCAACAGTTTGCAACTACACAAGTAACAAACCCCACCTCTCCATCAGTTATGACGTACAGAGTTAGTAGTGTAACGTCACATGTTGAACTTTCTTTTTCACTCTTCATGCTTATCTCTGAGATACTAAGAGGAGTTAGTTACTGACTTATTGTACGAATATACCTAAACTCACTTTAAAGTCTGATCTTGGTAATTGATAAGGATGGTTATGTTCACTGTGATTGAAGAGTTGATACCTTCTTATATCCTAGCTATTATCTGATCATATATTAGTTGTGATATGATTTTAAATTTATTATTGAAATGTGTAAACTAGGTGAATTCACACAAAAAAATTACTCAGCATTTGCTTGTGTGGAAGTAAATATATCTAGTTCTAATTTGTCTATTACATGCTGGTGCTGCTATTAACATTTAATCAAGTTGAACCCCCTCATTTCCATAACATTTGATTTGCATGTGCTGTATTGATCTTTAATCAGTTGCACGCCATGCTTGGGGTTGCATTTTCATAACATTTGTTTGGGGTTGCATTTGATTTCCATAACCTTTTGAGCTTATCTAGTTAAATGCATGCCATGCTCTGCAATATGCAGCAGCTATGCTTATGTGCACTTTTAATCAACTGGTGCTTGGGCTTTATCCTTCATGGTCTCAACTCTCATGCATGGAGATGGATGGAATCTGGAGTGAACGAATATTTAGTGTTTCTGCAACATATTCTCCATTCTAGTAAGCATAGTAATAACTTAAAATTGAGAAATATGATGCTTATATATGTTGTATATTTCCTAATAGAAGTATAAACGGGTTATTTCTTGATATGCTTAAAACTGAACATAGTTGCTAAGGCTGAAGTACTACCGATATATATACAGATAAAAAAAAGGACAGACCCAGTGCATAGAAGCTCCCACACAAGGTGGGGTCTGGGATATACAGATAGCTCAGCAAAATTAAACACTTGCGTGTTCCAGGTTTTAATTTCTGAATCAATCTTATGCTTCTAAAGCAGAGCTCGGTCCTTGTATCTAAATTAAACTAAATATAAAAACTAATATCCAGAATGGCGGAATCATCTCATAATGCCTGGGATTTAATGGCAACGTCACGGATTAAATACTAATAGCAATTCGGAGCAATATAAGTGTACAATACGCCCCTCAACTATTCCCCTATTGTAGGCTCTTAACTTTTTTTGGGTGTAAACTTCACTCTCAACTGTCAATACCGGGTAAGTTTCATCCCTGCCAGCAGTCAGTCACGATCAAAAGCGATTATGTCCTTGGCACTTGCTTTCCCAGACTATATAGATTGGCTTGTTGACTACATAGCGATTTTCAGATTGCCAACGTTTTGTGCTGGTTGTATCAAAGCTAGAGCTATCTTTTCACCGCTATGATGTACAGCACTGATGTTCAGGGACCTGTATGTATTGCAAATTTGAACTATTATTTCCAATATGCAAAAATTACACATACACTTGAAATCTTATTTGTGCAGAATGGAGTGCAAAAAGAGAGGGCAATTCAGCTGATTAAGAGTCGCCGTCCGTGGCCACAAATCCATTGGCGAGGAGATTGTCATCTCAATATATTATGCCGGGTGATTGAATTGCCATGCCAAATCAATAAGCGGAAACATTTCATTGCTAAGTGGGAGTCAGGGAAGAACACGTACACAGGTGCCAGAAAGCATTACAAGGATTGGATATTCTGTTTCAAGAATGCAACAATTGCTCCATGGTATGCTTTACCACCCTAGAGTTAGAGCATGGTTAATAGTATAGCCAGCTGTTGGCTATATGGTCTTGCCACATCATCTATAGCCAACCTTATAGCCTGCAAGTACAATAGTTGCATCTAAATATGTACTAGCTTTTTTTATACTTGGCCCACCTCCCTCTCTCACAAAATGCCTAGGAGCACGTGCTGCAGCCAACTGTTAATCAGTAGCCCGCTTCCCTTCTCTCCTCCAACTCATCCAAAATATAATATTTAAATGCTTACAGCCCGCCTACGTCATCCTATTGTACTTGCTCTTACAAAAAAGTAGTATGCTCAATGATTCAATCGCAGAAATCAATATCCTCAGGTTGAGAAGAACTCCACTAACTGATCAACATCTACTCGACACATTTCCGGAATCACAAGTTCAGAACACCGGACGTTGATGGTGTAGCTGGAGAGGAGCTGAACGGCTGTGAAAGGAGGGTCACCATCTCTCCGTGTGATGGGGTCTGACCAACTTATGGCTTCGGAGATCCACTCTTCTGTCCCGTCCTCAAGGTCATACTTATAGACGTCATAGAGGTAATCATCATCAGCGTATGGATTTATACCTATTACGTGGTAGATGCAGTTGGCCTCAACAGATGGGAACTTATCGGCATCGACAGCCAGGCACCTGCAGCAGCCGACGAAGATGGCGCGGCGACCGATGCTCTTCACGGGCTCGAGCACACCCCGGTCAGAGTCCATCCTGAAAACCTCCATGCCATGCTGCAGCTTGAAGACGATGAACACTTTCTCCTCGACACTTATGCCACCGCTCCCCTTCCCGCGATCCAATTCTTTCTCTATTTCATAACTCTATGATACGTGTGTTGCACGTGCACACTTACAAAAGTAATGACATCATCAAATATCCTCTTCAATCTTCGAATTCAAAATGTTTTGTAGCTCAAACCGTCGCTCCGACTGAAAAACTATTTTCACATTAAATATTCGTCGCGACGAGACCTTCGAAACAAGATCCCATGTTGGTATGTTTGGACGACTTTTTCTTGGGTCAAATGTTACCAGCCCTAGGCTAAATAAGTTATCACATATGTGGTATGTCAGTTACCATCCTGTTTACATACAAATTACCGGGGCATAACAAATGGCTCCTCCAACATTCTCTCCACATGCAAATGCACTAGAGCACAGGAAAATAGATGTCATTGTAGATTCTCGCTATTTCAAAACTGTAAAATATTTTAGGAGAGGACTAACTTCCGACTGATTGGACAGTAGTAACATATCCGGCTTGCAAATGCCACAACCCCACGTGAAGTTCCCTCTCCCTCATGGATGCATGTGTAGAAAACCGAAATGATGATGTCATCAAAGATTCTTAACAATGCGAAAATTCAAAATATTTTGTAGCTCAAACTGTCGTTTTGATTGAAAAACCGTTTTGACATAAAAAAATCCGTCATGACGAGAGCCTCGAAACTAGATCTCATGTTGGTATGTTATGACGACTTTTTTCGGATCAAAAGTTACCATTAATGGGCTAAGTAATTTATCACGCATGTGCTACATATGTTATCATGTTGCTTACACGATATTACCGGTGCATAAACCTGGTTTCTCTAACCTCCTTATCAGCTCAAGTTAAAGTTACCGCGGTGTTTGTGTGTGAGTTATCACGTATACAGTGTCTATAGTACCAAACTATTTACACAAATGTTATCGGGCTATGTTTTTAAACAACCCCCTCGCCAAAGTTATCAAGACCGAGGCACATAAGTTTATCAGGTCTGCGATGTGTGAGTTACCATGTTATTCACACAAAAATTATCGGGGGATATTTCAACAACCCCCCCCCCCTCGCCAAAGTTATCAGGACCGTGGCACATAAGTTATCAGGTCTGCGGTGTGTGAGTTACCATGCTATTCGCATAAAAGTTATCAGGGGATATTTCATCAACCACCCCTACCCCCCCCCCCCCCCGCCCCCATCGGCGGCAAAGTTATCAGGACCGGGGTACATAAGTTATCAGGTTTGCGATGAGTGAGTTATCGTGCTATTAACATTAAAGTTACTGTGGGTACATTTTATCACCCCCTCGCCAAAGTTATCAGCACTGAGGCACATAGGTTATCAGGTCTACGATGTGTGAGTTACCATGCTATTCACGCAAAAGTTACCTGGGGGTATTGCATCAACCCCTCCTCCCCATGCCAAAGTTATCAAGACCGAGGTACATAGGTTATCAGGTCTGCAATATGTGAGTTACCATGCTATTCACATAAAAGTTACCAGGGGGATATTTCATCAACCACCCATCCCCCCTCCCCCCGCCAAAGTAATCAGGACCGGGGTACATAAGTTATCAGGTCTGTGATGTGTAAGTTACCATGCTATTCACAAGAAAGTTACCAGGAGTATATTTCATCAACCCCCCTGCCTCCTTCGAGGTAGTGGAGGGAGCGCCCCGCGCCTTCTTGATCGCGGGCGGCAACTCCTTGACGGTGAGACGGTGGCGGCGAGACGATGACGATGTCGCGTGCATGCGACCGTACCGGCTCCTCCTTGACCCGGCATCCAATCTAGACGCCGCGGTGGTAACGGGGCGAGGCCGGCTCCTCCTTCATGTGGCGTCAGATCTGGACGCTGCGGTTGTGCCGG
The DNA here is from genome assembly GCA_011799875.1 of Thinopyrum elongatum. Lineage (NCBI taxonomy): Eukaryota > Viridiplantae > Streptophyta > Magnoliopsida > Poales > Poaceae > Thinopyrum > Thinopyrum elongatum. The sequence continues at coordinate 52,342,394 of CM022300.1, forward strand.
GGTGAGGCCGGCTCCTCCATCACAGGACGGAGTGGAGACGCCGGCTCGTGCTTCGCAGAACGGAGTTACTGCAAAATTTATACAGAATTTAACATGATATATTTTTCCACAATTTTTTTTCTGTCACAAAAGTTATCTCATCCTTCGTGAGTAAGTTATCGAGTTGGTGGTGTGTATATTACCATTGTATTTACACAAAATGTAACCGGGTGTATGTTACAACACCTTTTTTTACATGTCAAAAAGTTAGCATGGTGTTTATGCGTAAGTTATCATTTCTGTTGTGCGTAAAATTATGATGCTAGTTACGCATAAGTTACCGATGAAAATCTTACGTGAACCAAAAAAATGCATTGGGTGTTCATCAAATCAAAATAAAAGTCACCAAACACATGATTTAACAAACGCAAGAGATAGGTTATTGCGCCATGTAACAAACCAGTTGACTTGAGTTCAAACATACAAAAGGCTCGTAATTAGGATCCACAATTTGTTGTATGGAGAAGCACGTTGACCATTTAGCTTGCATATTTTAAATAGCTGAAGGTCATTTCGTTACTCAGCTACATAGGAAAGGACAGTTGGTTAGCTGGGCTGAAGCATTAGCCTCTTCTCTAGACGGCCAGGGATCGAATCCCAACCAAGGCAATTTTTTTTTTGTGATGCAAGGCCGCAAGCCTGTACGAGCGCTTCATCCAAAAAACAAAAACGGTTCAGCGACGCGGGAGGGAAAGAAAATCGGAGGGACCGGGAGACGGGAGTCGAGGGAACTCGATCGAACAGAATCGTGGGTGCCTGTGGCTAACGACCTGTCGACAGGAAATTAGCTTTTGCGTTTATCATATGCACCTGCCCAACACAACCACCCACCCAATAGATTTTTTTTTTAATTTAGGACAATAGGTTGTTCTTTCTAGTAAGGGCCTCTCTTATTTGAACGATTTCTAAAGGAATTTTAGAGGATTCTAATCTTTAGGGTCTTTTTTTTTCCCGGTAATGTTAACTGGAGAACGTCAGCAGGAAAGGGGTGGCAAGCGAACATTTTTTTTCTCTATATGGGTCGTAGGACATTCCGTATGAAATTTTTCTTGGGATCATTTGTAGTACTAGTTTCCACTGAAAAAATTTCATACTCCATCCTTATGTGAAGAATCCTATGTTTTTCCTATGCACAATCAAACACTCCTAATCCTGTAGAATTGAACATGGCATTGCCATTCCATTACTGTGTTTTTTTTCCTATTCCCCCGTTTTAGTAATCCTGTGAATGAAAAAAGCTAACTGCAATATCTATGGATTTGATGGCAATTTCATAGAGCTGTTAGCCCTTTTGTCCGAATACACCAGGTCAAAGCTCAGAGGTGAGCCATTCACAAATATTTTTGGCTGATCCAAAGGCATCAAAGTACATGACATACATTCTACAAAGATCAATCTAAGGCCTACCACCAGCAGACCATTCTAGCTCTAGCGCAACAGTGCGGCGGCACAAGTCATCGTTTTCTCTTCCCACCCGCTGGTGCCTTCAGTGGCTTGGAGGCGATTGACGAGCTCCACAAAGCTCTCTCAACATCTGAAGGTGTCAAGCTTTCTCCTCCTACGCTCAACTCCTTGAAGAGGAACACAAGTTGTCAGCCTTAGCACAAGGTAACAAATTAGGAACTATATCGATTGGAAATTAGCAAAGTGTAACAAATCTACGACCTGCAAGTATAACATGCTTCATATCATCTTAGTATTACTCCCTCTGTACCAAAATGCAAGACGTTTCTTGGTTTTGCATATGGCATAAAAACGTCTTATATTTTGTTATGGAGGGAGTATTAATTAGCCTATTGCCCCATCGTGTCATATGGAGCCTGTAAGAAGCCTTGGACAGATAGATATGCAACTAAAAACTTGAGAGATGTGATCTGGATATGCATCTCATGGAAAAGAAATAATAAGCCCAATATTTTTTTAAATATATTTTGTGTTACTATTTGGGAAAGGGTCGCCGAATTGTAAACTAGTGCTCTTTTACATTGCTAAAATGGAACTTCTTCTAAAGCAGTACAATAACACAAATATACATTTGTATGTTCAACCCCAAACCGCTAGCTAAGATTAACTCATAAAACAGAGCACATTGTGACAATCAGCTATTTTTAATGTAATTTTAGCTTGTCTAGATGGAGAGGAAGATCAAATATATTTGGCAGCATAGTTAACTGCATTTGCTGAAAGTTTTCAGTTTGGACTGGTGAATTAGAACTTTTAACCTATGGCCGAAATCAATTGATGATCACCTTACAACACACAACAATAATACATCATATGCTTGCAGCTACCTGATTCAACTCAAGGCCACATTCTGCAGAACAGTTCAACCAACACAATCAAGCAAATGATGCTATCATTGCAACATTTTAACAGATACTCCCTCCGTTCCTAAATATAAGTCTTTGTAGAGATTCCACTATGGACCACATACAGATGTATATAGATGCATTTTAGAGTGTAGATTCACTCATTTTGCTCCGTACGTAGTCCATAGTGGAATCTCTACAAAGACTTATATTTAGGAACGGAGGGAGCATATCAAATGCAAGGCAACATTTATACCTCCGCTTTAGCCTGCAACTTCTCCGCAAACGCAAGGTACTGCTTCAGAGTGTATTCCTTTACATTGCCCAAGGCTGCGACCATTGCCTGAACACATTTCACTAAAGGTTACAACACAAAAGGTGCAACCATATCGCCTAGAAAGGCAGATACATTGAGGAAAAAAGATCATTTGAACAAGCTCACTTCGTCTGACATGAAGGGTGCAACATCGGGTGCATAGGCAGCGAGCACCACGGATGCAGTGGCAGGGCCAACACCCTTGAGCACGGTGAGCTCGGTGATGGCCTTGCTGAGGTCAGGCAGCGCTGAAAATGCCTTGCGTGATGCTGACTCTACAACTTTGTCATCCAAGCTTTTGACGAAATCCATCAGCCTCGGCCTAGCAACAAGTGCAGAGTGAAGGTTGGATATTGTTGGCCAGCAAGCACGATACTAGCACACTGCCTAGATGGATCAAAATAATCAACCAAGCAATTAAGATATTACTAGCAATCTGGCATCATGGTAATAATACTCGAACCAATCACATTCCAAGGTATCCTACTTATTTTTCTCTGAGTCACCAACTCTATGCAAATTGTACTTACTCTATGCTGAAGTTACTGTCGTATCAGGCAAGTGGTCCCATACCTTAATGACAAAAGTTCTCAAGTTCCTGTATATTATGAGTCAAGGGATTTCCATTCCAATTTTTTGTATTTCTTTAGTACAATTTATATCCCAGCTGGTTATATTGTGATAGACCACTTTAGTCTTTTTAATAATGTAAAATATTTTAATGATTATAGTAAGTATATTCCACCTTGATCCATGGCTAGTGAATTTGAAGTGACATTTCAGAAATTACATCTGTGAGCTTTATTAAATACATTGTCTTGTACAGAAAAAATGTGTGTTGCTTCAGGCTTGTTTTTATTGTCAATTTTAACTTTTGAAGATAGATACACAGTTCTTTCATGCACGTTTGCCATAGCACTATTTTTCTGTTTCTGTACATAATACATTGGAGACTTCAGATATCAAATTATCTCCTGCTTTTATAGTTCTTATTATCAATTGAGCACATAATACTTTTAGTTCGTAGGACAACTGAGTTGTTACTAGCTCTGGTTGTTTGTGGGGCTTGGCTGGAACCCAGGAAGAGCCCAATGAACCGTGCTTTCTTATCAGTTGAGCGCATATTCTTTAAACCTGAACTGTTTATATTACTATGCACACATTTCATTTTGGAATCTAAAAGCCTTTCGTGCCAGTACTAACGCTAAACCAATATTCAGTATTGTCATCTGAGAGCCTTTCAGCAGGAGGCACGCCCTAGCAAGGGGAAAACTTGAAATGCAGCTGTGCTATGCAACCAACAGGGAAAAGTGAACTAGGAGCAGGAAGAGACACCGACCTCCACTTGCCGCGCGAGAGCTTCCACTGCATGAGCTGCACCAGCTCGGGCTTGGCGAGGAAGGGGTCCGGGTCGCGGCGGTGCAGCAGGAGGGGGAGGTCGTGGCGGTAGAAGGAGTCCGCGTCCAGGAGGTCGGGCTTGTCCAGTGCCGCGAGCCGGCGGTCGTACGCGTCCAGCGCCGCCCGCCAGGCCTCCCCGTCGCCGCTCGCGAAGTCCACCGTCTCGGCCATCGCGACGGCGAGCGGCGGCGGCTGCAAAGGGGGGAGAGGGGAGTGGAGTTGCCTGCGACTGCTCAACGGTGAACGGTCTCTCTCACGAGAGGACTCACACTTGGGTCCATCTTTCTCTTCTCCGAAGAGGAATTTCGGACGTCGATCTATATCGGACGGCACAGATAGCGCCAGTTCGCAAACTTGAGGGCCACGGTCCGCAGGTCACATTCGTTGCCGGCGGCCCATGCGGCCCAGTATTTTCGCGGGCCATCCATTTTCCTCGTAACTTCCAACCAAAAAGCAACCTCCCTTAAACCCTAGCGGCAGCCGTTCGTTCCCCAGGAAGAAACCCATGGCGAAGAAGCAGAAGCAGCGCGGCTCGCTCCGGGGGGAGGAGCATGTAGAGGCGGCGGCGGCGGCACACGAAGATGCACCGGCCGCAAACGCGGAGGAGGAGGCGGCTGCGCAGGGAGCAGGAGGCGAGGTGGCGGAGGGGCGGAGCGCGGACGCTGCGAGTGGCGGCGTGGAGGAGGGGAAGGAGGAGGAGGCGGCGGCAGAGGAGGAGGAGGAGAGGGAGGTGACGTTCGATGAGCTGGGGTTGGACGAGCAGCTCAAGAGGGCCCTGAGGAAGAAGGGCTTGACCAAGACCACCCCGATCCAGCGAGAGGCCATCCCGCTCATCCTGGTGCGCGATTTCTGCCTTTCTAGCTTTCAGTCTCGTTCGTTCTGGTGGCGTTTAGTCAACAACTGATCAAAAGTTCGTAAGCTCAGGAGCCAGAAATTTAGTAAGCCCTCATTGGAACAAGTTTTAGCCTGTTTAGCCTGATATAAATTAGCCAATTACAGTACTATTATGACAGCCAGCCCGCTTTCTCTGGTGAATCTTTTGGGTTAGGCGCAGCAGCCTTCTGACGCTTGTCAATGCAGACCGGACTGAATTAGAGTTGGGTTTAGTGAAAGCTCTACTCATGATTGTGGTAGCCATTTAGTTCAAAATGCAACTGTTTGATTTGCCTGAACGACGGCCTGATGTTGTGATTCCAGGAAGGGAAGGATGTGGTCGCGAAGGCCAAGACTGGTTCTGGAAAGACCTTTGCCTACCTTCTCCCGCTGCTGCAAGAGCTGTTGAAGTTGTGCAAAGAAGGGCGTATTCGGAAATCTGCACCAAATGCCTTAATCCTGGTGCCAACTCGCGAGTTATGCCAGCAGGTATCCGACTTCTGTTTCTTCGCAAGATGTTTTGTATGGGTTTTCCCTATTATTAACTAGAGATAAATCAATAAGCGACTCTACAGCAGCTGCTATACACATACAAAAGTTAATATTACGTCCTGATTTATGCACGATAATATGAATTGTTCTTCTATTTGATGCTGGATGTAGTGAGATTTTTTTGCGAGTTCTTTGAATGTTAGACCTGCTAATTAGTACTTCAGTGATTCATATTACAATCTACTAATGTATTGCAAATAAACTTCTGCTCATGTTAAATATTATAATATGACTAGTCATTGCCAAATACCTCACTGTTGCTTTTTTCTTCTTTTCTTCTTGCTGTAGGTTTATAATGAGGCATCATCTCTCCTTGAATTGTGTACATCCAAGTTGAAGATTGTTCAAGTGACCGCGAGCATGTCAGATAAGGATATTGTGAGACGTTTTTGTCTTGTTTGAGTTCGACTGTTATTTTCTCCAAATAGTATCAATTTTTTAGGGTTATATTTATTGGCACAGCTAACTTGCGTGTGCTTCTTGTTACTTGCAGAAACTTGCATTGTCTGGGCCCCCTAATATTCTTGTGACAACCCCAGCTTGTGTTGCAGCATGCATATCAAAGGGCATTGTCCAGGGATCATCTATTAAAGAGTCACTTTCAATGATGATTCTTGATGAGGTGCAATTTGTTTGCCTGTTGCAGTATTTATGCATAGAGATCTCTTACGCATACATGTTTCACATATTAGATGGGTAGTCTTGGAAAGATTTTATCCCAGCAAGGAACGAACAATTTTCTTATGGGTTTGAAATATTAAATTATGTTGTCTCTTCCCATATACAAAAACATAACATAGCTGTTGAAGTTGTGGATCTATATTATTTTGCAAAATAGTATTCAGGGGTGTTGAATGTTCAGCTTCAAGTTAAAAACTCTTTAATTGAGCCGTTTACAGTATTAGTGCCTATGCTGCCTGAATGATACTGTCATGTGCCACTGCAAATATGGGGATTTGATTTATGGTAGTGCAGAATTGGGAACATTTTCTATGCCAGTACCCGGTGTTGCTGTTCAAACTATACCATGTTTTAGAGTGGCGTGTTTCAAATATCTACTGTCATGACCTTGAACATAATTACATTGGCAAATATATGTTACATTACAGTGGTGTGTATCAAAATTTTAATTTATACAGTTGTCTTGATGTATCAGAATGCCTAAGAAATGTCCTATTGGAGAAGTTACTAATCTCTTAATGGTTAGTTCCCAGGCTGACCTTCTTCTATCCTATCGCTGCGAAGATGACTTGAAGGCGCTTGTCCCACATATCCCAAGAAGTTGCCAATCCATTCTGATGTCTGCAACTTCAAGGTGAAATTTGGTTCTTGCTTCCTTTTTCTGCAGTTATTCACAACATATTGATTCCGCAGCCTGCACTGGTAACAGCTCTAAGCATCTCAGTAGCATTTGAATCAAGTGAATGGAGCTGACACTTCAGTTTGTGGATATTAGCTGTCCCCTGAGTTTCCTTGCTGATTCTCTTACTGGATGGTTGCTGCTTAACATGGTTGTTGGTGTTGCATTTCTTGATGTGATTTTGCTAGTAGGTCAATATATCTTTCCTTTCCTACTTATAAAGGTTGGAGTTGGTGGTGAGTTCACATGTGGGACTAACATGACAAATAAACAAATACATTTCTCCTCACATGTGGGGCTAACAACCTTCCAAGGGATACAAATAAACAAATACCGAGTGTGTACATTTACTCACATGTCAGATCCAACACAAATAAACAAACACACTTGTGAGCACAACACTCTTGTAAAACACACAACAAATATATCTCAAAATCATGCTCTTGGTTTTAGTTTCTATTCTGAACCAATTCTTCCATTCCCATTCTGTTATGTTTCAAAATTGGAAGTGTCGTCTCATTTTAAATCTTGAAAAGGACCTACTATGAATGCTTAAGATTCTCCAACAACTGCAGCACGATCTTTCGTTATATTTTTGCTCCTCTTTTTAGCCGTCAACCATGCAACAGCCGAGTTGGTGGTCCCCTGCGGGCGACATAGAACATTGCAAACTAAAGTAGTTTCGGTCTAGTTAACCTTTACTTCTGTTTGGGTTTTGTATGATTTGTCTAATATCAAAATTTATTTGTTGCAGCCCTGATATCGACAAACTAACAAAGCTACTTCTGCACAACCCTTTTGTTTTAACTCTTACCGAGGTTGGTAATGCAAAGGATGACGTGGTCCCTAAAAATGTGCAACAATTTTGGGTAAGTATCTTCTGCTTCCCTTTCACATTACATCCATAGGCTTGTTGATCTCACTGTTGGTACAATATCACTTGAAAATTCTAGCTGTTAATCCATAGTAGACTCCAGCGGTATTGTATACTCCCTCTGTAAAGAAATACCACATATTTGTATGGTTCTTTACAGAGGGAGTACAAGTTAGTATGGTTCCCTGTCCATAGCCCTTTTTGGGACCATTCTTAAATAATGACTTTGTCTATTTACAGTTCTTGTGCTGATTTTCTGTAGCTTTAGTGTATTTATTTCAATACCGCAGATTAAGTTACTCCCAATCTTTTGCCCACAGATTTCATGCAGTGCTAAGGATAAGATGCTTTATATCCTTTCCCTTCTAAAGTTAGAGCTTATTCAGAAGAAAGTTCTAATATTTGTGAACTCGATTGACAATGCATTCAGATTAAGACTGTTCCTGGAAAAGGTAAAATGGCACTTCTATTTGCTTACAGTAGTGATATGATTTGGATCTGTAACTTGTTATCTGCGCTGCTCTTTTCTTGCATAGTTTCATTTGATACAGATTGTCATCTGGCATTTGAACAGAAATGAAATTTGAAAATTTGGATCAATTCTAGTCCAAAATATTTAATGGTATAATAGTTGAACTACTACCGTTTGGACATTGAGTATGTGAGCACCAACAGATGAATATGAATCTATCACTAAGGAGAAGTTCTGTCAAATCTGCAGCATGAAGTTTTGTCAAATCTTTTTCATTGCCATTTGAGAGATGTTATGGCATTCTTCTTAACAACTGTTCCTTCCAGGAGCATGTTCCCCACTTCATTCCTTTTGTATAGAATAGAATACTTTGGTCATTGCTAATTGCTCTATTCCTGTTTCTACTTTTAGATATATGGTTGTTTATAAATTAACTAACATTTGAAGAATATGCTGTACTTTTACAGTTTGCAATAAGATCTGCAGTGTTGAATGCTGAGTTGCCACAAAATTCTCGCCTACATATTATTGAGGTAGTGCTTCTCCATAGCCTGCCTTTTGTGTGTGTAGATAATTGATCTTAAATTGTATTATCTTGTGTTCCCATGTTTTATCTTGTAATGAATGATAATTTTTACCATAGTTTTCTTCCCTCCAATTGTTTATCAATTAAGCTAATTAACTTTCTTGGGTTTCAGTAGATTGTTAATTAACATTTTTTATGAGGAGGGAGGCTTCATTTTATCCATGTGTCAGAGGATTTCTAACAGTGTCGACTATTGTGAAAATTATAAAGGGTGCTTACTGCCTTGTAAATGTTTTATACAAAAAATATATATACCCTCTGAATTTGGTATTGTGTCTACTTAACACCTGCAACTAGAAAACTAGACATGCACCCCTTAAAACTTGTAAAACTGGGCCACTTAACCCCCTAGGCTAGTTTTAGTGTTGGTGTTTGTCCATGATGAGGGTGATGTAACCTGATTATACCTTTAGGTGCTGGCACATGGCGTGCAAACAGATCATTGCTGTTTATATCTGCTTCTATGTATTGCTAAGCCTTTTATGTTGTCCAAAGTAAAATGATACAGAAGGCTGTCAGTAAAACTTTGATACGTGACTCCTGTGACTTTCTTGATAAGCTTAGATTGCTAGCTTGCAGTTACAAGGTGGTTCTGAAACATGGAAAGTCATTGAAGTATCTTTTTCTTTCTTTTAGGCTTTCAATGCTAGGCTATTCGATTACCTGATAGCAACAGATGACAATAAAACAAAGGAGGCGAAGCAAACCAATAAGGAAAGCAAAAAAGATTCAAAGGTGTCACGCAAACATTTGCAACAAACTTTAGATGCTGAATTTGGAGTCGTCAGAGGAATTGACTTCAAAAACGTTTTCACAGTAAGTATATCTTGGTCTACTCAAGCATATTGCCGAATTCAACCATGATGATTAGCGCTACCTAATTGGTTTTTATATGCTGTAAATACAACTAAGACTAGTTGAACATATATGTAAATAACTGGTGGGCAGACTATTTGCTTTGTTTTAAGTGCACCAATATTTACTTTGGATCTGGTGGCAGCATCAATGTAAACTTTGAATTCATCCAGCAACTAGTGCTCATTTTTTTCTTCCGGGGAACTAGTGCCCAGTTTGATGTAGCGAGGGACAACCAACAAATGTGCTCTTTAAATTAAAGGAAATACGGATTTTTGTTAAGTTTATTGTGGTCAGCTTCACCAATGATTCTTTTTGCGAAGCTATATTTCACCTTTCTCTGGCTTATCTGCTAAACAAAAATAGAATATGTTTTAAGAAATCAATTTCTCAGTATTCATTCGATTACGTGAGGAAGTTGAGTTAATAGTTCTTACAAGTTCATGGTAAAGTTGTTGCTGTTAAATAGTTCAATCTTGTAATTTATGTAACAGGTTGCAGGATTGATCTTTTCTCTAACCTTCTTTAGGTAGTTAATTTTGACATGCCTCCGAATCCTGCTGGGTATATTCACAGAATAGGACGAACAGGGAGGGCAAATAAGACTGGTGCATCTATATCACTTGTAAGTTCAGTTCTTACATGGTTCAGTTCAGTCACATATATTATTGTCAGAAATTGCTAACATGCTTAGTAGACCCTGTGTTTGGTTATTTATTTCCTCTTCTTTTCATACTCTATTTTCAGGTTTCACCAGAGGAGGACAATGTTTTCGAAGAGATTGAACACATGTTGCAAGATGTTGAAAAAAAGGATACCAACTGCATTTTACCTTTCCCGTTACTCACAAAAAACGCTGTCGAGTCCCTACGATATAGGGCTCAGGTATGGAGTGTATTTATCTTGAATGATCTTAATTGCTATACCTTGTAGTGCTAGAGTAATGTAAGTAGTGGTGCTAATATGTGACTAGGGTAAGTTAGTCACTCACAATGTTTGCCAAAACAACCAAATAACCAGCTGATTGACCGGAACAGTTCAAGTTCCCTTTTTTATCCTTGGCAGGCTCATTAGCTCATAGCCATAAATATACCTCTTTAGTAATACGTTCTTGCTGTATAGATGTAGTATTATCATTACTTTTATTATGAACATTGAAATTTGGAAAGCTCGAAGCTGAGAATCGCAAACCAACAATCTGAGGGTTTCCTAAACGCTTGTTATGCATAGTTGCATGGACCTTGGTCTCTACTCAATTTTTTTATTAACTGGTGATGAAAGGCTGAAAGTTAATTTGGTAATCACCCATCCTCCTATTCAGCTGCTGGCAGCCACAGATTTGTTGCAATTTATTTCCTTTATATTGCAAATCTCTCTTGCACTATAAAGATACTGGGCTTGTAGGGCACTGATATCCCAGTAAACATGAAAGAACCCAGATACCTCTACTTTTACCTGTCTTGGCCATATCCTGGTAGGAAGTCCATTTGTTTAGTAATGCAATGCCTGCTGTGGCTCTTACCCGTTAGATATTTTTTGTGAGAAGCTGTTCCGCAACAACAATGTGGCTATTATTAATAGTACTATTTTGGTATTATCTGTTCTGAACTGCTCTTGGTGCTAATTTTACATGGGACCCATTCTGTTAACTTCTTTTAGCCACTCGCTTTCAACAGACAATGTTACTGAAATGTGTTATATGTGAAATAACACTGATTTTGGTAGCTAATGTCAATTGATATTCCTTTTGCAGGATGTTGCTAGGAGTGTGACAAGCCGTGATATACAGGAAGCACGTCGTCAAGACGTAAAGAATGAAATCCTCAATTCTGAGAAGTAAGAAAGTCCTTGTCCATCAAGGAAATAGCCAAGTGTTAGCAAAATGGCAAAATGCACATGACATGATAATGAAATCACGTAGGGAAAGGGAAATGCAGAAATTGCAGTCTTCCTTACAGAGTGTTTGAAAACGACATCCTAATATATTATTAGTTGCTCCAAATCATTATCACTAGATTCGACATGAATATATTTTTATATTTTATTTTTTAGTATTGTAGTTCTTGACATATTTTGTTATAAACTTGTCAAACATAGACAAGGTTTGACTTTGGAAAAACTAATACACCTTATATTTAGGAATGGAAAGAATACCATTCACCAGCTATGTTCATGATGTAGCATTTAATTGATATAAGGCATCAATATATAGTATTCACAATTCTTAATATTTCATAAAGAGAAACACCTTCATCCCGTAGTCATTCTGCCTGTATTCCCTTCTAACAGCAATGCCCTTTGCTTCCCTGTAGGTTGAAAGCTCATTTTGAAGAGAATCCAACAGACCTCGGTTAGACATATCAATCTTCCCCAATCTTGTTCAGAAGAGCTGTGTTGGCATTTAAATCTTACAAATGAATGATATGCTTAATCTTTCTACTCGTTTCAGATTTGCTCAAACATGATAAGTTGCTTACCAACAAATCAATTCCTGCTCACCTGCGTGATGTCCCTGAGTACCTAATTGACCCCACAACGAAAGAAGCCAGCAATGCAGTCAAACTTTCGAGGGCTGCTATGGGTCTTGATAATCCCCGAAGGAAGAAAAGAATGGGATTCAGGAGTGGGTCAGGCAAAAGTAGCGATCCCCTCAGAACGTTCTCTGCCGAGGTACATTTTTCCGTTCAATGTCCAAAACATTTTAGATTGAAAGACCATTGCAACTTGCAAGGTCCTTTGATACATTACGGCTCCGATCATACATGCATTCCTTGCTGCTGAACTAGTCTCATTTTCAGTTGCTACATTTGTTGGTTGATAATGAGATATCTCAACTGCATGGTTTACCAGATCCTATCTTAAATATCGCTATGCTCCTGCGCTATCCTTTGATGTATTCTTATTTTTCTTGGTTCCTTGCAGGGCAAATCACGAAAACGAAGGGGAAAGGAAAGAGAAGGAGACGATAGAAGAAAGCGGAGGAAGAAGGCAGAAATCTAATGCTGCAAACAGTTCACTATCAATTTTGCTCGGTTTTATAGACTTATTGCCTTGGAACTTTGTAGCATCTCTAGAACGAAGACAAAGCTTAATGTGAAACATTGTACGTCAAAGTATTTTGGGAGTTTAGGTTCTTTTGTCTAGCTATTTTCTTTGGATGTTGCTAGTATCACACACTTCCTCTTCAATCCTCGTACGTACGAACCACACCTGGAATATTTCGAGAACAAAACCGAACAAGGAGGTATAATCAATCATTCTCTCCATCAATTCAGCTCACAGCCAAGCCACACTAGTTCCGTAACCAGTTCTGAACCGGTAGGAGATCACCTTCCAGTGGGAGAGCAGTCAGTAGGATCTAGGTTTATGGTGATTTTCTGATTGACACTTCATGCACAGGCACCACAAGTTCAGAAGGTGCTCACAAGGTCACAAGGCAAATTTCACCCTTACTTTTTTTTAATCTTCAACATTTGCAGGCACATTGAAAACCACATCAATCTCTTGCTCTTGCTGAAGAGATTGTACAATTGCTCTTGATTGATGGCACTTTTTGTTCCTCAAACTTACACTTACGGCATAATTAGGTGGAAGCGGAGGAACCATAAAATGTACAGAAAAGTCTGCTCCTGAATATCTCGTTGACAATGAATGATTTCATGAAACTCTTGACAAAAGTCACTTCACTACTTAGGGCAATACTAATAAGCCAGTCTACTTAGTACGCTTAGGGCATCCACAATTGATCCCAAGCTTGGAATTCATTAATAACACGGGGTTCCTGCTTTCGACGAGCTAACGCAATAGAAATTTACGGTGGAATCAGCAGTTCTTGAGCCCAGCTGTACACGAGATCCTTTGATGCCATACCATAAACCATACGCTATGGGGTCGGGCAGCAAGAGGAGGAAACCGGTAACTAATGGTTAGGCATCCAGCTATACAAAACTTGATTCTGCAAGCACTTTACGGTTCACAGAACAACTCCAGAGTCATACCAGCAACTCACTGTTCAATCTTCATGGGACCTGCAGAGTACAAGAGGAACATTTCTGTAAGTTTGATACAATCACTATGATTATGATGCATGACATTTTGAAAAGAGGGCATTGCATATACCAGCATTGTTGGTGCTGCTATCTGCAGCCACAGCGGGGTTGAAGTTCATATGAGGAATGTTCTGAAGAGTTTCCCACATCTCAGGCATCTAGATTCAGGGTTCACGTTAGTCCATTGCTATGGCTTCAGATGCGACATGCGATTGCCATGAAAATGGACTGAATTTACCTGGTTCATCATGGAGATGTCGTGAATTGTTCCGTGCAGAGCACCCGCTGGATTGGAAGCATTGCACATCATATCTGGATGCATCATTCCTTGGTTGAAATGAGCAATAAGGGCGCTTGATCCTGGGTCAGCACCATAGAAACCAAGGCGCCTGTCTTGAGAAAGCATCATCTACAAACAAGAATTGCGTTGAGCAGGCGGGTCTAGAAATCTTTGAAAATATTTAGGATGGTTGTACAGTGAATTTACTTGTTTGGATAGAATCTGCTCAATATCAAAGCCAAGCTCAGGGTTCACAGTTGCAAGTTTCATTGACAAGAACTGCAAGTTTGAAGTGGCATTAGAGCACATGATGATATTCCAACAAATGACATAAATACTCGGAAATAACCCAATTACATCTGGACTAATAGACAAGCAGCATGATATTCCAGGATGTACCTCAACTTGTCGTTGTAATGACTGCACATAATTGATTATCTCATCAAGCATGACGGCCTTGCCAGTAATCTGTGAGAAGGAACATTGGTAAGGCGCGGAGTACAAGTTGGTCGCATAGAAGTTCTTATGCCAAAAAGAAGAAAGTGACCTTATTACATCCTGGAACAAGGTCCTGAAGAAGCTTCATTCTCTCACTTATCTTTTTCCTCCTCAGCTACAAAGAGTTTCATCCAACTTCAAGCATGAGAACAGGAAGAGCATAAAGTAAACTGAAATGGGAACTTGATAGTGCTAATCAGAAGCTTACTCTTTCCGCAAGGCTGTGGCTGTTAGTGGCTTGGCCTCGCTTTGCCCGGAAATGAACATAATTTTCTTTAGTGCCATCACCATCCGAAGAATCTTCCTTGCTTTGCGTTTTGGGCGAGATCTTCCTGTTGTCCCTCTCCACCGAGTTCCTTTCTGGCTGAGACGAAACCTCTGTTTGTTGATCACCCACATTCTAAACCCACAATTACAATACAGTTAGTCACTACATCTACTCCCTCCGTCCCATAATGTAAGACGTTTTCTTACACCAGTGTAGTGTCAAAAAACGTCTTACATTAGGGGACGGAGGGAGTAGATTAGAACAAGAAGATAAGAGCATAACGAAAGCTCATTTGCACCTTGCTACTGGCTGATGGGTTTAGCAACACAGTGCGGTCATCTGTTCCCTTCCTTTTCTTCACACCACCGCTATGTTCATCACTCATCTGGATGTTTTGGGAGAATGTACCTGCAAGAATTATCGCCATTTCCATCAACTACAGAATTGTCACCTTCAAAAGTATCGCGACAACTGCATGATAAGAACTACTAAGCAGCAGAAGATCTGTACAGACCTGGTCTCTCTTCTAACTCCATGCCATAAGCTTGAAACCCATATGCCGCGCTGTCATACCCCATCTTTTGATGCATTGCTACAGAGCCCCAATTCCCCTCCATGAATTCTTTGCCACTGTTTGCAGCAGGACCTTGATCAGATTGCTGGCCTGAATACATGTCCAGTAGTCTAAAAACAACAAGAGCTCCTCCTTTTAGTTCCCTGTTGAGGATAGAAGACAAGGGGGAGAAGGCACATTAGCACTACCACTAGAGTGTCCCAACAGAGTACAGAAAGACAAATGCAGCTTGAACAAAGAGTGAAATTCCATAAAGTCTGCAAAACCCTTTTGCATCACATGAACAACTCAACTAGTAATCCTTAACACAGAGGTGAAAAGCAACCAGTCCATTGAAGAACCACCGCCACCATCCCTGTCAACAGACAAAAGAAAGCCAGAAGAAGGGATCCACCGTCCAGGTAAAGGCCTGCTTCAGAACAACCTTGGGGAACAAACCAAATCTGCTGCACGCAGCCCAGGTTCCAGAAAGTGGGGCTTTAAACCCAGAGCAGAGCACAAAGGGAGAGGAGGAGGAGACACAGAGGATATAACCCCATCATTAGCCAAACAACATTCACTAACTTGGGTCCTTTGGAGCAAAGTCATGAGGATGTTGGTGTCTGTTCCTCTCCTAAAAGACTCAAAAACACCAAAGCTAATTGGGAACAGCAAAAGCCCTAACAAATCTTCAAGAACCAGGCATGGAGAACATTATCAAGCATATGGAACTTTAAAAGAACAGATACTAGTTTAGAAAGATAAAAGAAGAAGTTTCACTGATGAAGAACTTCCCACACAAGTTAGGAACTGACCAACAGTACTTTTTGGCTGGGTGTGGCCTGGCAGTTGCATCCAGGAAGCTCAAAATAGCACCTTACTTCTAATTAGAACTACCTACTTCGATGAACAAAAAACAAAATCACAGCATTCCCAGGAGGAGGACACCACAAGACGAACCTACCTTCTCAAAGGATTTGATCGCCCCACAAAGTTTTCATCATCTAGGAAAGCGCAAGTACGGAGCGAGTGACCAAGCTAGTAGGAGTCCCAACTCCCAAGTCGAAAAACTGAAGAGAGCAGGCGAGGCTATTTGAATGCAATAGATAGATGGATAGCTAGAGTAGGATCTGCGGGGAAATAACTAGGGCAGCGTTGAAGCCCTCCTCTAGGGGGAGGAAGGAAAGCAACAAGCTTTGACCGCTCCGCCATGCCATGTATGGGGCGGTGTAAAGATCTTGAAAGGAACACATACTAAGATGTCCCAGACGGTAAAAAAACGGCCTGGAAATTACCTGGACCCGGAGCCACCACCACACGAGCCCTCCTGGAGGCCATCAATCAATTCGCCTGCGAACGGGAGACCGACGGGGAAATGCTGGAACGATTCAAGAACGCGAGAGCGGCCTCATGATCACTCTCTCTTTTTTAGAAAAGAGGCTGGCGCCCGACTATCTCTCTCTCTCTCTCTCCCTCTTCTTGAAAAATTTCGCGGTTTCTTCTCCTTGCACCGCGCCGAAGCTATGGATCGCAATTTGACCGCAGGGTAAGAGGGAGGGGGCGGTGAAAGATTTGAAGGGCAGGGGAGGAAGAAGAGGGAGAGGGTCTCAGATGCTTAATAATAATAATAGGTGGTGTTTGTTACCCCTGCCTGCCGCCGAGGTGAAATGATTCCTTCTTGCTCTGCTCTCCTCTCTGGCAAAGGGCTGGGTTGTTAACCACTTCAACTGCGGGCACGGATTCATGGGCAAGGTAGAGAGCTACAGTACACTGTCTTAGGCAGGTTACTGTACCTCTCTACCTTGAGAATCTGAATCCTTCAGCTGCCCCCTTCCCTCCTCCCTCCTTCCAACGTTTCTGAAACCTTGGCGTATGCAAACAGCTAATGAAAAGTAACAGCAGACTGGGGGTGTACCAGGAGGACTAGTTTACTGCTGGCTCTGCTTTGGTGTACAGGAAGATTAGCTAGCTGTAGCGAGGGAAGGAGAAAATAAAGCAGGGAGGGGAATAAAAAAATGGGATGCTGTTCTTCTCACCTGCCCGGCCTTGGGTGGCCTCAATGCCATGTGGGCCCCAGCTCCTAACTACTGTGGGAGTAAGTTTTGAGAGGGGAAAAAAACAAGGGGTGCACCTACTGGCTACTGTACAGTTATTCCTCATTGATGGTTTATGTGACACAGAGCCAGCTGCACTGCAGGTTTGAAATGAAACAAGGTTCCTCTTTGACCAAACAGCAAGGGCAAAATGCCTATTACAAAATATGTTTACATATGCAGTAGTAATATTTTCTGTCTTGACATGAGCTAGTTTTGTTCTTACACACTCGGTGAAATGTTTTTTAAAAATGGCCCAGGGAGTAATTTGTTGGGTGAAGCAAGCAGCATTTGTACTTGATGGAGTAGTAAATTATGAATGCTTTGGTTACAAGGGTGGGGGAGGGGAAGGTACTTCTCTTGCACACCAAGCTTTGAATGAGAGCAGGGAGATCTCTTTCCAACTGACAGACAACACTGCCACCTATTTGTACACTTGGCCTTTTTTCTCCCTGCCAGCCCACCCACAGCCATCCTACCACCACTGTACTCCTCCTACTACTACTCTCTCTCTCTACAAAGAAAAAGAAGAAGTGTGGAATATGTAAGCAAAAACACAAGGAATCTTGTAATCTTTTCACCTTCTTGTCCTCTACAGTCTGAAATGAAGTACTACCAGCTGGGTTTGTGGGGATATGGTCAAAGCCAGCACTGTGAGGCATCATCCTGCTGCCATCCCTTGCTTAGGTGTCATATCTCATACTGCCATTATTTTTCTTTTTTATTTTCTTCATTCGTACTAGAACCAGCAGAAAACAAAACAAAAAAGTATACCGACTTGTTCTTGGAGTATAATTATCCTAACCTAGACGCCTACCAAATTTGCACGTCCAAATAAAAGAATCTGGCTGGGGCTTGTATCACATGTCGGTGTGATTGGCTGCTTGCATTACATGCTGTTAATGATAATGGCTCAGTCCCAGTTGCCTGTTTTAATATAGGAACATTAGCTGTTCATGTTCCTGTTCCTCGGCTGCTCTTGCACAGAGAGATGCATAGTGTTCGTTGGATTTTGAGTAGCAATGTGTCCTTGACATGACCCCAGCAAGTGATCATTCAACTGAAATAGTGTGTCTAATCCAACCCTTTTTTATGATGAAGATCTGGGAGCAGGAGTAGTCATAGTCTAGTTCACGCGCACCAAGTGTGCTAGTGCACTAGGTCTAGTGACATCACGCTTGTGTACTAGGCGGTGCCCACGCCGTTTGTTCTTAAACCATTTTATGTCGATGCTGGACAATATTACTTGTATACCACACATTTTGTCTCGTTAGGGCAACTCGACCGCAGTTCACTCAAACTAAGAGCAAACTCCATCAAACGGACGCGCTTTGTCTTTGGGTTAGCCGTCCGCTCAACGTCCGTTCTGTTTTTGATTTGGGACAGCAGTGTGTCCAACGTGTGCTGACTCATATTTACACGCGCGACCGGTTTGTCGACGTTTTTCAATCAATATACACACATTTTGCACAGTTTTACGAGCAAACAAATATAGCATAGTTCTACGACTCAAATAAACATATCATACTTTAGAAGCCGAATAAAAATTAAATTATCTCAAATATATTTAAAAAAAAGATATTACATCTATTGGTTGCCAACATGAGCCCACATATGCTCAACCAAATTATCTTGCAGCTGATGATGAAATTGAATGAACTGTGCAAACGTTGCCGCTTCTCCATGCTCAGGCACAACATTGTCACCCTGGAACTGAAACCCTTGATCGTATATACATTCTGGACGCTCGTCCTCTATGATCATATTGCGCATGATCACACAAGCAGTCATCACCTCCCACAACTTCTTTGTGCTCCAAGTTCTGGCAGAATACCGAACAATGCCCCATCGAGATTGCAGAACACCAAAGGCACGCTCGACATCCTTCCTAGCACTCTCTTGCTCTTGGGCAAATCTCCTCCTCTTCTCTCCGACAGGGTTGGGGATTGTCTTCACAATAGTGGTCCACGGTAGTATCCTTTGTTGTAGTTATGGCCGTTGATGTTAACATTCACCAGCGGGCGGTTGCCTTCGGCAAGCCTTGCAAACACCGGCGAGCGTTGAAGCACGTTGATATCATTGTGCGATCCGGCCATGCCGAAGAAAGAGTGCCATATCCAGAGATCTTGTGAGGCCACGGTCTCAAGTATTGACAGTGCAAGCCTTGACATGGCCCCTATACTGCCCTTGCCAAGTAGAAGGACAGTTCTTCCACTCCTAGTGCATGAAGTCTATGCTGCCAAGCATCCCTGGGAAGCCCTTGCTGGCATTCATCGCCAACAAGCGGGCTGTATCTTCAGCAGTTGGCTCTCTCAAGTACTCAGGGCCGAACACTGCAATCACAGCCTTGTAGAACTTGTACATGGAGTCTAGGCACTAGACTCGCTCATACGGACGTACTCATCAATGAGATCATCGGGCACTTCGTATGCAAGCATCCGGATAGCTGCAGTGCATTTTTGATAAGAGGAGAAGCCAATCTTTCCAAGGGCATCCTACTTGCACTCGAAATACTTACCGTATCCGACCACCCCCTCCCAAATACGATTGAACATGCCTAGCCATACGGAAACGACACCGGAATTGGTGATGTTTGAAGAGCGGGTTGGGTGTCTCAAAGTAGTCCTTCCAAAGAAGGAAATGGCCGCTCTCTCGGTTGCGATTTAGCACCGGAGTGTGCCCTAGGATCGAGCCCCGGAACAATGGTCGTTGCCTACTAAGGTGGTCATTGATGACCAACATGGAAACCACCATCTCATCATTGTCAGATGAGGAACCATTGGAGTCACAGAGGAAATTGTGGAAAAAGAACTCGTCGGCGGAGTCCATTTGTACATTGCGGGCAAACTGTCAAACAACTTGCGGGCGTCATTGAAGAAGCTGGCCGGCGAAGAGACGCGCGCCTCCCCTGGACCAGGTAGCTGGCTTGGAGGTGTCCGACGAGCGTGGCGGCGTCAGACGAAGGAGCTGGCCGGGGGCGGCGGGGGGTGGGGGGAGCTGTGGTGGCCTGACGCGAGGCGGTGGTGGTGGCAACGTGGGAGGTGGCGGTGTGCGGGGGAGGTGTGTGGGCGCGGACTGCTAGCAGGGGCATGATGACCCACAAGTATAGGGGATCAATCGTAGTCCTTTCGATAAGTAAGAGTGTCGAACCCAACGAGGAGCAGAAGGAAATGACAAATGGTTTTCAGCAAGGTATTTTCTACAGGCACTGAAATTATCGGTAACATATAGTTTTGTGATAAGATAATTTGTAACGGGTAACAAGTAACAAGTGTAACAAAGGTGCAGCAAGGTGTCCCAATCCTTTTTATAGCAAGGGATAAGCCGGGACGAACTCTTATATAAAGCAAAGTGCTAACGAGGACACATGGGAATTATTGTCAAGTTAGTTTTCATCATGCTCATATGATTCGCGTTCGTTACTTTGATAATTTGATATGTGGGTGGACCGGTGCTTGGGTGCTGTACTTACTTGGACAAGCCTCCCACTTATGATTAACCCCTCTCGTAAGCATCCGCAACTATGAAAGAAGAATTAAGATAAATCTAACCATAGCATGAAACATGTGGATCCAAATCAGCCCCTTACGAAGCAACGCATAAACTAGGGTTTAAGCTTCTGTCACTCTAGCAACCCATCATCTACTTATTACTTCCTAATGCCTTCCCCTTAGGCCCAAATCATGGTGAAGTGTCATGTAGTCGACGTTCACATAACACCACTAGAGGAAAGACAACATACATCTCATCAAAATATCGAACGAATACCAAATTCACATGATTACTTATAACAAGACTTCTCCCATGTCCTCATGAACAAACGTAACTACTCATAAAGCATATTCATGTTCAAGATCAGAGGGGTATTGAATATCATTAAGGATCTGAACATATGATATTCCATCGAATAAACCAACTAGCATCAACTACAAGGAGTAATCAACACTACTAGCAACCCACATGTACCAATATGAGGTTTTGGGACAAAGATTGAATACAAGAGATGAACTAGGATTTGAGAGGAGATGGTGCTGGTGAAGATGTTGATGAAGATTGACCCTTCCTCGATGAGAGGATCGTTGGTGATGATGATGGCTTCGATTTCCCCCTCCAGGAGGGAAGTTTCCCCAGCAGAATCGCTCTGCCGGAGCCCTAGATTGCTTCTACCCAGGTTCCACCTCGAGACGGCGGCGCTTCGTCCCGAAAGCTTCCTCTTGATTTTTTCTGGGTCAAAACCTTTCCTATAGCAGAAGAGGGGCACCAGACGATGGCCAGGGGGCCCACAAGCCATGGGGGCGCGCCCTGGGGGGTAGGGCGCGCCCCCAGGCTTGTGGCCACCTGGTGGGTCCCTCCGGTAGTTTCTTCTCCATGAAGGAAATATGCCCTAGAGGCAATAATAATGTTGTTATTTTATATTTCCTTATTCATGATAAAGGTTTATTATTCATGCTAGAATTGTATTTATCGGAAACCATAATACATGTGTGAATACATAGACAAAACACCGTGTCCCTAGTAAGCCTCTACTAGACTAGCTCGTTGATCAAAGATGGTTAAGGTTTCCTGACCATGGACATGAGTTGTCATTTGATAAGGGGATCACATCATTAGGAGAATGATGTGATGGACAAGACCCATCCGTTAGCTTAGCATAATGATCGTTCAGTTTTATTGCTATTGCTTTCTTCATGTCAAGTACATATTCCTTCGACTATGAGATTATGCAACTCCCGGATACCGGAGGAGTGCCTTGTGTGCTATCAAACGTCACAACGTAACTGGGTGATTATAAAGATGCTCTACAGGTATCTCCGAAGGTATTTGTTGAGTTGGCATAGATCGAGATTAGGATTTGTCACTCTGAGTTTCGGAGAGGTATCTCTGGGCCCTCTCGGTAATACACATCATAAGCTTGCAAGCAAACGACTAAGGAGTTGGTCACGAGGTGATGTATTACGGAACGAGTAACGAGACTTGCCGGTAACGAGATTGAACTAGGTATGAAGATACCGACGATCGAATCTCGGGCAAGTAACATACCGATGGACAAAGGGAATTACGTATGTTGTCATAACGGTTCGACCGATAAAGATCTTCGTAGAATAGGTAGGAGCCAATATGAGCATCCAGGTTCCGCTATTGGTTATTGACCGGAGAGGTGTTTCGGTCATGTCTACATAGTTCTCGGACCCGTAGGGTCCGCACGCTTCACGTTCGTTGACGATATAGTATTATATGAGTTATGTGATTTGGTGACCGAATGTTGTTCGGAGTCTCGGATGAGATCACGGACATGACGAGGAGTCTCAAAATGGTTGAGAGGTAAAGATTGATATATAGGACGATGATATTCGGACACCGGAAGTGTTTCGGGGGTCACCGGGTACTTATCGGGTCACCGGAAGGGGTTCCGGGCACCCCCGGCAAAAGATATGGGCCTTATGGGCCAAGAGGGGAAACACACCAGCCACAAGGGGCTGGTGCGCCCCCCATATGGGCCAGCCAAGATGGAGAAGGAAAGGGGAAGGAGGAAAGGAAAGAAAGGGAATAGGATTCCCCCTTCCTTCCACCTCTCCCCCCTTTCCTTCCCCCTCCGGCAAATATGGCAGGGGGGCGCGGCCAAGGGGAGACCCCAAGTAGGATTCGGCCTACTTGGGCACCTCCTGGCTGCCTCCCCTCTCCCTCCCACCTATATATATATATGTGGGGAGGGGCGCCCTAGCACACACCAGGTCAATTGTTAGCCGTGTGCGGCGCCCCCCTCCACCGTTTACACCCCGGTCATATCTTCGTAGTGCTTAGGCGAAGCCCTGCGAGGATCACTTCACCATCACCGTCACCACGCCGTCGTGCTGACGGAACTCATCTACTACCTCGACATCTTGCTGGATCAAGAGGGCGAGGGACGTCACCGAGCTGAACATGTGCAGAACGCGGAGTACGTTCGGTACTTGATCGGTTGACGCGAGAAGAAGCTCGACTACATCAACCGCGTTGTGAAACGCTTCCGCTTACGGTCTACGAGGGTACGTAGACACACTCTCCCCCTCGTTGCTATGCATCTCCTTGGATAGATCATTGCGTGTGCGTAGAAAAAAAATTTGTTTTCCATGCAACGATTCCCAACAGTGGCATCAGAGCCAGGTCTATGCGTAGATGATATGCACGAGTAGAACACAAAGAGTTGTGGGCGGTGATAGTCATACTGCTTACCACCAATGTCTTATTTTGATTCGGCGGTATTGTGGGATGAAGCGGCCCGGACCAACCTTACATGTCCACGCACATGAGACCGGTTCCACCGACTGACATGCAACTAGTTTTGCGTAAAGGTGGCTAGCGGGTGTCTGTTTCTCCTACTTTAGTTGAATCAAATTTGACTACGGCCGGTCCTTGAAGAAGGTTAAAACAGCAAACTTGACGAAACACCGTTGTGGTTTTTGCCGTAGGTAAGAACGGTTCTTGCTGGAAACCCGTAGCAGCCACGTAAAACTTGCAACAACAAAGTAGAGGACGTCTAACTTGTTTTTGCAGGGTATGTTGTGATGTGATATGGTCAAGACATGATGTGATATACGTTATTGTATGAGATGATCATGTTTTGTAAGATATGTGGCAACCGGCAGGAGCCTTATGGTTGTCTCTTTATTGTATGAAATGCATACGCCATGTAATTGCTTTACTTTATCGCTATGAGTTAGCAATAGTTGTAGAAGCAATAGTTGGCGAGACGACCACGACGCAACAATGGAGATCAAGGTGACGATGGAGATCATGATGATGCTTTGGAGATGGAGATCAAAAGCACAAGATGATGGCCATATCATGTCACATATTTTGATTGCATGTGATGTTTATCCTTTATGCATCTTATTTTGCTTAGAACGACGGTAGCATTATAAGATGATCCCTTCACTTAATTTCAAGATAATAGTGTTCTCCCTGAGTATGCACCATTGCTACAGTTTGTCGTGTTGAGACACCACGTGATGATCGGGTGTGATAGACTCTACGTTCACATACAACGGGTGCAAGACAGTTTTGCACATGCGGAATACTTGGGTTAAACTTGACGAGCCTAGCATGTACAGACATGGCCTCGGAACACTGGAGACCGAAAGGTCGAACGTGAATCATATAGTAGATATGATCAACATAGAGATGTTCACCATTGATAACTACCCCATCTCACGTGATGATCGAACATGGGTTAGTTGATTTGGATCACGTATCACTTAGATGACTTGAGGGATGTCTATTTAAGTGGGAGTTCTTAAGTAATTTGATTAATTGAACTTAATTTATCATGAACTTAGTCCTGATAGTATTTGCATATCTATGTTGTAGATCAATGGCCCGTGCTACCGTTCCCCTGAATTTTAATGCGTTCCTAGAGAAAGCTAAGCTGAAAGATGATGGTAGCAACTACACGGATTGGGTCCGTAACTTGAGGATTATCCTCATTGCTGCACAGAAGAATTATGTCCTTGATGCACCGCTAGGTGAAAGGCCAGCTGCAGGAGCAGATGCAGATGTTTTGAACGTCTGGCAAGCTCGATCTGATGACTGCTCAATAGTTTAGTGTGCCATGCTTTACGGCTTAGAACTGGGACTTCAAAGACATTTTGAACGTCATGGAGCATATGAGATGTTCCAAGAGTTGAAGTTAGTATTTCAAGCAAATACCCGGATTGAGAGATATGAAGTCTCTAACAAGTTCGATAGCTGTAAGATGGAGGAGAACGGTTCTGTCAGTAAACACATACTCAAAATGTCTGGGTATTATAATCACTTGACTCAGCTGGGAGTTAATCTTCCAGTTGATTGTGTCATTGACAGAGTTCTTCAATCACTGCCACCGAGCTACAAAGGCTTCGTGATGAACTATAATATGCAAGGGATGAACAAAACAATTCCCGAGCTCTTCGCAATGCTTAAGGCCGCGGAGGTAGAAATCAAGAAGGAGCATCAAGTGTTGATGGTTAACAAGACCACTAGTTTCAAGAAAAAGGGCAAGGGAAAGAAAGGAAACTTCAAGAAGAATGGCAAACAAGTTGCCACTCCCGGGAAGAAGCCCAAAGCTGGATCCAATTCTGAAACTGAGTGCTTCTACTGCAAAGGAACTGGTCATTGGAAGCGGAACTGCCCCAAGTATTTGGCGGATAAGAAGGATGGCAAAGTGAACAAAGGTATATGTGATATACATGTTATTGATGTGTACCTTACTAATGCTCGTAGTAGCGCCTGGGTATTTGATACTGGTTCGGTTGCTCATATTTGTAACTCAAAACATGAGCTATGAATTAAACAAAGATTGGCTAAGGACGACGTGACAATGCGCGTCGGGAATGGTTCCAAGGTCGATGTGATCGCCGTCGGCACGCTACCTCTACATCTACCTTCAGGATTAGTTTTAGACCTGAATAATTGTTATTTGGTGCCAGGGTTGAGCAGGAACATTATATCTGGATCTTGTTTATTGCGAGACGGTTATTCATTTAAGTCAGAGAATAATGGTTGTGTTGACACACGAACACGTCACGTGTACCTCGACGCCGGGGGTGATGCACCGCAGCTCACGTCGAAGGAGACCCGACCGACAGCGCGATACGCAAAACAGTCGGCGGGCGCTTTTGCAGACCTGAAACCCCGCACACCCGGGAGGGACCCCGTTAGGGAGTGTGGCGGCTATGGGCTGCCCTAGGTCGATTCGCTCGCCCCTAGAGCCTCGGGATTCGCAGTTCTCAAACTCGAGGAACAGCGAAGAACGAGAGAGAAAAACGGTGGAGAGATAAAATGTTGATGAAAAAGTAGTATATTGATTTGTTCGATTGTGTGTTGTTCAATCGGCCGTCACCCCCAACATATATAAGAGGCGGCTGGACTTCCCGCACAAGTAAAGTATTCATCTAGGCTTCCCTTACAAGAATATTACATCAATTCACGTCCTAAAAAGTCCTAGTTCTAGTCCAACTCGGATTTGGCTCGGATCTGTCCCATACTTCTGTCCTGCTTTTGCGTGGGCTGTAGAAATCGCATACTAACTCGGATGGAGTCGAATTCAACATCAAACTTGTCCGTCTCGACGATCTGCATAATACAACGCGTGCCACTTCTCCTTTTAAGGCAGTCTTTATGACTTTTAGGGCCCATCTCCAACTTCTGGTTGGATCTTCCCTAAATCCGGCAAGCCTTCCAAATCAGCAAGCACTTAAGACTGGCAAGCATTCAGAACCGGCAAGCACTCAAGACCAGCGAGCATTCATAACCGGCAAGCCTTTTACTCAGACCCGGCAAGCCTCTCACCGGCAAACTCTTCTTTCAGACCCGGCAAGCCTCAAGATCGGCAAGCATTCATAACCGGCAAGCCTTTTACCCGGACCCGGCAAGCCTCTCGTCGGCAAGCTTCTTGCTGGCAAGTTCTTCTTTCAGATCCGGCAAGCCTCAAGACCGGCAAGCATTCATAACCGGCAAGCATTTTACTCGGACCCGGCAAGCCTCTCGTCGGCAAGCTTCTTGCTGGCAAGTTCTTCTTTCAGATCTGGCAAGCCTCAAGACCGGTAAGCATTCATAACCAGCAAGCACTTAAGACCGGCAAGCATTCAGAACCGGCAAGCACTTAAGACCGGCAAGCATTCAGAAATGGCAAGCCTTTTACTCGGACCCGGCAAGCCTCTCGCCGACAAGCTTCTTGCTGGCAAGTTCTTCTTTCAGATTCGGCAAGACTCCCACGGCCGGCAAGCTTTATTCAGCCGGCAAAGGCCGAATAACTTACGCGACTCATCAGACACCATCTAGGTAAGTGTCTGGTCCCTCGCATCATCTTTTTATTCAGGACCAGTCCGCAAAGTGTTTGCCTTTGACTTTTGCATACAAACTCGAAGGTCCTTTTCCATTTGAGGTCATCTTAATTAAGTTTTTGACCATGCCAAAATCCAGTGTCAACACATGCCCCCCTGTTTTTCGGCAAAACTTGTATGCCGAAAAAATAATTTGTACCTTGTTTGTTCTAAGGACGGTGTCAACACTTCATCGGCCATTTATTTTTCTCAGGGCGACAATTATGTATCGGCCATGTTTGTGCTAAGGGCGATAATCGTATATCGGCCATTGCCTACTTAGGCTTCTTGCCACACACTCGGGTGGTATTTCTTCAAGTACTTGCCATTGAGAGCTCGAGGTAACAATGTCCCTTGTACGGATTCCACGAAATAAGAGTTTTCGGGAACTACTCTTGTAATCCTAAAAGGACCTTCCCAACTCGAAGACCACTTCCTGAATTCTCTATCTCTTGAACCAATCGGTAGAATCACTTTCCAGACGAGATCGCCAACTTGAAAATTCTTCAACTTAACTCTCTTATTGTAAGCTCTTGCTACCCTCAACTTGTCTCTCTCTATGGCCTTTAAAGCAGCCAAACATTTATCGGCAACCTCATCAATATTGTCCATCATCAAGTTATAAAAGTCTATTGCCGATAAATCATTTTGTTTGGCTATTCTCAAAGCATTCAAATTTACTTCCACCGGTAAAACAACCTCTTGACCATATACTAGCTCATATGGAGTCACCTTCGTAGCACCATGACTTGAGATCCTATGTGCCCACAAAGCTTCAAACAACAATTCATGCCATCTCCTCGGATTATCCTCAATCTTCTTCTTGATAAGCTTGATTAAAATTTTATTGCTGGACTCAGCTTGTCCATTAGCTTGGGCATAATACGGAGAGGAATTGAGCAAATTTATGTTATAAGATTCGGCAAATTCTCTGACTTGATGTGACATGAAAGATGAACCTTGATCTATAGTTAACGTTTGAGGAATGCCGAATCTATGAATAATGTGCTCAGTTATGAATTGAATTACCTCTGTATGTGTCATGTTCTTGAGAGGTACTACCTCAGACCATTTAGTGAAATAATCGGTTGCCACCAACACGAACCGATGCCCCTTTGAGGAAGACGGGTGAATTTCTCCAATAAAGTCTAAACCCCATCCTCTGAAAGGCCACAGCTTGACAATAGGATGTAACATAGCAGCAGGAGCTAATTGAATATCACCAAATTTTTGACAAGCTTCACACCCTTTATAATATCTGAAGCAATCATTAATCATAGTCGGCCAATAAAACCCAGCACGCCGCAATAACCATCTCATCTTGGGAGCCGACTGGTGAGTGCCACAAATGCCTTCATGTACCTCTCCCATAGCAACTCTTGCTTGGTCCTCATCTAAACACTTTAAAAGAACATCATCAACTGTTCGGCGATAAAGGTCATCATCCCTCATTGTATATTTGAAAGCCATACGCCGAACAGCCCTGTCCACCCTTTCACTCGGATTGCGCAAGTAAGCAACAATGGGCTTCCTCCAGTCGGTATTGTCACCTGCACTAGATTTTTTGTTAATGGCCGAATCAGTGGGTTCTGGTTCGGCCTCTCCTATATTGGCAAGACAAGACATCGGTCTTTGAGAAATATGAAACATGCCATGATCAACATGATAGCCGGATGCTTGTTGTGCCAACTCATTTGCTCTCCAATTGTCATGCCTAGATATATGAGCAATGCTAAAACAATCCAATGTAGAAATTATATCTAGACATTTATCAAGATAAACATTAAGTGATTCGTCCAAACACTGAAAGACCTTGGATATTTGTTGCACCACTAGTAACGAATCACCATAAGCCTCAATATGTTTAACACCTATAGCAAGTAACATCTCTAGGCCGAATAATAATGCTTCATATTCGGCTTGATTGTTTGTGCACAAAAATTCTAAGCGGCATGAGGCTTCAAAAACAGCACCATGAGGAGATATATAAACAATACCAACACCTTGGCCATTGCTACAAACTGAACCATCAAAATATAATCTCCAAGGTACTAATGAAACAAGGTTTATATCAACATCATGCTTGTCATTAATCCGATGCTCAACAATAAAATTAGCAACGATTTGGCCTTTCATGGATTTTAGAGATTCATAAGCCAAATCATATTCAATCAAAGCATAAGCCCACTTGCCAATTCTACCACTAAGAATTGGCCTATGCAACATGTATTTAATGACATCGGTTTGACAAGCTACTATGCAAGCATTCGGCACTAAATAATGTCTCAATTTTGTGCAAGCATAATATAAGCATAGGCATAGTTTTTCAGTAAATGTATACCTTGTCTCGGCGTCCAATAAACGCCTGCTCAAATATGTAATAGCATGCTCTTTTCCTTCGGTTTCTTGAGTCAAAACAGCACCAATAACACCTTCTTCTACTGCAATGTAAAGCTTAAAGGGTTCCCTATGCTTGGGCGCTTTCATCACCGGAGGAGTGCACAAATAGTTCTTGATCATATCAAATGCTCCTTGCTGTTTTGCCCCCCAAGTGAAATCAACATCATTTTTTAACCGAAGGATAGGAGTAAATGCATCAACTTTCCCTGACAGATTAGCTGTGAAGCTTCTCAAATAATTGACCTTGCCAAGGAACTTTTGCATATCTCTCTTGCATGTTGGAGCCTTCAACTTTTGTACAACTTCTATCTTTTTGGGATCAATTTCTATGCCATCTTGATGAATAATGAAACCCAAAAACTTTCCAACCGATACACCAAAAGCACACTTCAAAGGATTCATCTTTAGTCCATATTTTTTCGTTCTCTCAAAAGCTAAGCGCAAATCGGCTAGATGAGATTCAAAAGCATCCGATTTGACAACAATATCATCAATATAAACCTCAAGTATAACACCAAGTAAATCATGAAAAATTAAATTCATAGCCCTTTGATATGTGGCACCGGCATTTTTTAATCCAAAGGTCATCACTGTCCACTCAAATAAACCAAGGAAACCAGGACATCGAAAAGCCATTTTGGACATGTCCTCTTCGGCCATAAAAATCCGATTATACCCCGCATTACCATCAAGAAAGCTAATGACCTTATGTCCAGAAGCATCATTAATAAGCATATCGGCTATTGGCATGGGATACTCATCTTTAGGTGTAGCTATATTCAAATATCTAAAATCAATGCACACCCTGAACTTGCCGGAGCCTTTCTTCTCTACTGGTACAATGTTAGAAATCCACTCGGCATACCTGCAAGGTCTAATAAAATTAGCTTTAAGCAAACGACCGATCTCTTCCTTGATCCGATCATATGTTTTTGGATTAAACTTTCTGGCCGATTGCTTGTATGGTCTAAAACCGGCCTTTATAGGTAACCGCTGCTCCACTAGCTCTCGGCTTAAACCTGGCATCTCATGATATTCTCATGCAAAGCAACAAACATATTCTTTCAATAGCTCGATCAACTTAGCTTTATGACCGGCTCTTAAATTTTCGTTTACAAATGTCGGCCTAGGAATTGAACCATCCCCTATGTCTATCTCCTCTAATGGATCGGCCGATGTAAAACCATGTCCTAATTTATCCATATCATCTAACTCTTCTATGGACTCATACATATCGTTCTCATTGGACCAATATTCTACAAGACGCTTTTGTAACCACTCTGAGTTAGGATCCATTTAAATGCATCATACCTTGGAGCCGATTATCGCCAATCGGCTTTAAAGAAATGGGCACGAAACCACTTTTTGCGGCACTAAGAAAATCAAATTCTGATAAGTCGCGCCCCGTCAAGCAAGTAGCATTAGGATGTTGCCAATCCACCGACGCATCGGCCAAAGCAACACAAGCCGAATTATCTGCATGAATGACCTCCACTTCATCATCAACCCATTGAATCAAAAACTGGTGCATAGTAGACGGCACACATTGGTTTGCATGAACCCAATCGTGTCCTAATATCACATTGTAGTTACCTTGCACCTCGGCGACAAAGAATGCAGTAGCCAAAGTTTTGCTTCCCACCGTAAGCTCCACATACATTAAACCTTTGGCTTCAGTTTTCTCTTTGCCTTCAAATTCATTAAGCACCATGTTGGTTTTTATTAACTCTTCATCACGCAACCCCAATTTTTTGAAGACCGAATATGGCATAAGATTCACCACAACACCACCATCGACAAGCATTCTAGCAATCGGCTATCCATTAATATGACCTTTAAGGAACAATGGCTTCAAGTGCGTCACCGGTTCTTTTGGCTTCTCGAATATAGCATTTTTAGGGCCAAAATCTAGCTGAGCTACTTCCCCTTCTTCATCTATAGCACGAAATTCAGCGGGGAAGTAATACACCATATTAATATCCATACCTTCATGAACCGGTGTAGACTCATAATCAAGCATTTCATCTCCTTCCTCAAGCATGTCCACTGACTCCGAAATAGCTCCAAGGGAAGAGGAAGTAATAGGCAATGTGGACGATGTAATAGCAGCCACATCGTCCTCCGTTGGTGGTGTAGGTGTTGCTATGATCAATGCAGAAGCTGCTATGTTTTCCTTTTGCTTAGGCTTCCACACTTGTTTTGGTGGTACCATGGGATGGGTTTCATCGAACAATTTATCCCTTTGCTTCTCTGCTTCTTGTTCCTCCTTCTCATGGCTCCTCATGCGCTGCAATCTCCTTTTTTGTGCCTTGGTTAGATCGGAAGGACACCACTTAGGCTGAGTATATTTTGGATCCCTCGACTTGGCCTTGCTTGTGCTAGCTTCATGATCATTATCCATGGGACCTTGCTGGACAGTAGCCACATCTTTATTAGAATCAGCCGGATTTTCAACAATAATCGGCTCTTTGATTGTTAATTCTTTAGTGCCTATCATAATAGTTTCAGCACTAGTATTCTTCTCCTTTTGCTTGCTAGGCTCTGAAATTTTAGCACTTGGTGATTTAACACGCCACACTTGCTTGCCAACCCTTTTTTGATTATCTTGCATTGGCCGATTGACACCATTGTTCAAACGGCCTCGTGTGGGATAAGAAAGCCTCTCATGAACGGGCCTCCTTGGTTCTGCCCCGGATGAAAAGCATAAGGGGCCATTGGGGGCTGCCCCCATCCTCCATTGAAGTCTCCCATGTAGTATGGCGCATAGGGAGGTGGCGCCATCCATGGTCCCGGTGCCCATGACCCATATGGCCTTGCATGATGCTGAAATTCTTCCCGAGGAGGTGACCTTGAGCGCTTCAAATTTGATGACCGGTTAGAGCTAGAACCGGCCGCTTGATTGACATATTTGGACAACAACATATCAAAAGTTGGCTTGATTCTCTTGCGATGCACTTTAGCCTCATTCGTCTTCCACTTGCCAACCTCTGGACTATTGGGCTTAACAAATTTGACATGAGTGTTCTCTTGCACTTGTGGTTGCCCCCCGAGTGTAGGATTCTTGATGGTGATCTTGATTATCTCCTTGCCATCGGGTTGCTTGTCAAGCACAACTTGTCTCCCCAAGACCTTATCGCTCTCCTTATTTTCCCTGGGCTCACCAATGACAATATTGTTCTTATTAGCTGATTCGGCTATACTGGGCCGAATTAACATCTTCTTCCCCTCCAAATCCATGGTGTTCATTGGGAAAGGCTGCTTATCAACTTGCATCTCAGAAAAATTCAATCGTCCGTCATTAATGGCCGATTGGATCTGTCGTCGAAAAACATTACAATCATTAGTAGCATGAGAAAAAGAATTATGATATTTGCAATAAGCATGCCGTTTCAGCTCTTCAAACGGCAGTAAAGTATGAGATATTCTAATAATCTTTGCTTGCAATAAAGCATCAAATATTCTATCACACTTAGCAATGTTGAGAGTAAATTTTATCTCTTCATCATGATTCTTATGAATCGGCTTTAAATCATTGCAAGTAAATGGTTTGGCCTTAGATGGCCAAACAAATTCAGTAGCATAAATATCACCCTCATCGTCCGAGTGCTCACTATCATACTCAACCATATTCATCTTAGGACGATCAGTTTTATATCTATGCACCTCTTTAAGATCTTTGCTTCGGCTTTCTTGAGCCAAAGCCCTTTGTAAGACTTGGTTGAGATTTAAAAACTCATAGCCTTCTAGCCTTTCTCTAATGTGAGTTCTCAAACCACTAAGCACAAGATCAGCCAAATCTCTCTCAGTTATCACCAAACTATAGCACCGGTTTTTTGTATCTCTAAATCTTTTGACGTAATCGGAGACCGATTCATCATGCTTTTGTCTAACCGATGTAAGATGTGATAACTTAAGCTCATTATCGCCACTATAAAAATGATCATGAAATTTTTGTTCTAGTTGTGACCATAAACGAATAGAACCATGTGGTAAAGCGGCAAACCATGAAAATGCGGTACCGGTTAAAGGTAAAGGAAATAAACACACTTTCAATTCATTTAGTGATCCCGCTTCACCCAATTGTGCCAAGTATTGACTAACATGCTCCCATGTGGTTTTTGTGTCCTCTCCATTGAACTTAACAAAATCTGGAATTTTATATCCCAGAGGGCATTGAATTGCATCAAAGTATTCTGGATATGGCTTTTGGTAAATACGGTTCCTTGGTAACTCAACTCCAAAATTCTCTCGGAGCATCTTAGCCATTTCCTCTCTAAGATTAGCTAGACCATCATCCACAATGGACGAACAAGCTTGGGGCAGTGGCATAGGAGGAGTAGGATTAGTAGTTGAAGGTGTGAATTGTGGCATATATGCCGAATTGTAATTCGGCGATGATCTAACAGCGTTTGCACTTGTAGGTAGGGTTTGGTTCGGCATCACCACCGAGCCTGGCATACTCATGAAAGGATTAATGGGTGTAGCAACAATTTGATTTGTTGGGCTAGGATAAAAATTCATCGGCATGGGAGGCGCCGATGAAATAGGTAAAGTTGGATTAGGGATTTCTGCGGCAACAGGCACACCAACATTACCAATAGATGATTGAGGCATACTTTTTTGAGCATTACTATTTTCCAAGAAAATTTGGTATAAAAGATTATTGCTATCAGTAATGCGACTATCAATTTCAGCCCATACCTCGGGAGAGAAGGTATTACTCACAGGGGGTTTAACCTGTTCATCATGAAGAGGGGGAAACTTGATTTCTCCAACCGGAGTGATATTGCCTTGACGATCCTTCTTGAACTTAGCAAGGAACTCATGCATCTCCTTCTCTTCACGTGCCTTCTTGTGCTCCTCATAAGCTTGGCGATGTTCCTCTGATAACTCCTCAAAATTGGGCTTGATTATGTTATCGGCGTTGATTTCCGAGGGCTTGGGAATCTTATCGTTGCCAGACATGATGGATGATGATGATGATTGATCTTTAGTCCCCAGCGGAGTCGCCAAAAAGTGTGTTGACACACGAACACGTCACGTGTACCTTGATGCCGGGGGTGATGCACCACAGCTCATGTTGAAGGAGACCCGACCGACAGCGCGATACGCAAAACAGTCGGCGGGCGCTTTTGCAGACCCGAAACCCCGCACACCCGGGAGGGAGCCCGTCAGGGAGTGCGGCGGCTATGGGCTGCCCTAGGTCGATTCGCTCGCCCCTAGAGCCTCAGGATTCGCAGCTCTCAAACTCGAGGAACAGCAAAGAACGAGAGAGAGAAACGGTGGAGAGATAAAACGTAGATGAAAAAGTAGTATATTGATTTGTTCGCTTGTGCGTTGTTCAATTGGCCGTCACCCCCAACATATATAAGAGGCGGCTGGACTTCCCGCACAAGTAAAATATTCATCTAGGCTTCCCTTACAAGAATATTACATCAATTCACGTCCTAAAAAGTCCTAGTTCTAGTCCAACTCGGATTTGGCTCGGATCTGTCCCATACTTCTGTCCTGCTTTTGCGTGGGCTATAGAAATCGCATACTAACTCGGATGGAGTCGAATTCAACATCAAACTTGTCCATCTCGACGATCTGCATAATACAATGCATGCCACTTCTCCTTTTAAGGCCATCTTTATGACTTTTAGGGCCCATCTCCAACTTCTGGTTGGATCTTCACTAAATCCGGCAAGCCTTCCAAATCAGCAAGCACTGAAGACCAGCAAGCATTCAGAACCGGCAAGCACTCAAGACCAGCGAGCATTCATAACCGGCAAGCCTTTTACTCAGACCCGGCAAGCCTCTCCCCGGCAAACTCTTCTTTCAGACCCAGCAAGCCTCAAGATCGGCAAGCATTCATAACCGGCAAGCCTTTTACCCAGACCCGGCAAGCCTCTCGTCGGCAAGCTTCTTGCTGGCAAGTTCTTCTTTCAGATACGGCAAGCCTCAAGACCGGCAAGCATTCATAATCGGCAAGCCTTTTACCCGGACCCGGCAAGCCTCTCATTGGCAAGCTTCTTGCTGGCAAGTTCTTCTTTCAGATCTGGCAAGCCTCAAGATCGGCAAGCATTCATAACCAGCAAGCACTTAAGACCGGCAAGCATTCAGAACCGGCAAGCACTTAAGACCGGCAAGCATTCAGAAATGGCAGGCCTTTTACTCGGACACGGCAAGCCTCTCACCGGCAAGCTTCTTGCTGGCAAGTTCTTCTTTCAGATTCGGCAAGACTCCCGCGGCCGGCAAGCTTTATTCAGCCGGCAAAGGCCGAATAACTTACGCGACTCATCAAACACCATCCAGGTAAGTGTCTGGTCCCTCGCGTCATCTTTTTATTCAGGACCAGTCCACAAAGTGTTTGCCTTTGACTTTTGCATACAAACTCGAAGGTCCTTTTCCATTTGAGGTCATCTTAATTAAGTTTTTGACCATGCCAAAATCCAGTGTCAACAGGTTGTTCTATTTATATGAATAATATCTTTTATGGTCATGCACCTTTGAGGAATGGTCTGTTCTTGTTGAATCTCGATTGTGGTGAT
Source organism: Thinopyrum elongatum (assembly GCA_011799875.1). NCBI lineage: Eukaryota > Viridiplantae > Streptophyta > Magnoliopsida > Poales > Poaceae > Thinopyrum > Thinopyrum elongatum. The sequence continues at coordinate 52,378,541 of CM022300.1, forward strand.
ACACATATTCATAATATTGATGCCAAAAGATGCAAAGTTGATAATGATAGTGCAACATATTTGTGGCACTGTCGTTTAGGTCATATTGGTGTAAAGCGCATGAAGAAACTCCATACAGATGGACTTTTGGAATCACTTGATTATGAATCATTTAATACTTACGAACCATGCCTCATGGGCAAGATGACTAAAACTCCGTTCTCCGGAACAATGGAGCGAGCCAATGACTTATTGGAAATAATACATACCGATGTATGCGGTCCGATGAGTGTTGAGGCACGCGGCGGGTATTGTTATTTTTCTGGCCTTCACAGATGATTTGAGCAAATATGGGTATATCTACTTAATGAAACACAAGTCTGAAATATTTGAAAAGTTCAAAGAATTTCAGAGTGAAGTGTAGAATCATCGTAACAAGAAAATAAAGTTTCTGCGATCTGATCGCGGAGGCGAATATTTGAGTTACGAGTTTGGCCTTCATTTAAAATAATGTGGAATAGTTTCACAACTCACGCCACCTGGAACACCACAGCGTAATGGTGTGTCCGAACATCGTAACCGTACTTTATTAGATATGGTGTGATCTATGATGTCTCTTACCGATTTACCACTATCATTTTGGGGTTATGCATTAGAGATAGCTGCATTCATGTTAAATAGGGCACCGTCTAAATCCGTTGAGATGACACCGTATGAACTATGGTTTGGCAAGAAACCTAAGCTGTCGTTTCTTAAAGTTTGGGGTTGCGACACTTATTTTAAAAGGCTTCAGCCTGATAAGCTTGAACCCAAATTGGAGAAGTGCGTCTTCATAGGATACCCTAAGGAAACAATTGGGTACACCTTCTACCACAGATCTGAACGCAAGATCTTTGTTGCCAAGAATGGAACCTTTTTAGGGAAGGAGTTTCTCTTGAAAGAAGTGAGTGGGAGGAAAGTAGAACTTGATGAGGTAATTGTACCTTCTCTCGAATTGGAAAGTAGCACATAAGAGAAAACCGTTCCTGTGATGCCTACACCAACTAGAGAGGAAGCTAATGATGATGATCATGAAACTTTGGATCAAGTTACTACACAACTTTGTAGGTCAACCAAAACACGATCCGCACCAGAGTGGTACGGGAATCCTGTACTGGAAGTCATGTTACTAGACCAAGGCGAACCTACAAACTATGAAGAAGCTATGATGAGCCCAGATTTCGACAGATGGCTTGAGGCCATGAAATCTGAGATAGGATCCATGTATGAGAACAAACTGTGGACTTTGGTGGATTTGCCCCATGATCGGCAAGCCATAGAAAATAAATGGATCTTCAAGAAGAAGACTGACGCTGATGGTAATGTTACTATCTATAAAGCTCGACTTGTCGCAAAAGGTTTTCGACAAGTTTAAGGAGTTGACTACGATGAGACTTTCTCACCCGTAGCGATGCTTAAGTCCATCCGAATCATGTTAGCAATTGCCGCATTTTATGATTATGAAATCTGGCAAATGGACGTCAAAACTACATTCCTTAATGGATTTCTTAAGGAAGAATTGTATATGATGCAACCAGAAGGTTTTGTCGATCCTAAAGGTGCTAACAAAGTGTGTAAGCTCCAACGATCCATCTATGGACTGGTGCAAGCATCTCAAAGTTGGAATATACTCTTTGATGAAGTGATCAAAGCATATGGATTTATATAGACTTTCGGTGAAGCCTGTATTTACAAGAAAGTGAGTGGGAGCTCTGTAGCATTTCTGATATTATATGTGGATGACATATTGTTGATTGGAAATGATATAGAATTTCTGGATAGCATAAAAGGATACTTGAATAAGAATTTTTCAATGAAAGACCTCGGTGAAGCTGCTTATATATTGGGCATCAAGATCTATAGGGATAGATCGAGACGCTTAATAGGACTTTCACAAAGCACATACCTTGATAAAATTTTGAAGAAGTTCAAAATGGATTAGTCAAAGAAAGGGTTCTTGCCTGTGTTGCAAGGTGTGAAGTTGAGTAAGACTCAATGCCCGACCACTGCAGAAGATAGAGAGAAAATGAAAGTCATTCCCTATGCTTCAGCCATAGGTTCTATCATGTATGCTATGTTGTGTACCAGACCTGATGTGTGCCTTGCCATAAGTCTGGCAGGGAGGTACCAAAGTAATCCAGGAGTGGATCACTGGACAGCGGTCAAGAACATCCTGAAGTACCTGAAAAGGACCAAGGATATGTTTCTCATTTATGGAGGTGATAAATAGCTCGTCGTAAATGGTTACGTCGATGCTAGCTTTGACACTGATCCGGATGACTCCAAGTCACAAACCAGATACATATTTATATTGAATGGTGGAGCTGTCAGTTGGTGTAGTTCCAAGCAGAGCATCGTGGCAGGATCTACGTGTGAAGCAGAGTACATAGCTGCTTCGGAAGCAGCAAATGAAGGAGTTTGGATGAAGGAGTTCATATCCGATCTAGGTGTAATACATAGTGCATTAGATCCAATGAAAATCTTTTGTGACAACACTGGAGCAATTGCCTTGGCGAAGGAATCCAGGTTTCACAAGAGAACCAAACACATCAAGAGATGCTTCAACTCCATTCATGAACAAGTCAAGCATGGAGACATAGAAATTTGCAATATACATCGAATCTGAATGTAGCAGACCCGTCGACTAAGCCTCTTCCACGAGCAAAACATGATCAACACCAAGACTCCATGGGTGTTAGAATCATTACAATGTAATCTAGATTATTGACTCTAGTGCAAGTGGGAGACTGAAGGAAATATGCCCTAGAGGCAATAATAAAGTTGTTATTTTATATTTCCTTATTCATGATAAAGGTTTATTATTCATGCTAGAATTGTATTGATCGAAAACCATAATACATGTGTGAATACATAGACAAAACACCGTGTCCCTAGTAAGCCTCTACTAGACTAGCTCGTTGATCAAAGATGGTTAAGGTTTCCCGACCATGGACATGAGTTGTCATTTGATAACGGGATCACATCATTAGGAGAATGATGTGATGGACAAGACCCATCCGTTAGCTTAGCATAATGATAGTTCAGTTTTATTGTTATTGATTTCTTCATGTCAAATACATATTCCTTCGACTATGAGATTATGCAACTCCCGGATACCGGAGGAGTGCCTTGTGTGCTATCAAATGTCACAACATAACTGGGTGATTATAAAGATGCTCTACAGGTATCTCCGAAGGTATTTGTTGAGTTGGCATAGATCGAGATTAGGTTTTGTCACTCCGAGTTTCGGAGAGGTATCTTTGGGCCCTCTCGGTAATACACATCATAAGCTTGCAAGCAAACGACTAAGGAGTTGGTCACGAGGTGATGTATTACGGAACGAGTAAAGAGACTTGCCAGTAATGAGATTGAACAAGGTATGAAGATACCGACGATCGAATCTCGGGCAAGTAACATACCGATGGATAAAGGGAATTACGTATGTTGTCATAACGGTTCGACCGATAAAGATCTTCGTAGAATATGTAGGAGCCAATATGAGCATCCAGGTTCTACTATTGGTTATTGACCGGAGAGGTGTCTCGGTCACGTCTACATAGTTCTCGAACCCGTAGGGTCCGCACGCTTAACGTTCGTTGACGATATAGTATTATATGAGTTATGTGATTTGGTGACCGAATGTTGTTCGGAGTCCCGGATGAGATCACGGACATGACGAGGAGTATCGAAATGGTCAAGAGGTAAAGATTGATATATACGACGATGGTATTCGGACACCGGAAGTGTTTCGGGGGGTACCGGGTACTTATCGGGTCACCGAAAGGGGTTCCGGGCACCCCCGGCAAAAGATATGGGCCTTATGGGCCAAGAGGGGAAACACACCAGCCACAAGGGGCTGGTGCGCCCCCCATATGGGCCGGCCAAGATGGAGAAGGAAAGGGGAAGGAGGAAAGGAAAGAAAGGGAATAGGATTCCCCTTCCTTCCACCTCTCCCCCTTTCCTTCCCCCTCCGGCAAATATGGCAGGGGGGGCGCGGCCAAGGGGAGACCCCAAGTAGGATTCGGCCTACTTGGGCGCCTCCTGGCTGCCTTCCCTCTCCCTCCCACCTATATATATGTGGGAAGGGGCGCCCTAGCACACACCAAATCAATTGTTAGCCGTGTGCGGCGCCCCCCTCCACCGTTTACACCCCGGTCATATCTTCATAGTGCTTAGGCGAAGCCCTACGAGGATCACTTCACCATCACCGTCACCACGCGCGTCGTGCTAACGGAACTCATCTACTACCTCGACATCTTGCTGGATCAAGAGGGCGAGGGACTTCACCGAGCTGAACGTGTGCAGAACGCGGAGGTGCCGTACGTTCGGTACTTGATCGGTTGACGCGAGAAGAAGTTCGACTACATCAACCGCGTTGTGAAACACTTCTACTTACGGTCTACGAGGGTACATAGACACACTCTCCCCCTCATTGCTATGCATCTCCTTGGATAGATCATTGCGTGTGCGTAGAAAAAATATTTGTTTTCCATGCAACGATTCCCAACATTTTATATATTCCAAAATAATTCTCCATAAAGTTTCAGGACATTTGGAGTTGTGTAGAATAGGTGTCTCAGATTTGCTCCTTTTCGGTCCAGGATTCCAGCTGTCGGCATTCTCCCTCTTTGTGTAAACCTTGTAAAATAAGAGAGAAAAGGCATAAATAATGTACCATAAAGTTAAATAACAGCCCATAATGTAATAAATATCAACATAAAAACATGATGCAAAATGGGCGTATCAACTCCCCCAAGCTTAGACCTCACTTGTCCTCAAGCGAAAGCCGAAATCGATAATCATGTCCGCATGTTTAGAGATAGAGGTGTCAATAAAATAAAATACAGACATGAGGGTATCATGATCATCTTTAGAACAGCAACATACATTGTCATATAACTTCTCATGCTAAAGTGATAATTCATTCACAAGATAAAGTATGAATCAAGAACTTTATTGAAAACCAACAAACTATGATCTTGGTCATTGGAACAATTGCAATTTATCATAACATCGGAAAGAGTCATTGTAAGAGCTTTTGTTTAGCAAGTTCACATACTCAACCATCATTTAGTCTTTCATGATTGCTAACACTCACGCGATACTTATGAGATCAAAGTTTTAATCAAACACATAGGAAGATAGGGGCTTATAGTTTCGCCTCCCAACCATTTACCTCAAGGGTAATGTCAACAATAATAATTTATGCACACCTACATCCGAGTGGATATATATGTCCGGATCATCCCCAACACAGAGTGCTTGCCAAAAAGAGAAAATATAAAAAGGAAAGGTGAAGATCACTATGACTCTTGTATAAAGGTAGAAAATAAAATAAACGATAGGCTCTTCGCAGAGGGAAGCAGAGGTTGTCATGCGCTTTTATGGTTGGATGCACAAAATCTTAATGCAAAAGAACATCACTTGATATTGCCGCTTGTGATAAAGAACTTTATTATGCAGTCCGTCGCTTTTATTTCTTCCATATCACAAGTTCGTATAAAGTTTATTTTCCTCACACTAAAAAATCATACATATTTAGAGAGCAATTTTTATTGCTCGCACCGATGACAACTTACTTGAAGGATCTTACTCAATCCATAGGTGGATATGGTGGACTCTCATGGCAAAACTGGGTTAAGGGATTTTGGATGCACAAGTAGTGTCTCTACTTAGTGCAGAAGATTTAGCTAGCATAGGATGAGAAGCAAGCTCAACATGTTGGAGGATCCATGACAATATAACTTCTATTCGGATATAAGAAAAACATAACTCATTACATTGTCTTCCTTGTCCAACATCAATCTTTTAGCATATAATATTTTAATGAGTGCTCATAATTACAAAAGATGTCCAAGATAGTGTATTTATATGTGAGACCTCTCTTTCTTTATTACTTCCTATTAATTGCAACAATGACCAAAACTATGTTTGTCAACTCTCAACAAATTTTATTCATCATACTCCTTATATGTGAAGTCGTCACTCTCCATAAGAGTGTATATAATCTTTTTATTTCTTTTTATTTTATTTTCCTTCTCCAAGATCAAAGCAAGAAAGCAAAGCCCTCAACTCGAAACTACTCTTTATTATATAACTCTCGGACTCGATTACAAAGATAGATCACAAGGCAAAACTCAAGGACTAGATCATGCTAAAAAAAATTATTCTACTAGATAGTAATAAAACCAAAAGGATCAAACTAAGGTAAACGATGAAAGTAAAGATGTGATGGTGATATGATACCGGGGCACCTCCCCTAAGCTTGGCACAAGCCAAGGGGAGTGCGCATACCCATATACTCAGGTCTCTTTCTTTGGAGGTGGTGATGATGGTGTGGATGATGTGGGAAGATTGCCCTCCGTCTTCCAGGGCATAGGCTCACCATCATAGAAGGATGAATGAGTCTCCGGAATCCTCAAATCTGCAGGCAAACTCATCCTCTTAAATCTATATTCATACTCACAGTTTTGGTTTTGTAGGACATAGATCTAGGCTTGGAGATGCTCGATTTTCTCATGAAGCTTGAAGATGGCCTTTCCAATATCATTGGCATCCAGCTTGTGGTCACAGGTGAATTCCATGATCATGGAGTGATTGGCGTTGAGTCCGCGTTCCACCATCCCTTGGCACTTGAAAACTTCTTGCACCATCGCTTCGAGCCTGGACTCCACGCTTCTGGTCCTCCTTGGCCCTTGAACATCCCGGATGTGAAGCACCCCCTCACGCATCTAAATGGTTTGAGGGTGTTGCAGCACCTCTGCAAGGTAGGGGTTGATGACCTTCTCATAGAACTTGTCCTTCGGGGCGCTTGGGGACGTCATGGCGATCTAGATCTGTCAGAAAAATAGCTCGAAACAAGAACATAGGATATAGCCGTGATACTGTGGTCAAAACCTTCGGGAGATTATATAATGAATTTTTTTACCGTGCAAAACAAGTATCCTAGGAGAAAACAGAGTCCGAGGGCACACGAGGTGGCCACAAGCCTGGGAGGCGCGCCCAGGGGGGTAGGGCGCGCCCCCACGGCTTTTCGCCTCCTCGTGCACTTTTCGGACTACTTCCTATTTTCCAAAAAATTTAAATATTCCAAAACGGAGTAAAATTGCTTTTGGGAAAGTTTTGGAGTCGGTTTACTTACTATACCACATACCTATTGCTTTTTAGGGCTCTGGAGCGTTCTGGAAAGTTTCCCTTATGTACTCCTCCGGTGTTATGGTATTAATAATATTGGTTTCAATATTTATGGGAGTACCTGAGATATAATGCTTGATTCTTTGCCCATTCACTACCTTTGGGTTGGTACCCTCGGCATTGTTGATCTTGATGGCACAGGAACGATAAACTTCCTCGATAATGTAAGGCCCTTCCCATTTAGAGAGAAGTTTACCTGCAAAAAAAAATCTTAAACGAGAATTGTATAGCAAGACATGGTCACCTACATTAAATTCACGCTTTGTATCCTTTTGTCATGCCATCTTTTAACTTTCTCTTTAAACAGCTTGGCATTTTCATACGACTGGGTTCTCCATTCATCAAGTGAGCTAATGTCAAATAATCTCTTTTCTCCGGCAAGTTTGAAATCATAGTTGAGCTCTTTAATTGCCTAATAAGCTTTATGTTCTAGTTTAAGAGGTAAGTGACAAGCTTTTTCATATACCATTTTATATGGAGACATACCCATAGGATTTTTATAAGAAGTTCTATAAGCCCATAATGCATCATCAAGTTTCTTAGACCAATTCTTCCTGGATCTATTAACATTCTTTTGCAAGATCAATTTTATTTCTCTGTTACTTAATTCTACTTGACCACTAGACCGAGGATGATATGGAGATGCAATCCTATGGTTAACATCATACTTAGCAAGCAATTTACGGAAAGCACCATGAATAAAGTGTGAACCACCATCAGTCATCAAATATCTAGGGACTCCAAACCTCGGGAAAAAAAACTTCTTTAAGCATTTTAACAGAAGTGTTGTGATCAACACTACTAGTTGGGATAGCTTCTACCCACTTAGTAACATAATCAACAACAACTAAAATATGTGTATACCCATTAGAGGAAGGAAAAGGTCCCATATAATCAAATCCCCAAACATCAAATGGTTCAATAACAAGTGAATAATTCATAGGCATTTCCCGACGTCTACTAACATTACCAATTCTTTGACATTCATCGCAAGATAAGACAAACTTACGAGCATCCTTGAAAAGAGTAGGCCAATAAAAACCAGACTGTAATACCTTGTGTGCAGTTCTGTCTCCACCATGGTGTCCTCCGTAGGCCTCGGAGTGACACTTGCGTAGGATCTGTTCCTGTTCATGCTCAGGTACACAACATCTAATGACACCATCTACTCCTTCTTTATAAAGGTGTGGGTCATCCCAAAAGTAATGTCTTAAATCATAGTAGAACTTTTTCTTTTGTTGGTATGTAAAACTGGGTGGAATAAATTTGGCAACAATATAATTAGCATAGTCTGCATACCATGGAGTACCACGAGAAGCATTTATAACAGCTAATTGTTCATCAGGAAAGCTGTCATCAATAGGCAGTGGGTCATCAAGAATATTTTCTAACCTAGACAAGTTGTCTGCTACGGGGCTCTCAGCTCCCTTTCTATCAATAATATGTAAATCAAATTCTTGTAGCAAGAGAACCCACCTAATGAGTCTAGGTTTAGCACCTTTCTTTTCCATAAGATATTTAATAGCAGCATGATCGGTGTGAACGGTTACTTTAGAATCAACAATATAAGATCTGAATTTATCGCAAGCAAACACAACTGCTAAAAATTCTTTTTCAGTAGTAGCGTAATTTCTTTGAGCACTATCTAGAGTCTTACTAGCATAATGGATAACATTTAATTTCTTATCAACTCTTTGTCCTAGAACAACACCAACAACATAATCACTAGCATCACACATAATTTCAAAGGGGTAGGTTCCAATCAGGTGGTTGAACAATAGGTGCAGAGATTAAGGCTTTCTTAAGGATTTCAAATGCTTCTACACAATCATCATAAAAAACAAATGGGACATCTTTTTGCAAATGATTAGTGAGAGGCCTAGAAATTTTAGAGAAGTCTTTAATAAATCTCCTATAGAAACCAGCAAGACCCAGGAAACTTCTTATACCTTTGATATCTTTAGGACACGACATTTTTTCAATAGCATCAACTTTAGCTTTATCAACTTCAATACCTCTTTCAGAGATTTTATGCCCCAAGACAATACCTTCATTAACCATAAAGTGGCACTTCTCCCAATTCAAGACAAGATTAGTTTCTTCACATCTCTGCAAAACTCGATGAAGGTTGCTTAAGCAATCATCAAAAGAAGTTCCGTAAATGGAGAAATCATCCATGAAAACCTCAACAAGCTTTTCACAAAAGTCAGAGAATATAGCAGTCATACATCTTTGAAAGGTAGCAGGTGCATTGCCTAGACCAAAAGGCATAAGTCTATAAGCAAAGATACCAAAAGGGCATGCAAAAGTAGTTTTTTCTTGATCCTCTTGTGGCACAGGTATTTGGGAAAAACCAGAATATCCATCTAGAAAGCAAAAATGAGTATGTTTTGATAGTCTTTCTAGCATTTGATCAATGAATGGCAGAGGATAATGATATTTCCTAGTAGCTTATATTTAATTTCCTAAAATCAATTACCATTCTATAACCTGTGACACAATTCTTTGTGGGATCAATTCATTTTTATCATTAGGAACAACAGTAATACCTCCCTTCTTAGGGACACAATTAACATGGCTTACCCATCTACTATCAACTATAGGATAAATTATACCTGCTTCCAAAAGCTTCAATATTTCATTCCTTACCACTTCTTTATCTTAGGATTCAACCGTCGTTGGTGATCAACAACGGGTTTAGCATTAGGTTCCATATTAATTTTATGCTGACATAGAGTGGGACTAATGCCCTTATGATCATCAAGAGTATATCCAATAGCAACACGGTGCTTCTTCAGAGTTTTCAATAATCTCTTTTCTTCATGCTCTGAAAGGTTAGCACTAATAATAACAGGATATATCTTCTTTTCATCAAGATAAGCATATTTCAGAGTATCAGGTAATTGTTTAAGATTGAACACAGGATCGCTCTTGGCTGGTAGAGGATATCCAAGAGTCTCAACAGGCAAATTGTGTTTCAAAACAGGCATTTATTTAAAGAAAAACTCATCTATTTCATTTCTTTCATTCATGAACATGTCATTTTCATGGTCTAGCAAATATTGTTCTAAAGGACCAGTAGGAGGCACTGCAATAGAAGCAAGACCAATAATTTCATCTTTACTAGGCAATTCTTTATCATGGGGTTGTTTAGGAAATTTGGAGAAATTAAACTCATGAGACACATCCCCAAAACTTACACTAGTGGTTTCTTTCTCACAATCTATCTTAGCATTAACAGTGTTCAAGAAAGGTCTACCAAATATAATGGGACAAAAATCATCTTGTGGGGAACCAAGAACTAGAAAATCAGTAGGGTATTTTATTTTCCCACACAATACTTCAACATCTCTAACAATCCCAATTGGTGAGCATCAAAAGCCAAATAATCAAATACTTAAGGCATTGCTTATGGAGAAGCCCAGACTTGGAAGACAGAAGACCAGCAATGGTGGCTTGGAGCACAGTATGTAGGCCAAAAGACTAGGGTGGTTTGGGAGTTATGGACATTTACACTCAAAGCAAGGCTCTACTCATGAAAAACTTGCACAAATTCTTCAACAGGCATGATATTACATGGGTAAACTTGATTTGGGAGTCATACTATGATAATGGACAACTGCCAGGGGATCAGCAAGTGGGGTCCTTCTGGTGGAGAGCAAATTTGGCACTCTTAGATCAATATAAAGCTATGGCTAGGTGTAACCTTGGAGATGGAAAAAGTGCTCTGTTTTGGGAGGATCTCTGGCATTCCAATATAATGAGAAGGAACTTTCCACACTTATTCTCCTTTCTGATCAATCCTCAAGCCAGTGTGAATCAAGTGGTGAATGCAGAATACATAGAAGATATGTTTCACCTGCCACTGACTACTCAAGCTCATGAAGAATTCCTTAACATGGAAGCCATCTGTTTAGAGATCAGATAGTCATAATATTTCAATATGACAAACACTTGGAGCTATATTTGAGAAATGGGGTTTTTTCATCTTCAAAAGCCTACAAAGTTTTGATTTGTCACAAACAGGTACCACAACATTTTAACTGGATTTGGAAAAGCTCATGTCAACCAAAGCACAAGGTGTTCTTCTGGATGCTGCTCCATGATAGGCTCAACACAAGAAATTTACTCAGAAGAAAGACTTTCATTCTAGATGAATACAACTGTGCTGTGCTTAACTGTCAGCATGAAGAAACTCTTCACCACCTATTTTGGGATTGCCCTTTTTCACAGCACTGCTGGAATTTCATATGCCCAACCAGAACCTTAAACCTGTCTGTTCTAGAGGCTTATCAAGACCCGAAGGAGAAACTTGATGTGCCATTCTTCATGGAAATAATCATTTTGGGGTCCTGGGCAATCTGGATTACAAGAAACAACAATTTTTTTGAACATATACAACCTTCTTTTCAAGGCTGGAATGCAATTTTCTTTGAAGAGCTTAATTGGTTGAAGCACAGACTCAAGCAGAAGCATGTCACACACTTCAGTGCTTGGATAGACAGCAGGCTGTAGTTTCTTTTCCTTTTCTTTTTCTTCTTTCTTTCTTTTTCTTCTCTTCTTTTAGTTCCTTTTCTTTTCCTTCTCTTAGTTTTTCTGATTTGTTAGTTTCCTAGTTGTTCTTCACCTTTGTTAGGGTTTACCTCAAGCGCTCTCTTGTATTCCAGACTTCTAGCTTGTAGTTGCTTATTATTAATAAAAGTTGTGGTGGGGTTTTTACCCTACTGTTTATAGTAAAAAAAAAATCCCAATTGGTGAGATAGTATCTCTATTAGCAAGCTTAATAGTAACATCAATATCTTCTATTTCAGCAGGTGCAATATCATTCATAATTTATTGATATAAAGTAAAAGGGATTGCACTCACACTAGCACCCAAATCACATAAGCCATGGTAACAATGATCTCCTATTTAACAGAGACAACAGGCATGCCAACAACAGGTCTATATTTATCTTTTTCATCAGGTTTAGCAATTCTAGCAACTTCATCGCAGAAATAAAATAGCATGCCCATCAATATTATCGACCAAGAGATCTTTAACCATAGCAATACTAGGTTCAACTTTAATTTGTTCAGGGGGTGTGGGTTTTCTAGTATAACTCTTACGGACTACAGTTGAAGCTTTAGGATGTTCTTTTATCCTAACAGGAAAAGGTGGTTTCTCAACATAAGCAGTAGGAATAACTGGATCGACATGATAAGTAATGGTTTCTTCTTCAGCTTTAATGGGTTTTACTACTTTTACTTCAATGGGAGGATGATATTTAAAGCACTTCTCCTTAGGGAGATCAACATGAGTAGCAAATGATTCACAGAAAGAAGCTACTATCTCAGAGTCAAGGCCAAATTTAGTGCTAAATTCATGAAAAGCATCGGTATCCATAAAAGATTTAACACAATCAAACTCAAGGTTTATACCTGACTCCTTACCTTCATCGAGTTCCCAATCTTCGGAGTTGCGTTTAATTCTTTCCAAAAGATCCCACAGAATTCAATAGCCTTCTTCATAAAAAAACCAGTATAAGAAGTATCGAGCATGGATTGATCATTACGAGAAAGCCGAGCATAAAAATTCTGAATAATAATTTCTCTTGAGAGCTCATGATTGGGGAATGAATATAACATTGACTTAAGCCTCCCCCAAGCTTGAGAGATACTTTCTCCTTCACGAGGCCAAAAATTATATATATAATTCCGATCACGATGAACTAGATGCATAGGATAAAACTTCTGATGAAATTCCAATTTCAATCGATTGTAATTCCAAGCTCCAATATCATCACATAGCCTATACCATGTCAATGCCTTTCCCTTCAAAGATAAAGGGAAGACCTTCTTCTTGACTTCATCCTCGAGAAAACCTGCAAGCTTAAATAATCCACAAACTTCATCCACATAGATTAGATGCATATCAGGATGTAGTGTTCCATCTCCTGCATAAGGATTAGCTAGCAGTTTCTCTATTATACCCGAAGGAATTTCATAATAAATATTTTCAGTAGGTGCAGTAGGTTGAGGAGAAACTCTTTGCTCTTCCGGTCGAGGTGAAGATACCCCGAACAAGCCCCTCAAAGGATGATTTACTATAGTAACAAGTGAGAATAAATTTCAGCATGTAGTAATAATTTATACTTACAAATTTCCACTTACCAAGAGCGCTTCACTCCTCGGCAACGACGCCAGAAAAGAGTCTTGATGACCCACAAGTATAGGGGATCAATCATAGTCCTTTCGATAAGTAAGAGTGTCGAACCCAACGAGGAGCAGAAGGAAATGACAAGCTGTTTTCAGCAAGGTATTTTCTGCAGGCACTAAAATTATCGGTAACAGATAGTTTTGTGATAAGATAATTTGTAACGGGTAACAAGTGTAACAAAGGTGCAGCAAGGTGTCCCAATCCTATTTGTAGCAAAGGATAAGCCTGGACGAACTCTTATATAAAGCAAAGTGCTCCCGAGGACACATGAGAATTATTGTCAAGTTAGTTTTCATCATGCTCATCTGATCCGCATTCGTTACTTTGATAATTTGATATGTGGGTGGACCGATGCTTGGGTGCTGTCCTTACTTGGACAAGTCTCCCACTTATGATTAACCCCTCTCGCAAGCATCCACAACTACGAAAGAAGAATTAAGATAAATCTAACCATAGCATGAAACATGTGGATCCAAATCAGCCCCTTACGAAGCAACGCATAAACTAGGGTTTAAGCTTCTATCACTCTAGCAACCCATCATCTAATTATTACTTCCCAATGCCTTCCCCTAGGCCCAAATCATGGTGAAGTGTCATATAGTCGACGTTCACATAACATCACTAGAGGAAAAACAACATACATCTCATCAAAATATCGAACGAATACCAAATTCACATGATTACTTATAACAAGACTACTCCCATGTCCTCAGGAACAAATGTAAGTACTCACAAAGCATATTCATGTTCAAGATCAGAGGGGTATTGAATATCATTAAGGATCTGAACATATGATCTTCCACCGAATAAACAACTAGCATCAACTACAAGGAGTAATCAACACTACTAGCAACCCACAGGTACCAATCTGAGGTTTTGGGACAAAGATTGAATACAAGAGATGAACTAGGGTTTGAGAGGAGATGGTGCTAGTGAAGATGTTGATGAAGATTGACCCTCCCTCGATGAGAGGATCGTTGGTGATGACGATGGCTTCGATTTCCCCCTCCGAGAGGGAAGTTTCTCCGACGGAATCGCTCTGCTGGAGCCCTAGATTGCTTCTGCCCAGGTTCCGCCTCGACACGGCGGCGCTTCGTCCCGAAAGCTTCCTCTTGATTTTTTATGGGTCAAAATCTTTCATATAGCAGAAGAGGGGCACCAGACGATGGCCAGGGGGCCCACAAGCCCTGGGGGGGGGGGGTAGGGCACACCCCCCAGGCTTGTGGCCACCTGGTGGGTCCCTTCCGGTAGTTTCTTTGCCCAATAATTTTTTATATATTCCAAAATAATTCTTCGTAAAGTTTCAGGACATTTGGAGTTGTGCAGAATAGGTGTCTCAGATTTGCTCCTTTCCGGTCCAGGATTCCAGCTGCCGACATTCTCCCTCTTTGTGTAAACCTTGTAAAATAAGAGAGAAAAGGCATAAGTAATGTACCATAAAGTGAAATAACAGCCCGTAATGCAATAAATATCAACATAAAAACATGATGCAAAATGGGCGTACAGGGCACCGGAACTGGGCGGCGACGGCGACGGGGTGGGGCGGGCGAGGGCTTGCTGTCGATGGGGGTGGAAGGGAATGGTCTATGTGCCACCGACTGGCGGGCTAGGGAGAGGAGTAGGCGGGCGTCGCGCGCGTCCGCTTCATATCCGCGTCGACGCAAATGAGGCCCAAATTTGAGCCAGGAATGGGTCGCCCAACGGACGAAAAGTGGATGCGTGTCCGTTTGGGTCGGCGCGTTGGGACGATTTTTCTGTCCGCGGCGACCCAAACGGACACGCGCCGACGAAATGGGCGGCGCGTTGGAGTTGCTCTAAGGGCAACTTCAACACTAGACCCCGTTTCGTCCGTGGCCGTCCGTTTGGAGCAGATGGACAGAAAAAGTGACCCAATCACAGAACCCATCTCATTTGTTGGTCCGTTAGTCCATTTCACCCCATCTCTGAACCAAACTTGATCGTGGTTTGGGTCTAAAACGGACACAAAGCGGACACTCTTTGCGTCGCTGTGTCCGTCTGTGTTCACTGCATGCAGATGATGGCCCATCTGTCATCCACAAAGGGACCCACCACACCGCTCTCTCTCCTCCTTTTTCACCCACAACGCTAGGCCGGCGGCTGCGGCACGGCGCTCGGCGCGTAGACGAGAAGCAGCAAGGCGAGTTGCAGGGAGTACGGGCGTACTGGCTGCGACGGCGAGCTGCGAGGCGAGGCGCGGCGGGGCGGCGCAAGCTCGAGGCAGCGGCGGCAGCTAGGGGACGGGGAGGGGCGCGCGCGGCAGGGCGAGGGCAAGCGGCGGCCGAGGCGTGGCGAGCAGGGCTAGGGCATGGCTGCAGGGTGGGCAGGCGAGCTGGCGACGACGAGCGTGAGCGGGCAGACGAGCTGCCGATGGCGGGTGCGGGCGGCGCGAGCGCGGCACGAGCAGGTGAGGGGCGAGGTGGGCGCGCGGGTCTAGGCGAGCGCGGCGTGAGCAATAGGGCAAGGCGGGCACGCGGGGGCAGGCAAGCACGACTCCTCTGCTTTGGCTGCGGCGAGGCGGGGTGCGGTGGCTGGCGAGGTGCGCGGTCGCGTCGGCAGGGCGCGCTCCGGTTGCAGCGGCCAGGCGCGGGCGAGCTGCGGGGCAAGCTATGCGGGTGCGTCGGCAGGACTGGCGTGGCTGCGCAGGCTGGTGCGCAGGTGAGCGAGCGTGGGCGGACGTGCAGCCGAGCGCGGACGCGCAAGCGAGGCGCGACGGGTTCCTGCATGCGCGACGTGGCTGGAAGACATGGGAATGTGAGCATGCATGTCAGCTGGAGGCGCTGCTTGGCTTGGAGCATCAGTAGTTACTCACTCGTCTGCTGCTGCTACTCGAAGACGCATAAGTCAAAAGCCTATGCGGTAGGGCTGCACGGCGAGCGAGACGGGTGGCGAGCGCTGTCGGAGTAGGCAAGTGTGGCCGGCGTGCGGGTGCAGCCCCGATGCACGGGCAGGAGGGCGCGAGCGCTGTTGCGGCTACGCGGGCGGCAGGGCCGGGCGCATGGGCGGCATGGCGCGGCGAGCGGCGGGGCGTGGCTAGCGAGCGCGGGGAAGGCGAGCGCTGCTACGGCCTGCGGGCGGGCGAGCCGGACACTTTGAGATGCGCCGCTGCGTTGAGTGCATGTCCATTTTTCTGCCTCAAACGACGAAATCCGGACAAATCGAACTTTTGTTTGGGGTCTAGCGTTGGAGTTACCCTAAACCTGGCATGGGTGGCCTGGCCCGAAGCCCGATGTCCGGGCCGGGCTTGCGACTCACTTTCCAGCCTGCAGCCCGGTCTGAAGCCCTGTAAAGCCCCGCAAAACATGATTTTCATGTTTTTAATATAAATATAGGCATGAAATTATGGGATTTTTATTTTTGTCCCCCTGATTTCTTAGTTGTGTTCAGTTTTGCCCACGCTCTAAACTTTTTCTCACTTTTCCCCACTCCCTTGTCTGAAACCCTCACAAATGCTCAAACTGGATGTTGCCGTCGAGTAAATATTTGATCGTTAACTGCTGACAAGTGGGGCCACGTTGGACTTTTTTTCCGTCGTTGTTGGAGTCGGGCCGCATAGGACAGATGGGACGTGGTTTGATGATTCAGTTTGCTATGCATGGGGCATATTTGACCTTGACCTACATGCATGCGCGCCGCCAGGATTCAGTGCTGCTGGCCATGGCCCATGGCGCCGACGCAGACAACTTCTGGCCATGCGCCGCCATAGAGAACTGCTGGCCACAGCGCCGCCGAAGACAGCTGCTGGCCACGCTGTTGTGGACAGCTGCTAGCCACACCGCCGCCGCCGCGAACAGTTGCTGGCCACGCTGTCACCGCAAACAGCTGCTGGTCGCTCGACTCAGCTCCATCGCATAACTCAGGGGAGCATCTCGCTGGCCACGCCCGCGCATACCGGTCAAAGTGCCTTGTTTCGATGCGTGGCCTTTTTTCCAGTGTGAACCCCTAAAGCAAGGGCATTACTTACGACGCGCCCCCACGTACACACATTACATGCAGGTCAAGGGCAAGGGCATGCATGCATACAGATCAACACGCCTCGTTTCAGTGTAGCAACACGGCTATTTAAACCACCCCGCCCAGTGTACCTCTTCTAACACACTCTTCCATCTGCGCCGCCCTTCTCTTCTCTTCACCAAATTAGCCAGAGCAAGATCCCATCGAAGATGCAGTACTGCGGGCCCACTTTCCTCCTGCCACCCACCATGCCGGAGCGGTGTTACCCCGCCGGCGTCGTGGCGGAGACCACACTTCGCGTGTGGGCGATCTCGAGGTGGCGGGGTGCTAGGGAGTTGGCCGAGCGGTTCCTCTGTGCTGGCTTTGCCCACCTCCCAGCGGGCTCGCCGATCATGTTCTGCCTTGAGGAGATGCGTCCCAACGCCAGCTCGCCACCGACTGTGCTCCTCGCCTACTTTACTAATTGCTTCGACGCCGACTACCTCCTCGGCAAGGTGTTTTGGTGAGGCTACTAGTTCATCGCATTCACGACCTACAACATCTTCACCGACGTCGAGAGCATCTTCCCCGCCGAAGTCCGCATGCACACTCTCCCCTATTATCTAGGCAAGGAGGAGCACGCGGTGAAGCTGCCGGCGGTGAAGGCCCAGGTGGAAGACAATGGTGAAGATGGTGAAGCAGCTGGTGAAGACGCGAATTTCATGTTCTGTTGCCCTAGCTTCCCTAGCTAGCTAGGGCTTTATTATCTCCCTTATATATTGTGCTTTGTTCGATTGTGTGTACCGCGTGAACTTTAATCTAGCTACCCTTAATTATATTAATGTTGTGTATGTGTTATATATGTCGCGTGTTATATATCTATATATGTCCTATATGTTATGAGTGTTATATTAAGGGCTTATATTAATGTTGTGTGTCATTATATTTATTTGTCCCGAGTTTTGGCACGGCTAATAATTTTGTTTTCACAAATAAATACTGGTGGGTGTGTGCCAGCCACGAGAGCCCACAGCCGTGCGTGCCTCCTCCTGGATCGGCTAATATGTAAAAAAATAAGATGGTGTGGAACAAAGTTTGGATTTAATTTCGGCCATATATATCATCACAACAAAGCTAGAAAAGAAGAGCCGCTCGCAATGCTGAATTTGTGGGATTCATATATGCCTATATAGTATACTCATTGGGCCATATCTCACTATTATTGGGCCAAATATATTGAGCCAAACTATTTATTGAATTCTCATAGTTCTATTTTTTTTGAATTCTCACTATTTATTGAATTAATCTCACTATTATTGAGCCAAACTATTTATTGAATTCTCAGTATTATTGAATTAATCTCATTGGGCCATATCTCACTACTGTTTTTGCGCCAAATATATTGGGCCAAAAAGGTAGAAAAATGTGATGGTGTCCATTTGAAGTCTCACTATTTATTGAATTAATCTTCATATTTTTACATGAAGATGACTCAATCCAATAGTATACTCATGAGCTAGCTAGCCATGGCCCCCACATACAATTGGCAGAATTCAACACAAATATCAAGAGTTCACAAATATCAAAGCAACTCTCATAATTCAACCCATAATGATGAAAACACAATCATAAATAATCCATTACATCTGCTAAATGAAGAAACACTAATATAGCTCAACACATAAATGATCTTTGCCCAATAACAAAGATTCTACTCATCACATGTATATTTTATCTTCTTGATCTTTGCCGTGAACCCTTCTTTCCGTTTCAGCAGATCTTCAATCATGTACTCCAGGCTCTTCTTATCTTCCTTGGACTGATCCCTTTCCTTCTCTGCTTTCATCAACAAAAACTTGTGCATGTTGGTAGTTGATGCATCAAGTTTCTTCTTCTCCTCCAATTTAGCTCTTGCATCAGCCAGAGCTTCTTCAGCTTTGGCCTTCAGGGCTAGTGTCACCTGATTTTCCTCAACCATTTGCTTAAGCTCATCTTGGGCATTCCTTAGGTCACGGTGAAGCTTCTCAATCTCATCTGTGAACTT
The DNA here is from genome assembly GCA_011799875.1 of Thinopyrum elongatum. NCBI lineage: Eukaryota > Viridiplantae > Streptophyta > Magnoliopsida > Poales > Poaceae > Thinopyrum > Thinopyrum elongatum. Next base: position 52,397,946 of record CM022300.1, read on the forward strand.
AAACCTTGTCTCAACATTGTTGAAGGCATCACGAACTCTACCATCTCTCACTTCAGTGTACATTTCCCATAGCTTCGACGGGGATTTAATCAGTGGACTCGGCCACACAGGATCAACCCATTGCACAAAATCACATTTGTCTCCAAACTACAATATATATGACAGAGCATAATTTATTAGGAAATTACACAGCAAAAACTTAATTTGAATGACTATAAATAAGTTCACAGACCTTCCCTGAACAGGCCAAGAACCTCCTGCCAATCCGACATCCTTCAAAAGCAACAAATTTGGAGGGCACGGAATTGCATTTACAACGGATAGGCTTATCTCCATCATCGGCTAATCCATTATAATCAGAATCGTACATTGTATTTGGACCCTAACAATACAAATATCCATAGTAAATAGGGTTTCCCTAGTAAATAAATGGAAATTAGTGCTGAAATCAAAAATCCCCAAATTGATATGAACCCTAACCATAGATTGATGAGAATGCAACACTTACATCGGTGCCAAGGGAGTTCGGGTCAGTGGAGGATTCCTCGCCATCGCCCCACGAAACCATGCCATTCTCGCCATCGTCCTTGCCGTCATTTGTGGGATTTCATATTTTAAGCGTGTTTTTATAAAAGCGTAACTAATTAAAAAAAATCAAGAAATGAACATTAATTCAATAAATAGTGATACTTCAAATGGACATTATATAGATTGAATAGGTCTTAATAAAAATTATTTGGCTCATTTAGACAAGGTAAAAAAAACTTGATTACAAATGGGGCTGTTTACCCTAGCTTCGGAGCTCATTTTGAGCATTTGTAGCTTCGAAGCTCATTTGGAACTTAGGATCTCATTTTGGAGCAAATGTATAATAGTTCAGAAAAACATTGCAACATCACACAGAGCAATGGACTTCAAATGTTGGTTCAAATTTGAATTTTGCCTTAAATTCAAATTTTGCCTCAAATTTGAATTCTACCACAAATTTGACATCAAAGTACAAATATCATGTTGCATTACTATACCTTACAAGTTTTCATACTAGTTCAAAGTTCAAATTCAAATATTTGACTTGCTCCTTGTGTTTGCAGATGGCTTAACTGTCTTTCTCCTGGTTTCCCTAGCTGGGATATTCTGCGGCTTTGTCTTCTTCCTTTTGATCTTCACTTGGGATAGCTGCTCCTGGTTTCCCGAGCACTGGATCACCAGTTGACGGTCATCTGTTGGTTCCATAATCTTTAAAGGAGCGACAAGAACCATGTATTGCTCCTCTCTTATAGCTTCAAAACCATCATAAGCCATGGCTTCAAATTCTGCATTAGATGATGGTTCAACGGAAGTTTCTTCCTCTCTAGGCCTTTTCTTTCCTTTATCTCCACCTATCCTAGAGTTGGGTCAAATAGAAATAAGATTAGGGATAAGCCATCGATAAAAAAGAGAACAAATGCATACAAAAGGGAAGGCTACACACATACCAAGATGTCGGTGCTTCTACTACACACATACCAAGATGCCGGTGCTTCTCCTCTGCTGCTGCATTCTGCTCTGCATTTGCTGCTGCCCATTGTTCCTCTTCTCCAAATGATGCATCCACTGGATTGGTACAAAGCCTAGCAATGTGCCCTAGGGTTCCACATTTTTTGCACTTACGTTGTCTTTTTACACGACCCTCTTCACCTGCTCTTATCCTGTTCTTCCTTGGTCTTCCTGGTGGTCTAGTAAGTACATTAGAACATAGTTTGAACCCTGGATCTACTATGTTCCATTGGTCTTTTCCCAAGAGTGCAGGTACATTGTCGGCATAAGCAGCCCGAAATTTGGCAACAGAGAAATATTCAGAGCAATAATGATCAACTTCACCATCTTCACCCCCGATAACAGTCATGAGATGTAGGGCATGTATGCATGGCTTCCCACGGATCTGTCGTTGCCTACAACTGCATTCCCTAGTTGATAGGTTCACTGGATACCTCCATTCCCTATTTTTAGTGTCAGTATATGTTACCTCAGCCTCGTATGTCGACGGTCGAATGCATTTCATCTTCAGTCCTCTTGCCTTGGTATGCAATGCCTTAATCATAGATGGGAGCACAACATGGCCAACGTATTGTGCTTTTGCAATTCTTTTAAGAAGAACCATCTTTATCATGATCACCTGTCTTATCTTATCAAATGCTTGCCAAAACAATAGCCCTTTCACTGACTTGACCTTTGCATTGAAGCACTCTGCGAGGTTGGTCACATAGTTTACCATGCAGATTTCATTCAATTCGCTTCTTGACCACACCATTCCATGATGTGCTTCCAAGTACTCCTTCTCCTCAGGACTATGATCATACAACACTCCCAAATGGTGCACATGCTTCCTCAAGCTGCATGTGTATGATGCTGGCCATAGGTTCTCATCATAAACTTTCAATCTGAATTTCTTTTTAAAATTCTGCGCTAGGTGTCGCATACATTCCCTATGCTCTGCTCCAGGGAATACAATTCCTATTGCAGTCTCTAAACCCTTGCAAGCATCTGTGTGTATAGCTAACCCTAGGGGTGTACCTATAATGTTGCGCAACTGCTGCAGAAACCAGACCCAACTTTCCTCGGACTCTGCCTCCAACACACCAAATGCAACTGGGAATAGCCAGTTGCGTCCGTCAACTACAGAAGCTGCTACTAGATGTCCTCTCCATCTTCCATTCAAAGCAGTTGCGTCGACAACAAAATATGGCCTGCAACCATCCAGAAACCCCTGCCAACAAGCCTTGAAACAAACAAAAGCCCTCCTAAAGTACTCCTTCTCAAATAACTTTCCTCTTATTTTGTATGAAACTGTATGCTTGTCAATCTCTACAACACTCCCTGGACTAGCCATCTCCACTTCAGCTTTGTAAGTGTAAAGCAACTGAAAACTCTCATTCCAGGACCATTTATCCTGTCAAGAGCCATTTCCCTACCATAAAAAAAATCCTCATGTAAGGTATATCAATTTTGTACTTCTCAAAAAGCTTCCCATGGAGTGTTGTTGGACCAAGTGTTGGTGTTTCTCTCAGCCAATCCAAGATTGCATCTGCTACCCACCTAGTCTTTGCTAGCTTTTTTTCCGTCTTCCCCCTCCCCCTCCAGGTGGACAAGTGTGCTGGTGTGGGTTTTGTTTTATCTTAAACAAAATAAAGTACAATTAAGAAACATTACACAATGATCTAAAAATATAATGGATCACTAAACTGAAATCCACAATGAGGTGTAATACCTAAATTAATTTGCTGTTTCGCATATGGGATGCATTCAGCCTCCACCTACACCTATCATATGGGCAATGAACAGTGAACCTTGTTGGCTCACTCCTATCAATCACATAATTATTTTCAGTGAGAATGCAATATGTAGTCACTGCATTATGATAGTCCACCATCGATTCGAATATGGTTCCTGGAGTAAGCTGAGGATCTTCCTTGTTCCACTCAATTGTTGGCATGTCGTCACCGTAATATTCATCTAAAACTAAGCTGTCAATGTTCTCATCCCTCTCTTCATCGTCAGTGACATCAAATCTAGCATGACTGCTGGGCTCCTCCAGATATTCATCTTCCATTGCCTGTTAACTGACTGTATCTACCAGTTCAGGGTGCATCATCTCATCCTCATCATCAAGTCGAGGCACTTCCTTGTCAGGCTCTGCATCTACTTATACAGCAGCTGCAGAAGGGATAGGAGAAGTGGCAGCAGACATGTTGTGGCTTTCAGAACCACTAGGTTTACTTGGTCTTGACCTACAAGGAGTGCTGGGGCGCTCACTATTATCAGAGACAGATGGTGCATGAACACTCTTCCCCTTGTCTTGTTCTTTGCGTGGCTGAAGCACCTCGATACGGAAAACGTCTGTCATCATTCAAACTAAATAGCAATTCCAGATGCTCGTTGCAAGTTAGTGGGAGAAATCTTTGCTCACTATTGTTGAAATATTTCAGTTCAACAACATCGGCAGAGCTCCAGTCATACACGGAACGGAGTGCATCACGAAAATCTTTGAATGAAATACTGGTTTCTACCACCTTCAGGTGGAAAAATCCAGAGATCACATGCGGTTTAGTACCACGCAGCACGCTAGTTTCCATTCTAACCGCCAGCCAAAAAGCAAGCACAGGATCAATCCTATTCAATCGAAATAAAGGGTGAAAAATTGAGCAACCCAAATTGGTACGATTCAAGCGAGTAGTGGTCAAATACTATCTAATTGACGAGTTTTCTCATAAATTTGAGGGGAAACGATGCTTACCCAGATGGAATCCATGAATTATCCGCCTCTGATGTCTACTACGTAACTTTATTCTTGTAGACTCGTGTTGGGCCTTCAAGCGCAGAGTTTTGTAGGACAGTAGCAATTTTCCCTCAAGTGGATGACCTAAGGTTTATCAATCCGTGAGAGGCGTAGGATGAAGATGGTCTCTCTCAAACAACCCTGCAACCAAATAACAAAGAGTCTCTTGTGTCCCCAACACACCAAATACAATGGTAAATTGTATAGGTGCACTAGTTTAGCGAAGAGATGGTGATACAAGTGTAGTAATGATAATAGATATTGATTTTTGTAATAGGAACAATAAAAAACAGCAAGGTAGCAAGTAACAAAAGTGAGCACGAATGGTATTGCAATGCTTGAAAATGAGGCCTAGGGTCCGTACTTTCGCTAGTGCAATCTCTCAACAATGCTAATATAATTGGATCATATAACCTTCCATCAACGTGCGATGAAGAATCACTTCAAAGTTCCTATCTAGCGGAGAACATAAGAAGAAATTGTTTGTAGGGTACGAAACCACCTCAAAGCTATTCTTTCCGATCAATCTATCCTAGAGTTCGTACTAAAATAACACCAAGCTATTCTTTCCGATCGATCTAACCAAGAGTTCGTACTAAAATAATGCCATATGATACACATCAACCAACTCTAATGTCACCTAGATACTCCAATGTCACCGCGAGTGTCCGTGAGTTGATTATGCAATGTGCATCAAACAATTTCACATTCATAATACTCAATCCAACACAAAGAACCTCAAAGAGTGCCCCAAGATTTCTACCAGAGAAACAAAGACAAGAACATGCATCAACCCCTATGCATAGATTACCCCAATGTCACCTCGGGAATCCACGAGTTGAGTGCCAAAACACATATCAAGTGAATCAATATGATACCCCATTGTCACCATGGATATTCATAGCAAGACATACATCAAGTGCTCTCAAATCCATAAAAGTATTCAATCCGATAAAACGAAATCTCAAAGGGAAAACTCAATTAATCACAACAAGATAGAGAGGGGAAAACACCATATGATCCAACTATATTAACAAAGCCCGCGATACATCAAGATCGTTCCATCTCAAGAACATGAGAGAGAGAGAGAGAGATTAAACACATAGCTACTGGTACAAACCCTCAGCCCCGAGGGTGGACTACTCCCTCCTCATCATGGTGGTCGCCGGGATGATGAAGATGGCCACCGGTGATGATTTCCCCCTCCGGCGGAGTGCCGGAATGGGGTCTAGATTGGTTTTTCATTGCTACAGAGGCTTGCGACGGCGGAACTTCTGATCTAGGGTTATTTCTAATGGTTTCTCTATTTATAGGATTTTTTGGCGTCGGTTTCATGCGAAGATGGGTCTCGAGGTGAGCACAACCCACCGGGGCAAGCCAGGCCCCTCTAGCTCGCCCTGGTGGGTTGTGCCCTCCTCGTGGCTCTTCTGGCCCTCCCACGAAGCTTCTAGTGCATATTTTGTTCCAAAAAAATCATCAAAAAGTTTCGTTGCATTTGAAGAACTTTTATTTCTGCACAAAAAACAACACCACGGTAGTTCTGCTGAAAACAGCGTCAGTCCGGGTTAGTTCCATGCAAATCATACCAAAACCATATAAAATTGTTGTAAACATGGCATGAATACTTCAAAAATTATAGATATGTTGGAGACGTATCAGCCTCCCATTCGACCCAATCATCTCCACATTCGATTGGCCGGAGGGCATCTACCTCTGACATCGCTTCTTAATCCCAGATTGGAGGGGGAGGGTGATGTGGTGGAGGCGCGGCGTCACCGAGGGATGGATTAGGGTTAGAGGGTGGAGGGCACGACGACGATGGTGGAGGAGGAGGCGGCACGAGAGTGGCTCGATCTGTTTCAGACAAGCTGCTCCGACGTGTCTCCTTGCGGCCCCACTTGTCAGGACGTAATGGTCAAAGGAGGACCCGACCCTAGCCCCACTCGTCAGCAGTTAACGGTTAAGCCATTGACCCGACGACAAATGTCCAATTTGACCATTTGTGAGAGTTTCAGACAAGAGTGTGGGGACAAGTGAGCAAAAGTTTAGAGCGTGGGGACAACTGAGCACTACTAAGGAACTAGGCGCATTATCATAAAAAACCCTAACATTATAGTATTAATCCATGAAAATGGTTATTTTATTATTTAAAATAGGAAAAAGTAGGCATTTTTTTGGGTTACGGGCCAGGCCGGGTCGGGTCTGGACTTGGGATTTGGGGGTCAGGCTTTTTGAAACCCGGCCTGGCCCAGAGAATGCCTAGGTTTAACTGAAATGGACGACACCAAATGTCCACAAACACGATCGTATGTATCTGTGGACAGGAATAGGGATGGTTGCTATTCAACCTGAGTCAGCAAATGCCCGGACAATTTTGAATGGATACTTAACAAAAGCGAACATAATTTCTGCAAACCGGACAATATTTGTTAAATTTCGATATATTACAACCAAAAGGTGAAACCTAATGAGGTTCAACTAAACGACCAAAAATAATAAATTAATATAAACTATGCGAGGTACCCGATGATGACCTCGTAGGCATGGCCCCTGAGGCCGCTGACACCTTCATCGCCGTCCACACCGCCATCATTGTCGTCCTTCCGGTGGTGGAACGTCCGCCAGGCATCGCGGTAGCCCTGATCATCCACCGCTGGGTGCTCGCAGGCGCAGCCGCTTGGCCTCCGCTGACAGGCAACGACGATCGTTCGCATCCAAACTTTGCCCCGTGCCGCCCACCTTTGAGCCGCGCCAAGCGCTCGGACTCCGCCAACCCCACTTTGAGGAGTTGGTCGCTGGCCCGGCGCTTGCGGCGGACAGAGGCCTCAGTGGTGGTCCTGGACTGGTCGATGGCCCAGGTTTCCGCGAGCACGGGGTCCACGAGGACCCAGGGCAACGCAATGTCCGATCTCGCGAACGACCCCAGGCACTGCGTATTGCCCCGATCCCGGCGCATCACTCGGGAGGTCGTCGTCGCTATGGACAAGGAGCCATAGTCGCGGCCACTGAAGTAGTAGGCGAGGCGGCCGCCCACATTGGGGATCGCCATGAGAACGCCTCCTCCTTGACGGCGACCATGCGCAACTGGCTCCCGAATTGCCAGAGGGCGGGGACGGCGGGGCCACCTTCTTGCCACGACGGAGAGTGCTACATGGCGAGGATGATGACTACGCCTTGATGCGCGATGATGATCATGGCTCCGCCTTGACGCGACATCTGATTTGGTTGCCATGATCGCAATCAAAGCATGGCCGCACGAGTAGTAGCTCGAGTTGTTGCGCGTAGTCCTTGTCCATCAGCATAGCCTCAGCGAGGTTAGGTGGCTGCCGCTGATCCTTTATGTCTGAAGAGTGCATGCCTCCGTCTTTACCCTAGGAGAGGTCAATGTCGAAGGTTCACAAAGCGTAACTCTACAAAGTATAAAAGTGTGGTAAGTAAGATTATCATGTGAAAAAGTGCATCATGAAACATCTCATACTCATTGAAGATAGGTGAATATGTAATATCATATATAGTCATTACTTCCAAATACTAAGGACCGAGATCCTCTTATGCATTTTATATCCAAATAGCTCGTCCATAGATCAAGAACACTAAGCATAATCTAGACATTAAGTGTAAACATAGGTAATTGCATTAAGCACGATGACATATTGTTATAGTTAGAAGACTGTTCGTCCTCTACTAAACCTTAACCCTTAGTGACAAAAATTTATTACAAACCTTTTTCATTTTCTATCACTATGGTAGATTACTTGCAAGACTGAACCCAACTAATGGATAAGTCTTTCACTATTGGCTACCGATCTAAACTGGCCAATAGAAGACAAGCAACCGGAAAGAAATATGCATCTATACACCACCAAAAAAACACTTCTATGATGATACGCCTTTATTGCAGTACGTCATATTTTCTGTCATGCATGTACATCCATGATGATTTTATGACAAAATCAAGATAGTCATACTTGTGCTGTCGCAGAAGTGTTCCATGGCAATACTCAATTTATTGTCACGGAAGTGTTCACTTCCATGATGATAAATGGCGCGCCATGGAAGTGTTTTCGTCAAGGGTAACCAACACGTGGCATCCACCATAATGGGCCACCGTTAAGCTATCGGGTGCCGGTTTTGGTTCCGATACCCGTTAACAGCCCCGGCCAATGACGATTTTCCACATGTCAAATTCTCATTCGCCAATGGAACCACGTGTCAACTTTGTGTTGCGACAGATGTCATCCATCCAATGGACGAGAGGCGCCTATGATACGTCAACACGTGGCATGGCCCAATAGTGGCCCATTTAGTATAAATAGGCCAGCCCAATAACGACCTTCTTGCACATGGCCCATTTATAGCCACAACCCATAAGAAGGGTATCAATTCCACCCATCACTAACCCATTGTCCATTCGACATCATTGCGGCCCATTGGCACTTCAGGCCCGTTAACAGTCCGCTATGTATAAGGGACCAATTACAACCCGGTGTGTTTTGAACCTGTTAACGGCCCATGTTAGAATTGTACTGTTTTCTGTCAGGTCTATCTTTGGGCCTTTTATCGGCCCGTTAAAGAGTTGGGCCTTTTCCTGGCCTTTGTAACTTTCGACATGTTAACAGTTGACAGTACACTTGGGCCATTTGTAGCCCGACGTGACATTCAACCTATTAAAGGCCCATGTTCTCCAGGTCACAATTCTGGCCCACCCTCACTTTCGGCCTATTAAAGGCCCATGTAGTACATTGACGCATTTATGGCTTGAGATGGCATTCGACCTGTTAATAGCCCAACATGTAACTAGACCGGCACTGGCCTAAGGTAGGGTTCGGCCCGCTAATGGCCCTTGGGCTCTCTGGCACATTTCAGGACCAATCGTCCTTTTGGCTTGCTAAAAGAGATGGGTATCTTACAACCCATTAAGGCCCGGGTTGAGTTTCGGCCTGTAAACGACCAGTGGTCTGTATGGGCCAAATAAGTCTTGCATCTTATTTCAGCTTGTTAACGTCCCATTGTTACTATGGGCCCACGTTATGGCCCATGATGTTTATGGTCAGATATTTTGAGGCCTTCATTGATTTTTGTCCAGTTATTTTCAGTGGGCTAGAGGCCCATTAGGGCCCATAATTGTTTGAGCGGCATTCGAAACATCAACATGCAGTTCTTGGCCAACCCAATTATGGCCTGTTATGCCTCTCGCCCGGTTCACGTGATTTGGCACGTTGGCCTCCTACGATGCTTTCCGCTTATAAGCAGACCGATGAAATCAAATACATTACTAATAATAAAACCACACTATACAAAAATGGCTTGCTATTTTCTAAAACCTTGGCTGCTCGTTAAGAACAAATGTTGTATCGCAACAAAATAAATTACAACCATAATACAAAAGGCCAGTTGGCATAAACGTTTATGGTTCAATAGATAAATGCACCATCAGAAGTTCAGAAGCTCAGATCATTTGACCTGAATTGTATGTTTTTATATTGTAGTGTCTGATGGAGCACCATAACCTTCGCCTTCCTTAATTTCTCCTAGGCTCCTAAACAATGAAGCAAATTTCTGATAGTCTAGTTTCAAAACCATGCATATCTTCACGACATCTGACAATGGTTGTTATTGTTTCGTAAAGGGTATCTGTTAGGGATTGGACTTGTGTCAGGAGAGCAGATATATCTGTCGAGCTTGAAGATCTTGTTCATGAGGCAGCTTGGATGAGGTTGCCTTAACAACCAATCCAAACTAGTGCAGCGACATCCTATACAAACGGTTTTTACCCCCTTTTCACGATAGAGTTTTAAACTGTCGCCTTGCCTGTGTGTGTGATAGGGGGGCTCCATCCCACATGACCCAAAAATCATCTGCGATAGGGAGTAAGAATGCATATGTTTAACAGAACTAAGTGAAAGTGCAACTAATCCCCGGATGGTTTTGGTAATTAATAACAACATATAAGTCATTGATCTAATGCTTATTGATAATAGTTTTCAGAGAAGATCAATGATTGGCATGGCAAGGACTAGTGATTGTGGACCCCTCAAAATGCTGAGGACAAAGATGGGCAAAGCTCCAAGACTCTACATTTTTTGTTAAGTGATCCAAGATTACATTGAGTCCATAGGAAAGCCAATACTATTAAAAGGGGATGAGGTTTTGATCATGACTCAATTGCTCAAGTTCCTAGTGGTATTACTCAAAAATCCTCAAACACTTCTCCACTTCACTTTCATCCAAAACCCCAAAAGTCAATCTTGGTCCCACTGAAAAGTTCCCATCCGGACCCACCGAGATTATCCTATACATTGCCACATGCCAAACCCTAATGTTTCGGTACAGCCGAAATGGATCTCGGTCTCACCGAGATGGCCTGACCAAGTTTCTGTGATGAAGTCGCTTCATTTTGGAATCACCGAGATGAACCGATCGGAATTTCCGAAACAAGGTCTTGCCCTAGCCATTGCACTTCGATCACACCGAGTCGTTCTGTTCGGTCTCACCGAAAAGCCTAACGGTCAATTCTTTTGCACTAGTCGGTCTCACCGAGATTTTCATGTCGGTGTCACCGAGTTGGGTTAAAGACTTGTAATGGTTGGATTTTTGGTGCTGCCTATTTATACCCCTCAACCACCACCTACTCTCTAAGAGAGCCATCGGAATGAACCACCACTCCTACTACTCATTTTTGAGAGAGAACCACCTACTCATGTGTTGAGATCAAGAGATTCTAACCCTACCATGAACCTTGATTTCTAGCCTTCCCCAAGTTGCTTTCCATTCAATCTCCTCTTCCACCAAAGCCAAATATCACTCATTGAGGAACCATCTGCCATCTTGCATTCAATCAAGGCCTTGGTTATTTCAAAATGTTTGGTCCTTGCCTGCTTCTTGTACTTAACTTCCAAAGACCCAATTATGAGTTGAGTGGTAGAACGTTCAAAACGTTTCAGTAGTTCAGGATCCATGCAAGTCAACATGAGGCACTGGACTGACTCATAGTCATCGCTACGAGCAGTGAAAGCATCTACAACTTCTTTTGGTGCATCCTTTGCAACAGGATCACCTAGGGGCTGATCCAGCACATACTCCTTCTTTGCACTCCTAAGAACAAATCTCAGGTTGCAGATCCAATCCGCATAGTCTCCACCATTAGCAGCCAACTTTTCTTTCTCTAACATAGGGGCTAAGTTGAATATATTGCGAGCCATTTGATCTACAATGATATAAAGTGCACTCCTACTCAAAACAATATCTCTCATAATTTGACAGTGAGTGATTCAAGATCCTCATCTTATTCTTAGTCATTGATGTGGACATCACTGATGACGAGAATTTTGACATGTAGGCAATGCATTGCCGATCATATCTTTATATGACTGTTGTTTCATCTTTTAATGCTTTGTGCTCCGACCTCAGAGTGATTCTGCCAGAACTTTAAGACAACCGAGTGCTATCTGCTCACATGGTCTGACCATCCACCCATCTTACACCTCACAAGCCATTTGTACTCATGTGGACATGACGCACTCCAGAATGCTACTTGTTATAGATGGTAGCAACACTGGAAGAGCACCTTTTAACTTGACATTTATTGTGAGAGATCACCCTAATAATTGACTACTGCGCAATCAAAGGGCACAAATAACAAAGGGATAAACATCTCATGCAATTCAAAATAGCATGATATGGTATAGCCCTGGGTGTCAGGAATGTCTCCATGGTCCTCTGAGGTCTTCATGAAGTATTCTCCGGAAGCGTTGTCATGGTGACATGTTTGATGAACCGATCGGAAGTTATTTTGAAAGAGGAAAAAACAGAACCCAACTGCTTAACACGCAAGGGGCATACGCGCTCTTGCGTGCACGCGTAGAGAGGGTACATAATCATCGTCGATTCTCGAAGATACTGATCGGCCGGCAAGGGGCGTATATGTATGCAGTTTATCCTTGCGATGAGTACTTTGCTAGTCGAGTGTGAGCCGAGGCAAAAATGGATACTGTAGCAAAGTCGAACACACGCAGGCTGTCCTGATGCGCATAGATGGAGATTAAGGATAGCCAATTAAGTATACATTATGCTACTTGCATTTCTGTGCCAGCTTTCACGAGCAAACAATCACGGAACTAACAATATTACTGACTATATATCTAAAAAACAAAAACAATATTACTAACTAAACTGTGTCTATGTCCTAATGTTCAGTAATGAAGTGATCTTTGCTAACATGCCTTTAATGTGCGTCTAGTCATGGAGAGAGGCCATTGCTAAACCCTACCCCCTCCAGCCACCTTTCCCTTACGCTGCCGCCACGGCACCGTTACCTGTGGGGAGGTTCGATTCAGGGGCAGTTTGCTGGGGGAGTCTTGGAGGTCTTGGAGGGTTGGTGCGGTTGGAGAAGGAGATGAGGGATTGAGTGAAGGCCTTCGTCAGGCAGGTGGCCGACAACAGCGTAGGTGAAGCCGGCGACGGCTGGACGAATCTAGTGCGATGAGCTTCTATGGTGGCCGGTCAGGCTAGGCCACCAGAGAAGACGATATTGGTGCATGACCCTCGCCCCTGAATGGCGGCGAGTTTGATCTCAAATCTGCACTTGCCGTACAACGACATGGGTAATTTGTCTGATGTTTTCTCCATGCAATCTTTGTGTTTGGTTTGGGACAGCGTGGGGGCGGTGCTTTCCCGGTTTAAGAATGATGTCTTTCCCACCCTCTCCTTGTTTCATTCGTGAGCTTATCACTGGCAGAGGGCATGTGGTTTTGCATCTTCGGTGGGTATTCCGAGATCCATTTGGTTTAGATTTCTGGCGAATCAATTTGGATTTAGTCGGCTTTCGTGGTCTTCTAAGTTTCTACAGGCCCTTATGGGCATTCTCTTATTCGGGACGGCGATTTGTTTCGTAGTTCGCAGCTGCTAGCGTCTTCTGATCTACATCGATGACTTACTAGATGGTAGTTTACAAGCTCTTGGGTCTCAAATAGTTTGCTACCCAGAGATGACATCGAGCTACGCTCACGGCGTGCCGCTGATGAACGCGGGAGGAATAAAACTTCAGCACCCCAAGGCTTTTTTTGTAAGGACATGTGAATTTTAATATATGGCCTTTGGCCTTTTCGCAAAAAAATGTGCTTGTACTCGTACAACGACAACAATCACTATCCACCGGGTTCTTCCCCTCACATCACCGCCTCTCGAGTCTCCTCTAACTAGCCTTGCTATCTCCCACTCCATGGACCATGACTACGCTTCTTCCTCATAGATGTTAGCGAATTTGGTCATCTTCCGCTCTTGTCAAACCGCTCCCTACAGTTCTCCTCTAAGCAGACCTAGGGGCGCAAATGATATGCGTCACCCATTGCGAGTGTTACGAGCATGATCACCCAGAGTATCCTGAAATGGGCCCGTCCATTAATTTCCCCAGCGGTTCGATAAGAGAAACGATTTTGAGAAGGTTTCGGTGGCTTCCATTTGATTTTGGAAGCTTTCGGGGTTGTTTTTTTAAATTATTTCTATGTTTGTTATCTTCTTTATTCACCTGGTTTTTTCTTTTTCTTTAATTTGCATTTTAAATATTTCCCCTTTTCCCTCATTATTTTCATTTTTTCATTCTTCCTTATTCTTTTATCTTTCATTTCCTTTTTCTATTTTCTTTTTCAATTTTCATTTAAAATTTCATGAATTTATGGTCAATTCATATTATTAAAAAACTATTATGTGCAATTTTCAAATTCATGAACTTTTCCCAATTTAATGATTTTTTTTCAAATCCACAAACTTTTTCAAAATTTACGAACATTTCTTAAATTTTTCTATTTTTTTAAAATGCATGGAAAATTTTCTTTGTGGACATTTTTCAAATCATGAATAACTTTTCCAATTCATGAGCATTTTTTCTGGTCACACAATTTTTTTTGAATTCACGAACCTTGTTTTCAAATATGCAATTTTGAAAATCGACAAAGATTTTCTAAATTCGTGAACATCTTTTTGAATTTTTGAATATCTTTAAAATTCTTAATTTTTTTGAATTACTGAACCCTTTTAAACTTACAAATGCGTTTCTAAATTTTTGAACCATCTCATAGGTCAAATTCTTAATTTTTTTATTAAAGGATGGTTTTTAAATCAACTTGTTGCTGCAACATGATCCATCGCATAGGGTGAACGCTGCACATGAGTGGGTTTGAACACAGTACCGTCCACTTTAGGCGTGCAACTAGCCATTTGAACAAGTGAGATTTGGCGTGTTATTAGCAGCATAGAACCTTAAGAACTAGTATTAGCAGCGACAAAATTGAAATATTTTCTGAGATTTTGAATGTTTTTTAAGAAAAGGTGAATATTTCTGGAAACGCGACCAATTTTCAAAACCTTGAACATTTTTCGAAAAGCTCAAACTTTTTCGGGAAACATAATTTTTTTGTATATAAGATACGGATAGTTTAAGAAATGGGAGCAAATTTCAATTTTCATTTTTTCTGGAATTTTGTACGAAATTTGAAAACACGAACAAATTCTGAAACTCTAAACATTTTCCGAAAAGGGAAAATTTTATTTTGCCACTCTAACTTTTGCCAACTTTGCTTATGCCACTCTAGAATTTGACATCTCACTTTTTCCACTCTTAGCTTTTGATAATACACCACTAATGCCATTCTGTGGCAAAAGAAATTAATTTTCATTTCACTTTTGCCACTGTTAGCTTTTAACAATGTATCACAATTGCCACTCTGGAAATTTTCCAGAGTGGCAATTGTGATACATTGTCAAAAGCTAAGAGTGGCAAAAGTGAAATGTCAAATTCTAGAGTGCCATACGCAAAGTGGGTAAAAACTAGAGTGGCAAAAACAAAGTTTTCCCTTCTGAAAATGGAAGTAAATTACGCGAACATTTTTTGAGAACCCGAACATATTTTGGAAACACGGTTTTTTAAAAACATTGGAACATATTTTCATAACATGGGAGAATTTAATGAAAATATGATCAAAATTTGAAATTCCATTTTTTTGGAATTTTGAAAACACGAATAGTTTTTGAAAACACAAACAATTTTTTAAACTCTGAACACTTTCAGAAAACGAGAACAAATTATGAAATTCTAAACATTTTTTTGAAACCTAAAATAGTTTTGAATTTTCAAACATTTATTGAGAAAAGCGAACATTTTTTAATATATTGCAATAATTTTGAAATTAGCACCTTTTTAGGACAAAACAGGAAGAAAAAAAACATAAAACTGGTGGGATTTTTTTTCATTATAGAACTTGGCTTGTATATTTCAATGATGGGCTTCCTCAAATGCCCGAGGTCTTCATGAGCAAGCAATTTGGATGCACACCCACTTAGTTTTGTTTTTGAGCTTTCATACACTTATAGCTCTTAGTGCATCTGTTGCATGGCAATCCATACTCCTTGCATTGACATGAATTGATGGGCAACTCCATAGCCCGTTGATTAGCCTCGTCGATGTGAGACTTTCTCCTTTTTTGTCTTCTCCATATTATCTCCATCATCATACTCTATTCCACCCATAGCGCTATATCCATGGCTTGCGCTCGTGAATTGCGTGGGAGTTGAAAAACCTGAAGCGCGTTAAAAAGTATGAACCAATTGCTTGGCTTGTCATCGGGGTTGTGCATGATAAATACTTTGTGTCAAGAAAATGGAGCTTGACAAGGCTATATGATTTTGTAGGGATAATGTTCTTTAGCACTAATATTTTGAAAGACATGATCGTTTGTTGGCTTGCCTTATTATTATTGTTTTTATGTCAGACTATAGACTATTGCTTTGAATCATTCGGATCTTAATATTCATGCCACAAAATAGAGATTACATGATTAACAAGGTAGGTAGCATTTCTCATCAAAAATTCTGTTTTTATCATTTACCTACTTGAGAACGAGCATGATTTAAGCTTGGGGATGCTTGATACGTCTCCAACGTATCTGTCGGAGTCTAGGATCTTCGTCCACGAAAACTCTCCAAGAACTAAGGTTCGAACTCTGGGGGGTTTTGCTTGGCAACCTACGACCCGACGGGGACTACGACAAGGTCACGACGAGCAGGCTCGCTCACACCAGACACGACGGGGACGCACCAGCTACCCAGGTTCGGGCCACCGTGCGATGTAAAACCCTACTCCTGCTTGTGTGTGATTGCTGTGTAATGGAGCGCTTGGAGCTCGAGGTACACAAAGTGCGTGGGGGAGAATGGCTCGATCCCCTTACATGGAGGCGGCCCTTCCCCTTTTATCTTGTCTTGGTCCTCTTCCCCGAAAATATGAGCGGGAAAGGGTGGCCACAGGGCGGCAATTCAAAGGGGGATATGTGCCCAGGCTTATCCTGACTAAAGGCGGTGTCTGCCTGCTAAAGTCATTATCCTGACGTGCGGTGGGCTCGGCGATGACCTCCGCCCTGGCGCACCGATCTATCCTGATCTTCTTACACCAAAGCGGAAGCTTTTGGGGCTTGCTTTGGGGGAGGCAGACGATCCTGCTCCCTTATCACCAGAATGGAAACTGGTCTTTGTCACGCCCTGCAGTCCTTATCCTGACAGCAGGGCATCATCCACGTGATGGACTCGGAGCCCCGCAACTGGCGCTGTATGACCTGGCTCGCAAGGCAGCCTCGCGAGGGGGGGGGGGGGCTCGCGAGGCAACCCGATGCTTGCCGTCCCTTGGTATGGCTCCTCCTATCTAAACGCAAAGGGGGCCCCTCGCGAGGCGGCTCCCACCAGGGCGGCCGAGGCAGGGCCATCCCAGGCGGGCCGACACATGTGTCGCCTCATGGGCCGGAGGCAGACGGGTTGTGGTACCCTAGTTCCCACTGGGCCGACAGTAGCCCTCGGGCCCGCATGTTATGTCCGTTCGGAACGAAACGACATGGGGCCCATTGAGCTGCCGGGCCCAGAGGTGACGCGTGGCGGCTTTGATGGGACGGGACGCCCCCACTTCCCCATGATGCCCCGGTAACCGTCGTCTTGGTGATAAAGCCCGTCCGCGCAAGGCGTAGGCACATCATTGCTTCTCCATCTCCATCTCATCCTCCGCCCTCTGCGCGAACAGCTCCCCTGCTCCTTCTTCCCCCAACTTCAAATCTCTCTCCGCCGCCATGGCCCCCGGCAAGAAACCTGCGACCGTCGGGGCCTCCTCCAGCAAGAATACCCTGGCGGGCGAGCCCGGTCCGGCCCTGCTGCCTTCCACCATCATCAGCGAGAGCGGGATGACCAAGGCTAGCCCCCTGGTGGCCACCAAGCACTATGAGGGAGGGGCCACCGAGATCTGGTCGGGCTCGTGCTCGCGACGCGACCTGGGACCCATGATGGTTCCCATCTTCTTCCACCCGCTCTTCGCCGGGTTGGTGCCTCCTTTCTCTGATTTCCTCCTTGCTATCGTGGAGCACTACGAGATTCGTCTGCTCCACCTCCATCCAAATTCTATCCTTGTCCTTGCCGTCTTCGCGTACCTGTGCGAGGCATTCCTAGGACTGATGCCGTCCATAGCGCTCTTCCGTACTTTCTACAGTTTGTGGGTTTTCTCCTCGGGAAACCACCGCTTGGGCGGTGCCTCCTTCCGCATCAACGGAGAGATGGGCAAGTTCCTCATCGACATGAGGATCTTGAAGAAGGTGGAGAACTTTAGGTCGTGCTGGGTTTATGACGACGCCACACGGGCCAGCCCTCTCCTGGCGACCTCGACCGAGCTGGCCGAGAAGACTCCTCGCTGGGAGCACAAGGAGCTCAGTCACGTTGCTCTGGGGCCAATCTTGGATAGGCCGGCGGAGCTGCAGACGGCTGGGCTCATGGCGGCCATGGTCACCAAGGAGTTCATCTACCATCGCATCACGCCCCTGTAGAGGTGATCACCCCCGGTGTGGGAGATCACGGGACCCAAGGACCGGATTCGGCTAGGACAGAACCGCCTGCCGGCTGAAGTGGTGACCGAAGACTGGGAGGTCTTGTTCCCGGGGGAGGCGGAGGAGATGTCCTACAACGCACGTCCCCTCTACCGCTGGGCTAACAGTGGTGAGCTTGTCATGGCAATGCCCCAATTCGTCCAGTGGGGTCTGATCCGGACACAGCTCGAGGAGCTCAAGGAGCCTCGTGAAGACTCCATGGAGCCGGAGTCCGCCTTGGGCGAAGGGAGTGCCACACACTCCGAGGAGGAGAGCAACGAGGAATCGCCCCCGCCGGCGTGCCACCGGCTCCGGCTGGACGAGGATGATGATGATGATGAGGACGCGTTCCACGTGGTGCCTGCCAGATCCACGCAAGTGAAAGGCGGAGGAGAAGACGCCATGGAGGTCGGCGAGCCTGTCGAGGTGTGGGCGGAGGAGAGCGCCACGTCCGCCGATGCCGTCGGGCCCCGCGTTGCACTCGCGGGCGGAGCCCCGGGTGGGCTTCGCGAGGAAGGCAGCGATAGGAGCGGCATCGCCAGGGGGCAAAAGAGGAGACACCGAACACCCAACAGCAAGTAAGTTCCTTCGCCTCTGCTCCTCGATTCTTGCTCCCTGCCCGTGGCGGCCGTGATGAGTCTCAGCCTGCACAGGGACTCCGAGTTGGCCACCAAGGAGAAGAAGAAGAAGAAGGTCGAGGTCAAAAGGCCCTCCCATCTCCGAAGGCCGCATCGCCCGTCATACCGACGCGCTCTCCAGCGAAACTGGCGGGGGGAGGGGGTGAGGAGACCAAACTCCTCCCTAAGAGTGAGGCGGCGGATGGCCAGAGGCGCCCCTCAAGGGGAGCGTGGAGGAGATCCCCCCGAGAGGGGCAGCGACTACCAAGACCCCTGAGGTGGTCCCGTCGAGGCGGCCCCCGCTGCGGGGGCCGACATGGCAGAGAAAGGAAGCGAGGCGCCGACTTCTTCTCTGCACGTCGCACCTACCACAAGGGAGGTCCCCGCGGCCTCTGTCGGAACCATCTTGGGGCCTGCGCCCCTAGCCCCTGAGGCATTGGAGGTGGATCCGGAGCGTGTGGTGACGCCGCCCGCGATGGAGGTGGCCACCCTGAGCCCCCCGTGCCAAACGGTGGGCACGACCCTTACCGGAGATGCAAGCATGGAGCCGCCGAAGTTGCTTGAGGTCGAGCCATCCCACACAGCGGCACTGGTGGGCAGCAAGGAGGCTCGGACAGGCCACGCCCTGGTGCTTGGGAAGGACGGCATCGCGCCCTTGGGTGGGGCTGTCAACGGCGTCAGAGCGGCTCTCTATGCCCTCGAGGACAAGCTCAGGGAGGAGGCAGAGCTCAACGCGGAGGAGCGACGGTGCCTGGCGAAGGGGTGGAGCCAGCTTCAGGCGGTGATGAGGCTCGACCGCGAGTGAAACGAGGAAGCGCAGGTGCAGCGCGACCAGCTCGCCAAGGACGCCAAGGCGTCCCTTGCACGGGCCCTTGAAGACGCCCGAGAGGCCAAGCGGCAGTGGGGGGAGGCCGAGGCCTATGAGAAGACGGTCCAGGAGTAGGCCACCCTCCGCGAGCGCAAGCTCCAAACGCGGGAGGAGCCTGCAGAGGCCCGTGAGGGTCGGCTCATGTCCCGCAAGGCGGAGCTCCCGAAGCACGAGGAGGAGGTCCTGAAATGCCTGGAGGCAATCGCCATCCGCAAGGCGAACGCCAAGACCTGAGAGCATGAACTCGTGATACATCCATTTTGCATCATGTTTTCCTACTGTTATTTATAGTGTTTTTATGCTTTATAACACTTTATGGAGTAATTCTAATGTCTTTTCTCTCATAATATGCAAGGTTTACACAAAGAGGGAGAATGCCGGCAGCTGGAATTCTGGACCTGAAAAAGCTATGTCAGAGATACCTATTCTGCCCATCGCCAAATGAGCTGAAACTTTACGGGGAATTATTTTGGAATAAATAAAAATACTAGAGAAAAGAACTACCAGAGGGGGGCAGCCAGGTGGCCACAAGGCACCAGGGCACGCCAGACCCTCCAGGCGCGCCCTGGTGGGTAGTGGGCGCCCTGGCCCACCTCTGGTGCCCATCTTCTGGTATATAAGGTCTTTTGACCTAGAAAAAATAAGGACATGACTTTCAGGATGGAGCGCCGCCGTCTCGAGGCAGAATTTGGGCAGGAGCACTTTTGCCCTCCGGCGGAGCGGTTCCGCCGGGGGAACTTCCCTCCCGGAGGGGGAAATCGAAGCCATTGTCATCACCAACAACCCTCTCATCTTTGGGAGGCCAATCTTCATCAACATCTTCAACATCACCATCTCATCTCAAACCCTAGTTCATCTCTTGTGTTCAATCTTTGTACCGGAACCTCAGATTGGTACCTGTGGGTGACTAGTAGTGTTGATTACATCTTGTAGTTGATGCTAGATGGTTTATTTGGTGGAAGATCATATGTTCAGATCCATTATGCTATTTAATATCCCTCTGATCTTGAGCATGAATATTATTTGTGAGTAGTTTCCCTTGTTCTTGAGGCCACGTGAGAAGTCATGTTGCAAGTAATCATGTGAATTTGATATTCGTTCGATATTTTGATCATATGTATGTTGTGATTCCCTTAGTGGCGTTATGTGAACGTCGACTACATGGCACTTCACCATCTTTGGGCCTAAGGGAATGCATTGTGGAGTAGTTATTAGATGATGGGTTGCTAGAGTGATGTAAGCTTAAACCCTAGTTTATGCGCTATTCCATAAGGGACTGATTTGGATCCATCTGTTTAATGCTATGGTTAGATTGTTATCTTAATTCTTCTTTCATAGTTGCAGATGCTTGCAAGGGGGTTAATCATAAGTGGGAGGCTTGTTCAAGTAGACAACACCCAAGCACCGGTCCACCCACATATCAAATTATCAAAGTAGCGAACGCGAAACAAACCAGCATGATGAAAGTGACTAGATGAAATTTCCGTGTGCCCTCAAGAACGCTTTGCTTATTATAAGAGATCGTTCTAGCCTGTCCTTTGCTATAAAAAGGATTGGGCTACCTTGCTGCACTTTTTTTTTACCGTTACCTTTACTTGCTTGTTACAACCGACAATTTCAGTGCTTGCAGAAATTACCTTGCCGAAAACCGCTTGTCATTTCCTTTTGCTCCTCGTTGGGTTCGACACTCTTACTTGTCGGAAGGACTACGATTGATCCCCTATACTTGTGGGTCATCAAGACTCTTTTCTGGTGCCGTTTACGGGGATTGAAGCGCTCTCGGTAAGTGGAAATCAGTAAAGAAAAATTTATATTATGTGCTGAAATTTATTGTCACTTGTTACTATGGAAAACAATCCTTTGAGGGGTTTGTTCGGAGTATCTTCACCTCGACCGGAAGCACAAAGAGTTGCCCATCAACCTACTGCACCTATTGAAAATATTAGTTATGAAATTCCTTTGGGTATGATAGAGCAACTGCTAGCTAATCCTTATGCAGGAGACGGAGCGAAGCATCCCGATATGCATTTGATACATGTGGATCAAATTTGTGGATTATTTAAGCTGGCAGGTTTACCCGGAGATGAAGTTAAGAAGAAGGTTTTTCCCTTTATCTTTGGGGGGGGGGGGCATTGACATGGTATAGGCTATGCGATGATATTGGATCGTGGAACTGGAATCGATTGAAATTGGAATTTCACCAAAAGTTTTATCCTATGCATCTGGTTCACCGTGATCGGAATTATATATATAATTTTTGGCATCATGAAGGAGAAAGGATCGCTCTAGCTTGGGGGAGGATTAATTCCATGTTATATTGTGGCCCCAATCATGAGCTCTCAAGAGAAATTATCATTCAGAATTTTTATGCTCAGCTTTCTCGTAATGATCAATCCATGCTCGATACTTCTTGTGCTGGTTCTTTTATGAAGAAGACTATTGAATTTAGGTGGGATCTTTTAGAAAGAATTAAATGCAACTCTGAAGATTGGGAACTCGACGAAGGTAAAGAGTCAGGTATTAAGCATGAGTTTGATTGTGTTAAATCTTTTATGAATGCCGATGCTTTTCACAAGTTTAGCACTAAATATGGACTTGACTCTGAGATAATAGCCTATTTTTATGAATCATTTGCTACTCATGTTAACCTCCCTAAGGAGAAGTGGTTTAAATATCATCCCCCTATTAAAGAACCATTTATAGCTAAAGATGAAACTATCATTTATAATGTTGATCGAGTAGTTCCTACAACTTATATTGAAAAACGACCTTTCCCTATTAGGATAAAGGAACATGCTAAGGTATCAACAGTGGTTCGCAAAAGTAGTATTAAAGCACCTAAACCCTCTGAACAAATTAAAGTAGAACCTAGTGTTTCTATGGTTAAAGATCTCTTGGTCAAAAATATTGATGGGCATGTTATTTATTTCTGTGATGAAGCAGCTTGAATTGCCAAACCCGACACTAAAGATAAGAACAAGCCTATTCTTGGCATGCCTGTTGTCTCAGTTAAAATAGGAGATCATTGTTATCATGGTTAATGTGATATGGGTGCTACTGTGAGTGTTGTTCCTTTTACCTTATACCAAGAAATTATGAATGATATAGCACCCGCTGAAATAGAAGACATATATGTTACTATTAAACTTGCTAATAGAGATACCATCACACCACTTGGGATTGTTAGAGATGTTGAAGTCTTGTGTGGGAAAAAATAAAATACCCTACTAATTTTCTAGTTCTTGATTCCCCACAAGATGATTTTTGTCCCATAATTTTTGGTAGACCTTTCTTGAACACTGTCAATGCTAAGATAGATTGCCATAAAGAAATCATCAGTGTTAATTTTGGTGTTGTGTCTCATGATTTTAATTTCTCCAAGTTTCATAGACAACCTCATGATAAAGAATCACCTAGTAAAGATGAAATAATTGGTCTTGCTTCTATTGCCATACCTCCTACTGATCCATTAGAACAATACTTGCTATACCATGAGAATGATATGCACTTGCGTGAAAGAAATGAAATAGATAAAATATTCTTTGAACAACAACCTCTCCTTAAACACAGTTTGCCTATTGAAACTCTAGGAGGTCCTCCTCCACCTAAAGGTGATCCTGTGTTTGAATTAAAGCAATTGTCTGGCACTCTGAAGTATGCTTATATTGATGACAAAAAGATATATCCTGTTATTATTTGTGCTAACCTTTCAGAACATGAGGAAGAGAGATTATTAAAAATTCTGAGGAAACACTGTGCTGCTATTGGATATACCCTTGATGATCTTAAGGGCATTAGTCCCACTCTCTATCAGCACAAGATTAATATGGAACCTGATGCTAAACCCCTTGTTGATCACCAACGACGATTGAATCCTAAGATGAAAGAAGTGGTAAGAACTGAAATACTAAAGCTTCTGGAAGCAGGTATAATCTATCCCATAGCTGATAGTAGATGGGTAAGTCCTGTTCATTGTGTCCCTAAGAAGGGAGGTATTACTATTGTTCCTAATGATAAAAATGAACTTATCCCACAAAGAATTGTTACTGGCTATAGAATAGTAATTGATTTTAGAAAATTAAATAAAGCACTTGGAACATAGGCTTATAGACATATGCCTTTTGGTTTATGTAATGCGCCTGCTACCTTTCAAAGATGTATGACTGCTATATTCTCTAATTTTTGTGAAAAGATTGTTGAGGTTTTCATGGATGATTTTTCCATTTACGAAGCTTCTTTTGATGATTGCTTAAGCAACCTTGATCAAGTTTTGCAGAGATGTGAACACACTAATATTGTCTTGAATTGGGAGAAGTGCCACTTTATGGTTAATGAAGGCATTGCCTTGGGGCATAAATTTCTGAACGAGGTATTGAGGTGGACAAAGCTAAAGTTGATTGATAATCCCCAAGTGCAAGGAATCATCCTAGCAATTTCTAAAGATGGAAGTGATAAGTATGGAGTGTCGAACACACAAGGAGCTAAAGGTAAAATCAATATTCTGTCAAGTACTATCTGCCACTGATACGACTCTACGTACACCGAACGTTTGCTTCCATCTAGAAACGAGAAATAAAACTACGTTGTGGGTATAAAGAGGATAGCTTTGCATGATATGGGAGAACTAAAATATAAAAATAGGTGTTGTTAACATAAAGTTAGAATATATTACAAAAAGCGAGTGTGGAATAATGATGGATTGGTGTGCGGAATTATCCTAGGCAATTTTTAACAAGATCGGTAATCATTATTACAATTTTATATGAGGGAGAGACATAAGCTAACATACTTTCTCTACTTGGATCATATGCACTTATGATTGGAACTCTAGCAAGCATCCACAACTACTAAAGATCATTAAGGTAAAACCCAACCATAGCATTAAAGTATCAAGTCCTCTTTACTCCCATACGCAAACAACCCCCTTACTCGGGTTTAAGCTTCTGTCACTCTAGCAACCCACTATAAGCGAATCATGAACAATGCAAACCCTACAACGGGAATCCCTCACGTGTGCGCGGCACGAAGGGCACCATAGGACAGCACCAAAAAAACATATGTCAGGACCGGTTTTCCAATAAAACATTTATTGAAAAATCGCCCCTTTCGTCAGACCAGTATAGAAAAAATCTTACTGGTAGACAAATCCTTGATACAGAAATCCAGAAGTACTAAATATTATACAGGGTTGAGCTGAGGCTGCTCAACAATTTATTACAAGCACGCCAATATTACACATAAAGGCGGATATGACACAAAGGGTATGGTGGCATAACTACTGACTCGCAATAAAAGTGGTGGTGGATATGTCATAGAGAAGTGGGTGACATGACTCCAAAATCTTACAACTCATCAAGCGTCGGAGTGAGGCTCGATGATTTTATTAAGGTAGCGGAAGCGTATATAATACAGGTGACCAACTCCAGGATTGCAAGGGACTAACTGGGACTCCTCTAGGCGTCAGACTCGCTATCGTACTCTTCATCCATAAGATCGCCTTCGTCAACATCTGGCCAAATCAACAAGCCAGGTGAGTACTTTGAATGTACTCGCAAGACAGTTTGGACATAAGATATAACAAATGCAAACATGATGCACATGAGCAGATTAGTAATGTACACTCAGGTAATAAATTTGCACCGCAAGATAAATAAAAAGGAAGTCAGGCGATAGTCCTCCCGAAATCCCAATAAAATAGCTGAAGACCGATCGGGTGTCTGAAGCGACGCCTCGAAAGGTAAAATAAATTAACATGCCGCAGTCGGGCGTCAGGGCGACACCACATAAAGGGCTTATACTGAAAAGTAAATGATAGTACGTACCACAGTCGGACGTCTAAGCGACATCTCGAAAAGGGCTTATAATGAAAGTAAATAACAAGGATGCCACAGTCGGACGTCTGAGCGACATCTCATAAAGGGCTTATATCAAAAGTAAATAACAAGAATGCCACAGTCGGACGTCTGAGCGACATCACATAAAGGGCTTATATCCAAAAGTAAATAACAAGAATGCCACAGTCAGACGTCTGAGCGACATCACATAAAGGGCTTATATCCAAAAGTAAATAACAAGAATGCCACAGTCAGACGTCTGAGCGACATCACATAAAGGGCTTATATTTCGTCATTCGAATTCGAGTAGCCCATGAAAGTAGTACCATCCCAAGGGATACTTGGTACATAATAATAAACCGGTTAGTCCATCCACCGGAATAACATTCAGCCGGGTTTACCACGGTCAGTTAACATGCTTGCTCTCCGGAGACTGTCACTGAAACTGACACTGAAACTGACACTGATCTGTTAATCAACGTCCTTGACCATGGACATGGTTACTCGAATGGATTTGACTCTGCAGAGATTGTACTCTTTACCCACAGCCAACGGATTTCAGTAGTCACAAAGGACTAGTTCCGTTTACGGTATTTTAGAAGAAACACATCTAACCAGTACACACCCATTTCACATCCCGCTGCCAGGAATCACCCTAGACAATGTTCAAGAAAAACTCTAAGGCGGGGAGGCCAACACCTCGAATAGCATGGGATCAAATTTATATCACGCGCTCTAAGGGGTGCCCCCCTCTCGGTCCCAACCGGAAACACCCATGCCCCCTGACCGGATGACGGGCTTTAATCCAGGGCCATGGAACCCTCATTCCGGCCCCTCTATTTGGTGTGTACCTGGAAAGAGGTTTGCAACTTACAAAACCGCATTCTTTGCAGAAAACATGTGGTAGCACGAAAAGGGAACGAACGGGAACAAGACTCGATCCACGTCAACACTGGAGTTAAACAGTTGATATAGAACTGGCATGCTTCAACAATACCAGCTTGCAACCTATCATGCCACCACATGATCAGGTTGTCTCACCATCTTATGAACATATCAAGTTTCGAAGCTCACTTGCAGTTTGCTTTGCATGGAATATAACATTCAACAAATGCTTATATAAACATGCCATGAGAAAACCACTCAAGCAAACATGAAAAACACTCATCATATCAAAGGTTCAAACATGCTTGCCTGGTTCGGAGTAGCCGGAGTCTAGCTCGGCAAAGTTGGCGGCACCGTCACCTCCTTCGGTATCTACGTTATAAAGAAAAATCGGATACTAACATAAATACCGTGCGTGCATAAAAATTGTTCCAAATATTTTTCAAATAATTATGATAAAAAACTAGACAGAAAAATAAATATGACAGAAAAAGAATCAACTAAAAATCATCTTTTGTTTAAAAGTTATTAAGGTTTTAGTCCAGGGACTAATCTGTTATAAATTTTTTTTTATCCAGGGGCTATTTTGAATAAACAGAAAATGCTTCGGATCGAAATACGCCAAACCGAATGGAAAAACGTACTTTGCCCGAAGGCGTCTTCAGAAAACGGTTCGAAAGAAAACAGAGGAGAGGCTGACGAGGGGGTCCCGTATGTCAGGTTTGAAAATCCCACCGGCGGCAGAGGCGAACGATGATCGCCGGCGGCGATCGATGGCGAACCAGAGGAGGGCAAGGGTATGGTTGCACTCACGGGTTAGTTCCGCGTCGGTGGGTGGTGGAAGTAGGCGTCGGGGAGCACCACGTCGATGGCGGCTTCCACTCCGTCGGACGGCGGTTCGGGCGAGCACGGATTCGTCGGAGGAGAGCTGCCAACACCGAATTGAAGCTCAGGTTAGAAGAGGTGGTGGACTAGGAGGTTGCTGGCAAAGTTTGGGAAGCGGGGGCGCACTCACCAGAGAGGATTTTGCCGGAGCCCGAAGCGGATCGGGGCGGCCGGAGCTGGGGAAGAAGACCCTCCCGAAGCCCTCTGATGAGTGGGGCGTGGTTCTGAGGAGAGGTGGAGAGGTGCTGGGTCGATGGGTGGCTCGGGGCCTCTATTTATAGCCGGCCCGAGGCGGTTGCCGAAAGCGGGATTACTCCGGCGAGCAATTACGGTGAGGCAGAGGTTGGACGGGGGTTTTAGGCGACTGGGCAGCAGCGGATTGGTTCACCGGTTCCATATTTTCGCTAAGCTTGATCAGAGATGGATCATCACCGTGGCTTCGACGGAATTTGCTTCACGGGCACGTTGGCGGCAGATGGCGCGCTCTGAGCCTCCCAGTGCGTGGCGACGAGCAGCAGTATGTGCAGGGGGAAGGAGAAAGACACGCGGAGTCCTCACGACGCTTGGGCGGTGCCGGACGACGCAGCTTTGCATCGATGGCCTCTGACGACCGTGTCAGCCGATGATGGCGCCGCTGCCATGACCGTGGTGCGCAAGCCAGCGCACCACCGACACTCATGACCGGCCAAATGCCCGTGCGGCGAGGTGGATAAGAAGGAGAAGCGGTGAGCAACGAGCCAACACAAGCACTGGCGAGATTGACGCTGCCGACTGACGAAAACGACACTGTCACCTGAATTTTCTGAATTTTGACAGGAACAGTGCACGCCAGCTGTTCGACGAAATATTTGACGCACGTGGAAAATTTTTCTTGAGCTAAAACTTGGAGGGGTGGTCTCTTGATGCATCCAGAGACTACCTGAATTTTCTCAGAATTATTGGAAAAGGAAAAGAATGAATTTCACCAAAAATGGCAAATCTGGTCCAAACTTGCAGCAAGCAAATTTTGAAAAATTTGAACTGTGGACCAGCAGCTCTTGATGGATCTAGGTTGAGGGTACTAAGGAGTAGCTAGGGTAATTTATTTGGAACCAAAGCTCAAAGCAATCTGATACTTCCTTTGTAAACTTGAGGGGTCCAAAATAAATTACAGAAAAAGGTTTGAGGATAAAATCAATAGAAATAAAATCTAAAAGAGGTTGAAACTTGCTGGAATTGGATGCTTGGCTTGACCCAAAGTAGGGAGGAGGGTTCGAGAAGAAAATTTTGAAATGCAAGTCATGGTAAGAGGTTTGAATAGGGCATTCTTGAATGAGAAGGAATAAACCCCATTTCAAATAAATTCTTTTAGTGAGGAAAAGGACAAAACATCCAGAGAGTCTTTGTGTTGAACCAACCCATGTTGAAAAACTCTCAAGACCAGGATTCAAGAAAGGATCTCCACAAAAATTTGTCATTAAAAGTTTTGAGAAGGAGAATCTTTTAGAAAAATTTAAATAACCTCCTTCCAATCAAATAAAGAATTTGATAAAAATCAAAACCAAATTTTTTGGAGTGTTACAACATACAACTCAAACCAATCTAGATCATCAATCAACTCAAAAGACAAAAGAAATCTACTCAAAACATCATAGGATGGCAACACATCATTGGATCATAATATGTGGCATAAAGCACCATGTTCAAGTAGGCGATTACAGCGGGGTACGGGGGAGTGAACCGCTTACAAGATATGAGGAAGGTGATGTTGATGAAGACGATCAACGTGGCGATGGTTCCCCCGGCGGCACTCCGGCGCCACCGAGAGAGAGGGGGAGAGTCTCCTCCTTGTGCTTCCTCCTCCATGGCCTCCCCCCTAGATGGGGAGAGGTTCTCCCTCTGGTCCTTGGCCTCCATGGTGATGATGGCCCCCTCCAGCTTCCTCTTCCATGGCCTCCGGTGATGATGGCCCCCTCCGGTAGGGTGCCGGAGAGGGCCTAGATTGATTTTTTGTGGCTATAGCGGCTTGCGGCGGCAGAACTTCTGATCTAGGGTTCTTTTCGGAGGTTTGGGTATTTATAAGAATTTTTTGCGTCGGTCTCACGTCAAGGGGGTGCCCAAGGGGCCCACAAGCCGGGAGCTAGCGCCCTGGGGGGTAGAGCGTGCCCCCTGGCTTGTGGCCTCCTCGGTCACCTCCTGGTCCAGTTCTGGTGCTTCGGGGGTCTCTTTTGGTCCATAAGAAATCACCGTAAATTTTCAGCCCATTCGGAGAAATTTTATTTCTGCACAAAAAACGACACCACGGTAGTTCTGCTGAAAACAACGTCAGTCCGGGTTAGTTCTAATCAAATCATACCAAAACCATATAAAATTGTTGTAAACATGGCATGCATACTTCATAAATTATAGATACATTGGAGATGTATCAGCATCCCCAAGCTTAATTCCTGCTCGTCCTCGAGTAGGTAAATGATAAAAGAAATAATTTATGAAGTGTGAATGCTAGCATAGTGCATAAATTTGATCAATGATAGTTCCAAACACTTTTTCTAGCATCATTATATATCATAAACAGTAGCTCATCTCATAAAACTTCTCATGATCAAGTAGCAAGCTATTCACATGTTAAAGCATAGACCATAAAGTTTCTTGAAAACTAACAAACTATGTTTTCAGTCACCAAACAATTGCAATTCATCTTATTTTCAGGAAGGGTCTATGTAAGAGCTTTGATTTAGCAAATTCCACATACGCAACTATCATATAGTCTTCCATGATTGCTAACACTCAAAGCATATTTTTAGGACAAATAGCATCCATCGAACACAGAGAAAGATAGGGGCTTAATGTTTCGCCTCCCAACTTATTTATCATATAGATAATTGTCAACAATAATAATTCATGATCAAATATATTTGAATGGCCATATATGCTTGGATCTTTCCCCACCACATGATGCTTGCCAACTAAAGAATAATAGAGGTTGAAATAAGAAGGAATACTATTGACTCTTGCATAAAAGTAAATACATGAAAGTAAAAGATAGGCCCTTCGTAGAGGGAAGCAGAGGTTGTCATGCGCTTTTTATTTTTGGATGTGCAAACCCTTAATGCAAAGGAACGTCATGTTGTATTGCCCTTTGTGATAGCAACCTTTATTATGCAGTCTCGCTTTTGTTTCTTTATCATCACAAGTTCGTACATCGCTTATTTTCCCTTACAATAAAAGATCATACATATTTAGGAGCAATCTTTATTGCTTTTTGCACCGATGACAACTTACTTGAAGGATCTTATTCAATACATAGGTAGATATGGTGGATGCTTATGGCAAGAAACTGGGTTTAAGGATTTTGGATGCACAAGTAGTATCCCGACTTAGTAAAAAAATTTGGCTAGCAAAAGATCCTAAGCAAGCACCACATGTTGGAGGATCCATAACTATATAACTTCTATACAAATATACCCAAACATAACTCATTACGTTGTCTTCCTTGTCCAACTTCAACTAATTTTCTCAAGTTTGAAAATAATTAATGGGGCTCACAATCATAGAAGATGTCAAAGATAGTATATTTATATGTGAAATCTCTCTTCCTTCAATATTCTTTCATGAATTGTTCAGGTGACCAATGTTGTGTTTGCTAACTTTCAAAAAAAAATACCACCTATACTTCTTATATGCGAAGTCATTACTCCCCATGGGATAGGCATATGAAACATATATAATTTCAGATTTATGGTATTCAATTCATTCAACCATTTACTCATAGGATATAAGTAAAGCACGAGAGTAAATGACAAACTACTCCAAAAAGATATAAGTGAAGATCAATGAGTAGTCAAGTAGTTAAATAGCCATGTGAGGACTCTCTCTCATTCAACATTTCAGATCCAATGATTTTATTCAAACAACTAGTAAAATAAAAATACGCTCCAAGCAAAACACATATCATGTGACGAATAAAAATATAGCTCCAAGTAAGGTACACCGATAATTTTGAAGACAAAAGAGGGGATGCCTTTCGGGGCATCCACAAGCTTAGGCGCTTGAGTCTTCCTTGAATATTACCTTGGGATGCCTTGGGCATCTCCAAGCTTAGGGTCTTTCCACTCCTCATTCTTCTCAGATCGATATCTCACCCAAAACTTGAAAACTTCAATCACAAAAAACTTAACGGAACTTAGTGAGATAGGTTAGTACGATAAAACAAAGCATTCACTAAGGTACTATCAAGACAAGATTCATAATTGTTATCACACAAGGCCTAATGTACTCTATCATTTTCACAATTTATATTGACCAATATAAGCCATAGAAACTATAGAAACAAGCAAACTATGCATTGAAAACAGAATCTGTCAAAAATAGAATAATCTGTAATGATCTGACAAATGACCATATTTCTGCTACTCCAAAAATTCGGAAAAATTTGGACAACGTAGGAAATTTGTATATAAATCATGTGTAAAAATTTCTGATCAAAACACCTTCCAGTGAATTATAAAATTCTTGGAGTGAGCGCAAAAGTTTCTGTTTTTGCACAGAATCAAGTCAACTATCCTCCACACTATCCCAAAGGCTTTACTGAGCACTTTATTGAAAAAAAAACTATGAAACATGATTACTAAAGTAGCTTAATCATGTGAACACACAAAAATAGTAAGGATAAATATTAGGTTGTCTCTACACAAGAACTTTTCTTTAAAGCTTTTTAGCTAAGCAGTGATATTTTAATGATACTCTTCCAAGCCCAATTTCGATGATAATTTTATTCATACACTAAAATATATAAGTGAAGTTCATAGATAATTCTACAATTAATATATATTTACCAATATCCAAGCTCAAAATATATAAGTGAAGCACACGAAGCATTCTATAAAGCCATACTCAAAAGATTTAAGTGAAGCACAAAGAGTATTCTATAAAGCCATACTCAAAAGGTTTAAGTGAAGCGCATGAAGCATTATATAAATCAATGAAGGACTATCTCATACTAGCATGGTGCATAAAGGAAAAGAAAAAAATAAACACAAAAGACACATATCATGTGAACAAAAAAAACCCAAGGTATACCTATAATTGTTGAGGAATAAAGATGGGATGCCTTCCGGGGCATCCCCAAGCTTAGATGCTTGAGTATCCCTAAAATATTTACTTGGGGTGCCTTGGGCATCCCCAAGCTTGAACTCTTGCTTCTCCTTATTCTTCTCATATTGATAACTCCTCGATCTTCGAACACTTCATCCACACAAAACTTAACAAAACCCTTGTGAGAAACATTAGTATAATAAAGCAAATCACTACCTTTAGGTACTGTTGTAAACTCATTCCAATTTCATATTAGCATTATATCTACTATATTCCAACTTCACCATGGTTCATACCCCCCCGATACAATCCATAGATCCATCAAAATAAGCGAACAACACATAGAAAACAGAATCTGTCAAAAACAGGACAGTCTGTAGCAATCTGAACATTGAACATAATTATGTAACTCTAAAAATTCTGAAAAATTAGGACAAAATAAACAATTTTATAGAAGTACTATGTAAAAATTTCAGAAACTTTTGACGTTCCAGTAAAAAATGTAAATTCACGCACTACAACCAATGTTTCTGTTTTTGCACCGCACATAGCAAACAAGCAATCTAATCATCCTAAAGCCAAATCTTGGCACATTATTTTTATAAACAATGGATATATACAAGGGGATAATTATTTTTGAGAAACTTCCATGAAAATTTCTACATTGTTTCCATGAGCATGAACACAAGTGTTCAAGGTCGACCCTCACTTCTCCAATGCATAACCTTCCAATCACTTCTCTTTTTGAAAAAGTTTTTAGGCATAAGAGGCAAGTAGAATTTTTTGTATTTTGCATTATTTTAATTTTTTGTTTGTTTCACCCACAACTAAAGAAAACAAAAACAAAAAGGAAAACAAAATCTACTTAGTGAAGAAAGCAAACAAGCACACACGAGAATATCAACCCCACGCTATTGCTCCCCGGCAACGGCGCCAGAAAAGAGCTTGATAATCCCCAAGTGCAAGGAATCATCATAGCAATTTACAAAGATGGAAGTGATAAGTATGGAGTGTCGAACCCACAAGGAGCTAAAGGTAAGATCAATATTCTCTCAAGTCCTATCTACCACTGATACGACTCTACGTACACTGAACGTTTGCTTCCATCTAGAAACGAGAAATAAAACTACGTTGTGGGTATAAAGAGGATAGCTTTACATGATATCGGAGAATTAAAATATAAAAATAGGTGTTGTTAACATAAAGTTAGAATATATTACAAAAAGCGAGTGTGGAATAATGATGGATCGGTGTGCGGAATTATCGTAGGCAATTGTTAACAAGATCGGTAATCATTATTGCAGTTTTATATGAGGGAGAGGCATAAGCTAACATACTTTCTCTACTTGGATCATATGCACTTATGATTGGAACACTAGCAAGCATCCGCAACTACTAAAGATCATTAAGGTAAAACCCAACGATATCATTAAAGTATCAAGTCCTCTTTACTCCCATAGGCAAACAACCCCCTTACTCGGGTTTAAGCTTCTGTCACTCTAGCAATCCACTATAAGCGAATCATGAATATATTGCAAACCCTACAGCAGGAATCCCTCACGTGTGCGCGGCACGGAGGGCACCATAGGATAGCACCAAAATAAAACATACAACTCAAACCAATCTAGATCACCAATCAACCCAAAAGACAAAAGAAATCTACTCAAAACATCATAGGATGGCAACACATCATTGGATCATAATATGTGGCATAAAGCACCATGTTCAAGTAGGGGATTACAGCGGGGTGCAGGAGAGTGGACCGCTTAAAATAGATGAGGAAGGTGATGAAGAAGGTGATGTTGATGAAGGCGATCACCGCGGCGATGGTTCCCCAGGCAGCACTCCAGCGCCACCGAGAGAGAGGGGAAGAG
Source organism: Thinopyrum elongatum (assembly GCA_011799875.1). Taxonomy (NCBI): domain Eukaryota; kingdom Viridiplantae; phylum Streptophyta; class Magnoliopsida; order Poales; family Poaceae; genus Thinopyrum; species Thinopyrum elongatum. The sequence continues at coordinate 52,432,183 of CM022300.1, forward strand.
AGTCTCCCCCTTGTGCCTCCTCCTCGATGGCCTCCTCCTAGATGGGGAGAGGTTCTCCCTCTAGTCCTTGGCCTCCGTGGTGATGATGGCCCGCTCCGGCTTCCTCCTCCATGGCCTCCCCCTAGATGGGGAGAGGTTCTCCCTCTGGTCCTTGGCCTCCATGGTGATGATGCCCCCCCTTCGGCTAGATCCTCCAGGGCCTTCGGTGATGATGTCCCCCTCCAACAGGGTGTCGGAGAGGGCCTAGATTGATTTTTCATGGCTACAGAGGCTTGCAGCGGTGGAACTTTCAATCTAGGGTTCTTTTCGGAGGTTTGGGTATTTATAAGAATTTTTGGTGTCGGTCTCAAGTCAAGGGGGTGCCCGAGGGGCCCAAAAGCTGGGAGCTAGTGCCCTGGGGGGTAGGGCGCGCCCTTGGCTTGTGGCCTCCTCGGTCACCTCCTGGTCCAGCTCCGGTGCTTCAGGGGTCTCTTTTGGTCCATAAAAGATCACCGTAAATTTTCAGCCCATTCCGATAACTTTTATTTCTGCACAAAAAACGACACCACGGTAGTTCTGCTGAAAACAGCGTCAGTCCGGGTTAGTTCTAATAAAATCATACTAAAACCATATAAAATTGTTGTAAACATGGCATGAATACTTCATAAATTATAGATACGTTGGAGACGTATCAGCATCCCCAAGCTTAATTTATGCTCGTCCTCGAGTAGGTAAATGATAAAAGAAATAATTTATGAAGTGTGAATGCTAGCATAGTGCATAAATTTGATCAATGATAGTTCCAAACACTTTTTCTAGCATCATTATATATCATAAATAGTAGCTCATCTCATAAAACTTCTCATGATCAAGTAGCAAGCTATTCACATGTTAAAGCATAGATAATAAAGTTTCTTGAAAACTAACAAACTATGTTTTCAGTCACCAAACAATTGCAATTCATCTTATTTTCTAGAAGGGTCTATGTAAGAGCTTTGATTTAGCGAATTCCACATACTCAACTATCATATGGTCTTCCATGATTGCTAACACTCAAAGCATATTTTTAGAACAAATAGCATCCGTCGAGCACAGAGAAAGATAGGGGCTTAATGTTTCGCCTCCCAACTTATTTATCATATAGATAATTGTCAACAATAATAATTCATGATCAAATATATTTGAATGGCCATATATGCTTGGATCTTTCCCCACCACATGATGCTTGCCAACTAAAGAATAATAGAGGTTGAAATAAGAAGGAATACTATTGACTCTTGCATAAAAGTAAATACATGAAAGTAAAAGATAGGCCCTTCGCAGAGGGAAGCAGAGGTTGTCATGCGCTTTTTATTTTTGGATGTGCAAACCCTTAATGCAAAGGAACGTCACGTTGTATGTGATAGCAACCTTTATTATGCAGTCTGTCACTTTTATTTCTTTACCATCACAAGTTCGTACAATGCTTATTTTCCCTTACAATAAAAGATCATACATATTTAGGAGCAATTTTTATTGCTTTTTGCACCGATGACAACTTACTTGAATGATCTTATTCAATCCATAGGTAGATATGGTGGACGCTTATGGCAAGAAACTGGGTTTAAGGGTTTTGGATGCACAAGTAGTATCTCTACTTAGTACAAATTTTTGGCTAGCAAAAGATCCTAAGCAAGCACCACATGTTTGAGGATCCATAACAATATAACTTCTATACAAATATACCCAAACATAACACATTACGTTGTCTTCCTTGTCCAAGTTCAACTAATTTCCTCAAGTTTGAAAATAATTAATGGGGTTCACAATCATAGAAGATGTCCAAGATAGTATATTTATAAGTGAAATCTCTCTTCCTTCAATATTCTTTCATGAATTGTTCAGGTGACCAATGTTGTGTTTGCTAACTTTCAACAAAAATTACCACCTATACTTCTTATATGCGAAGTCATTACTCCCCATGGGATAGGCATATGAAACATATATAATTTCAGATTTATGGTATTCAATTCATTCAACCATTTACTCATAGGATATAAGTGAAGCACGAGAGTAAATGACTAACTACTCCAAAAAGATATAAGTGAAGATCAATGAGTAGTCAAGTAGTTAAATAGCCATGTGAGGACTCTCTCTCATTCAAGATTTTAGATCATAACACTTCCATTAAAATGCTTAAAGAAATTATCTTCCCGAGGTTTAGAGTCCCTAGATATTTAATGACTTATGGTGGTTCACACTTTATTCATAGTGCTTTCCGTAAAATGCTTGCTAAATATGATGTTAACTTGCATCACCCTATCATCCTCTATCTAGTGGTCAAGTAGAACTTAGCAATAGAGAAATAAAATTAATAATACAAAAAACTGTCAATAGGTCCGAAAGAATTGGTCTAAGAAACTGGATGATGCACTTTGGGCTTACAGAATAGCTTATAAAAATCCTATGGGTATGTCTCTATATGAAATGGTTTACGGAAAAGCTTGTTATTTGCCTCTTGAGTTAGAACATAAGGCATATTGGGCAATTAAATAACTCAATTATGATTTCAAACTTGCTGGTGAAAAGAGGTTATTTGATATTAGCTCACTAGATGAATGGAGAACCCAAGCTTATGAAAATGCCAAACTGTTCAAAGAAAAAGTTAAAATATGGTATGACAAAAGAATCCAAAAGCGGGAATTCAAGGTTGTGAATATGTTCTATTGTACAATTCTCGCTTTAGATTTTTTGCAGGAAAACTTCTCTCCAAATGGGAAGGACCATATATCATCGAAGAAGTTTATCGCTCTGGAGCTATGAAGATTAATAGTGCCGAAGGTACCAATCCGAAGGTGGTCAATGGACAAAGGATTAAACACTATATTTTAGGTACGCCTATTAATGTCGAAACTAACATTATCCAAACCATGACACCAGAGGAGCACATAAAAGAAACCTTCCAGAACACTCCAGAACCCTGAAAAGGAAGAGGTACGTGATATGGTAAGTAAACGGACTCCACAAAATCCACACAAATATTTTCTGTCAGTTTTGGAATATTAGAAAAAAATAGAAAAATAAGAAACAACCGGGAAGGCAACCCAGGTGCCCACAAGGCACCAGGGTGCGCCTGCCCCACTAGGCGCACCCTGGTGGGTAGTGGGCCCCTCGGGCACCTTCCCGACTCCGTTTTCCTTCCGTATACTTGTTTCCCAAGATAAACAAATCTTTATATATACTCCTGGACGATTTGACCTCCGTATCACGGAGAAACCCTCTGTTCTTGTTTCGTGTTGATTTTTCATCAGATCTATCAAGCCAGACATCATGTCTTCGCCCTCCTCCAACAATGTAGAAGACGATGCTTGGTTGCCACAAGTGGAGTTGAGGGGAGAAGGAATTGAGGAGGTTGCCATGGAAGAGGATGAAGGGAACTCTCTTGGAGTCCACCCTCCGGCTTTCGAGAGGGGCACATTGGCTGGCATCTCCACCCTTCCTAATCCCCATCAAGCCATGAGATCAACAACCGATCAAGAGAGCCCTGAAGTGCAAGAAGGACTCCCTTCAAGGAGGCCTTTACACAAGTTACATCGAAATAATTTTCACAATTTGATTCACAACTATGGGTTCGAAAATACTCCTCATGTGCACATACCGTCCAATTGGGACATATCTCGTCCAAGAGAAAGTGATGCCGGAACAAACTCTTGGGGTCCAGAGAATAAACATATCATGGCTGAAGTGAAGAAGAACACTGAGTTGCTTCATCGAGCCCTCCGAGAGATTCAAAGTTTAAAGGAGACACTCATGGATATGTTGGAGAACAAGCTTACTACCTCATCACCATCATCATCACCAAAGAAGGAGACTTGAGCACACGGGTATGGGCACTCCCCTTGGCTTGTGCCAACCTTGGGGGAGATGCCCCGATATCGTATAACCATCACTTTTATTATCCCTACCTATCTTAGTTCGATCCTTAGCTATTTCATGATTTAGTGGAATAAAAGTTTAGTATGATCTATTTTCGAGTGCTACTTTCGTGATCTATCTATCTATGTAATCGAGTGAGAGTTATATAATAAAGTTAAGTTTGAGCTTTTGCTTCTTTTCTTTTATGTTCCAATCAAAATAAAAGAAAATAATGAAAAAGATCATATGCTAATCTTATGGTAAGTAGTGACATCACATAAGAAAAAGTATAAGTGGTAAAGTTTATTGAAAGTTGACAAACATAGCATTGGTCAATGATGCAACTAATGAAAGAATTAATAAGGGAAGAGAAGATTCACATGCAAATATACTATCTTGGGCATCTTTTATGATTGTGAGCCCCCATTAAATATTTTATGCCAAATTGTTGACGTTGGACAAGGAAGACAACGTAATGATTTATGTTTGTTCATATTCACATAGAAGTTATATTGTCATAGATCCTTAAACATGTGGTGCTTGCCCAATATCTTTGCTGGCCAAAAATCCACACTAAGTAGAGATACTACTTGTGCATCCAAAACCCTTAAATCCAAACTCATATTTTTGAGAGTCCACCATACCTACCTATGGATTGAGTAAGATCCTTCAAGTAAGTTGTCATCGGTGCAAAAAGGCAATAAAAATTGCTCCTAAATGTGTTTGATCTTTTAGTGAAAGGGAAAATAAGCGTTGTACGAACTTGTGATGGCAAAGTAATAAAAGCGACGGACTGCATAATAAAGGTTGCTATCATAAGGGGCAATATAACGTGACGTTATTTTGCATTAAGGGATTGTGCATATAAAACCAAAAAGCGCATGACAACCTCTGCTTCCCTCTGCGAAGGGCCTATCTTTTACTTTTATGCAAGAGTCAAAGCATTTTCCTCTATTCCATTTTATTTTTCTTTGGCAAGCATCATGTGGTGGGGAAAGATCTAGGCACATATATCCAGTTGGATATGAGTGAGCATGAGTTATTATTGTTGACATCACCCTTGAGGTGAATAACTTGGGAGGCGGAACTATAAGCCCCTATCTTTCTATGTGTCTGGTTGAAACTTTTTGCTCATATATATGTTGTGAGTGTTAGCAATCATAGAAGATTAAATGATGGTTGAGTATGTGGACTTGCCAAAAGGCTCCGATACGAGACCCTTCCTGAAAATATGATGAATTGTAGTTGCAAAGTTGACTGAGAACATAGTTTGTTGGTTTTCAATAAAGTTTATGCTTCTTACTTTGATGTTGTGATGAATTGTTACTTGTTCATGAGAAGCTATATGATAAAGTTTGTTGCTATTATAATAATAAGCATGATGCTACTATGTCCGTACTTTGTTTTTATCGACACCTCTCTCTCTAAATATGTGGTCATGATTTTCGATATCGGCTTTCGCTTGAGGACAAGCGAGGTCTAAGCTTGGGGGAGTTGATACGTCCATTTTGCATCATGTTTTCCTACTGTTATTTATAGTGTTTTTATGCTTTAGAACACTTTATGGAGTAATTCTAATGCCTTTTGTCTCATAATATGCAAGGTTTACACAAAGAGGGAGAATGCCGGCAGATGGAATTCTGGACCTAAAAAAGCTATGTCAGAGATACCTATTCTGCACATCTTCAAATGAGCTGAAACTTTACGGAGAATTATTTTGGAATAAATAAAAAATACTGGAGAAAAGAACTACCAGAGGGGTGATAACCCACAAGTATAGCGGATCGCAATAGTTTTTGAGGGTAGAGTATTCAACCCAAATTTATTGATTCGACACAAGGGGAGCCAAAGAATATTCACGAGTATTAGCAGTTGAGTTGTCAATTCAACCACACCTGAAAGACATAATATCTGCATAAAAGTACTTAGTAGCAAAGTAGTATGGAAGTAACGGTAATGGTGGCAAAAGTAACAGTAGCAGTTTTGTAGTGATTGTAACAGCAGTAGCAACGACAGTAACTTAGCAAAGATCAATATGTGAAAAGCTCGTAAGCATTGGATCGGCAATGATAATTGTGTTGGATAATATTCATCATGTAGCAGTTAAAATCTAGGGTGACACAGAACTAGCTCCAATTCATCAATATAATGTAGGCATGTATTCCGCATATAGTCATACATGATACATGCTTATGGAAAAGAACTTGCATGACTTCTTTTGTCCTACCCTCCCGTGGCAGCGGGGTCCTAATGGAAACTAAGGGATATTAAGGCCTCCTTTTAATAGAGAACCGGAACAAAGCATTAGGACTTAGTGAATACATGAACTCGTCAAACTACGGTAATCACCGGAAAGAATCCCAATTATTGTCACCTTGGGGTATGTGGATCATAACTCGTAATAGGAGTCTACAACTTGCAAGGTAGGATCAAGAACACAAATATATTCATGAAAACATAATATGTTCAAATCTGAAATCATGGCACTCGGGCCCTAGTGACAAGCATTAAGCATAGCAAAGTCATAGCAACATCAATCTCAGAACATAGTGGATACTAGAGATCAAACCCTAACAAAACTAACTCGATTACATGATAAATCTCATCCAACCCATCACCGTCCAGCAAGCCTACGATGGAATTACTCACTCCTGGCGATGAGCATCATGAAATTGGTGATGGAGGAAGGTTGGTGATGATGATGGTAATGAATCCCCCTCTCCAGAGCCCAGAACGGACTCCAGATCAGCCCTCCCGATGAAGAACAGGAGGCGGCGGCGGCTTCGTATCGTAAAACATGATGAATCCTTCTCTCTGATGTTTTCTCCCTGAATAGGTACTTATAGAGTTGGAGTTAGGGTTGGAGGAGGTCCAGGGGGCCCATAAGCCTGTAGGGCGCGCCCCCAGGGCTTGTGGCCTCTGGGTGGCCTCCTCTGGTTACTTCTTGCGCCAGTATTTTTTATATATTCCACAAAAATTCTCTGTAAATTTTCAGGTCAATCCGAGAACTTTGATTTCTGCACAAAAACAACACCATGGAAATTCTGCTGAAAACAACATCAGTTCGGGTTAGTTCCATTTAAATCATGCAAATTAGAGTCCAAAACAAGGGCAAAAGAGTTTGGAAAAGTAGATACGATGGAGACGTATCAACTCCCCCAAGCTTAACCCATTGCTTGTCCTCAAGCAATTCAGTTGACAAACTGAAAGTGCTAAAGAAAAACTTTTACAAACTCTGTTTGATCTTGTTGTTGCAAATATGTATAGCCAATATTCAGGTTTTCAACAAAGATTATGAACTAACCATATTCCCAATAACATTTAGGTCTCACATTTACTCATATCAATAGCATAATCAACTAGCGAGTAATAATAAGATATCTCTCGGATGACAACACTTTTTCAAAACAATCATGATAGAATATGATATAATGGTATCTCGCTAGCCCTTTCTGAGACCGCAAAACATAAATGCAGAGCACCTCTGAAGACCAAGGACTAACTGGACATTGTAATTCATGTCAAAGGAGATCGAGTCATAGTCATACTTAACATCAATTAATAACAATGCATATAAATGACAGTGGTGCTCTCTAACTGGTGCTTTTTATAAGAAGATGATGACTCAATAATAAAAGTAAATAGATAGGCCCTTCACAGAGGGAAGCAGGGATTTCCAGAGGTGCCAGAGCTCGAAGCTTTTAAAACAGAGATGAATATAATTTTGAGCGGTATGCTTTCATTGTCAACATAACAACCAAGAGATTTCACTATCTTCCATGCTAGATACATTATAGGTGGTTCCCAAATAGAATGGTAAAGTTTTTACTCCCCCTCCGCCAACAATCACACTCCACGGGTACCGTCCATACCAACAACAGTCCTGGGGGAGTTTTGTTTCATTGTTATATTTTGATTTGATTTTGAGCATGGAACTGGGAATCCCGATTACCAGCCACTTTCTCGTGAATGATAAGTGAATAAACACTCATAGTGAGAATAACCCACTCTAACATCCCCAGGTTACCCCACTCTGGTTAAGCTACTTAACCTGCCATGTCATCATGATCACTCTAATAAAATTTCATTAGAAAATATTTCAACTTCAAATTCAAATTACAAATGGGAGTCAAATAAATATTTCTTCAAATGGCAAAACTAAAATGTCCATAATGCTGTAAATAATCCTAAGGTAAATATAGAATTGAAACCAACTTGAGATAAATTCCCAGAATGCCCCTGGACATTTACAACAGTAGTCCAGCAGCATTTAAATTTGTCTTTTCAATTCCTAATAATACCTAACCTATTCCTTTTGCCTCCAAAATAATTGTGGCACTGCCTAAAATTGTGTTGGATTTATTGGGTCTAGTTCCATATTTTCCCAACACCAATTGGATGCCCAATTAATTACTTTTCCCTCTCTGGTAATAAATAAAAACAGAAAACAGAAAAAGGGGAAGTGGCAGAACACTTACCTGGTAATGGGCCGAGCCCAGCCCAACTACCCTCCTCGCCTCGCTGTCGTCTCCCCTGTGGACGACCGCGCCCGCGCCGGTCGCCGCGCGACACCGCGACGGGGAGCAGGGACGCGAGGGGATAAGGCCGCGCCGAGCCGTTCCCCCTGGCCACCTCCTCCATTCGCCCACTCTCCTCCTTCCTCCTCGTCTCTCTCCGCTCGGATCTGAGCGCAACCGAGTTCCACCACCGCTGTGCTCCTGTCGTCTCCATGGCCACCGGCGTCGTCCTGACCCACTGTGCTGTCCGGGAGGTGCACCGGCCACTCCCTCTTCTTCCTTGACCACCAGCTGGAGACGAGGGGCTCTGCATCGCCGGTGCACCGTCATCATCTACCTCGGGTCGCCACCGCCCGAGCTGTCGATCTGCTCGCCCCTGCGCTCCGAGACCTCGACGGGCCTTTCATGCGCCCCTCGGTGAGCAGTCTCGTCGATCACTTCACCCCTTGCTCTCTCTCTCTGTAGCGTAGTTGCCGTCCCCGACGAGCTCTGTATCCACCGCCGCCTGTGCTCATTGCCAGCACCGCTCCGGCGACCAAACGGCCTTGCACGCGTGTCAGTTTGCTTCAACGCACCGAGTAGGCCTCGCCTAGCCCTTTTTCCCCCTCGCATGCACGCTGCAACACCAAAACCAAGCTCAACCGAACTCTGGCGCCGCCTCTCGCCGACGTTGGGCTCGCCCCCGACCACCTCCACCCCTGCCATGGCTCCCAACCGACGCGGTGCTCGACGCCCGTTCGAATGCGACCGGAACCACACAAAACGGAGCACCATAGCGAATTTCCGGCAGACTCCGGCGAAGTTCCGGCCATCGTCGCCGCTTTCAGCCTCACTGGCGCCGGTGTCCGACGTGGCCACCTGGGGCCCAACCTCAGCGTCACTGACCCGTGGGCCCCTGGGGCCCGGCCGGCCTGTTGACCGGTCAGCTCTGCTGACTGGACCGGCCCAGCAGCTGGCATGTGGACCCCACCTCCACTTAATTAACCTAACTAATTAAACTAATTTAATTAACTTAATAAGTCACTGACATAGGGCCCCACCGTTAATTAAACCCAATTAAATAGGTTAATTAACCTCTGTGTCAATGACACCTGGGCCCCACCATCACTGTTCACTCTTTGACCTGGTCAATGTTGACAGCTGAGTCATCAGTTGACTGGCCCCACATGTCATTGACTGTGGCTGGCTGAGTCTGTGTAATAAAAGTATTTCACTGTTATAATTCGAATTTAATAATTAATTAAACCCAGAAATTCCAGAAAATCTATAAATCTATCAAAATTAATAACTTTTAAACCGTAGCTCAGATCGGAAAAGTTAAAACATGAAAGTTGCTCAGAACGACGAGACGAGTCTGATTGTGTCGTCTGTTTCGATGCTGGAACCCCCTACGTAGGAGAACTCGTAACCCCGAGCCCGAATCCGACAGATGAATAGTGCACACACCCCGGTTATTAAATCCCAGAATAATCCTAAACATGATTAAAGTGACTTAGATGCATATTTAGGCAACCTGCACTGCATCGTAGCATCGCACGCACTGTGTTGCATCTGATTGCATTATATTTACTTGTTTCCTCCCCCTCTTCTCTTTCGGTAGACCCCGACGTTGCCGTAGCTCCTGAGGCAGACGCCGCTCCGGAGTACGACTACGTCCCTGACGACCCTGCCCTTGCCGTCGAGCAGACAGGCAAGCACCCCCATTTTGAACATGCCTATATCGCCTATTCTCTTCTCTCTTATGCTTGCATTAGAACTACTACTGCTACTGTTTTCTTATATCTGCTGCATAGCCTGATTATTGTAACCTGCCTTGCTACCTTGCTGGTTATCCTAGACTGTTTACAATAGGCTGGGTAGAGACCCGACAGAGACCCCCACTTGATCCCGACTGCTCCGCTAGATATCTGAAGACCCGATCATCGGGATTGAAGACCAGACACTGGCACCGCACATCACTTCCCCCTTTAGTTGCCGACACTACTGGGTTACCGTCGAGTGCCGAGGGTGATACCTCATTAGCACTTCTGATGATAACCTTGTAGGTTAGTTAATCGGTCGTGGTAAGCGAGGGTGATTCCTCCTACACCACCCCCGATAACAGCATCATCGCGCAACGCTTCAAGTGTGGACCTCGAGGGTGATTCCTCCTTCGTTTACCTTGACTATAACATCAGGTGGGATCCCATCGAGGGTGATTCCTCAGGGTTCCCTTGGTGTCAGACACACCGATACAGTTGCTGATTTGACTTGCACTAAACCATGTTACTAAAGACGGGTCGGCCCTGAGGGGTACCCGCGCGAGCATGAATGCGAAGTGATGTAGAGTCGGGTTGACCTGAGAGGTGCCCGCGAGATAACTATGAGGCGTGGCCGGGCATTCTTAGCCCTTGCCGCAAGTTCTCGAGACGGGGCGACGGGGTCACATCGATCGTGAGTCTCTGCTCGTTTTCGCGCGCTCCTAAACCACTAAACGGTTTGGATATTTGATCCGAGGGGCCTCTGGCCTGATAGCACTAACCATCACGTGGGCATAGTATGGGCGTTCTGCGTCGTATACTTCAGCCGAAACTTAATAGACGTCAGCAACTGAGCGGCACACGCTGGGTGGGACTGGGAACGCAACCGCGCTTGTATTAAGGGGTTGCTAGGTCTGCTCACCGGCGGTGTACGCAACGTGCAGGAGCGTCTGGGGCAATGGCCCAAGACCCCTGGGGGCATAGGTTAGTCCGGCGTGCTGACCTCTCTGTTAAGTATTTGGTCGGGTTGCGGCGTGTTGCTTAGCCGAGGCCGGGCATGACCCAGAAAAGTGTGTCCGGCCGGAGTTAAGCGAGCGTGGTGGGTAAGTTGGTGCACCCCTGCAGGGAAGAAACTTCTATCGATAGCCTGTCCTATGGTAATGGACACTCGGAGTTGTATCCCGATCGGTACAACTAGAACATGACATGAGATGAGAACTGGATAGTACGGCTCTGGGATTGCTTTCTCGCAGGGAGTCGAGGAAGAATCTCTGGCCGAGGTTGAGGACTTTACTACTATACTTTACATTATGTTATTCTGCTCTCTTCTAATGCTGCGAGACCGTTGAAGATGCTAGTCTTCGATAGGACTAGGCTTTCCCCCTCTATTCTGGCATTTCTGCAGCCCAGTCCACATATACAGCCCCCTTTGAAAATGTTGCATATGTAGTGTAGATCCTTGCTTGCTGAGTACTTTGGATGAGTACTCACGTTTGCTTTACTTTCTTTTTCCCCCATATCCACTTGATGCCACCAGACGATGGAGCCCCTGAGCCAGATGCCCCCGTCGACGACCAGTATTACTACCCGCCTGGCGAGTACTACTACTACGAGGAGCCGTCTGACGACCAGGAGTAGGATCGGAGGGTCCAGGGCAGGAGGCCTACGCCTTTCGATCGTAGTTTTATTTTGCTCCGCCTCTGTGAAGGCCTATCTCTCTCTCTGTTCTGTAATATATCTGTACCCAGATATCTGACACTTTCGCTGACACTTGTATGCCATCGAGCTATGTATTCGAGCCCTCGAGGCCCTGGCTTGTAATATTAAGCTTGTATGAATTTATTTATGTCTTAGAGTTGTGTTGTGATATCTTCAAGTGAGTCCTTAGGCTTGATCGTGTGCATTTGCGTGTATGGTTAGTGCACGATGAAGCCGGGGTCGTCACAGGTTGGTATCAGAGCCGACTGCCTCTAGGAGTCCCCCTTTCCAACTCTTTGGCCGAAGTTGAGTCTAGTGGTCAAAAACTGTTTTACTAACTTGGCTGTGTGGCTTACGGGCCCACGTCGCCAACTGGGTGGTATTAGGATCTTTTACTCCTCGATCTTTACTCTGGGAACTCTAATCTCTCTTCTATTTGGGTTCAATAAATTACTAACACTGACATTAGGTTCTCGTAACCACTTCCTCCCGGAGAGCCCCGACATTACTGATGATCGCTTGCTTCATCAGAAGACTCCGAAGATACTCCTCGAAGTTCCCGAGACCCTTGTGCCCACTGTCTTTGCAGTTCTGGACCACCGACAAACCCCCCATGGACAACTAACCATTCTTGTCGTTTGTCTCTTCATACCTAGTCGCTCACTTATGTGCGAGATACCCCGAATTACTCCTCATTAATCTGGGAATCCTTTGAGCCTACTGCCGTGCAGCTTCTTTCGCACTGCGGTTAATTCCTCACATTATCGGGGATTCGTTCATCCCCAGTTGTTCATATGCCTCACAAAATTCTTTGAAGTGCAATTCGATCTTCCAAAGATCCTCTGCAGCCTATCGCTCTTGAATATCCTTGCCGACCTGAGTTGTGGTTAAATCCTTATGTCTGGCTATATTCACTGGTATCCTTTGACACCCCCATTTTGGTCTTATTGATTCAACATGAGTGCGAATGCTCGAAATCATCAGTCGATTCCTAGAACTCGTCCTTCCGGCTCAGTCATCATTCTGGATATGAGCTGGATCTCGGCCAATCAAGCATTGAATGATTGTCCGGTTAAGCTTAAACCATTTGCTAGTCCCTCTGCTCAGGTGAACTAATTGCCACTCCTGGCTTTGGAAATCATGAACCCTCTGAATTTTATACTTGGGTTGTCCAAGTGCTTCCTTAATTTGATGTGCTTGCCCCCGTCCTTCCTCAGGAGGACTCTCAGGTGGGACCAGTTATTAAAACTTTACCCCGTTAGTTCTCACGGATCACTTGATTCCTTTTGTGGACCCTTATTCGACCGATTCTTCCCTATTCTAAGAACTTTATCGGTTCCTTCCTAGTGCATTCCTTCTCCTTATTGACTTGGGACTGACTACTGACCAGGACATGTCCCGTAACCATGGATGGAGATCTCTGCAAGACGGAACACTAAAGTGGTCCATCTAGTTTTATTCAACCTACTCATCTTTTGGTCAGAGCTTTTGCTTCAGATCCTTCGTTTCTAAACCATAACTCCTTTGTACTTAAACGTCTGATTATTTCGATGTTTCTATACTCTGATGCCCTTACATTCTTTCTTCTTCTGTTTGAGTACCGCTACTCACGTCAGATCCTTTGACGTTTGCCTGCTCTTTTGTGGGATTAATATCCGGCAGTATCCTTCACACTCGAACATCTTGTGAGCTCTCTCCTTGGTACTTAATACCTCCGGTAAATTGTATCATTTGATTTGACTTCGACACTTTGCTTTCAAACTCTTATCCCTTACTTTGGTTGTTGGTTGTATGGATTCGTAAAATGTCCCGAAGGGTTGAACCTATGCTTTCCCTAATCCGTGTGAACTCGAAAGTTATGCGAGTCATACTCTTCTGGTGATTCACCAGATAAATTTTCAGCACTACAATTTCTTCGAAAGCGAGAAATGGCTGAAAGGTTATGCATTGAAGAAGTGGGAGTCGACCTTGAACTTTGTGTTCATGCCCATGGATCCGGTGTAGAACTTATCATGGAAGCTGCTCGTAAAAAAAATTATTTCCTTGGTACAAGTTCATCTTGAATCTACGAATTGATCCTTTGCAATCGTGGTTCCCACCATATTTCCTTCTTGATTCCATTTCCCGGACAAGTTAAAAGCACTTGTCTTCTGCAAATCAATATGCCTGTCCAACCTCTATACTGAACTACCTCGAGTATTACCCCCTCTACTATCTCGGGGATATCATCCTATTGTATTAAGTCCTATAAATTTTTCGATGGAGTGATACCTTTCCCTGTCTTAGTCACTCCACGGGTTCTGGGTTGTCGTCAATCGAGACCACCAAACAATGAATTGATTCCGCTCAGTGATTCAATACCCCTAGTACTTGCTGCTGGGAAATTTACTACTCCATCATGCCATACCTAGCATGATCGGCTATATCTTCATCACGCCAACTTTTAACTGTGCTACCTGGTCCTTAGGCCCGGAGCAACTTCCGACGACGAGCTAAGCTTACGTCGATCTTCCTCATCTTGTCATTTCACCCTGAACAACAAGCTTGATTTCGAGCTTGTGTCTGAACCATGGTTCCAATAACCTTTCGTTGCATCATTCCTTTTGCTTGATGTCGTGCTGCTCGATGGCATCTTCATGGAGTCCCTCGACAAAATTTGTCGTGATCACCGTCAACACTTTGGCTTCTTCAGAGATGTCAACTGAATTCATGGCTAGAAATACCACCCCTGCCCCTCGATGATTTGTGATATCATCGATGACATCATGACTTTCTGCCAACACAGACCTGGTTGTGCTTGGTTAATCCTTACGTTCTGAGATATTCTTGGAATTGTTTCTCGGTATCTCTTGAGATCTTCGAACCCAATCTTTACTTGACACCATATCATTTCTGCGTCGAAGCATGACTGTGGTATTCCGAACACCAACATGAACATTGGAAGCACATTGCCAAATATTTCTCGATCAATTATCCAAACACCGTTGTATGGGTAATATCATGATTCTCCCCTCGCCCCTTTGTCTAAATACTTTTGAACTTGCTGTCCTATCATGTACATCATGCTTCGCTTTTCCTTGGGAAAGATGTACTCCCAATCCTGGTGTGCAAACACATTTTTCCTTTCCATTGTTCTGTTTAATCTGATACTCACATTTCCTTTTCATCGTTTTGTTTAACCTACCTGTGATCTATATGAAGTAAGCAGGAATAATTCCCTGCTTATGTAAACACCTCGGTGCACACCCTTGTCAGTGAGACCCTGTTACTATTGTTGATGACAATCCGGTAACCACCGATGGACGAGAACTTTGCCTATTGGTCTGCCTCGTTTAACGAGCAGGAAAATGGTTCTCTTCGTCCCTCGCCCTTGGTACCGACGATGTTGACGACATAGCTGACAAGATATCTTCTGACATACCTTGTTGATGTGACCGGTAAAATGTCACCGTTTCCACTACTTTTGATCGACACCCCTCCACAGTTCCACAGGATCGGAACCTGACTCTTCCATACAACGTTGATTCCGAATATTCCTATGATAATGACTTTATGTCTTATCACGAGCCACCCCTTGAGAGATGATCTACTCCCGGTACTCTGAACCACTGTTCACACTTCGTTCAGGTATCGATCGAATATCCATTCGCTTGATACTTCTTATCGTACCTTCATACTTTGCTATGGATGTTTTTCTAAGTTTCAACTCGAGAGATAATTCTGCCATGTTCCCTGAATTGTTCATCAGAGAATCGACCCTACGAGGGTCAGATCTCCCGAAGTTACTCTTTACTTCCCTACTTAAATCTCGGGACAAGATTTCTTGTAGTGGAGGAGACTTGTAACATCCCCAGGTTACCCCACTCTGGTTAAGCTACTTAACCTGCCATGTCATCATGATCACTATAATAAAATTTCATTAGAAAATATTTCAACTTCAAATTCAAATTACAAATGGGAGTCAAATAAATATTTCTTCAAATGGCAAAACTAAAATGTCCATAATGCTGCAAATAATCCTAAGGTAAATATAGAATTGGAACCAACTTCAGATAAATTGCCAGAATGCCCCTGGACATTTACAACAGTAGTCCAGCAGCATTTAAATTTGTCTTTTCAATTCCTAATAATACCTAACCTATTCCTTTTGCCTCCAAAATAATTGTGGCACTGCCTAAAATTGTGTTGGATTTATTGGGTCTAGTTCCATATTTTCCCAACACCAATTGGATGCCCAATTAATTACTTTTCCCTCTCTGGTAATAAATAAAAACAGAAAACAGAAAAAGGGGAAGTGGCAGAACACTTACCTGGTAATGGGCCGAGCCCAGCCCAACTACCCTCCTCGCCTCGCTGTCGTCTCCCCTGTGGACGACCGCGCCCGCGCCGGTCGGCGCGCGACACCGCGACGGGGAGCAGGGACGCGAGGGGATAAGGCCGCGCCGAGCCGTTCCCCCTGGCCACCTCCTCCATTTGCCCACTCTCCTCCTTCCTCCTTGTCTCTCTCCGCTCGGATCTGAGCGCAACCGAGTTCCACCACCGCCGTGCTCCTGTCGTCTCCATGGCCACCGGCGTCGTCCTGACCCACTGTGTTGTCCGGGAGGTGCACCGGCCACTCCCTCTTCTTCCTTGACCACCAGCTGGAGACGAGGGGCTCTGCATCACCGGTGCGCCGTCATCATCTACCTCGGGTCGCCGCCGCCCCGAGCTGTCGATCTACTCGCCCCTGCGCTCCGAGACCTCGATGGGCCTTTCATGCGCCCCTCGGTGAGCAGCCTCGTCGATCACTTCACCCCTTGCTCTCTCTCCGTAGCGTAGTTGCCGTCCCCGACGAGCTCTGTATCCACCGCCGCCTGTGCTCGTCGCCGGCGCCGCTCCGGCGACCAAACGGCCTTGCACGTGTGTCCGTTCGCTTCAACGCACCGAGTAGGCCTCGCCTAGCCCTTTTTCCGCCTCGCACACACGCTGCAACGCCAAAACCGAGCTCAACCGAACTCCGGCGCCGCCTCTTGCCGACGTTGGGCTCGCCCCCGACCACCTCCACCCTGCCATGGCTCCCAATCGACGCGGTGCTCGACGCCCGTTCGAATGCGACCGGAACCACACAAAACGGAGCACCATAGCGAATTTCCGGCAGACTCCGGCGAAGTTCCGGCCATCATCGCCGCTTTCAGCCTCACCGGCGCCAGCGTCCGACGTGGCCACCTGGGGCCCAACCTCAGCGTCACTGACCCGTGGGCCCCAAGGGCCCGGCCGGCCTGTTGACCGGTCAGCTCTGCTGATTGGACCGGCCCAGCAGCTGGCGTGTGGACCCCACCTCCACTTAATTAACCTAACTAATTTAATTAACTTAATAAGTCACTGACATAGGGCCCCACCGTTAATTAAACCCAATTAAATAGGTTAATTAACCTCTGTGTCAATGACACCTGGGCCCCACCATCATTGTTCACTCTTTGACCTGGTCAATGTTGACTGCTGAGTCAGCAGTTGACTGGCCCCACATGTCATTGACTGTGGCTGGATGAGTCTGTGTAATAAAAGTATTTCACTGTTATAATTCGAATTTAATAATTAATTAAACCCAGAAATTCCAGAAAATCAATAAATTTATAAAAATTAATAACTTTTAAACCGTAGCTCAGATCGGAAAAGTTAAAACATGAAAGTTGCTCAGAACAACGAGACAAGTCTAATCGTGTCGTCTGTTTCGATGCCGGAACCCCCTACGTAGGAGAACTCGTAACCCCGAGCCCGAATCCGGTAGATGAATAGTGCACACACCCCAGTTATTAAATCCCAGAATAATCCTAAACATGATTAAAGTGACTTAGATGCATATTTAGGCAACCTGCACTGCATCGTAGCATCGCACGCACTGTGTTGCATGTGATTGCATTATATTTACTTGTTTTCTCCCCCTCTTCTCTTTCGGTAGACCCCGACGTTGCCGTAGCTCCTGAGGCAGACGCCGCTCCGGAGTACGACTACGTCCCCGACGACCCTGCCCTTGCCGTCGAGCAGACAGGCAAGCACCCCCATTTTGAACATGCCTATATCGCCTATTCTCTTCTCTCTTATGCTTGCATTAGAACTGCTACTGCTACTGTTTTCCTATATCTGCTGCATAGCCTGATTATTGTAACCTGCCTTGCTACCTTGTTGGTTATCCTAGACTGTTTAGAATAGGCTGGGTAGAGACCCGACAGATACCCCCACTTGATCCCGACTGCTCCGCTGGATATCTGAAGACCCGATCATCGGGATTGAAGACCAGACACTGGCACCGCACATCACTTCCCCCTTTAGTTGCCGACACTACTGGGTTACCGTCGAGTGCCGAGGGTGATACCTCGTTAGCACTTCTGATGATAACCTTGTAGGTTAGTTAATCGGTCGTGGTAAGCGAGGGTGATTCCTCCTACACCACCCCCGATAACAGCATCGTCGCGCAACGCTTCAAGTGTGGACCTCGAGGGTGATTCCTCCTTCGTTCACCTTGACTATAACATCAGGTGGGATCCCATCGAGGGTGATTCCTCAGGGTTCCCTTGGTGTTAGACACACAGATACAGTTGCTGATTTGACTTGCACTAAACCATGTTACTAAAGACGGGTCGGCCCTGAGGGGTACCCGCGCGAGCATGAATGCGAAGTGATGTGGAGTCGGGTTGACCTGAGAGGTGCCCGCGAGATAACTACAAGGCGTGGCCGGGCATTCTTAGCCCTTGCCGCAAGTTCTCGAGACGGGGCGACGGGGTCACATCGATCATGAGTCTCTGCTCGTTTCCACGCGCTCCTAAACCACTAAACGGTTTGGATATTTGATCCGAGGGGCCTCTGGCCTGATAGCACTAACCATCACGTGGGCATAGTATGGGCGTTCTGCGTCGTATACTTCAGCCGAAACTTAATAGATGTCAGCAACTGAGCAGCACACGCTGGGTTGGACTGGGAATGCAACCGCGCTTGTATTAAGGGGTTGCTAGGTCTGCTCACCAGTGGTGTACGCAACGTGTAGGAGCGTCCGGGGCGATGGCCCAAGACCCCTGGGGGCATAGGTTAGTCCGGCGTGCTGACCTCTTTGTTAAGTATTTGGTCGGGTTGCGGTGTGTTGCTTAGCCGAGGCCGGGCATGACCCAGAAAAGTGTGTCCGGCCGGAGTTAAGCGAGCGTGGTGGGTAAGTTGGTGCACCCCTGCAGGGAAGAAACTTCTTTCGATAGCCTGTCCTACGGTAACGGACACTCGGAGTTGTATCTCGATCGGTACAACTAGAACATGACATGAGATGAGAACTGGATAGTACGGCTCTGGGATTGCTTTCTCGCAGGGAGTCGAGGAAGAATCTCTGGCCAAGGTTGAGGACTTTACTACTATACTTTACATTATGTTATTCTGCTCTCTTCTAATGCTGCGAGACCGTTGAAGATGTTGAAGATGCTAGTCTTCGATAGGACTAGGCTTTCCCCCTCTATTCTGGCATTTCTGCAGCCCAGTCCACATATACAGCCCCCTTTGAAAATGTTGCATATGTAGTGTAGATCCTTGCTTGCTGAGTACTTCGGATGAGTACTCACGTTTGCTTTACTTTCTTTTTCCCCCATATCCACTTGATGCCACCAGACGATGGAGCCCCTGAGCCAGATGCCCCCGTCGACGACTAGTACTACTACCCGCCTGGCGAGTACTACTACTACGAGGAGCCGTCTGACGACCAGGAGTAGGATCGGAGGGTCCAGGGCAGGTGGCCTACGCCTTTCGATCGGAGTTTTATTTTGCTCCGCCTCTGTGAAGGCCTATCTCTCTCTCTGTTCTGTAATATATCTGTACCCAGATATCTGACGCTTCCGCTGACACTTGTATGCCATCGAGCTATGTATTCGAGCCCTCGAGGCCCTGGCTTGTAATATTAAGCTTGTATGAATTTATTTATGTTTTTGAGTTGTGTTGTGATATCTTCAAGTGAGTCCTTAGGCTTGATCGTGTGCATTTGCGTGTATGGTTAGTGCACGATTAAGCCGGGGTCATCACACCCACCTAGCATGGAAGATACTGACAGCCCCCAGTCGCTACATGAGCGATTCGGGCATAAAAACAGATTATTATTTGAAGGTTTAGAGTTTGGCACATGCAAATTAACTTGGAACGGCAGGTAAATACCGTATATAGGTAGGTATGGTGGACTCATATGGAACAACTTTGGGTTTAAGGAAGTGGTTGCACAAGCAGTATTCCCGCTTAGTACAAGTGAAGGCTAGCAAAAGATTGAGGAGCGACCAAGTAGAGAGCGACAACGGTCATAAACATGCATTGAGATTAATCAACATTGAATGCAAGCCTGAGTAGGATATAAATCACCATGAACATAAATATCATGGAGGCTATGTTGTTTTTGATTCAACTACATGCGTGAACATGTGCCAAGTCAAGCCACTTGAATCATTCAAAGGAGGATACCATCCTATCATACCACATCATAGCCATTTTAAAATGCATGTTGGCACTCAAGACAAACCATTATACACTCCTAGCTAATTAAGCATGGCATGAGTAACTATAATCTCTAATTGTTATTGCAAGCATGTTTCATTCATAATGGGCTGAATCAGGAACGATAAGCTAATCATATTTGCAAAAACAAAATAGGTCGAGTTCATACCAGCTTTTCTTCATCTCAATCATTTCATCATATATCGTCATTATAGCCTTTCACTTGCACGACCGAACGATGTGAATAATAATAAGAGTGCACGTGCATTGGACTAAACTGGAATCTGCAAGCATTTATTAAAGGAGAAGACAAGGTAACATGGGTTCTTTGTTAGATCAACAATAATGCATATGAGAGCCACTCAACATTTTCATCATGGTCTTCTCCTTACGACCCAAAGAAAAAGAAAAGAATTTCAAAGAAACACACTGAAATATTTTTGGAGTTTTTGTTTTTTCTAAAGAAAGTAAAATGAAAACGAGAAAAACTATTTACACGGGAAAGCTCCCAACAAGCAAAAGAAGAATGAGAAATCTTTTTGAGTTTTCTTTTAATACCACTACTAAATAAACTAGAAAGAAAAACTAAAAAGAAGCAAGAACTATTTTTTTGGATTTTCTCAAAGTTTTTCAAACACACAAGAAGAAAGAAAGAAAAATAAACTAACATGGATAATACAAATGGAAAAAGGATGAACACCAACAACTGAAATGAATGTGTGAACATGAATGTAATGTCGGTGAGAAATACGTACTCCCCCAAGCTTAGGTTTTTGGCCTAAGTTGGTCTAGGGCCACGGCTTGAAATAACCCTCTCCTCGATACTGCAGAGGGTCCTGAGGGTTCCACTGGTTGGCGAGCTCCTGTGGCTCCCACTTATAAACAGGCTCCTGATACGGATCAGAAACTGGTGCTGGCTCAGGTGCTGGAGGTTGTGTCAGCCTCCAGTACGTGTAAATGTCCTCGGGCATAATGGTGTACCTGCCTGAACGAATATCGAACAAAGAAGGTGCAGGCAAGGTAATAATATCCCAAGTACCCTGACTAAATACTAGGTTGTAGAGGAGCCGCTTGTCATCATCTTTGGCAATAAAATCATGTGCTATCATACTAGCATAGTTTAAATATTTAGTGGGTAACAACTTCTCCTCCTTATCATCATGCCTAATGGGTGTCTCAAAATGCTTAGAAAGGCGGGAGGCATAGACACCTCCAAAAGTAGTACCCTTCGAACGGTTTGTGTTTAACCGCCGAGCGACAATAGCGCCCAAACTAAAAGTTCTATCAGCATATAAAGCATGGCGCAAAATGGCAAGGTCAGGGGCACTAAGGCCTCCACTCTCCCCACGACCAGTCAGACATCTCCCGGCAAATAATGCATAGTAAGGTAAAACAGGAAAATATAAACTAGCTACTCTCGCTTCTGACACTCCTCTCTCATCCCCCATAGTAGTTTCAGAAAGGAAGTCCTCCACATCTCTAGGGCGTGGCTCACTGAGGCTTCCCTCATAAGGTATTTTGCAAACATTGCAAAAATCATATAGTGTCATATCTTTAGCCTCATCATATAAGTGAAATTTTACCATGGGAAGATCCTTCCTAGAATGAAAGAGAAAATTTTGCACGAAGGTATTAGTGAGTAGGAGGTATTGATCACACTTATGTTGGAGGAAAGGAAGGAGGCCTGCATTCTCCACCAAATAATAGAAGTCATCATAAATTCCGGCCTCCCTCAAGAACGCATCACTTGGCCATTCACATGGCCGAACCTCCACAGCACGAGGAAGGTTGTACTTGGGCTTCTTCTTCTCCTCATCTGAATTCCGGCTTGAAGAACCCCTTAACCACCTCCTCATGCTTTCTCTTTCCTCTGGAAATTTCTGAAATTTTTAGTGACTCAAAATAAAAAGTGAACCAAACTCAACAAAACTAATAGCAACTACTCCCACAAGTGTCTAGAGGCTATATCATGCAACAAAACTACTTTGGACCATATAAATTTGACATGCAAGCTCAAGAACAAGGTCACCACAGCAGCAAAAATTTGCAATATATAAAGCACTATAGCAAAAACTAATTGGACCAACGGAGGAGTCACATACCGATGAATAATCGCCCGAAACAGTTTCGGAAATGGAGTTCCGAGCAAGGAGATCGAAAATGGCAGCAAAATGAGCAAGAACACGGGTTTGAGCAATGGTGTGATTTTTTCTGGAGGAAGATGAAATGGATGGGTGGCTAGAATAAGTGAAGGGACCCACGTGGGACCCACAAGCCTTCTAGGCGCGCCCTGGGGGGCACCCTGTGGGATTGTGGCCCACTGGTGCAGCCCCCTGAGGTGTGTTCAGTGCCAAAAATTCTTAAATATTATAGAAAAAGTCATACTAAATTTTCAGGGCATTTGGAGAACTTTTTTTTTCTGGTCATTTTTTATTGCACGGGTAATTCAGAAAACAGAAAAATAATAGTAATTTTGCTTTATTTATTCTAAGTAACAGAAAGTAAAAAGTGGGTACAGAAAGTTGTGTTTACTAAATTCATCCATCTCATGCCCGTCAATAGGAATCCATCAATAAGGTTGATCAAGTCTTATTAACAAACTTCTTCCGAATGACATGAAACCGGAGAATCTTCGTATAACACTAGGTTACCTCAACGGGGATATGCATGTCCCCAACAATAAGAATATCATATTTCTTTTTGATAGTAGGAAGAGGGAATTCAAAACCTCCAATAGTAATTGTTGAAATTTTTCCAATAGAATTGATACTATTCACTTGAGGTTGTTTCTTCGGAAAATGTACCGTATGCTCGTTACCATTAACATGAAAAGTGACATTGCCTTTATTGCAATCAATAACAACCCCTGGAGTATTCAAAAATGGTCTACCAAGGATGATCGACATACTGTCTTCCTTGGGTATAGCAAGAATAACAAAGTTCGTTAAGATAGTAACATTTGCAACTATAACAGGCACATCCTCACAAATACCGATGGGTATAGCAGTTGATTTATCAGCCATTTGCAAAGAGATTTCAGTGGGTGTCAACCTATTCAAATCAAGTCTATGATATAAGGAGAAATGCATAACACTAACACCGGCTCCTAGATCACATAAAGCAGTTTTAACTTAGTTTCTTTTAATGGAGCATGGTATAGTTGGTATTCCTGGATCTCCTAGTTTCTTTGGTATTCCACCCTTAAATGTATAATTAGCAAGCATGGTGGAAATTTCAGCTTCCGGTATCTTCCTTTTATTCGTAACAATTTCTTTCATATATTTAGCATAAGGAGACATTTTCAGAATATCAGTCAAACGCATACGCAAAAAGACAGGTCTAAGCATTTCAACAAAGCGCTCAAAGTCTTCATCATCCTTTTTCTTGGATGGTTTAGGGGGAAGGGCATGGGTTTCTGAACCCATGGTTCTCTTTCTTTACCATGTTTCCTAGCAATGATGCCACTCTTATCATATCTTTTATTCTTAGGTTGTGGGTTATCAAGATCAACAACAAGTTCTATCTCCACATCATTATCATACTAGGTTGAGCATCAACATGAACATCATCATTATCATTATTACTAGGTTCAGGTTCATTACCAGATTGTGTCTCAGCATCAGAAATAGAAATATCATTTGGGTTCTCAGGTGTGTCTATAACAGGTTCACTAGAAGCATGCAGGGTCCTATCATCTTTCCTTTTCTTTCTAGAAGGCCTAGGTGCCTCAGTATTAATTCTTTGAGAGTCTTGCTCAACTCTCTTAGGATGGCCTTCAGGATACAAAGGTTCCTGAGTCATGTTACCACCTCTAGTCACAACTCTAATAGCATCATCATTCATCTTATTATTCATCTCATCAAGCAAATCATTTTGTGCCTTAAGAACTTGTTCTACTTGAGTTTTTACCATGGAAGCATGTTTACTAACAACCTTGATATCATTAACAGTTCTACACATATAGTCACTCAAGTGTTCAAGCATATAAGCATTTCTTTTCAATTGCCTACTAACATATGCATTGAAGTTTTCTTGTTTAACAATAAAGTTATCAAATTCATCCAAGCATTAACTAGCAGATTTATTATGAGGAATATCACATTCATCAAATCTATAGAGAGAATTTACCTCTACTACCTATGTCGGGTTATCAAGACCATGTATTTCTTCAATAGGTGGTAAATTCTTAACATCTTCAGCTTTAATACCTTTTTCTTTCATAGATTTCTTTGCCTCTTAAATATCTTCAGAACTTTGAAATAGAATACCCCTCTTCTTCGGAGTTGGCTTCAGAGGTGGTTCAGGAAGAGTCCAATCATTATCATTACTCAATATATTATTCAATAATACTTAAGCTTGTTCAACAGTTCGTTCCCTGAAAACACAACCAGCATAGCTATCTAGGTGGTCCCTAGAAGCATCGTTTAGTCCATTATAAAAGATATCAAGTATTTCATTTTTTCTTGAGAGGATGATCAGGCAAAGCATTAAGTAATTGGAGAAGCCTCCCCAAGCTTGTGGGAGACTCTCTTCTTCAATTTGCACAAATTTAAATATTTCCTGTAAGGCAGCTTGTTTCTTATGTGCAGGAAAATATTTTCTAGAGAAGTAAAATATCATATCCTGGGGACTACACACACAACCAAGAGCAAGAGAATTAAACCATATCTTAGCATCACCCTTTAATGAGAAAGGAAACAACTTAAGAGTATAGTAATAGCGAATATTTTGCTCATGAGCAAATAGGGTGGCTATATCATTCAATTTAGTAAGATGTGCCACAACAGTTTCAGATTCATAACCATGGAAAGGACCAGATTCAACCAAAGTAATTAACTCAGGATTGACAGAGAATTCATAATCCTTATCAGTAACAAAGATAGGTGAAGTAGCAAACTTAGGATCATATTGCATTCTAGCATTCAAAGATTTTTCTTTCAACTTGACTAGTAGTTTCTTAAGATCGTCTCTATCTTTACAAGCAAGAAAGTTCCTAGCAACCTCTCCATCCATAACATAACCCTCAGGTATAACAGGCAATTCATATCTAGGAGTGCTAGGTATAATGGGTGTTTCAAAGTTTTTAGTTTCAATAATTTCATCAGTTTTAGAAATATCATCAGTTTCAGCATTCTCAATATCTTTTGCTCTAGCAAGTTGTTCATCAAGAAATTCACCCAGTGGCACAGTCTTATCAAGTAAAGTAGTAGTATCATCATAAGCATCATGCATAGCAGAAGTAGCATCATCAATTACTTGAAAGATATCAGAATCAATAGCAGGTGTAGGTGTCGCAAGCTTACTCAAAACAGAAGGTGAATCAAGTGCCGAGCTAGATGGCAGTTCCTTACCTCCCCTCGTCCTAGAGGGAAAAATCTTGGTTTTGGTATCTTTCAGATTCTTCATAGTGATCAACAGATATAATTCCCAAGTGACTCAGCAAATAGAGCTATGCTCCCCGGCAACAGCGCCAGAAAAAGGTCTTGATAACCCACAAGTATAGGGGATCACAACAGTTTTCGAGGGTAGAGTATTCAACCCAAATTTATTGATTCGACACAAGGGGGGCCAAAGAATATTCACGAGTATTAGCAGTTGAGTTGTCAATTCAACCACACTTGAAAGACTTAATATCTGCAGCAAAGTATTTAGTAGCAAAGTAGTATGGAAGTAACGATAATGGTGGCAAAAGTAACAGTTGCAGTTTTATAGTGATTGTAACAGCAGTAGCAACGAAAGTAACTTAGCAAAGATCAATATGTGAAAAGCTCGTAGGCATTGGATCGGCAATGATAATTGTGTTGGATAATATTCATCATGTAGCAGTTATAACCTAGGGTGACACAGAACTAGCTCCAATTCATCAATATAATGTAGGCATGTATTCCGTATATAGTCATACGTGCTTATGGAAAAGAACTTGCATGACATCTTTTGTCCTACCCTACTGTGGCAGCGGGGTCCTAATGGAAACTAAGGGATATTAAGGCCTCCTTTTAATAGAGAACCGGAACAAAGCATTAGCACTTAGTGAATACATGAACTCGTCAAACTACGGTAATCACCGGAAAGAATCCCAATTATTGTCACCTTGGGGTATGCGGATCATAACTCGTAATAGGTGTCTACAACTTGCAAGATAGGATCAATAACACAAATATATTCATGAAAACATAATAGGTTTGGATCTGAAATCATGGCACTCGGGCCCTAGTGACAAGCATTAAGCATAGCAAAGTCATAGCAACAT
The DNA here is from genome assembly GCA_011799875.1 of Thinopyrum elongatum. NCBI lineage: Eukaryota > Viridiplantae > Streptophyta > Magnoliopsida > Poales > Poaceae > Thinopyrum > Thinopyrum elongatum. The sequence continues at coordinate 52,458,750 of CM022300.1, forward strand.
CAATCTCAGAACATAGTGGATACTAGGGATCAAACCCTAACAAACTAACTCGATTACATGATAAATCTCATCCAACGCATCACCGTCCAGCAAGCCTACGATGGAATTACTCACTCCCAGCGGTGAGCACCATGAAATTGGTGATGGAGGAAGGTTGGTGATGATGATGGCGATGAATCCCCCTCTACGGAGCCCAGAACGGACTCTGGATCAGCCCTCCCGATGAAGAATAGGAGGCGGCGGCGGCTCTATGTCATAAAACACGATGAATCCTTCTCTCTGATTTTTTTCTCCCTGAATAGGTACTTATAGAGTTGGAGTTAGGGTCGGAGGAGGTCCAGGGGGCCCACAAGCCTGCAGGGCGCGCCCCCAGGGCTTGTGGCCTCTGGGTGGCCCCCCTCTGGTTACTTCGTGCGCCAGTTTTTTTTATATATTCCACAAAAATTCTCCGTAAATTTTCAGGTCAATCCGAGAACTTTGATTTCTGCACAGAAACAACACCATGGAAATTCTACTGAAAACAGCGTCAGTCCGGGTTAGTTCCATTCAAATCATGCAAATTAGAGTCCAAAACAAGGGCAAAAGAGTTTGGAAAAGTAGATACAATGGTGACATATCAAGGGGTGCATCCAGGTGGCCACAAGGCACCAGGGTGCGCTAGACCCTCCAAGCGCGCCCTGGTGGGTAGTGGGCACCCTGTCCCACCTCTGGTGCCCATCTTCTGGTATATAAGGTCTTTTCACCTAGAAAAAATAAGGAGAGGACTTTCGGGATGGAGCACAGCCGTCTCGAGGTGGAACTAGGGCAGGAGCACTTTTGCCCTCCGGCGGAGCGATTCTGCCGGGGGAACTTCCCTCCCTGAGGGGGAAATCGAAGCCATCGTCATCACCAACAACCCTCTCATCTTTGGGAGGCCAATCTTCATCAACATCTTCAACAGCACCATCCCATCTCAAACCCTAGTTCATCTCTTGTGTTCAATCTTTGTACCGGAAGCTCAGATTGGTACCTGTGACTAGTAGTGTTGATTACATCTTGTAGTTGATGCTAGATGGTTTATTTGGTGGAAGATCATATGTTCAGATCCATTATGGTATTTAATATCCCTCTGATATTGAGCATGAATATTATTTGTGAGTAGTTTCCCTTGTTCCTGAGGCCATGGGAGAAGTCATGTTGCAAGTAATCATGTGAATTTGATATTCGTTCGATATTTTGATGATATGTATGTTGTGACTCCCTTAGTGGTGTTATGTGAACGTCGACTACATGACACTTCACCATCTTTGGGCCTAAGGGAATGCATTGTGGAGTATTTATTAGATGATGGGTTGCTAGAGTGACAGAAGCTTAAACCCTAGTTTATGCGCTATTCCATAAGGGACTGATTTGGATCCATCTGTTTAATGCTATGGTTAGATTGTTATCTTAATTCTTCTTTCGTAGTTGCGGATGCTTACGAGGGGGTTAATCATAAGTGGGAGGCTTGTTCAAGTAAGAACAGCACCCAAGCACCGGTCTACCCACATATAAAATTATCAAAGTAGCGAACGCGAATCAAACCAACATGATGAAATTGACTAGATGAAATTCCCGTGTGACCTCAAAAACGCTTTGCTTATTATATGAGACCGTTCTAGCCTGTCCTTTGCTATAAAACGGATTGGGCTACCTTTCTGCACTTTTGTTACCATTACTGTTACTTGCTTGTTACAAATTATCTTGCTATCAAACTACCTGTTACCGACAATTTTAGTGCTTGCAGAAATTACCTTGCTGAAAACCGCTTGTCATTTTATTCTGCTCCTCGTTGGGTTTGGCACTCTTACTTATCGAAAGGACTATGATTGATCCCCTATACTTGTGGGTCATCAACTCACGCCGTCCACGTCCAAGCAGGAGGCCAAGCGGGAGCGCCTGCTAGCGAAGGACCGGGAGCTGGCGACCACCCAGGTTACTCACGGCGAGCATGGGCGCCTTGTTGCAAAGCAGGACGAGCTCGAGGCCGAAGTCAAGGACCTCAAGAAGCAGGTGCTGGACGTGGATGCCACCATCGAGGAGGCATGTCACGACTTGATGACTCAGGCGACGACGTGACTCTTCAGCAATCTTCTCTGCCTGGACAGTTGCTTCGACTTCGGGCAGGTGGTGACCCCCATCCCGGCGGAGCTCCGCGAAGGCCTCGCGGAGGAGGTGAGGGGACACGTGGCTGGCTTTGTCCGATGGTACGCTTTCCAGGACGATGCCAGGGAGCCCCCCTAATGACGACGACAAGGGCCATGATGGTGACGCCACCTCCACCTATGTCCTCCTTGATTCATACCTGTAATAGGATAGACTTGGCCCCGTGGGGGCGTGAAAACATTGACTGACACTTTTGTTTAAGCGCTTAATGTTTATGCGTTTTCTCTTCTTCTCGAGGTCTTTCTTTCTTACATTGCCTTTGGGCCCTGCGTCATTGGGACCCAGCCCCCCTAAGCGGGCTACGACCATCGCTGGTATGCCTAGAGCATGCGCTCGGCAAGGCCAGAGGGTGTAGGGCTCTTAGGGCTGGTAGGAGCTCCTGAGGCGCGATGCTCAGGGTCCCCCCCCCCCCCTTGACGCACAGGCGGCTCGTGCCAAGGTAATCAGGATGCCTCGAGAGGAAAATGAGAGGGAGACAACCTGAGGGGCGTTATCAAAGGCCCAAGAGGTGCTTTAGACTTAGCTCTTTCGAGGCGTGCAGCTCGGCGCGAGTCCTTCGCATGGTGCGGCTCATGAGGTGCAGTTGCTCATGAGCCTTCTGCCCGTAGGGCGCTAATCGCGAGGCATCCTGAGGAGGAGCTCCTAAGGCCTTTGGTATCCTGCATAAGAGAGATTTCCAAGTTTTTGCAAGTAATGTAGCGGGGCGCACTTGCGAGGTCGCTTGTGGGCGTCACGCGAGGAGACAGGAGTGTTGGGAAACGTAGCATGCAATTTCAAAAAAATTCCTATGCTCACGCAAGATCTATCTAGGAGATGCATAGCAACGAGAGGGGAGAGTATGTCTACGTACCCTCGTAGACCGAAAGCGGAAGCATTTGACAACGCGGTGATGTAGTCAAACTTCTGCTCGTTCCGACCGATCAAGCACCGAACGCACGGCACCTCCGAGTTCTGCACACGTTCAGCTCGATGACGTCCCTCAAACTCTTGATCCAGCAAAGTGTCGAGGAAGTAGATGAGTTCCGTCAGCACAACGGCGTGGTGACGGTGATGGTGAAGTGATCCACGCAGGGCTTCGCCTAAGCACTACGAAGATATGACCGAGGGTGTAATCTGTGGAGGGGGGCGCCGCACACGGCTAACAGATATTGTTGTGTGTTCTAGGCGCCCCCTCCCCATGTATATATAGGTGGGAGGGGAGGGGAGCAGCCTTGGGCGCCCCAAGTAGGAGGAATCCTACTTGGGGTTCCTATTCCAATTCGCCCCCCTTTCCTTTTACCGGAGGGGGGAAAAGGGGAAGAAAGGGAGGGAGGAAGGAAAGGGGGGCCGAACCCCCTCTTCCTTCTCCCACTAGGCCTCCTTCCTTAGGGGGGGGGCGCACCACCCCTTGTGGGCTGGTGTGCTCCCCTCCTATGGCCCATAAGGCCCATTATTCCCCCGGGGGGTTCCGGTAACCCCCCCGGTAGTCCGATAAATACCCGATACACTCTGGAACACTTCCGGTGTCCGAATACTATCATCCTATATATCAGTCTTTACCTCTCGACCATTTCAAGACTCCTCGTCATGTTCATGATCTCATCCGGGACTCCGAACAATATTCGGTCACCAAATCACATAACTCATATAATACAAAAATCGTCATCGAACGTTAAGCGTGCGGACCCTACGGGTTCGAGAACTATGTAGACATGACCGAGACACCTCTCCGATCAATAACCAATAGCGGAACCTGGATGCTCATATTGGCTCCCACATATTCTTCGAAGATCTTTATCGGTCGAACCGTTATGACAACAAACGTAATTCCCTTTGTCCATCGGTATGTTACTTGCCCGAGATTCGATCGTCGGTATCTTTATACCTAGTTCAATCTCGTTACCGGCAAGTCTCTTTACTCGTTCCGTAATACATCATCCTGTGACTAAGTCACTTTGCTTGCAAGGCTTCTTATGATGTGCATTACCGAGAGGGCCCAGAGATACCTCTCCGATACTCGGAGTGACAAATCCTAATCTCGATCTATGCCAACCCAACAGACACCTTCAGAGATACCTGTAGAGCATCTTTATAATCACCCAGTTACGTTGTGACATTTGATAGCACACAAGGCATTCCTCCGGTATCCGGGAGTTGCATAATCTCATAGTCGAAGTAATATGTATTTCACATGAAGAAAGCAGTAGCAATAAAACTGAACGATCATTATACTAAGCTAACGGATGGGTCTTGTCCATCCCAACATTCTCCTAATTATGTGATCTCGTTCATCAAATGACAACACATGTCTATGGTTAGGAAACCTTAACCATCTTTGATCAATGAGCTGGTCAAGTAGAGGCTCACTAGGGACACAGTGTTTGTCTATGTATCCACACATGTATCAAGTTTCCGGTTAATACAATTCTAGCATGAATAATAAACATTTATCATGAATAAGGAAATATAAAATAACAACTTTATTATTGCCTCTAGGGCATATTTCCTTCAGTCTCCCACTTGCACTAGAGTCAATAATCTAGATTACATTGTAATGATTCTAACACCCATGGAGTCTTGGTGATGATCATGTTTTGCTCGTGGAAGAGGCTTAGTCAACGGGTCTGCCACATTCAGATCCGTATGTATTTTGCAAATCTATGTCTCCCTCCTTGACTTGATCATGAATGGAGTTGAAGCGTCTCTTGATGTGTTTCGTTCTTTTGTGAAATCTGGATTCCTTCGCCAAGGCAATAGCTCCAGTATTGTCACAAAATATTTTCATTGGACCCGATGCACTAGGTATTACACCTAGATCGGATATGAACTCCTTCATCCAGACTCCTTCATTTGCTGCTTCCGAAGCAGCTATGTACTCCGCTTCACACGTAGATCCCGCCACGACACTCTGCTTGGAACTGCACCAACTGACAGCTCCACCATTCAAAATAAATACGTATCTGGTTTGTGACTTAGAGTCATCCGGATCAGTGTCATAGCTAGCATCGACGTAACCATTTACGACGAGCTCTTTGTCACCTCCATAAACGAGAAACATATCCTTGTCCTTTTTAGGTACTTCAGGATGTTCTTGACCGCTGTCCAGTGATCCACTCCTGGATTACTTTGGTACCTCCCTGCTAAACTTATAGCAAGGCACACATCAGGTCTGGTACACAGCATATCATACATGATAGAAACTATGGCTGAGGCATAGGGAACGACTTTCATTTTCTCTCTATCTTTTGCAGTGGTCGGTCATTGAGTCTTACTCAACTTCACACCTTGCAACACAGGCAAGAACCCTTTCTTTGACTAATCCATTTTGAACTTCTTCAAAACTTCATCAAGGTATGTGCTTTGTGAAAGTCCTATTAAGCGTCTCGATCTATCCCTATAGATCATGATGCCCAATATATAAGCAGCTTCACCGAGGTTTTTCATTGAAAAACTCTTATTCAAGTATCCTTTTATGCTATCCAGAAATTCTACATCATTTCCAATCAACAATATGTCATCCACATATAATATTAGAAATGCTACAGAGCTCCCACTCACTTTCTTGTAAATACAGGCTTCTCTGAAAGTCTGTATAAAACCATATGCTTTGATCACCTCATCAAAGCATATATTCCAACTCCGAGATGCTTGCACCAGTCCATAGATGGATCACTGGAGCTTGCACACTTTGTTAGAACCTTTAGGATCGACAAAACCTTCTGGTTGCATCATATACAACTCTTCTTTAGGAAATCCATTAAGAATGCAGTTTTGACGTCCATTTGCCAGATTTCATAATCATAAAATGCGGCAATTGCTAACATGATTCGGACGGACTTAAGCATCACTATGGGTGAGAAAGTCTCATCATAGTCAACTCCTTGAACTTGTCGAAAACCTTTTGCGACAAGTCGAGCTTTGTAGATAGTAACATTACCATCGGTGTCAGTCTTCTTCTTGAAGATCCATTTATTCTCTATGGCTCGCCGATCATCGGGCAAGTCCACCAAAGTCCACACTTCGTTCTCATACATGGATCCTATCTCAGATTTCATGGCCTCAAGCCATTTGTCGGAATCTGGGCTCATCATAGCTTCTTCATAGTTCGTAGGTTCGCCTTGGTCTAGTAACATGACTTCCAGTACAGGATTTCCATACCACTCTGGTGCGGATCGTGTTCTGGTTGACCTACGAGGTTTTGTAGTAACTTGATCTGAAGTTTCATGATCATCATCATTAGCTTCATCTCTAGTTGGTGTAGGCATCACGGGAACGGTTTTCTCTGATGAACTACTTTCCAATTCGAGAGAAGGTACGATTACCTCATCAAGTTCTACTTTCCTCCCGCTCACTTCTTTCGAGAGAAACTCCTTCTCTAGAAAGGTTCCATTCTTGGCAACAAAGATCTTGCCTTCGGATCTGTGGTAGAATGTGTACCCAATTGTTTCTTTTGGGTATCCTATGAAGACGCACTTCTCTGATTTGGGTTCGAGCTTATCAGGCTGAAGCCTTTTGACATAAGTGTCGCAACCCCAAATTTTAAGAAACGCCAGCTTAGGTTTCTGGCCAAACCACAGTTCATACGGTGTCATCTCAATGGATTTAGACGGTGCCCTATTTAACGTGAATGCAGCTGTCTCTAATGCATAACCCCAAAACGATAGTGTTAAATCGATAAGCGACATCATAGATCGCACAATATCTAATAAAGTACGGTTACGATGTTCGGACACACCATTACGCTGTGGTGTTCCAGGTGGCGTGAGTTCTGAAACTATTCCACATTGTTTTAAATGAAGGCCAAACTCGTAACTCAAATATTCGCCTCCGCGTTCAGATCGTAGAAACTTTATTTTCTTGTTACGATGATTCTCTACTTCACTCTGAAATTCTTTGAACTTTTCAAATGTTTCAGACTTGTGTTTCATCAAGTAGATATACCCATATCTGCTCAAATCATCTGTGAAGGTCAGAAAATAACGATACCCGCCGCGTGCTTCAACACTCATCGGACCGCATACATCGGTATGTATTATTTCCAATAAGTCATTAGCTCGCTCCATTGTTCCGGAGAACGGAGTTTTAGTCATCTTGCCCATGTGGCATGGTTCGCAAGTATCAAATGATTCATAATCAAGTGATTCCAAAAGCCCATCTGCATGGAGTTTCTTCATGCGCTTTACACCAATATGACCTAAACGGCAGTGCCACAAATATGTTGCACTATCATTATCAACTTTGCATCTTTTGGCATCAATATTATGATTATGTGTATCACCACGATCGAGATTCAACAAAAAAGACCACTCTTCAAGGGTGCATGACCAAAAAATATATTACTCATATAAATAGAACAACCATTATTCTCTGATTTAAATGAATAACCATCTCACACTAAACAAGATCCAGATATAATGTTCATGCTCAACGCTGGCACCAAATAACAATTATTCAGGTCTAAAACTAATCCCGAAAGTAGATGTAGAGGTAGCGTGCCGACGGCAATCACATCGACCTTGGAACCATTCCTGACGCGCATCGTCACCTCGTCCTTAGCCAATCTTCATTTAATCCGTAGCTCCTGTTTCGAGTTACAAATATGAGCAACCGAACCAGTATCAAATACCCAGGTGCTACTACGAGCATTAGTAAGGTACACATCAATAACATGTATATCAAATATACCTTTGTTCACTTTGCCATCCTTCTTATCCGCCAAATACTTGGGGCAGTTTCGCTTCCAGTGACCAGTCCCTTTGCAGTAGAAGCACTCAGTTTCAGGCTTGGGTCTAGCTTTGGGCTTCTTCCCGGGAGTGGCAACTTGCTTGCCATTCTTCTTGAAGTTCCCCTTCTTTCCCTTGCCCTTTTTCTTGAAACTAGTGGTCGTTTTAACCATCAACACTTGATGCTCCTTCTTGATTTCTACCTCCACAGCTTTGAGCATTGCGAAGAGCTCGGGAATTGTCTTTTCCATCCCTTGCATATTATAGTTCATCACGAGGCCTTTGTAGCTTGGTGGCAGTGATTGAAGAACTCTGTCAATAACACTATCATCTGGAAGATTAACTCCCAGCTGAGTCAAGTGATTATGATATCCAGACATTCTGAGTATGTGTTCACTGACAGAACTGTTCTCCTCCATCTTGCAGCTATAGAACTTGTTGAGACTTCATATCTCTCAACTTGGGCATTTGCTTGAAATATTAACGTCAACTCCTGGAACATCTCATATGCTCCATGACGTTCAAAATGTCTTTGAAGTCCCGATTCTAAGTCGTAAAGCATGGCACACTGAACTATCGAGTAGTCATCAGATCGAGCTTGCCAGACGTTCATAACATCAGCATGTGCTCCTGCAGTAGGCCTTTCACCTAGCGGTGCATCAAGGACATAATTCTTCTGTGCAACAATGAGGATAATCCTCAAGTTACGGACCCAGTCCGTGTAGTTGCTACCATCATCTTTCAACTTAGCTTTCTCTTGGAACGCATTAAAATTCAAGGGAACGGTAGCATGGGCCATTGATCTACAACATAGATATGCAAAAACTATCAGGACTAAGTTCATGATAAATTAAGTTCAATTAATCAAATTGCTTAAGAACTCCCACTTAGATAGACATCCCTCAAGTCATCTAAATGATACGTGATCCAAATCAACTAAACCATGTCCGATCATCACGTGAGATGGAGTAGTCATCAATGGTGAACATCTCTATGTTGATCATATCTACTATATGATTCACGTTCGACCTTTCGGTCTCCAGTGTTCTGAGGCCATGTCTGTACATGCTAGGCTCGTCAAGTTTAACCCGAGTATTCCGCATGTGCAAAACTGTCTTGCACCCTTTGTATTTGAACGTAGAGTCTATCACACCCGATCATCACGTGGTGTCTCAACACGATGAACTGTCGCAACGGTGCATACTTAGGGAGAACACTTATACCTTGAAATTTAGTGAAGGGATCATCTTATAATGCTACCGTCATTCTAAGCAAAATAAGATGCATAAAGGATAAACATCACATACAATCGAAATATGTGACATGATATGGCCATCATCATCTTGTGCTTTTGCTTTTGATCTCCAAAGCATCGTCATGATCTCCATCGTCACCGGCTTGACACCTTGATCTTCATCGTTGCGTCATGGTTGTCTCGCCAACTATTGCTTCTACGACTATCACTAACGCATAGTGATAAAGTAAAGCAATTACATGGCGTTTGCATTTCATACAATAAAGCGACAACCATAAGGCTCCTGCCAGTTGCCGATAACTTTTACAAAACATGATCATCTCATACAACAACGTATATCACATCATGTCTTGACCATATCACATCACAACATGCCCTGCAAAAACAAGTTAGACGTCCTCTACTTTGTTGTTGCAAGTTTTACGTGGCTGCTACGGGCTCCTAGCAAGAACCGTTCTTACCTACGCATCAAAACCACAACGGTGATTTATCAAGTTTGCTGTTTTAACCTTCAACAAGGACCGGCCGCAGTCAAATTTGATTCAACTAAAGTAGGAGAAACAGACACCCGCCAGCCACCTTTATGCAAAACTAGTTGCATGTCTGTCGGTGTAACCGGTCTCATGAACGTGGTCATGTAAGGTTGGTCCGGGCTGCTTCATCCAACAATACCGCAGAATCAAAATAAGACGTTGGTGGTAAGCAGTATGACTATCACCGCCCATAACTCTTTGTGTTCTACTCGTGCATATCATCTACGCATAGACCTGGCTCTGATGCCACTGTTAGGAAACGTAGCATGCAATTTCAAAAAAATTCCTACGCTCACGCAAGATCTATCTAGGAGATGCATAGAAACGAGAGGGGAGAGTGTGTCTACATACCCTTGTAGACCGAAAGCGGAAGCGTTTGACAACGTGGTTGATGTAGTCAAACTTCTTCTCGTTCTGACCGATCAAGCACCGAATGCACGACACCTCCGAGTTCTGCACACGTTCAGCTCGATGATGTCCCTCGAACTCTTGATCCAGCAAAGTGTCGAGGAAGTAGATGAGTTCCATCAGCACAACAGCATGGTGACGGTGATGGTTAAGCGATCCGCGCAGGGCTTCGCCTAAGCACTACGAAGATATGACCGAGGGTGTAATCTGTGGAGGGGGGGCGCCGCACACGGCTAACAGATATTGTTGTGTGTTCTAGGCGCCCCCTCCCCATGTATATTTAGGTGGGACGGGGAGGGGAGCAGCCTTGGGCGCCCCAAGTAGTAGGAATCCTACTTGGGGTTCCTATTCCAATTCGGCCCCCCCTTTCCTTTTACCGGAGGGGGGAAAAAGGGAAGAGAGGGAGGGAGGAAGGAAGGAAAGGGGGGGCCGAACCCCCTCTTCCTTCTCCCACTCGGCCTCCTTCCTTAGGGGGGGGGGCTCCACCCCTTGTGGGCTAGTGTGCTCCCCTCCTATGGCCCATAAGGCCCATTATTCCCCCGGGGGGTTCCGGTAACCCCCCGGTAGTCCGATAAATACCCGATACACTCCGGAACACTTCCGGTGTCCGAATACTATCATCCTATATATCAATCTTTACCTCTCGACCATTTCGAGACTCCTCGTCATGTCCGTGATCTCATCCGGGACTCCGAACAATATTCGGTCACCAAATCACATAACTCATATAATACAAAAATTGTCATCGAACGTTAGGCGTGCGGACCCTACGGGTTCGAGAACTATGTAGACATGACCGAGACACCTCTCCGGTCAATAACCAATAGCGGAACCTGGATGCTCATATTGGCTCCCACATATTCTACGAAGATCTTTATCGGTCGAACTGTTATGACAACATACGTAATTCCCTTTGTCCACCGGTATGTTACTTGCCCGAGATTCGATCGTCGGTATCTTTATACCTAGTTCAATCTCGTTACCGGCAAGTCTCTTTACTCGTTCCGTAATACATCATCCTGTGACTAAGTCACTTTGCTTGCAAGGCTTCTTATGATGTGCATTACCGAGAGGGCCCAGAAATACCTCTCCGATACTCGGAGTGACAAATCCTAATCTCGATCTATGCCAACCCAACAGACACCTTCGGAGATACCTGTAGAGCATCTTTATAATCACCCAGTTACGTTGTGACGTTTGATAGCATGATGTCTGCTAGAACTACGTCGGTATTTCCCCAAAGAGGAAGGGATGATGCAGCACAGCGACGGTAGGTATTTCCCTCAGTGATGAGACCAAGGTTATCGAACCAGTAGGAGAACCACGCAACACTACGTGAACGGCACCTGCACACAAATAACAAATACTCGCAACCCGACGTATTAAAGGGGTTGTCAATCCCTTTCGGGCAACAGCGCCAGAAATGGCTAGTGGACGGGAAAAAGTTGTAATAGATTGGATAAATAGATCTCGAATGAATGCAAAATAAAATAAAGTGCAGCAAGGTATTTTTGGGTTTTTGGAAATATAGATCTGAAAACAAAAGCAAATAAAAATAGATCGCAAAGGCAAATATATTAAAGAAGAGACCTGGGGGCCGTAGGTTTCACTAGTGGCTTCTCTCGAGAAAAATAGCAAACGGTGGGAAAACAATTACTGTTGGGCAATTGATAGAACTTCAAATACTCATGACGATATCCAGGCAATGATCATTATATAGGCATCACGTCCAAGATTAGTAGACCGACTCCTGCCTAGATCTACTACTATTACTCCACACATCGATCGCTATCCAGCATGCATCTAGTGTATTAAGTTCATGGAAAAATGAAGTAATGCAATAAGAACGATGACATGATGTAGACAAGATCTATTTATGTAGAAATAGACCCCATCTTGTTATCCTTAATAGCAACGATACATACGTGTCGTTTCCCTTTCTGTCACTGGGATCAAGCACCGTAAGATCGAACCCATTACAAAGCACCTCTTCCCATTGCAAGATAAATAGGTCAAGTTGGCCAAACAAAACCCAAATATCAGAGAAGAAATACGAGGCTATAAGAAATCATGCATATAAGAGATCAAAGAAGACTCAAATAACTTTCATGGATAAAAACATAGATCTAATCATAAACTCCAAGTTCATCGGATCCCAACAAACACACCGCAAAAAGAGTTACATCATATGGATCTCCAAGAGACCATTGTATTGAGAATCAAACGAGAGAGAGAAAGCCATCTAGCTACTAACTACGAACCCGTAGGTCTACAAAGAACTACTCACGCATCATCGGAGAGGCACCAATGGACATGATGAACCCCTCCGAGATGGTGTCTAGATTGGATCTGGTGTTTCTGGAACTTGCGGCGGCTGGAATTGATTTTCGTCAACTCCCCTAGGGTTTCTGGAATATTGGGGTATTTATAGAGCAAAGAGGTGGTGCGGGAGGCCACCGAGGTGTGCACAACCCACCTGGGCGCGCCTGGGCCTCTAGGCGCGCCCTGGTGGGTTGTGCTCCCCTCGGAGCACCCCCCAGGTGCTTCTCCAGCCCACTGGATGTCTTCTGGTCCAAAAAAAATCCACAAAAAGTCTCGCTGCGTTTGGACTCCGTTTGGTATTGATTTCCTGCGATGTAAAAAACATGCAGAAAACAGCAACTGGCACTGGGCACTATGTCAATAGGTTAGTACCAAAAAATGATATAAAATGACTATAAAATGATTGTAAAACATCCAAGAATGATAATATAACTGCATGGAACAATCAAAAATTATAGATACGTTGGAGACGTATCATAGCACAGAAGGCATTCCTCCGGTATCCGGGAGTTGCATAATCTCATAGTCAAAGTAATATGTATTTGACATGAAGAAAGCAGTAGCAATAAAACTGAACGATCATTATGATAAGCTAACGGATGGGTCTTGTCCATCACATCATTCTCCTAATGATGTGATCCCGTTCATCAAATGACAACACATGTCTATGGTTAGGAAACCTTAACCATCTTTGATCAACGAGCTAGTCAAGTAGAGGCTCACTAGGGACACAATGTTTGTCTATGTATCCACACATGTATCAAGTTTCCGTTATTACAATTCTAGCATGAATAATAAATATTTATCATGAATAAGGAAATATAAAATAACAACTTTATTATTGCCTCTAGGGCATATTTCCTTCAAGGAGCACCAAGGACCTTGGTGAGGTGGCGTGCACGGGAGCAGGCCCATGAGCTAGAGCTCAGTCGCTTGGGTTTTGCAGTGTTGCTGGGACTGACACGAGCATAGGCACTGTGCCCAGCCCCCGCTCGCGTGACACACACGTGGGAGATCGTGAGTGCGCTCCTCCTGAGGCATACTCAGCAAGCACACTGGATGCTTGCTACTTCTTGAGCTTGCGTTCATTTTTTCCTTGAAGAGGAAAGGGTGATTCAGCAAAGTAGAGATAAGTATTTCCCTCAGTTAAGAACCAAGGTATCAATCCAGTAGGAGGCACAAGCAAGTCTCCAATCTATGCACCTTCACAAACTAACAAACACTTGCACACAACGCGAAAAAGGGGTTGTCAATCCCTTCACGGTCACGAACAAGAGTGAGATCTAATAGAGATAGGTATAAAGGATAAATAAAAGAGCAAACTAAAGTAAATATAAATAAAGTGCAACAAAGTATATTGTTTTTTTTGTTTATAGATCTGAAAATATATGATGGAAAATAGACCCGGGGCCATAGGTTTCACTAGAGGTTCTCTCTTGAAGATAGCATACGGTGGGTAAACAAATTACTGTAGAGCAATTGATAGAAAAGCGCAAAGTTATAACGATATCTAAGGCAATGATCATGAATATAGGCATCACGTCCATGACAAGTAGACCAACTCCTGCCTGCATCTACTACTATTACTCCACACATCGATCGCTATCCAGCATGCATCTAGAGTATTAAGTTCATAAGAACGGAGTAACACCTTAAGTAAGATGACATGATGTAGAGGGATAAACTCAAGCAATATGATATAAACCCCATCTTTTTATCCTTGATGGCTACAATACAATACGTGCCTCGCTACCCCTTCTGTCACTGGGTGAGAACATCGCAAGATTGAACCCAAAACTAAGCACCTCTCCCATTTCAAGAAAAAACAATCTAGTTGGCCAAACCAAACTGATAGTTCGAAGAGAAATACAAAGATATCTTAATCATGCATAAAAGAGTTCAGAGAAGACTCAAATAATATTCATAGATAATCTGATCATAAATTCACAATTCATCGGATCTCAACAAACACACCGCAAAAGAAGATTACATCGAATAGATCTCTAAGAACATCGAGGAGAACATTGTATTGAAGATCAAAGAGAGAGAACAAGCCATCTAGCTACTGGCCATGGACCCGTAGGTCTGTGGTAAACTACTCACGCATCATTGGAAGGGCAGCAAGGTTGATGTAGAGGCCCTCCGTGATCGAATTCCCCTCTGGCAGAGTGCCGGAAAAGGCCCCAAGATGGGATCTCACGGGAACAGAGGCTTGCGGCGACAGAAAAGTATTTTGGTGGACGCCTGTGATGTTTGGGGAATATTTTGGAATTTATAGAGGTGGAACTAGGGTTGGAGGACTTCCGAGGGGCCTACAAGCCCTCAAGGCTGAAGGAAATATGCCCTAGAGGCAATAATAAAGTTGTTATTTATATTTCCTTATTTCATGATAAATGTTTATTATTCATGCTAGAATTGTATTAACCGGAAACTTGATACATGTGTGAATACATAGACAAAACATAGTGTCCCTAGTATGCCTCTACTAGACTAGCTCGTTCATCAAAGATGGTTGAAGTTTCCTAACCATAGACATGTGTTGTCATTTAATGAACGGGATCACATCATTAGGAGAATGATATGATGGACGAGACCCATCCGTTAGCTTAGCATAATGATCGTTGAAGTTTATTGCTATTGCTTTCTTCATGACTTATACATATTCCTCTGACTATGAGATTATGCAACTCCCGAATACCGGAGGAACACCTTGTGTGCTATCAAACGTCACAACGTAACTGGGTGATTATAAAGATGCTCTACAGGTGTCTCCGAAGGTGTTTGTTGGGTTGGCATAGATCAAGATTAGGATTTGTCACTCCGTGTATCGGAGAGGTATCTCTGGGCCCTCTCGGTAATGCACATCACTATAAGCCTTGCAAGCAATGTGACTAATGAGTTAGTTACAGGATGATGCATTATGGAACTAGTAAAGAGACTTGCTGGTAACGAGATTGAACTAGGTATAATGATACCGACGATCGAATCTCGGGCAAGTAACATACCGATGACAAAGGGAATAACGTATGTTGTCATTGCGGTTTGACCGATAAAGATCTTCGTAGAATATGTGGGAACCAATATGAACATCCAGGTTCCGCTATTGGTTATTGATCGGAGATATGTCTCGGTCATGTCTACATAGTTCTCGAACCCGTAGGGTCCGCACGCTTAACGGTCGATGACGATTTGTATTATGAGTTATGTGTTTTGGTGACCGAAGATTGTTCGGAGTCCCGGATGAGATCACGAAAATGACGAGGAGTCTCGAAATGGTCGAGAGGTAAAGATTGATATATTGGAAGGTAGTATTCGGACACCGGAAGGGTTCTGGAGTGTATCGGGTACATACTGGAGTACCGGAGGGGTTACCGGAACCCCCGGGTGGAAGATATGGGCCATATGGGCCATAGGAGGGAGGCTAACCAGCCCACAAGGGGCTGGTGCGCCCCCCACAAGGGAGGAGGCCGAATTGGACTAGGGAAGGGGGCGGCGCCCCCCTTTCCTTCTCCCTCTCCCTTTCCTTCCCTCTTTCCACCTCCGGAGAAAGGAAAAGTGGGGGGGGGCGAATCCTACTAGGAGTGGAGTCCTAGTAGGACTCCCCCCCATGGCGCGCCCCCGTTGGTGGCCGGCCTCCTCCTCCCCTCCTTTATATACGGGGGCAGGGGGGCACCCTAGAAAACAACAGATATTCTCTTAGCCGTGTGCGGTGCCCCCCTCCACAGTTTACTCCTCTGGTCATATTGTCGTAGTGCTTAGGCGAAGCCCTACGCGGATCACATCACCATCACCGTCACCATGCCGTCGTGCTGACGAAACTCTCCCTCGACACTTTGCTGGATCAAGAGTTCGAGGGACGTCATCGAGCTGAACGTGTGCAGAACTCGGAGGTGCCATACGTTCGGTGCTTGATCAGTTGAATCGATAAGACGTTCGACTACATCAACCGCGTTAAGCTAACGCTTCCGCTTTCGGTCTATGAGAGTACGTGGACACACTCCCCCCCTCTCGTTGCTATGCATCTCCTAGATAGATCTTGCGTGAGCGTAGGAATTTTTTTGAAATTGCATGCTACGTTTCCCAACAAGGGCGCCCCCCTGGGGCGCACCCTATAGGCTTGTGGCCTCCTCGGGAACCTTCTGGCCCTCTCTCTCCAAGTTACATAGGTGTCTTCTGGTCCAAGAAAAATCTTCGCGAAAGTTTTATTCCGTTTGCACTCCGTTTGATATTCCTTTTCTGTAAAACTCAAAAACAAGGAAAAAACAGAAGCTGGCATTGGGCTCTAGGTTAATAGGTTAGTCCCAAAAATAATATAAAATAGCATATTAATGCATATAAAACATCCAAAACAGATAATATAATAGCATCTAACAATCAAAAATTATAGATACGTTGGAGATGTATCAAGCATCCCCAAGCTTAATTCCTGCTCGTCCTCGAGTAGGTAAATGATAAAAACAGAATTTTTGATGTGGAATGCTACCTAACATATTTATCAATGAAATCTTCTTTATTGTGGCAAGAATATTCAGGTCCATAAGATTCGAAACAAAAGTTTAATATTGACATAAAAACAATAATACTTCAAGCATACTAATAAAGCAATCATGTCTTCTCAAAATAACATGGCCAAAGAAAGTTATCCCTACAAAATCATATAGTCTGGCTATGCTCCATCTTCATCACACAAAGTATTTCATCATGTACAACCCCGATGACAATGCAAGCAATTGTTTCATACTTTTGGTGTTCTCAAACTTTTTCAACTTTCACGCAATACATGAGCGTGAGCCATGGATATAGCACTATAGGTGGAATAGAATATGGTGGTTGTGGAGAAGACAAAAAGAAGGAGAAAGTCTCACATCAACTAGGCAAATCAATGGGCTATGGATATGCCCATCAATTGATATCGATGCAAGTGAGTAGGGATTTCCATGCAACGGATGCACTAGAGCTATAAGTGTATCAAGGCTCAAAAAGAAACTAAGTGGGTGTGCATCCAACTTGCTTGCTCACGAAGACCTAGGGCAATTTGAGGAAGCCCATCATTGGAATATACAAGCCAAGTTCCATAATGAAAAATTCCCACTAGTATATGAAAGTGACAAAATAGGATACTCTCTATCATGAAGATCAAGGTGCTACTTTGAAGCACAAGTGTGGAAAAATGATAGTAGCATTGTCCCTTCTCTCATTTCTCTCTCTTTGTTTGGGCTTCTTTGGCCTGTTTTTTATTTGGGCTTCTTTGGCCTATTTTATTTTTTATGAAGTCCGAAGACGCATCCCAACTTGTGAGGGAATCATAGCTTCCATCATCCTTTCCTCACATGGGACAATGCTCTAATAATGATGATCATCACACTTTTATTTACTTACAACTCAAGAATTACAACTCGATACTAGAACAAGATATGACTCTATATGAATGCCTTCGGCGGTGTACCAGGATGTGCAATGATCAAGAGTGACATGTACATAAAATATGAATGGTGGCCTTGCCACAAATACTATGCCAACTACATGATCATGCAAAGCAATATGAAAATGATGGTATGTGTCATAATAAACAGAATGGTGGAAGTTGCATGGCAATATATCTCGGAATGGCTATGGAAATGCCATAATAGTTAGGTATGGTGGCTTTTTTTAGGACGGGTATATGGTGGGTTTAATGCACCGGCAAAAATTGCGCGGTACTAGAGAGGATAGCAATGGTGGAAGGGTGAGAGTGCGTATAATCCATGGACTCAACATTAGTCATGAAGAACTCACATACTTATTGCAAAAATTTATTAGCCATCAAAACAAAGTACTACACGCATGCTCCTAGGGGGATAGATTGGTAGGAAAAGGCCATCGCTCGTCCCCGACCGCCACTCATAAGGAAGACAATCAAAAAATAAATCATGCTCCGACTTCATCACATAACGGTTCACCATACGTGCATGCTACGGGAATCACAAACTTTAACACAAGTATTTCTGCCAATCCACAATTACTTACTAGCAAGACTCTAATATCACCATCTTTATATCTCAAAACAAATGCAAGGAATCAAACTTCTCATATATTCAATGCTCTTTATATGAAAGTTTTTATTATATCCCTCTTGGATGCCCATCATATTAGGACTAAATTCATAACCTAAGCAAATTACCATTGTGTTTAGGACTCTCAAAATAATATAATTTAAGCATGAGAGTTCAACAATTTCTATAAAATAAAGCCACCGCCGTGCTCTAAAAAGATATAAGTGAAGCACTAGAGCAAACTGCCTAGCTCAAAAGATATAAGTGAAGCACATAGAGTATTCTAATAAATTCATGATTAACGTGTGTCCCTCTCAAAAGGTGTGTACAGCAAGTATGATCATGGAAAACTAAAAAGCAAAGACTCATATCATACAAGATGCTCGAAGCAAAACACAAATCATGTGGTGAATGAAAATATAGTCTCAAGTAAATTTACCGATGGATTGAAGATGAAAGAGGGGATGCCATCCGGGGCATGCCCACGCTTAGATGCTTGGTTGTCCTTGAATATTACCTTGGGGTGCCTTGGGCATCCCCAATCTTAGGCTCTAGCCACTCCTTATTCTGTTGTCCATCAAATCTTTACCCAAAACTTGAAAACTTCACAACACAAAACTCAACAGAAAACTCAAAAGATCTGTTAGTATAATAAAATAAATCACCACTTTTGGCACTGTTGTGAACTCATTATTAATTTATATTTGTGTTATATCTACTGTATTCCAACTTCTCCATGGTTCATACCCCCCGATACTACCCATAGATTCATCAAAATAAGCAAACAACACATAGAAAAACAGAATCTGTCAAAAACAGAACAGTCTGTAGTAATCTGGAAACTTCGTATACTTCTGTAACTCCAAAAATTCTAAAAAATTAGGAAAACCTGGGAAATTTGTATATGAATCTTGTGTAAGAAAATTCAGATCAAAATCACGTTTCTGTGATTTTATAAAATTCTGGCAATGAGCGCAAAAGTTTCTGTTTTTCAGCAAGATCAAATCAACTATCACCGTAGACCATCCCAAAGGTCTTACTTGGCTCAAACACTAATTAAAACACCAAAACACAATTACTACAGAGGTAATAATGTTTATTCTCATAAAAACAGAAAAGGAAAATATTGGGTTGTCTCCCAACAAGCGCTTTTTTTTAAACCTTTTAGCTAGGCGTTGATAATTTTAACGATGCTCACATAAAAAATAGCAATTGAAACACGAAGAGAGCATCATGTAACATGTGAAAAACAAGTTTAAGTCTAACATACTTCCTATGCATAGGCATTTTATAAGCAAACAAATTATCAAGACAAGCAAAAACTAGCATATGCAAGGAAGAAGAAAGAAACAATAGCAATCTCCATATAACGGGAGGTAATTTAGTAACATGAAAATTTCTACAACCATATTTCCCTCTCTCATAATAATTACATGTGGGATCATATTCAAATTCAACAATATAGCTATCACATAAAATATTCTCTTCATGATCCACATGCATGCAAAGTTGACACTCTTCCAAAATAGTGGGATTATCATCAAATAAAATCATGACCTCTCCAAGCCCACTTTTATCAAAAATTTCATAAGATTGATCATACTCGAAAGTAGTGGGATCATTATTACCTAGAGTTGACACTCTTACAAACCCACTTTCAATATTATTGCAAACATTATTATCAATATCATATTCATCATGAGGCTTAAATAAATTTTCAAGATCATAAGAAGAATCACCCCAATCATGATCATTGCAATAACTAGTGGGCATAGCAAAATTAGCATCCCCAAGCTTAGGGTTTTGCATATTATTAGCACAATTGACATTAATAGAATTTATAATAACATCATTGCAATCATGCTTTTCATTCAAGGAGCTATCGTGAATCACTTCATAAATTTCTTCACAATTTTCAGATTCACGAATTTCAAGCAAAACTTCATAAAGATAATCCAGTGCACGCAAGTCATTAGCAATTGGTTCATCATAATTGGATCTCTTAAAAAGATTAGCAAGTGGATGAGGGTCCATAACCTTTTTGCTTTCTGATTTTCAATAAGTACACAATTATTCCAAGCGAACAAGCCAACAAACCAAGTAAGACATAAAAGGCAAACGAAAAGAAGGCAAATATTTTTGTGTTTTTCTAAAAACATTTTAGAAGTGGGGGAGAGGAAAACGAGAGGCAAATGGCAAATAATGTAATGCAAGAGATGAGAGTTTATGATGGGTACTTGGTAGGCTTGATGTAGAACCTCCCCGGCAACGGCGCCAGAAATTCTTCCTGCTACTTCTTGAGCTTGCGTTGGTTTTTCCCTTGAAGAGGAAAGGGTAATGCAGCAAAGTAGAGATAAGTATTTCCCTCAGTTAAGAACCAAGGTATCAATCCAGTAGGAGGCACAAGCAAGTCTCCAATCTATGCACCTACACAAACTAACAAACACTTGCACACAAAGCGAAAAAGGGGCTGTCAATCCCTTCACGGTCACGAACAAGAGTGAGATCTAATAGAGATAGGTATAAAAGATAAAGAAAAGAGCAAACTAAAGTAAATATAAATAAAGTGCAGCAAAGTATTTTTGGGTTTTTTGGTTTATAGATCTGAAAGTATATGATGGAAAATAGACCCGGGGGCCATAGGTTTCACTAGAGGCTTCTCTCTTGAAGATAGCATACGGTGGGTAAACAAATTACTGTTGAGCAATTGATAGAAAAGCGCAAAGTTATAACGATATCTAAGGCAATGATCATGAATATAGGCATCATGTCTGTGACAAGTAGACCGACTCCTGCCTGCATCTATTACTATTACTCCACACATCGACCGCTATCCAGCATGCATCTAGAGTATTAAGTTCATAAGAACGGAGTAAAATCTTAAGCAAGATGACATGATGTAGAGGGATAAACTCAAGCAATATGATATAAACCCCATCATTTGATCCTTGATGGCAACAATACAATACGTGCCTCACTACCCTTCTGTCACTGGGTGAGGACACCGCAAGATTGAACCCAAAACTAAGCACCTCTCCCATTGCAAGAAAAACCAATCTAGTTGGCCAAACCAAACCGATAGTTCGAAGAGAAATACAAAGATATCTTAATCATGCATAAAAGAGTTCAGAGAAGACTCAAATAATATTCATAGATAATCTGATCATAAATCCACAATTCATCGGATCTCAACAAACACACCGCAAAATAAGATTACATCGAATAGATCTCCAAGAACATCGAGGAGAACATTGTATTGAACATCAAAGAGAGAGAAGAAGCCATCTAGCTACTAGCTATGGACCTGTAGGTCTATGGTAAACTACTCACGCATCATCAAAAGGGCAGCAAGGTTGATGTAGAGGCCCTCCGTGATCGAATCCCCCTCCGGCAGAGTACTGGAAAAGGCCCCAAGATGGGATCTCACGGGAACAGAGGCTTGCGGCGGTGGAAGAGTATTTTGGTGGACGCCTCTGATGTTTGGGGAATCTTTTGGAATTTATAGAGGTGGAACTAGGGTTGGAGGACCTCCGAGGGGCCCACAAGCCCTCAGGGCGCCCCCTGGGGCGCACCCTAGAGGCTTGTGGCCTCCTTCGGAACCTTCTAGCCCTCTCTCCAAGTTACGTAGGTGTCTTCTGGTCCAAGAAAAATCATCACGAAAGTTTTATTCCATTTGGACTCCGTTTGATATTCCTTTTCTGTAAAACTCAAAAACATGGAAAAAATAGAAATTGGCACTGGGCTCTAGGTTAATAGGTTAGTCCCAAAAATAATATAAAATAGCATATTAATGCATATAAAACATCCAAAACAGATAATATAATAGCATGGAACAATAAAAAAGTATAGATACGTTGGAGACGTATCAATGCTTAATAAAACAAACTTTACTAATGCATGAAGTAGACCCATTTCATAAGAGAAATATACATGCTGCCGTGTTCGACACATGTCACCTTGAGGATGAGATGGCCGGGGGCCCCTCAGGTAAGTAGGCCACCAGCACTGAGCATGGGGCATCTGCCAGCGCTGAGCATGGGGCTTCCACGAGAGTGGGAAGGAGCTCCCGCGTGCCGATGGCAGCGCTGGTAGAGAGAGCTCCGAAGCATGTAGGGTGTTCCATTTGTTTTGTACCGGAACACCATCCTCCGTCACGAGTTGTGCCGCGCCGGGCCGGGAGATGGGTGCGAACCACCTCCGCATTTCTTTCAATCTGGGACCCCAGGCTCATGCGCATCAGCCTCGCAAAGGTGGCTTCGGCACCCTTCAGGCTGAAAGGCATGCACATAAGGCAGGGCGAGCCCATGATCTGGTCGATCCACGGAAGAGGGAAGGGGCTCCCGGGGCGAGCGTTGTTGAGTGTGGCAAGTCGATGCACATGCGCCTACCGTTGTGTGGCTCTGCGACAGCAACGGAGTGGGTGATCCACTCGGGGTGGAGGACTTCGTGGGCGATTCAAGCATCTTGGAGCTTCTTGACTTCTTGGGTGATGAACTTTTGCTTCTCGGGCACCTCGCGCCGCACCTTCTGCTTGATGGGCCGCGCGCTGGGGCACACGGCTAAGTTGTTTTCGATCACCTTCCACGGTACACCGGGCATGCCTGATGCCGTCCAAGCAAACGTATCAACCATTGCCCGAAGGAAGGTGACGAGTTCGCCTTCCTATTTGAGGGAGGGTCCGCCACCAACGACGTGGGAGGGGCCTACATCGCTCCCATCCAATGCTGCCTTCTTGGTCTCGGCCTGCTCCAAGGAGAGCAGGGGCTTTTTGCTTTGCGGGCGCCGGCTCGGCAGGCCCTAGTGCGTCCTCATCGATCGGGTATGCAGTGGCGGCAGCCTTGTAGGCGTGCTCAAGAGTGTGCATTGCATCCTCCTCATCGCAGCGGATGGTGAGGGTGCCACTGCAGCCGGGTATCTTGATGAGGCCGTAGGCGTGGTGGGTCACTGATACGTCTCCAACGTATCTATAATTTATGAAGTATTGATGCCATGTTTACAACAATTTTATATGGTTTTGGTATGATTTGCATGGAACTAACTCAGACTGACACTGTTTTCAGCAGAACTACCGTGGTGTTGTTTTTTGTGCAGAAATGAAAGTTCTTCAAATGCAACAAAACTTTTTGACGATTTTTTTGGAACAAAAGAGGCACTAGAAGCTTCGTGGGAGGGCCAGAAGAGCCACGAGGAGGGCACAACCCACCAGGGCGTGCCAGAGGGGCCTGGCTTGCCACGGTGGGTTGTGCTCACCTCGAGGCCCATCTTCGCGTGATTCCAATGCTGAAAAATCCTATAAATAGAGAAACCATTAGAAATAACCCTAGATCAGAAGTTCCGTCACCGCAAGCCTCTGTAGCCACGAAAAACTAATCTAGACCCCATTCCGGCACCCTGCCGGAGGGGGAAATCATCAACGATGGCCATCTTCATCATCCCGGCGGCCACCATGATGAGGAGGGAGTAGTCCACCCTCGGGGCTGAGGGTTTGTACCAGTAGCTATGTGTTTAATCTCTCTCTCTCGTGTTCTTGAGATGGCACGATCTTGATGTACCGCGGGCTTTGTTAATATAGTTAGATCATATGGTGTTTTCCCCTCTCTATCTTGTTGTGATGAATTGAGTTTTTCCTTTGAGATTTCATTTTATCGGATTGAATACTTTTATAGATTTGATAGCACTTGATGTATCTCTTACTATGAATACCCGTGGTGACAATGGGGCATCATATTCATTCACTTGATATGTGTTTTGGCACTCAACTCCCGGATTCCCGAGGTGACATTGGGGTAATCTATGCATAGGGGTTGATGCATGTTCTCGTCTTTGTTTCTCCGGTAGAAATCTTGGGGCACTCTTTGAGGTTCTTTGTGTTGGATTGAGTATTATGAATCTGAAATTGTTTGATGCACATCGCATAATCAACTCACGGATACTCGCGGTGACATTGGAGTATCTAGGTGACATTAGAGTTGGTTAATGTGTATCCTATGGTGTTATTTTAGTACGAAATCTTGGTTAGATCGATCGGAAAGAATAGCTTGGTTTTATTTTAGTACGAACTCTAGGATATATTGATCGGAAAGAATAGCTTTGAGGTGGTTTCGTACCCTACAAACAATTTCTTCTTATGTTCACCGCTAGATAGGAACTTTAGAGTGATTCTTCATCACACGTTGAGGGATGGTTATATGATCCAATTATATTAGCATTGTTGAGAGATTGCGCTAGCGAAAGTACGGACCCTAGGCCTCATTTTTAAGCATTGCAATATCGTTTGTGCTTTGTTTTATCATTTGCTAGCTTGCTGTTTTTTATTGTTCCTATTACAAAAATCAATATCTACTATCATTACTACGCTTGTATCACCATCTCTTTGCCGAACTAGTGAACCTATACAAATTTCCATTGTATTTGGTGTGTTGGGGACATAAGAGACTTTTTGTTATTTGGTTGGAGGGTTGTTTGAGAGAGACCATCTTCATCCTACGCCTCCCACGGATTGATAAACCTTAGGTCATCCACTTGAGGGAAAATTGCTACTGTCCTACAAAACTCTGCGCTTGAAGGCCCAACACGAGTCTACAAGAACAAGTTGTGTAGTAGACATCAAGCTCTTTTCTGGTGCCGTTGCCGGGGAAGTGAGTGCTTGAAGGTATATCTTTAGATCTTGCAATCGAATTTTTTAGTTTCTTGTTTTATCACTAGTTTGATTTATAAAAGAAAACTACAAAAAATAGAATTAAGGTTGCATCATATTGTTCATCTTTATAATGGCTTTCGTGAAAATGATGGAAAGGAAAATTATGCTCAATTGATAAAGGAAGAATTTTATAAAATGTTTGGCAAAAAATCTTTGAATGATGAGCATGATTGCAATGTTGTTGGTATGAACTCTTTGAATATCCACTAGATCGGGATCGCGGCTTGGCGCGAGGGTGCCTATCCCAACGTTTTGGTAAGCAGGTAATGCTAAGTCCAGTAGTAATCCTGGTTTAGCATATACGTTCATACAGAGTAACAATACAATGAAGATTCGGTACAATAATGTTCATCTAAGGTTGTCTAAATTTCAGTTTCACATGAATATATATTTACTAAAGGACTTCCACTATTTGCACCAGAAGGCATCATAAATGGTCCTCCAATGTGTTCTTCATGCCGAGCCCTACAACGAAGGAAGAAGGGAAACAGGCGATCAAAGAGTAAGTAGCATAGAAGTTTGACATGAATATATGCTAAGTAAAAACTTCCATAGTTTGCACCAGAAGGCACCAAATATGGTCATCAATTGTGTTCTTACCTCCGAGCTCTCTCACTGTTCTCCTAAATTGGTACTTCTTGTCAATACCCAGCTGGATGTTTAGATTAAAGTGTCAGTTTTGTTTCAGGGAGAAACTACAATTACCGAACAGAAGACTCAGGCTAAAGTGAAACATCATGCATTTAGTGCAGAGCAGCCATGACAAAAAAAGCAGTGCGTGTCTATTAAGCAAGGAATGACAACATGTGCTACATACTAATCCAACAGATTCCGATCCATAAGCAGTCATAACAAATAGAGGCGGGAATTAACACCTTCATCGTCATTGATCCGTACGCGGTCATTGATGTTTGCTCCATTCATCCTAAATTTGTGATTTGAGTTTCATAAGTGTCTGAATCAGCATGAGCTATTTACCTATTTATGTATTATTGCACAATGCATTTGATAGTGGATTCGCTTGTTGGTACAAATGTACACATGACCTTGCTATAATTATTTTGACAGGCTATAGTTCAATTAGAAACGGACGTTTCCAGCCAACCATTGCCAGGTTCACTTGAGATTGTACTTCTTATAAATTAGTCCCTAGATTATATAGTATGAGGGGAGGTCTGTATAAACCAACTAAAAAAACATTTACCAATTGACAACTGAATACAACTCTTCCGGCCTCCCTTGCTCTTTCATAATTTCAAGTCGACCTCCTCCTTTTTGTCCCTTCCAAGCCGCAGCACACACATATGATCTGTATGTTGAGGTGCAGAAAATGGATCAGAACACACACACACACACACACACACACACACACACACACACACACACACACACAGAGAGAGAGAGAAACTGAAAAGATAGAACATTCGCTTAGTTATATGTATCAAAGGTCATAACAATTTGAAAACAGGCAAAGTGATACTTCTAGTATATCAACAAATATGATCATACCCATCATGGGCTTGTTAATCAGGATATCACCAATCTGCTAGAGAGAACAATGTACATAGATGGTTGTCAAACGAGTGCCCACATGACAGAGGAAGCATATGCCCATAAACGGATTGCTAAGAGCTAGAACACTTATGAAACCAGAATGATAGCACGACACATGGTAGTTTTAGTTTAGATGGTGCATTACATATGAGAGAGAGAGGGAGGGAGGGAGAGAGAGAGAGAGATTGTACATCACATTGACCGAACCAGGAGTTTACGGAGCCATAGTAGCAGCAATGAAGTCTCTTTGATAAGTGAAAGGAAACTTCTACATGAAAACAGTTTATCAGTTCCTATGAGAATCTAGTTTAACCCTAAATTCTCCCAAGAATCCTAAGAAACAACACATACATGCTAGCATGACATAGAATTTTTATTTCAAAGAGGCAAAGAATCAAGCATTTATAGAAAGATCAAAGTACATAGCACAAAATGTTGTTTCTGGGCTCTTATCAGCCAAGGCAGGTCAAATGGAAAGAGGCCAGAATACAACTACTTCAATAGTGCAGTCACCATGTAAAGAAAAAGATAGAGAGTTGCAACAGAAGAAATTCTAGGTGAGTAATTTGTTGATGCCAAAGTAAGATAATTAGATACATATCCATAATTAGCAAAATCATGGACAGAAATCATCTAGTATAAGTTGGAAGACATAGTACATCAAATCTGAAGGAGAAGCACTCTAGATAAGAGCCACTGATTTTGATAATCAGCAACATCAATATAAATGAGAACAATCTTTAACCATAGTATCCTATACAACACCCGGAAAACAAATTTAGCTTACTCTACCTATATAACTTTCTCCAAGATTTAATCTAAAGAAAGAAAAGCACAAGATGTAAGTACACATGACATAATCATATGGTTAATCGGAAGAGCAGATAAGCGCAACAAGCTAACTGAGCAACAAATGAAAGAAAAAGGGCCCCAAAATTATTATATACTGCATTATTAATCATTGACAGAGTTTTGAGTTTATTTTCCCCCTAACTGGAAATGACTCGGTAATTATCTAAAAGTTAAATTGTACAAGATGAGCATATATTTGCAACATCAAATTAAATAATGGAACTAATTATGAATTACTATGATGAGATGCAATTTCAGACCACACACAGATACAGAAGACAATTATTCCCTGAGTAGGCAATGCATACGAATGGAACATACTTGCGGCCATTTATTTTCGGCTTAGGCTTCTCCAGAAACACGACTAAAATCACTTGATCTACACATGGGCAATAGCTTCTTTTCTTTACTATAACCGGTTAGCACATACTCCCTCCATCCCAAAATAAATGTCTTTGATTTAGTACAACTAATCAAAGATACTTATTTCGATTTAGTACAACTTTGCACTAAAGTTGTACTAAATCAAAGATACTTATTTTGGGACAAAGGGAGTACAATTCTAACATTTGCAACCAATAATAGGCCTGGCATATTATTGTGTCATCTTTTTGGGGATACCAGCATTTCTACCAGACTATTACGACAAAAAAACATGCCATAGAAAATGTAGCCTCCAACAACATGAGCCATCACAAGGATTAGGCACCTTTTCACACATCATTCTGGCCATATTAACCAGAGCTAGTATCAATTTCAGGCACCTTGACCAGATATGTGCACTACAACCAATGTAACTGAAAATGAAGCAAAAAGAGACACCTAATTTTCCGAGGTGGCATTACCTTGTCCTGCAAACTACAAGGGTCAGTCTAGTTTGAGAAGTGTTCAAGATTGTTCTGCAAACTCATGCATTCCTACTCCACTGAACTATTATGAAGTTTTGAGGATCACCACGTAAAAAACGTCTCCATGTTAATATGTTATTCTCTAGGCTCAACCAAGCATTAACTAAAATATCAGCTGCAGAGACAAAAAAATTGTAATGAGCTCTTAGTTTAAAAAAACTATCTCAAGTATCTTAGCATGATCCAAAATGTCTGAATAAAATATTTCTCAAACTGGGAACAAGAGAAGAAGTTTTGATCACGACAAAACATTCACCACCATAGAAACAAAAGTGCTCCCACTGGGATATATTGGTATGGAACAAGTTTCAGCATGCAAAAAAAAACTCATAACATCAGCAAATCAGCTATGTGGTGATATTCACTTTTAGGCATGCGATGCAAAAGGATAACCTACAGCTCGATGATCGATTGAATAGATAAACTACGCTGTACTAAAGCTACCACAGAAAGAGTAAAAGGAAATGTATAAAATCCTAATCAACTAATTCACATTGTGGCCATGCTATGAGTGGAGGTGCATCTACGGTAACTTCCAGGGCAAATGAGCACACAGGAAATATAATGAAATTCAGAGACATATATGAATCATCGTACAGAACCTTGACTTCCAGTCAATCAACACAAAATTCATATACACTAAAATGTCACTATACTTGCAAAGGGAGACAGAGCGCCATTAGAATCACATAAAGAGCTCACCTCAGAGACCATCAGTACCTTACACAACAACATGCTACATCCTACACCATGTTGTTGTGGAAGGAGAAACCAGAGAGTAAGGCCCGTTTCGGAAGGTACTCAATCCACCACTCCAGTCCATTATATTTATCCAGTGAGTGACCTCCCATATGGCTCACAATCTATAAAAATGTAAGCCATCAGTAGAAGGAGTTGACAGAAAACTATAAGCATTAATCAGAGAACTATTCTTGGACGGTCCAATTAAACGCATGTTTTATCAATGTAAAAATAGAAACACATTTTCCATATATATATACACCATAATCATGATGTAGTGGTGATGGCTTGTTCCAAAAGGGGGGAAAACATGAACAAAAGCAAGTATTTACGCTAGTAAAACTACATGGCAATGAAAGCAGAGCTAGTTATAGGACATTTGTACTAATGGCAGGAGTCCATGACAAATATAATTATTTCAGTTCATATCAAATCCAAACCTGCACATATTTCTAAATATATGTTTTAAATCTATGTAATGTATTATATTTGATGGCTAATCTTCCGGGCAGACTACATAAAACCGAATCAGGAGTGAGAAAATTATGATGAGGATTATGAGGTTTGCTATTTTACATCTAGACGTGAAATACTTATCTCACATCTAACTCCTAAGCCTTTTGATTAAAAACTTTAAGATCCGTGTTCTTTTATAAAAAATACGCTTATACAGTTTTCTTTGTCTGGTTGTCCTATTTCGGAAGCTACATTAGATAGGTAGCTGCGATCGGCTGCTACGTTACGTAGCTGTGCTTGCTGTAGTCTATATGAGCTGTTGCTTTTTTTTTTTGTCGTTTCTTTTGTTTCTTTTTCTTTTTTTATTTTATTATTTGTTTTAAGTTATGAACTATTTTAGTTTAATGTTTTTGTATTTTATTTGTATTATATATTTTTCCCTTTTCCATTTCTTTTTCTTTTTATTTTTAGTTTTTTCTTTTTTTCTTTATTTATTTGTTTTAAATACATGAAAAAAAAAATCACATTGTCATCTGTTTGGTTTAAATGTCCTGTAAATCTTGATCGCGGGTTATTTTGTTGCGCATCCCATATCGTGTCGTGCATCTGGTGTCTACTTGTCGATCTGCTTGTGCGTGCGTTTTTGTTGGGCCATTTTTACGGCGTGATCTAGGGGTCCTGTTTCGGATTAGTTTTGTCAATTCTCATCGACATGAGAGCTAACAATGTCTCACCTAACTTATATACCGTTAGATTTACGTACTTCTGAGTCACGCTTGTTGTCGTTGTGTCGTGTTTTCTGTTTGTCCCTCGTGAAGCAGTGAGGCCCGATATGACATTTTTTAGTGGGCCAATTTTGATGTTTTGTGTTTTGACTTTATTTGTGGGATGTACTTTTTTGTAGAGGGTCACCTGCCTTTTTATTTCCTTTTTTGTTTATTTTTATTAGACTGTGTAGTAGAGGAGAGCATAACTAGATTTTTTTTTTCGGATTTTCTAAATTTCATCTAGTGATGTCTCATCTAAGTCTATAATCGTTCAATTTGTTTAATGTTCGCACAAACTCGATCATGTGTGCTCGTGTCAGTTCGTTCTTTTTTGTCACGCGTCCTCTTATCACATTTTGCTTTGTGTTGTCCTATTCTCGTGTTTCTTTTCACATGAACCATATATGTCGTCGTTTGGGATGCGCAGCCCGTTTCTTTTTTGTTTGTTTTTGTTGTGCATTTTTTGTGGGATGGTGGAGAATTTGTAGAGTCCATCCTCGACTCGTAAATAGATTCATAGTTGTCCCTGATGCAAGTTCACCCCCGACTCACAAATTGTGCATGTGTTTTCTTTGTCATCCTAGTTGCAAGTCCACTCTCGACTCGCAACTGGGTTCGTAGTTTGTTAGTGTCCCAGTTGCAAGTCAACCCTTGGCTCGCAACTAGGGTTGTAGTTTGTTTCATCCCGGTTGCAAGTTCATCCTTGACTCACAACCTGGCTCATAGTTTCGTAGTTGTTTCAGTTGCAAGTTTGCCCTTGACTCGCAACTGGGCCCATAATTTGTTGTTGTCACAGTTGCAAGTCCACCCTTCACTCGCAACTCATATTGTAGTTTTGTTTAGTTATCCAAGTTGCAAGTCCACCCTAGGCTCGCAACTCGTATCATAATTTTGCTTAGTTGTTCCAGTTGCAAGTCCACCCTCGAGTCGCAACTAGGTCCGTAGTTTATTTTGTCTCAGCTGCAAGCCCACCCTTGACTTGCAACTCGACCTATGTTTTATTTTTCATCGCATTTTTGCAGGTCCACCCTTGACTTGCAACTGGGCCCGTAAATTGTTTAATCCTAATTCAAGTCGCTCCTTGACTCGCAATTGGGCTAGTTGTTTGTAGTTGTCTCAGTTATAAGTCTACCCTCAACTTGTAAATGGAGCATGTGTTTTTGTTTTTCATCACAGCTGCAAGTCCACCATCGACTCGCAACTGAGCCCATAGTTTGTTTCATCCTAGTTGCAAGTCGACCCTTGATTCGCAACTGGACTCGTAGTTTCGTAGTTGTCCTAGTTACAAGTCCATCTTCAACGTGTAAATGGGATGGAAGTTGTCCCTGTTGCATGTCCACTCTCAACTCGCAACTGGGTATGTGTTTTATTTTCATCCCAGTTCCAAGTCTACATTCACTCGCAATTGGGCTTATAGTTTTTTATTGGGCCAGTTGCAAGTTCACCTTCGACTCGTAAATGGCATCATAGTTTTGTAGTTGTCTCAGTTGCAAGTCAACCCTCGACTCGAAACTGGGCTCGGAGTTGAACCAGTTGCAGGACCACTCTCAACTCGCAATTGGAGCATGTGTTTTTGTTTTTCATCACAGTTGCAAGTCCACCCTTGACTCGCAACTAGGCCCACATTTTTTTCATCGCAGTTGCAAGTAGACCCTTGACTCGCAACTGGCTAGTAGTTTCGTAGTTGTCACAGTTGCAAGTGCACACACTAGACACACAACTTTGTTCTCGACCCTTTTGACCCAACTATAGGTCCATCTTCGACACACAACTCGCCTAGATCATTTTGTCCCCGTTGCGAGTCCGCCCTCGACACACAAATCCCCCCGACCCTTATCCCTAGTTGCAAGTCTATCCTCGACATGCAATTGGACCTCGACCATTTGTCCCAGTTGCAAGTCCATCTTTGACCCGCAACTAGCCCTCGACCCCTTGTCCCGAGTTGCAAGCCCGTCGACATGCACTTGACCCTCGATCCTTTTGTCCAAGTTGCATATCCAGCACCGATGCCCAACTTGCCTAACCTCGACACAAAACACAGACATGCGATGGGGGGGTGCTTTTCTTGTCCCAGTTGCTAGTCCACCCTTGACAATTAACTGAGGCCCGATCCCATTTTTTCCTAGTTGCAAATCCATCCTCGTGGCCGAGGGCCCGACCATTTTTGTCCTAGTTGCAACTCCACTCCTCGCATGCAATTGGGGCCCGTCTTTATCTTCTTCCAGTTGCAAGGCCACCCTCGACACACAAACTGGGGCCCAACATATTTTTATGCGAGTTGCAAGTCCAACTACACCTTCGGCATGCATTTTTTTGCTATCGTTGTTGCATGTCCATCATTAACTTGCGACTTGTTGTCAACCCTCTATCTCGGCGGCAAATGAGTCGATCTAGTTGCGAGTCCATTTTGGCATAGATATTCGACGTGGTTTTATGCCAAAGAAGATAAATTAAATACTATTGTTATTATTTAAAAAATAAGAAATATACGGATCAACCATTTTTTTTCTCCCTCTCTTATGTGACTAAGCCCTACAATTCATTTGTTTAATGTGGAAGTTTTTGGTTATGCGTAGCATACACGGGGAAAGAAGCATGTCACTACACCAGTATGTGTATTAGCTGATCCTTTGATGAGCTTTGTATGTGCATGCATATCAAGGCACATACTAATACATGCATAAATCAAAGGCCAAGGTATAAAAGGCATGCATGATGACCGGTGGATACAAATAATCAGTAAAAAAATAAAAAGGCTGACCGAACACTAAAAAATGTTCAGTTTGTTAAAGGAAATGTTCATACTATATTAAAAATAGTTCATCCTACACTAAAAACTTTCAGTTTGTATAAAAGAAATGTTCTGAATGTTCAAAACATGTCGTCATTTTCAAAATTTGTTCACAAATTCAAAAAAGTTCATGTTTTCATAAAGAAAGTTCACGTTTTCAGAAAATGTTTACACTTTCAAAATTTATTCTTTTTTGGCAAAGTGTTCGTGTTTTCAGGAAATGCTTGGAATTTTCAAAATTATTCACATTTTTTAAATGTTTTCAGGATTTCAAAAATTGTTCACATTTTAAAATTTGATTGTGTTTTCAAAAAATGTTTTGAATTACAAATATTGTTCACACTTTTCAAAAAAAAATTGGAGTTAGAAAAATTCTTTGCGTTTTCAGAAATTATTCGGCATTTCAAAATCGTGCACAATTTTTCAAGACATGTTTAAAAAAGGTTTCAGATCTAACACTGTAGTGAGTTCTTAAATATCCGTGTCGATCAGTTGTCAACAACACCAGTTAGGTCTAGTGGCTATATCGACACGTTTAGTACTCACAGGCAGGGAGTTCGATCCTTGTAAAGTGTGATGCTTTTTTAGTATTTCTCGTGAGCGACAAACACAAGCGTGTTTAGAGAAACCGAACTGGATAATCAAACAAGAAAGCAAACAACGCTAAAAAAACAAACAAACAATCAGGGAAAAGCAGGAGGAAGGGCTACAAGGGTGACATCATATTAGATGTGAGATATTATGTCACATCTAGATGTGACATAGTCACACCCGAGGATTATATATATAGAGAGAGAGAGTACCGGAACGCGAGGATGACGGTCCGGAGGGCAGCGGTGGCACCGGAGGAAGGGGCGACACCACGGCGGTAGAGCTCTCCTTAACGTCACCACGCCTCTCCCTCGCGGAGGGGATGGGGTGATGCTCGGGGGCGGGGCAGCCGTGGTCGCCGGCACAGTAGTGCGGCGGCTGCCCGTGCTGCCTCTACCGAGCACCGTGGAGGAGGAGAGGTCGCTAGGGAAGAGAAGGAAGAAATCAACAGGCAATTCCTTAAAACTTTAGTAAATTATAATTTCCTCTATCCTAAGTTCTTCATTGGTATAATTCAAGTGCTCCTGTAGAGTTAAATTTATGCAACAACAAATGCGAATTCCAGTTGGGGAGTCTGTACATAAATAATTTATTACTGGAATCCGTATCATTTAAGATTACAGAGATCCAAATCCAGGTAGATGTCATTTTGTTTCAGCATATAAACTGCAACACTTGAGAAAGAATTTGTAGTTTGATGGATAAGTATTGACCATTAATAAATCCTAAAATATTCTGACCGGGAGCAATGGCAACACAAAATTATCAAAGAACATTACCATGAAACACTTTGTATCCATATCTATGGAGCAGAGCTGATGAATCCACATAGATGTAGCCTACCAAATCAATAGAATATGAAGCAGAATAGCAGAATCCAGGTTCAGGATTTGACCGATAAGTGAGAAGAATGCCAGTGAGTTGATTTTGTTCGTCAGCGACCCAAGTCCCTAATCTGCCGCTCCGTTGTAGCTTCGCTCGCCTCCTGCAGTTGGCGAGCAGAGGAACACCTCCACCTACTACAGAGCAGGATCACAAGACCGCCCCAAAAGAAACAAAGAACAGATTAAGTGACGGGAAAGAAACTTACATGGCCGTATATTTGCCGGAACAGATGAGGAAGCATGACCTAGAAACAATTCCCGCATGCCATTCCGCCGGGAGGGAAGCCCTTCAATGGTGTCGCCCACATCGAAGGACATGCCACACGAAAATGCGCTGGCAGTGGAGCTCTAGGCGGCAGAGCTGTACCCGAGCACTACCCAAATCGGCAGCACCAAGCACCCCTACATCTCCCCAAATCACCGCACACCCATTTCAAACTTGGGAGGCTGGGTAGAGGGCGAGGAGCATGGTCAGTAGTTGGCTCAGTTTGTGATGGATGAATTGCTGGATCTTTAGCCATGGATTTCAGGCTCACCATGATAATAGTGCCACTTGGGTCTTTAGGCATGAGCATTTCCTTGCTTCAGATCGCCTGCATTAGCATGGTAAAACAATAACATGCCAGTGAGAATGAGACACTACCGAGTTGTAATATAGCCATGATGAGATCCAGTCTTAGTAATTGGTGGTCCAGGTGTAGTTTTTGGTTCTCAGTAAAGAAAAATTATCAGCAAAAGAAACCTATTTTTGATGATCTGCAAAGTCTAAACTGAACAAACTTTGAATTCTGGACGCGGGGGTGCAATGCAACTGAAGAATAGCAACACAATAAAATCCATCACAATGTAGATATATCCCTTTTGGATTCCACTGAAGAATAAGGTTAGCACAAATTAAATGAGCCTAACCAAATCAGATCCTGATTTTCTGAGCTGCAAAAAGCCTAAACTAAACTGAATTGAAGATAACACCGTTAAGTCTGACTAATTAGAAAATTATTCAGAACCAACAAACAATGCTAATTTCACATGCTTGGGAATAATTGATCGATCCTGATTTCTAAACAGCAGAAAATCCTGAACTTAACTGAATGAATTAAACACTGTTAAGTCTGAATAACTCTTGAGAACCCAATAATGCAAATTGCTCCTGTTTCTTACTCACACAGGAAACTGGAGGAGACCCCCTTGACGACCTCCCTCCGTCGTTGGTGTAGAGGCGCAACAACGAAAGCTGCAGATTTTAAAGAAGGATTGATTGAGAGTAATGGATCGATCAGCGAAGCTAATTAATGGCGCACATGAGGCCGGCAGGGCTTACCGACCTAGAGGAGAGGGGAACGCAGTTAGGAGCTGGCAACTAAATACATGAGACTTCCAATCACTTCTGAAAGTGGCATAGCAGGTGGACGTCCATGTCGAATGAGGCTTATCAAGGGTGTCCCAGTCAATTGCCTCCCCACACGATCAAAGAACACAAATTCAATCTCATCCTTCTCATCCTCAACTCTGTAGCAAATCTGGTACCTGATAGGAAACAATAAAAGAAATAGATGTCAAGAATGGCATAAACGAAACCAGAGCCATTAAATCAGAGTGGCAAATCATAGGTACCTTGGAACAGCATCTGTCCTGAAACAATTTGGATCCGAACACTTGTAGACAGTGCCATCTGGAGAAGCCGAGTGAAGGCAAATGATGCACGAACAGAACCATGACCGCTAAGTAGGGCTTAGCGCTGTAAGAGTGGCGGTACAGAAGATTCAAACATCCTGCAAACCAGAAGGCACCAGATCAAAATAATGACCTGTCTAAAACCCCAACAGTACACGATCAATACAATCCACCATACAAGCTTAAACATAACCATTTGAGCCTTTTTTTCATGCCACCGTATAAGGCAAGTGATTCTCCCAGTTCCAAATTCAGTGAATAAAGCAACCATAAGCTTTAAAACAGAAGAAATGAAAACTATTACCCAATCATCAGACATATCAAGATCAACCAACTCTGTGACCGTCTGTCTCCAAATTAACTTGTGTACCAACCTGATCAGCGGTTTGACTTTCCAAATGGATAATCATTTTGGTAGAAGGCTCGGGTCTACTTGCCTGACTGTACTGAATAATGTCTGGAACACCTGAGATAGTTCCAACCACATCTGTCCATACAAAAAAACACAAGTCAGTACACCAAAGGCATGCCCAATACGAAAGGAGCATCACGACAGGTATCATAAAAAGTACCTGTGAAACGCTCAGGCATGTTTGTAGGCGTTGGGAGCTGATTAATTGGAGTCAGGGCATAGGTGCAGAAAGGAAATTCTGCTTCTAGACCCTCCCACCACACAACAGTTGTATACTTGGTGAACTTAATCATGTATTGACTCTCCACCGGCCCGAAGACATACTTCTTGAGAAAGACCAAAAACTTGCGACGATCATAGACCCACCCTCATAACTAATAGGCAAATTCCTGATAAAGAAGCAGTGCCTTTCTTAATACACGCAGAAAACCTATCATAGCAAATCAACTCCATATCCGGCCGCAAACCCCCATAACTAATATTTTGAACATAAGGGATTTTCTTGGCCAGGTAGTAACAAGATCCTCGGTTAATATACAACATGAAAACATACTTCATGATATCTTTCCTGGAGAAATATCAAATTATACATGTCATTTCGCAGCAGAAAATAGAGTTTACTAATAAATCAATGGAAAAGATGAAACTTAAATGTGAATAAGGTAGCAGTGGGTACTTCGGTACTAACAATGCCCGGGGCATTGATGGCAAGACGGGGAAAGTTCATGACCTGTAGGAACAAAATGAGCAAAAAGAAATAGAATTATTGAAGCTGAAAAATTGAACACCTTTGTAGAATGCACAAATGTAAGGGGAAAACACCAGATGGATTACTGATATACAATATTGGCATCATCTAAATACCAAGGAAACACTACTACATGGGAACATAAAATTATTCTCAATCCTTCTACGCAAGTCCAACTTGGATGCGTCTACTACAGGCAGTAAATATAATCCTATGTCTCGCTGCATGTGCAGCCAGCTCTTGATCATGGCTGCAACACACACATGTTGAAACAATACAGTCATACAGAAAGAAACAACTGCGACCCGATCGGCCGAGGCTGGGGATAGATATATAGACTAAGAGAGGGTGCTCTGCTCACCGAGATAAACTTGCCTCCATTTCTTCTTCCTCTGCGGCTCTGTCCAGGTGTTCTTGTTCCACAAGTGCGCCTCAAACCACCCCGTGCACTCTGAGAGAGAAGGAAGAAAAGGAGAGGGTGAGAGCTAGAGCAGATCAGAGAGGAGGAGGAGGGGGATGAACTCACCAGAAACAGAGGATGCCCAGCCCGATGCGCCCCTGTAAGGCTGCACCCCATGGCCAGCGGGAAGCGGAGCCGCGCATGGGGACGGAAAAGGAGACGGAGAGGAGCCGCCGGAGTCCACCGGAGCCGCACCAGCGATGAAGGCGATGCCCAGCCCGAAACCCTAGCCATGGCCTCGTCCTACCCACCCTTGCCCATTTTTTTGTGGCGAGCCAAGATACGAATAGCCAGGAGAGTAGATGCTCTAGGGTTCCCAAGGAGGAGAACATGATGTGGCGGCGGCGGGCGAGCTCGGCAGCGAGAGCAGCAGTAGTGAGACAGGCAGCAGGAGAGGAACAGTGATGGGGAGTGGATGCTAGGGTTCTCGCCCAATCATCGCCCTCCTCACCGATTGGGGACGAAGCCACGAATCGACAGAAGCCACGAGGCAAGAGGCTATGTGAAATCCCAAAATTACCCTCGGTGGGGGACAAGAATCTCGGCGGTGGCACGAGATATTTTGCCTCTGGTGAGCACCGATGAGCTGCACGAGAACGCGTCCCAGCCACAGCAAATGACACGTGGGGCCTACCAGCGAGAGACCCCACGTGTCGGCGAGAACCGGACGGAAATTGCGGAGTAAACGAAAGCACGAGGGAAGACTAACTATTCATTGCTACAGGAACCCGAGGTCGATCCGACGGCGGAGGCTCTCTGGTGGCTCAATCCGACGGCGAGAAATGCATCAAGCAAATGAATTGGACGGCCAGAATCGGCTGAGCTCTGAGGAGGCTCGGTGTAACCCTCTTCTCTTGTTTCTGGATGATGCTAACGATATGCAAAGCCATAAGCTTGGGGATGCTATATTTGATGAAGATGATATTTTTAGTCCCCCCAAGTTTTGATGAGAATATTTACTATGATGAAAGCATGCCTCCTATTTATGATGATTATATTGATGAAAGTGGATTTAGAGAGGTCATGACTTTATTTAATGATGAATCCACTATTTTGAAAGAGGTTACAATTGATTATGACAACAAAGTTCCTATATATGATGATTATGGTGATGACATATATGCTATAAAGAATAATGATAACCATGAAACTTGTTATCATGATTTTAATTTTCAATCACATGATAGTTATTTTGTTGAATTTGCTCCCACTACTATTCATGAGAATAAATTTGCTTATGTGGAGAGTAATAAAATTTCTATGCTTGTGGATCATGAAAAGAATGCATTATGTA
Source organism: Thinopyrum elongatum (assembly GCA_011799875.1). Classification (NCBI taxonomy): domain Eukaryota; kingdom Viridiplantae; phylum Streptophyta; class Magnoliopsida; order Poales; family Poaceae; genus Thinopyrum; species Thinopyrum elongatum. The sequence goes on from CM022300.1 coordinate 52,498,018, forward strand.
ATAGCTATATTGTTGAATTCATTCATGATGCTACTGAAAATTATTATGAGAGAGGAACATATGCTTTTACATATTGCAACAATATTAAGTTTCCTCTCTTTGTGTTGAAAATCTTGAAGTTTTGCTTGTTTTGCCTTCCTATGCTAGTTGATTCTTGTTCCCATAAATTATTTGATCACAAAATCCCTATGCATAGGAAGTGGGTTAGGCTTAAATGTTATAGTCATATGCTTCATGATGCTCTCTTTGTGTTTCAATTCTTATCTTTTATGTGAGCATCATTGAAATCATCTTGCCTAGCTAAAAGGCATTAAAGAAAAGCGCTTGTTGGGAGACAATCCAACACTTTTACCTACTGTTTTTGTGTGTTAATATGATTAAGCTACTATAGTAATCATGTTTTATAGCTTTTGTTTCAATAAAGTGCCAAGTAAAGCCTTTGGGATAGTATGGATGATAGTTGACTTGATTCTGTGCAAAAACAGAAACTTATTCTTCCTGTAACAGAATTGTTTAAATTCACTGGAGCGTCAACAAATTCTAATTTTTTTTACAGATGATTGATATCCAAATTTCCTACGTTCTCCTAAATTTTCAGAATTTTTAGAGTTACAGAAGTATGACTAAAATCCGATATTTACGTATTGTTCTGTTTTTGACAGATTCTGTTTTCAATGCCTAGTTTGCTTGTTTTATGGTTTCTATGGCTTATATTGCTTATATTAAATTGTGGAAATTATAGAGTACATTAGTAATTATGTGGAAACAATTATGAATCTTATCTTGACAGTACCAAAGTGAATGATTTGTCTTTATCATACTAACCCATCTCACGAAGTTCCGTTAAGTTTTGTGTGATTGAAGTTTTCAAGTTTTGGGTGAGATATCGATATGAGGAGAATATGGAGTGACAAGATCCTAAGCTTGGGGATGCCCAAGTCACCCCAAGGTAATATTCAAGGAAGATCCAAGCAACTAAGCTTGGGGATGCCCCGGAAGGCATCCCCTATTTCGTCTCCAACATTATCGGTAACCTTACTTGGGGCTATATTTTTATTCGTCACATGATATGTGTTTTGCTTGGAGTGTCATATTATTTTACTAGGATTTGCTTGATGTTATTTAGAATAATGGTTTGCATCTTTTACTTCAATAAAAATGTCAAGTATAGCCTTTGCCATGCTTATTTTGCAAGTCTATATGTTGCTGTTTCAAAACAGAAAGCTTATCGATGTTGCAAGAATTCCCGAGAAAATTCAGAATATGATAAAATGTTGAAACTTTTTGCACATCAAGATATTATAAATTTCCTACAGTGTGGTAAATTTTTAGAATTTTTTAAGTTAAAGAAGTATGAATCTTCTTGCATTCTTTACAGACTGTTCTGTTTGACAGATTGCTATTATGTTTGCATATGTTTGCTTGTTTAATGATTCTATTTGAGGATATGAGTATTAAATATGCAGAGGCATTTAGTATGCAATGTTAAATAATAATTCTAGTGATTTTCTATAGTAGAGAATGATAAGGTTTTGCATTGGTTTATACTAACTTATCTCACGAGTTCTTGTTGAGTTTTGTGTGGATGAAGTTTTTGAGATTTAGGAAAACCGTGATATGAAAGTAATTAAGGAGACACAAAAGCTCAAGCTTGGGGATGCCCAATTCATCCCAAGATAATATTCCAAGAAGTCTCAAGCATCTAAGCTTGGGGATGCCCCGGTAGGCATCCCACCTTTCTTCATCAACAATTATCGGTTAGCCTCGGTTGAGCCTAAGTTTTTGCTTCTTCACATGATGTATGCTATTCTTATAATGTCATTTTATTTTCATTTTGCTTGCTATTTTAACAAAATACTTAGATCTGAAAGTTTTTAAATAAGAGAGAGTCCTCAATTAGCTACCCCTTTACTTAACTACTCGCTTGATCTTCACTTATATCTTTTTGGAGTAGTTTGTCATTTACTCTTGTGCTTCACTTATATCCTATGAGTAAATTGTTGAATGAATTGAATATCATGAAGTTGAAATTATATGTTCATATCATGCCTAGTAGTAGCTTCATATTGGGTTTAGAAAGTGAAATCTTTTGAAGCTTGACAATCACAATATTGGTCATACAAGCAATTCATGAATGATTAGTATAAGGAAGAGAACTTTCACATATAAATATATTATCTTGGACATCTTCTATGATTGTGAATACCCATTAATTATTTTCAAACTTGAGCAAATTAGTTGAAGTTGGACAAGGAAGATAACGTAATTAGTTATGGTTGTGTATATTTTCATAGAAGTTATATTGTTATGGATCCTCCAACATGTGGTGTTTGCTTAGGATCTTTTGCTAGCCAAAAATTCATACTAAGTAGAGATACTACTTGTGCATCCAAAAACCCTTAAACCCAGTTTATTGCCATGAGTGTCCACCATACCTACCTATAGATTGAATAAGATCCTTCAAGTAAGTTGTCATCGGTGCATAAAGCAATAAAAATTGCTCCTAAATATGTTTGATCTTTTATTGTAAGGGAAAATTGAGCGTTGTACGAACTTGTGATGGCAAAGTAATAAAAGCGACGGACTGCATAATAAAGGTTGCTATCACAAGGGGCAATATAACGTGACGTTCCTTTGCATTAAGAGCTTGGGCATCCAAAAATAAAAAGCGCATGACAACTTCTGCTTCCCTCTGCGAAGGGCCTATCTTTTACTTTTTAGTATTTACTTTTATGCAAGAGTCAATAGAATGCATTCTCATTTAAAACTCAATTATTCTCTAGTTGGCAAGCATCATGTGGTGGGGAAAGATCTAGGCACATATGACCAGTCAAATATATTTGATCATGAATTATTATTGTTGACAATTATCTCTATGATAAATGAGTTGGGAGGCAAAACATTAAGCCCCTATCTTTCTCTGTGTTCGATGGATGCCATTTGTTCTAAGAATATGCTTTGAGTACTAGCAATCATAGAAGACTATATGATGATTGAGTATATGGAGCTCTTACTTAGACTCCGTTGAATAAGTTGAATTGCAATTGTTTGGTGACTATGAATATAGGATGTTGAGTTTCAAGAGAATTCATTGTTTGAACCTTAACAAGTGAATTGGTTGCTACTTTATCATGATGAGTTTTATGAGAAAGAGTTGCAGTTATGATGCTAGGAAAAGTGACTGAAATTATCATTGATCAAACTTATGCACTTTGCAAGCATTCATACTTCATAAATTATTTCTTTTATCATTTCCCTACTCGAGGACGAGTAGGAATTAAGCTTGGGGATGTTGATATGTCTCCAATGTATCTATAATTTATGAAGTATTCATGCCATATTTACAACAATTTTATATGGTTTTGGTATGATTTGCATGGAACTAACCCGGACTGACGTTGTTTTCAGCAGAACTAGCGTGCTGTTGTTTTTTGTGCAGAAATGAAAGTTCTCCAAATGCAACGAAACTTTTTGACGATTTTTTTGGAACAAAAGAGGCACTAGAAGCTTCATGGGAGGGCCAGAAGAGCCACAAGGAGGGCACAACCCACCAGGGCGCGCCAGAGGGGCCTGGCTTGCCCCGGTGGGTTGTGCTCACCTCAAGGCCCATCTTCGCGTGATTCCAACGCTGAAAAATCCTATAAATAGAGAAACCATTAGAAATAACCCTAGATCAGAAGTTCCACCACCGCAAGCCTCTGTAGCCACGAAAAACCAATCTAGACCCCGTTCTCGCACCCTGCCGGAGGGGGAAATCATCACCGGTGGCCATCTTCATCATCCCGATGGCCACCATGATGAGGAGGGAGTAGTCCACCCTCGGGGCTGAGGGTTTGTACCAGTAGCTATGTGTTTAATCTCTCTCTCTCTCTCGTGTTCTTGAGATGGCACGATATTGATGTATCGCGGGCTTTGTTAATATAGTTGGATCATATGGTGTTTTCCCCTCTCTATCTTGTTGTGATGAATTGAGTTTTCCCTTTGAGATTTCATTTTATCGGATTGAATACTTTTATGGATTTGACAGCACTTGATGTATCTCTTGCTATGAATACCCGTGGTGACAATGGGGTATCATATTCATTCACTTGATATGTGTTTTGGCACTCAACTCGCGGATTCCCGAGGTGACATTGGGGTAATCTATGCATAGGGGTTGATGCACATTCTCGTCTTTGTTTCTCTGGTAGAAATCTTGGGGCACTCTTTGAGGTTCTTTGTGTTGGATTGAGTATTATGAATCTGAAATTGTTTGATGCACATCGCATAATCAACTCACGGATACTCACGGTGACATTGGAGTATCTAGGTGACATTAGAGTTGGTTGATGTGTATCATATGGTATTATTTTAGTATGAACTCTTGGTTAGATCGATCGAAAAGAATAGCTTGGTGTTATTTTAGTACGAACTCTAGGATAGATTGATCGGAAAGAATAGCTTTGAGGTGGTTTCGTACCCTACAAACAATTTCTTCTTATGTTCTCCGCTAAATAGGAACTTTAGAGTGATTCTTCATCGCACGTTGAAGGATGGTTATATGATCCAATTATATTAGCATTGTTGAGAGATTGCACTAGCGAAAGTACGGACTCTAGGCCTCATTTTCAAGCATTGCAATACCGTTTGTGCTCCATTTTATCATTTGCTACCTTGCTATTTTTATTGTTCCTATTACAAAAATCAATATCTACTATCATTACTACGCTTGTATCACCATCTCTTTGCCGAACTAGTGCACCTATACAAATTTCCATTGTATTTGGTGTGTTGGGGACACAAGAGACTTTTTTTATTTGGTTGGAGGGTTGTTTGAGAGAGACCATCTTCATCCTACGCCTCCCACGGATTGATAAACCTTAGGTCATCCAATTGAGGGAAAATTACTACTATCCTACAAAACTCTGCGCTTGGAGGCCCAACACGAGTCTACAAGAACAAGTTGTGTAGTAGACATCAGTCACAACCATGAACTTAGAGAGCGCAGGGTAGCCCAAGATGGCATTATAGGGCAAGCCGATGTGAGCCACGTTGAAGACGATGAACTCCGTGTGGTAGTTCTTGCGAGTGCCCAAGGTGACGGGAAGGCGCACTTGCCCCAGGGCATAGTGGAGCCGTCGGTGACGCCCGAGAAGGGTCTGGTCGGCATCAGGCGCTCGTAGGGCACTTGAAGCGTCTCGAAGGTCTCCACAGAGCACCTTGAGGCCTGCGCCGCTGTCGATGAGCGTCTTGGTGATGACCACATTGCCGATGGTGGGAGTACACAATAGAGGGACGGCGGCCACAGCCTTCATGGACTTGGTGTGGTCGCTGGTATCGAAGGCGATGGGGAACTCGGACCACTTGAGGCGGCCGGTGGACTCAGGCACCGGGAGGGCTGCATTCACCTCGCGGGAGAACTGCTTGAAGTGGCGATTGGAGGGAGGGGCCTGAGCTCTGCCAAGGATGCAGGCCACCCTGCGGGGCTCCAATGTTCTCGGCGGGGGCATTGTCATTGGCGCGTGGCGGGACGGCGTTGTCCTGGGGGTCAGCCTACCGCGTCTGGTTTTTCCAGCCCTGGCAGTTGTTGTTGCCGGCGCCGCTGTTGTTGTTGTCGCCCGAGCAGCCACCTCTGTTACCGCCACCGTGGCCCTTGTTGCGCTCCATGCGGCTACTGCGGCAATCGGTGCAGCCCTCGCGAAGCAGCTTGAGCTCGTGGCAGTCTTCAGTGTTGTGGGAGTTCATGTTGTGCTAGCGCAAAAAGGATGGTCATCCTTCTTGGCGTCGTCGCGGTCGTGGCCGTGCTTGTTGTCTGGCTCCGCCGCGAGCATGATAGTGCTCTTGCGCTTGACGTCCTTGCCCTTGGCCTTCACCGCACTAGGCTTAGCGTCAGGATCGTTGTGGAGAAAAAAGTGGCCCTCTTTAGCCTTGGTGCTGCGGTCGGCGAGGACGAATAATCTGCCACAGAGTCGAGCTCGTCCTTGATGAAGAGCTTCTCGCACATCTTCACGTACGTGACGCTGTTGGAGAAGGTAGAGATGATCGCGGCATCGGAGGCCTTCGGGATCCTGTTGCGCACCTGGCTGAAGCACTGGATGAACTTGCGAAGGGGCTCGCCGAGGCGCTGGCGCATGGCCTGCAGGTCGTTGAGCGAGAGAGGGCGGTCGCTCATTCCCGCGAAGTGGGTGACGAACAGCTTGCACAACTCTTCCCACGAGGAGATGGACGCCTCGGGAAGGTTCATGAGCCACGAGCGCGCGGCGTCCTTGAGGGCCATGGGAACCAGTTTGCCATGACTCGGTCGTCCCCCATCGTGGCCTGGATGCTGATGGTGTAGAGCAAGAGGAACTCCGTGGGGTTGGCGTTGCCGTCATAGCATGGAGGGAGCTCCGGCTTGAACTTGTCGGGCCACACCACGTGGTGCAGCTCGGGTGTGAGGGCCAGGTAGCCCCCGTTGGTGACGACTCCGCCGTCGAGGGCCGCGTGGTTCTGGTGTCCAACTGCGGCAATGTCATGGAGGACACAGTCATGGCGATTGTGCTTCTTCTCAAGGATCACGCGTGTGTCCGAAGGCGTGCGGCGCAACATATGACAGCTGCCACCATCGCCGCCCAGCACGGATGAGCCGTGGGACGGCTCCGGGGCACGTTCCGCGGGACAGCGTCCGGTCGCGTCGCGGCCCAGAGGAGGAGGAGGCGCATCGCGCCCTGCCCACTCGGCGCGCTACGGGGTTGCCGGCAAGGAGCTGGAGGGTGCCTGGCCGTCGCGAGCGGTGTCGACGAGCTCGGTGATGCGTCCAAGTCAGGTGTCGTAGCCGTCCTCGGTGGGACGGTAGCGCAGCAGCTCCTGCGCCATGAGTAGCATGGCGTGCAGAGCAGGAGTGAGGAGGCGGTGGCAGAGCGGCCACGTGCCTGCTTGTTCACCCACGGGTGTGCAGAGGAGGCTACCTGCTCTCCCACAAGCTCGGTGATGGCGCGAGGGCGTCGTCCAGGGGCACCACGGGCGGTGGGCGCTGCATGGGCCCTGGCGGGAGCCCCGCGCACGGCGCATTCCCGACGAGCGGCGGCATCGTTGTCCATGTCGATGTCGAAGGCGCAGAGACAAGAAGTCCCCCTACCTATGGCACCAAATGTTGGAGTCTAGGATCTGCATCCATGAAAACTCTCCAAGAAATAAGCTTCGAACTTTGGGGGACTTTGCTTGGCAACCTACGACCCGACGGGGACTACGGCTAGGTCACGACGAGCACGCTCACTCACACCGGACAATACGGGGACGCACCAGCTACCCAGGTTCGGTCCATCATGCGGTGTAAAATCCTACTCCTGCTTGTGTGTGAATGTTGTGTAATGGAGCGCTTGGAGCTAGAGGTACACGAAATGCGTGGGCTAGAATGGCTCGATCACTTTACATGGAGGCGGCCCTGCCCCTTTTATCTTGCCTTGGTCCTCTTCCCCGAAAATATGAGCGAGAAAGGGTGGCCACAGAGCGGCACGCCCGGGCTTATCCTGACTAAAGGCGGTCTCCACCTGCTAAAGTTGTTATCCTGACGCGCGGGTGGGCTCGGCGATGACCTCCGCCCTGGAGCGTCGATCCATCCTAATCTTCTTACACCAAAGCGGGAATCTTTGGGACTTGCTTCGGGGGAGGCAGACGCTCCTGCTCCCTTATCACCAGAATGGAAACTGGTCTTGGTCACGCCCTGCAGCCCTTATCTTGACAGCAGAGTGTTATCCACGCGATGGACTCGGAGCCCTGCAGCTGGTGTTGTATGACCTGCCTCATGAGGCGGGGCCTCGCGAGGCAACCCGGTGCTTCCTGGCCTTGGCGGGGCTCAACCTAGCGGTAGGGGGCCTCGCGAGGAGGATCCCAATGGGGCGGCCGAGGCAGGGCCATCCCTCACCATCCGGCCCAAGTGTCACCTCCTGGGCCGGAGGCAGACGGGTTGTGGTACCCTGGTTCCCACTAGGCCGACAGTATCTATAATTTTTTATTGTTCAATGCTATTATAGTATCAATCTTGGATGTTTATTATGCAATTATATATCATTTTTTGGGACTAACCTATTAAGCTAGTGCCTAGTGTCAGTTGTTGTTTTTTGCTTGTTTTTGGATTTTCAGGAAATCAATATCAAACAGTGACCAAACAGAGAAAAAACTTTGGATTAATTTTTCTGGACCAGAAGAGACCCTAGAAGGTTCAGGCGAAGACCTAACGAGCCACGAGGGAGTGACAAGCTCGGGAGGTGCACCCCAGGCTTGTGGGCCCCTCGTGGCACCTATTGACCTAATTCTGCCTCTATAAATTATCAAATATTCCCGTGACATCACAGATCTACCCGAAATACTTTTTGGCCGATGCAAGTTTGTGTTCGCGTGAGATCCCTTCCCCGGCACTTTGCTGGAGGGGGAATTGACCATGGAGGGGCTCTACATCAACCTTGCTACCTTCCGATGATGTGTGAGTAGTTTACCACAGACCTACGAGTCCATATTTAGTAGCTAGATGGCTTCTTCTCTCTCTTTGATCTTCAATACAATGTTCTGCTCGATGTTCTTGGAGTTCTATTCGATGTAATCACTTTTTGCGGTGTGTTTGTTGGGATCCGAAGAATTGTGAGTTTATAATTAGATTATCCATGAATATTATTTGAGTCTTCACTGAACACTTTTATGCATGATTATTATAGATTTGTATTTCTCTTCGATCTATTGATTTGGTTTGGCCAACTAGATTGGTTTTTCTTGCAATGGGAGATGTGCTTTGCGATGGGTTCAATCTTGCGATGATCTATATCCTAGTGAGAGAAATGGACAACACACATATTTTTATTGTTGCCATTAAGGATAAAAAATGATGGGGTTTATTCATGCGTGAGTTTACTTTGTCTACAACATGTGATCTTTCTTAAGGCGCTACTCCGTTCTTTATGAACTTAATACTCTTGATGCATACTAGATAGCGGTCGATGTGTGGAGTAATAGTAGTAGATGCAGGCAGGAGTCAGTCTACTTGTCTCGGACGTGATGCTTATATACATGATCATTGCCCTGGATATCGTCATGATTATTCGCTTTTCTATCAATTGCCCAACAGTAATTTGTTTACCCACCATATGCTATTTTCAAGAGAGAAGCCTCTTGTGAAAACTATGCCCCCTGGTCTATTTTTATAATATATTAAAATCCAAAAATACCTTGCTGCAATTTTATTTACTTTATTTTATTTTTGTTCTATCTATCTATCACTACGAGATTTGATCCTTGTGATTAACCGCCGAGGGATTGACAACCCATTGTTCGCATTGGGTGCAACTAGTTGTTATTTTGTGTGTAGGTACTGCTAACGAGGTGTTGCGTGGTTCTCCTATTGGATTGATAACCTTGGTTCTTAACTGAGGGAAATACTTATCTCTACTGTACAACATCATCCTCTCCTCTTCGAGGAAATCCCAACGCAGCTCACAAGTAGCGGAAAGCTGGACACTGCTCTAGCTGAAGTGGAGCGTATAAAGGAATTTACCCAAGAAGCACATGGTAAGTCTCCCTGTTTCAACTTACATGCTTGTGGTGCAATTATCCCAAAGTCGTATGGCATGGTGTATTTCAACAACTCAAGCCCTTGGTCACCTCGAAAGGGATCTCAAATAGGCCCGCGAAGAGTTACATTATGCGGAATCGCAGCGCCAAGCTGGCCAGCATGTGTTAACCCGAAGAAGGGAAGACACGAGCGCGCTTAGAGCTGAAAATGCTTGACAAGCGCAAGAGATTGAGAATCTAAGAGCTCAACTGGCCGCCGCCCAAGTGAAAGAGCGACAAACGAGTCAAGCAATTTTTGGTAACCTTCTGCATCCATTTTAAGATGGCTTCCCGGTTATAATATCGCTAAAGATAATCAGCAGGATAATATGTGTTTTCCTCGCAGTTTCCCTGGCCAGTCAGCCCCTTGAAGCTGCTGAGCCATTGCCTGAGGACACCATGATGCATTTGTCCATGGTGCATGAAAATGCTTGGAAGGCGACGTAGGGAATATTTAAGGCTTTATGGCCCGAGGAGGAACACGTGCCTGAAGACATGGCGGTTGCCGAGCATCTTAAGAGAGCTCAGCGCCCGATTCAAGCGTGGAAGATATCGGCCTGCCCTGAGGGAGCGAGGGAGGCTTGGGCCATGGTCAATACATGGTATACCGGCGTGGAGACAGCACATGTGGCCGAAGTAGGGCCCATGGGGCCTGACGGGAAAGAAATACCCACAAGCCTTGTGTACAAAATGTCATGCCCGCCGCTCGCGTTTTGCATAAAGACTGCACCCTAGATACCTTGATAGATGCGCTAGACCAAGTGTAATTAAATGCATGTGTATGACTCTATGTATTAAAGTAATTTAGGTCATTAATCAATTTGCGCGTCCAAACTCTGTCAACCAGCCATCGGCTTCTACCTCCTTGTCTAGTGGTCGAGGAGTGTCCCTTACTACTGGTCGAGGTAATCGGGCCAGATACTTTGAGGACAAGGCAATCCGGCTATAAAGTTCGAAAGACAACAGTGGGCCAAAAAGTTATGTTATATTACTTTTTAACGTAAGAAACATCTTCCGAGAAAAATAGTTCTTCCAACAGTTCCTTTTCTACGGCTTTTGTGCTGAGCACTTTTGTCCGAAGATGGGTGACCTCGGGGGTAAAGCCCCTAGTCGGGGTTTGAAAGACCCCCTCCATTCCATTCCATTCCTATGTCGTGGCCGACCAATTTGTATGTTTAAGAATACTAACTTTCGACTTTATCCGTCTGAGGTACTGCTCCGGATTGCCCTGGAGTAACAATCACAGCGGTGCTCCCTTTGCCCTTCAGCCGAATGATCGGGAATGTAAGGGGCAAGCACAGGAGCCGAGTAACCCAACTTGGCCAAATCTTAAGTCCAATTGATGCATATTTTAGCTTTAAAGACAATAGGGTAAAAGAGATGGGATGAACAGACGTTTTGAAAAGAACATGTTATATTTATTTTTGGCCCTCAAGGGAAGACATATGCAAGATGCCCCCGAGGTGACCGAAAACACAAAGTAATGCTAAATGCAAAAGAGGGAAGAAAAAGTATGTACACAGGAAGAGGGTGCTTGGGGTTAGCCGTAGAAATGCCGGAGCAGTGCGGCGTTCCAAGGATTAGGTTCTAGGCGCCCATCCATCAGATCTCGGATTCGATAAGCGCCTCCAATGAGAACCTAGTCGATGATGAATGGCCCATCCCATTTAGGCGAGAGCTTGTGATTTTGTGTCTCCGTATGTACTCTCATGACCATATCTCCTACGCCAAATTCCTTTGCATGGACCTCCCTGCTGTGGCAGCATCTTGCTTGCTGCTGATAATGTGCAAAACGTGCCCGAGCTATGTTGCGCTCCTCCTCCAAGGCATCCAAGGCATCCTGCCGATCTAGCTCGGCCTCCCATTCCTCATACATACGTACCCGAGGTGTGTCGTGGATTATGTCGCAAGGAAGTACTCGGGGTAGGGGGTCCCGAGCTGTGGATCTAGGATCAATGGATAACAAGGGATGACAAACACAGTGTTTACCCAGGTTCGGGCCCTCTCGAAGAGGTAAAACCCTATGTCCGGCTTGATTGTATTGAATATATGATGGAGTTTACAGAGTAGATTTACCTCGAGATCAGCATGAGCTAAACCCTAGGCTATGAGGTGATGAATATAGCTCTAACCCTAATGACTACAACCCTCGGTTTATATAGACACCGTTAGGGTTAGGGTTACCGAAGATAGATTACAACAAGAGAGAAAACGATCTCGTCCACCCTTAACTTGGAGGGCACACCATGGCTTCACAGGTCTCCGATCACCACACAGCTCCACTAGTCCGGCCCACGTACAATGGGCCGTCGCCCCGAGGACCCCTTAGTCCATGACTCCCTCAGTAGCCCCCGAAGTTGCCTCCAACGCCAAATCTTGTATCCGGCATCTGCTAATCTGACCAGTATTCGGCTTGCGAGGCGAGTTCTTCAATGTTCGGGACCAGGTGATGTCCGGAATCCGAAGTGGCGGTTTTACTTAACACCGAAGGAAAAAAAACATCGCTCAAGCGCGAATAGTTCCCTTTTCTGACAACTTCTTATCTCTCAACGAAGAGTCGCTTCCGGCCATGATGCCAAGCGGTTACTGTTTCTTGAAGCGTGGTTCGAGACTGATGCCCCATTTGACATGTCCTCTCAAGGTAGAAATCGTGTCTCACTTTTCAGGGGATATGGTTAATGATATTGATTCCCCTCCCCGCTCATAATGTTGCGGAGATATTGGGAAGTGGAGAGGCCAGCGGCGTGGAAAAAGGAATCCCCGGCCTGTCAATAGCCTATAAAGGGGGAGGGCCGCTACAGTTCGCACCTCACGCCCTCCTCCACCTCCCGCTCGCTCAGATCCTTAGAGCTCCAGCGCCCTTTCTCTCTGCTCTTACAGCGAATCCAACTCCACCTCCCTCGGACATGGCTGGATCTGGTGCCAATGGGAAGTGGGAGGCCTCCTCCGTTACCAACGAGGATATTCTGAAGTTGAAGGAGGCCGGCTACTTGCCGGCCAATGTCGCTCATCGGGCCCCTGAAGAGGGCCAGATCATCCCAACACCCGGTCCTGGCGAAAGAGTAGTATTTCTCCCCCATTTTCTCAGGGGGCTCGGGTTTCCCCTGCATCCCTTTGTGCGGGGGCTGATATTTTTCTACGGGCTAGATTTTCACGATCTAGCCCCCAATTCCCTTCTCCACATCTCGTCCTTCATCATATTCTGTGAGGCCTTCCTCCGCGTCCAGCCACACTTCGGCCTCTGGCTAAAGGTGTTCAATGTCAAGCCCAAAGTGGTCAGCGGCGAACATGCGGACTGTGGTGGGGCTATGATCAGCAAGCTGACGTGGGTCCAGTGGCCGGAGGGCCAATTCGTCGACACCGTCAGGATGTGGCAAAAGGAGTGGTTCTACATCACCGAACCAAAGGGAGCCGGCTGGGCAGCAATCCCCGCATTCCGATCCGGACCCCCACCAGGCTGACCTCATGGGTCGAGAAGAGCCCGGACTGGGGGTCACCTGATGATTTAAAGGCGCTACAGAAGCACGTTGGCAGTGTGATGGAGACCGGCACGAAGCTGGTCGATGTGATCCAAGTCATGCTCAATCACCGGATCCTTCCCTGTCATGAGAGGGCCAAGCCCATGTGGGCACACAGCCCCGAAGACCCGGCCACCGTGCGGCGCCTCTTCGGCACGACCCACAAGAAGGTGTGGGGGCTGCTATTCAAGCCTCAAAAGGAGTGGCCGTCGGAGGAAGGGGACATTGGCTTTGACGCTGAGCACCCTCCAAAGAAGGTGAGCGATACTTTGTTCAAGCATAAGTCTAAACATTTATTTCGCATGACTTAATCCGAACCCCTTTATATGGGTTTTTCAGGGCTGGCTCGCCAAGGCCGAGAAGATCAGCGGCCCGGCGCCGCTGCCAGAGGGGCCCCGATCCGAACAGCTAGAGCAGCTGCTGGTCGTGGCGCCATACAAGGCGCCTGACAAGAAGGGCAAGAAGGAGATATCGAAGGCCAGGGAGGGCCTCCGCCGCAGGGCGGGTGACCGCCCCGAAGATGTGGCGGCCTCATCCGTTCATGATGGGGATGACGACGAGGGCGAGGAGGAGAGTGCCTCCTCGCACTCCAAGAAGAGAGCGGCGTCTGAGGACGTTGAGGAGATTCATCCTCCCCAAGCTCTCAAGAGGCGGTGCCGGCCTAAGCTGGTACTGCCTGACAGCTCGGACGAAGAGTCCGAAGAGTCCAAGCCGATCCCTCCAAAGGGACCCAGGGTCAAGTCCCCCGCGACCAGGTACACGTTATGGCCTTTTTAGTTATCATATTTTCAATAAGTTGCTTTGGTTTGAAAGCTAAACCCTTCCGAGCTGCAGCCCCTGCGCGAACGCCCCACCGAGCAGACCTCGGAGGGGACATCTCCGCCCGTCGAACTGGCGGACAGTGGGTCTATGGCGAATTCCGTGCCTCCTCCGATCCCCGAAGGGGTTGAGGAGGTACGGTCCCAAAGGACTCCTCCCCCTCCGAACACAGAGGGGGAGGCGGACGCCATAATGGCCTAGGTTAACACCTCGACCGCCGAAGATCAGGCGAAGGAGTCCGGACCATCCAGACCCCCGCCATCGACCGCTCCCGAGCCCCCAAGGCCTTCGACGGCACATGCTCCTCACAGAGAGGAGGGGGCCGGGGAGCAAACGCCAAAGCCGAACACCTCCACACGAGCGGCAGCTGGCTGGCCGAAGGTTCTAGAGGAGCTGGTGAGCGGCTCCATCATCGTTGACGGGCACCGCACTTTGATGAGTGCAGTTATGCAGGGTGTTCGGTCCGTCCAATCCGGGCTGAACGATGCTGTCCAAGGCCTTCTAACAGGCTTTGAGGTAAGTCAAGTAATGTTCTTTCCTCATAACGCGGTAATGATTATTAGTTTTAGGTAGGCCACACATATAGCAGCCCTCGAGACTCTACCAGGACCTCAAAGAGGCCTGAAGTGGATCAAATTCGGTAACCGGATAACAATGTTGATGTATTTTTGCTGACGCAGGCATCTTCCATTGCCGCGGCTGCTAATGTCGCGGCATTAGAGGAGATGGATCGGAAGCTCCAGCTTTCCGATAAAGAGCTTGACCTTGTCAACAAACGGCTTGACGAGGCGCAAGGTAAGCCCTGTAAGGTGATGTGCAATTGACTTGATGCTGGATATTGACTATCCGGACTATGTGTTAATCCGTAATCTTAATGATTCTGCAGCTGCTGCCACCGAGGTCGAGGGCTTGAAGGAGGCCCTGAAGAAAGCCGAGGCCGAGGCGGCCGCGAAGAAGACCGCCGCTGAAGTGATGGTGGCCGAGCTTGAGAAGGCCAAGCTTGCTGCCGAGTAACATGAGGCGCGGGTGACTGAAGTCCAAGTGGAGCTCCAGGATGCCGCCAAGAAGCTAGAAGCCCTTGAGAAGGGGCAGGAGGAGCAATCCTCCCGGCTATCCAAGGCGGAGAAGGAGCTTCATGAGGCGAGGAGTGACGCTCGAGGTGTCCGGGAGGAGCTCCGGCAAGCGGCGCAAATTGCCAATGGTAAGAAATATTTACTGTAGAGTGTGTTCAGAGGCAACAGATTCGCCTTGCTAACGAGGGTCTAGCGCTCTGTAGGCGTCTTCGCCGAGCTCCCGAAGAATGCGGCAGCTGCGGCGAGGCACTATGCCACCGTCGAGGAGGACTCCACGCAGTGGCTCTTCTGGTCACAGTTTCCGGACTCCGAGCGTCCGCCCCTCCTCAGCGATCAAATGAAGCAGCTGATGGAGATGCATCGGATGTCCGAGCTGGCCTTTGAAGGACCTCTGTGTTAGCCTGTGGCCGGCGGAGCCCCTTCCGGACACCTACTTTGGCCTTGTGCAGAGGCTGAGGGAGGCGCCGCTCCGGATTGACGCCGCGAAGAGGTCGGCGTGCCTTGAGGGGGCGAGGCTCGCGTTTGCGAAGGCCATGGTTCATTGGCCAAGGATTAATCCAATGGAGATGGCCACTGGTCCTCCGCCCCAAGGGAAGGAGCACCGCCACCCCGAGCAGTACTTCACACAGGTGATGACCGGGGCACGGGCGATAGAGGGCCAGTGTTCAAAAAATGTAATGCTTGAGTAGCTGTAATCAAGTGTGTACCAAGTGGGACTTTCACTACTGCAGGATGCTGCTAATGCGACACTATGATCAGAGACCCTTCGACGAAACTGTGTGCGATGCAATAATCACAAACGGTGGTGTAAAAAAAACGTCAAAAAAGGTGCAAAATGTTTGCGATGACGGATGCATCAAACACGGTTCAGATTTTAGTTGTGTGTGCGATGCAGGGCATACGGTTCAGTTCAATTAACTATTTGCGATGAGGCAGAACAAAAGAAACGGGCAGGTAGATGAAGGCGTATGCGATATACGACATACGGTTCCCTTGGATGAACTATTTGTGATTAGGCAACACAAAAGAAACGGTCAGCTAGATCAAGGTGTGTGCGATATACGGCATGCGCTTCACTCGGATGAACTGTTTGCGTTGAGCCAAGAGAACAGAAACGTTTCAATATAACAAGATGTGTGTGATACGCGGCAAACAGGTCTGTAATCGGAAACATGTGGGAAGACCGATAACAACACAGACGATTCCTGTTAACAAGCCGTGTGTGTTGCGAGCAAACGATTGCTGGTATACAATTGTGAGTGATTGATGAAATCATCACCGACGGGTTCCATTGTTTAGTCCGTGTGCGATGTGATTTGCTCTGTCTACAGAGCATCAACATATATTCTTAAAAAGACAGCATTGCAAAACCAAATTAAGCATACAATTACATAAGTGACTACACACATAACATTTCCACACACCAAAGTAAGCAATTACATGCATACTAAACTAGGAGAAACGAGGATCTAATCATCTACTTATTGTTGTGATGACGCTTGCCATTGCTCTGCTTCCGGCTGGATCCCTGGCCGTTTTGGGGAAGGAGGCACTTCCTCATGTCAACGATCCACCTGTACATGTCGTAGCTCGTGTACGCCTCCTTGGCCGCGTACACGACGTGAGCTTTGTCGAGTTTCTCCATCCAGGCCGAGTGCTAGGCACGCTTGTCCTTGTTGCAGGAATCCTTCATGTCTTTGTAGTAGGGGTCGATGATGGCCTCGACGAGGTGAACCAGTGAGTCCTTCTCATGCTCCTTGCTGCCCCAGATCTTGTATTGGCCCTAGATGTCGACAAGATTCTGGCAGGCGATGCCCAAATTCTCGAGCGCCTTTACATTGTTGGTGATGTCCATCGTAGCGAACATGTAGTGGGGGCTGTTGACAAACCTGGCGAAACGCTCGCAAGGCCTTGTGGCCAGGCAGTAGTGGTAGACAAGGACGTGGTGGTGCACGCACATTTGGGCGACGGCGACCTTGGGACGAGACCCGGCACGAGCGCGGGTGTACTCGAGGTCGAACCCGACCACCTTGTACTTCTCCTTGGCAAGCAACAGCTCCATGATGTGGATGGAGTGCTCCACCCAGACCGGGTCGTTGGTGTACACCACCGAGAGGTCCGTGAACCTGCTGTGGGTGTCCACCACGGCATGCATGGTGAACTGCTGCTCGTCGTCGGCAGCCGCTCGGAGCGCCATTGGAGCCGCGCAGGATACCCTCTAAGAATTTGTCGTGGTGGGTGTGCTTCTTGCAATGGTGGGGCGCGATTGAAAGGTTGAAGAGACACAAGGGTTAAATGGCCGCTGTAATAAATGGGGGCCGGCCGGCCTGTAATCATCACGTCTTGTCACGGCGTTCATAGTGGAGGATTCCAGTGCACGCTTGACAACACCGCACCGCACGCGTTTCGTTTGACCACGCGTGGGCTCGAAGAGGCGCCAAATGTATCGTCGGTGAGCCTGTTCCCGCGCTACCACGTAGTTTACCACACAAGCTTCCCGCCCGGCTTGTTTGGCCATGCGTCGGCTAGAAGAGGGACAAATCATGGGCGTTTATTGGCAAAAAGCTTTGTAAAAATGAAGTGTGTGGAATGACTTCGGTCATAAGTTTACCCGTGGGTGATGAGGTCAAAGTTACACAGAAGGGTGATGATGGACACTCGAGTGCGATAATTAATTCTGCGCTCTACAGGGCACACGGTTGAACAAACCAACTGTGTGCAATAATGTCGAAGATCGCAGTCGAGTTAGCTATACAGATCGTGTGCTGTGAGACCGACAAGGTAAACAGATTCGAGAATGGTTAATAAAATCTAAGACCATTGCATATTAAGGTTAAAATAGTGCTACCAATATACGAGTCTCATACGATGTCATTTCAACGATTGTACCATAAAAGCTCAAAATATTACAAGGTTCAAATTCCAGAGTTATATGGCTCAAATTCGAAGATTACAAGGTTCAAACTGATATTAGAAATGAAATTCAGCTCATCAGCTGCAAACGCTCGCGTTGATCTGCTGAACATGGATATCAGAGAGGTTCAAACTAATATTACCACTTCTAAGTCCTCATAATGTTTGCAAAGGGGTCAGCCACTGAGAAGTCATGTATGGGGTTGACACGATGACTTCCGATTACTCTGTCATCTGAAGTTCCAAAATGAAATTCAGCATTTTCGGAGCCTATTCCATTCT
Source organism: Thinopyrum elongatum (assembly GCA_011799875.1). Lineage (NCBI taxonomy): Eukaryota > Viridiplantae > Streptophyta > Magnoliopsida > Poales > Poaceae > Thinopyrum > Thinopyrum elongatum. The sequence goes on from CM022300.1 coordinate 52,516,181, forward strand.
GCCTCAGGCACCGGCGCTGATCAACAAACCATTCATTTTTGCGAAAAAAATGTAGGGCAAACCTCATTACCTTCAGCACCCTTGCTCTGACAACAAAGAACCTGGCGAATATAATCTCCGGTAAGGTCCCTCGGTAGGAGTTCAAAGTAATTTCTGAGAGATGCAGATCGAGGCATTCGACGTGATTGTTATATTGTATCACATTATCCACCACTGGGCCTAATCTTATCTGCAAAAGAAGAAAACGTGTTAGTGCCTACATGCAGTTTTGAACACTACTACAGGCCTATTTGGTTTGCAGGATTTGTAAAATGCACTAACATGCCATCTTCGATCTGACATGATTAACATGGGCATTTGATTACGTTCTAGAAAAATGTAGCCTTCTTCACAAGAGGTTGGAGTGGATGAAAAGTTCCCTAAGAAAACTAGTACAGATGAATCCAAAGGATAAATGCTTATGGATTGTAACCATATGGATCAAGCAACCAATATGGGGGGGGGGAACATGTATGTACTGAAATCCTCTAAAAGAATCCTTCAGAAATCATAGTACATTGCCATTGTAAACTTGGAAAAAGGTGTCACAAATTGAACTCCCTTATGGTTAACATTTAACAGGAAAGGAACATCACCTCGATATATAGCTTCTCCAGGCACGGAAAGCATCTCAGGAAACTGACAACTTGCTCCAGGTTGGGGCCGATAGATTCTAGTGCCAAGACCTTCACTGTGCGCAGTTTCGGGGTCAAGCTTGTCGGAATCATTTTCTGGATGACAGACGAAGAAACATCTTCAAAATTAGAAATAATGTTAATTTGTAGAAGGAGAGGTAGAAGGCAGCTGTTGTACCTGAACGGGTGTGGATCCAATAACAAGTTCGAAGTATTTGTCAGACGAGTAGCCCACCACTGTCAATTTCGGCGCAGAAATGACATTGATTCTTGTTGGACCTTCTTGATCAACTACAGGTAATCTATCAAGTGCAGGTGTGCCCTCAATGACCATACCGTGGTACACATCTTGTGATGTCTTCCTGCCGCACCAGGAACACACATAAATAGTCCGGAGAGTCCTGGAGGTGATGTGGAAGCTACTCAACCCATTGATCGCCTGAAGACGAAGGTACTCGAGTGCAGTACAGCCACGGAGCAGGCGCTCCATGTCATCGTTTGGGAGGCAGATGGCGACGAGCTCGAGGTGCTTCAGTCGTGGTAGAATAAGAGCGGGCGCGTCATTAGGGGGGGGGGGAATGGCAGTTCCTGAACTTGGCGACGCGAGGCGGAGCACGGACGTTCGCAGTGAGCGATATGCCCATCATCAAAAGTGAGCTCCTCGAGCTGATCTAGGGCGGGGGATCGGAACCAGTCGTCAAGCTTGGCTCGGTCCTTGCCGTTGGAACGGAACTTGCCCATTCTAAGGCCTCTGGTTGGGCCAAGGTGACTGCCGAGGATCTTGGAGAACACATCCAAGCTTTTGCAATAGCCATGGCAGAGCTCGTGGGAGTCGATGAGGTCGAGAGGGGTGGAGTTCCATAGGGGGCGCCACCGCCGGGAAAGGACGGTTGTCCGTGCCCAATATTTGATTGGGAGGAGGGAGATGATGACTGTCAACATATCATCGGGGAGGTTGCTGATGAAGTCTAGGCCTGCTGGAGTCGTTTGCGGTTCTTGCTCGCCCCGCCTCCGCTTGTTGGCAGCCCCGTTCTCCACCTCCGGAGTCTCCTTGTCAGCGGCGCTTTCTGATAGAAGTGGGAGTACAGGGAATATTTAGTTAAAGCAGGGCAATAGAAAAGTGTATTGGTAACTAGAAGTTATTAGGTAGGAATATAGTAAGAAAATGGAATAACAATTGGTTTCTTAAATACTACACAATTCATTTGATATTGCTGGGTAAGTCAACATGCAGATACTTGAAAAGAAAACTTACTTCGGACAAAGTCTGGACGGATGATATCGTCGGGGAAGTTAGCATATATCTCATGACCAGGCCCTTTTATGTGCAGTGTAATTATAGTGCCAGCTTTCAGTACATAAAACTTAGAAATTTCTTTCCAAAGGCCAGTGCCAAAATAGGAGTCACCACGTTCATCAAGTCTTATAGTAGTAACGATTGTAAATCCATGGTTTGTGTTTAGTATGACATCCCTGCAGTCTTGATTTATGTAAAGGGAAAGATTGTGCACTACAGATTCTGTTGCATAGCAAGGGACGTGCTGTAGAAAATGGTAGGATTGTTAAAGAAAATATGGTAACATGCAAATATGAACCCAAATTGAAAGAACTGTACAGCAGTTGAAATCGAAGGACAAAAATCTATAATTAAATAGATAGGGTAAACATGATGTCATGGAAATATGAGAGTAATCGAAAGAACAATACATCATTAATTTGCCTAATATAGAAAGAAGAGGGGGAAAAATCCTCTTTGACGTATATGGTGCATGTGGCACCTTTTATCCAAATGTAGCAATATTTAGAATATGTTCAGGAAAGTAGGCCATGCCAACCGATTTAGGGTGAGATTGAACATACCGCGTGCATCCTCAAGTCATCTGGTACGGTGAGATGGAATGTCTGGCGGAGGCCGCAAAGTCCTGATGTGTCCGTGCACTGTACACTCTATGAACGGAAGAAAACCCTCAAATCAGCTCGAATAAAAATGAATTCACGGCGATTTCGGCCGGGTGATTAAAGGAGGCAGATAAACTGGGATAAGAGATGAGATAATATCTCATTAAATTAGTTACCTTGTTGTCCATGAGAAAGAACCCTCAGTACGACAGATTCCCCAACCGAGCGGAGCTGGGTCGACCGCGAGCAGTGTCGAGAAAGTCGATGGCGATAGGCGGCGGCAAGCGGAAGTGGCGAAATGCGGTGGGCTTTGCCGGCAGCCTGGCGACGGCGGCAGGCATCGAGCTAAGTGGTTACCGCCGCGATAGGCGGTGCCCTGGATAGACGCGGAGGAGCTTGTGCAGGTGTGAATGGGGACCGGAGGGGGTGGCGGGCGGGGTGAGGGTTTTTGTGACGTGGGGATGGTGAGGGTTTTATTTTTTATTTTTTGAATTGGGTGGTGAGGGTTTTCTGTCCCACAAAGAATTTCGGAGGTAACGGTTTGCTAGAGCCAACCGTGTGTGATTGACGCAACAGGCAAAATGAAAGTCATTGCACACGGTTCCAATTTTGGGAACCGTGTGTGATTGACGTACTACCTCCGTCCTGGTTTATTGGTCCACTTTGTAATTTGTACCAAATTTTGACCAAATATTTAACTAAGAAATGTTTATGCATGTCACCAAAAATTATATCATTGAACACTATGCTCAAATACCCATCCAACGATATAATTTTTACTGACCTGCACTAACATTTTGTTAGTTAAATCTTTGGTCAAAATTTAACACAAATTACAAAGGGGACCGATAAACCAGGACGGAGGTAGATTCCATCAACCGAACTGATTGCATCCATATCCCACGGTTAGACATAAGCAAACATAGATTAAACATACTCAGACATAGATAATAAGCATACACGTACACAAGCATAGTTCAACCATAAGTACATAGTTCAATCGTCATTAATCATACTCAAGCGTACATAGTTCGATCCCACATCTCATCTCACATGCCGGCACGATCCTGAAGCTTCTCCAGGTACTCGGCGTACGCACTGTGCGCCACCCTGCGAGAATACTTCTGCTTGAAGGAGCCAACGGGCCGTCCTCTTGCATGCGCCAGAACACTTAGATACGCGTCATGAAGCTTGTGGTTGCAAAATGGGCATCGATAGACGCCGTTCCAGGTCCTAATACGCCTGTTATGCATTCCCGCATAAAGCTCCCTCGGGATTTGCCTCTTGTACCTCCTCTGGCCATCTTCATCCTCGCTGTCCACATCGTCAGATAGCACCTATACAAATAGTAAAACAAATTTGGCATCAAATCAATGTTTACATGCCGTAAAGTAGGATTAGGAATTTATGGCTATTTATTTATACATATCCAGAGATTATGGTTCGATTTTTAAGCACAGTCGTCTATGTACAGACCAATCTTGAAGAAAATAATGGCACAAACATATATGTAGGTCATTCAAAATCAATTGTCAAGTCCTGGCTAGGAATTATTAGCACGAACACTAACCCTAGTCGGATTACTAGCAGAAATCATTTGCACAGATGAAACAACTAATCACTTATCACTTGTACCATTCAAACAATCAATACACTACATGGATCTAACGAAACTTACTCAGATTTCATGGATTGGGAGAACATAACCATAGGATTTCTATTCCAAAAAGGGGGAGGCAGGAGTAACCAGAGAAACCCTAGGATCTATTTGACACATAAATGGGTATAGATGACTAACCAGTTGTCCGTCGTCGTCGGAGTCGTCGCCGGAGTGGTCGTCGGAGTCGTCGCCGGGGTCGTCGCCCGAGTCGTCACCAGAGTCGGTGTGGAACTCCGCCTCCGACTGTGGAAGCTCGACGTCGTCGACGACGTCAGGGTGCAGCGATAACTCGTCGGCGGTGACGGCAACCTCTATCTCCATCTCCATGCCATGCTCCGGTGCTTCAGCAGCCCCGGCGTCGCCACTCCCTCCGATGGGGCGCTTCGGCGGCATCCTCATACACGGACAGCTTTGAGGACTGAGAGCGGCGTCGAGGATGCAAACGGAGAGAGAGGATTGTGTGTGTGGCGAGGATGGGGGGTGCGGCCACTCGGGCGCACCATTAATATGGAGTAGTTGGAGAGAGGCGGGCGGCGGTCAAACCGCTGGCTCGCCTCCCGATGAGCCTGCGCACCGGACTGCTGGCATGCCTACCATCGTTTCACACAGCTACTCGCACGCCTCCCGATGACACTGCGTAGCGAGCACGCCTCCTTCAATTCACACACCTGCACGCACGCCTCCCGGTCTGCCTGTGCGGCGGACTGCTCGCATGCGTTCCGTCAACTCACGCCTGCTCGCACGGCACACGGGTCGCGTGGCGGCACGTATATTGTTTTTCTATTTGGATGATTAATGCTGCCGCTTTATTGCTTAACCGAAGCATGGCACGTATCCATTGTTGGTCTAACGCTCACGGTTCGAATAAATAATCCGTTTGGGATATTGGTTCCCAATTGTTAATAATCTCCCGTTTGTAATTAGATAAAGATTACATCAAAACTGGTCTCAAATTTGACAAAAAAAAGTACAATGCCACTTTGTATTGGTGTCCATATGACAACACGATAAGTTTCACGAACTTCAAATAAGTTTTGGATGTACTAGAATTTAAAAATCAAGATTCTCAATGTTTGAAATTTCTTGCACTAGGAGTAAACATGCACCCAGTGAGACACATGTGTTTTTGCAATCCATTTAGGTGCACTGTCACGTGTGCATGTAGCTCAAATTTGATTTTTGCACATTATACCCGTAGAAAATCAATCAATTAATGTACTAAAACGTCTTAATGATCTCTGTTTTTTTTCGAAATTAAAACGTCCCTCCTTTGGTAACATATGTTCACCGCGGGATAATTTAACATGCATCGTAGTTACGGTGGATTCGCGGTGTGTGTGTGGGTGTGTGCGTCTGGGGGGTGGCGGGTGGCTCGCAGTACACTACGAGTTGTGAGCCACCGTGTGGGTTGGCCGTTTTGTTAGGCAGGTGCCACATCAGAGTCATGAATTCGTTATTTAAAACATTACACAACCCTTTCATACATACATGTTTTGGCCAAATGTAGTCGATGCATGGTTGTCCTACACGACACTCAATACTCGTGTGTGACACTTTCTATGGGCCCGCGAGGTCGTCGTCCATCACTTTGACGAACAACCGGCAGTGAGGTTAATTTGACCAGCAAGGTAGAATCTTTTTTGTTTGTGTTATGGTGGTATATAGTACGTGTCGAAGAGGTGGGAGGGGACTAGCATATATATATATATATATATATATATATATATATATATATATATATATATATATATATATACGTACGCGTCCATGAACAAGTACACCTCACTCAGTGTCGGGACTTTTCGGTTTCCGAGGCACGTGCCACATCAAAGTTGTGAAATTGGCTATTCAAACATCACACAACACCTGGGCCACATGCATGCAGGCGGTGGTTATCCTAGCTAGGACACTCATGTGTGACGCTTCCATCTGTGGGCCCACGAGGCCATCGTCGATGCATGCATCACTTTGACCTACATCGGGAGAGGTTAATTAATTTCACCATCGAGGAGGATTCTTTTTGGGTTGTATTACGGTAGGAGCATATAGTATGCGTCGAAGAGGGGGAAGGGGACCATCATATGTAGTACGCTTCATGAACCTCGCTCTGTGTGGGGGGTTTACGGTTTTTGAGGCATGTGGCACATTAAAGTTGTGCATTTTGGGTATTCAACATATGTTTGGCCCACATGCAAAGCGATGGCGGTTGTCCTCTCGCACCCACTTAAGCGGTTATCAGCGATATCGATGATTTCCATCTGTGGGCCTGCTTGGTCCATCACTACTTTTTGCCTGACAACGAGAGAGGTTAATTTGACTTAGGAGGGGATTATTTTTTTTGCTTGTAATACGGTATATATATAGGTTATGCTCTTGGATGACATGATACAGTTTGAGCACACACACACATGCATGTGTAAGCATTAATCCCTCCCATCGAGTCGAAGTGGCTAGTACAATGACACGTCATGAACCGATCTCGCTCTGTGTGGGGACTGTATGATTTTCGACGCACGCGCCACAGCAATGTTGTGAAATGGTATTCAAACATGCATGCACGCATCACCTCCATACATATGCATGTAGTGGTTGTCTTCGAATGGTACACTCCCTCGCGTGGTTATCGGTGACAAGCCTATATATTCGTGGGCCCGCGTGGACATCCATGATCACCTTGACCGACAACAAGATTGGTTACCATGGCGGATTCTTCCTTTGGTTCGTGTTATCGTAGTATAGGTCATGGTGAGATTCAGACCTAATTAAGTTTGAGCGCATATACTATGCACGCATGCATGCCTGAATCCCCGTCGTCGGCTTGAAGTGTGGTGTAACATACATATGCATCGTCAACCTAACCCTCACTCAGTGTGGGGATTTCTAGTTCGAAATCACGGTGCCACATCAAAGTTGTTCCATTGTGTATTCAAAAACACACCTCTCCATACATATGTTTGGGCCACACGCATGCAGTGGTTGTCTACGGGGACTAGCTACTTGCGTGATTATTGGCGAGCTAGCCCATCTCCGGGGTCGCATGGACGGCCATCACTTTGACCAACAACAAGAGAGAGGTTGTACGACCAAGGTGGATTATTCTTGGTCCGTTTTACGATCCATCTTGGTGAGATGCCTCTCTGGCCCGCCGACTGAGAGTGTGTGTGTGGGAGGGGGGGCTGCTACTTCGCACTTTGCTAGGCGAACCTCGGTTGGGGGGGGGGCATGCATTCATAGCTTAGGATTCCCTTCGTTGCCGACCGAGGGGGGGCTGCTAGCTACTTCGCACTTTGCTAGGTGAACCTCGGTTGGGGGGGGGGGCTTGCATTCATAGCTTAGGATTCCCTTCATGCCGACACAAGGGGGGGCAAGCAATACTGTGCGCTTTGCGAGATAGGTGCCACATCGAAGTTGCATTTGGTATTTGAACATCAAACCACCCTTTTCATACACAAATTTGGTCCACATGCAAGCGTGTTCGTGTTCTGACCCTCTCCCACGTCATTTTTCGCCAAATTTATGAACATTAGACAAGTCGGATGACACAACAGACACGTTTCACTCAAACTAACTGTGTGCCACGCCGGTGCCCCTGTCACGCACACATCCGCACAGTACATTGGGCTCCACGAGGCTTCCCCTCTCAAAAATATCTACCCACCTGCAGATTTTTTCTGTTTGATAACACACAATTATTGTGTTTTGACCGTGTGTGATGTTTCTTGTTCCCAATCCTGCCTGCATCCCTCAAAAATATCTGCCCGCCTCGAGGGTTTTTCTGTTTCATAACACATGGTTGTTATCTCCGGACCGTGTGCGATACACCATCATCAAAATTTTCAATAGCCCCAGCATTTCACTCCCGCGTAGTAAAATTTTCAGTACCCGCGTCATTTCCTCAAACACACCCCCCGCCCCCCCCCTCCACACACACACACACACCAAAACCTCCTCGGGCGCGCGCACACACACACCCTCCCTCGCTCGAAACCCTAGCAAGGTCCCTCCCCCCGCCGCCGCTGCCGCCCCAAGGCCTCCATTGTCAACATCTACCGGTTTGCCCGTGCAGCTTACCCACCGATCTCTATACCCAGGATGCCCTGAGTTTCTTAGATGAAGCCTGCCAAACGCCCCCTTTCCCACACATCCCCATCCCCATCCCCCACTCCAGAGCGTCGCAGCCTAAGCCCGACTACGCTTCCCGTGGAGCTCGAGAAGCGACTGGCCCAAAAGAGGTGTATCACGGTCTCTTCGCCCGACGTCGCCGAGGAAGCTGATGACCATTACTGGCCACAGGCACTCAATCAGTGGGCTAGAGTATGCGGGTATGTCACGGACGCCGGCTACGACATCGAGGTCATCGACAGCGACGGCCTGAGGCGGGCTACGTCACAGGTTAAGTGGCCCACCCCCAACCCCTCGGGTTCAACCGCCATCGATCTCATCCATGGCCCCGCCGCTGATCTCCTTTGGCTCGCTGTCAACAATTTGCCATCCTACATTGCCATCGAGCCCCTTTTGTCATTTCTGAAGGACACGTTCTGCGACGCTGGCTTGGGATCCACAGCTTCCAAGTCAGACCTCATCGACGGCGACCACGAGGAGGGCACCCTCTCCGGCTCTTCCAAGGGGAAAGAGCCCATCTGCTCTTCCAAGGGGAAAGAGCCCGTCTGCGACATCAGGGAGGGCACCCTACAGCCGTGCTCTTCCAAGGGGAAGGAGCCCATCTGCGACAGCATGGAGCGCATCCAGGGTCCGTGCTCTTCCCACGGGAACGAGCCCATCTGTGACAAGTGAGGAAACCCATGATTTGTTTTGCCGTGCCTCTTCACAGGGAGAAACCCATGATTTGTTTTGTCGAGTCCCTTTTGTAGTGTAGTGAGAATATGTCCAGTTTTAATTGCTATATTTGGTTGTTTGCGGTATGCCTTGTTTATTTTAGTTGTTCATAATGTGATGCTCTATATGTGCAATTATTTACTGTGCAGTACATTTCATCAATCCAGTTTTAAACATACCGATAGGAATGCATATATTTGCTTGCTGTTAAGCCTGTTATAGCTAGCATATGCCTCTTTTAAAGTTTTTTGATTGTTCGGTTGTTTGTAGTTAGCATATGTCCAGTTTCAAATGCTATCTTTGGTTGTTCGTAGTATGCCTTATTTATTCTAGTTATTCACAACGTGATGTTCTATATGTGCAAGTATGAACTGTGCAGTTCAATTTCATCAGTACCAGTTTCAACAATACCACTATGAATGACTACATTTGGTTGCTGCAACTTGTAGTTAACATGCCTTTCCATTTTTATTTAACAATAACCAGTGTACTTAGACCGGCACAATACCAGTTTGAATGACTATGTTTGCTTGTTGTTAAATGTTAGGCCTGTTGCAGTTAACACACCTTTCCACTTGTTTTGCTTTACTAGCGTGCTTAAACCTGCACACTGAAGCTATCTTTTGGAGATTATTTTGTCTGCCATGGATAATTTTGGTTGATGTTTAGCCTGTTGTGCTTAACATGCCTCTCGATGTACCTACACAGGACAATTTTGGGAACAACTGCTGTTTTCCATCGAGGTTAGTTTCATCCCATGGCTTATATATACTCACTGTTCAGGATATCGGTAGCTGGTACCATATAGGCCGGGGGCTGATAAGGGACTAATCGGTGAATCGGACTTTTAACTGAATATATCTGTAACCCATTTATCGTTAGGTTAACTAGGGCCATATGTAATATATCTGAGGCTACATAGCAACATGCACTGTACTTAATGTCTAAATATGCAATCCTAGGCTACATAGCAACAAGGAAGAGTGTTACCTTAATGTTCTGATGATGTCTAGATATACGTAGAAGAGCAGCAGCAGCAACAACAACAACATAGCCCTGTTTGGATACTCAACTTAGTTAGAGGTTAGAGTTAGTTTCTAGCTCATGACTGACCCCGAACTAACTAAATCCAAAGAGGTGTTTGGATGACAGGGTTAGATTGACAATAATTGCACTAGGAGAACTAGCTCCAATTAGCACCTCTTGGGTTGGATAGTTTTTTTGGGTGGGTTAGATGCAACTAGCTCAAACTAGCCCTCATGTTTGGATATACTTTAGGGCTATTTGAGCCCGAACTAGCTCAAACTAACTCTAACCCATGGATACAACAGCAGTTAATCAGCCAATAATTTGTAAGAATGCAATAAACTCCTTCCGGCCGATAATATAAGATGTTTATTCATCTAATATGTGAGTATATTCGATGTTATAAGATATTATAAAAGAGTGTTGTACTACATCATTCTGCAATTGCTGTTTAGCTTCTAATATTAACTTAGTGCTTTTAGGTACATATGTCATTGGTAAAGATCCGCGCTTCGACCCTTTCTGCGTATGGGGCAATGAGATATCGATGAACCAACATCAAGTGAGGAAGCTGATAAAGGTTGTTAGTAAAATTGGTCAAAAGATGGCAATTAAACTATTTGTTTACACTTTATCCAAGACAACAGCGAACTACAGGATGGTAAGTAAGAACTCTGCAGCCTTGTTTTTACTGCCCATAATGAGTTGTGTTAGATGACAATGTCTGAATCTTTTTCCTTTGCAGTGGTTGCCAAAGCAGTTTACTCAAGATTACCTCTCAAACTACATGATTGGTGGGCATGCAAAGGTTAAAGTATTTCTACCAGAACACGATGATTATCTAGATGTTTTCATGAAGACCGTGAAGGATGGGCGGTCGGCCATCACAAGGGGTTGGACTAGAGTCGTGCGTGCCTTCTGCATGGAGGAGGGCACAATATGGGCATTCCGCTTCACCTTGTTCAGCAACCAGAATGTATTTCGCCTTTTTCTTTACCGTCTTTAATAGTACAAGTATACAACTGTGGTTCATCATTCTTTATTTGGTTCTTATGTAATTCTTGAACATATGTACCTATGAATCGAATAATGCATTGGTTGTTTGAACCTGATGGATATGAATAAAGCTATAGCATACATTCAAATTCAAATTCAAATCCGGTACAATTTGAAATAGCAGCAATTAAATTACGGTGAAATTACGCTCTCCAGGTCGTTACGGCACACACGGTTGGTAAAACACAAACGTTTGCGATATACACCATAATCCGACATGGTTCACAAAGAGGAAACGTGTGCAAGCATGCACACAGTTGCCGTTTGCAAAGCGTGTGCGATGTCAGACAATATCACAAACGGTGCGGGTAAACTAAACATTTGTGATAGCTGCCTTATCGTACATGATTCGCAACCATGAACTGTTTCTGATGAAGTATGCATCATAAATGTTGCACCACAGAATAGCGTGTGCGATAGTTGTCGTGTACGACGATGTTACGACGGTCCGACGTTTCGTAATCATGTCCGACACTCGTACGATGATTAGCTAATCTTCTTAATTAGTTATCGCATATGGTTTGGGAAAAGCGAATGTGTGTGATTGTATGCTTATCATACATGTTCTATAATAGTGAACCGTTTGTGATGGGCCGCGCATCGTAAATGTAGCACCACAGAATACCGACTGCGATGGCAATGCGAGCACAAACGAGTAGGAGTACTGTATATGCATCTTGGCTCCCTATCCCCGACGGTTTCTGGGTCATGTGGGAAGGACCCCCTATCGCCCACACTCACTTGGCGACGGTTCCAAATGCCATCGCGGAAAGGGGTTAAAAACCGTTTGTATAGCACCGACGCATACCAGTGTTTATGCTTTATTATGCGCCCGGTGAACTTGTTTGATATTGTAGTGATTAAATTTTGACTCCTGTGTGGCCGTATGTTAATTCTGAACACTACCAGTCGTCGGCTTCAGCCCCCAAGTGAATATCACGAGGGGTGTTTTGTCTCCGCACTGTAACCCTTAGCCAACGTCTTGGTGCCCGGAGGCGGTAGTGTGGGAACGAAACTAGGCAATCAGACTATTCGGTTTTACTGCCTTCACTTAGTCGTAGGAGCTTGACGGTGGGGACTAGGGACTAGCCCCCGGTGTATGTGTGATGTACTTGGGGGTTGAAGCTTACCCTTTCCAATCACATGGTTTGTGTTAAGACGAACCCTTCGTGTGACACGGCAAAATCGCCAATGATTTTTAGAGTCCAACCTCGTCATCGGATCGCAGACCCATTCACGCTTACTATGATGATCAGTTTTCGACATTTTCCTCCCGAGGTACTTGACCAGGCAAGCCAGTAGTACAATCGCAGGGGTTCTCCCTTTGCCCTCTTAGCCGAACTAGAGGAACATAAGGGGCAAACATAGGAGCTGGGCAACCCATCTATTGACCCAAGACATAGTTCGGAACAGATGCATATAGTGCAATATCCGAGACGTCGGACACCTAGCGGGAAGCGGTGCCGGACTTAAGGGTACTGAGCTGACACATAAATCGAACTCGTTACTGACTAATATATTTGTTCATGCCGGCTGTTCGAAGAGCGATGAGAGAGTCGGAGAGGGACAGAAAAATTGCAAGAATCCGGATATCCGAACACCATAAAAGGTATTTTATTATTTCTCGTAAGCTCAGGACGTCTAACCGTACAATTCGAACTGCGAAGGCAGCAATTTTAAGAAGGAAAAAGGAGATTTTATAGAGGAAAGGTTGACGTAGGGCCTTGATGCGTGAGGTGAAGTCTTCACTGTGCCCTACTGCACGTCTGCGCCTTTGCTTCTGATAGGTTGGGGCTGAGACCTTCAATGAGACCTTGATGGGCGAGGGCTCTGTTTGTGGTGCTTTATGCTTGGGGGTATCCGGAGTTAGTCCCCGGATCGTCCGAAGACCCGGTCGCCCCAGAGTTCGGTTGAGCCGAACATGTATTTCGGATTAAAGAATGCCTCACGGCTGCCCATGGAATTTTAAGCGCAAAGTTCTGCTGGCAAGGCACATGGAGCATGGAGGAGATAGGCGTGCCGTGGGGCGCGTATCCCTATTTGCGGCGAACGCATGCGGGCTCCCATGACGGAGAGCAGGTTCGAACCCGTTTGCTGTTGTCACCGTCCTTTACAGCGGGTCGGCATCCGGGCCTATATGGGTCGGTGTTATATTCGGCCGCTAGGGCCGCAGTGTGTTCTTCGGTTCGAAGTGAGCATTCGGTGTTGTCGTTGATAGTTATGACCCCTGAAGGGCCCGGCATCTTCAGCTTGAGGTACGCATAATGCGGGGCGGCATTGAATTTGGCGAACGCTCTTCGGCCGAGGAGGGCATGATAGCCACTGTGAAAAGGTGCAATGTCGAAGATCAAGTCTTCGCTCCGAAAGTTATCCGGGGATCCGAACACTACTTCGAGTGTTACGGTGCCCGTGCAGCGGGCCTCCGCTCCTGGAATGACTCCTTTGAAAGTGGTATTACTGGGTTTGATCCTTGGCGGGTCTATCCCCATTTTCTGCACTGTATCTTCATATATCAGATTCAGGCTGTTGCCTCCGTCCATTAGGACTCTAGTGAGATGGAATCCGTCGATGATGGGGTCTAGCACTAGGGTTGCGGACCCTTCGTGGCATATGCTGGTGGGGTGGTCTGTGCAATCGAACATGATCGGGCAGGCTGACCATGGATTGAACTTCGGCGCTACAGGCTCGACGGAGTATATGTCCCGTAGCCCTCGCCTCCTCTCTTTCTTCGGTATGTGGGTTGCATAGATCATATTCACCGTCTTGACTTCGGAAGGGAAGGGCTTTTGGCCTCCATTATTCGGCCTGCGGGGCTCGTCGTCGTCCTCACTGCGTGGGCTCTTGCCCGAATCTTCAGCGTTGAGCTTGCCGGCCTGCTTTATCACCCAACAGTTACGGTTGGAGTGGTTGGCAGGCTTTTTGGACGTGCCGTGGATCTGGCAGGGCCTGTCCAGAATTGTATCTAGCCTGGATGGGCCGTCGCTGTTGCCTTTAGGGGCCTTTTTGCGCTATCCGAACTTCGGGTTTCGGAATCTGGCGTTTACTGCCGTATCCTCGCCTTCGCCATCATTGTGGCGACATTTGTTCTTGCTGCGTCATGGCTTTCTGTTTCCATCCCGGACTTCAGAAGTACCAGGGGTATTGGGATTGGTGGTTTTACGAGCAAGCCAACTGTCCTCGCCTGCGCAAAAGCGGGTCATGGGTGAAGTAAGGGCTGCCATAGTTCGTGGTTTATCCTGGCCGAGCTGCCTTATGAGCCATTCATCCCTGACACTATGCTTGAAGGCGGCCAAGGCTTCGGCGTCTGGACAGTCAACAATCTGGTTTTTCTTGGTGAGGAATCGGTTCCAGAACTGTCGGGCAGATTCTCTGGGTTGTTGCATAATGCGATTTAGGTCGTCGGCGTCCGGAGGCCGGACATAGGTGCCCTGAAAGTTTGCTCGAAAAGCGTCCTCCAGCTCTTCCCAACAACCTATAGAGTCTTCTGGGAGGCTGTTCAACCAGTGCCGAGCTGGGCCTTTGAGCTTTAGCGGCAAATATTTAATGGCGTGGAGGTCATCTCCTCGTGCCATGTGAATGTGGAGGAGGAAATCCTCTATCCATACAGTTGGATCCGTGGTTCCATCGTATGATTCAATGTTCACAGGTTTGAAGCCTTTCGGGAATTGATGTTGCATTACCCTCTCTGTGAAGCATAAGGGGTGTGCGGCGCCCCTGGCTCGGGCTATGTCGCGTCGGAGGTCTTTGGTCCTCCGAATCTGTTGTTGTTCCCAGATTCTATCGTTTCGGTTTACCCGATCATAGTATGCTTCCCGGTACGCGGGCGAGTCTTGCCTGGGTCCGTAAATGGACCTGGTGCAACCTCCCCTAGCATCTAGGTCATGGCGAAGATCGTACTCATAAGTGGGCCGCGCTTGATCCTTGCCGTAACGGCGAGGTGGGGCGGCTGGTCGTTCGGCCTTGTCAGCTTCTCTGTCCCATCCTCTAGGGGGACGGTCCGGCTATTCGGCTCATGTGTATGTTGGACGTGTTGGCTCTAAGGCTTCATCGTCGAACTGGGGTAGCAATTTTTGCTGAGGATAGCTCTTAACTTGTTGTTCGTGGCCTTACCCCTCTTCGGCGGCTAGGACTTTGGTCCATCGATCATTGAGGGTGTCTTGTTCGGCCTTGATTTTGCGCTTTTGTTTCTTCAGGCTGCGAGCAGTGGCTAAAAGCCTCCGTTTGAACAGTTCCTGCTACAGCGGGTCTACGGGGACGATGAAATCGTCCTCCCCGATACTGGCCTGCTCTTTAGAGAGTGGGAGGTAATTGCTGTCTTCGGAGTCGTCACGACCTTCTGGACTGAGCGGGTCCTCCTGCCCCGCAGGGTCATCCTGGTGATGCTTGTTGGCTGCAGCTTCGGCGGGGTCATCCGTATTATTCTCGGTGCCTTTCTCTGCCGAGTCTATGCTTCTCGTATGGCTTCGGCGTGGTTTTGACCAGCGGCGTTGTTTTTGTCGTTTAGGCGGCTCGTCTCTGGGCTTGCCTCTGTCCTGATTGGGGGTCACGTCGCCGTCTTTGGGGGTGTCCACCATGTAAATATCGTAGGTGGACGTGGCCGTCCAGCGGCCGGTGATGGGGGGACCGACCTCGGCGTTAGCCACGGTTATGTCCTCCTCATCCTTGTATTCAGCATTCTCCGAATTGTAGTCTAACATATCGGTTAAATCATCGATAGTTGTTACCAAATGGGTGGTGGGTGGGGCACAAAATTCCCTGTCGAACGCCTCGAAGGGTTGGCTATTGAAGGCGGAGGGTAGGTTCTCCTGGATGGTCATTTTCTGAATCCGGTCCAGCGCCTCGTTCAACATATCGAGGGTTACCGGGCTTGAGGGCTCTGGGCCAGACCTTGTGGTGAAGAAGCGGAGGTCGATCTGTGACTCAACCAATCCTTGGCTCCGGACGGCCCTATCTTCAGGATTTGGGACCGAAACCTCGCGAGGCACCGGATTGTGCTCGGAAACTGAGGGTGTACTTTGACCCTCCCGTGCACCTTCCACGCCGATGTTTGAGGTTGGGCCGTTTTGGGCTGGGGGTGACCCCTGGTCACTGTTTGCCGACTCGGGGTGCGGGCTCGAAGCCAACAGGGTATTGTGGGGGAGGAGCTCGGCTGAGATCAAATCTTAGCCTCTGAACTCTGGTTCTGCCTCGAGGGGCGGGGATAAATCCTCCGCCGATGTAGGTTCGGTTGACAGTGGGGTGAGGTCTCCTCTCTCGAGGAGTCCTTCCTCGCTCAAAGCCGTTTGGTAGACCTGGACCGATTCGCAGATCGGATCGGAGGTGTAAGCCAGAGTAGGCGCGGCAAGGCCCGCGGGGGTGGTGAATCCGGTGAAAACCAGATCCCCCCGCGCGTCAGTGATGTACTCCAGATTGCCGAATCGAATCCGGTGTTCGGGGGCGAAGTTGTCGACCTGACCAAGACGACCGGTCGGATCGGCGTGTAGCACGATGCTGCCAAAAGCGAAGAGTTGTCCAGGGACGAAGAGGTCCATGGAACTGATGTCCTCTCCAAGGACTAAATGAGCCATCGATCCTTCCGGTGATCCAATCAGCAGAACTCTCAATGAAAGCACCATGTCGGTGTCAAAACCGGCAGACCTTGGGGTAGGGGGTCCCGAGCTATGGATCTAGGATCAATGGATAACAGGGGACGACAAACACCATGTTTACGCAGGTTCGGGCCCTCTCGAAGAGGTAAAACCCTACCTCCTGCTTGATTGTATTGAATATATGATGGAGTTTACAGAGTAGATTTACCTCGAGATCAGCATGAGCTAAACCCTAGGCTATGAGGTGATGAATATAGCTCTAACCATAATGACTACAACCCTCGGTTTATATAGACACCGATAGGGTTAGGGTCACCGAAGATAGATTACAACAAGAGAGAAAAGGATCTCGTCCACCCTTAACTTGGAGGGCACACCACGGCTTCACAGGTCTCCGGTCACCACACGGCTCCACTAGTCCGGCCCACGTACAATGGGCCGTCGCTCCGAGGACCCCTTAGTCCATGACTCCCTTAGCGCTAATATACCATAAAGAATGGGGTATATCCGGTGGATCGATTTGGCATGGTGCGCAGCCCCCATAGGACGGA
The DNA here is from genome assembly GCA_011799875.1 of Thinopyrum elongatum. Lineage (NCBI taxonomy): Eukaryota > Viridiplantae > Streptophyta > Magnoliopsida > Poales > Poaceae > Thinopyrum > Thinopyrum elongatum. The sequence continues at coordinate 52,533,471 of CM022300.1, forward strand.
ATCGAGTTCCTCTACCCATTTGCAATCTGCTTCTTTAAGGGAGCGCACTAGCCTTGGTTTGATACCACTGCATATTAGTCCATTGGCGTGTTCTACCTGCCCGTTTTGCTGCGGATGATGGACAGACACGTAGTCGAGCTTTATGCCCATCTTGGCGCACCATGCCTTGACTTCTTTGGCTGTGAAGTTTGTTCCATTGTCTGCTATAAGACTGTGGGGGATACCATAATGATGTACTACCCCGGCAATGAATTCAATTACTGGAACTGCTCCGGCCGAGGTGACTGGTTTTGCTTCGATCCATTTGGTAAACTTGTCTACCATGACAAGTAATTATTTGTTTTTACGTGACCCTCCTTTAAGCGGGCCAACCATATCCAGCCCCCAGACCGCAAAGGGCCAAGTGGTCGAGATAGTGCAGAGGGCTATAGGGGCATGTGGATTTGTTTGGCAAACACCTAACAGCCAGGGCAACATGGTACTAACGTTGTTGCATCAACCCCTACTGTCGGCCGGTAGAACCGGCTCAAAAAGCCTTGCTGACCAAGGTCCGGGCAGCGGCGTGATGTTCGCTCATGCCGGCGTGTATTTCTTGAAGTAGCAATCTCCCTTCCTCTTCGTATATACACCGCTGGAGGACCCCCGTGGTGCTTAGCTTATAGAGCTCAGCCTCGTGAACCTTATAGGCCTTAGACTACCTTATAATCCGACGTGCGTCGGTTTGGTCTTCGGGGAGCTCCTTGCAGAGTAAGTATGCTAGGAGTGGCTCGGTCCAGGGTGCAATGACTGCCATGACCTCGTGTGCCAAAGTCGTTTCCTGGACGGCCGATCCACCCATTATGTCTTCCTCCGTGTCGTCCTCGGGTGGGGCATATTGCCCTACGTCGTTTCACTCTGACATTGCTTTGTCGTCCTGCCAGACTACGAATGGCTTAAAGAGCTATTCGAGGAAGGTGTTTTCGGGGACCTTGTCCCGCTTGGCGCCCATTTGGGCGAGGATATCGACGGCCTGGTTGCTGTCTCAGGGGATATGATGAAATTCAAGTCCCTCGAACCTGGCTGAGATTTTTAGGATGACATTCCTGTAAGCTGTCATCTTTGGGTCCTTTGCATCGAACTCACCATTTACCTGGGAGATGGCGAGGTTGGAACCTCCTTGTACATCGAGGCGTTTGACGCCCATTGAGACTGTTATTCGGAGTCCGTGTAAAAGGGCTTCGTATTCGACCGCATTGTTGGAGTCGGTGTACATAATTTGTAACATATATCGAATTCTATCGCTAGTTGGAGATGTAAGAACTACTCCAAGCCCTAGCCCAACAAGCATTTTTTTACCGTCCAAATACATGGTCCAGTGTGAGTATGTGTTGTATTCTCTAGGGAGTTCGGCCTCTGTCCATTTGGCTACGAAGTTGGCCAGCACCTGAGATTTAATAGCTCGGCGTGGCCAGTATGTTAGTTCAAAGGGTAGGAACTCTATGGCCCACTTGGCTATACGCCCCGTCGCATCCCGGTTATTAATTATGTCACTTAGGGGGACGTCAGATGCCACGGTTACCGAGCACTCTTGGAAGTAGTGCCAAAATTTTTGTGATGCCATAAAGACGGCGTAGGCTATCTTTTGATTGTGAGGGTAGCGCGTCTTGCATGGGGTTAAGACCTCAGAGACGTAATAAATGGGCTTTTGGACTTGGAACTTGTGGCCCTCCATATCTCGTTTGACCACGAGTACTGCGCTGACCACCTAGTTTGTGGCCGAGATGTACAATATCATCGGTTCACATATGCCTGGTGCTGCTAAGATGGGGTTTGTGGCAAGGATGGCTTTAACGTCTTCTAGGGCCGCCGCGGCCTCCTCGGTCCATTTGAAAGTCTTTGTTTGTTTTAGCAGCCTGTACAGAGGTAAGGCTTTTTCCCCGAGTCTTGAGATAGAGTGACTTAGTGCCGCCACGCAGCCTGCTAGTTTGTGAACATGACTTAGCTCGGCTGGCACCTCTAATTGGTCCAAGGCTCGTATTTTTGCTGGGTTGATTCGATTCCTCGGCTAGATACGATGAAGCCGAGGAGCTTGCCAGCTGGTACTCTCAAGACACATTTCTTCGAGTTGAGTTTAATTTGATATCCCCGTAGGCTGGCAAATGTATCGCGGAGGTTATCTACCAACTATCCGACGTGATCAGTTTTGACAACCACATCGTCGACGCAGGTCTCGACGGTTTTTCCGATGTGTTTTTCCAAGCATGATTGAATCATGCATTCATATGTAGCGCTAGCATTCTTCAGCCCAAAAGGCATTGTGTTGAAACAAAACGGCCTGTAAGGTGTGATAAATGCTGTTGCAGCCTGGTCGGAATCCTTCATCTTTATTTGATGATATCCTGACTAGGCATCTAGAAAGCACAGCCAATCGTGTCCGGCTATGGCGTCCACGATCTGGTCAATGCGTGGTAATGGGAAGGGGTCCTTGGGGCAAGCCTTATTGAGTTCTTTGAAATCGACGCACAGGCGCTATGACCTATCATTCTTTGGTACCATGACCACATTGGCAAGCCAGTCGGGGTGTTTAATGTCTTGGATGAATCCAGCCTCAAGGAGTTTCGCCAGTTCGTCGCCCATTGCTTGACGCTTGGGTTCAGAGAAACGCCGAAGTGCTTGCTTAACGGGCTTATAGCCCTTTAAGATATTCAAGTTGTGCTCGACGAGCCTGCGGGGTATTCCTGGCATGTCCAAATGATGCCAGTCAAATATATCCCAATTTTCCCTAAGGAAATTGCGTAGGAACTCATCAATCTCTGACTAGAGGTTTCCCCCAATTGACGCTGTTTTGGATGGGTCTGTGGGGTGTACTTGAAATTTGACTATGTCGTCGGCCGGCTTGAACGAGGTCGACCTCGGCCATTTGTCGAGGATGACATCGTCCCAATCAACTTCAGCTCGTAGTGACATAAGTTCCTTGGCCGCGAGGGCTTCGGATAGAGATTCCAGGGCGAGTGACGTCATTTTATTTTCAGCCTTGAGTGCTCTGTCGGGGTCGCTGGAGATGGTGATGATCCTGTTGGTGCCCGACATTTTGAGCATCATGTAGCTGTAGTGTGGGGCTGCTTGGAACCTTGAAAAGGCGTCCCGCCCCAGGAGGGCATGATATCCGCTCTTGAAAGGGGGAATATGGAACGTTATTTCTTCGGATCGGTAATTATCGGGTGTTCCGAAGACCACATCCAAGGTGATTTTTTCCGCTGCAACGTGCTTCTCATCCCGGTATTATACCTTTAAAGGTGGTATGGCTCTGTTTGATGCACGATTTATCAACTTGCATCTTCTCTAGAGTGTCTACGTATATTAGGTTTAGGCTGCTGCCTCCATCCATAAGTACCTTCCGAAGGCGGCAGCTGCCCATAATTGGGTCAATGACCAGTGTGGCGGGGCATCTATCCAGGGTGGACCTCGCCTGATCTTTATGATCAAAGGTAATTGGTGTGTCTATCCACGCGCCCTGAGTTGGTACTTGCCGGATAGAATTGACTTCCCGCAGAGCTCGCTTGCTTTGATTAGTGGACGTAAAGGTTTCATAGATCGTCAGGACCTCGTCGTCGCCCAAGGACTCTTCTGCATGCTGGGGCATGCTAGTGCGGAGGGTTAGGCCTCCTTTAGCCACTTGCCTCACCACCCAGCAGTCGCGAAGTCTGTGAGTGGGACAAGAATTTAGCAAAACAGAGTGTATCGGGCATGGCTTATCCAGGAAGCCATCGAGGGTGGTCCCAAAGCGACCAGCGATTTTCTTCTTTTTCTGGGGTCGATCAACTGATGTTTGCCCGCGCGGGGCTTGTGCCGAGGTGCGAGCCTGTCACGCTTCAATTTGTGGTCACAGATCAAATCTGTCTTTTTCTGTGCGAGCCATGTCTCTTCGATGTTGCAGAATTTCGACACCAGATCGGATAGCACCAAAAGTGTTTGAACATAGCAGCGGGTGAGGGCGTTCGAAATGCCTGTATCCTTGCATCCGCGCTGAAAGACCGATATTATATCTGAGTCCTGGTAGTCCGGTATGTCATTTTTAACAGATGAAAACCTGTCCCAGAATTGCCAGATCGATTCATCAGGCAGTTTCTGCATGTAGGCGAATCCCAAACATCGGGAGGGCCCTGATTATCGGGATGATACTCGATGTGGGAGGTGGGTGGGTGAGGAATTTTGATCTCCATGGATCGTGGGCTTGATACCCTATCGTTTTTAGCCCGTAAAGGGCGCGTAGCCGCCAGATCGGCCGAGCTGATTTGAAGATCAGACTCGTCGGCTGTTTCTGGCCGGCCGCTGCCAGAATCACTTTCCAGGAAGTACCTCGGCCATTCTCCCTTTACGGGGAGTTCGGTCGGGGTAGAAGGAAGGTCGTGGATCACTTCTTGCTCACGAAGGAGGAAGTGCGTCTCTGCGATGGGGGTCTCAAGCACGGGAACTGTGCCTTGGAGATTGGAGTCATTGACTGACAAACCCATCAATCCTTTGTTGGTCTTCACAGTTTCACTCTCAATGAAAGCACCAGTGTCGGTGTAAAAACCGGCAGACCTCGGGGTAGGGGGTCCCGAGCTGTGGATCTCGGATCGGTGGTAACAGGAACAAGGGAGACGATGTTTACCCAGGTTTGGGCCCTCTTGATGGAGGTAAAACCCTACGTTCTGCTCTTGTTTATATTGATAGAGATGTATCGAGTACAAGCTTGATCTACCTCGAGATCGTAAATTGTGTTCTAACCCTAGGGCTAGGTGAATGTAATTGTGATTCTGTCCCCTCTACGAGCTAAACCCTCTGGCTTATATACACGTCAGGTAGGGCATCTAAAGGTTACATGGTCGGTATCCAGGGGCGCATAAGGAGGCGGCAGGAGATGTCTTGAAGTACACATCAAGTCTTCAACAGATGCAGTCGTGATCACGTTCCCAGCATGTAGCTTCCGAAGTCCACCTTAATGGGTATGAGGGCCCACTGGCCCAGCCCGAGGACCATGGGCCGACTAGGTTAGTACCCACTAGTCCAGGACTGTTGGGAATGTAGTATTTCAAAAAAAAATCCTACGATCACGCAAGATCTATCTAGGAGAAGCATAGCAATGAGCGGGGAGAGTGTGTCCACGTACCCTCGTAGACCGAAAGCGGAAGCGTTTAGTAACGCGGTTGATGTAGTCGAACGTCTTCACTGTGACGCCCCCGGCCCGATCGTGCACTAATCATACACGCAAATGCACACAATCAAGCCTAAGGACTCACGGGAAGATATCACAACACAACTCTAAAACATAAATAAAGTTATACAAGCTTTATATTACAAGCCAGGGGCCTCGAGGGCTCGAATACATAAGCTTGCGTACAAGCACCAGCGGAAGCATCAGATATCTGAGTACAGATATGAAACAGAAACAGAAAGGCCTTTAGAAAGGCGGGGCAAAAGAAAAACACTATGATTGAAAGGCGCAGGCCTCCTGCCTGGGACCCTCCGATCCTACTCCTGGTCGTCAGTCAACTCGTAGTAGTATCCATCCTCTGGGTAGTAGTAGTAGTCGATCGACGGGGCATCTGTCTCAGGGGGCTCCGTCCTCTGGTCGCAACAAACTGATAAGGGGAGAAAAGGAAAACAAAGCAACCGTGAGTACTCAGAAGTACTCAGCAAGCAAGGATCTACACTACATATGCAACATTTTCAAAGGGAGGCTGTATATGTGGACTGGGCTGCAGAAATGCCAGAATAGAGAGAAGGCCTAGTCCTATCGAAGACTAGCATCTTCAGCGGTCTTGCAGCAGTAGAAGAGAGTAGAACAGATCAATATAAAGTAGCAGTATCATTAAGTCTCATCCTCACCCAGAGATCCTTTCTCGATGCCCTGCGAGAAAGCAATCCCAGAGCCATACAGTCATCAACCTCGTCCTGAGATCCCTTCTCGACTCCCTGCGAGAAGCAATCCCAGAGCCATAGTATCCAAGTATCCAGTTCTAAATTGTATCAATCAGGATACAACTCCGAGTGTCCTTTACCGTAGGACAGGCTATCGATAGAAGTTTTCTTCCCTGCAGGGGTGCACCAACTTACCCAACACGCTCGATTAACTCCGGCCGGACACACTTTCCTGGGTCATGCCCGGCCTCGGCCAAACGACACATCGCAACCCTACCTACAGCTCAGCAGAGAGGTCCCCGCCGGTCTACATCCTAAGCGCAAGGGGGTCTTGGCCATCGCCCCTCGCCCTCCGGGTCGTTGCGCACAGGGTGGATACCAGCATCGCCTCGGGTGGCCGACACGATCCGACCGTGCCGCCATGCTGAACTGGACGTCTGACAGAGCTTTCGGCTGATGCATACGATGCAGAATGCCCATACTATGCCCACGTGATGGTTAGTGCTATCAGGCCAGAGACCTGCTCGGATCAAATATCCAAATCGTTAATGGACTAGGGCTTGCGGTAACGAGCAGAGACTCACGAAAGATGTGACCCCGTCGCCCCGTCTCGAGGACTTGCTGCAAGGGTTAAGAATGCCCGGCCGCACCTCGTATTCATCACTCGGGCACCGTACAGGCACCCGTCTTCACAACACTCGCCTCTCAGGCGCACGCGGGTACCCCTCAGGGCCGACCCGCCTATCCGAGTAACAGTGTAAAGTCCAAGTATCCGTGTGTCCATAACATCAGGGGAATCCGAGGTACCACCCTCGTTGGATTCCTACTCGATGTCTCCGTCAAGGTGAACTCGGAGGAATCACCCTCACTGGGTCCACACTTGAGGTGTTGTACGACAGCGTCGTTATCGGAAGCGGTGAAGGAGGAATCACCCTCGATGACCATGACCGAATAGCTACTCTACAGAGTTAACATCAGAAGTGCTACAAGAGGTTTCACCCTCGGCACTCGATAGTAACGCTGCAGTGTCGTTACAACTAAGGGGGGTGATGTGCGGTGTCGGGGCCTGGTCTTCAATCCCGTTGATCGGGTCTTCTGATAATCCAGCGCGGCAGTCGGGATAAGTGGGGTCACTGATAGGTCTCTACCCAGCCTATACTAAGCAGTTTAGGATATGCAGGTAATTATCAACAGCAGGTTACAATAAACAGGCTATGCATCATAATAGGTAAAGCAGTAGCAGCAGCAATTCTAATGCAAGCATGAGAAAATAGAATGGGCGATATCGGGATGATCAAGGAGGGGGCTTGCCTGGTTGCTCGGCGGCAAGGGCAAGGTTGTCAATAGTGTCTTCGGGTTCCGGAGCTGCGTCGGCCTCGGGGACGACGTCGGTGTCGGGGGCTACCGAGAGAGAAGAGGGGGAGGAAACAGTATAAATACACAGCGAACAAGTGCAGCACAAAGCATAACATGGCAATACGCGGTGACAGAGGTGATCTGACGCAGTGTTGGGTGATACTGGCGAAGGGGGATTCATCCGGGAAAGTATTCCCGGTTCCGGACATTTGTCAGACAGATGACCGGAGAGGGACGGTTGCATGTTCGGATAGTTAGGGACGTGTGATGGATGAACGGACCGCGCATTCGAATTCGTCTCGTCGTTCTGAGCAATTTTCATGTACAAAGTTTTTCGATCGGAGTTATGGATTATTTTATATGATTTTTCAAAGTTTTAAACAATTTTTGTATTTTCTGGAATATACTTAATTCGAATTTAAATAATGCAATTATTTTTAATACACAAAGATAGCCAGCCAGAGTCAATGACATGTGTGGCCAGGGTCAAAGTCAATAGTGCACAGTCAGCAGTTGACTCAGTCAACGTTGACTAGTCAACATGGTCAAAGGGGCCCGCATGTCATAGACTAATCTTTTATCAGATTTATTTATCTAGTTAATTTAGTAGTGGGGGGCCACATGTCAATTGCACATTTGACTAAGTAGTAGTATTTAGACTAATCTAAATAGTGGCAGTGGGCCACTACTAACCTAACACACACGCACACAGGACCGGCCAGGGCATAGCTGGCCACCGTGGCTGGGCACGCACGCACGCTTGTGCGGTGGCCATGCCCACGCCCAGGGGCGAGCACGGCAGCGGCCGAGCGAGCGGCGGATCTGGGCAGGGGCTGCGGCGCGGGTGGCTGTGGCGCGGGGCAGGTAGCAACAGTGAGCAGCAGCGGCAGTAGAGCAGCGAGCAGGCAGGGCGCTGCGGCGAGGCGCAGCAGCAGCAACACACAGCATCAGGAGCAGCGAGCAGCAGCGGTCGCAGACGGGCGCGGGGCGCGGCCTGCAGAAGAAGCACACGGGAGCAGCGCGAGCGCAGAGCGAAGTAGGGGCGCGTACGCGTACACTGAGCTTCGGCCATGGCGGCCACCGACTCGTACAGGCGACTACGGCGACAGACCGAGACCGGGGTGAGGGGGATTCGGAGGAGGAGCTCACATTGGAGGCACAAGTAGGCCCGGTGGGAGCTTAGGAGCGCAGGATTGGACGAATTTGAAGACGAAAGTCGGCAGGGACCGAGGAAGAAGAAGCTCGATCCGCAAGATGCAGAGGCGTCGAGCTCGAACGGATGGCCGTAGATGACGTAGACGAACACTGCGGAGCTCCTGGACTCCTTGGCGGGGTGCGGGGACGACGGTGGCCGCGGTGACGATGATGACAGGGCGACGACCGAGCTCGGGCAAGGATGGGATCGAGCGAGGGAGGGGGCGAGGAAGAAAACGGAGAGAGCCAGGGTTTGGTGGAGGGGTTGCGGGGTTGCTCTTAACCTCAGGGGGGACCGTGGGATGGGTACCACGGCGACATCGCCGGCCAGGGAGGCCAGGATGGCCGCCACGCTCCCCTCTGCCTCCTGTAGCGGGAGGTGGAGGGAGCTGGAGGTGGGCTGGGCCTTATGCACTATTATTAGACGGGCCAAAGGGCATAGTGCCCTTTCTACTTTCTTTTAAAATCTCTGCTTTATTTAATTCACCACTGTTTTGCATTTCTTTTTTTCTTTTTCTTTTTTAAACCAAATGAATTTTGTTCATCAAGAAACTTGTCACTCAAATACTTCACAATATTTTGGAATGACACATAAAGTTTGATGTCAATTGGAATTGTATAAATATTTGTTTATTTTGAAAAGGCTATTTTAATTACTGTTGGACCCCTTTATAATTTTCTAAGGATTAATAAGAGGGTCAAATGATGTTGGTTCAACATGATAAATGATCAGGGGAATTTTTTGAATAATGCAAACATTTTAGTTTTACTGTTTAAAGAAATATTATTTTCACTTGCAATTTAAAATTGAATTTGACTTTGACTTTTATCGAATGGCAATTTGGCTTAGTCAAACTTGATGACATGGCACCATTAGTGTGAGGTTACTGTAGCATGACACCGGGGGTGTTACATTCACGATCCAACCGATCCAAGTACCGAACGCACGGCACTTCCGCGATCTGCACACGTTCAGCTCGGTGACGTCCCTCGTACTCTTGATCCAGCTGAGGCCGAGGGAGAGTTTCGTCAGCACGACGGCGTGGTGACGGTGATGATGAAGTTACCGACGCAGGGCTTCGCCTAAGCACTACGACAATATGACCGAGTGGAAATCTGTGGAGGGGGGCACCGCACACGGTTAAACAATCAACTTGTGTGTCTTTGGGGTGCCCCCCTCCCACGTATATAAAGGAGGGAGGGAAGAGGAGGCCGGCCAGGGGAGGAGGCGCGCCATGGGGGGGCAATCCTACTCCAGGTAGGATTCGCCCCCCTCTTTCCTATTCCAACAAGGAGAAGGGGGAAGGAGAGGGAGGAGAGAAGGAAAGGGGGGTCGGCCCCCCTAGTCCAATTCGGTTTGGGCTAGGGGGGGGGGGCGCCACCCTATGGCCTGCCTCCTCTCTTCCACTACTAGGCCCATGAGGCCCAATAACCCCCCGGGGGGTTTCGGTAACCCCCCCGGTACTCCGGAAAATACCCGATACACCTCAAAACTATTCCGGTGTCCGAATATAGTCTTCCAATATATCAATCTTCATGTCTCGACCATTTCAAGACTCCTCGTCATGTCTGTGATCTCATCCGGGACTCCGAACTACCGTCGGTACATCAAAACACATAAACTCATAATACCGATCGTCATCGAACGTTAAGCGTGCAGACCCTACGGGTTCGAGAACTATGTAGACATGACCGAGACACATCTCCGGTCAATAACCAATAGCGGAACCTGAATGCTCATATTGGCTCCTACATATTCTACGAAGATCTTTATCGGTCAAACCGCATAACAACATACGTTGTTCCCTTTGTCATCGGTATGTTACTTGCCCGAGATTCGATCGTCGGTATCTCAATACCTAGTTCAATCTCGTTACCGGTAAGTCTCTTTACTCATTCCGTAATGCATCATCTTGTAACTAACTCATTAGTCACATTGCTTGCAAGGCTTCATATGATGTGCATTACCGAGAGGGCCCAGAGATACCTCTCCGATACACGGAGTGACAAATCCTAATCTTGATCTATGCCAACCCAACAAACACCTTCGAAGACACCTGTAGAGCATCTTTATAATCACCCAGTTACGTTGTGATGTTTGATAGCACACAAAGTGTTCCTCCAGTATTCGGGAGTTGCATAATCTCATAGTCAGAGGAATATGTATAAGTCATGAAGAAAGCAATAGCAATAAAACTTAACGATCATTATGCTAAGCTAACGGATGGGTCTTGTCCATCACATCATTCTCCTAATGATGTGGTCCCGTTCATCAAATGACAACACATGTCTATGGTCAGGAAACTTAACCATCTTTGATTAACGAGCTAGTCATGTAGAGGCATACTAGGGACACTTTGTTTTGTCTATGTATTCACACATGTATCAAGTTTCCGGTTAATACAATTCTAGCATGAATAATAAACATTTATCATGATATAAGGAAATATAAATAACAACTTTATTATTGCCTCTAGGGCATATTTCCTTCAGTCTCCCACTTGCACTAGAGTCAATAATCCAGTTCACATCGCCATGTGATTAACACCAATAGTTCACATCGCCATGTGATTAACACCCACAGTTCACATCGCCATGTGACCAACACCCAAAGGGTTTACTAGTGTCAATAGTCTAGTTCACATCGCCATGTGATTAATACCCAAAGAGTATTAAGGTGTGATCATGTTTTGCTTGTGAGAGAAGTTTGGTCAACGGGTCTGCCACATTCAGATCCGTATGTATCTTGCAAATTTCTATGTCTACAATGCTCTGCATGGAGCTACTCTAGCTAATTGCTCCCACTTTCAATATGTATCTAGATTGAGACTTAGAGTCATCTAGATTAGTGTCAAAGCTTGCATCGACGTAAATCTTTACGACAAACTCTTTATCACATTCATAACCGAGAAACATTTCCTTAGTCCTCTTAGGTAACTAAGGATAACTTTGACCGCTATCCAGTGATCCATTCCTGGATCACTATCGTACCTCCTTGCTAAACTCATAGCAAGGCACACAACTGGTCTGGTACATAGCATGGCATACTTTATAGAACCTATGACTGAGGCATAGTGAATGACTTTCATTCTCTTTCTATCTTCTGCCGTGGTCGGGTTTTGAGTCTTACTCAATTTTACACCTTGTAACACAGGCAAGAACTCCTTCTTTGACTGATCCATTTTGAACTTCTTCAAAATCTTGTCAAGGTATGTGCTTTGTGAAAGTCCTATTAAGCGGCTCGATCTATCCCTATAGATCTTGATGCTTAATACTTAAGCAGCTTCACCGAGGTCTTTTTTATTGAAAAATTCTTATTCAAGTATCCTTTTATGCTATCCAGAAATTCTATATCATTTCCAATCAACAATATGTCATCCACATATAATATTAGAAACGCTACTGAGCTCCCACTCACTTTCTTGTAAATACAGGCTTCTCCAAAAGTCTGTATAAAACCATATGCTTTGATCACTTCATCAAAGCGTATATTCCAACTCCGAGATGCTTGCACCAGTCCATAAATGGATCGCTGGAGCTTGCACACTTTGTTAGCACCTTTAGGATTGACAAAACCTTCTGGTTGCATCATATACAACTTCTTCTTTAAAAAAATTTCATTAAGGAATGTAGTTTTTGACATCCATTTGCCAGATTTCATAAAATGTGGCAATTTCTAACATGATTCGGACAGACTTAAGCATCGCTACGAGTGAGAAAATCTCATCGTAGTCAACACCTTGAACTTTGTCGAAAACCTTTTGCGACAAGTCGAGCTTTGTAGATAGAAACACTACTATCAGCGTATGTCTTCCTCTTGAAGATCCATTTATTCTCAATGGCTTGCCGATCATCGAGCAAGTCAACCAAAGTCCATACTTTGTTCTCATACATGGATCCCATCTCAGATTTCATGGCCTCAAGCCATTTCGCGGAATCTGGGCTCATCATCGCTTCCTCATAGTTCGTAGGTTCGTCATGGTCTAGTAACATGACTTCCAGAACAGGATTACCGTACCACTCTGGTGCGGAACGTACTCTGGTTAACCTACGAGGTTCTCTAGTAACTTGATCTGAAGCTTTATGATCATCGTCATTAGCTTCCTCACTAATTGGTGTAGGCATCACTGGAACTGTTTTCTGTGATGAGCTATTCTCCAATTTTTGAGAGAAGGTACAATTACCTCATCAAGTTCTACTTTCCTCCCACTCACTTCTTTCGAGAGAAACTCCTTCTCTAGAAAGGATCCATTCTTAGCAACGAATATCTTGCCTTCGGATCTATGATAGAAGGTGTACCCAATAGTCTCCTTTGGGTATCCTATGAAGATACATTTCTCCGATTTGGGTTTGAGCTTATCAGGTTGAAGCTTTTTCACATAAGCATCGCAGCCCCAAACTTTAAGAAACGACAACTTGGGTTTCTTGCCAAACCACAGTTCATAAGGTGTTGTCTCAACGGATTTAGATGGTGCCCTATTTAACGTGAATGCAGCCTTCTCTAAAGCATAACCCCAAAACGATAGCGGTAAATCAGTAAGAGACATCATAGATCGCACCATATCTAATAAAGTGCGGTTACGACGTTCGGACACACCATTACGCTGTGGTGCTCCGGGTGGCGTGAGTTGCGAAACTATTCCGCATTGTTTCAAATGAAGACCAAACTCGTAACTCAAATATTCTCCTCCATGATCGGATCGCAGAAACTTTATTTTCTTGTTACGATGATTTTCCACTTCACTCTGAAATTCTTTGAACTTTTCAAATGTTTCAGACTTATGTTTCATCAAGTAGATATACCCATATCTACTCAAATCATCTGTGAAGGTCAGAAAATAACGATACCCGCCGCGAGCCTCAATATTCATCGGACCGCATACATCGGTATGTATTATTTCCAATAAATCTGTTGCTCGCTCCATTGTTCCGGAGAACGGAGTTTTAGTCATCTTGCCCATGGGGCATGGTTCGCAAGTACCAAGTGATTCATAATCAAGTGATTCCAAAAGTCCATCAGTATGGAGTTTCTTCATGCGCTTTACACCAATATGACCCAAACGGCAGTGCCACAAATAAGTTGCACTATCATTATCAACTCTGCATCTTTTGGTTTCAATATTATGAATATGTGTATCACTACTATCGAGATTCACCAAAAATAGACCACTCTTCAAGGGTGCATGACCATAAAAGATATTACTCATATAAATAGAACAACCATTATTCTCAGATTTAAATGAATAACCGTCTCGCATCAAACAAGATCCAGATATAATGTTCATGCTTAACGCTGGCACCAAATAACAATTATTCGGGTCTAAAACTAATCCCGAAGGTAGATGTAGAGGTAGCGTGCCGACGGCGATCACATCGACTTTGGAACCATTTCCCACATGCATCGTCACCTCGTCCTTAGCCAATCTTCGCTTAATCCGTAGTCCCTGTTTCGAGTTGCAAATATTAGCAACAGAACCAGTATCAAATACCCAGGCACTACTGCGAGCATTAGTAAGGTACACATGAATAACATGTATATCACATATACCTTTTTTCACTTTGCCATCCTTCTTATCCGCCAAATACTTGGGGCAGTTCCGCTTCTAGTGACCAGTCCCTTTGCAGTAGAAGCACTCAGTATCAGGCTTAGGTCCAGACTTGGGCTTCTTCACTTGAGCAGCAACTTGCTTGCCGTTCTTCTTGAAGTTCCCCTTCTTCCCTTTACCCTTTTTCTTGAAACTGGTGGTCTTGTTGACCATCAACACTTGATGCTCCTTTTTTATTTCTACCTCCGCAGCCTTTAGCATTGCGAAGAGCTCGGGAATTGTCTTATCCATCCCTTGCATATTATAGTTCATCACGAAGCTTTTGTAGCTTGGTGGCAGTGATTGAAGAACTCTGTCAATGACACTATCAACCGGAAGATTAACTCCCAGCTGAGTCAAGTGATTATGATACCCAGACATTTTGAGTATATGCTCACTGACAGAACTATTCTCCTCCATTTTGCAGCTATAGAACTTATTGGAGACTTCATATCTCTCAATCCGGGCATTTGCTTGAAATATTAACTTCAACTCCAGGAACATCTCATATGCTCCACGACATTCAAAACGTCGTTGAAGTCCCGGTTCTAAGCCGTAAAGCATGGCACACTTAACTATCGAGTAGTCATCAGCTTTGCTCTGCCAGACGTTCTTACCATCATCAGTAGCGTCTGCAGCAGGCCTAGCACCTAGCGGTGCTTCCAGGACGTAATTCTTCTGTGCAGCAATGAGGATAATCCTAAAGTTACGGACCCAGTCCGTGTAGTTGCTACCATCATCTTTCAACTTAGCTTTCTCTAGGAACGCATTAAAATTCATAGGAACAGTAGCATGGGCCATTGATCTACAACAACATAGACATGCAAAATACTATCAGGTACTAAGTTCATGATAAATTAAAGTTCAATTAATCATATTACTTAAGAACTCCCACTTAGATAGACATCCCTCTAATCATCTAAGTGATCACGTGATCCAAATCAACTAAACCATGTCCGATCATCACATGAGATGGAGTAGTTTTCAATGGTGAACATCACTATGTTGATCATATCTACTATATGATTCATGCTCGACCTTTCGGTCTCAGTGTTTCGAGGCCATATCTGCATATGCTAGGCTCGTCAAGTTTAACCCGAGTATTCTGCGTGTGCAAAACTGGCTTGCACCAGTTGTATGTGAACGTAGAGCTTATCACACCCGATCATCACGTGGTGTCTCAGCACGACGAACTGTAGCAACGGTGCATACTCAGGGAGAACCCTTGTACCTTGAAATTTAGTGAGAGATCATCTTATAATGCTACCGCCGTACTAAGCAAAATAAGATGCATAAAAGGATTAACATCACATGCAATTCAATATGTGATATGATATGGCCATCATCATCTTGTGCTCTTGATCTCCATCATCAAAGCACCATCATGATCTTCATCGTCACCGGTGCCCCAGCTTGATCTCCATCGTCACCGGCGCCCCAGCATGATCTCCATCGAAGCATCGTTGTCGTCTCGCCAACTTATTGCTTCTACGACTATCACTACCGCTTAGTGATAAAGTAAAGCAATTACATGGCTATTGCATTGCATACAATAAAGTGACAACCATATGGCTCCTGCCGGTTGCCGATAACTCTGTTACAAAACATGATCATCTCATACAACAAATTATATCACATCATGTCTTGACCATATCACATCACAGCAAGCCCTGCAAAAACAAGTTAGACGTCCTCTACTTTGTTGTTGCAAGTTTTACGTGGCTGCTACGGGCTGAGCAAGAACCGTTCTTACCTACGCATCAAAACCACAACGATTTTTCGTCAAGTGTGCTGTTTTAACCTTCAACAAGGACCGGGCATAGTCACACTCGATTCAACTAAAGTTGGAGAAACTGAGACCCACCAGCCACCTGTGTGCGAAGCACGTCGGTAGAACCAGTCTCGCGTAAGCGTACGCGTAATGTCGGTCTGAGCCGCTTCATCCAACAATACCGCCGAATCAAAGTATGACATGCTGGTAAGCAGTATGACCATTATCGCCCACAACTCTTTGTGTTCTACTCATGCATATAACATCTACGCATAGACCTGGCTCTGATACCACTATTGGGAACGTAGTATTTTAAAAAAAAATCCTACGATCACGCAAGATCTATCTAGGAGAAGCATAGCAACGAGCGGGGAGAGTGTGTCCACGTACCCTCGTAGACCGAAAGCGGAAGCGTTTAGTAACGCGGTTGATGTAGTCGAACGTCTTCATGATCCAACCGATCCAAGTACCGAACGCACGGCACCTCCGCGATCTGCACATGTTCAGCTCGGTAACGTCCCTCGTACTCTTGATGCAGCTAAGGCTGAGGGAGAGTTTCGTCAGCACGACGGCATGGTGACGGTGATGATGAAGTTACCGACGCAGGGCTTCGCCTAAGCACTACGACAAAATGACCGAGGTGGAAATCTGTGGAGGGGGGCACCGCACACGGTTAAACAATCAACTTGGGTGTCTTTGGGGTGCCCCCCTCCCACATATATAAAGGAGGGAGGGAGGAGGAGGCCGGCCAGGGGAGGAGGCGCGCCATGGGGGGGCAATCCTACTCCAGGTAGGATTCGGCCCCCCCTTTCCTATTCCAACAAGGAGAAGGGGGAAGGAGAGGGAGGAGAGAAGGAAAGGGGGGTCGGCCCCCCTAATCCAATCCGGTTTGGGCTAGGGGGGGCGCGCGCCACCCTATGGCTTGCCTCCTCTCTTCCACTACTAGGCCCATGAGGCCCAATAACCCCCCGGGGGGTTCCGGTAACCCCCCCGGTACTCCGGAAAATACCCGATACACCTCGGAACTATTCCGGTGTCCGAATATAGTCTTCCAATATATCAATCTTCATGTCTCGACCATTTCGAGACTCCTCGTCATGTCTGTGATCTCATCCGGGACTCCGAACTACCTTTGGTACATCAAAACACATAAACTCATAATACCGATCGTCATCGAACGTTAAGCGTGCGGACCCTACGGGTTCGAGAACTATGTAGACATGACTGAGACACATCTCCGGTCAATAACCAATAGCGGAACCTAGATGCTCATATTGGCTCCTACATATTCTACGAAGATCTTTATCGGTCAAACCGCATAACAACATACGTTGTTCCCTTTGTCATCGGTATGTTACTTGCCCGAGATTCGATCGTCGGTATCTCAATACCTAGTTCAATCTTGTTACCGGTAAGTCTCTTTACTCGTTCCGTAATGCATCATCCCATAACTAACTCATTAGTTACATTGCTTGCAAGGCTTCATATGATGTGCATTACCGAGAGGGCCCAGAGATACCTCTCCGATACACGGAGTGACAAATCCTAATCTTGATCTATGCCAACCCAACAAACACCTTCGGAGACACCTGTAGAGCATCTTTATAATCACCCAGTTACGTTGTGACGTTTGATAGCACACAAAGTGTTCCTCCGGTATTCGGGAGTTGCATAATCTCATAGTCAGAGGAATATGTATAAGTCATGAAGAAAGCAATAGCAATAAAACTTAACGATCATTATGCTAAGCTAACAGATGGGTCTTGTCCATCACATCATTCTCCTAATGATGTGATCCCGTTCATCAAAAGACAACACATGTCTATGGTCAGGAAACTTAACCATCTTTGATTAACGAGCTAGTCAAGTAGAGGCATACTAGGGACACTTTGTTTTGTCTATGTATTCACACATGTATCAAGTTTCCGGTTAATACAATTCTAGCATGAATAATAAACATTTATCATGATATAAGGAAATATAAATAACAACTTTATTATTGCCTCTAGGGCATATTTCCTTCAAGGACACCATCACCCATGAAGTTCATTACTCATTAGTAATTCTCACTAGTATATACTTTTCTTGTTTCTGTATCTTTTATATCCCCTTTCTCATGTCCCAATCTTACCATTGTTTTTTAAATAACAATGAAAGATTGTCGTGTTTGAGTGTATGATGTTGAACTTGACGATGATGAAGTACTCATGTGGTGGGAACAATATGAACATGGTAACGCAACAACCAAAGGAAAAGTTACAATCCAAGGAGGTAACCAGATTTGTTAATCCTTTGGCAATGCCAAAGTTGTGACACACTATATCCATGACACCTGATAACTTTTGCCCCTATTTTTGACAAGTTCCTCGCAAACTAGGTGATAACTTCTATTTGCCCACTATGTTAACTTCTGTTTATCATTAGCAATCCTCTTGCTAAACCATTCAGCTTGTTTTCCAGAGCATTGTCAAAGCTCCACCTTTGCTACACCAGACTTACCACTACCCAAAGAGCATATGTAGTGCAGTGGCACGCCTAGATCATTAATTCAAAAAATTAGGGTTACCCGCCCGTCATAATACCCGTTGCCGCCATATTCGGCACTCAACCCCAGCGAAGATGACGAGGCTGTTTATAATGAAGTTATCGAGCACATAACTAATTTCAACTCCAAGATTAAGGGGTAACAAACGAGCTTTCTTAGTTTTTCATATTTTTATTGTAAAACATTTTTTGCCATTCTATTTTTGAGCCACTTCCCCCTTGGTAACACAGTGTCAGGGTAATTGACATCGATGGGAGGTGGGTCACGCTTGGCGAGCTTGTTGATTATGTGAGAGAAACGGGGAAGGTTTCAACCAGTATTGCTGAGTTGCATGTCCGTTTTCTTCAGTATTTGGAAATGCCAAACAAGATTATCTTCCCTTGCTGTTGTCCGTATCTGTGCTGGTTGGTGACTTCAGCTATAAATATGTATTGCATCATTTTCGACGGGACCAACATTACATTCTAAGTCACCAAAATGAGGTACTTTCCGGTTGTTGACATTTTTACATGTTGAGATCCATTGTCTACATTTTTTGCCAAGTTAGTACTATCATATATTGAGTTCTTTTCACCCCAAATCATGATAACTTTAGAATACCAATCCTGGTAACTTTTTTGTTTTTTCTAATGCTCTCATAACTTTATTGTCTCTTTTTCATGATAACTTAAGTATCCATAGTCTGGTATCTTTGTATTTCCTGTTATGATAACTTATATTTTTTCATGATAAATTCAGTATCCATAGTCTTGTATCTTTTTGTCTTTTATGCCATGATAACTTTTTATGTTTTCACGGTAGCTCCTGCATCCATATTCTGGTATTTTTTTGTCTTCTATGATATGATTTTTTTTGTTTTCCATGGTAATTTCAGCATCCAACTTCTGGTATACCTTTGTCTTCTCTGCCATGACAACTTTTTCTCTGCCATGTATTTAAGCATGCCTTTTTTCCCGTTACCATTATTGTAGCTACTATTCCCAGCTCTGCAAAAGTTGGGACCGGGACCACAAGACGGTCATTGGTATGTATTGTCACTGAATCTTAAGGCGAAATGATTTGAGGTGCTAGATTCCCTGCGTGAAGAAGATAGTCCATCTTTAATTGAGCACGCAACAAGGTATATGAATGCTATAAAGAAGGCTAGGTTGATTGCGTACAAGGACTCACATAATCAAACTCAAGACTACAAACTCGTGTACATTGATGTTCTCAAACAAGAGAATGGGTATCTGTGTTCTTTATTTGTTGAAGCTCCATTTGTTAGATATCATGTTTACTGTTCTCACACTCACACTCTCTTTTCAACATTGATTGTGGCTTCTTCTCTTTCATGTTTCTGGAGCTGTGGAATGGGAAAATAATTCCTGCTTTCACCCATGACCAAGTACCGGCACTCAGAAAAAAAATTAACCTTAAGGTGGCTAAATCACACTCGTAACAAGCGCAAACAGTGGCGCTATCATTTGTTTGGCAACAATTCATGAGGTATCAATTGACATCATTTTGTTTTTCCATTCTGAGAGTAATTTCAGTTGCGAAAAAGAGTTGCAACATATTTTTATCTACCTTAAATTGATGTTAAATACTCAAAAGAAGTTGTTACCATGTGCTTGTTCCCACAATCCTTGTTTTTTTGGGTTTTCTCATCACACAGAGAAGATCAGGGACCAGTTGATAACTTCTAGCATTTCTGGTTGATAACTTGCATGAAAATGGTCTGATAACTAGTTGTTTTCTCATTTTTCACATGATTTACTCTGATCACAATTTGTCTGGTAACTTCCAGAATGTACTGCTGATAACTATTATCTATAAGTGTTGATAGGTTACAGAAATGTAGGTTCAATAACTTATGACTTCATATAGTGCTGATAACTCATGCTAGTGAACTGACATAGGTAACACAACTAGAAACTGTTGATAACCCACAGTAACAAAGTGCTGATAACTTATACAACATGTTTACAATAACTTCCACCACAAAGTACTTAAACCCCCAACCCATCAAAGTGCTGATAACTTACATAAATATAGGTACGATAATTTTGGATTACATTGTTATGATAACAATCAGCAAACAAATGGAGATAATTTTTTGTCCAATCATTTGTAGCGACGATCTTCATTTTTTTCATTCATCTTGCGAGAGGTGATGTGCAGTTTTGCTTGTCATGGTTCAGGCTGCCGCAGACCCTACACTTCCTTTGTTTTGCTGGCTTTGTAATGTCAAATGGATGTTTAACCTTTGTTGTTTTCGGCCGCCCTTTCATGATAGTCTTCAGAGGGTCTACTATCATTCTTGTGTTCCAGGAATGGGATGCGGCGCCATGTGGTTGCTTGAATGCAGCGACTGGCACATTGACGCTAGCTTGTATTGTCACAGGGATGCTTGTTTGTTCTGTGATTGGGTTGTCCACTTGTTGTGCGTTAGCTATGTTTGTTTGTTGTTCGACATGAATGGCTTCACTTATTGCCACCACTGGAAAAGAACAGGGATCTTGTTGTGCTTGCAATGATTCTCTTGCTTCTTCCCTCTCCTTTCTAGCTTCCTTTACCTAGCTCTTTGTTGGTGTGTCCATTTCTTCCTTGAAAACATATTGGTGCTTCTTGGCCACCCTGGCCCCATCATCTGGTTGGCTGGCATCCTTGGTTGTTTCCTTGAAATCATTTAGCATTGACGTATGTTGCATGACGCTTTTGCCCCCCTCCGGCATGCTCTTCCTAACTGTTGGTTGTTCAAAATCAGGCTTGATTAGATCTTCTTCTGGATCACAGGTCCACCTCTTTAGAACATACCTCTCAGGTATCTCGTACACCCCCAATCTGGTCCATCACTCGTAGTACGTGTGCGCACAATATACCATCTCGCTCGAACTTGCAGCAAGTGCATGAATATGTCCCTTCATCCTTGTTTGCTTGTACATGGTAGTCCCTCTCCCCATATTTTGGTATGATTCGTCGGACTGAGCCAACCTTGAATGTCCCATCTTGCAATGTGTCGCATCTATAGCTAGTTTTCACCTTCATCTCCATCTGGAATTTGGAGAAAAGATTATGTGTGTAGAGGCCCCGCACCTCCAACTTTAGTGGGTTGAAGGAGTACTTGTCCACCTCTTTGTACAATGTTTCTAGCTGCTCTTTTGCCACGCTCACCATCACCTCCTCTTGGATCGCAGTGTATTCTTTGCGAATTAGACCAACGAATTATTTGGGTTGACGTACTTCTTCAGCACAGAGTTGAATCCCTCGCTCCTTGCCGTGATCTGCAGGAACGGGAAGAAATCGTGCATGTAGTACACCGAGACCCAACATTCCCTATTTCCCCACAGCCAATGGAAATGTTCGTTGTCCGTCTACCCATGATCATCCACCATCTTCCACCATTTGTTTTCAAACTCTTCCACTGCATTCAAAAATCAAGAAGATGGTAACTTAAGTTCACAAATCATGGTAACTTTCATGTAATTAACATGATAACTTTCTTCATGCAACACTTGGTGGTTCTAGTTCAGGCAGCATGGGAATTTTTTTAATGCACATAGGATGATAATTTTAATAAACAAATCTTAGCACTCAAGCTCAGATAGCATGGCATCTTCAACGCACATTGCATGTTTTTTCCAACATCCATTACTTTGTGATTCTAGTTCAGACAAGATGTTTACTGTAGGATCAGTAGGAATTTTTAGTTCAACATCTTAATACTAGGATGCCTCTGTTTTTTTGTATAGAACTACATGGTAACTATGTCCATCTGGACATGGTCACTTCAGAACAGTAGTGCTAGTAACTTACTAGGTACCATAACAATCCAGTTTTTACATGTAACTTTTTTAATGTGGCAGAAAATGGGTATAATTGTTGGTAATTTATTAGAATTCATCATGGTAACTTTGGATATCATAGCAAATTAACTAAAATGCCGCTATGAGAGTGGGAGGGTGTTGTGGGAAGTATAATACCAGTCAAGCTGTTGTCAACACAATCTTTGAATGCCTTGTTCAGTGGTTCATCATCAACGATTAGGCTCCCAAGCTTCTCTTGTGCTTTTTTTATAATGTGCCATCAGCCATTCCTGTGTACTATTCCGATGAACACCTCATCAATAGCATTCCTCATGGTAAAGTCCTGATATGTGATTATGTTCTTTGGCGCAACCCCACCCATCGCATGCAAGAATGTGTTAAACAACCACACAAAGTTGTTAGTCAGTTCGTTTCGAACAAAAACACAACCGAATTGGATTGACTGCCCATGGTTGTTAATGCCAATGAAGAGCTCACACGACATCTTGTACATATTAGTCATGTATATTGTGTCGAATGACACAATGTCGTTGTATTTTGCGTATGCCCTGCGCGACACACCATCTATCCAGAACAAGTTTTCAACCTTGTCTTCATCATCAAGTTTTATTATGCACTAGATATCTGGATCCTTTACCCTCAACTCCTGAAAGTATGCAATCATGCTCCCCACGTCCGCGTGGTGGTACTTCTTGCGAAATTTGGCTCACTGATTTGCAAGGTCCTACATTGTGTAGGGTACATTCTCAGCAGCACCATAGAACCATAATATTAACTACATCTGCCTTGTGGTCTCTATGTTGCATTCATGCAGAATCCGTAAGAAGTCCTGCTCGTCTTTGGGAATGTGCCGATGTGATGCTAGGAATTTTGTTAGGGAAGGCTTTCTAATCAGTGGGTGGTTGTGGTTGTCGTCGAAGCGCTCGACTCTCCATCACATGTCCTTGTGCGTAAGATAAAGGTGGGATGGATACTCAGTCCTCACAATCTTCCCCCTTTTTCTCTTCTTCATGATGCCTTTTGGGTTCTACACATCCTGCACGTCCTCCTTGTTCATCTTTGGCTTGCCGCTTTTCCCACACACCAGGAGCGCTTTGCTCACTGTGTTGTCCTTCAACGTTCTCGTGTACTCCACTCTTATCCCAAACCCATGCCTGAGCGCATATAGCTTGTAGTGAGCAAGAGCCTCCTCAAAAGTGTAGAACTTCATTGTTGTATCAGGAGCCTTAGGCGTGGAGTATGCCTCAGTGTTAACACCTCCTTGATCACCGTTCAATGCTCCTATTTCTGGACTTGCCGGCTCACTGACCGATTCATCAAAGAATCTTCCTTTCGCCCCAATGCTAGCACTTGCTTCCTTGTTTGGCTCATGGATCCTCAGGTTATGTGACATCCCCAGACCTAACCCTGTTGTTATGCTAATTAATATGCCAAGTCATCATCATTCAACTCTAATAAAAATAATTAAGGAATAATCCAAAATCAAGTTCAAATTCAAAACACAAGTCAAATTATTGCTTCTTCAAACGATAAAAATAAATAGTTCATAATTTTGCAAATAATCCTTAGACAATTATAAAATTGAAACCAACATTATTTGAATTAGTAAAATGCCCCTAACCTATTTAAAACACTACACAAAACAACATTATTAAATCCATTTTCATTTTGGAAAATTTGAACAACTTCAAATATCTCCCAAACTTTTTGTGTCACCCCAAAATCTTGTGCTTGAATTATGTGCCAAGTTTCAGTTATAGCAAAAAATCATTTGCTGCATAAACTAAATGCAAAAGAGTGGTGGAAAATATTACAGAAAATAGAATGCGAAAATATAGGAGACCTACTGGGCACTTAAGGCCTACCACTACAGTAAACGGCCCATCCCACCACCACCAGGGCCTTTTCTTCAACCGTTGTACAGAGGGAGACAGAACCATGGCATGGACGCCGCACGGCCGTCCGAGCCGCCGATGTCGCTCGTGTCGATCATCCCCGACGCCCTGGAGATGGATAAGAATGCCCCCGCACCGCTGGAAACCCTAGTCACCTCCACTTCCCTCCTCTCGCCCCAAATCCACTTCCCCACCTCGCCCGAACGCATCGTCGCCATGCTGCCGCCGTGCACATGCCCACCGGCCACCGTTCGTCGTCCGCTTGTGTCCAGGAGGCTCGTTGCCGTCCCCTACATCGTCTACGTGCCATCGTTCGAGCTCGGAGCCACCGCATCGACGGGATCGACGCAGTCTCCTTCCTCGGGCACCGCCGCTTCTCCATCGATCTCGCCGCCGTCTGCTGCTCCCGGCCCTCACCGAGCCTTTCATGTGCTCCCCGGTGAGCATCCACGCATTTCCCCTTTCTAGCCGCTCTCGATCCGTAGCCATAGCGTCGTTGTTGTCTTCGTTTCTGCTTTGGCAGAAATGCGCCGCCGCTGTCGTGCTCCCCGCCGTGGCTACCGGCCATCTCGGGGCCAGCTGGGCACATGGTTGTGCTCAGGGCACTCATGTGATGCCACCTGGGCCGCTAGATCATCGAGCCCGAGCCCCTGCGCTCGAATCCTTCAACCACGAGCTCCGGTCGCTGCCACTCATCGCCGCCGTGATGAGAGCTCCGCTCCCCGTGCGTGTGCGCGCTCAACGCGCCTTGTCTCGCCCCAGGCCGCCCCCCCCCCACGCGTGTGCCGCCGCTGTTGCTTCTGTTGCCGCTGCTAGCTGCTCCCGCCCGCGCCCGCGCCGAAATGGCTCCCGCCGCGCTCGCCTGTGCGCCCCCTGGCCGCTCTGCCCGCGCGCCGCCTCTTCCGCTCGCACGCTGTGCCCCCTGGCCAGCGCCGTGGCCGCCGGCGCGCCCGTGTGCGTGCGTGCTGAGTGTGTGTGTGTTGTGCGTGCGTGCAGTGTGTGTGTGTGTGGTGTGTGCGTGCGTGCAGTGTGTGTGCGTTGAGTGGGTGGTCGAGCCCGCCTCTGCCCGGCCACGCCCACCTCCAGCCTCGCCGCGCCGCTGCACTGCTGCTGCTCCTCTGCCTCGCTGCTGCTCTGCTGCTGATTACTACTGCTGCTCTCCGCTGAAGCTGCTACCGCCGCTGTTCCTCTGTCTGCTGCTGCTACAGTAACATTCAACTACTGTAGCAGTATCTAGCTTTACTGTTTTTACACTGACTAGCCCTCTAGACAACACTTAAACAACAGCAAAACAAGCTCGAACATAGATAAAAATTATATGGGCGTGTAGTACACTTGACAGGGTTCAATTCTTTCCATTGGACCAAATCCAAAAGTCGCCTGGATTAATTCCTATGAAAATGACAAAAGTCTATGCTCTGTTAACAGAAAAGACTGAAAACAGAGTTATTGTGGTAGCCACTTTAGAGCACAAAATAAACAGGTTACAGGGATCTAACAGAGACGCAATTGATACCATCTTGTAGATCACAGAAAATTGATGAAGACACTAACCCATAGGATGAATAGAACACTAGCTATAGCCTTTGCAAAACAACTAAGTGATGTTTAAAACTAAGGACTTAGCCAATTTTCAGAGATTCCAGAAAATGTTTAAATCCTCGGAAATTCGTAGAAATTCATCCGTAACTCGGATGGAAAACCCTTATACATCAAAGTTGATCAGAAAGACGAGACGAATCCGAATATGCCCTCCTCATACCTGTCACATGCCTCTAGCATGATGAACATGGAACCTTCCCCCTTCGGGTCACCTGTCCGATAGTTGCCTAGAGCCGGGAAAATATCCCCAGATATTTTCCCGCCCCGTCTGTAACGTGTAGCACTGCGTTAGATCACCCCTGCATTGCGTATTACCATGTCTTGCTTTGTGATTGTGTTTGTTGCTGTGTATTTAATTGTTTCCTTCCCCTCTTCCCTCTCGGTAGATTCCGGTACCGACGTAGTCCCCGAGACCGACGCAGCTCCGGAGACCGACTACACCGTTGACGACCCTGCTTTTGTCACAGAGCTACCAGGCAAGCACTCCCCTTGAGCATGCCTATATCGCCTATTCTCTTCTCTCTTGTGCTTGCATTAGAAATGTTGTTGTTACTGCTTTACCTATTCTGATGCATGACCTGATTTTGTAACCTGCTTTTGATAATTACCTGCTTATCCTAAACTGCTTAGAATAGGCTGGTTAGTGAACCCCAGTGACCCCACTTGTCCCAGTTGCCCCCGCTGGATCATCGGAAGACTCGACAACCAGGCCCCAGCACCGCACATCACCTCCCTTAGTTGTACGACACTGCAGCGTTACTATCGAGTGCCGAGGGTGATACCTCATGTAGCACTTCTGATGTTAACTCTGTAGAGTAGCTATTTGGTCGTGGTCATCGAGGGTGATTCCTCCTTCACCACTCCCGATAACGACGCTGTCGTGCGACACCTCAAGTGTGAACCCATCGAGGGTGATTCCTCTGAGTTCACGTTGACGGATACATCGAGTAGGAATCCAACGAGAGTGATACCTCAGATTCCCCTGATGTTATGGACACATGGATACTTGGACTTTACAACTGTTACTTGGAAAGTCGGGTCAACCCTGAGGGGTACCCGAGCGAGCATAAGATGCCAGTGATGTGGAGACGGGTTGACCTGGAGGGTGCCCGTGAGATAATTACGAGGCGTGACCGGGCATTCTTAGCCCTTGCCGCAAGTCCTCGAGACGGGGCGACGGGGTCACATCGATCGTGAGTCCCTGCTCGTTACCGCACACCCCCAATACACTAACGGTTTGGATATTTGATCCGAGTGGGCCTCTGGCCCGATAGCACTAACCATCACATGGGATAAGTTATGGGCACTCTGCGTCGTATACATCAGCCGAAGCTTTCTACATGTCAGTGACTAAGCGGCACACGCTGGGTTGGACTGGGAACGCAAACCGCGCTTGTATTAAGGGGTTGCTAGTTCTGCTCACCGGTGGTGCACGTAACGTGTAGGAGTTCCCGGGGCGATGGCCCAAGACCCCTGGGGGCATAGGTTAATCCGGCATGCTGACCTCTCTGTTAAGCCTAGGTCGGGTTGCGGCGTGTTGTTTAGCCGAGGCCGGTCATGACCCAGAAAAGTGTGTCCGGCCGGAGTTAAGCGAGCGTGCTGGGTAAGTTGGTGCACCCCTGCAGGGAAGAAAACATCTATGCATAGCCGGATCCTCGGTAACGGACGCTCGGAGTTGTATCCCGATCGATACAACTAGAACTTAATGATGAGATGAGAAATGGATATTAGGGCTCTGGGATCGCTTTCTCGCAGGGAGTCGAGAAAGGATCTCTGGCCGAGGTTGATACTTAATACTGCTACTACTTTATACTGTACTAATCTACACTCTTCTAATGCTGCAAGACCGCTGAAGATGCTAGTCTTCGATAGGACTAGGCCTTCTCTCTATTCTGGCATTTCTGCAGTCCAGTCCACATATACTATACAGCCTTTCTTTGATAATGTTGCATATGTAGTGTAGATCCTTGCTTGCTGAGTACTTCGGATGAGTACTCACGGTTGCTTTGCTTCCTCTTTTTCCCCATATCCGTTTGATGCAACCAGATGACGGAGCCCCTAAGACAGCTGCCCCCACTGACGACTACTACTACCACCCCGAGGGTGTTACTACTTCGAGTTGACCGACGACCAGGAGTAGGTTCGAAGGGTCCCAGGCAGGAGGCCTGCACCTTTTCGATCGTAGCTTTTGTTTTGCACCGCCTTCTTAAAGGCTTATATGTTTCTCTTTTACATCTGTACTCAGATATCTAACGCTTCCGCTGATGCTTGTTGTCATCAAGCTTATGTATTCGAGCCCTCGAGGCCCTGGCTTGTAATATAATGCTTGTATGCCTTTATTTATGTTTTAGAGTTGTGTTGTGATTCCTTCAAGTGAGTCCTTAGGCTTGATCGTGTGCATTTGCGTGTATGATTAGTGCACGATTAAGCCGGGGGCGTCACAGGTTAGATGTAGGTGGAGCACCTGCATGTTTTTCACATGAAACAGCCATCAGTTTTAAACATGTTTTGTCATTTTGGTGGTAAATTGAATTCCAAATGTGTGGTCACTTGCAGACCTGATAAAACATTTCTTTCTTTCTTTATTGTTTCAGTAAGTCAAGTAAACATGACTTTTGTTGCTCTTTTGTTTTATTTTTGCAGGCTCAACTTCTTTTGTGCAAACCCTAAAATTGGTGCTTGTATTTTTTCTAAACTGGAGTAAAACAATTGCAAACACAACATGGTGATCTACTTGTAGGAAGCCTGGTAGTTTGTAAAATATAGCATGGTAATTACTATGCACATAGGATGGTAAATTTTCAGATGTAGAGTTGGTAACAGTATAACATTTTGGCGCTTCATGGACATAGAGTTAACACTTTGTGTGTGAATTGTCTCTTACTTGCCACTTGGCGGTTGAGGTTGGCAGAATCAAAGCTAGTCATACGCGCAACATCATCATGCCGGTTTTCTTGCCCACCACTCTATGTGGCATTCGTGTTATCTCCGTGGTTATCCTCCATCTTGCAGCACCTGCTTACACATTTAATAGCATCAGTCACACAATTTAATATTAATTTTTTCCATACATCAATAGTATTATTTTCTAGTACTTTTTTGTGATTTTTTTGAATTGATTTGGATATTATCTTTTTTTAGAGGTAATAAACTTGGTAGTCATTTGGCAATCTATTCCACTTGGCAACATTAGTCCCTGCTGCAACTCTCTTTTTTTTGCGAAAAAACTTGTATTACTCAAATAATAATGTCCTTACAATCATCAAGGGCAATACCCAAGACTTCATCTGGCCGAGATCTTAGCCAAGTCATAGTCCGCCCCTCAACTTGAGAAAACCTAGCCAAACTATCACTAGCTTTATTCTGAGCTCTCAAAACATGAGTAACACAAGTTTGTCTAAGATGCAACAAAAGTCTTATTTCATTCACCAAGGAGGCATAGACTGAACGATCAACTTCGCCGGATGTTATCATAGATACGGCCAAACTTGAATCCGCTTCAATAGCAATGGGCAGCTCGGATCTTTGTATGGCTAGCGACACGCCTTCCATAATCGCACATAATTCAGCTTCAACAGCATCTCTACAGGAGAATAACACTCAGCAAACCGAAAAAATGATCACACCCCTTGAGTCTCGAAGAATCATACCAGCTCCAGCTTTATCATATGCAACAAATGACCCATCCATGTTCAATTTTATCCAACCAGCGTCGGGAGGCTTCCATCTACATTCAGTGATCATGCGTTGTGGATGGACCTCTGCAATAGTTTGTTGATCAAAAGAAATAAACCCTTTGCCTTTCTCCGGGTTCATTCCTGAGTTTAGCTTGATCCCTATTAAATCATCCAGATATCTTCTCAGAAAGCTCACGGAAACATCCATAGCCGGTGCTGGTTTGTAATGCACTACTTCATTCCGAACGTACCAACTTCTCCAAAAGATGAGCAGCAACTTACAACGATCAGCCTCGCATAAGGGATCCAGCGCATGAAGGAGCCACTCCTTCCCATTAGGCACAAAGGAATCAATTGCCGGTAATTCCCATACCTTAGCCATCTCCTTGTACAGATCGCGCCCCCGTTGGCATCTCAAGAAAGGATGGAAATTATCCTCGACCTCCATACCACAGACCGGGCATCCACTAGCATTTTCAATCCCTATCTTATTTTTGTTTTTCCAAGTTGGAAGAGCACCAGTCGCCAATCGCCAGGCAAAGTTGCGGATCATCGGTGGTACTCCACACTTCCAAATGAACTTCCAACAGCTCCTTCCTCCTGAGGTCGAGGTACTAGAAGAGGCAATGTTCGCACCATAGATTTCCTAATAAGCAAATTGATATGCCGATTTGACAGTAAAAACTCTCTGTCTACCAGGACCCCATGCAATCACTTCCTCATCCAACCTTGGCGATGCCCGAATCTTCAAAATTTCATTCACATCAGCCTCCAAAAAGTGCTGCTTTAATAACTCAACTTTCTAAGACCCATTTGCATTAAGCAAATCTGACACAAAGCGGATACGGCACCTACCCTGCGATGATATCAGCTTAAAAGAGAATGGCTGCGGTATCCAGTTATCCCTCCAAACTCTAATACTCTTTCCATTGCCCACCCTCCATATCAAACCTTTCTTCAAAAGATCAAGACCATGGCTAATTGCTTGCCGCGACGACGAAGCATTTCCTGTGAAGACCGTATCCTCTAACTTGCCATAAGGATAATACTTTGCCTTAAGAACCTGGGCACATAGACTATCCGGATTAGATATTAGCCGCCATGCCTGACGAGCTAGCAACGCTTGATTGAACAACAGGAAATCCCGAAAACCAACACCTCCCCTATCCTTTGGCTGAAGAAGATAGTCCCAACCTTTCCAATGCACTTTCCGTTTGCCCTCCGCAGAACCCCAATAAAAATTCCTCACCATTCTCGTGAGGTCATCACACACCAAAAACATGAGTTTGAAGACACCCATGATATAGGTTGGCAAAGATTGGACCACCGATTTAATTAGCACTTCTCGACCTGGCTGAGCTAGCAGGCCGTCCCCCCACTACATAAGGCGTTTCGTCAGACTTGCTTGGAGGTTTTGAAACCTGCCCTTAGACATGCGGCCATCCGGGGTCAGGAGGCCAAGATACTTTTCCTCAAACACTGTGTTCGTGACATTCAGGGCATCCCGGACCTGCACCTGGTTTGCAACAAGGCAAGCACTCCCAAATAATAGTGAGCACTTATCATAATTTAACTTCTGACCTGTGGCCGCGCCATACTCCTCTATTGCTGCTTTCCACACTCCGCTTGGTCTCTTGAAGCCTCAAAGAACAGCAATGTATCATCAGCAAATAAAAGGTGAGATATACCCGGAGCTCTTCTGCAAACTTTCACCGGTGTGATTTCACCCATAGCCACCTTGTTTTTCAGAATAGTAGACAGTCCATCCGCCACAAACAGGAATAAAAATGATGAAAGTGGGTCGCCTTGCCGAAGACCACGCGTCGGTGCAAATGAATCTAAGAGGGTTCCGTAAAATTTGACAGAATATCTCACCGACGTGACACACGTCATTACCCAATCAATCCATCAATGAGAGAAACCCAGCTTTTGCATCACCCGCCTCAAGAAAACCCAATCCACTCGATCATATGCCTTTGACAGATCAAGTTTATATGCACAGAAACTTTTTGTAGGATCCTTTTCTTGCTTGATATAATGAATACACTCAAAGGCTACCAGGGCATTATCAGTAATCATCCTTCCTGGAATAAAGGCACTTTGCTCCGGAGATATTAAGTCATCCAACAAAGGCCTCAAGCGGTTAACCAAACATTTGGAGATAACCTTATAAACAACATTACATAAACTGATGGGCCTGTAATCAGACAACTTAGTAGGTTAGAAATTTTAGGAATAAGTACAATAGAAGTGGAATTTACCCCTTCTGGCATAATTCCCGTCCGAAAGAAATCCTTAACCACAGCAAGAACATCATCCTTTAGTGTACTCCAATTTCTTTGAAAAACCGAGCCGGAAAGCCATCCGGGCCTGGAGCCTTTAGAGGGCCAATCTGGAAAAGAGCGTCTGAAATCTCCTTGTCAGAAAAGGGTGCGACCAGCCTGGCATTATCTTCCTCCGTCACCTTTGCCTCCACATGGTCCAGTATTGGCGCTGAATTCAGAGAGAGGTCGGCCTTAAAAATATTTTGAAAATATTCATTAGCCATCTTCCCCATCACCGCACTATCCGTATGCACCACCCCAATGCTATCAGTGAGCTCCCGAATTTTGTTTTTCCTAGCCCTCCAAACTGCCTTGCTCTGAAAGTACTTGGTGTTTCTATCACCTTCCTTCAACCATGTTATTCTTGATCGTTGGAGCCATAGCATTTCCTCCTGGTATAAAAGTTCATTCGTCTTGTCAGTTATCAACCTGATTTCCGCTCTGTCCGCATTCATATGCATCAGCTCTTCTAGTTGACTTCGGGACTTTGCTAGCTCTCTTCTAATATTCCCAAACTTTTTGCTCCATACTCCTAGGGATTTCATAGTTTTGGAAAGAGCATCCCGCAGCTACACCAGATTCTGGACGCCCCCCACAGCCGACCATGCTTCCTTTATTACCTCCGGCAACGTGGAATCCCTCTCCCAAAAGAGCTCATACCTTCTGTTACCCTTCCCTGCCGGACCTGGATCAGCCGATCCCTTCAAGAGTATGGCGACGTGATCCGAGCAAGGAGATGGAATGTGAGCAACAGACGAGTACGCGAACATGTTCCTCCATGCATTTGATGCCACCGCTCTGTCCAGACGAACTTTGACATTACTTGCTCCACTTCGCTTGTTATCGTATGTAAATGGTACCCCGACAAAGCCTAGATCAACCAGGCCGCAAACCTCCAGAGTGTCCCGGAAGGCCAACATCTGGCTTTCGGGTCTTGGCGTAACAGACATGTGCTCAAAGTTCCACATAGCCTCATTAAAATCACCGACAACTAACCATGGTAGCTCACTGACATTCTTCAAGTTCTGTAGCGTTGACCACATGAGTGGTTTGTTTTCCACTCTAGGTTCACCAGAAACACATGTTACTCTCCATTGTGTAGCATCCTGATGGACTCGAACTAGAGCATCAATATACCTATCCTTCTTATCCAATATCTGAACATCATAAGATTCATGCCAATAAAAAGCCAAACAGCCGCTCATGCCATTACTGTCCACACCGTAAAAACCCTTCAGGCCCAAACGACCTCGAATTCTTCTCAACTTTTCTGCCTTCTGTCTTGTCTCACATAAGAAAACCAAAGTGGGGGAATGCGACTGACAAAGAGTCGCTAGTTCACGAACTGTCCGGGTATTCCCCCCTCCCCGGCAGTTCCAACTTAAGAGATTCATTGGGCCCGGCGGTCCTCCGACACGGAGGCCGCCTCGTTTGACATAAGACAGTCAACACCTTCCTCACCTTCTCCTTGTTTCCTTCTCTTCACGATAGGTTGTTTCCTCGGGGTTGTAATGGAGGGGCCCGACCCAGGGTGCTCTACTGTTGCTCCTCCACTCTCAATCAATAGGACTGTGTTAGTCACCTTCCCGGCTAGATTAGGCACCAGTTGACCTCTGACATTGACAGTTCTGTCGTCGCTCACAAGCCTCTTGCGGATACCCCTACCATCCTCACCCAAGACCAAAAGATTGCCATATGAAATCTCCATGTCAACTGACCCATGGTTCTCCTCACCAGCCCCGCGCCCCCCTGCAGCTCCTGATCTACCACCTCTATCTCCCCTACCTCCTTCGTTACTTCTACCCCCACGGACGGGGCCATTAAAGGCTCCACTCCCCCTCCCTATGCCTGTCCTTCCACCACTGCCCCCTCTTCCACCTCTAGCTCCTCCTCCCACTTGTTCATTCGTCCAATGCAGCCAGTCACCCCACTCGCATGAGGCCAAATCATGAGTACCATCCCCACATTCCTCAAGCACATGGCCCATACATCTGCAGTAAAAACAAAAGTCCGGAAGTTTCTCATAGCTAACCGGGTACTTCTTCATCTCCTTGAGCGTGATTCGCACAAACCTCACCAGCGGCATATTGACATTGACAAACACTCTCACGCGTAGATGACTCAAAGGATTTATTCTGCCCTCATTAACAATAACTATGAACGGTGGGCTTCCTACTTTCTTCGCCACCTTCTCTGCAAGTTCTCTCTTCCTCATTAAACCATCCGGCAGCCCTTTGATTCTTGCCCACAGGGGATACATATCTAGAGCATATTCAGCAACGTTTGTGAATCCATCATACTCCACAAGGACCACCAGATCTCTTCTAAATTGCCACGGCCCCCCTTCCATCACTCGCTTCCAATCATCCAGGCAATGAAACTGAGCCAAGAACAGATTTGGTCCCTTGATGTTGAAGGTAACCCCTTGCGCACAGGCCCACGCGTTCCTCATGGAGTTCAGAAGAGCAGCATGGCTGAAGGGCCTCATAGTATGAACCCTAAAAAACGCCAGCCACCGAACCTCCTTGATTAGATCCTCTACCTCCCCTGATAAATCCAAATCGTCTTCCTCCTTCCCATGCAACTTCATACCCTCAAAAGCATCTTCTAGGGTTGGGTCCGGGCCACAATGATCCCAGTCCTCCCCTTCATCATCCTCCAGATCGGCATCCTGCAAGTTCTCCTGCACCCCCGCAGAAGCCCCTCCATCCAAGTTTGCCGCCTAGCCACTCCCCGATCCAACTTCTTCCTGTATCTCCTCGCATGATCGCATCTTCCTTGCCACTTCCTTCGAACCCCCCGCCCCCTCCTTGCCGTCGCGATCCCCCATGCAACAGCGGCCCCGAGAAGCGCAGTCGCAGGTTGCCCTGTGCGCACTAGAGTCGGGTAGAAACGGCGGTAGAACTAGGTGGACTCCGGCGGCACCGTCGGAGGATACGGTGGACCCTAGAGAAACCCTAGGGGAAGACGAGCTATTTTCACACAAATATTGTTGGGTGAAGACAATGTAGCTGCTGCTGCAACTCTCTGATCTACTTTTCTGGTGGTACCTTGCATTCGAAATGTGTGGTAACCTGCATCATGGTGGCATGGTAACACATGATAAAACATTCTTTTCTGTTCTGCAGCTGATAACTTTGTATCAAACAAGATGGTAGCTTTTTGTTGCTTTCTTCTCTATACAATAATTGAAACAAGTATGGATCCAGTTTGGGAGTTGTAACCTTTTCTCTTTTAGATACAACAAGTGTTTTGTAGCAGAATTAAATGGTTTTGTGAAATAAGTTGAATAAAAAAATATGTTTATGCCTTGATAACTCCTTTATTGTACACTTTCCCTGGTAACTCATCTGAATCGGGTTGGTAGTTTGTATGCAAACAGTATCGTAAAAATAGGGAAAATGGCCCCCTTTTTTCGCTTCATTTTTCTCGATGCTTCTTTTTTTATGGGAACCTTGAGTTTGGACTAAATTGAATTACTGCGACCATAGGAGAGTTAGATTTACCTTATTCTTCTCGTTTCTTGTTGGATCCTGAACGCCTGGTAAGATCTGATGTCGTTGGTGGTAGTTTCAGGCTAGATCTCGTGGTAACTTTAGCTCTTCAGCCCATGCATGGTTTGTGGAGCCATTGGTGGATCAAATCAAGGGGGTGGGGATGGGTGGGGGTGGTAGGGGACGGCGGTTTTTCGGTGTCGCCGACTTGAGAGCGTCGCGAGGGAGAGAAGGGGGGGGGGGTTGATGGTGAGCGTGAGATTCGTTTTCTTGCTGTGGAGGTAAGAAAGCTGGGGTTAGGGAGGTGGTGGCACGTGAGAGGGTGGGACGGGGTCCACCGATCGGCCTCGTTGCGATCACGTGGTCTGTGCGAGGATGGGGGCGAGTTAGTTTGTTGGGCCTTGTTGCGATGGCTCGGCCTCGCGCGCTTCGCTCACTTGGCCTCGCGAGGTATTGTGGGTTGGATATATTTTACTAGTTAAAATGTTCGAATTTGGCCCAAGCAAAGCCTTTGGAGGCAGGGCCCACGCTAGAAGCTTTAGCAGGCCGAGCTGCCGCCAAGTGTACATTTCTGCTGACCAATTGGATAAGCCGGGGGCTTCACCTCCTTCGTCGCCACCCGCCACTACTCGATCACATCTGCTGCTCCGGCCGTCGCATTCTTCACGACTCCTCCCGGCGCATTCTCCAACCTTCTAGAACGCTCGCCTTCCTGCTCCTTCCGAACCATTTTAAGCTCCCCTCATGAGCTCCCAGGATCTCCACACCAAAATCAAAGTACCAGATCCAACAGGCAGCAGGCACCATCAATCAAGCTCCACAGCTCGCCGCCAGTAATGGCTTCCACTTCTCTCGTTGCAACTATCGTGTGTAGCAGCAGCAGTAGCACTAGTAGGAGAGCAACCTTACCAAGAAGCTTCTGCAAGAACCATCACAGGCCACCTCTCAGGCCTCTCAGGAGAAGCTCCCTCGTCAGGTGCTCGCTGCGGGAGCAAGATCAGGCGACGGAGAACCGGCTGGTCTCCTCCACTGCCGTTGCTCCTGACGAGCAAAAGGTCGAGGAGGCGAAGAAGGTGTCGTCGCATCATGCCGGAGGAGGAGGGGGAGGAGATCACCAGGAAGGAGGTGATGGCGAGGACAGCGAGAAGAAGAGCAGGGAGGAGCAGCAGGAGGTGGACTGGAGGTCGGACGAGGAGTTCAAGAAGTTCATGGGAAACCCGTCCATCGAGGCCGCCATCAAGCTCGAGAAGAAGCGCGCCGACCGGAAGCTCCGGCAGCTCGACCGCGAGCCCGACGCCAGCCCGGTCGGCGGCCTGCTCCGTGGGTTCATCAAGGGCACGCTGGAACGGGAGAAGCAGAGGCTGGAGGAGGCCGAGCAGACGTTCAAGGCGCTCGACCTCAACAAGGTAATCTATTCATTAACCTCAACGATCATCGCTTGTACTGCTAGTTGGTATTCGTAGTTCAATCATGGGAAATTCGTGAAGATTTGTTGATCTCTGGGCGCTCGAATTAATGGTGCAGCTCAAGAGCTGTTTCGGGTACGACACGTTCTTCGCGGTGGACGTGCGGAGGTTCGGCGACGGCGGCATCTTCATCGGCAACCTGAGGAAGCCTATCGAGGAGGTGAGGCCGAAGCTGGAGAAGAAGATCTTCGAGGCGGCCGGGACAGAGGTCACCCTGTGGTTCATGGAGGAGAGGAACGACGACATCACCAAGCAGGTTTGCATGGTGCAGCCGAAAGCAGAGATCGAGCTGCAGCTCGAGGTGACCAAGCTGAGCACGCCGTGGGGCTACCTGAGCGCCGTGGCGTTGGCCGTCACGACCTTCGGGACCATAGCTCTCATGAGCGGCTTCTTCCTCAAGCCCGGCGCCTCCTTCGACGACTACGTCTCGGACGTCCTCCCCCTCTTCGGAGGCTTCCTCTCCATCCTCGGCGTGTCAGAGGTACTGCATCGTCTGCTAATTAAGCTTTTCTTGCATGTATGCTCGTCGTTGGTAATAATGGTCTTGGGAACAACAATTTCATGGCAGATTGCGACGAGGTTGACGGCGGCGAGGTACGGGGTGAAGCTGAGCCCGTCGTTCCTGGTGCCGTCGAACTGGACGGGGTGCCTGGGCGTGATGAACAACTACGAGTCGCTGCTGCCGAACAAGAAGGCCCTGTTCGACATCCCCGTCGCCCGCACGGCCAGCGCGTACCTGACGTCGGTGGTACTGGCCGTCTCGGCCTTCATCGCCGACGGCAGCTTCAACGGCGGCGAGAACGCCTTGTAAGTAGCAGCAGCACAACCATACATACATCGATCTCGCCATTGCTAATCCCAGCCAGAGCTCTGACGACGTTTCGCGCGCGGCGGGGTGGCAGGTTCATCCGGCCGGAGTTCTTCTACAACAACCCGCTGCTGTCGTTCGTGCAGCAGGTGATCGGGCCGTACGCGGACGAGCTCGGGAACGTGCTGCCCAACGCGGTGGAGGGCGTGGGCGTGCCGGTGGACCCGCTGGCGTTCGCGGGGCTGCTGGGGATCGTGGTGACGTCGCTGAACCTGCTGCCGATCGGGCGGCTGGAGGGCGGCCGGGTCGCGCAGGCGCTGTTCGGGCGGCGCACGGCGGCGCTGCTGTCGTTCGGCACGTCGCTGCTGCTCGGGGCCGGCGCCGTCAGCGGCAGCGTGCTGTGCCTGGCGTGGGGGCTCTTCGTCACCTTCATCCGCGGCGGGGAGGAGATCCCGGCGCAGGACGAGATCACGCCGCTGGGGAGCGAGCGCTACGCGTGGGGCTTCGTGCTCGCCGTCGTCTGCCTCCTCACGCTCTTCCCCAACGGCGGCGGCACCTACTCCAGCTCCTTCCTCGGCGAGCCCTTCTTCAGGGGCGGCATCTAGACTAGACCTGCTTGCATGGCTGCACCGTCGGTGATCCTTGTAGCGTAGAGTGTGTATATCGTTAGCACTTAGCACTTCACTAACTAACCACTACAATTTGAACTCTGGAATCTACTACTCTCTTCACCCATCTGCTCTCTGCAGCTGTACTGCAAAAATCATATTGTTCTCCACTCATTTTTTAGATGTTTCCCGGTGATGATAAGGAGATAAATGTACCATTACTCCGAAGCCACAGCATTTGTCTGCTCTTTCTTAGCGAGGGAACATTGGTGTACTCGGTGCAAAACAGGCAATTGCATCTGTAAGCGAAGTAGCAATCGTTTGTGCATAAAGTAGGAAGAAACAGAAAAAATCAGGATCAAGAGGGCACAATTTATTCATTAGTATTATAATGATTGGGTCAGGCTGCATACAGTAGTTACAAGTGATTGATCAGCTACATCTTCATAATATTAGAATGCGGAGCATTGCCTCTGTGCAATCTTGTCAAGCAGTTTCTGCATATGATCCGACTATGTTCTATTCCATCTTGGGCCCTTGGCCTTCAAAATTGTACTTACACAAGGTTGGTGGTAATTCTTGCTTTTTTGAGCTTAAGATCTCACCACCTCCGCACCAGCGATGTGAGCAACTGCAAGGATAAAGGAAGTAAGTTGGCATAAGTAAAAGCCGGCCATTGTCAGTGCTCGAAAGATAACAATTCGCAGTAGGAACGAAGATGACTTTCGATGGGAACCAAGAAGCACAAAGCCTTTGCATAGAGCAAAGTTTCTCCTAGGAAATAAGCAATATAATTCAATCTTCATCAGTGCATTTGTTTTAAGAGCTTTTCGACCTTGTTACAAAGATGAGCTTCTCCTTCCATGACAAGTTTAACTCAGAATGATTTGATGGAAGTAATCAATTGGGAAAAACATGCCAAATTATACCGAAAAGGTTACAACCGAACTTCCCGTATGAAAGAATGAAAAACATTGCTATGTTGTTTGCAATCATCAGATATAAAGGAGTAACCTCAGAAAGGATGAAGTGTTGCTCTATGTGTAAATATGCAAAACAGCAAACAAAGACCTAGAATATCATTTTTTTTTTTGGACAAACTAGCTGCAATTAATTGAAAAAATGTGCCAAAAGAGAAGGAAGCATATGTTAAACCCATGTTTATTAATAGGCTAATCAATTGTACTAGGATACATTTCAGAGAAAATTTTGAGCCAAAATGACCTTCAATGGAAACATCTGCATGAAATCAAAGATGCTGTGGTAATGGTTTAAAATAAAAAACTTCTAACCTCAAAAAGCTCAAAAGGATTTCCCTTTTTGTATACATCATCCTTCTTGCTCTGTCCAGCGGAAAGAACTTGGGAAATCAGAGCACGCCATGCAGTCAACAAGACCCCAGTACTTCCCATGGCCACCAAGACGAAAGGAATTTGTGGAATATGACCAGCGGTCACTGAACGAATGGCAATTCCTAACTGAAAGAGGATAGCAAATTGAAGTCAGAACCAGACATCAAAAACCAGCGGACACATCATCATCAGATGCTTCTATGCTAATGAAGGCATCAAACAAACAAGAGTGGGAACAATCACACAATAAGAAACATGATTATGAACATGTTTTTAGAGAGTTCAGAACACACATAGATGGAAATGCAGACTTATGCAAGTTAACAATGGCTCTCCAGCTTCAGAAGACTGACCAAGTTCGATTATGTTTGTGTAAGATTTCCTAGAATTTCCTAGTCTTGTTCATGGAAATCTAACAAAATTATGTATGGTTCAACACTCTGTGAAACAAATAATCTCCTAGTATAGCCTACGTCTTGAGCAATAAATTGGCGTACATGTCTAAAATCTTATAAAGTGCCAAACAAACAGTAATAGTAGACTTAACACCACAGCATGGATGTCAAAAACCACAGATACTGAAACGCACGTCATGCCGTCATCGTTGCTTGTTCCTTTAGTTATAATCTCATAAATACAAGAGCTGTCATGTTGTGCTTCAGGTATTACCATCCCCCAAGAAATATTGGCATAAAAAGAAACTAGCACAATAGATAAACCATGAGACATAGCAGTAAATTGTACAGGTTAAATACAAAACAGAAGACCATCTTTATATCCACAAGACATTACTGAGGTGAGGCATGTATCAAATGTGCAAGCACAAAAGAATGCCAGCATTTGCTTCCCCATGATTGCAGAACCATAAAATTTTGACTAGGTTTTTTTTACATCATCACTACCACAGGATAGCAAAGGCAACAATCAATTTTAGAGTTTCGGACACATCACTCGGTCAATAGAGCCATAGAGAAGATTCTTAGTTTGTTTAGTAAGGCGACGTATTTGTCTATTTGGTAGCGCCAATAAAAAAATTGTCAAGCAATGCATCTTCATTGGGCTACTAAAAGGTAGTCAAATGTGTAACAAGCTTATTTCACTATATATAATTTTGAGTCAAATGTGAAAGAAAAAAATATGATTTCCAAAGGATTCCACATTCACATAGGTCCTGGCTGTCTAGGTTCAAGCAAGATTTGCACTCTTGAGACATAGGGCTAAGCCTGACCTGGAGGGTTTTATAACCTCCCTTGTGCAACAAACTACCTAAAACTCTTGTTCCCTGACATAAGTGTAGTCCTTATGGGTTAGGGTCAAAGACCCTGTACCGTGTACTACATATCATGTAACCTTATTTTACCTTTGATTAATATATGACTGCAGGAGCCTCTCTATAGTCCATTACAGCTACAAAAACAGAGAACTTTTTAGGTTATTGGGGAAAAACTCCATGCTACTTTTTGCTTGTGCCCTTTCAAGATGAATCCATCCTCTTCAACTTTTCTCATATAGTTATTTTTTTTCGAATTAAGGGGTTCCCCCCAATTTCATTGCTGAAACTGATAATACAGGCTTTCTCATATACTATGTTTAAACTGTCTCCCTAACTTGCCTTGAAAAGCCACGGAACCAAAACAGTATGCTATCTTTGCCGACAAGGGGTGGTTTTCCACTATTCCTTATTAAAAATTGACGTATGCATCCAATAGATGTATTGATAAAGGCCGGGTACAACATATCAGACACAATGAACTATGAAGAATCCACGATAGAACACATGCTCAGCAGAATGGACATGGATAGCTTGATGGAACCGGGCTAACAGGCAACAGCTCATTATCTGTTAAGTAAATGGGTATACACTCTACAATGTTCATAACATGAACTTGCAGCCTATAAATAAATATACATTACGAAATCAGTGGATTTATTGCTGTTCTAATTACAAAATTAAGGTCTTGTTTGGTTTTTGAGTACAAGTGCTAATAGGAGACAAATTACCGGTATCCCAACAGCCCAGGATTTGGCCGCAACAGTTACAGCATTCCCAACACCATTGCTTCCCTTGGCATCATCACCAAATCCGCCAAGGAGGTAGGCGCTAAGCAACCAACCTGCAGAAGACCCGATTCCGTTAGCAACCCCTTCGTCCAACGGAAGAACATTATCAGAGGAAAAAAGAAGAGGGGGACACGTTTCTCTGACCAGCAATGAACGGGTCAGCCGTCTTGAAAGTCTCGGCGTCAAGCACGGGCAGGCCATGGCTGAGCCTCCCAATCGCGGAGAATACTAGGAGGCAAAGCAGATCCCCTCCGGCCAGAAGCCCTATCTTCCTGCGAACGCAAGGGATCAGCGAACGAACTGAATATGCGAATCGACGACAGGCATGAATACAAATGGGGAATGGCGCGCCGGGGGTGCGGGGATTACGCGTAGGAGACGAGCTTGGACTGGGCGTCGGCCTGGCCGGGCTTCTCGACCTGGATGACGCCCTCGAGGGGCACGCGGTCGTCGCTGACGCCGAGGAGGACGGGGTCCTCAGCGGCGGGGGAGCCGGAGGGGCCCTCGCCCGCGGCCGCGTGGGTGGGAGCGGAGGCGCGGCGGGGCGCGTCCCGCGCCTCGGCGGCGCCGGAGAGCGCGAGGCGGCGGCGCGCGACGCGGGGGCCGGCGAAGAGGGGGTAGGGGTTGGCGCCCCGGCGGCTGGCGAGCGGCTTGGAGGGCAGCCGCCGCGCGGAGAGGGAGCCGTTGGCGGCCTGGCTGACCAACAGCATCGTTCGTCCCGGGGCGGCGGTGGCGCCGGCGGCGGGTGGGAAGGGGGGAAGGTGAGCTGGGTTTGAACGGGAATGGATGGGTTCCTCCCGGGTTTGGGTGGCCTAAATTTTGCTTCCCGGTGCGGCGGTAGGCCCGGGCCAATCGTTGGCTCGGCTGCGGGCGGAGCTGCCGGTCACGACTC
The DNA here is from genome assembly GCA_011799875.1 of Thinopyrum elongatum. NCBI lineage: Eukaryota > Viridiplantae > Streptophyta > Magnoliopsida > Poales > Poaceae > Thinopyrum > Thinopyrum elongatum. Next base: position 52,575,793 of record CM022300.1, read on the forward strand.
ACGAGATAGTCGTGTGCCGTTTTGCCGCCTCGCCCGCATGGCACATGGGTTTGACTCAGGATTTTAAAAAACATAGAAATATGAAAAAGATTGGAATGTGATGCCCATTTAAATTCTATATGCATGATTTGAGTTATTTGATCGCAAAGGATTTTTTAAGTGGTTCGAAGCACTGAGTGGTTTATAGATTGCCTATGGAATGTAGTAAAAAAATAGAAAACAAATTATATAGGATTCAATCATACGAATCAAACAACTTATGTAGGAAATTTTCCATTCAAAAATTCTATGATAATCCTTTGAATTAAAGAGACCCGTGATTTGCATAATTATGAATTTTCTATTTCTCCCAGAGAATCGATTTGCATTACTTACAAATCGGCTTGTGATGGGTCATCTTGTTCTACAGCTCAACAATAACAGGAAATAGCAGCCTTGAAATAATAAAGAACGGAGTCAAAAACCAAATTACAACGGAACATGTTACTCCTTGCAGTGTGTTTGGTTTGGGGTGATAAGATCTAGGGAATGAGAATTGAAGGGGTATGAAACTTTAAATCTATTATTTAATTGGAGGAATGGGAATTCAGAAGGGAATAGGCATGGGACTTTAGACTCCAACTTCCATCATTTTATTAACAAAGCAGGGGGTGTGAATTGGAAGAGAATTGTTTTAGTGAGTCAATCTTAGCCCTTCAATAGTAACTTGTTAACTTCCCATGTCTAGTCCCTCGCCAATTCTCATGAACCAAACAAGGAATAGAGTTTCTCCTCAAATCTCACACACAATTCCTATTATGTGCCAAACAAAGAATTGAGAATAAAACGTCTCATCCCATGTCTAATCTCAATACAACTCCCTACTCTAAACTCTCATTCCTCTTCCCAAATATTGCCAAACGCGCTGAGAGTAGAAGAATTCAGCTCTTTGAGTTGTACTACCTCCGTCCGGGTTTATTAGTCTCCATCGTATTTTGAGTTAAAGTTTAACCATATATTTGACCAGCAAATAATGCATGTCACCAAAAATTATATTGTTCGATTCGTATTTCAGTGTAGTTTCCAATGATATATATTACTAGGTAGGAAGTGCGGCATTGCCGCACACGGCAGCACCGCTGCCGTCATATGCAATCCGGTAATACAATCATTTAAACATTGCAAATATAAAAGTAGCATAATGTAGTTGTGTTTATCAATCTAATATATCAAATTTAACATTCGGTACATAACAATTGGTCCAAGGAACAACAAAAGGCTTCAGTCCAAATCTGATTCCAAAAGGATTCCGCACGATCATATAGCACTGACGACCATAACTGCTCAACTTTGAGTTGTCTTTGGCATTTCTTGAGCTCCCGAGTTATCATCTATTGTAGTTATGCCCATGGTCATTAGATAGGCTAAAGCAGCAAAACATGTTGATTCAATAGCATCGCTGGCAAGCTGAGTTGGTTCTCCATAAAATTCCTGTTGAGTTAGCAATATGCTTTTGCTGTGGGGTCGGAGATCGATTTTCACCGATGCCATTACTGTGGCATCAACATCATCAGCAAGTTCGAATGCATGAATTGTACCACCGATCCGTTTGATAGCTTCTTCAAGCATATACCTTCTGCTGATTGCAACACATATGTCAGAGAGCTACATTAATTGAAAAGGTAAAAGAATCTATTAGGTTAATTGGGCATGTTACTATTAGTAAATTTTAGACAGATGCATGGCTTGGTTATAACCCGTGGAAGCCCCTTAACTATTAAATCACCATCATCCATCAATGAGCAGAGAAACATGCATCAGGTCCTTTGCGTTCACATGAAAAAATAACAGCATGATTTTTATCAGGACATACCCATTGTTCTAACGCTTAAACAAAGCACATACTAAATTATCATAGCAGATCAGATCAGGCATTTGATTCATTACAAATAAGAGATTGCAAAAGAAAATAAAGTAGTTTAATCTTCATTAGGTAGGTACAATAGTTGGCCTATCAGATAGCAAAAGCAACACCACTTATATGGCGTCACTTGGTTACGTAGATGACATGACTGACTTTTTAGCTGACCTCGTTAAAGCGGGTAGATAGTGAGCAACAACTCGCGTCTCAGCCTTGAACGCAAGGACACAAAGCTCATGTCTTCCAATCTTTGTTCTGTCCACAAAATCTGACTAATTAGTTGTTATGGTAGCCTTTCCATCAACTCCTCTCTAAGACAGACTCGCTCCTCGGCACACCCACACGTCAGTTTAGTCCGCAATGTTGTCTATCGGTTGATTGGGACATCTCTCAAGGTGCCTCCTTGTGAATGGAACCGAGAAATACTACAGACATGAACGACATAATGGTTATGAACTTATGATATAACTTGACCATGATAAGCAAGATGCGCAGGCAGGGTCCTTACAATCCACTGTCCAGGAGATGTGAAGGTCTTATTCATCTCACACACAACACTTGATGGTTGAATTGGTCTTACCAACAAAATACCTTAGTCAATCACTTTCACACGGAGAGATCTAAGTTTTTTTTTTCTTTTTGCATAGAAGCACCTGCGTTCGAAGGCTGATGCACCATAGCGTATATGCGGCCCTGCATGTCAAGAACAGCAGTTTGGTTTAACACTCGGAAAACAAATTGTCAAATAACATTGCAAGGCCGTTGTGTTACCTCTTTTTAAGGTCCTCCTGCAAAGACATGGCTCAGGACACGGCATTCTGGCACGATGGCGTCTATGGCGACGTTTACCTGAATAATTTAGACAATCAGTGCGTCAAATACAACATCTTCTATACAAATTAGGGACGGGATGCTTTTTAGTATGCATGTATAATCTTCATAATGTGGCGATCCTTGCTCCTTTCATAATGTTGCTATTATTGGAGGTACACGAAAATCAACAGAGAGAGATGTTGTAATTAGCATAGACTTACAGGGAACACCTTCGATAAATATGATAGAACTACATATTATTTTACAAGCATATGGACGCTTGTTTTTTTATCATCATAATATTCATAGATGTGCGGCATCAAGCCGATGTGTCCTTTTGAAGATGGCAACAAATCAGGGAATTCTACAGCATCTAATGGAAAACCTTCAGTTATATTTGTTTGGAAACAACCAATCCAATGCAAGAAGTATCTCTGATATATGCTGTTACATTTAGAGTTTTTGAAGATATAAGCTGGCTGTGTTGATGCAAAACTTTGGAGGTATACACTGGCCATCCACGGTAATGTGTGTCAATCATTTACAGTTTTTCATGTTGAGAATAGTGTGTCTATAATGGAATAAGGACTCGATGAAGAGCATGTCACGGTGAGACGAATTGTAGTTGCAACAAGTTCCATGATATATTTTGATTACTGATTAGCACAACAACCATAACCATGTGCACACCAATTAGCAGGAAAACAACACAGGCACATATAACCGAATCAGCAATATGATGAATATCAGAGTAGGACCTGGCCAAACGGGCCGGCCCGACACGGCCCGCCGTGGCACGTTTAATAGCAGGGCCGTGCCGTGCCGGCCCACGGGCGTCGCTCCTTGGCCCAGGCACGGCCTGATTATTAAACGGGCCGGCCCCTGGCACGTTTAGCACGATGGGCCACCTGTTTTTTAGCCTATTGGGCTGTAATTTAGGTCATATATATATATATATATAAATCTGGAAAAAAATAAACGGGCCGTGCCGTGCCGGCCCGCGTGCCCAGCCTCCAGGCCCATGGCTTGCCGCGTGCCGGGCCTGGTCCGTTTAGCCCGGGCCGGGCCGTGCCTGGGTTGTGCCGTTCCTGCATGCTACCGGGCCGACCCAGTTAGCACGACCGGTTTGGCCAGCTATATATCATAGAATGGAAGACAAGAGAAAGAGAGACAGAGGGGGGGGGGGGAGTAGGGTGGAGTACCACCATGTATGAATGGACAATAAACTGGATCTACAGGTTCTATCATTGTACTGTATCTCCTTCCCATCATTTGTTCTAATCCTAGAGATATGAAAGGAAAGAGAGCAGGGGAAAGCGCGGAAGAGAAGGGCTCACCGAGCATAGATGGAAATCAGTCGAGGCAGGTTAGGGTTTGTTTGATGACCGAGGAACAGGACAAAAGAAGCATTCACCCTGAATAAATCAAATTAGGAAGTAATAAACAAAAACAGCATTCACCATAGCCAATGACTAAATCACAACTCCAAGCAATGCTATATGCATCACTCCTAGTAGCCGCCTCACAGGAAACATTAGCTTGTGAGAAACGGAAGATTTCATATATAATTTGGAGCATTTGATCACATATAAGCCATGGAAAGAAATTAGTGAAATTCAAAACAATATGAGTGAATTTTTACTCCATGTATGATCATTCTCTGATATGAGAGTAGTAGAAGAGGATATGACTGAATTTAGAGAAGAGAGGATATGAGTGAATATTTACTCCATACTCCATTTGTATGTGTATATTTCTACTCCATGTATTTTTACTCCATTTGTATGATCATTCTCTGATACGAGAGTAGTGGGAGAGGAGATGAGTGAATTTAGAGAAGAGAAGAGAAGAGAACAAGGAAAGTAGTGCTGCCACTCCTACAAGCAAGGATTAACTGAAAAAAGTTTCAGTTAATTAACTGAAAATGATGGAGGGCAAAAGGGGAGTACTTGCAAGTCCTACACTACACCCTAAACTAAACTACTCCAAGAACTACTCATACTGCTGCTGCACTTGCATAAAAGAGAAGAGAAGTCAAGAGAAGGAGGATACTCCTGCTGCAATTCATTTAATTTTAATTAACTCAAGTTTATTTACTGAAAAAATCATTTAGTTTTAGTTAAAGAAAAAGTTTCAGTTAATTAAAGTTAACTGAAAAGGTTTCATTTAGATTTAATTAATGCAAAAGATTCATTTAGTTTTAATTAATGCAAAAGATTATTTCAGTTTTAACCAAACAGTATTTATACACAGCAAAAGATTCATTTAGTTTTAATGAATAAAAAGTTTCATTTAATTTAAAAGATTCATTTAGTTTTAATTGAAGAAAAAGGATTCACTTAACTGAAAAGATTCATTTAGTTTGAATTGAATAAAAAGTTTCAGTTAACTAAAAAGATTCAGAGAAGAGCAAGCAGGAGTACACTACTGCACAACTTAACTGAAAAAAAATTACTCCAATAATACTGCTACACTTGCTACTCCAGTACAGAGGGAGTACTCCATTTAGTTAATGCAAAAGATTCATTTAGTTTTACTGAAAGATTCATTTAGATTTAACAAAAGATTTTGCTGAACAAGAGCACTAAATTTCTTGCAAGTTTACACTAATGCTGAAAAGATTTTGCTGAACAAGAGCACAAAAGATTCATTTAGTTTGCACTTGCTACTCCTGATTGGAAGAAAACTACGGCAAGTCCTACACCTGCATGTAAATGACTCCACATCGGCTTTGTGTTTCAACTGATTGGTTAATTTTGTTCTATAGCAATTGGTTGCAACTGATCTGTTCGCTACTGGAGGTGTTCTTGTTTACTCAACACAATGGAGCACTGCTGTATTGGAAGCATTGGATCAAGAACTACCCCAGAGTACAATTCTCTTTACTGCAAGAACTCTACAAACTACTGCAAGAACTACTTGCAGTACAGGAAAACATAACAAAAAAATTCTTTCGCGCGTTCTTTCTTCACATTTTTTTACTCCTTCATTTACTTGGATCAAGAACTACTGCAAGAGTGACCTGGAAAGTATCTTCTGGTTCAGTTTACTCAGTTTAGCACAAGGAGTGACCAAGAACTATTCTCTACACAAAGTACTCAGTTTGGTCGTTCAGTTCACTAAGAAAGTAACAAAAGTGACTTGGATCAAGAACTATTCTCTACAGGAAAGCATAGGAAATACTCATATCCTTTCTTTACTTGGGAGCTATCTTTAGCACAAGAGTGACCTGGCAGGAACTGCTATCTTTAGCAGGGCAGAAACTAAAGTCTGCAGTTCTGCTGTTTGGTGTCCATTAAGGATTCAGGGGCGAGACTGAGCAGAGACGGAGAATGGCAGTGTCCATTAAGGATTCAGGAACTCCAAACTCTACTGGATCAAGAACAACTGCAAGTACTAAATCCGACTACTTCAAGTACTACTGGATCAAGAACAACTGAATCCGACTACTTCAAGTACTACTGATCAAGAACAACTGCAAGTACCATGCGTGGAGAAGAGAGGCCGTACTGTTGCAAGTACTCAGCATGGAAAAGAGAGAGGCCGTACCATGCGTGGATGCGTGAGGACAACGACGATGTGGAGGCTCCGGCGCCGCTCTGCTGCTCCGACTCGTCAGATCCGCCGCTCCGCTGCTCCGGCGCCGCTCTAGACCCGTTCGGGCGCCGCTCCACATCCACGCCCCCGTAGCCCATATCAAGCTCTGGCGCCTCTATACATCCACGCCTCCGACGCAAACGCGGATGGAATCAACACCCAATAAGCTCAACGGCAAAGAACAGAGGAAGGAGTGAAAGAGCTATGAGGAGGCACCTGAGGTGCGGCGAATACGGCGACGGCGACGGCGACGCCGACAGCGACTAAGCACGGCACTCAGACCTTGATCCAGCTACGAGAAACCCCGATCCACCAGCGGCTTGTGCTTTCCCCCGTGGGTGACGACGGTGACGGCACGAGCTCCACATGGCGATGGCGCGCTCCGCCTGGCCTCCTCCCGTCGCCCCGCCTGGCCTCCTCCCGTCTCCCCGCCTCCCGCCTGGCCTCCTCTCGTCTCCCCGCCTGGCCTCCTCCCGTCAACGGCACGACGACGCGCTCCTCCGGGAAGAGCAGCGCCAGTTTCCTCTTCCCCGACGACGTGACGGGCGAGCTCGAGGGGGAGCGCCGGCGTGGGCGGCAGATCCTCGATGGCGACTGCGGCGCAACAGAGAGAGGAACGCGATTGGGGAAGAGGCGAGGTGAGGGGAGCAAGAGAGGGGAGAACACAACTGAGAAGGGGAGGGGGCGGCGGCGGCGGCGTTGTCACGAGGGAGAGAGAGAAGTGAGGAAACCCTCGATTGGGGATGGGGCAACGTATCAGGATAATCCACTTGGCATAGGGTTACGTGAAATGCCGGAACTACCCTCGGCGGGCACTGAAAATAACAGGCGGTGGCACGCCTCATGCGCACACAACGACCAGCACCGGACATGCCAACCTCTGCGGTCGATGACAGCAAGGGCCCACACCGCGTAGGTCCCGCATGTCATTGAGAGCCGGTGCAACAGCGCGGGTGTGGAAATATGGGCACTATTCATTGGTTGTCACATCAGAGTTGATCCAACGCCCGGATCATTTCATCACAAGATCCGACGTCTGGGATTTGTTTGGACGGACAATCCGACGGCTCAGATTCCAGACGCCCTTAGAAGGCTCCATATGAGACTCCAATGTAATGATGGGATGTTTGCTACTTCTAACTTTTATTTTATTAGTTAAAATCATGGTTAAAATATGACACAAAATGCAAGGGGGCAAGTAAACCAGGACGGAGATAGTATATCCTAGAGTCTTTCGTGTAAACAAACAAATAGTTGTATCCTTCCAGTCCATTTAACGCCTGTACAGTGGTCGATAAGACAATTTTGTTCTAAATTTGCCGAATAATTTAGAAATGAGAATAAACACAAATCCGACCCCTCGAACATCCGCGGACGCGTCCGGGCACGTCCGCGGATAGTGACCCGTTTCACGTCTCAAATAATCCATTCCACAACCAGATACCTCAAATTAGAAACCTCAAATCCATACTATTACATGCAACGTAAACCTAATCTTAAGTGAAGCTCATCCGGCTCCGCCGTGGCCATGTCCGGCGGCCGGCTGCGCTCGCCAGAGCGTTGGTCCGGTCGTCGACGAGGTATAGTAGCACATGGGACATGAGCCGGTTCATGGGACTCAAGGCGCCACCGTCTCCCATTGCCTACTCTTCCTCTCCGAAGCCCGAAATCCTGACGGTGTCGATGGACGTAAGATCGATGATGGTTCCGTCCTGGGAGGAGCCGGCGACATCCAACACTACGCAGTTGCGGCGCCCGAGCTGGTGCACCATACGGGGCGCCGGAGAATGCGACTCCGCCTCACCAATGTCCACCACCGCGAGGGCTGCCGCTGTCTCCCGCGCCCGCTGCCTCGCGCGGCGGGCACGTCGTCCCATGTTTGCGTGGGAAGACGCCCATGGTGCTTTCACCTCTGCGTCGGCGCGCCAACGAAGGGGTTGCACATCTGCCACCGTGTTCGGACGCCAGACGGACCGCACCGTCTCTGGTGAGGCAGCGATGACACACCTCGCGACGGATCCATGCGCCATTTGGGCGGACGCAATGGATTCCCAACGGAAGGAGTCTGAGCGCTGTCGTCGAGCGGCCTCCTCCCGGGAGCGATGGAGCACAAGCCAGACGGTCATCTCCTTCTCGGGGCCGCGTGGGATGAGCTCAGGGTCGACGGATCTGGAGGTGTAGGACTCGAATCCGTTGCCCGCCATGCTGAAGAAAGCCGGAGTTCGCCGGACGAGAGCTTTGGTGGCAGAGTGAAGTGGCTAGGGTTTTGTTTGGGGAGGCGATGGGAACGAATATATGCAGGACGGTCTGACGTGACGAACGCGCCCGGTCCTCCCCATATCTTCCCCATATTTGGGCTGTACATGAGGGGTGCCGGTCAACCTGGGCATTTGAGGCCGGTTTAAGGCACTCGTCTGGGTCGGGTTTTTCTGACCGGTCACTGACTGGGCCGTCTGCCCGGGCGTATGAAGGGTTTTGTGGCACCCGTCTGTAGATGCTCTTAGACTTATCTCTAGCTAGATGTACCTAAATATGTGATGGGGGATACCGTTGCTAAAAATCCATTTTTTGATTGAGAGAGGACAAGTTTCCATATGATATCTTTCTCCTCTAGCTTGGCATTTATTCTACATGACAATTCTAAGATAGTATCATTGCACAAGCCCTTATGGATGCAGAGTAGCTTCAGCAAGGTTCCTGAAACCAAAAGGGAAGCTTTATCTCGTTGGTTTGGCGGCCTTAAGAGCATCTACAGCCGAGCGTCTCAAACCCTTCTCAAATGCTCGGGCGGGCCACCCGGTCACGATTTTTCGAACCAGACGGACGCCTCATACGGGCCTCAAATCCCCAGGCTGACCGGCACCCCTCATATCCAGCCCAAAATATGGGGCGGATATGGGGGCGCCCGGGTGCGGGCACGCCCGCCACGTCGGATTGACGAAGGGGTCTCAGCCGGAAACGCCCTGAAACCCGACGGTCCGAAGCTCGTCTCCTCTGTCGGACCAGTGGCGCCGCGTGACGCAGCTCCGGCGGGCCACGTAGTGCCTAGCCCGGCTATTTAAGTCGATCGGCGGCACCGAAACCCTACCATCCATCCATATTTTCCTCCTCCCGTCTGCCGCCGCCGCCACTTTTCACTCCACCCGTCCGCCTAGTAGCCATGTCCCCACGCCGCCGGGTGAGGAGTGAGCCATTTCAGACGCCGGAGCGCCGGCTCGAGCTCCTTGAGCAGATCCGGGCTAGGTGCGAAGCCCGGATCGCCGCAGGGCTACCTCCGGATGCAATGGATCCGAAGGAAGAGGAGGATGAGCCAGAGGAGGAGGATGTGGGGTACCCTGGCGACGCGGATCTGCAGGCGGAGCAGCAAGCCATCCTCGATTCCCTTCGGTCGGAGTCGGCTGCGGAGGCCAGCCGCCGCCGACGACAGGAGATGGAGGCGCAACAGGCCACAGAGGAGGCTGAGATGCTCGCCTATATGGATGAGGTCGAGCAGGAGGAGGATGAGCCGGAGCCCTCCTACCCCCGTCCAGTCGGCACCCGGCACCGCCGTCGTGGACATCTCCGACGACGAAGAGTAGCTAGGGTAGTACGTAAGATTTATTTTGCATGCTTTGTATGGATTTAGGGTATGAAATATGAGAGAGACGGATGCAAAGTGACTAATCTGAGGCGTGCTCGATCACTGTCCGCGGACGCGCTAAGCGTTTAAGGGGCCGGATTTGCAAAGTCCGGTTGTAGATGCTCTAACAGCTAAAGAACTTGATGAAAGACATTAACTACCTTCCAGATTGCAAAACACTAGCGGTTGCAACTGAGGCCAAGAACATTCTTTCTGAACCTGGGCACTGGAGCATCAGACCCACTCTAGCAGATTCCTTTCTTGCTTCAGCCTTCTTAAGCTCTAAAGTTATCCATATCCCTAGAACTCTTAATCTAATTGCCCATTCGCTTGCTAAAAGGGCTTTCAAAAATAGAGCACCTACTAGTTGTGTTGATCTTTGCAGCAAAGGATCAAAATCTAACTCCAAAAAGGCTTTTGAAGCCATCAACCTCCCTAAGGGGAGGCTGTTATAAGTACACAGTTTGGGATGTTAATAAGATATGCTAGCCCTCCCTGGAGGGCTCCAGTTTGACCCCCCAAAAAAGGCTTCCAACATAGCAGCTTCTTTGGTCTCACGGGGTGGGTGGGTCAGACACTGGGGTTTTGACCATTGGAGATCCTGTGTAGCATTTGCCCTCCTTGATATTAGTACAGCCCAATTGCATGATATGCAGGTAGCCAGGTATGCAGCATTCTACAAGAAATTGGACACTTGTGGATATACGCAGCATTCCAAGAGAAATAGTACTACACATTATTGCTATAATTTTTCAGAAGAAAGACCCAAGAAGCACCCGGCTTTAAATTGATAAAGCCCAATACACATGCTGAAGATAACGTATCACTATATTTTAGCTCACTGTGCAGTGTTCATAATTAGTTACATATATCTACCAAAAATCAACCCTGCTAAACTTCTATAATTAACAAGGTGTTAGAAAGTTTGTCAAAAATCTTAATACATGTACATGGGGCGGATGCTACCCTTACATCAGGATCCAGTATCTCGAAAGTCATCTGATGCCAAGCTTATGAAATGTCTCTACGAGAAGCACCTGCGCAGTAAGGTTATGCAGTACGAACGGACCCTGCGCTGCATAAAAAAAACTGAAAGTACTTTTTACACCAACCAAAAAAGAACACTTAATTTGGCATTGTTGTGTGTTAGGACGGGAATACAAGCACGAGATTTGGCATACCTGTTTGTAGGATTTGACATCAGGCTACTGGAACTTTACAGCAGATGTTCAGGACATCATCTAATGATGCATGATCCCCTGTGCCCTCATCCTTCCTCGCATATAACAGTTCTTTCCCTTTGAACACGAACATTCCACCCTAACGAATATAGCAAACAAAAATGCAGTTCCATCGATCAAGAAGACTCTGTAAAATCTTTAATGAAGTTCAGATAGTAGTTGCAGAAGCAGTTGAGTATGGACAAATGATCTAACCTGTTGCAGGACACTTGGCCTGTCATCTGGGGTGGCTTCGATTGTATAGTTCTTTGTCGCCTCCTTGAGGGAATCAAACCGAGAAAATACTTTCACCTTCAAAGAAATGTGTTCTTGTTCAGGACAATGTCCACGCAACTTTCATGATAAAACAACTATACAAATAAAAAATCACTGCTACAAAATGATGCTTACACTGGCTGGGTTGAAGAATGTGCGACCAACACCAAAATATAGGCCCAAGAGATCATAAGCCTGAAAAAGGTAAATGGAAGTCATGCACTTAGAGACGGAGTAAGTAAAATGGTTTTGTTTGATTATGTAATTTCCAATCCTCAGATGATTGATCCACATGTAGCAAATACTGTATATCCATGTGTCTATCTCATTTACCTATCTACATGGCTGCATGTAAGTTCGAAGAAACGAGCAAAATGTATACATAGACTTATCAAGGAGAACCACAGTAGCAACAAGGACCATTTCCAATAGAAAAACTTATCATTACATATCCTCATGATCGCTGGCCCAAAAATTAAGATAATTTCCAACACTCTTTCTCCAAAATAGTCACATTTCTATGGGATCAATCCTGCTAGGACTTAGTACAATGCAGCCAATGGCTAGGAGATGTTAACAAGTTTAACAGACATAATGTAAATGCGAGCAGTATATGATGTGCCCATACAGTATAGCAATATCCAGTAGGTACATTAAGGCATGAGCATGCGAAGTAGTACCTTGCGCTCAGGATCAGCGTAGAGGTAATCCAATGGAAAGGGCAACTGCATTAAACATATTTTAAACAAAGTTACTTAGAGCTGAAAATATTCAAATATCACCAGTAAATACCATATATGAACAATTGGGGGTTTAAGACATCCATTGTCTAGCAAGTCCCACACGAGGTGAATAAGTTAGATTAAAACATCAGCAGGATTGTGCAATTATGCAATGATCCATTGCAATTATTGGTGGGCGAATACCCTCAAACAAGTTGAAGCTCAAATGGTAAAAAATCTGTGTCTAGAATAAGATCATAGATGATCACCAAAGTTCAGAGTGTGTGCTGAGAGGGTACGAGATAAGCTATAAATAGAAGTGTATTACATACACGCTCAGCAAGAATACGAGCTTTATCAGGAGTGCCAACACCAACAGCAATTAGTTTGACGCCAGCAGAATCAAATCTTTCTTTCGCGTCTTTCAACGTCAAGGCTAACTCCCAGCTGCAGAGGACACGGTCACGGGTAGAGTTGATGATTAGCTCAGAAAATGAAATCAAACCAACACGCACAAAGTACATCCAGGTGATACAATTCATCTACAGAAGGAGGGGGAGCTATCTCTCTTACCAGCAAGGACATCCGAAATGCCTTAGCAACGCGACGACAGCCATTCCCTGCACAAGCAGCGAATTACTTCCCCAATTTAGTTATGTACCGCAAAAAATTAAAAAGGGAAATCAAATGATTTCATAGCTAAATGGGATTTAGTGTTTCGCCCTACAGAAGGAGTACAATTTGTTCAAGCAAAGCAACAAATGGACGCCCCTGATTCTGACAAGAACCTCTGAATTGCAAACATGAACCTCAAACTAGATACAGTACAATATTTCCTATGCTACCTCTCCTCGTAAGACAAAGACTAAGCTAATCGGAGAAAAGGGTGGGCATCTCTACCTCGTTCTGGTCCCACAGATCCCTGATCAGGACGGGCTCGCCGGTGGCCGCGGAGAAGATGGAGACGCCACCGAGGGCATCACCGATACCCGACCCTGGTTCCGGTGAAGAAGACGGAACGGACGGCGAGCTCGCGGCAGCTGCAGGTACCACCGACGAGCGGTTGAGACGGAGGCCGAGGCGGCGGCGGTTGGGGACGGGAGCGAGGTCGGGGCGGTAGCGAGAGGAGGTGACGGCAGGGAGAGCGGCCGTCGGCGGGAGGGAGAGGCGTGGTAGCGAGGCGGCCATGGCTAGGTATACGCGGCGAAGCCCTGTCCGAGAGCAAGACAGGCCGCGGATGCCGAGCAAGAGCAGGCGGACCGATGCGGTGGAGATGGGTTTCCCGGTGGCGGGACTGGAGGCGTGGCCACAGATTCGTCAAGGAGAGTACAATCTTTCTTTTTGTCCACTGCAGGTATATCTAGTGTACTTGAAACATAGGTCCGCCATTGACACGCGCTAACAGTCACATACCGAGCTCCGCTTTGATCACGACGTGATGCATATCCGATTTAGATAGCAAAAGTTTTCCGTGTCTTTCCCCGAGAAATGACCCTGGGTTATCGAAGTCACCAGAGAATGTGCACTACAACAAAGACTCGCTAACGAATTAAATTTTCATTTTTCAATCAGACCTTTAACAATGTTTTGGTGTAAACACTATTATTAAAAAAACATGCATGGCTGAGAAATGCACACACACGCATGTGAAAAATAGAGGCCGGAGTACAGGGCCCGGACATCTGGCCAAACTTGAGGCCCCGGACATCCGGCCAAGTGCCGGACATTCGGTGGGCACATCCAACATTTCAGCATAGGTTCTGGACTTAGCGAGCCGGATTTCCTGGAGGATCCCGGACATCCAGGGCGACCCGGCAGCCCGGACATCCGGCCATTAAAAAAACAGCAGGAACCCCAAAACTAAAACATGCACAACTTTTTCATACAGACTCCGATTTTGATGATCTTGGGCTCGTTTTGAAGCTATGGAAAAGCTCTAGGTCCTCAATAGAGAACCACCCAAGATAAACCAAAATGGAGGGTGCAAAGTATGAAAAGGTTAGATCATATATTTTGGGGAACCTAGTTGTCTATGGATTTATTTGGTATATAGGATAGGAGTGATGGAAATATGCCCTAGAGGCGATAATAAAGTTGTTATTATTATATTTCCTTATTCATGATAAAGGTTTATTATTCATGCTAGAATTGTATTGAATGAAAACTTAAATACATGTGTGGATACATAAACAAATACCGTGTCCCTAGTGAGCCTCTACAAGACTAGCTCGTTGATCAAAAGATGGTTAAGGTTTCCTAACCATAGACATGAGTTGTCATTTGATAACGGGATCACATCATTAGGAGAATGATGTGATGGACAAGACCCATCCATTAGCTTAGCATATGATCGTTTAGTTTATTGCTACTGCTTTCTTAATGTCAAATACACGTTCCTTCGACCATGAGATCATGCAACTCCCGGATACCGGAGGAATGCCTTGTGTGCTATCAAACGTCACAACGTAACTGAGTGATCATAAATATACTCTACAGGTATCTCCGAAGGTGTTTATTGAGTTGGCGTGAATCAAGATTGGGATTTGTCACTCCGTGTATCGGAGAGGTATCTCTGGGCCTTCTCGGTAATACACATCATAAGAAGCTTACAAGCAAAGTAACTAAGGAGTTAGTTACGAGATGATCTATTACGGAATGAGTAAAGAGACTTGCCGGTAACGAGATTGAACTAGGTATGAAGATACCGACGATCGAATTTCGAGCAAGTAACATACCGATAGACAAAGGGAATTATGTATGTTGTCATAAGGTTCGACCGATAAAGAATATGTAGGAACCAATATGGGCATCCAGGTCCCGCTATTGGTTATTGACTGGAGAGTCGTCATGGTCATGTCTACATCATTCTTGAACCCGTAGGGTCCGCACGCTTAACGTTCGTTGATGATATAGTATTATATGAGTTATGTGAGTTGATGACCGAATGTTGTTCGGAGTCCCGGATGAGATCACGGACATGACAAGGAGCTCCGGAATGGTCCGGAGGTAAAAATTGATATATAGGACGATGCTATTTGGTCACCGGAAAGGTTTCGGAATGTATCGGGTAGTCATCGGATCACCGGAAGATGTTCCGGGAGGCCCCGGGAGGTTATTGGGCCATATGGGCCAAAAGAGGGGAGCACACCAGCCCACAAGGGGCTGGCGCGCCCCACCTCTAGGCCACCGGCCCTATGGAAGGAAAAGAGGGAGGGCTAGCCCCTCCTGCCTTCCCTCCACCTAAGAGAAAGGAAAGGGGGGGGCACCCCCTCCTGCCTTCCCCCCGCGCGCCCAAGAAGGAGGGGGGCGCGGCCAGGGCAGGCGCCCAAGGTGGCCTCCGGCCCCTTGGGGGAACCCTAGGCTGCCTCCCCTCCTCCCCCCACCTATATATATGTGTGGAGGGAGAGGGGCAACATACACCACGATTCCCTAGCCGTGTGCGGCGACCCTCTCCCTCTAGTTCGTCCTCGGTCATATTTTCGTAGTGCTCGGCGAAGCCCTGCGGAGATAGTTGCATCACCACCGTCACCACACCGTCGTGCTGTCGGAACTCGTCTACTACTTCGCCCGTCTTGCTGGATCAAGAATGCGAGGACGTCATCGAGTTGAACGTGTGCTGAATGCGGAGGTGTCGTACGTTCGGTACTTGATCGGTTGGATCGTGAAGGTGTTCGACTACATCAACCGCGTTGATAAACGCTTCCGCTAATCGGTCTACGAGGGTACGTAGTCACACTCTCCCCTCTCGTAGCTATGCATCTCCATGGATAGATCTTGCGTGTGCGTAGAAATTTTTTGTTTTCCATGCAACGTTCCCCAACAGTGGCATCATGAGCCAGGTCTATGCGTAGATGATATGCACGAGTAGAACACAAAGAAGTTGTGGGCGGTGATGGTCATACTGCTTACCACCAACGTCTTATTTTGATTCGGCGGTATTGTGGGATGAAGCGGCCCGGACCAACCTTACATGTCCATGCACATGAGACCGGTTCCACCGACTGACACGCAACTTGTTTTGCATAAAGGTGGCTGGCGGGTGTCTGTTTCTCCTACTTTAGTTGAATCAAATTTGACTATGGCCGGTCCTTGAAGAAGGTTAAAACAGCAAACTTGATAAATCACCGTTGTGGTTTTGCGTAGTTAAGAACTGTTCTTGCTAGATGCCCATAGCAGCCACGTAAAACTTGCAACAACAAAGTAGAGGACGTCTAACTTGTTTTTGCAGGGTATGTTGTGATGTGATATGGTCAAGACGTGATGTGATATACGTTGTTATATGAGATGATCATGTTTTGTAATATCGACAACCGGCAGGAGCCTTAGGGTTGTCTCTTAATTATTGTATGAAATGCAAGAACCATGTAATTGCTTTACTTTATCGCTATGCGTTAGCAATAGTTGTAGAAGCAATAGTTGTAGAGACAACCCCGACGCAACGATGGAGATCAAGGTGTCGAGCCGGTGACACTACAAAAAAAATACACTTCCATGATAATACGTTTTTGTCACAGTAGGTCACGTTTTCTGTCATGCATGTACATCCATGATGATTTTATGACAGAATCAAGATAGTCATACCTGTGCTGTCGTAGAAGTGTTACATGAGAATACCAAAATTATCATCACGGAAGTGTCCACTTCCATGACGCTAAATGGCGCGTCATGGAAGTGCTTTCGTCAAGGGTAACCGACACGTGGCATCCACCGTAACGGGTCGCCGTTAAGCTATCGGGTCTGGTTTTGGATCCGATAACCCGTTAACAGCAACAACCAATGGCGATTTTCCACGTGTAAAATTCTCATTGGCCGAAAGAAACACGTGTTAACTCCGCGTTGGGGCAGATGTCATCCAGCGATTGGATGGGACGCGCCTATGATACGCTGACACGTGGATCAGCCCAACAGTGGCCCATTCAGGTCAAAATGCCGGCCCGTTTGACTTGGTCAAAAGGTGGCGGGCCGGCCCATGGAAAGCCTGTTAACGGCTTGTTAGCATATAGCCCATTTACAGCCCGCTAACTCACGGCCCGTTATGGCCTATCCGAATTTGGCCCAGTAGTGTCATCTGGGCCGTCCAATATGATTCCAGCCCGTTGTAACTTCCGGCCCATGTACGGCCCATAATTTCTTTCGGCCCATATGAGGCCCTTTGAACTCTGGGCCCATTAAAGGCCCATGGTAAAACTGGCCCATAATGAATAGTGTATAGCTTTACACCCATTAACGGCCCATTATTCCATTGGGCCGTTTCCAACCCATATTATCTTTCGGCCTTCTAAGGGCCCATTTGTTCTTGGGCTCATTTCCAGCCTTCGATTACTTACGGTCCGTTACTGGCCTGTTCCGTTTGAGGGCCAAATCCAGCCCGTGGTTACAGTCAGCCTGTTTGTGGCACGTTAACCCGTTGGGCTATTTTCATAGCGTCATCAAATACGGCCCATTAACGACCCATTATGCCTGTCGATAGAATTAAGCCCGTTATACATATCGGCCTATTAAGGGCCTGTTATGCTCGGGCCATAAACTGACAATTCTAGCCCATTTACGGCCCATATTGCGGTCCACTACGGCCCATGTTTGGCCAATTGATCGGCCCGTAGAAGGCCAATTGATTCTACGGCCCGTAGAAGGCCCATTGTTTCTACGGCCCGTAGAAGGTCCATGGATCCTATGGCCCGTAGAAGGCCCATGGATCATACGACCCATGGTCACCACAGCAGGTAGCGGGACCATAGTTACAACGGTCCGTATGTTGCCCATGGTTTATTGTGGCCACTAGCAAACCGCGGAAAAATAACTGCAGTGACTACAACAAAACAAATAAACAAGACAATAAGGAAAAATAAGCAAGCAACTTACGCTAGGCTATTACGGCTATTACACGTATTACATCCACTAGGCATCAAAGCTCGCCACCAGTGCGAATATGGGGAACAAAGCAGCATATTACATACACTGGGCGTCTAAATTGGCCATCAGTGCAAATAAACGCGGCAGCAAAACAAGTCCAGAACTGAAACCACTTCAGAAGAGCTCAAGAAACAATATCCTGGATACCCACCATGCTGACAAGACGCTTGGCAAGTTTACTAGCTTTCTCTTGTTTGGCGCTTAAATCCTCCAGCGATTGCTGTTGCACCAGAAAGTATGCATCTGAATTCTGCAGGGACTTCCTCAGTCCTTCGGCTTCCTGTCGCAGCACATCTGATCGATGTCTTTCAACTTGAAGTTGAGACTCAAGAAGCCGAACTGATTCAGGCAGCGAGTTCGAAGAGCTTGTGCCGGCAGTAGTGGCCAGTAACTCGAACACTACATCAAGACAGGACTTTGCGGTGGTCTCACTGTCTTCAAGATAGTTTTTATCAGCTTTCTTGGAGACCAACAGGGATGTCTCACTATCTTGAACCTTATCTGCGTTACTTCCTTTAACATTGCATAACGGAGTACTCTTCTCCAATATTTTGTCCGCATTCTAAAAGAGAAACAAGCAGACACATCACAGGTTTACCATGTTGTATATGAAACTCATTTTGGTAAACCAGTTCAGTAGAAAGGTGGACAGGATAACAACATGAAACAAACATATATCTATGCACTATGGTCACTGTATGGTCTATATCATTCTAGTGTATGTTGCTAAATCAAGATAGAGACAGTTCAAATCATATCTGTTTAAGACAAAGCAGCATAGAAAGAATATAAGTGCGGGAAACCACACATCATGACATGAGAACATAACTGTTTATTCAATTAAAACTGAAATCAACATAGAGCAAATTACAACAGCAAACCAGTTAAAGAAACAGGTTTAAAACATACCTGTTGCCTTTGGAGTTTCAATTGCATCCTTCAAATTTGAAATTAGTTGGTATGAGTAAATACAGTGATGCAAGAGCAAAGGAGTATGAACCATAGCTACGGAACCTGACCTGAGAATTCTTCTTCTGCTTTAAGCGTTGAGTTGGGGTTCGGAGTGGTGGTCCTCGTGCTTTGGGCACTGCAGTTGCCTTACTAACTGCTCGTGTTTGGGTGCTCTGTGGTGGAGACGGTGCTGTGTCAACTGGAACCGGGTTACTATCTGCTGGGGTTGGGGTTAGAAGAGGTGTAGCTGGTTGTCTGTCGAACTGGGTAGGGGTACAATCTGCAAGAGTCTGGGTTATGTGTGGTAGGGCTGGTTCTTGGGCAAGTACAACTGTGGTTCTATCTGCATCGACGGGTAGCACTATCTTTTCTGAAGACCGTGTTTTTACTCCCTTAGATACTGCCATCACCCCCTCCAATTCAAATGGTTGATAAACAAGAAAAGTAATTGCATGTACAGACATTGTATGATAGACAGGTGCAATGGATAGTGGGGAATAAAAGAGGGCATGAAATAATTCACATTTATGTTGTCTAATCAAACAGCATAGCATGACACAATTTCAAATATATGATAGCTAACTAAACAGGATAGCATGACACAATTTCACATATATGATGGCTAACTAAACAGGATAGAATGACATAATTCAAAATATAATGACTATGTAAATAGGATGACATGATATAACTATATGATGTGTCTATTAAAGTGGTTGGCATGCTATAATTCACATACATGCCGTCTATGGAAACCAGATGGCATGATATAATTCACGGATAGAATGACAAAATTCAAAATATGATGATTATGTAAACAGGATGAGATGATATAACTAATATGATGTCTTTATTAAATGGGATGGCATGGCATAATTCAGATACATGCTGTCTATGTAAACATGATGGCATGATACAATTCAAATATATGATTTATGTACTAAGCAAGTAAGCAGATGGCAATCGCATATATGATGTCTAAACTAAGCAGATGGCAATCAATATTTTGTATATGATGTAAAAACTAAGCAATGCAAGACAACATATGCATGGTATGAGTAATATAACCTTGCCAAGTTTGAGCATACACCTCAGGGGGAAAATAGGACTGGTCATCTGTCTCTGAATCCTCCTCTGAGGAGCTATCTGTTACCCGCAAGATATCTGCTTCAGCAGGTAGCATTGTCTGCTCTGAAGACCTTGTTTTCACTCCAGATTTTTTCATCACCAATTCAAATGGTTGATGCATAAGAAGAGTAGTTGAATATACAAACATTGTCGACAAATGGAATACGTAATACAAAAAAAGGATGGCATGATATAATTCACATATATGATGCTTGGCTAAACAACATGGCATTGCATAATTCACGTATAATTGCAACAAGATAGCATTGCATAATTCACATATATAATGTCTTGCAACAAGATGGCATTGCATAATCCACATATATGGTAATTAGACACTACAGGTGGCATTCACACAAAGCATGTCTAAACTAAGCAAATGACATAGCAATGCAAGACACCATATGCACGATATGAGCAATATAACCCTGCCAAGTTAGAGTATGCACCTCAGGGGGGGGGGAATAGGATTGGTCATCTGTCTCTGAATCCTCCTCTAAGGAGCTATCCCTAACCAGCAAGACATGCGCTTCGTCAGATAGCATTGTCTGCTCTGAAGACCTTGTTTTCACTCCAGATTTTTCCATGACCGTGTCAAATGGCTGATGCATAGGAAGGGTAATTGAATTTACTAACATTGTTGACAAATTTAATACGTAATAAAAAAAGGATGGCATGATATAATTCACATATAAGATGACTGGCTAACCAGGATGGCATTGCAAAATTCACATATATGATGCCTGGCTAAACAAGATGGCATTGCATGATTCACATATATGATATAGAAACTAAATAGATGGCATTCACACAAAGCATGTCTAAACTAAGCAGATGACATATTTTATGTATAAAGTAAGCAATGCAAGGCACCATATGCATGATATGACCAACATAAGCATGCCAAGTTAGAGCAAAAGACCTCAGGGGGTAAATAGGAGCGGTCTGCTCCCTCTGAATCCCCCTGTGAACAGTTATCTTCCTCTTGATTACAGTCTGGAATGGGGGGGAGTTTGCTTTTGCGCCCACCATGGAGTGACGTCTGCATGAAATTTTATTGCCACGCAAGGCTCGTCTCTTTTGTTGTACATGTTCAGTAGCATTGTGTACAATAACTGACATGCATAGGAATAAAACATAGTGAGATTATGTAAGGAGTGCATGCACAAATCAAGAGTGATGGTAGCAACCTGTGGACAGACCCAAAACCAATGATAGTAGGCAGATAATAGCTTCAGTTAAAAAATATAGAGAATGGCTCCTTTAATGTTTGTTTCCCACCCAATATGAAATTCATAGTAGACACCTGAGATTAAGCAGATAGTAGACATATACTATTGATTGCTGCCCCAATATGTACCCCACAACCATTTAAAAACTCAAGTTTGAGCATTAGTTTGGACCTGACTCGGAGTCTAATCGGTGAACAGGACAATAAAGTAGCATGCCATATTAAGCAATGCATAACGTAAGCAGACACGAAAGAGTGCGACCTCTTTTGTGGACACGTGTAGTCCTCAAGGTCATCTGCTCAGTTGATGATGGTAATGCAGTTGTCGTGGCTGCCGGCGGCAGGGAAGAAGATTTGAGGCAGCGAAAGACAGTCTAGAGGGCGGATCCCTGCTGTGGTGAACCCTTCTTTCGTTGGAGCAGCTGAGCTAGGGTGGACGACAGCGCAGCAGGAGCGGTACAAACCACACAAGGTTTTCTTTGACACATATCCGTAACAGAAGTAGTTTTGTAAGGGCTTGTTTGAATTGGAGGATTCTAACAATGCAGGGATAGGAAATACACAGGAATAGGATAGGAATGCACGTGCAAAACAGAGAATTTAAAAACACAGGATTTCTGTCAATCTGGGTGTTTGGTTGACAAGAATTGGAAGATCACAGGAATGCAAAGCATGGTGAAATTAAGTCAAACCACAAGAAAATGTACAGTTATAATGCTATTATGCTAATATCTCTTAGTCTTGTGCTTCGTGAATAGGAATTTGAAAAGGAGGCCAAGTGGATATTAAAATTCCTACAGTTTTTCTTTGAAGGAGACACTAAAGGAACAAATCATACAGTTTTCCTTTGCTCCATTCCTTTGAACCAAATACATGAATAGTAGTACCATAGGAAACTTTCCAAATCCTATGTTTTTCCTTCTCTTTTCCTTTCAAGCAGTGGCGATTCTATAGGCAGGCTTGAACAGGCAAAAGCCTACACTCCATAAATGTTTTTGTGCTACTTCTACTACTTTGGACCCAGGCCACTGCCCTACTAGCTGAACTCCCAGGGCCATCTACAAATGCACAGCTCAAATGCGAAGAAATGAATAATGGTGGCTTTTGAGAGAGTCCATCACGGATAGCTAAGTTGCCTGGTACCTCACTGCTTGTCATATAATAGGAGAAACTAATCGTATTTCACGTTACTACGCGAGCTCAATGGACAATATATATAACATGTAAAGTAAAAAAGTGATGCAACAAGTGTACAACCTTTTTGGCAAAGCCATGTAGATCTCAGCATCATTGGGTTGGTCGTTGAGGATGCTGTGGCTGATGTGGCTGTCGGAGGAGGGGAAGAAGATCTTAGGCGTCTAGAGATGGAGCCAAGGGTACTGCTCCACTGTGATGGAGGGTTTCGTCGTTGGAGCAGCTCCGGTGAGTTGTACGACGACAAGGCTGAAGCAGGACAAGAGAGACAATGTAAACATGAGTGAATTCTAATACCATCTCCAATAGATGATGTAAAATACATAACCACAAAGTGCTAGATGTAAAATACATCAGCCGCTCATCTCTGAACTTAACTATCGAAACTGGATTTTGCTGTTGAAACTGAATTTTACTGTCGAAACTGAACGCACTAGTAGCAGAAAAGCACTGCACTAATAGTTTTGCCCCCTCGAGCAC
Source organism: Thinopyrum elongatum (assembly GCA_011799875.1). Taxonomy (NCBI): domain Eukaryota; kingdom Viridiplantae; phylum Streptophyta; class Magnoliopsida; order Poales; family Poaceae; genus Thinopyrum; species Thinopyrum elongatum. The sequence continues at coordinate 52,598,837 of CM022300.1, forward strand.
TAGTGGCAGAGTAGTAGTGATCTAAATCGGTAGCCGCTCCGGCAGGGAACGTAGTACTAGAGAGCAGCCGGGGTAGCTGGTCGCGCAGCAGCAGCGCGTGCGAGAGCCGGGGCAGCTGGTCGTGTAGCAGCATCTCGGGTAGCAACAGCAGGAGCTCGACCGATAGCCGGAGCTGCTGCTTGTGCAGCAGCAGCACAAGCAAGAGCAAGAGCAAGAGCAACAGCGCGAGCAAGAGTAAGAGTAGACCAGGCAGGGGGCCAAGAGCAAGAGCAGAGCAGCAGCGCGAGCGAGAGCCAAAGCAGCAGCAGTGTCAGCGAGAGCCGGAGCAGCAGTAGCAGCTCCTAGTGATGTCGACGTCGCCACCAAGGGAGAGACGCCATGGAGGAATTGGCCGGCGATGCCGCCGTAGATGGAGCCGCGCCATGCCGGCTAGGGACCGAGCGCCAGCAGCACCGTGAGATCGAATCAAGAAGAAAATGCAGCGATTAGTGTAGAACCTCTTTGGTGGCGCCAATTAGGCCTCAACTTCATCCGAGGAATCGGTGATGGTGCTTCTCTTCCGGTGGTGCGGGTGAAGACGGCGGTATGGGAATGGAGGTGACGCAATAGACGAGGCGAATGTCGGGGCAGCTCCTTGGAGGTGGAGGACGGGGTGGCTGAACCAGCGGGAGGCCTAGATCGACGGTGGATCCTCATCCGGTGCGGTAGATGAGGGACGTTGAGCTGTTGCGGTGGACGATGTCGTCGGGGAAGAGGCTTCGGCTGTGTGGCAGACGGAGGAGGGTGTGGGGCTTCACGGGTTTTCGTGGCCTCGATGTACGAATGGGGGGGCGGAGGGGATGGGAGGGGGAACCATGGCTTAGGGACGCGCTTGTCTGAAATGTGGGGTAAGTTACGAAAGCACCCCCACCGATTTGAACTAGGTGGTTCTTTCGGTTTAAGGGTATCACGGGAATTTCGCGTGTCGGGATTTCGCAGGAGGTGGGAGTTTTCGCGCGCGTTGTAATTTTGGGATAGCAAGGTGCGGGTTGAGATGGAGGGAGTTTTCGGAGCACAACAAGACAATGAGATATCTTAAAATTTCAGGATAACAAGGCGCGGGTTGAAGAGGCGGGAGTTTCGCAGCACGATAGACAGAGATGCTAGCTTGAAATTTCGGCATAACTAGGCGCGGCTTGAAATTTGGGGAGAACAACCTTAACGTTACAAAAAAACAAAAACAAAAAAGACAATTCGCACCCCACTAGCTAGAGAGAGCCATGTCCCATTTTACTATATTATTACTAGAAATGCCATTCAAAAACAACAACAAAAAACTAAAAAAATCGGGACAACAAGCTTAACGTGTACAGTACCAAATCAATTTGCACTTCCCTCAACAATAAAAAAAACATTTCCTACTGTCTAGCATATGGACTAAATTTGAGTACATTTTCCCTGTTTGAATGAGATTGTACTCGGGTTAGTTATACAACCATCTAAATATTATCTTCACAACACATGACATGAATATGAGAGTAGTAAATTCCCATATAAATATGAACTACATGTACATACGATCTCGAATTCAAATATATGTATCCATTTTATGTTGAATTCAAATCATAGTACATGTATGCTCTAGCTAGATGTTCGGAATCTAAACCATGTATGATACTATGTACAATGTGTTTAACACACACACACACCATTTAGATATGTGCTGCGAAAGCCACCCATCATCTCCAATTTGAATAGTGTGTCCATGCATAGATGCAATGTCACCAAACGATGCCTGCCATTGGTATCTCAAATTCAAATCAGTTTGACCTTGTTCAAATTCAAAACCACACCACGCATATCTCAATTATATTCATGCATGCATGGGTTTCAAACATCATGATCTCTTATTCAAATATTTGAATTCAACTTTACATTGATTATGACCTCACCAAGTCTTTTACACCCACACAGTTGTCTTCTCTTTATAGTTGTACCACTTACTTTCTGTCGTGCATGCATGCATACACACTACCACTCGGCATTATCCATCGCACACACGCAATCTTTTTCTTCAGGTCGGTCTCCCATGCATGCACACACACACACACACACACACCCTCTTCATCTCTTCATCACTTCGGCCATTCTTTATCTCTCACATGCATGCACAATGATCGATTTTCCTCTATGTGTGTATATATATAGTTAGGTCTTTCCCAGTTTTCCACACAAACCGATCGATCTATATCTCTAGTCAGGTCTCACCCTGCTCTTTCCCACGTACACATCGAACAAATCTACCTCTCTATATAGGACTACACAGCTAATACATACACATTATCTATCCATTGTCTCCCTCTCATCATCCATGCCTTCCGCTTCATCTCTCAGACGCGCGCACAGTGGCGAAGATAGGAGGCAACAAGGGCCCTGGCCCCCTAACATCACTATATTAAGGCTAATATGAATGTGATCAGTATATCAATTGCTGGTAAAACGGTTTAAGTTGATGAATTGGTCCTCCCCATAAAGGATTAGCAATGCTTGGCCCCCCTAGCTCATTTAATTTTCATGGCTCCGCCACTGCGCGCAACCGCGCACGTTCTCGCCCCCTCTCTTTAAATATCGATCTCGCACTTGTGCACTCCTTCCCAGTCTCCCTCCAGTTGGCCCCTCGCACCATCTTCCATCACCCCCATATCCCAGTGCTTCTACGCTCGTAGAGCTCTTCCCTCTATCTGTCTCTATCGATATCCCGCACGGTCAACCCCTCCCCTCCCTTCTCGTATATCACCCCGGTCCATGCACATACATGTATGTATATAGGCCTCTCCTTCACACAAATTGCATTGACACGTATTCCCTCACCATATCTCAGTATCTCTCACATACACGGACTACGTGTACGAAATAGAAGAGGTGCACACATGCACTCGTTCCCACATACAAAAGCGCGGGTGCATGGTGGAGCACATTTGTACAAAAAATGAGCGTGTAGAAAGGCTTTAGACGATGTGCCACTAGTCTATATATCTATATCTATACCCCTATACAGTGTGCGAATAACTTTGAAAGATGGTCGTTGGATGAAGCCAATCCGACGTTGCAGAGATGGCAAATCCGAGCACTACTGGCCTTTGGATATCATCTACATTCCACCAGATTCTGCCACATGTACAATCTAGAATACTCCATGGTTGAACTTAAGCATAATGCACAAACCTCAAAACAAAAGCACTTCTCCTTTTTTCTAGAATATTCTGTGTCATAATTGCCCAAAAAAAAATTATAGATGAATTTCCATTATTTATTTTTACTTTATGCTTTACAACGCATAATTCCATGAATCTTAAAATAGATTAACTTTTTTATAAAAACTATTTGGTTTTGAATGGGATGAACTATAAGAATTAAACGAACATCTACATCATGCATATATGACTCAAAGCTTACATGCTATAGTGTGGTGTTTATTCATAATTTGGTTGCCAAATCTCATGCGTGCAATGCACGTGTACCTTACTAGTACTTCCAATATGTGCAAAACACGTAAAATTAGAATTCCAATGGCACGCTACACAGTGTCTCTCCCTTTTTCAGTTAATATATTATGATTAAAATTATGTGGGGGGCATCCATGAAGCCACATGGCACATGTGGAGGCATTGTCGCGACCTTCTTGTGTGGATTGATCACAGTGACGTGCTGCTGGTTCCAGAAGAATGTACTCGTCCTCTCTCATGCACACTGGCAGTATGTGCACGAAGCGAAGATGTGCACGCACACACTCATTCCCTAGCACGCACACGCGGGTACACGGTGGGACGCATTTTTGTACGAAGATCCAACCCATGTGATAATTTGACGCGTGTAAAGTCGTTCACTTAATTGATGGTCAATTAATACAGCGCATGCAAATTGAGTGGACGTGAGGGAGGAAGTAGTTGAGAATGACATTACTACTCCACTGCGTGCATGCGAGTAGTTAAATCATGGTTGCAACTTCCATTGATCTCCTTCGTATTTTGTGCCAATTTTTGACCATATTTTTAAGTAACATAATATTTATGCATGTCATAAAAAGTAATATCATCGAAAACTATGTTCAAATGCGATTCCAATGATATAATTTTTGGTGACATGCATTAACATTTTCTTAGTTAAATTTTTGGTCAAAAATTGGCACAAAATAAAAAGGGGGCCAATAAACCAGGACGCATGCAGCATGATCAATTTTTGCCTGGGCTACTGTTGGTGGCCTTTGTAGTTAAATATGGATGGAGTGGAGTAGTACTATCTTTATCTTAGCCTCGTAGGGCTCTCCCAGCGCCTAGGCTCGTCTCCCCGCCTCGCCCACCGGATCCCGCCATGGAGGATCCCGCCATGGATAATCCCTTAGATCCCAGGATCCCGCGGGCTGCCCTCTCGCTGCGGCCCGCAGCACTGCCGCCTTTGAGCGAAACCCACATGTGTTTCAGAGGGGATCCATTGCTCTGGAATCACATATCAGTGGCGCCGGAGGACATGCCAGGGCTGCGTTTCAGGTGGTGGGCAGCAAGGGCAAATCGGATCGAGGAAGCGTCGCATCGATTGGAGACAAGTTCGAAGGAGCTACGCCTGGCGAAGCACAAGGCAGATGCGCAAGTTGATCTCAGGGGAGAGATGCTGAGGGATGTCAGCATCTGGCAGCGTCGCGTTGATTTCGAGCTGGGGCTAATGGCAGAGATCATATTCACGGAGTCGGCTGCGGAGGAAAGAACACGCATGCCTGCGGGATGGGATGAGGAGCCGGTGAAACTGTTCAAATGGGCGGTAGGAGAAGCCAAATCGCAGAGCCAGCTGCGGCGGCGGCGCTGGGCATGCATCGTAGGCGAGGTGAGCTGCCCTCCTTCCCCGCCAGTGATGCAGTGACCTACTCGGTTGCTGCTGCAGTGAACGTACGGCGACATGGCGGTTTGCAACCGTGACAATCACTCCATCTATATGTATTGTATTCCTGTGAAAATACTTGGTCGTTTGGAAAAAGATGGTAATTGATTTATCACTAGTTTTTGAATGCTTGGTCATGACAATCACTCGAAGCCACAACCAGAAGTCTCCATCACATAATACTTACGGTCGGTCGCACCAACAGACGATTGGTTGGACCCGCGTCTCACCGAAGGGACACGCATCGGCTTGGTTTGACATGTACGACCAGTTACATCACTCACTTGTGCGACCGCATTTGAGCAGTAGTACTTGAAATTTGTGTTCCAGGAAACTCATCGGGAGCCGTTTCGGGCCTCGAAACCAAAACCATCAATTATTCTTTAGCTTGTTCCCATCACATTCCAAAGTAGTAGTATCAAACCTGAATGTGTTCCCACTATGCAGGTTTTAGTACTAGTGCTAGTACTAGGTTATAAAAAGGGGAACTACCTAGCGAAAATTACTCTACTTTCCTCCTCATAAGTCTTTCTTGTTCGTCCTTTCCTGCCATGGCCGGTGTGCAGAGCTCTAGGTCGATAACTACTAGTAAGAAGGGAGCGGCGACCAAGGCGGCAAAAAAAAAGAGAGGGCTCGCTGCCTCGCGGGGGGCTCGAAAGATCTCTCACGGGCAGGCGAGGGCTCCCAGGAGCGCCCTAGCCGTGGAGGCGAACATGCCGAGCTGGCGATGCTAGAGTCGTTATCCCTCGACGACATGCCCGATCAGCTCAATAAGCAGAAGGAGTTCATCGACGGCTTGGTGGAGCTGCTGAAGGAGACCCTCGACGACATGCCCACTGAGCTCAATGAGCGGGGGGAGTTGACCGTCGGCTTGGTGATGCTGCTGAAGGAGAGCATTGCCTCGAGTAAGAAGGCGACCGGCGAAATCCTGCAACTTCAGGAGGACAAGGCAAAGCTCCGCCACGAGCTCGACCTGCTGAAGGAGGAGAACGCCAGCTGGAAGAAGCTGCATGAAAAGAGTAGTTCCTCAGTGAAGATGCTGCACGCCCTCGTCATGGAACAGAAGGAGGAGTTGGCGAAGCTCCGCATCGAGCACCCAGCTGCTGTCAAGGTACGTAATGCGGCCGTGGACGAGATGATGAAGGCTCGCGTCGAGAAATCCCGCGTCATGGACAGAATGAAGAAGATGGCAGAGGAGACGAGCGAGGATATGAAGGTTGTGGAGGCAATGAAGAAGCAATTAGGACTCTGTGGTCAACTCTTCATGAAGTAGAGAGCAGCGCCCCGGACTTGTGTCTGCGTCTTCCTTCTTTTTTTTGGGGGGGGGGGGGGGCGGGGGCACTACTCCTTCTTCTTTTGCTCCTGCGTTTCTTATTTTGCTTCGGGTGTTTCACCGCATGTGTCACGTTCTCTGCGAGGCACGAATAGAACAATGCTAACGATAAGCGGCGCTGTGGGATTGCCATATCGCACTGGGCTGCCGTGTTTCACGCTCCTCCGTCGTACTAGTCCTACTCCAGTGGAAAACTTGAGTATACCGCATGGTTCTTTGCTCCTCCTCAGGTCGTCGGGAACATTTATACGAGCAGTCAAATCACAAGACCCCACCTTCCAGCAGTAATGAGCCATCAAATCACAAAGGCCCTCGCCTCTCGTGAAACCGACCAAGCGAGACTGCCCCGCCCTCTAGCCTTTTAAATGTACTTTTGTACAATAGTAGTATCGATGGATTGTGCCATGGAGCAAAACTAACAAGATGATATTAAAGAAAAAAGGTGGTACATATAGAGAGCGCTCGTCGCCAAATTATGCATATAGTACTATTAAAAAAGCTAGTACATGCTTAGATGGGGTGGTAAAGTCTATTAAAGAAATTAGCATACGTATTTAATTCTTTGACAACTAAACTCCTTCATGCTTTGGGTAAACTTCTCTCATTTAAGTTTTTTTAATTACTTATCTCATTTAAGTGTTTTGCGTATGTGCCATGCTTAGAGCGTGGTTATAGTATAGCCAATATGATGTTGGCCATATCATATATAGTACGTATATAATGTGAAGAAACGAGTGGTAGTACTACCAACTACAAGATGAATTGTAAGAAATACTAGTATGTACGTACTGAAGAGTTAAAGTAATGAGAAGGAGCATAATATAGTTCTGCTGGGGGCTCAGCACAACACACCCCTCAAATAAAACTAAGCACCCTAAAATTAAACTAAGCAACTAATCCGGTAGACACTGCATTAGAACCACCATGAGAAATGACACAGCCACCTTACTCGGACTCCTCGTCCATGTGCTCGACTTCGTCCTTGTCCCTCTTCCTCTTGGCCGATACTTCTTTGCTTGAACCGCACACTTGGCTCTCGCTCTTCATCCAACCCTTGTAGATATTGAAACAAAGGTAGGCATCCATTGCAGCGTACTGGATGTGGTCTCTATCTAGTACATTCCACTGCCATGCAAGATGAAACTTGGGCAGAGGTTTCGTCAGTTTACCATACGAAGGATCAATCATGGCTCCTGACAGGGTCAGCATTGAAGGTTGATGGGAGGACACCAGCCCATTCTTCTGGAGGTCGAAGGGCTGGCCTACAACGAGGCCTATCCGATCCAGGACTTTTCTGTCGTTCGTAAAGTCTACAGTAACAAATTTGACTTTACCGCCCGCGAGGAAGTTCTTAAATTCCTCGCACTCAATGTCGGCATGGCATATGTGGTAGACCAAGCACAAGTTATGCACGCAAACCTGGATCACGGCGGGCTTCTTCTTCTCTTCCTCCTTTAGATTCTTCTCTTTGTCCAGGACTGTGGTGTACTCAACATCTAGCCCAGCGACCCACTCATCATCATTTGACTTTTCGAACATGCGTCTGAAGCGAGCAAGGCATTCTTTCACCGTCGCGGAAGAACGGGTGTAGATGACGTCGAACTCATCGTCGGTGATGGTTCTAACCTTGTACTCACCACCGATCATGGAGATTTGGGACGCCATGGATTTGGGAGGAGGGTTAGGATTAGTGGAACTGCTGTAATGTGAAAGGACGGGACGACTAGGAGTGAACTGCCGTAATGTTAAAGGACGGCCGGGGACGAGTAGGAGCGAACTGCTAGCGGTTTTTCGATTGTAAAAATGCTGAGTGGGGCGTGCGAACGGCAGGGTAGTGGCTTGCCTGGTGGATAAATGGCTTCATGCACAGTACTATGTGTAGGAGAACTGCCCTAGAGGCAGTAATAACAGTTATTTTGTATCTCCTGGTTTGTAATGAATGTTTATGATCCATGCTATAACTGCTGTGGCTCCCGAGCCCGTATATCCATAAAGGCTCTGACGAAAACCCATGTGCACGTGTGGGTTAATAAACGGTAAAATGTATTCCTAGTCATGCCTCTAAGACTGGCTCAAGTATTGCATGATGATTATGTTTTCCTGATCATGGGCATGTCTATGCCGGCAATTTTGAGGGCACAAATTGTTGGTAGAACACTTGTGTTGAATCGACCCAAATTGATGTTATGCTATGAGATACATTCGTCACAAGTTAATGGTATTTTACACAGGGAAGTTAATGTTTGCATAATTCCTTAGACCATGAGAGTATCGAGTTCCTTCGTACTTGCTTCGTGAACTTTGGGGTTTGTTAAACGTCATCCGTAACTGGGTGGCTATTACGGCGACTTACGGGTTCACGGAAAAGTATGGCAAGTAACGAGATAGCTCAAGATTGGGATTTGCTCCTCCGATGATGGAGAGATATACTCGGGCCCTCTCGGTGAAACGGTATCCATCATCGTCTGGCCAGACAACTTGTGATTTGATCACTGGGATACCGAAACACGGAAACGAGAAAAGAGAACAAAACCGGTAACGAGGTAACTTGCATAGTGGACAAATTGTTGATCCACGGGGGTGCAATAAATCTCACCTCGGGTGTTTTGTGACATATCGCGAAGCAACAGGAATAGCTCACGGCAACTGGAGGTTCACTCGAATATTCATTCGTGTGGGTATAGGGGTCAATATGGGTGTCCACGGCTCCGATGTTGATCATTGATCGGAAGGGGTTCCAGGTCATGTCTATGCTTCACCGAACCTATAGGGTCACACGCTTAAGGGTCATCTATCTGCTGAATACTAGACAGGGAGTCTGAGAGAAAATCACCGAAAAAAGTTTCGGACACCGAAAAAGTTTCGGACAGCGGAAAAGTTCCGCAGAGAGAACACCGGATGAGTTTTGGTGAAACTGAAAAGTTGTTTCAGGGAATACCATTAAGTCAAAATGGTTTCGGCACATGCCTGATAATTCTTGGGGGGTGCCAGAATCATTCTGGAAACTTCTGGGAATTTTCTGGAAGAAAAACCGGAAATGTTCCGGAGCTGCCGGAACCACTTCAGATGCTTTTCGCAGATGAAAATCACTAAACTGGAATTGTTCCAGAACACGTTGAAAATTATTTTAGTGGGTACTGGAAATGTTCTAAGCCCACATAAATATTTTCAGTTCGAACGGACGCTGAAAAATGTCGTCGTGAATAGTGAAAATCAGCTTTATGGTTATTTTTTGGAAAGCCATTATTTTTGGGATTTGTCCCAAGATATTTTTGGGGGTGACATGGATGGATGAGGCCCCCTTGGGGGGGCCCTACAAGGAGATGGCCGGCCACATGGGGCTCCTCCTTGGAGCCCCCACTTGTCCCTTGATTTCTCACTTGGGTCCTTGTGGAAGGACTTCATCCATGTGCATTTTGGGTTTTCTTGTAAAACCACCCTACCCCTTGGGTTTCCTATAAATAGAGGAGATAGGGGCTGCCATCTCTTCATCCCTTGCTCTCATACACATGCCATGCATTATCTGGCTTCTTCTCTCCCTCCCACGAAAAGAGTTTCGTAGAGCCGAAAGGCTGTCTGGGTTCCGGCAGGAACTAGTTCTGGATGGCGAAGCCCTGCCGGATAGCTGACACCGAATGTGTGCAACCCCGTAGAGAGGTCGTAGTTTCGGTCTTTTGCCCGGGGGGCTGTTCGAGTGTCCTCCCGAAGGGCTGTCCGAGTCTCCGTTCGAGTTTCGAGGGTCCTCCCGAAGGGCTGTCCGCGACATCGTCCGGGGGACTGTCCGACCGCCTCCCGAAGGGCTGTCCGACGAGGGAGTACATCCTCACGGTTGGGAGGTTGTAAATCCTAGCTGCGGGGATCTGCACCAACGATCTCCACCGACTCTTCTTCCGCTGCGCTTCGAGTCGGTACGGATCAGATCAAACCTTGTATGCAGTCTCCATAGTGGTCCTGGGTGTGCTCGCTATACGGAAAATTTTCATTTTCTGTCGCATTCCCCAACACTATGGGGGCCCAATTAGATGCCCAATTAAATGGCTTCACGCATCTGCGTGTTCGCACATCAAGCATCGGGAAAATTACAGGTGATACGAAGCTTTCTATGCTCCCATGATACGGGCTTCCGAGAGCCCTTGGATCTGAGATCGAACGGTTGCATGGCGTGATTCTAGACCTATGGGTGAATATCCTATCCTGGAGGGTCATTCTGCAAATTTTCAGCAACTTAGCATGCGACCGTTCGATCTCAAATCCAAGGGCTGTCAGCAGCCCGTATCATGGTCGCGCCTACCACGACCGTCGCCTCGCTCGCGCGGTCGCGCCCTTGGAGATTTCAGACAGCTATAAATGAGCTTTTTTTTTGCCTACTTCGCCTGCATGAAACTACTTCCTCCGTCCAGGTGCATTAGGCTATCTGATGTTGGCATGTCATACATAGTCATCACTTATAGTGACTCATACAACAAGGTTAGCTATAAGGTTGGCTATAAGAGTATTTTTTTTACTTCTCTATATCTCTTTCTTCATAGTATTTATTGCATTTGCCAAGGAGTAAGTAGCTAGGCAGTACTTGGCACCTGTATACCATGGAGGTGGTCAGGAATTGGGAGACTCACGCCGGTCGTAGCGCCGCAGTAATAATGATAATGGCAAGTCAAATCATAGGGCCCCACCTATCCAGCAGTAACGAGCCGTCAAATCACATAACCCTACGTTTGCAGCAGCCTACTCCCTCATCTTCTCGTCTCTCTGTCGAACCGACTAGGCGGAACTGCCCCACCTACCGCGCGGGAAAAGTCCCGCCCTCAACTTTTAAATATAATTTTGTATACATGGATTGCGCCATGGAGCAAAGCCTGAAGAAAATGGCGGTACACATGTATACAGCACGCCCGTCGCGTTCGCGTCGCACCCCAGACGGTCGGTCGGTCTGGCATGCCGCTCTCCAAATGGAACGCGCGTCATATTGCGTTTGCACACACATGTGGGACCGCAGTTGAGAACCGACCATAGGCACACTCCCCCGTCCCCGCAAGTCGGCTGAGTTAATAGAAGAGAGAGACGGGAGATAGTACTGGAGCAGTGTTGTAAACACGTCGGTGCCTGGATGATCCCTGCACGACACGGGAGATCAGTTCGTCCATGCATGTGACCAGACTCCAGCAGACGGCTGGATTGGCTATCGTCTACATATCTTGCAGGCTGTGTTGTACAGGGTTGTAGTTCTGATGAGAAATCTAGAAAAAAGGTTTCTTGTCATCTTGCAATATTAGGTGTCATGTGCTTCGGATCACTGCGAGGGTTAAACAGCGACAACTGCGTTCCTCCAAGGCGTTGGTCATTCGGGGCACATGCACGAAGACTACTCGGCTGCCATCTAGGTCAAGCCGGCTACGTTAATTAGGACATCTATTGATTGACCCCTTTTCTATGAGTTTGTCTTTAATTTGAGCTTTGATCCTCGTCTAGTTTGTCCGTCAGGATTCATGTTGTCTCCTTGGGGCAGTGAGGTTATGGTTTCTTGTCATGTGGCATTTTTTCATGTTATATGTTAATCCGGTGCTTTAGATCAAAATGATGACAACTGCGCCTCTGGGGCACGTGCATGAAGACTTCTCCATAGTCATTGACGAGGTCAAGCTGGCTCCGGTAGATAAAAGAAAACTACTCCACTATATAGGCAGGAGCCTCCGTGCTTGCTTGCTAGTGTTGCTCTCTTCACACTCTCTCGTCCTCTCCAGATCTAAACATGACAGCGGTGGCCACACTCTCTCTCTGCTCACCGCTGGTCACAGATCCGGCCGGATCCCCTCCGCCGGGGAAGGTGAGAAGGTGCAATGTTCACGCGGTCGTCCTCGGCAACGGCTCTTACCCACTGCTAGCGCGTCCCGATCAGCTTGCCTTGCCGTTCTCTCCCACGCAGCGCCGGCTAGGGAGGGCCTTCAACCCCTTCTTCCTCGCTGTCGTAGTGTGGGCAGATCCGGCCTCCCGCCGCCCACCTAGCGACATCCGGGCGACCCTCAGGTATAACTTCCTTCGAAACTGGCCTTGCTCTACTGCCCCAGCTCCTCACGTCGCTGCATTTGTATCTTTTACTATTTCTTAGGCCCCCTAATAGATAGGATCGATCGGCTGTTCGAAAGCCACCTAATTTTTTACTGTTAAGAGGTAAAACTACTTCATGCAGTCAAATCTAGTACTACTTGGTTCAAACAGGGAAGAAAGGGGATGGGGGTGGGGGAAGATTTGTTACCTGAATCTAGGACTTGGTCGAAAGAGGAAATGATGGGGGCGAAAAGTAGCAGAGACTGGCTATCCAACAGGGCTCTTGGCCTAATAGGGAAATAAAGGGAAATGCAGTACAAACTCAATATAAACCGATCTATTGGTTGAAAAAGGAAAGAAAGTGGGGACTTGGGGACAAGTCAACAGAGTATGTCCAGCACTAGATTTGCTAGCCTCACACAGTATAAGGTGGCTATACCGAACAAAAATGGGACCAACCCAGATATCCTGTTTGGATGTTTGTTGCCCCGAGCCCCTCTTATGTAATGCCACTGGTAAAATGTAGCAATCCCACTGTTAAAGTAAGGACACGTTAAACCAATGTTGTTTTCAATGTAATGCCTCCAGTAATATGAATCAATGGCACTGTTTTTCATGTCCTGCTAAATTTCCCATTAAGATAAGTTGCTTCTTTTCGTTAGAAATGCAACAGTCCTGGTCCGCCTACTCTCCCATGCCCAAATACCAACTCTTTAGCACCTGTTAATGTAATGTTGCTGGTAAAATGAAGCAATGACACCATTAAAGTAATGTCATATTTAACGGTTGTCATAGTTAATCCTAATGCCCACACTAATATCTAGCAATGCTGCTGCTTTAGAAATTGCTACTGTCCTTGTAGGATCGCCATTCAGATAAGGAACATGCTTATTTTCATTTGATGTATGTTTCATCACTTGTTAGTCACCCTCCTTTCCACCTTTTTGTGCAAATAGAGATATACATTTCACGCTTGATCTTAGTTGAACTGCACAAAATGATATCCAAATTATAGTTAAACATTCCATGAGCTTCACGACCAACCTTGATGTTGTTCAATTTTATTGCAACTAATGAAGAAGAAGCTGCTAGCTCATGGGACCAAGTACTTGCTAACTGCATGATGCAAACACTGCTTCATTTTAGGTGAACTGCACAAAGGTCCCATGAATTGAATCATCCATGTTGGTGACTGGTGTCATCCCTTCTACGATGGCGTTGACTGCAGATATGGTTCCCATCACGAGGTATGTTCCTTTTTGGTCCGATCGTTTGCCAAAGATCATGTATGTTGACTCTGCTCTTGTGCTACTGTTTTGGCACTGCCATGATAAAGCAGTAATGTTATTATTTTGCACCTTAATCTAGTGGCACTATTAATTTGAGGCAATGTTTTGGCACTGCTAGTGCCACTGATTTTTTTATATATCGAAAGAGGGGGTTTCCTCCGATTTCATTAAAGAAACCCAACCATAGAGAACCATTATCCGACAACATCTCAGTGTAAACGGGCAGTTATGCAACTACTATTAGAACAGACTGAGTACTAGCAGGAGACAAGTTCGCCACATAAGCTAGGCAGGTAGGGGGACGCAGCCCCAGCTTGACCAAGTTTGGATTAGTTGCAATAAAATAGAGATATACATTTCACGCTTGATCTTAGTTGAACTGCACAAAATGATATCCAAATTATAGTTGAACATTCCACGAGCTTCACGACCAACCTTGATGTTGCTCAATTTTATTGCAACTAATGAAGAAGAAGCTGCTAGCTCATGGGACCAAGTACTTGTTAACTGCATGATGCCAACATTGCTTCATTTTAGGTGAACTACACAAAAAGGTCCCATGAATTGAATCATCCATGTTGGTGACTGGTGTCATCCCTTCTACGATGGCGTTGACTGCAGATATGGTTCCCATCATCAGGTATGTTCCTTTTTGGTCCGACCATTTGCCAAAGATCCTGCATGTTGACTCTGCTCTTGTGCTACTGTTTTGGCACTGCCATGATAAAGCATTAATGTTATTATTTTGCACCTTAATCTAGTGGCACTATTAATTTGAGGCAATGTTTTGGCACCGCTAGTGCCACTGATTTTTTTTATATCAAAAGAGGGGTTTCCTCCGATTTAATTAAAGAAACCCAACCATAGAGAACCATTATCCAACAACATCTCAGTGTAAACGGGCAGTTATGCAACTACTACTAGAACGGACTAAGTACTAGCAGGAGACAAGTTCGCCACATAAGCTAGGCAGGTAGGGGGACGCAGCACCAGCTCGACCAAGTTTGGATTACAACCCAAATGCTACTACAGAAACATTAGGGGGGAAGATAGGGACTGAAAGAGCCAGCTTCAGCATCCCAGTCTAAGCACCCCCAGCCTCCATCCTTGCGACGCACGGTACACCTCGCTTGCCACCTGCTCGGCCCTTGTGCCACTGATAAAATGAAGTAATAATACAGTTAAAATAGAGCGAGTGTCCTCTCTATCATTTCATTTCCAATGTAGATAAAGAAAGTGCTTCTCTTTGTTAGTATATGTTTCATCAACTAGTCCCATTGTTAATATTTAAGTGTTTCTGCAAACTGGGGTGCTTAATTTTAGTTGATCTGCACAAAAATAGAGATTGGAATGTCTCAAGGCCCCTCCTTGTACTACCGCTGTACACTGATGTTCATCACTGGCAGAAGGTGTATCGGGGAGAATTGGGTCGATTTCCAGTATGAGGCCTACCGTATGAGGCGTCGCAGGGCCCATCTTGCCCTCGCAGCATGGCATACTATGATACTATCGCAATATTATTTCCCATTAAGAAAATGAAGTTTCTTCTATTTATTAGTGTATGTTTCATCAACTAGTGCCACTATAATGTAATCATGCTTTTTCATTATCTGTGCAAACAGGGTTATTCAGCTGCATTTTGGTGGAACTGCACAAATGTACGGATGGAACCGGCATATATGCAGAGTGCGAGGTGCCAAATAAAAATTACGGACACCAACCATGCTCCATCTAAGCATTGGAATCCACCACCGGTGGGATGGGTGGCGCTCTCTGTGGACGGATCTTTCTCGGCAGCAAATCCTCTAATCAAATACTAGTAGCTTATATTAGCACTTTTCTAGGGAGTACTCTTTTCTGAAAGAAGCACCAATCGATTTTTCTTTATTTGTACACAGGTGTCACAACTTTGTTTTTGGTCCAGAGCTATTTTAGGGTGATTGGCGTAGTACTCGGAGACTGATTGTAAGCATGATTTTCATTAGCCGTCACACTGATTGTAAGCATGAGCAGATGGAAGATTAGGTTAGTGCGAAGATTACCTTAAACCCTACCGCCGCGGTTGAAACAAGGCGAGCGGCGAGGGAACAGTGGAGAACGGCGGGGAAGCGACGTCGCGCCATCCGGCCTCCTCTTGCGGTGGGAGAAGGAATACTCCTGTGGCTCCGGCTGGCACTGCACCCTCACGAACGACACACCATACTGGATCGATTCGTTATCCTCTGGATGCTCAATCTTGACCTGTACGCCCACCACCTCTGCCTGACTTTTGTCTCGGGTGAATCTGTCTACTCCATCGCCCAGAGGAGATACTTGATGAACTCGAAGGACTGCGACGTGACTGCCGCCGGGGAGTACATCGCCGCCGTCTTGCTCTTTCGCATACATTGCCACATGGCCCTCACCATCCTCGAAATCTCCCACTCGTTGTCAAACCAAGTAAGGATCTCCTTCAACCTGTCTAACTTCGCCTGGTCGCCACCGGCAATCTGCCCGATTCGCTGCTGCATCCTCTCCAAAGATGTCCTTCTGAGAGGTCCGATGCTATCTTTGGAAGATGGGAGGAGAGACGGTGGTCTTGCAATGGAGAAGAGGGAGAGGCGAGATGGTGGTTTTGCAATGGAGAATATGGAGAGGAGAGGGGGTGGTTTTGCAATGGAGAAGAGGAAGAAGCGAGACAGTGGTTTTGGAATGGAGATGATGGAGAGGAGAGTGAAGGAAATATGCCCTAGAGGCAATAATAAAGTTGTTATTTTATATTTCCTTATTCATGATAAAGGTTTATTATTCATGCTAGAATTGTATTGATCGGAAACCTAAATACATGTGTGAATACATAAACAAACACCGTGTCCCTAGTGAGCCTCTACTTGACTAGCTCGTTGATCAAAGATGGTTATGGTTTCCTAACCATGGACATGAGTTGTCATTTGATAATGGGATCACATCATTAGGAGAATGATGTGATGGACAAGACCCATCCATTAGCTTAGCATAATGATAGTTCAGTTTTATTGCTATCGCTTTCTTCATGTCAAATACATATTCCTTAGACTATGAGATTATGCAACTCCCGGATACTGGAGGAATGCCTTGTGTGCTATCAAATGTCACAACGTAACTAGGTGATTATAAAGATGCTCTACAGGTATCTCCGAAGGTATTTGTTGAGTTGGCATAGATCGAGATTAGGATTTCTCACTCCGAGTATCGGAGAGGTATCTCTGGGCCCTCTCGGTAATACACATCATAAGCTTGCAAGCAAACGACTAAGGAGTTAGTCACGAGGTGATGTATTACGGAACGAGTAAAGAGACTTGCCGGTAACGAGATTGAACTAGGTATGAAGATACCGACGATCGAATCTCGGGCAAGTAACATACCGATGGACAAAGGGAATTACGTATGTTGTCATAACGGTTCGACCGATAAAGATCTTCGTAGAATATGTAGGAGCCAATATGGGCATCCCAGTTGCGCTATTGGTTATTGGCCGGAGAGGTGTCTCGGCATAGTTCTCGAACCCGTAGGGTCCACACGCTTAACATTCGATGACGATATATTATTATATGAGTTATGTGATTTGGTGACCGAATGTTGTTCGGAGTCTTGGATGAGATCACGGACATGACGAGGAGTCTCGAAATGGTCGAGAGGTAAAGATTGATATATAGGACGATGGTATTCGGACACCGAAAGTGTTTCGGGGGTCACCGGGTACTTATCGGGTCACCAGAAGGGGTTCCGGGCACCCCCGACAAAGGATATGGGCCTTATGGGCCAAGAGGGGAAACGCACCAGCCACAAGGGGCTGGTGCGCCCCCCATTTGGGCCGGCCTAGGAGGAGAAGGAAAGAGGGGAAGGGAAAGGAAAGAGTGGAATAGGATTCCCCCTTCCTTCCCTCTCCCCCCTCTCTTTCCTTCCCCCTCGGCTAAATATGGCAGGGGGCGCCACTTGGGGAGGACCCCAAGTAGGATTCAGCCTACTTGGGACGCCTCGTGGCAGCCTCCCCTCTCCCTCCCACCTATATATATGAGGAGGGGGCGCCTAGCACACACCAGACAATTGCCTAGCCGTATGCGGCGCCCCCCTCCACCGTTTACACCCCGGTCATATTTTCGTAGTGCTTAGGCGAAGCCCTGCGGAGATCACTTCAGCATCACCGTCAGCACACCGTCGTGCTGACGGAACTCATCTACTACCTCAACGTCTTGCTGGATCAAGAAGGCGAGGGACGTCACCAAGCTGAACATGTGCAGAACGCGGAGGTGCCCTACGTTCGGTACTTGATCGGTTGGAGCGCGAAGAAGTTCGACTACATCAATCGCGTTATCAAACGCTTCTGCTTATGGTCTATGAGGGTACGTAGACACACTCTCCCCCTCGTTGCTATGCATCTCCATGGATAGATCATTGCGTGTGCATAGATTTTTTTTTGTTTTCCATGCAACGATTCCCAACAGTGGTATCCGAGCCAGGTCTATGCGTAGATGATATGCATGAGTAGAACACAAAGAGTTGTGGGCGGTGATAGTCATACTGCTTACCACCAATGTCTTATTTTGATTCGGCGGTATTGTGGGATGAAGCGGCCCGGACCAACCTTACATGTCCACGCACATGAGACCGGTTCCACCGACTGACATGCAACTAGTTTTGCATAAAGGTGGCTGGCGGGTGTCTGTTTCTCCTACTTTAGTTGAATCGAATTTGACTGCGGCCGGTCCTTGAAGAAGGTTAAAACAGTAAACTTGACGAAACACCGTTGTGGTTTTTGCCGTAGGTAAGAACGGTTCTTGCTGGAAACCAATAGCAGCCACGTAAAACTTGCAACAACAAAGTAGAGGACGTCTAACTTGTTTTTGCAGGGTATGTTGTGATGTGATATGGTCAAGACATGATGTGATATATGTTATTGTATGAGATGATCATATTTTGTAAGATATCTGGCAACCGGCAGGAGCCTTATGGTTGTCTCTTTATTGTATGAAATACATACGCCATGTAATTGCTTTACTTTATCACTATGCGTTAGCGATAGTTGTAGAAGCAATTGTTGGCGAGACGACCACAACGCAACGATGAAGATCAAGGTGTCGAGCCGGTGACGATGGAGATCATGACGATGCTTTGGAGATGGAGATCAAAAGCACAAGATGATGATGGCCATATCATGTCACATATTTTGATTGCATGTGATGTTTATCTTTTATGCATCTTATTTTGCTTAGTACATTGGTAGCGTTATAAGATGATCCCTTCACTAAATTTCAAGGTAAAAGTGTTCTCCCTAAGTATGCACCATTGCTACAGTTCGTTGTGTTGAGACACCACATGATGATCGGGTGTGATGGACTCTACGTTCACATACAATGGGTGCAAGACAGTTTTGCACATGCGAAATACTTGGGTTAAACTTGACGAGCCTAGCATGTACATACATGGCCTCGGAATACTGGAGATCAAAAGATCAAACATGAATCATATAGTAGATATGATCAACATAGAGATGTTCACCATTGATGACTACCCCATCTCACGTGATGATCGGACATGGGTTAGTTGATTTGGATCACGTATCACTTAGATGACTTGAGGGATGTCTATTTAAGTGGGAGTTCTTAAGTAATTTGATTAATTGAACTTAATTTATCATGAACTTAGTCCTGATAGTATTTGCAAATTTATGTTGTAGATCAATAGCTCGTGATATAGCTTCACTATTTTTAGATATGTTCCTAGAGAAAACTAAGTTGAAAGATGATAGTAGCAATGATGCGGACTGGGTCCGTGATCTGAGGATTATCCTCATTGCTGCACAGAAGAATTATGTCCTTGATTCACCGCTAGGTGATAGACCTATTGCAGGAGCAGATGCAGACGTTATGAACGTTTGGCAAAGCTCGATATGATGACTACTTGATAGTTTAGTGCGCCATGCTTTACGGCTTAGAACCGGGACTTCAAAAATGTTTTGAAATGCCACAGAGCATATGAGATGTTCCAAGGGCTGAAATTGGTATTTCAGACTCATGCCCATGTCGAGAGGTATAAGACCTCTGACAAGTACTTTGCCTACAAGACGGAGGAGAATAGCTCAGCTAGTGAGCATGTTCTCAGAATGTCTGGGTACTACAATTGGTTGAATCAAGTGGGAGTTAATCTTCCAGATAAGAGAGTGATTGACAGAGTTCTCTAGTCACTATCACCAAGCTACTAGAACTTCGTGATGAACTATAATATGCAAGGGATGACGAAAACGATTCCCGAGCTCTTCGCGATGCTGAAATCGGCGAAGGTAGAAATCAAGAAAGAGCATCAAGTGTTGATGGTTAACAAGACCATTAGTTTCAAGAAAAAGGGCAAGGGAAAGAAAGGGAACTTCAAGAAGAATGGCAAGCAAGTTGCCGCTCCCGTGAAGAAGCCCAAAGCTGAACCCAAGCCTGAGACTGAGTGCTTCTACTGCAAAGGAAATGGTCACTGGAAGCTGAACTGCCCCAAATACTTGGCAGATAAGAAGGATGGCAAAGTGAACAAAGGTATATTTGATATACATGTCATTGATGTATACTTTACAGGTGCTCATTGTAGCACCTGGGTATTTGATACCGGTTCAGTTGCTAAGATTAGTAACTCGAAACAGGAGTTGCAAATTGAACAGAGACTAGTTAATGGCGAGGTGACGATGTGTGTTGGAAGTGATTTCAAGGTTGATAAGATCACCATCGCACACTCCCTCTACCTTCGGGATTAGTGTTGGGCCTAAATAAATGTTATTTGGTGTTTGCGTTGAGCATGAATATGATTGGATCATGTTTATTGCGATACGGTTATTCATTTAAGTCAGAGAATAATTGTTGTTCTGTTTACATGAATAAAACCTTCTATGGTCATACACCCATTGTAAATGGTTTATTGAATCTCGATCGTAGTGATACACATATTCATAATATTGATGCCAAAAGATGCAAAGTTGATAATGATAGTGCAACATATTTGTGGCACTGCCGTTTAGGTCATATTGGTGTAAAACACATGAAGAAACTCCATACAGATGGACTTTTGGAATCACTTGATTATGAATCATTTGATACTTGCGAACCATGCCCATTGGGCAAGATGACTAAAACTCCGTTCTCTGGAACAATGGAGCGAGCTAATGACTTATTGGAAATAATACATACCGATGTATGCGGTCCGATGAGTGTTGAAGCATGCGGCAGGTATCGTTATTTTCTCACCTTCACTGATGATTTGAGTAGATATGGGTATATCTACTTAATGAAACACAAGTCTGAAACATTTGAAAAGTTCAAAGAATTTCAGAGTGAAGTGGAGAATCATCGTAACAAGAAAATAAAGTTTCTACGATCTGATCACGGAGGCGAATATTTGAGTTACGAGTTTGGCCTTTGTTTAAAACAAAGTGGAATTGTTTCACAACTCACGCCACCTGGAACACCACAGCGTAATGGTGTGTCCGAATGTCGTAACTGTACTTTATTAGATATGGTGCGATCTATGATGTCTCTTACCAATTTACCACTATCGTTTTGGGGTTATGCATTAGAGACAGCCGCATTCACATTAAATAGGGCACCATCTAAATCCGTTGAGACGACACCGTATGGACTGTGGTTTGGTATGAAACCTAAGCTGTCGTTTCTTAAAGTTTGGGGTTGCGACACTTATGTCAAAAGGCTTCTGCCTGATAAGCTCGAACCCAAATCGGAGAAGTGCGTCTTCATAGGATACCCTAAAGAAAACAATTGGGTACACCTTCTACCACAGATCCGAAGGCAAGATCTTTGTTGCTAAGAATGGATCCTTTCTAGAGAAGGAGTTTCTCTCGAAAGAAGTGAGTGGGAGGAAAGTAGAACTTGATGAGGTAGTTGTACCTTATCTCGAATTGGAAAGTAGCACATCAGAGAAAACTGTTCCCGTGATGCCTACACCAACTAGAGAGGAAGCTAATGATGATGATCATGAAACTTCAGATCAAGTTACTACAGAACTTCGTAGGTCGACTAGAACACATTCCGCACCAGAATGGTACGGTAATCCTGTCCTGGAAGTCATGTTATTAGACCACGGCGAACCTATGAACTATGAAGAAGTTATGATGAGTCCAGATTCCGATAGATGGCTTGAGGCCATGAAATCTGAGATCGGATCCATGTATGAGAACAAAGTGTGGACTTTGGTGGACTTGCCCGATGATCGGTAAGCCATTGAGAATAAATGGATCTTCAAGAGGAAGACGGACGCTGATATCACTGTCTATAAAGCTCGACTTGTCGCAAAAGGTTTTCAACAAGTTCAAGGAGTTGACTATGATGAGACTTTCTCACCCGTAGCGATGCTTAAGTCCGTCCAAATCATGTTAGCAATTGCCGCATTTTATGATTATGAAATCTGGCAAATGGACGTCAAAACTGCATTCCTTAATGGATTTCTTAAAGAAGAGTTGTATATGATGCAACCAGAAGGTTTTGTCGATCCTAAAGGTGCTAACAAAGTGTGCAAGCTCCAGCGATCCATATATGAACTGGTGCAAGCATCTCGGAGTTGGAATATACGCTTTGATGAGGTGATCAAAGCATATGGTTTTATACAGACTTTCGGTGAAGCCTGTATTTACAAGAAAGTGAGTGGGAGCTCTGTAGCATTTCTAATATTATATGTGGATGACATATTGTTGATTGGAAATGATATAGAATTTTTGGATAGCATAAAAGGATACTTGAATAAGAATTTTTCAATAAAAGACCTCGGTGAAGCTACTTATATATTGGGCATCAAGATCTATAGGGATAGATCGAGACGCTTAATAGGACTTTCACAAAGCACATACCTTGACAAGATTTTGAGAAAGTTCAAAATGGATCAGTCAAAGAAAGGGTTCTTGCTTGTGTTGCAAGGTGTGAAATTGAGTAAGACTCAAAACCCGACCACGGCAGAAGATAGAGAGAGAATGAAAATCATTCCCTATGCCTCAGCCATAGGTTCTATAAAGTATGCCATGCTATGTACCAGACCTATTATGTACCTTGCCATGAGTTTGGCAAGGGGGTACAATAGTGATCCAGGAGTAGATCACTGAACAGCGGTCAAAATTATCCTTAGTTACCTAAAAAGGACTAAGGAAATATTTCTCAGTTATGGAGGTGATAAAGAGTTCGTCGTAAAGGGTTATGTCGATGCAAGCTTTAACACTGATCTAGATGACTCTAAGTCTCAATCTGGATACGTATTGAAAGTGGGAGCAATTAGCTAGAGTAGCTCCATGCAGAGCATTGTAGACATAGAAATTTGCAAAATACATACAGATCTGAATGTGGTAGACCCGTTGACTAAATTTCTCTCACAAGCAAAACATGATCACACCTTAGTACTCTTTGGGTGTTAATCACATGACGATGTGAACTAGATTATTGACTCTAGTAAACTCTTTGGGTATTGGTCACATGGCGATGTGAACTATGGGTGTTAAATCACATGGTGATGTGAACTAGATTATTGACTCTAGTGCAAGTGGGAGACTGAAGGAAATATGCCCTAGAGGCAATAACAAAGTTGTTATTTTATAGTTCCTTATTCATGATAAAGGTTTATTATTCATGCTAGAATTGTATTGATCGGAAACCTAAATACATGTGTGAATACATAAACAAACACCGTGTCCCTAGTGAGCCTCTACTTGACTAGCTCGTTGATCAAAGATGGTTATGGTTTCCTAACCATGGACATGAGTTGTCATTTGATAACGGGATCACATCATTAGGAGAATGATGTTATGGACAAGACCCATCTGTTAGCTTAGCATAATGATCATTCAGTTTTATTGCTATTGCTTTCTTCATGTCAAATACATATTCCTTCGACTATGAGATTATGCAACTCCCGGATACCGGAGGAATGCCTTGTGTGCTATCAAACATCACAACATAACTGGGTGATTATAAATATGCTCTACAGGTATCTCCGAAGGTATTTATTGAGTTGGAATAGATCGAGATTAGGATTTCTCACTCCGAGTATAGGAGAGGTATCTCTGGGCCCTCTCGGTAATACACATCATAAGCTTGCAAGCAAACGACTAAGGAGTTAGTCACGAGGTGATGTATTACAGAACAAGTAAAGAGACTTGCCGGTAACGAGATTGAACTAGGTATGAAGATACCGACGATCGAATCTCGGGCAA
The DNA here is from genome assembly GCA_011799875.1 of Thinopyrum elongatum. Classification (NCBI taxonomy): domain Eukaryota; kingdom Viridiplantae; phylum Streptophyta; class Magnoliopsida; order Poales; family Poaceae; genus Thinopyrum; species Thinopyrum elongatum. Next base: position 52,622,619 of record CM022300.1, read on the forward strand.
GTAACATACCGATGGACAAAGGGAATTACGTATGTTGTCATAACGGTTCGATCGATAAAGATCTTCATAGAATATGTAGGAGCCAATATGGGCATCTAGGTTCCGCTATTGGTTATTGACCGGAGAGGTGTCTCGGCATAGTTCTCGAACCCATAGGGTCCGCACGCTTAACGTTCGATGATGATGTAGTATTATATGAGTTATGTGATTTGGTGACCAAATGTTGTTCGGAGTCCCGGATGAGATCACAGACATGACGAGGAGTCTCGAAATGGTCGAGAGGTAAAGATTGTTATATAGAACGATGGTAGTCGGACACCGGAAGTGTTTCGGGGGTCACCGGGTACTTATCGGGTCACCACAAGGGGTTCCGGGCACCCCCGACGAAAGATATGGGACTTATGGGCAAGAGGGGAAACGCACCAGCCACAAGGGGCTGGTGCGCCCCCCATATGGGCCGGCCTAGGAGGAGAAGGAAAGAGGGGAAGGGAAAGGAAAGAGTGGAATAGGATTCCCCCTTCCTTCCCTCTCCCCCCTCTCTTTCCTTCCCCCTCGGGTAAATATGGCTGGGGGGCGCTACTTGGGGAGGACCCCAAGTAGGATTCAGCCTACTTGGGGTGCCTCCTGGCAGCCTCCCCTCTCCCTCCCACCTATATATATGAGGAGGGGGCGCCCAGCACACACCAGACAATTGCCTAGCCGTGTGCGGCGCCCCCCTCCACTGTTTACACCCCCGGTCATATTTTTGTAGTGCTTAGGCGAAGCCCTGCGGAGATCACTTCACCATCACCGTCACCACGCCGTCTTGCTGACGGAACTCATCTACTACCTCGACGTCTTGCTGGATCAAGAAGGCGAGGGACGTCACCGAGCTGAACGTGTGCAGAACGCGGAGGTGCCGTACGTTCGGTACTTGATCGGTTGGAGCGCGAAGAAGTGCGACTACATCAACCACGTCATCAAACGCTTCCGCTTATGGTCTATGAGGGTACGTAGACACACTCTCCCCCTCGTTGCTATGCATCTCCATGGATAGATCATTGAGTGTGCGTAGATTGTTTTTGTTTTCCATGCAATGATTCCCAACTGAGAGGGGGTGGTTTTGCAATGGAGAAGAGGAGCGTGCAGCTGCGATTTAGGATTAGACAAGAGGGCCGGCGCGCTGTGACTGGATCAAAATCAAAATCAATTTACCCTTCAATTAAGAAAGCGACCCCACATTAACTAGTCTCCCTTGTATTCTGGGTCATATTTGACCATGATTTTCACAAATAAAATATATGGTATACGTTGCAAAAATAATATAGTTTGAAAGTACATTCAGATATGAACCAAACGATACAATTTTTGATGACATGCGTTCACATTTTGCTTGTCAAATACAGTACGTTGTCAAACTTTGACCCAAAATACGCAAAACAAAAAAATACTTCCAAGACCAGCACCACTCCTCTCCTCTTAAACCACCGCCGCTCCTCTCCTGTTCCAATCCAAAACCAGCGCCGCTACTCTCCTCTTCCATTTCAAAACCACCGACGCTCCTCTCCTGTTCCAATCCAAAACCAGCGCCGGTCCTCTCCTCTTCCATTTCAAAACCAGCGCCGCTCCTCTCCCGTTCTAATCCAAAACCAGCGCCGCTCCTCTCCTCTTCCATTCAAAAACCACCACCAGCGAGTGAAGGTGCTATGGAGAAGTAGATCGATGGAGGAGTACAACTGATACGTGTGGCTCGCAGGCGGCGACCCTGTGAAGCTAGCTAGGATGTTGGAGATACAGTCTTGGTTTGACAACCCGGAGCAATTAGCGGCGACGGCAAAAGTGATGGCCAAATATCTGGAAAAGAGCGAAAAGGAGGCGATACATCGGGAGGGAGTCGCGCGGGAGTACATAGAGCTGCTCCTGTGGGCCATGGAGCAAACAGATTCACCGGATCTGATCGTGAGGCTGCGGTGGTGGGAGTATCGATCCAAGATGGAGCATCCACCCGAGATTAAAGGATCGAGCATCTACATGGTGCCATTTGTGAGGGTGCCGTGGCAGAGCGAGCCGGTGGAGTCTTCGTCGACCGAACCCAACTGCAAGAGGAGAAAAACAGTTGGCGCGATGATGCTTCCCCTGTTGGGAATCGTTGCATGGAAAACAAAAAAAAATCTACGCACACGCAATGATCTATCCATGGAGATGCATAGCAATGAGGGGGAGAGTATGTCTACGTACCCTCGTAGACCATAAGTGGAAGCGTTTCACAACGCAGTTGATGTAGTCGAACTTTCTTCGCGCTCCAACCAATCTAGTACCGAATGCACGGCACCTCCGTGTTCTGCACATGTTCAGCTCGGTGACGTCCTCCGCCTTGTTGATCCAGCAAGATGGCAAGGTAGTAGATGAGTTCTGGCAGCACAATAGCATGGTGACGGTGATGGTGATGTGATGCTCACAGGGCTTTGCCTAAGCACTACGAAAATATGACCGAGGGAGTAAACGGTGGATGAGGGCGCCGCACACGGCTAAGACAATGTTGTGTCCTTGTGTGGCGCCCCCCTCCCCACATATATATAGGTGGGAGGGGGGAGGAGGCAGCCTAGGGCAGCCAGGGCGCGCCCCAAGGGGCTGGCCGCTGGCCCTAGGGCTCCTGCCCTCCTGCGCCCCCCTTTCCTTGTATGAAGAAGGGGGAAGGAAAGAGGGGGGGAGAGGGAAGGAAGGGGGAGTCCTACTCCACACTTTCCTTTCCCTCCCCTCCACTCTTTCCTTCTCCTCCTCATAGGGCCGGCCTCTATAGGGGCGCACCAGCCCCTTGTGGGCTGGTGTGTTCCCTCTATTGGCCCATAAGGCCCATATCTTTGCCGGGGGTGCCCGAAACTCCTTTTCGGTGACCCGATAAGACCTGGTACCCTTCGAAACACTTCTGGTGTCCGAATACCATCGTCCTATATATCAATCTTTACCTCTCGACCATTTCGAGACTCCTCGTCATGTCCGTCATCTCATCCAGGACTTCGAACAACATTCGGTCACCAAATCACATAACTCATATAACACTATATCGTCAACAAATGTTAAGCGTGCGGACCCTACGAGTTCGAGAATTATGTAGACATGACCAAGAGTCCTTTCCGGTCAATAACTAATAGCGGAACCTGGATGCTCATATTGGCTCCTACATATTCTACGAAGATCTTTATCCGTCGAACCGTTATGATAACATACGTAATTCCCTTTGTCCATCGGTATGTTACTTGCCCGAGATTCAATCGTCGGTATTTCTATACCTAGTTCAATCTTGTTACCGACAAGTCTCTTTACTCGTTCCATAATACATCATCTCATGACTAACTCCTTAGTCATTTGCTTGCAAGCTTATGATGTGTATTACCGAGAGGGCCCAGAGATACCTCTCCGATACTCGGAGTGACAAATCCTAATCTCGATCTATGCCAACTCAACAAACACCTTCGGAGATACCTGTAGAGCATCTTTATGATCACCCAGTTATGTTGTGATGTTTGATAGAACACAAGGTATTCCTCTGGTATCCGGGAGTTGCATAATCTCATAGTCGAAGGAATATGTATTTGACATGAAGAAAGCAATAGCAATAAAACTGAACAATCATTATGCTAAGCTAACGGATGGGTCTTGTCCATCACATCATTCTCCTAATGATGTGATCCCATTATCAAATGACAACACATGTCCATGGTCAGGAAACCTTAACCATCTTTGATCAACGAGCTAGTCTAGTAGAGGCATACTAGGGACACGGTATTTGTTTATGTATTCACACATGTATTTAAGTTTCCAATCAATACAATTCTAGCATGAATAATAAACCTTTATCATGAATAAGGAAATATAAAATAACAACTTTATTATTGCCTCTAGGGCATATTTCCTTCAGTCTCCCACTTGCACTAGAGTCAATAATCTAGTTCACATCACCATGTGATTTAACACCCATAGTTCACATCGCCATGTGACCAACACCCAAAGAGTTTACTAGAGTCAATAATCTAGTTCACATTGCCATGTGATTAACACCCAAAGAGTATTAAGGAGTGATCATGTTTTTCTTGTGAGAGAAGTTTAGTCAACGGGCCTGTCACATTCAGATCCGTATGTATTTTTGCAAATTTCTATGTCCACAAAGCTTTGTATGAAGCTACTCTAGCTAATTGCTCCCACTTTCAATATGTATCCAGATTGAGACTCAGAGTCATCCGAATCAGCGTCAAAACTTGCATTGATGTAACCCTTTATGATGAACTCTCTATTACCTCTATAATTGAGAAATACCTCCTTAGTCCTCTTAGGTAACTAAGGATAATTTTGACCGCTGTCCAGTGATCTACTCCTGGATCACTATTGTACCCCCTTGCCAAACTCATGGCAAGGTACACAACAGGTTTGGTACACAGCATGGCATACTTTATAGAACCTATGGCTGAGGCATAGGGAATGACTTTCATTCTCTCTCTATCTTCTGCCGTGGTCGGGTTTTGAGTCTTACTCAACTTCACACCTTGCAACACAAGCAAGAACCCTTTCTTTGACTGATCCATTTTGAACTTCTTCAAAATCTTGTCAAGGTATGTGCTTTGTGAAAGTCCTATTAAGCGTCTCGATCTATCCCTATAGATCTTGATGCCCAATATATAAGTAGCTTCACCGAGGTCTTTCATTGAAAAATTCTTATTCAAGTATCCTTTCTATGCTATTCAGAAATTCTATATCATTTCCAATCAATAATATGTCATCCACATATAATATAAGAAATGCTACAGAGCTCCCACTCACTTTCTTGTAAATACAGGCTTCACCATAAGTCTGTTTAAAACCATATGCTTTGATCACCTCATCAAAGCGTATATTCCAACTCTGAGATGCTTGCACTAGTCCATAGATGGATCGCTGGAGCTTGCACACTTTGTTAGCACCTTTAGGATCGACAAAAACTTCTGGTTGCATCATATACAACTCTTCTTTAATATACATTAAGGAATGCAGGTTTTGACATCCATTTGCCAGATTTCATAATTATAAAATGCGGCAATTGCTAACATGATTCGGATGGACTTAAGCATCGCTACGGGTGAGAAAGTCTCATTGTAGTCAACCCCTTGAACTTGTCGAAAACACTTTTGTGACAGGTCGAGCTTTGTAGATAGTGATATTACCATCAGCGTCCATCTTCCTCTTGAAAATCCATTTATTCTCAATGGCTTGCCGATCATTGGGAAAATCCACCAAAGTCCATACTTTGTTCACATACATGGATCCTATCTCAGATTTCATGGCCTCAAGCCATTTATCGAAATCTGGGCTCATCATAGCTTCTTCATAGTTCGTAGGTTCACCATGGTCTAATAACATGATTTCCATGATAGGATTACCGTACCACTCTGGTGCGGAACATGCTCTGTTTGACCTACGAAGTCCATTAGTAACTTGATCCGAAGTTTCATGATCATCATCATTAGCTTCCTCTCTAGTTGGTGTAGGCATCACGGGAACGGATTTCTCTTGATGTGCTACTCTCCAATTCGAGAGAAGGTACAATTACCTCATCAAGTTCTACTTTCCTCGCACTCACTTCTTTCGAGAGAAAACTCCTTCTCTAGAAAGGACCCATTCTTAGCAACAAAGATCTTGCCTTTGGATCTGTGGTAGAAGGTGTACCCAATAGTTTCTTTAGGGTATCCTATGAAGACGCACTTCTCCGATTTAGGTTCGAGCTTATCAGGCTGAAGCCTTTTGACGTAAGCATCACTTCCCCAAACTTTAAGAAATGACAGCTTAGGTTTCTTGTAAAACCATAGTTCATACGGTGTCGTCTCAACGGATTTAGAAGGTGCCCTATTTAACGTGAATGCGGCTGTCTCTAATGCATAACCCCAAAATGATAGTGGTAAATCGGTAAGAGACATCATAGATCGCACCTTATCTAATAAAGTACGGTTATGATGTTCGGACACACCATTACGCTGTGGTGTTCCGGGTGGCGTGAGTTGTGAAACTATTCCACATTGTTTTAAATGAAGGCCAAACTCGTAACTCAAATATTTGCCTCCAAGATCAGATTGTAGAAACTTTATTTTCTTGTTACGATGATTCTCCACTTCACTCTAAAATTCTTTGAACTTTTCAAATGTTTCAGACTTGTGTTTCATCAAGTAGATATACCCATACCTACTCAAATCATCTGTGAAGGTCAGAAAATAAGAATACCCGCCGTGTGTTTCAACACTCATTGGACCGCATACATCGGTATGTATTATTTCCAATAAGTCATTAGCTCGCTCCATTGTTCCAGAGAACGGAGTTTTAGTCATCTTGCCCATGAGGCATGGTTCGCAAGTATCAAATGATTCATAATCAAGTGATTCCAAAAGTCCATTCGCATGGAGTTTCTTCATGCGCTTTACACTAATATGACCTAAATGGCAGTGCCACAAGTATGTTGCACTATCATTATCAACTTTGCATCTTTTGGCATCAATATTATGAATATGTGTATCACTACGATCGAGATTCAATAAACCATTCACATTGGGTGTATGACCATAGAAGGTTTTATTCATGTAAATAGAACAACAATTATTCTCTGACTTAAATGAATAACCGTATTGCAATAAACATGATCCAATCATATTCATGCTCAACGCAAACACCAAATAACATTTATTTAGGTTCAACACTAATCCCGAATGTAGAGGGAGTGTGCGGTGGTGATCGTATCAACCTTGGAAACACTTCCAACACACATCGTCACCTCGCCCTTAACTAGTCTTTGTTCATTCTGCAACTCCTTTTTAGAGTTACTAATCTCAGCAACTGAACCAGTATCAAATACCCAAGGGCTACTACGAACACTAGTAAGGTACACATCAATAACATGTATATCAAATATACCTTAGTTTACTTTGTCGTCCTTCTTATCCGCCAAGCATTTGGGGCAGTTCCGCTTCTAGTGACCATTCCCTTTGCAGTAGAAGCACTCAGTTTCAGGCTTAGGTTCAGCTTTGGGCTTCTTCATGGGAGTGGCAACTTGCTTGCCATTCTTCTTGAAGTTCCCTTTCTTTCCTTGCCTTTTCTTGAAACTAGTGGTCTTGTTAACCATCAACACTTGATGCTCTTTCTTGATTTCTACCTTCGCCGATTTAAGCATCGCGAAGAGCTCGGGAATCGTTTTCGTCATCCCTTGCACATTATAGTTCATCACAAAGTTCTAGTAGCTTGGCGATAGTGACTAGAGAACTCTGTCAATCACTATCCTATCTGGAAGATTAACTCCCACTTGATTCAAGCGATTGTAGTACCCAGACATTCTGAGAACATGCTCACTGGCTGAGCTATTCTCCTTCATCTTGTAGGCAAAGTACAGAGGTCTCATACCTCTCGACACGGGCATGAGTCTGAAATAGCAATTTCAGCTCTTGGAACATCTCATATGCTCCGTGGCGTTCAAAACATTTTTGAAGTCCCGGTTCTAAGCCGTAAAGCATGGCGCACTAAACTATTAAGTAGTCATCATATCAAGCTTGCCAAACGGTCATAACGTCTGCATCTGCTCCTGCAATAGGTCTATCACCTAGAGGTGCATCAAGGACATAATTCTTCTATGCAGCAATGAGGATAATCCTCAGATCATGGACCCAGTCCGCATCATTGCTACTATCATCTTTCAACTTATTTTTCTCTAGGAACATATCAAAAATAGGGGAGCTATATTGCGAGCTATTGATCTACACCATAGATATGCAAAAACTATTAAGACTAAGTTCATGATAAATTTAAGTTCAATTAATCAAATTACTAATGAACTCCCACTTAAATTAACATCCCTCAAGTTATTTAAGTGATACATGATCCAAATCAACTAACCCATGTCCGATCATCACGTGAGATGGGGTAGTCATCAATGGTGAACATCTCTATGTTAATCATATCTACTATATGACTCATGTTCGACCTTTCGGTCTCCAGTGTTCCGAGACCATGTCTGTACATGCTAGGCTCGTCAAGTTTAACCCAAGTATTCTGCATGTGTAAAATTGTCTTACACCCGTTGTATGTGAACGTAGAGTCTATCACACCCGATCATCACGTGGTGTCTCGGAACGACGAACTGTAGCAACGGTGCATACTCAGGGAGACCACTTTTATCTTGAAATTAAGTGAAAGGATCATCTTATAATGCTACAGCCGTTCTAAGCAAAATAAGATGCATAAAGGATAAACATCACATGCAATCAAAATATGTGACATGATATGGCTATCATCATCTTGTGCTTTTGATCTCCATCTCCAAAGCATCGTTATGATCTCCATCATCACCGGCTCAACACCGTGATCTCCATCGTTGCTCCGTGGTCGTCTCGCCAACTATTGCTTCTACAACTATTGCTAACTCATAGCGATAAAGTAAAGCAATTACATGGCGTTTGCATTTCATACAATAAAGAGACAACCATAAGGCTCCTGCCGGTTGCCTGATATCTTACAAAACATGATCATCTCGTACAATAACGTATATCACATCATGTCTTGACCATATCACATCACAATATACCCTACAAAAACAAGTTAGACGTCCTCTACTTTGTTGTTGCAAGTTTTACGTGGATGCTACGGGTTTCTAGCAAGAACCATTCTTACCTACGGCAAAAAACACAACGGTGATTCATCAAGTTTGCTGTTTTAACCTTCTTTAAGGACCAGCCGTAGTCAAATTTGATTCAACTAAAGTAGGAGAAACAGACACCCGCCAGCCACCTTTATGCAAAACTAGTTGCATGTCAGTCGGTGGAACCGGTCTCATGTGCGTGGACATGTAAGGTTGGTTCGGGCCGCTTCATCCCACAATACCGCCGAATCAAAATAAGACGTTGGTGGTAAGCAGTATGACTATCACTGCCCACAACTCTTTGTGTTCTACTCATGCAAATCATCTACGCATAGACCTGGCTCATGATGCCACAATCGGGAATCGTTGCATGGAAAACAAAAAAAATTCTACGCACACGCAATGATCTATCCATGGAGATGCATAGCAACGAGGGGGAAAGTATGTCTATGTACCCTCGTAGACCGTAAGCGGAAGCGTTTCACAACGCGTTTGATGTAATCGAACTTTCTTCGCGCTCCAACTGGTCTAGTACCGAACGCACGGCACCTCCGCGTTCTGCACACGTTCAGCTCGGTGACGTCCTCCGCCTTTTTGATCCAGCAAAACGGCTGATATGTCTCCGTCGTATCTATAATTTTTTATTGTTTCATGCCAATATTATACAACTTTCACATATTTTTGGCAACATTTTATATGATTTATTGGACTAACCTATTGATTCAGTGCCCAGTGCCAGTTCCTGTTTGTTGCATGTTTTTTATTTAGCAGAAAATCCATATCAAACGAAGTCGAAATGTTATAAAAATTTACGGAGAATTATTTTGGAATATATGTGATTTTTGGGACTTGGAATCAATGCAAACGGGGGGCCACAGCCCCCACAAGACACCAGGGCGCGCCCCAGGGGCCAGGCGCGCCCTGGTGGGTTGTGCCATCCTCGGATGTCGGTTGGAGCTCTACTTCGGGCGCAAGGAAGCTTATATCCGGAAAAATGGTGTTAAAATCTCATCACAATCGGAGTTACGGATCTTCGGGAATATAAGAAACGGTTTTTGGCCAGATCTGGGGAACGCGAAACAGAAGAGAACAGAGAGGGTGATCCAATCTCGGAGGCGCTCCCGCCCCTCCGCCGCCATGGAGGCCATGGACCAGAGGGGGAACTCTCCTCCCATCTAGGGGGAGGCCAAGGAATAAGAAGGAGAAGGGGGGCTCTCTCCCCCTCTCTCCCGGTGACGCCGGAGTGCAGCCGGGGCTAGGATCGTGACGGCGATCTACATCAACAATCTTGCTACCGTCTACACCAACTTTCTCCCCCTCTATGCAGCGGTGTAACACCTCTTCTCCCCGCTGTAATCTCTACTTAAACATGGTGCTCAACTACATATATTATTTCCCAGTGATATTTGGCTATCCTATGATATTTGAGTAGACCCGTTTTGTCCTGTGGGTTAATCGTGATCTTGGTTGGTATGATTGCATATTTTATTTATGGTGCTATCTTATGGTGCCCTCCATGTCGCACAAACAGAGGGCCCCCCGCTGTAGGGTGTTGCAATATGTTCATGGTTTGCTTATTGTCGGTGTTGCGGGGGTGACAGCGGCCTAAACACGGATAGGTGGGTTATGGCGTATGGGAGTAAAGAGGACTTGATACTTAATGCTATGGTTGGGTTTCACGACCTTAATGGTCTTTAGTAGTTGCAGATGCTTGCTAGGGGTCCAATCATAAGTGCATATGATCCAAGTAGAGAAAGTATGTTAGCTCATGCCTCTCCCTCATATAAAATTACAAGAATGATTACCGGTACTTGTTATCGATTGCCTAGGGACAAATGACTTTCTTGTTGACAAAAGCTATCTACTTCTATTACCTTTCAATTTATTCGTAGTTTTATTCTCGCAAAGTACCTGTAGTTTTATTCTTGCAAAATAGTTTCATACTTGTTTTAGGTAAAGCAGACGTCAAGTGTGCATAGAGTTGTATCAGTGGTCGATAGAACTTGAGGGAATATTTGTTCCACCTTTAGCTCCTCGTTGGGTTCGACACTCTTATTTATCGAAGAAGGCTACAAACCCTCGATTCTCGTTATGTGAAAAATATTATGCACTACTTCGATAATCCTGAGAAAACCCCATTCAACTTGATAATGGGAGACACGTTGGATCAACGTGAATACTTTAGGGATTATCGCTTGACACAAAAAGGGAAATTATTATGGGATCAAATTGATATGTTGCATTGGTATGCTTGGAATTTATGTCAGAGATATGATTATACTTGTTGCTCTAGGATGAACGCTGAACACCTTCCCTTTACATGCAAATTTAATGATAATGAAACCTTGGCTTCTTATGCCAATGATATATATGATTATTATGATGTGGAACGAATAGAAGAATTTGTTGCTTTTAAGGGTGCTTATGAAATTGAATCTTTGTTTTTCAAGTATGAAGCTTTTGATGATGATGTTTATAGACCTGAAAATTTTGCCATCCTTAAATATTGCTATGAAAATTATAAATACAATTCCGATATTGATATATTTATTGAAAAAGTCTACGCTGTCCAAGAAGAGACTAATATTTTGCAGGAGTCTATGGAAGAAGAAATTGATGAAACTGTGAGCTCATTGGATGAAAAAGATGATAAGGAGAGCGAAGAACAAAAGGAGGAAGAGCATATTAGCTACCCGTGCCCACCTTCTACTGAGAGTAACTCTTCAACTCATACATTATTTAATTTCCCTTCATGCTTACCGAAGGATGAATGCTATGATAATTGCTATGATCCAGTTGATTTTTTTGAAATATCCCTTTTTGATGATGCTTGCTATGCTTGTGGCCAAGATGCCAATATAAATTATGCTTATGGAGATGAACTTGCTATAGTTCCTTATGTTAAGAATGAAATTGTTGCTATTGCACCCACACATGATAGTCCTATTATCTTTTTGAATTCTCCAAACTACACTATATCGGGGAAGTTTGCTCTTATTAAGGATTATATTGATGGGTTGCGTTTTGCTACTACACATGATGATTTTGATGAATATAATATGCATGTGCTTGCTGCTCCTACTTGCAATTATTATGAGAGAGGAACTATATCTCCACCTCTCTATGTTTCCAACACGATAAAATTGCAAGAAACTGCTTATGCTATGTATTGGCCTTTACTTGATATGCATGAATTGTTCTTGTATGACATGCTGATGCATAGGAAGAGAGTTAGACTTCGTCATTGCATGATATATGTTGCTTTGTGCTCACTACTAAATGCCAAATCATTGTTAATTAAAATTGCCTTTGATATACCTTGGGATCCGGGTGGATTCATTACTTGAGCACTTTATGCCTAGCTTAATGACTTTAAAGAAAGTGCTACCAGGGAGACAACCCGGAAGTTTTAGAGAGTCATTTATTTCTGTTGAGTGCTTTTATAAATTTTAAAAACAAAAAAATATAGAGGGGAACTTAAAACTTCACAAAAATAAAAGTGAAAGTGAGAGGGACGAGCATTGTGAAAGTGGGAGCTAGCCTTGAACTTTGTTCATGCCCATGGAAACTTTGTGAATCTTAATTACAAAAAAAATTCAACAAAATAATTATCCCCTTGTACAAATCCATTGTATTATAAAAATAATGTGCCAAGATTTGCCTTTAGGATGATTAGATTGCTTGTTGGTATGTGCGGTGCAAAAACAGAAACTTTGGCTGTAGTGTGCAATTTTACATTTTTTACTGGAACGTCGAAAGTTTCTGAAACTTTTTTCACAATATTTCTATACAATTTTTTTATTTTTTCCTATTTTTTTCAGAATTTTTGGAATATCATAAGTATGGTAGGTGTTCATATTGCTACAGACTGTCCTGTTTAAGACAGATTCTATTTTTGATGCATTGTTTTGCTTGTTTTGATGAAACTATCGATTTTTATCGGTGGTATAAGCCATGGAAAAGTTATAATATAGTAGATAAAAGGCAAAAATAAAATATTAATTGGTTTGCAATAGTACTTAGAGTAGTGATTTGCATTATTATACTAACGGATCTTACCGAGGTTTCTGTTGAGTTTTGTGTGGATGAAGTGATCAAAGATCGAGGAGGTCCCGATATGAGAAGGAGGAGGAGAGGCAAGAGCTCAAGCTTGGGGATGCCCAAGGCACCCCAATTAAAAATTCAAGGAGACTCAAGCGTCTAAGCTTGGGGATGCCCCGGAAGGCATCCCATCTTTCTTCAACAAGTATCGGTATGTTTTCATCTTCGTTTCATTCATGTGATATGTGTGAATCTTGGAGCGTCTTTTGTGTTTATTTTTCATTTTTATTTTATGCACCATGCTGGTATGAGATAGTCCTTGGTCGATTTATTGAATGCTCATTGCACTACACTTATATCTTTTGAGTGTGGCTTTATAGAATGCTTCATGTGCTTCACTTATATCATTTGAAGTTTGGATTGCCTGTTTCTCTTCACATAGAAAACCGTCATTTGTAGAATGCTCTTTTGCTTCACTTATACTTATTAGAGCATGGTCTTTTATAGAAAGAATTAAACTCTCTTGCTTCACTTATACCTATTTAGAGAGTCAACAGGAATTGGTCAATTGCATGGTTAATCATAAAATCCTACATAAAACTTATGGATCACTGAATATGATATGTTTGATTCCTTGCAATAGTTTTGCGATATAGAGATGGTAATATGTGGGAGGTACTAGTAAATGGTTGTGGTGTGTAAGAATATTGGTGTTAAGGTTTGTGATTCCCGAAGCATGCACGTATAGTCTCTCGTTATGCTATGAAGTTGGAGCATGATTTATTATTGATTGTCTTCCTTATGAGTGGCGGTCGGGGACGTGCGATGGTCTTTTCCTACCAATCTATCCCCCTAAGGGCATGCGTAGTAGCACTTTGCTTCGAGGTCTAATAAACTTTTGCAATAAGTATATGAGTTCTTTATGACTAATGTGAGTCCATGGATTATACGCACTCTTACCTTTTCGCAATCTGCTAGCCTCTACGGTACCATGCATTGCCCTTTCTCACCTCGAGATGTGGTGCAAACTTCGCAGGTGCATCCAAACCCCGTGATATGATACGCTTTATCACACATAAGCCTTATTATATCTTCCTCAAAACAGCCACCATACCTACCTATTATGGCCTTTCCATAGTCATTCCGAGATATATTGCCATGCAACTTCCATCGCTTCCGTTTTGATGACTTGAGCATTCATTGTCATATTGCTTTGCATGATCATATAGCTGACATAGCAGTTGTGGCTCAGCCACCGTTCATCATTTTTCATACATGTTACGCTAGATCATTGCACATCCTGGTACACTGCCAGAGGCATTCATATAAAGTCATACTTTGTTATAGGTATCGAGTTGTAATTTTTATTTCTTTTGAGTTATAAGTAAATAGAAGTGTGATGATCATCAGTATTCATTTTTAGAGCATTGCCCCAGTGAGGAAAGGGTGATGGAGACTATGATTCCCCCACAAGTCGGGATGAGACTTCGGACAATGAGAGAAAAGAAAAAAAGAAAAAGAAAAAAAGAAAAAAAAAGAAAAAAGAAAAGTAAAAAAACAAAGAGAGAAGGGGCATGCTAGTTCCACACTTGTGCTTCAAAGTAGCACCATGTTTTTCATATAGAGAGCCTCATATGTTGTCACTTTCATATACTAGTGGGAAAATTTTCATTATAGGATTAGATGAACACCCACTAAGTTTTCATGTTGAGCTTTCATACACTTATAGCTCTTAGTGCATTTGTTGCATGTCAATCCCTACTCCTCACGTTGATATCAATTGATGGGCATCTCCATAGCCCGTTGGTTAGCCGCGCCGATGTGAGACTTTCTTAGTTTTTTGTCTTCTCAATATTTACCCCTATCATCATACTCTATTCCACCTATAGTGCTATATCCATGGCTTGCGCTCATGTATTGCGTGAGGGTTGAAAAAGCTGAAGCACGTTAAAAAGTATGAACCAATTGCTCGGCTTGTCAACGGGGTTGTGCATGATAAATACTTTGTGTTAAGAAGACAGAGCATGACAAGACTATATGATTTTGTAGGGATAGCTTTCTTTAGCGTTGATATTTTGAAAGACACGATTGTTTGTTGGAATGCCTGAGTATTAATGTCATTATGTCAAATTATAGACTATTGCTTTGAATCATTTATGTCTTAATATTCATGACATGATTATACATGTGATCAAGATTATGTTAGGTAGCATTCCACATCAAAAATTATCTTTTTTATCATTTACCTACTTGAGGACGAGCAGGAATTAAGCTTGGGGATGCTGATACGTCTCCGTCGTATCTATAATTTTTTATTGTTTCATGCCAATATTATACAACTTTCACATATTTTTGGCAACATTTTATATGATTTATTGGACTAACCTATTGATTCAGTGCCCAGTGCCAGTTCCTGTTTGTTGCATGTTTTTTGTTTCACAGAAAATCCATATCAAACGAAGTCCAAACGCGATAAAAATTTACGGAGAATTATTTTGGAATATATGTGATTTTTGGGACTTGGAATCAATGCAAACGGGGGCCCACAACCCCCACAAGACACCAGGGCACGCCCCAGGGGCCAGGCACGCCCTGGTGGGTTGTGCCCTCCTAGGATGTCGGTTGGAGCTCTACTTCGGGCGCAAGGAAGCTTATATCCGAAAAAAATTGTGTTAAAATCTCAGCGCAATCGGAGTTATGGATCTCTGGGAATATAAGAAACGGTTTTTGGCCAGATCTGGGGAACACGAAACAGAAGAGAACAGATGTGGATTCGAACCACTGAAGGATTTCAAGGGCAATGCCCCTTGCTCTTCCCACTGAAATAAGAAAAAAAGAATTTGCACTCCAGCAGAGAGGGAGATCCAATCTCGGAGGGGCTCCTGCCCCTCCGCCACCATGGAGGCCATGGACCAGAGGGGGAACTCTCCTCCCATCTAGGGGGAGGCCAAGGAAGAAGAAGAAGGAGGGGGGCTCTCTCCTCCTCTCTCCTGGTGGCGCCGGAGTGCCGCTAGGGCTAGGATCGTGATGGTGATCTACATCAACAATCTTGCTACTGTCTACACCAACTTTCTCCCCCTCTATGCAGCGGTGTAACACCACTTCTCCCTGCTGTAATCTCTACTTAAACATGGTGCTCAACTCCATATATTATTTCCCAATGATATTTGGCTATCCTATGATGTTTGAGTAGACCCGTTTTGTCTTGTGGGTTAATCGTGATCTTGATTGGTATGATTGTATATTTTATTTATGGTGCTGTCCTACGTTGCCCTCTGTGTCACGCAAATGGAGGGGCCCCCGCTGTAGGGTGTTGCAATATGTTCATGGTTTGCTTATTGTCGGTGTTGCGGGGGTGACAGCAGCCTAAACGCGGATAACTGGGTTATGGCGTATGGGAGTAAAGAGGACTTGATACTTAATGCTATGGTTGGGTTTCACGTCCTTAATGATCTTTAGTAGTTGCGGATGCTTGCTAGGGGTCCAATCATAAGTGCATATGATCCAAGTAGAGAAAGTATGTTAGCTCATGCCTCTCCCTCATATAAAATTACAAGAATGATTACCGGTACTTGTTATCGATTGCCTAGGGACAAATGACTTTCTTGTTGACAAAAGCTATCTACTTCTATTACCTTTTAATTTATTCGTAGTTTTATTCTCGCAAAGTACTCGTAGTTTTATTCTTGCAAAATAGTTTCATACTTGTTTTAGGTAAAGCAAACGTCAAGTGTGCGTAGAGTTGTATCGGTGGTCGATAGAACTTGAGGGAATATTTGTTCTACCTTTAGATCCTCGTTGGGTTCGACACTCTTAGCATAATCTCATAGTCAAAGGAATATGTATTTGACATGAAGAAAGCAATAGCAATAAAACTGAACAATCATTATGCTAAGCTAACGGATGGGTCTTGTCCATCACATCATTCTCCTAATGATGTGATCCCGTTATCAAATGACAACACATGTCCATGGTTAGAAAACCTTAACCATCTTTGATCAACGAGCTAGTCTAGTAGAGGCATACTAGGGACACGGTATTTGTTTATGTATTCAGACATGTATTTAAGTTTCCAATCAATACAATTCTAGCATGAATAATAAACCTTTATCATGAATAAGGAAATATAAAATAACAACTTTATTATTGCCTCTAGGGAATATTTCCTTCATCCCCGCCATCCTCTCCCTCGTCGTTCACCTCGTCCCATGGGGCGGCTGTCTGCCGCCGAGGAATAGGAGGGGACTCCCCCCCACCCCCCAAATAGTTTGAGGAGGAGCTTAGGGTTGTCAGTATTTGCAGGTTGTGAATTGTGTTTTGTGTTTTAGATTTGAGAGTACTTTTAGATATGAATGTCTTTTGAATTTCAGATTTGCAGTATTGAGCATATGAAGTATTTTATGAATTCTAGAGATCTATTTTTAGCACTTTAAAAATGTAGTTTCATATAAAAGTGCAGACAATGTGATTCTCAGAGAAGAAACTACAAGTTTCAGTTTCAGATAAGAAATTGCAAGTTTCCGAGGCAGAGCATTTATATTAACACGCCCTTTTCAAACAGGGATAACATCATGTTGGAAGTTTTATTCATGGTCGAAAATGGAACTACCAGCCAGTTAATATCATGCTGATCAACATTCATGCATAGCACATCTTCATATGATGCACAGTAAAAAAGATATGCTATTTTCAAAATGCCCACACAATGTTGAGTGTGTTGGAGGTGGTGTGCGTAGATGACAATGGGCACCCACATGTCAGAGGCAGAGGCAAAAATTTGTGGATATTTTCATTGCATCAGGTGGAATCGAACCCGGGTGGAGCAACGGTTGGGGAGGGGAACTTAGCCACTGGGCTACTCCAGTACTTTCGCTCAAAATTATGCACAACATCTACCACTACTGTAGCACGTCTTCCCCGGCTCCGGTGCGTTCTCGTCCGGGGCCTGGACGTCATCCTCCGCCTTTGTGCGCTCGCCGCGGCGCCGTTGTCTGCCGTTGTGGACATGCTCAACAACCGAGAGGAATCTGGAGAGGACTGTACGTGGAGAGGCGGACAGTCGGGACCCACCAGGTCCATGGCCGTACGCAAGCAAGTGCCTCATTGAAAAAATACTTCCTCCTAATGCTATACTGATGTTGGGGGCCACGGGTTTGTCAACGTAGTTACTAAAGGAGATAAATTTACAACGAAGCTAGTCATCGAGGAGCTGGCATGTATCATTTATTATCAGTGGGCCAACAAGTATCAGCTAGGTTGTGGGCTGCCCAGTTTAGACTTTCTTTTTTAACATGTGCAGCCCACGACATGCCGGTTTGTATTTTTTTGAGGGCCGTCATGTATCGACCGGCCTATGGCCCTCCCATCCTAGGTTTTATTTTTTCTTAAACATCCGCAGCCCAACTTAGGAACGCCAGGTCCAACTTATGTTTCCCTTCTAACTATATTATATATATTTATATTATTTTATATGTTATTATATATTATTGTTATTATCATCATATATTTAACAGATACTTACATATATAAGAAAAAAATATCCCATGTATTATGAACTTATAAAAATAAATGTTTAACAATAAAATCCTAGGTTTTTTTACTTAAGGTCAACGAAAATACAGGTGATTGTGTACAAAAGCTTGGTCAGATTTAAGGACCAATGTAAATAAAGCACTTATTATTTAAATATATTTATAACAAAATGCTCAGTCCCTGTTTATTTTTGGATAATATTGATGCGCCCAACCCAACATTATAATTAGAACCAGCCCAGCAAAATCGTGTATTTCATGTAAATGGGTTATGATTTTTTAGGAAAAATAAATGGGCCGCATGGACGCTACATTATTTGTTCACCCAGGCCAGCAAATTCGTGTATTTCTAGAAAGTGCAAATGGGTTGTAGTTTTTTTAGAAAAAAATAAATGGGCCGCATGGACGCTATATTATTTGTTCACCCAGGCCAGCGAATTCGTGTATTTCTAGAAAGTGCAAATGGGCTGTAATTTTTTTAGAAAAAATAAATAAATTGGCCGCATGGACGCTACATTATTTGTTCACCCAGCGCAGCGAATGGACTGTAAATTCTAAAAAAATGGGTTGAATATGTGTGACATTTTTGGAGGCTGGAATGTGGGCCAATAGGTCGAAGCCAACGCAAGACGTTGTCAACTTAGTCAAAAAATGATTCTGACATCGATAGCCGTTGGATTTACATCCAACGGCCGGTATTCATCTTCAATCTCTCGTCTTCTTGTTCCAGCACCGCCGGGACCACCTACTCCCGCCTCCGGCTGCTAGCAGCTCTGCTTAGCACGCTTCGCTGCGAAGCGCTACCCCACCGCCGGCCAAGCCATCCCTCCACCCCTCCTGTTATTCTCCGCCAACTGCAGAACCACGCCGCACCAGAACCAGTTAACCCTCGTACACCTCTCCGTCTGCGACTCCACTGCCGCGTCTTCCCATCACCGGCTCGTTGCCGTCGTCCACCGCCTTGGTGCGCTTGGCGCGGCGTGGTCAACGTGGTCAACAAACAAGAGTCATCGGAAGAGGACTGTACGTGGAGAGGCTGACAGTGGGGACGCACCAGGTCCATGGACACACGCATGCAACCGCCTCCTTATTACGCGAAAATAAAATTATTCCTCCCCCTGAAAGCTAGGACCCACCACGTATATCTTCGCAAGGAAGGAAGTGCCTCCTTATGCCTGCCCTTGACAGCTGGGACCCACCAACAAAATCTTTGCACGCAAAGAAGTGTTTCCTTATTACGGGCAAAAAATATATGATTCCGCCCCTGACCGCTGGGACCCGCCAGCTATATATTCGCACGCAAGGAAGTGCCTCCTTGTCCTCCCTGACAGTTGGGACCCACTCGGTCGAAGCATACGTAGCGTTGTCTGTGTACATACCGGTCGGTCGGTCTGTCTGCCACGATGAACCATGGCCGAGTAAGGAGCGGTAGCAGTTCAGGCAGTCCAGTCAAAACCGTGTACACGTACGTACAGCTAGATGCCAAAAATACGGCCACATACGTACATACGGGCGGGGTCTCGAACGCGTACTCGCGCATACGTACAGCCAGGGCTCGTGTACATGGAGAGGCAACAGACGGCAGCAACGACGTCCTGTTCATCGGAAGCCAACCGGCTGGGTCGGAATGGAGAAACCGTGTCGTGTTCATCGGGAGGCAACGGAATGCGTCGTGTTCATCGGGAGGCAATGGAATACGTCGTGTTCATCGGGAGCCAACTGGCTTGGACGGAACAACCGAAATGACGTCTGGCGTACCACAGAACGGAGGAAACGGACCTTCTGTTCGACCACGTACGGTCGAAACGGGGTCCTGTTCATCGGGAAGGGTCTGGCGTACCGCAAAACGGAGGAAATGGACTACTGTTCGAGTGCCTACGGTCGAAACGGGGTCCTGTTGATCAGGAGGGGTGTGGCGTACCGCAAAACGGAGGAAATGGACTTCTGTTGGAGCGCCTATGGTCAAAACGAGGTCCTGTTCATCCACCGTCTACTGCCTCGCTCCAGCCTCCACGGGCTACTGTTCATCCACCGTCGACCTCCTCCAGCCTCCACCAGCTACTGTTCATCCAGCCTCCACCTGCTACTGTTCATAGAGCCTCCATGGGGTCCTGTTCATCCACCCCAATCGGCTGGGGTGCGGCGGCCTCCTCGGGGTCCTGTTCATCCAGCGGCAATGGCCTACTACCATGGGGTCCTGTTCATCTAACCCCCACCGGGAACTGTTTAATCACAGCCAACCAACCAGCTTGACTCACCACGTCTCGACTCGTTCTACGTACCGCTCGCACGGTAGCAATGGTCACTGTTCATCGAGAGGCAACCCAACACCGGCTGGCTACGTCTCGCACGGGGGCTCGATCGGCTTCAGTAAGCAGCAGCAGTGATCGATCGCTCGATTCAGTTAGCAGTAGCAGCGAAGGAATCGCTCGGGTTCAGTCAGCAGCGAATGAATCGCTCGGGTTCAGTTAACAGCCAAGGGATCGATCACTCGGGTTCAGTAACGTGCGATTGCTCGGGTTCAGTTAGCCAACACCTCGCACACACACGCATACACGAGAGAAACACGCAAACCACAGTGCATCGCTCGGCCCCGACCACCCACCGTAACCTGGAACTCCTCGATATTTTCCTCGCCCTCGCTTCTACCATGATTTTTTCCGTCATGGACAGCCCAAAGAATGCCATGCAGCAGCATCTCCGGCCCGCCCCGGACAAAAAGCCCATTTTCTGTCATGATTTTTTGTCATAGAAGTAGGAGCCCACCACATCTATGATGATACGTGCTTTTGTCACAATTATCGTCATAGAAGTGTCATAAGCATGACAGAAAAAAAATTCCCCAAAATGTCATGGATGTGTCTTTTTTTGTAGTGTGACGATGGAGATCATGACGATGCTTTGGAGATGGAGATCAAAAGCACAAGATGATGATGGCCATATCATGTCACATATTTTGATTGCATGTGATGTTTATCCTTTATGCATCTTATTTTGCTTAGAATGACGGTAGCATTACAAGATGATCCCTTCACTTAATTTCAAGATAAAAGTGTTCTCCCTGAGTATGCACCGTTGCTAAAGCTCGTCGTTTCAAAGCACCTCGTGATGATCGGGTGTGATAGACTCTACGTTCACATACAACAGGTGTAAGACAGTTTTACACAAATAGAATACTTGGGTTAAACTTGACGAGCCTAGCATGTACAGACATGGTCTCAGAACACTGGAGACCGAAAGGTCGAACGTGAGTCATATAGTAGATATGATCAACATAGAGATGTTCACCATTGATGACTACCCCATCTCACGTGATGATCGGACATGGGTTAGTTGATTTGGATCATGTATCACTTAGATAACTTGAGGGATGTTAATTTAAGTGGGAGTTCATTAGTAATTTGATTAATTAAACTTAATTTATCATGAACTTAGTCTTAATAGTTTTTGCATATCTATGTTGTAGATCAATGGCCCGTGCTACCGTTCCCCTGAATTTTAATGCATTCCTAGAGAAAGCTAAGTTTAAAGATGATGGTAGCAACTACATGGACTAGGTCTGTAACTTGAGGATTATCCTCATTGTTGCACGGAAGAATTATGTCCTTGATGCACCGCTAGGTGACAGACCTACTGCAGGAGCTACTGCAGATGTTATGAACGTCTGGACAGACTCGATCTGATGACTACTCAATAGTTCAGTGTGCCATGCTTTACGCTTAGAACCGGGACTTCAAAGACGTTTTGAACGTCACGGAGCATATGAGATGTTCCAAGAGCTGAAGTTGATATTTCAAGCTAATGCCCGGGTTGAGAGATATGAAGTCTCCAACAAGTTCTATAGCTGCAAGATGGAGGAGAACAGTTCTGTCAGTGAACACATACTCAAAATGTATGGGTATCATAACCACCTGACTCAGCTGGGAATTTATCTTCCAGTTGAGAGTGTTATTGACAGAGTTCTTCAGTCACTGCCACCAAGCTACAAAGGCTTCGTGATGAACTATAATATGCAAGGGATGACGAAAACGATTCCCAAGCTCTTCGCAATGCTTAAGGCCGCGGAGGTAGAAATCAAGAAGGAGCATCAAGTGTTGATGGTTAACAAGACCACTAGTTTCAAGAAAAAGGGCAAGGGAAAGAAAGGGAACTTCAAGAAGAACGGCAAGCAAGTTGCCACTCCTGTGAAGAAGCCCAAAGCTGGACCCAAGCCTGAAACTGAGTGCTTCTACTGCAAAGGAAATGGTCACTGGAAGCGGAACTGCCCCAAATACTTGGCGGATAAGAAGGATGGCAAAGTGAACAAAGGTATATTTGATATACACGTTATTGATGTGTTCCTTACTAATGCTCGTAGTAGCGCCTAGGTATTTGATACTGGTTGAGTTGCTCATATTTGTAACTCGAAACAGGAGCTACAGAATAAACGAAGATTGGCTAAGGACGAGGTGATGATGCGCGTCGGGAATGGTTCCAAGGTCGATGTGATCGCCGTCGGCACGCTACCTCTACATCTACCTTCAGGATTAGTTTTAGACCTCAATAATTGTTATTTGGTGCCAGCGTTGAGCATGAACATTATATCTGGATCTTGTTTATTGCGAGACGGTTATTCATTTAAGTCAGAGAATAATGGTTGTTCTATTTATATGGGTAATATCTTTTATGGTCATGCACCTTTGATGAATGGTCTATTCTTGTTGAATCTCGATCGTAGTGATACACATATTCATAATATTGATGCCAAAAGATGCAAAGTTGATAATGATAGTGCAGCATACTTGTGGCACTGCCGTTTAGGTCATATTGGTGTAAAGCGCATGAAGAAACTCCATGCGGATGGACTTTTGGAATCACTTGATTATGAATCATTTGATACTTGCGAACCATGCCTCATGGGCAAGATGACTAAAACTCTGTTCTCCGGAACAATGAGCAAGCTAATGACTTATTGGAAATATTACATACCGATGTATGCGGTCCGATGAGTGTTGAGGCACACGTGGCGGGTATCATTATTTTCTGACCTTCGCAGATAATTTGAGTAGGTATGGGTATATCTACTTGATGAAACACAAGTCTGAAACATTTGAAAAGTTCAAAGAATTTCAGAGTGAAGTGGAGAATCATCGTAACAAGAAAATAAAGTTTCTACTATCTGATCGCGGAGGTGAATATTGGAGTTACAAGTTTGGCCTTCATTTAAAACAATGTGGAATAGTTTCACAACTCACGCCACCTGGAACACCACTGCGTAATGGTGTGTCCGAACGTCGTAACCGTACTTTATTAGATATGGTGCGTTCTATGATGTCTCTTACCGATTTACCACTATCATTTTGGGGTTATGCATTAGAGACAGCCGCATTCACATTAAATAGGGCACCGTCTAAATCCGTTGAGACGATACCGTATGAACTATGGTTTGGCAAGAAACCTGAGCTGTCGTTTCTTAAAGTTTGGGGATGCGACACTTATGTCAAAAGGCTTCAGCCTGATAAGCTCGAACCCAAATCGGAGAAGTGCGTCTTCATAGGATACCCTAAATAAACTATTGGGTACACCTTCTATCACAGATCCGAAGGCAAGATCTTTGTTGCTAAGAATGGGTCATTTCTAGAGAAGGAGTTTCTCTTGAAAGAAGTGAGTTGGAGGAAAGTAGAACTTGATGAGGTAATTGTACCTTCTCTCGAATTGGAAAGTAGCACACTAGGGAAAACCGTTTCCGTGATGCCTACACAAACTAGAGAGGAAGCTAATGATGATGATCATGAAACTTCAGATCAAGTTACTACTGAACTTCGTAGATCAACCAGAACACGTACCGCACCAGAGTGGTACAGTGATCCTATCCTGGAAGTCATGTTATTAGACCACAGCAAACCTACGAACTATGAAGAAGCTATGATGAGCCCAGATTCTGATAAATGGCTTGAGGCCATGAAATCTGAGATAGGATCCATGTATGAGAACAAAGTGTGGACTTTGGCGGACTTGCCCGATGATCGGCAAGCCATTGAGAATAAATGGACCTTCAAGAAGAAGACGGACGCTGATGGTAATGTCACTGTCTACAAAGCCCGACTTGTCGCAAAAGGTTTTCGACAAGTTCAAGGGGTTGACTACGATGAGACTTTCTCACCCGTAGCGATGCTTAAGTTTGTCCAAATCATGCTAGCAATTGCCTCATTTTATGATTATGAAATCTGGCAAATGGACGTCAAAACTGCATTCCTTAAGGGATTTCTTAAAGAAGAGTTGTATATGATGCAACCAGAAGGTTTTGTCGATCCTAAAGGTGCTAACAAAGTGTGCAAGCTCCAGCGATCCATCTATGGATTGGTGCAAGCATCTCGGAGTTGGAATATACGCTTTGATGAGGTGATCAAAGCATATGGTTTTATACAGACTTACGGTGAAGCTTGTATTTATAAGAAAGTGAGTGGGAGCTCTGTAGCATTTCTGATATTATATGTGGATGACATATTGTTGATTGGTAATGATATAGAATTTATGGATAGCATAAAAGGATACTTGAATAAGAATTTTTCAATGAAAGACCTCGGTGAAGCTGCTTATATATTGGGCATCAAGATCTATAGGGATAGATCAAGACGCTTAATTGGACTTTCACAAAGCACATACCTTGACAAAGTTCTGAAGAAGTTCAAAATGGACCAGTCAAAGAAAGGGTTCTTGCCTGTGTTGCAAGGTGTGAAATTGAGTCAGACTCAAAGTCTGACCACGACAGAAGATAGAGAGAAAATGAAAGTCATTCCCTATGCCTCAGCCATAGGTTCTATTATGTATGCCATGTTGTGTACCAGACCTGATGTGTGCCTTGCCATAAGTTTGGTAGGGAGGTACCAAAGTAATACAGGAGTGGATCACTGGACAGCAGTCAAGAACATCATGAAGTACCTGGAAAGAACCAAGGATATGTTTCTCGTTTATGGAGGTGATGAAGAGCTCGTCATAAAAGGTTACTTCGATGCTAGCTTCGACACTGATCCAGATGACTCTAAGTCATAAACCGGATACGTATTTATATTGAATAGTGGAGCTGTCAGTTGGTGCAGTTCCAAGCAAAGCGTTGTGGCGGGATCTACGTGTGAAGCGGAGTACATAGCTGCTTCGGAAGCAGCGCATGAAGGAGTCTGGATGAAGGAGTTCATATCTGATCTGGGTGTAATACCCAGTGCATCGGGTCCTGAAAATCTTTTGTGACAACACTGGAGCAATTGCCTTGGCGAAGGAATCCAGGTTTCATAAGAGAACCAAACACATCAAGAGACGCTTCAACTCCATTCGTGAAAAGGTCAAGGATGGAGACATAGAAATTTGCAAAATACATACGGATCTGAAGGTAGCAGACCCGTTGACTAAACCACTTCCACGGGCAAAACATGATCAACACCAAAACTCCATGGGTGTTAGATTCATTACTATGTAATCTAGATTATTGACTCTAGTGCAAGCGGGAGACTGATGGAAATATGCCCTAGAGTCTATAATAAAGTTGTTATTATTATATTTCCTTATTCATGATAAAGGTTTATTATTCATGCTAGAATTGTATTGACCGGAAACTTAAATACATGTGTGGATACATAAACAAATACCGTGTCCCTAGTGAGCCTCTACAAGACTAGCTCGTTGATCAAAAGATGGTTAAGGTTTCCTAACCATAGACATGAGTTGTCATTTGATAACGGGATCACATCATTAGGAGAATGATGTGATGGACAAGACCCATCCATTAGCTTAGCATATGATCGTTCAGTTTATTGCTACTACTTTCTTAATGTCAAATACACGTTCCTTAGACCATGAGATCATGCCACTCCCGGATACCGGAGGAATGCCTTGTGTGCTATCAAACGTCACAGCATAACTGGGTGATCATAAAGATGCTCTACAGGTATCTCCGAAAGTGTCTTTTGAGTTGGCGTGAATCGAGATTGGGATTTGTCACTCCGTGTATCGGAGAGGTATCTCTATGCCCTCTCGGTAATACACATCATAAGAAGCTTACAAGCAAAGTAACTAAGGAGTTAGTTACGAGATGATGTATTACGAAACAATTAAAGAGACTCGCCGGTAACGAGATTGAACTAGGTATGAAGATACCGACGATCGAATCTCGGGCAAGTAACATACCGATAGACAAAGGGAATTACGTATGTTGTCATAAGGTTCGACCAATAAAGATCTTCGTAGAATATGTAGGAACCAATATGGGCATCCAGGTCCCGCTATTGGTTATTGACCGAAGAGTCGTCTCGGTCATGTCTACATCATTCTCGAACCCGTAGGGTCCGCATGCTTAACGTTCGTTGACGATATAGTATTATATGAATTATGTGAGTTGATGACCGAATGTTGTTCAGAGTCCCGGATGAGATCACGGACATGACGAGGACCTCCGGAATGGTTCGGAGGTAAAGATTGATATATAGGACGATGCTATTTGGTCACCGGAAAGGTTTCGAAATGTATCGGGTAGTCATCGGATCACCAGAAGAGGTTCCGAGAGGCCCCGGGAGGTTATTTGGCCATATGGAAGGAAAGGGGGGAGGGCTAGCCCCTCCTGCCTTCCCTCCACCTAAGAGAAAGGAAAGGGGGGGAGGCGCCACCCCCTCCTGCCTTCCCCCCGTGCGCCCAAGAAGGAAGGGGGGCGCGGCCAGGGCAGGCGCCCAAGGTGGCCGCCGGTGTTGGGGAACGTTGCATGGGAAACAAAAATTTTCCTACGCTCACTAAGATCCAATCTAGGAGATGACCATCTACGAGAGGAGAGATTGGATCTACCTACCCTTGAAGATCGCTAAGCGGAAGCGTTAAGAAACGCGGTTGATGTAGTCGAACGTCTTCGCGATCCAATCACGATCCGTCCCGCGAACTCCTGATCTAGTGCCGAATGGACGGCACCTCCGCGTTCAACACACGTACGTCTTGATGCCGCCTTCACCTCCTCGATCCAGCGAGCGATGGTGAAGTAGTTGACGAGGACATGTATTGGGGGTAGGGTAACAGGCCTGATCTAAAGACCCTATCCTAGGACACCACACACACCTTATACTAGGCCCCAGGGCCAGATCAGCAGTCAGATGTTCTGCAGAGTGACTTTCACACGAAAGGCAACAACCACTCAGAGCATAGCACTCCACTCGACAAACTCATTCCACTCGGAGCACCTGATCTCACTCGGATATGCGAAGACCAAACAGTCAACGAGGCAGTCGGAGCATCATTCTCATAGTGGAGGTTTCGTAGTGGGCTGACATTATGGCATTTATGCCCTTCTTTGTAACATAGGAGGTGAGGGGGTGGCGCACTCTATATAAGCCACCCCCACCACTAGACTGGGGGGCTTTTCTTCGATCTCTCTCTCTCGCCATCAGTCTCAGGACAACGGAGATCCGTTCTCCTCTTCTTCTCTCTCTCACACACATTGTAATCTCCGGATACATACTCAGATAAAACAAAGCCTCTCCGGAGCACGAGACGTAGGGTTGTTATCTCCACCGTGAGAGGCCCGAACTCGCTAAAATCACTGTGTCACCCATATGCATCTCGGTAGATCATGCTCCTTTACCTACCCCCTTCGTATTGTCGGAATCGTTCCCACGACAGTTGGCGCCCACCGTGGGGCATGGCGTCTATCGAGTAATGATGCAAATGATTTTCTTTCTTCGATCTTCGTCCGCCGATCAACAATCATCAATGGAGAATTCGATCCAAGGCGTTCCGGACACCACTCCGTTCACAGGAGAGACATCACATGATACTCTTCGTACAGAGGGATCAGGAAGTTCCATTCCATCCTATCTATTTCTTTACATTCGATCTTTAATCTAACAATGGTTGTTGTTCTTCTGTATGTACACACACTCACGCGAGTGCCGATCAATTGGAAGAAAAAGAAGATACAAGCGAGGAGGACGGCCGCGTCATCTTCTTCGCATCAACCAGAGAGCGCGAGCAACAGCGGCAGCGCTGCTGCGTCACCGCACACCAATCGGACGAGCGCCATGGAGACAAGACTCAGCGGCGACCACCAGAACAAATTCTTCCCTCGGCCGATGGCGCAGCTCCGCGCGCGATGGAGCAACGTAGCCGATGGCACGGTGCTTCACCCTCCAGCGGGTGAGCTGGCTGCTCGGCGTCGGCTTCCGCGACAGAGGCGCTGAAGAACCTCTGGGCGTGAACCTACTCACAACCATGAAGCACCGTCAGGTCCGCCCACGTGTTGCTTCGTACCGGAGCGCGCCCTCGGCGATCGCAACGTCGGCGAGGTGCACATCCTGCTCTCCGAGATGCTCTGCCGCTCCGGCGCACACGACGGCCTCGTCCTCATCGAGTTCGTCGCCTCAAGATCGAGTCCGGGAAACCGCACGGCGCTGCAATAAACTGCATGCAGTGAACAGCCGTGGGAAGAGGAAACTCCCATTGCATTAATTCTTTTCTTAATTAGCGCTAATTAACGCCTCTTGCATGCAGGTTCCGCGTACAGACTCTGGACGTGGGCAACTCCTTCCATGCGTTGGCTAGTCAAGCAGTTACACCTAATTACTAGGCATTTATTGCTAATTTTAATCCGTTGTGGAGCAGGAAGGCGTCTCTCTACGCGGCCTCGGTCTGCAGGTCAACGCCCGCTAGATCCTGTCCGCCTACAAGCCGGATAGGGCCGCTCGCCTCCATCGAAGGGAGCGGCGCTTGTGCGCTCGTGAGCACGTTCACACCGAACCTCACCAGCGCCTCCGAGCCCGGCACTCCACGTCGGCCTGCCTAGCCAGCTCCACGACGACCGGATCGCAGCCCAGCTGCGGTTCACTTAGACAGGGCTCACTCGGCCGTGAAGTCGCTGGGTTCACTCGGCCGGTCCTCGACAGCAACGACCATGACCACTGCCTTCAACTCGTCTGCGGCTCGACTCCATGCGGCGAGCACACTGGTGGATTCGTCTTCCTTCAGTGCACGCGGTGACAGGTCAGGGCGACCCTCGACTGCGACATCTGCTTCCTTTCGCTCAACGCGCCATCGACCTTCCTGTGAAGATTCACTCGATCGCCACGTGCATCGCCACTTCACGGGATGCGTCTACTTCACTCGGACGCCCCGAGCGTCGTCACTCCGCGGGACGCGTCTACTTCACCCGGACGCCCCTCGCCTCGCCACTTCGTGGGACGCGTCTACTTCACTTGGACACCCCGTGCGTCGCCACTCCGCAGGACGCGTGTACTTCACTTGGACACCCCGTGCGTCGCCACTCCGCGGGACGCGTGTCCTTCACTCGGACGCCCCGCGCATCGTCACTCCACGGGACACGTCTCCTTCACTTGGACGCCCCGCACGTCTACTTCACTCGGACGCCCCGTGCGTCGCCACTCCACGGGACGCGTCTACTTCACTTGGACACCCCGTGCGTCGCCACTCCGCGGGACGCGTGTCCTTCACTCGAACGCCCCGCGCATCGTCACTCCGCGGGACGCGTCTCCTTCACTCGGACGCCCCGCACGTCTACTTCACTCGGACGCCCCGTGCGTCGCCACTCTGCTGGATGCGTCTTCATCACTCGCCCGCCCCGCGCGGCGCCGCCCTGTTGGGCACGTCTTCATCAACTTGCCCCCTCAGCCGCACAGCGCACCGTCAAGCTGTTGGGTACATCTTCGACAACATGCTCGACTCGGCCACCCTACGCGCCGCAAAGCGGTCGGGCGCGTCTTCATCAACTTGCCCATTCGGCCGCACAGCGCACCGTCAAGCGGTTGGGTACATCTTCGACAACATGCTCGACTCGGCCACCCTGTGCGCCGCCAAGCGGTCGGGCGCGTCTTCATCAACTTGCGCATTCGGCCGCACGGCGCACCGTCAAGCGGTTGGGTACATCTTCGACAACATGCTCGATGCGGCCGCCCCGCGCGTCGCCTCTCGGTTGGTCACCTCATCACCACTCGGCCGCTCCGCGCGTCGCCACTTGGTTGGTCACCTCATCACCACTCGGCCGCTCCGCGCGTCGCCTCTTGGTTGGTCACCTCATCACCACTCGGCCGCCCCGCGCGTCGCCACTCGGTTGGTCACCTCATCACCACTCGGCCGCTCCGCGCGTCGCCTCTCGGTTGGTCACCTCATCACCACTCGGCCGCTCCGAGCGTCGCCTCTTGGTTGGTCACCTCATCACCACTCGGCCGCCCCGCGCGTCGCCTCTCCGGTTTGGTGCACCTCATCACACTCGGCCGCCACGCGCGTCGCCTCTCGTTGGTCACCTCATCACCACTCGGCCGCCCCGCCGTCGCCACTTGGTTGGTCACCTCATCACCACTCGGCCGCCCCGCGCGTCGCCACGTGTTTGGTCACCTCATCACCACTCGGCCGCCCGCGCGTCGCCTCTTGGTGGTCACCATCACCACTCGGCCGCCCCGCGTCGCCTCTCGGTTGTCACCTCATCACCACTCGGCCGCCCCGCGCGTCGCCACTCGGTTGGTCACCTCATGACCACTCGGCCGGTTCGCGCGTCGCCTCTCGGTTGGTCACCTCATCACCACTCGGCCGCCCCGCGCGTCGCCACTTGGTTGGTCACCTCATCACCACTCGGCCGCCCCGCGCGTCGCC
Source organism: Thinopyrum elongatum (assembly GCA_011799875.1). NCBI lineage: Eukaryota > Viridiplantae > Streptophyta > Magnoliopsida > Poales > Poaceae > Thinopyrum > Thinopyrum elongatum. The sequence continues at coordinate 52,653,426 of CM022300.1, forward strand.
ACTTGGTTGGTCACCTCATCACCACTCGGACGCCCCGCGCATCGCCACTCGGTGAGACACATCTACTTCAATCGGTCGCCCCGCGCATTGCCATCGGTTGGACACATCTTCACAACTCGGCCACTCGCGCGCCTTCAGACAGCTAAGTCATTCTACATGCGCTACATTCTGTTATTTCCGCGTTCCTGAGTATCCTGTAATTCGTACATCACGTTCACTCGGAGGCCACGCCACCGAGTGTACCTCTACGCTCGGCTGCTTATTTTCACATACTTGCTTAGTACTGGTTATGTGACTCCCGAGTCCAACTTCCATTTTTTCGCATACATCATTCACAAACACCATGTGTTCTTCATTTCGAGTTTGCATCGGTCCTCCGGGGCTGCAACTCAGTCGAAACACTACACTTCCGTTTTATTTGAGCCAGTACTCCAACGAGTTCAGTCGGATCCTTCACTTCGACAAGTTCGAATGGATCCTTTGCTCTTCCAGACTCTTGCTGGTTAACCAGCAAGCCCCTTGCACTCCCAGCGGGTGTCTATGGGTGTTATTCATACAAATTATTTCAGCACACATCAAATTTCCTTGAGAAATTATTACGTTGGCTTGTGCTATTTTTCATACACAAGTTACGCGACCACTCGACGGCCCTATGCGCCAACTTCATCGCTACTCAGACTCGGTCACCATACCGGTCTTAGCGCACCACAACACCGACCTTGTCGCTCTGTTGACTTCAAACACATCCGGCCGACCCCTCTGTGGGATCCTCTTCATCGTATCAATGATATAGACCTCGTCAGGCATGAGACAGATAAGTCACTTTTGTAATCAAACTGCACACTTCACTCCTTTGCGAGTTTGCCTCTTTCGAGCATCACTCGGAAGCTCCTCCTCACCATTACCCGAGTCCGACTCGATGAATTACAATTTATCCATTCAAAACTATATTAATCATGTTCCGACAGGACCGCGGTCGAAGCCTATAGTATGCTCGGGGGCTACGCCACACTCGGGGGCTACACCGCACTCGGGGGCTGCAGCTCATTCAGAATCACACTCTCCTGAGTGGTTGAATACTTCATCACCAGACAGATCTTTCACTTCAAACAAATGCATCCGATCCGCCACTTTGACAAGTTACATAATCACTCAGATGCTCTGCGCGCCATCTTCGTTCCTACTCAGGCTCAGTTGTCGCGCCGGTCTTGTTGCATCGCAACCACACTACACCAACCTCGTCGCTACATCATCTTCGAAAACATCTGGCTAACTCCTCCGAGGATCATCTTTGCCACTCGGCTGAACACGTAGTCCTTCACTCGGCCACCTCGCACATCTTCACCCGGCCACCCTGCGCGTCACCACTCGGTTGTGCACGTAGTCCTTCACTCGGCCACCTCGCACATCTTCATTCGGCCGCCCTGCGCGTCGCCACTCGGTTGTGCACGTAGTCCTTCACTCGCGCACCTCGCACACTTGCACTCGGCCGCCCTGCGCGTCGCCACTCGGCTGGCCACGTAGTCCTTCACTCGGCCACCTCGCACATCTGCACTCGGCCGCCCTGCGCGCCGCCACTCGGCTGGACACGTAGTCCTTCACTCGGCCACCGCGCACATCTTCACTCGGCCGCCCCGCGCGTCGCCATTCGGTTGTGCACATCCTCACCACTCGGCCGCCCCGCGCGTCGCCACTTGGTTGTGCATGTAGTCCTTCACTCGCCACCGCGCACATCTTACATCGGCCGCCCCGGCGTCGCCATTCGGTTGTGCACATCCTCACCACTCGGACACGCCCAGGAGCGTCGCCACTCGGCTGGACACGTAGTCCTTCACTCGGCCACCCCGCACATCTTCACTCGGCCGCCCTGCGCGTTGCCACTCGGTTGTGCACGTCTTCACCGCTCGACCGCCTCGCGCGTCGCCACTCGGTTGTGCACGTCTTCACCACTCGGCCGCCCCGCGCGTCGCCACTCGGTTGTACACATCCTCGCCCCTCGGCCGCCCCGCGCGTCACCTTCAGTTGGACTTGTCTTCACCATTACATCCCCAACACAGGAACGACTAAGTTACTCATATGATCAAACCTCATATCACACTCTGTAGCGAGCTTACCTCTTTCGAGCATCACTCGGGGGCTACGCACAGCCGAGGGTTATGCCACCCTCAGGGGTTACACCCATTTGATCAACCTGTTGATCACATCAGGAATATTTTTCTGACCATACATGATCGGTCCGCCGAAGATCTATAAGGGTAGCACTATCCACTCGGACATTCACCCAAATCATTACCTGGAGTCATCTTCAGGACTGCAAAAGGGTGAAAACGACGCTCCACTACGGATACACTTGGCCCTTATTCTAGGCTCCAAGGTGTCAGTTTCACAAACTTGGACTCAGAGATGGCATGTGCTGGTGTTCCCCCGGGATAATGAGTGGCCTCTCTCCGGAGAGTCAGCCCACACGCTAGCCACGCCACTCGGGTTTCATGGCACGTCCACATCGGACCACTAGTCTATCTCCTCCGGGAGACATACGAGTGCCACCAAGTTTTTCCTTGCAGTCAACTTACCCCGATAAGTCGGGAAGCACGTCCACTCGGACAAATACCCCTTTTATGCAAAGGGGTGAAAAGAAGAAGCTATCGGTCAATGTAAGAAGTATTACTGGAACGATTACTCCCTGGAGTGTACAGCTCTTTTCTACAGTCGGCAGTTTTGAGGCCGAATTCATTCATCGTGCCGAGAGCACTAAGATTCGCCTGCTTGACCCAGTTCCAGGCTGAACTTATTTACCGTGCCGAGTGCACGAAGATCGGTCCGTCTGATTCAGCTCCAGACTGAGCTTATTCACCGTGCCAAGCGCGTGAAGATCCATTCCGAACGCATGAAGACCCACCATAGTTCTAGGTTGAAGTCATTTACCGTGCCGAGCGCATGAGGGTTCACCTGTTTAATTCAGTTCCAGACCAGAAGACAGGCTCTAAGACTCCCGCCGACTGCCCGCAGTCGACGGCGGTCTCGGGGACTACACCCAGTGGGTGCACTCAGTGTGCCCCCACTGGAATGGTATCCACTCGGAACAGTTCGCCCGGTCCGAGTGACGGCCAAACAACAACAAAAAGGACACACTCTAAGACTCCCGTCGACTGCACTCAGCGTGCCCCCACTGGAATGGTATCCACTCGGAACGGTCCGCCCGGTCCGAGTGACGGCCAAACAACAACAAAAAAGACAGGCTCTAAGACTCCCGCCGACTGCCCGCAGTCGACGGCAGTCTCGGGGACTACACCCAGTGGGTGCACTCAGCGTGCCCCCACTGGAATGGTATCCACTCGGAACTGTCCGCCTGGTCCGAGTGACGGCCAAACAACAAAAAAAAAGACACGTTCCAGACGTGAAGAAATTCCGAGTGATCAGTTACTCGATGCAGGACCAGCTCCAAATCACTCCAAAAAAATTGCTATAAGGTGAGTTTAACGCTCCTCCGCGGACCCGTTTGAGCTCATTTCACTCGGACACCATGTAGTCCAGAATCCGTCAAGGCAACACGCGGAGATGAGACCGCCGGGTGACCAGAGGGAGTTCGTGAGCGCCTCCGTAGCACTCGACTCATCTGGGAATTCACCTCGACTCGACCCGCTCAACCTCGACCGATTCGGGGGCTAATGACGAGGACATGTATTGGGGGTAGGGTAACAGGCCTGATCTAAAGACCCTACCCTAGGACACCACACACACCTTATACTAGGCCCCAGGGCCAGATCAGCAGTCAGATGTTCTGCAGAGTGACATTCACTCGGAAGGCAACAACCACTCAGAGCATAGCACTCCACTCGACGAACTCATTCCACTCGGAGCACCTGATCTCACTCGGATATGCGAAGACCAAACAGTCGACGAGGCAGTCGGAGCATCATTCTCATAGTGGAGGTTTCGTAGTGGGCTGACATTATGGCATTTATGCCTTTCTTTGTAACATAGGAGGTGAGGGGTTGGCGCACTCTATATAAGCCACCCCCACCACTAGACTGGGGGGCTTTTCTTCGATCTCTCTCTCTCGCCATCAGTCTCAGGACAACGGAGATCCGTTCTCCTCTTCTTCTCTCTCTCACACACATTGTAATCTCTGGATACATACTCAGATAAAACAAAGCCTCTCCGGAGCACGAGACGTAGGGTTGTTATCTCCACCGTGAGAGGCCCGAACTCGCTAAAATCACTGTGTCACCCATATGCATCTCGGTAGATCATGCTCCTTTACCTACCCCTTCGTATTGTCGGAATCGTTCCCACGACAGTAGTAGCTCGAGTCCTCCGGCAGCACGACAACGTGGTGGTGGTGGTGGTGGAGAAATCTCAGCATAGCTTCGCTAAGCACTATGGAGAAGAAGATGGCTATGAGGGAGAGGAGGAGCAGCGCCGTGGCACGAATAGATCCGTATGGGTGCGGCTTCCCTCGCTCCACCTCTCTATATATAGGGGGAAGGGAGGAGGAGGGGGCGCCCCTAGATCCAATCTAGGGGGCGACGGCCAACAAGGGGAAACCCTAGATGGGTTTTGCCCCCCCACCCCTTAGGAGACTTGGCCCCCAAGGCAAAGGGGTGGGCTGCCCTAGGGAGGCGCCCCACCTTGGGAGTTCCTATGCGCCGCGCGTTGCGGCGAATTGCCGAGCGGAGGCACAGGCGCGATTCCAGCTGGGCCGGCCCATTAGCGTAACACAGTGAAAAATCCCCAGAAGGTGTGCTCGAGGGAGGGATCGAACAAGGGACCTCCTGTTTGCTTATGTGCGAGACTAGCCAACGGGATAGATGAGCTTCTTGGTTTACTATGGCGCGCCAAGCTAAAGGTAATAAAGATCCGAGCATTTTGTCAAAGTCTGAACGCGAGCATTATTTTGGAAATATGTTTTTCTAAAGTGAACACTTTTCAACTTTGAGAAGAAGAAAAAAAGCTCGAATATTTCTTGAATATCCGAACAAATTTTTGATAAATTGAACACTTTTTAGAAAATCATGAACATTATTGAATATGTGAACAAATTTTTGTTAAAGGGGACATTTTTTGAAACTCTGAACAATAATTTGGAAACGTGAATAGTTTTGGAATCCGTCAACAATTTTTGAAACAAGAACATTTTTTCAAACTCAGAACAAAATTTGAAAATGAATTTTTTTTTAAAATTTTTGAACACTTTTTGAGAAATATGAACAGTTTTAATGAAAATAAGAACATTTTTTAGAACTGTGAAATATTCTAAAAAGGAAAAAGGAACATAAGAAAATAAGCAGAAAAAACGAGAAAAGAAGATGAACATTTGTCAAATTCGTTAGCATTTTTAAAAAATATCGAACATTTTTTTAAACTCCCAAACAAAATTAGAAACAGACACATTCTTGAAAATTGCGAACAAAATTTGAAATAGAAACACTTTTTTAAAGTACTGAACAAAATTGAAAAACACGAACATTTTTCTTAAATTTGCGAATGAATTTTGAAAGAGGAACATTTTGTCAAACTCCTGAGCAAAATTTGAAAACATGAACATTTTTTGAATTTTGTGAACAAAATTTGAGAACTATGAATATTTTGAACTTATGAACAAAATTTGAGAACTAGAATAAATTTTTGAAAGAAAGAAATTTAGATAGCACGAACATTTTTTAAAATTGAAGAACAAATTTAAAAATTTAGAACCTTTTAAATATCTCAAACAAGTTTGCAAATTCGAACATTATTTCAATACATGAACAATATTTTGAAAATCGGAACATATTTTAAAAATTTTGAACATATTTTTCAATTAGCAAACAATTTTTTAAACTTCGAACATTTTTTTAAAGAACAAATATTTTTTACATGCAAATAAAATTTGAATAGTTTGAACATTTTTAAAATTATGAAAAATGAAAAAGTGAAGACAAGGAAAAATAAAGAAAAGAAACAGAAAAAAAAGATGAAACAGAAAACTTGAAAAAATAGAAAAGGAATGAAAAGGAAAAGATAGAGACGAAAAAATAAACAGGAAAAAGGAAAACGAAAAACGAAAAAGAAACAGAAAAAAAGTGTTAGGAAGCTCCTAGAAGGTTCCCAGAACCGAAAAAAACCGGCTGGGAACAAGCGAGAAGGTTCCTAAAACCGGAATCGTCGAAACATTTTACGGGCCGGCCCACGCGCGAACCCTCATTCAATCTCCCTGTGCGTCCGCCCGACAACTTGCCGCAGCGAGCGGCAAATAGGATATTCCCCCCACCTCCTCTGGCAACGTGGGAAGGGGGCTTGGGGGGGGCGCACAACCCCTTAGTGGGCTGGTGTGCTCCCTCTCCTTGGCCCATGAGGCCCCCCAACACTTGCCGGGGCCCACCGAAACCCCTTTCGATCATGCTGGTCATCACCCGGTACCCCCGGAACACTTTCGGACTCCAATACCCTTCGTCCAATATATCAATCTTCACCTCCGGACCATTCCGGAGTTCCTCATCATGTCTGGGATCTCATCCGGGACTCCGAACAACCTTCGGTAACCACCATAATGACTCAACTATACTTATATCGTTACCAAACATTAAGTATGTAGACCCTGCAGGTTCGAGAACTATGCAGACATGACCGAGAACCTCTATGGTCAATAACCAATAGCGGGACCTGGATGCCCATATTGGTTCCCACATATTCTACGAAGATCTTATTGGTCGAACCTCGATGTCAAGGATTCAGCTAATCCCGTATGTAGTTCCCTTTGTCTATCGGTATGTTACTTGCCCGAGATTCGATCGTTGGTATCTCCATACCTAGTTCAATTTCGTTATCGGCAAATCTCTTTACTCGTTCCGTAATACAAGATCCCGTGGCTAACTCATTAGTCACATTGCTTGCAAGCTTCTTGTGATGTTGTATTACCGAGTGGGCCCTGAGATACCTCTCCATCATATGGAGTGACAAATCCCAGTCTTGATCCATGCCAACTTAACAGACACCCTCGGAGATACCTGTAGAGCACCTTTATAGTCACCCAGTTACGTTGCAATGTTTGGTACACACAAGGTACTCCTCCGGTGTCAGTGAGTTGCATGATCTCATGGTCATAGGAACATATACTTGACATGCAGAAAACGATAGTAATAAACTTGACATGATCATATGCTACGTTCATAGTTTGGGTCTTGTCCATCACATCATTCTCCTAATGATGTGATCCCGTTACCAAATGACAACTCATGTCCATGACTAGGAAACCATAGCCATCTTTGGTCAACGAGCTAGTCTGGTAGAGGCTCACTAGGGACACGTTGTTGTCTATGTATGCACACATGTATCTGAGTTTCCGATCAATACAATTCTAGCATGGATAATAAACGATTATCATGAACAGGGAAATATGATAATAACCAATTTATTATTGCCTCTAGGGCATATTTCCAACAGTCTCCCACTTGCACTAGAGTCAATAATCTAGTTCACATCACCATGTGATTAACACCCAATGAGTTCTGGGGTTTGATCATGTTATGCTTGTGAGAGAGGTTTTAGTCAACGGGTCTGCAATATTCAGATCCGCGTGTACTTCGCAAATCTCTATGTCATATTATAGATGCTGCTACCACGCTCCACTTGGAGCTATTCCAAATGGCTGCTCCACTATACGTATCCGGTTTGCTACTGAGACTCATCTGGATTGGTGTTAAAGCTTGCATCGGCGTAACCCTTTACGCCGAACTCTTTATCACCTCCATAACCGAGAAACATTTCCTTATTCCTCTAAGGATAATTTTGACCGCTGTCAAGTGATCCACTCCTGGATCACTCTTGTACCCCCTTGCCAGACACGTGGCAAGGCACACATCAGGTGCGGTACACAGCATGGCATACCGTATCGAGCCTATGGCTGAGGCATAGGGGACGACCTTCGTCCCTTTCCTTTCTTCTGCCGTGGTCGAGCTTTGAGTCTTACTCAACTTCACACCTTACAACTCACGCAAGAACTCCTTCTTTGACTGATCCATTTTGAACTCCTTCGAAATCATGTCAAGGTATGTGCTCTGTGAAAGTCTTATCAGGCGTCTTGATCTATCTCTATAGATCTTGTTGCCCAATATGTAAGCAGCTTTACCCAGGTCTTCCTTTGAAAAACTCCTTTCAAACAACCCTTTATGCTTTCTAGAAATTCTACATCATTTCCGTTCAACAATATGTCATCCACATATACTTATCAGAAATGTTGTAGTGCTCCCACTCACTTTTCTTGTAAATACAAGTTTCTTGCAAACTTTGTATAAACCCAAAAGCTTTGATCACCTCATCAAAGCGTATGTTCCAACTCCGAGATGCTTGCTCCAGTCCATAGAAGGATCACTGGAGCTTGCATACCTTTTAGCATCCTTAGGATCGACAAAACCTTCTGGTTGTATCACATACAACCTTTCCTCACGGAAAACGTCAAGGAAACTTTGTTTTGACATCCATCTGCCAGAAAATGCAGCAACTGCTAACATAATTCCAACAGACTGTAGCATCGCTATGAGTGAGAAAGTCTCATCATAGTCAACTCCTTGAACTTGTCGGAAACTTCTTTGCGACAAGTCGAGCTTCATAAATGGTGACATTACCATCAACGTCTGTCTTCTTCTTAAAGATCCACTTATTCTCAATGGCTTGCCGACCATCGGGCAAGTCCACCAAAGTCCATACTTTGTTCTCATACCTGGATCCTATCTCGGATTTCATGGCTTCTAGCCATTTGTTGGAATCCGGGCCCACCATCGCTTCTCCATAGCTCGTAGGTTCACCGTTGTCCAACAACATGACCTCTAAGACAGGGTAACCGTACCACTCAGAAGCTGTACGTACCCTTGTCGACCTACGAGGTTTGATAGTAACTTGATCTGAAGCTTCATGATCATCATCATCAGCTTCCTCTTCAACTGACGTAGGTGCCACATAAACATCTTTCTATGCTACGCTACTCTCTGGTTGAAGTAAAGGTTCAACAACCTCATCAAGTTATATCTTCCTCCCACTCAATTCTTTCGAGAGAAACTCTTTCTCGAGAAAGGACCCGTTCTTAGCGACAAACACTTTGCCCTCGGATCTGAGATAGAATGTATACCCAACCGTCTCTTTTGGGTATCCTATGAAGACACATTTGTCCGCTTTGGGTTCGAGATTTTTCGGCTGAAGCCTTTTGACATAAGCATCGCAGCCCCAAACCTTAAGAAAAGACAACTCAGGTTTCTTGCCAAACCAAAGTTCATACGGTGTCGTCTCCACGGACTTAGATGGTGCCCTATTTAAAGTGAATGTAGATGTCTCTAATGCATAACCCCAAAACGATAGTGGTAGATCGGCAAGAGACATCATAGAACGCACCATATCCAATAAGGTATGATTACGACGTTCGGACACACCATTATGCTGTGGTGTTCCAGGTGGTGTCAACTGTGAAACAATTCCACATTGTCTTAAGTGATTGCCAAACTCATAACTCAGATATTCTCCCCCTCGATTGGATCATAGGAATTTAATCTTCTTGTTACGATGATTCTCAACTTCACTCTAAAATTGCTTGAACTTTTCAAGCGTTCCAGACTTATGCTTTATTAAGTAAATATACCCATATCTACTCAAATCATCGGTGAAGGTGAGAAAATAACGATATCCACTGCATGCGTCAACACTCATCGGACCGCACACATCAGCATGTATGATTTCCAACAGGTCACTTGCCCGTTCCATTGTTCCGGAAAATGGGGTTTTAGTCATCTTGCCAATGAGGCATGGTTCACATGTGTCAAGTGATTCAAAATCAAGTGACTCCAAAAGTCCATCAGCATGGAGTTTCTTCATGCGCTTTACACCAATATGACTTAAGCAGCAGTGCCACAAGTATGTGGTACTATCATTATTAACTTCGCATCTTTTGGCATCAATATTATGGACATGTGTATCACTACGATCGAGATTCAATAAACCATTCACATTGGGTGCATGACCATAGAAGGTATTATTCATGTAAACAGAATAACCATTATTCTCTGACTTAAATGAATAACCGCATTATAATAAACACGATCTCATCATGTTCATGCTCAACGCAGACACCAAATAACATTTATCTAGGTTTAACACTAATCCCGAAGGTAGAGGGAGCGTGCGATGGTGATCACATCAACCTTGGAAATAATTCCAACACACATCGTCACCTCGCCCTTAGCTAGTCTCCGTTTATTACGCAGCTTTTGTTTCGAGTTACCAATATTAGCAACTGAACCGGTATCTAATACCCAGGTGCTACTAGGAGTACTAGTAAGGTACACATCAATAACACATATATTAAATATACTTTTGTTGAAGTTGCCAGCCTTCTTATCTACCAAGTATTTGAGGCAGTTCCGCTACCAGTGACCATTCCCCTTACAATAGAAGCACTTAGTCTTGGGTTTGGGTTCTTGGGTTTCTTCACTGGAGCAGCAACTGGCTTGCCATTCATGAAGTTTCCCTTCTTGCCCTTGCCCTTCTTGAAATCAGTGGTCTTGTTAGCCATCAACACTTCATGCTCCTTCTTGATTTCTACCTTCACGGCCTTAAGCACCGCGAACAGCTCCGGGACCATCTCCATCCCTTGCATGTTATAGTTCATCACAAAGCTCTAGTAGCTTGGTGATAGTGACTAGAGAACTCTGTCAATCACTATCTTATCTGGACAATTAACTCCCACTTGATTCAAGCGATTATAGCACCCAGACATTCTGAGCACATGCTCACTGGCTGAGCTATTCTCCTCCATCTTGTAGGCAAAGAACTTGTCAGAGGTCTCATACCTCTCAACACGAGCATGAGCCTGAAATACCAATTTCAACTCTTGGAACATCTCATATGTTCCATGGCGTTCAAAACGCCTTTAGAGCCCCGATTCTAAGCCATAAAGCATGGCGCACTAAACTATCAAGTAGTCATCAGAACGTGTCTGCCAGATGTTCACAACATCCATAGACGACGCTAAAGGGGTTGGCACATCGAGCGGTGCATCAAGGATATAAGCCTTCTGTGCAGCAATGACGACAATCCTCAGACTACGGCCCTAGTCCGCATAATTGCTTACAATATCTTTCAACTTAGTCTTTCTCTAGGAACGTATTAAAACAGGGAGCTACAACGCGAGCTATTGATCTACAACATAATTTGCAAAGACAACTTAGACTATTGTTCATGATAATGAGTTCAATTAATCATATTACTTAAGAACTCTCACTCAAATCAACATCCCTCCGGTTGTCCGAGTGTAACACGATCCAAATTCACCAACCCAAGTCCGATCATCATGTGAGATGAGGTGGTTTCAATGGTGAACATCTCCATGTTGATCATATCTACTATATGACTCATGTTCGACTTTTCGGTCTCTTGTGTTCCGAGGCCATGTCTGTACATGCTAGGCTCGTCAAGTTTAACCCAAGTGTTCCGCATGTGCAAAACTGGCTTGCACCCGTTGTATGTGAACGTAGAGTCTATCACACCCGATCATCACGTGGTGCTTCGAAACGACGAACTTTCGCAACGGTGCACACTTGGGGAGAACACAATTTTATCTTGAAATTTTAGTGAGAGATCACCTTATAATGCTACCATCGTCCTAAGCAAAATAAGATGCATAAAAGGATTAACATCACATGCAAATCATAAGTGACATGATATGGCCATCAACTCGTGCTTTTGATCTCCATCTCCAAAGCACCGGCATGATCTCCATCGTCACCGGCATGACACCATGATCTCCATCATCATGATCTCCATCATCGTGCCGCCATCAGGGTTGTCACGCCAACCATGCTTCTACTACCATTGCTACCGCTTAGCGATAAAGTAAAGCATTACATAGCGCTTAATGACTGACACGTAGGTCATACAATAATTAAAGACAACCCTATGGCTCCTGCCGGTTGCCGTATGCATCGACATGCAAGTCGATATAAACTATTACAAACATGATCATCTCATACATCAAATATATCTCATCATGTCTTTGGCCATATCATATCATAACATACCCTGCAAAAACAAGTTAGACGTCCTCTAATTGTTATTGCATGTTTTACGTGGCTGCAATGGGTATCTAGCAAGAACGGTTCTTACCTACGCAAAGCCACAACGATGATATGCAAGTTGCTATTTAACCTTCTACAAGGACCGCCTTTGTCGAATCCGATTCAACTAAGGTGGGAGAGACAGACACCCGCCAGCCATCTTTATGCAACAAAGTCACATGTCCGTCAATGGAACCGGTCTCATGTACGTGGACATGTAAGGTTGGTCGGGGCCGCTTCATCCCACAATACCGCCGAATCAAGAAAAGACCAAGGAAGGAAGCAATCTGAATATCAACACCCACAAACTCCTTTGTGTTCTACTCATGATGTCATCTACGCATAGACCTAGCTCTGATACCACTGTTGGGGAATGTTGCATGGGAAACAAAAAATTTCCTACGCTCACCAAGATCCAATCTAGGAGATGACCATCTATGAGAGGAGAGATTGGATCTACATACCCTTGTAGATCGCTAAGCGGAAGCGTTAAGAAACGCGGTTGATGTAGTCGAACGTCTTCGCGATCCAATCATGATGCGTCCCGCGAACTCCCGATCTAGTGCTGAACGGACGGCACCTCCGTGTTCAACACACATACGGCTTGATGACGCCTTCACCTCCTCGATCCAGCGAGCGATGGTGAAGTAGTAGCTCGAGTCCTCCGGCAGCACGACGGTGTGGTGGCGGTGGTGGTGGAGAAATCTAAGCATAGCTTCGCTAAGCACTACGGAGAAGAAGATGGCTATGAGGGAGAGGAGGAGCAGCGCCGTGGCACGAATAGATCCGTATGGGTGCGGCTTCCCTCTCTCCACCTCTCTATATATAGGGGGAAGGGAGGAGGAGGGGGCGCCCCTAGATCCAATCTAGGGGGCGGCGGCCAACAAGGGGAAACCCTAGATGGGTTTTGCCCCCCCACCCCTTAGGAGACTTGGCCCCCAAGGCAAAGGGGTGGGCTGCCCTAGGGAGGCGCCCCACCTCCTCTGGCAACGTGGAAAGGGGGCTTGGGGGCGCACAACCCCTTAGTGGGCTGGTGTGCTCCCTCCCCTTGGCCCATGAGGCCCCCCAACACTTGCCGGGGCCCCCCGAAACCCCTTTCGGTCATGCTGGTCATCACCCGGTACCCCTGGAACACTTTCGGACTCCAATACCCTTCGTCTAATATATCAATCTTCACCTCTGGACCATTCCAGAGTTCCTCGCCACGTCCGGGATCTCATCCAGGACTCCGAACAACCTTCGGTAACCATCATAATGACTCAACTATACTTATATCGTCACCAAACGTTAAGTGTGTAGACCCTGTGGGTTCGAGAACTATGCAGACATGACCGAGACACCTCTACGGTCAATAACCAATAGCGGGGCTTGGATGCCCATATTGGTTCCCACATATTCTAGTAAGATCTTATCGGTCGAATCTCGATGTCAAGGATTCAGCTAATCCCGTATGTAGTTCCCTTTGTCTATCGGTATGTTACTTGCCCGAGATTCGATCATTGGTATCTCCATACCTAGTTCAATTTTGTTACCGGCAAGTCTCTTTACTCGTTCCGTAATACAAGATCCCATGGCTAACTCATTAGTCACATTGCTTGCAAGCTTCTTGTGATGTTGTATTGCCGAGTGGGCCTTGAGATACCTCTCCGTCATACGAAGTGACAAATCCCAGTCTTAATCCATGCGAACTTAACAGACACCCTCAGAGATACTTGTAGAGCACCTTTATAGTCACCCAGTTACGTTGCGACGTTTGGTACACACAAGGTACTCCTCCGGTGTCAGTGAGTTGCATGATCTCATGGTCATAGGAACATATACTTGACATGCAAAAAACGATAGCAATAAACTTGACACGATCATATGCTACGTTCATAGTTTGGGTCTTGTCCATCACATCATTCTCCTAATGATGTGATCCCGTTACCAAATGACAACTCATGTCCATGACTAGGAAACCATAGCCATCTTTGGTCAACGAGCTAGTCCAGTAGAGGCTCACTAGGGACACGTTGTTGTCTATGTATCCACACATGTATCTGAGTTTCCGATCAATACAATTCTAGCATGGATAATAAACGATTATCATGAACAGAGAAATATGATAATAACCAATTTATTATTGCCTCTAGGGCATATTTCCAACAGCCGGCCCCTTGGGGGAACCCTAGGCTGCCTCCCCTCCCCCCACCTATATATATGTGTGGAGGGAGAGGGGCAACATACACCATGATTCCCTAGCCGTGTGCGGCGCCCCTCTCCCTCTAGTTCGTCCTTGGTCATATTTTCGTAGTGCTCGGCGAAGCCCTGCGGAGATAGTTGCATCACCACCGTCACCACGCCGTCGTGCTGCCGGAACTCATCTACTACTTCGACCGTCTTGCTGGATCAAGAAGGCGAGGACGTCATTGAGCTGAACACGTTGTGAACGCGGAGGTGCCGTACGTTCGGTACTTGATCGGTTGGATCGTGAAGGTGTTCGACTACATCAACCGCGTTGATAAATGCTTCCGCTAAATGGTCTACGAGGGTACGTAGACACACCCTCCCCTCTCGTAGCCATGCATCTCCATGGATAGATCTTGCGTGTGCGTAGAATTTTTTTTGTTTTCCATGCAACGTTCCCCAACAAGGAGTGGAATTGTGTATGGAAGATGTTGACATGAGCAAATCCATCATGAACCCCTTTGATCCCCTCTTAATAGTGCAGGATCCCTATAACTCAAGAATCATAAAAGAGCTATGATACGTCCATTTTGCATCATGCTTTTATGTTGTTGTTTATTGCATTATGGGCTGTTATTTCACATTATGGTACAATACTTATGCCTCTTTTCTCTTATTTTACAAGGTTTACATGAAGAGGGAGAATGCCGACAGCTGGAATTCTGGACTGGAAAGGAGCAAATATGAGATACCTATTCTGCACAACTCCAAATGTCCTGAAACTTTACGGAGAATTATTTTGGAGTATATAAAAATATTGGGCGAAGAAACTATAGAAGTGGACCCACCAGGTGGCCACAAGCCTGGGGGCGCACCCTACCCCCCCAGGGCTTGTGGGCCTCCTGACCATCGTCTGGTGCCCATCTTCTGCTACATGGAGGGTTTTGACCTGGAAAAAATCATAAGGAAGCTTTCGGGATGAAGCGCCGTCGTCTCGAGGTGGAACCTGGGTAGAAGCAATCTGGGGCTCCGGCGGAGCTATTATGCCGGGGAAACTTCCCTCCAGGAGGGGGAAATCGAAGCCATCGTCATTACCAATGATCCTCTCATCGAGGGAGGGTCAATCTTCATCAACATCTTCACCAGCACCATCTCCTCTCAAACCCTAGCTCATCTCTTGTATTCAATCTTTGTCTCAAAACCTCAGATTGGTACCTGTGGGTTGCTAGTAGTGTTGATTACTTTCCATAGTTGATGCTAGTTGCTTATTTGGTGGAAGATCATATGTTCAGATCCTTAATGATATTCAATACCCCTCTGATCTTGAACATGAACATGCTTTGTGAGTAGTTACGTTTGTTCCTGAGGACATGGGAGAAGTCTTGTTATAAGTAATCATGTGAATTTTATATTCGTTCGATATTTTGATGAGATGTATGTTGTCTTTCCTCTAGTGATATTCGTATGTATCAGCCGAAGCTCTCTAGACGTCAGCGGTTTAGCGGCGCGCACCCGGGTGGTCCGCGTAAGCACCTGCCTTGTGTAAGGAGGTAGCCAGGACTGATCCCGGCCACCCTAGCAACGTGCAGGAGTGCAAAGGGCAATGGGCCCAAGACCCCTGCGCGCTTAGGATGTAGACCGGCGTGCTGGCCTCTCTGTTGAGCCTAGGTAGGGCTACGACGTGTTGATCTTCCGAGTCCGGGCATGACCCAGGAAAGTGTGTCCGGCCAGAGTAATCGAGCGTGTTGGGTAACGTGGTGCACCCCTTCAGGGAAGTTGATCTATTTGAATAGTCGTGTCCACGGTAACAGGACCACTTGGAGTTGTATCCCGATCTATACAACTAGAACTTGATACCGGAGATGTGAAATGGATATGATGGCTCCGGGATTGCTTTCTCGCAGGGAGTCGAGGAAGGATCTCTGGGCGTTAATACTACAACATGCTTGCTACTTATAATATGCTAATCTATACTCTTCTAATGCTGCAAGATACTTCAAGATGCTAGTCTTCCATAGGCTAGGTTTTCCCCTCTATTCTGGCATTCTGCAGTTCAGTCCAAAGATATAGCCCCATTCCTTTGATACTGATGCATACTTAGAATAGATCTGATGTAAGTCTTGCGAGTACTTTGGATGAGTACTCACGGTTGCTTTGCTACCTATTTTTCCCCTATACCGATTGCTGCGATCAGATGGTGGAGTCCAGGAGCCAGATGCCACCACCGACGACTACTACTACCCCGAGGGTGCCTACTACTACGTGGAGGCCGCCGACGACCAGGAGTAGTTAGGAGGCTCCCATGCAGGAGGCCTTGCCTTTTCGATCTATGTTGCTTTTGTGCTAGCCTTCTTAAGGCAAGCTTGTTTAACTTATGTCTGTACTCAGATATTGATGCTTTCGCTGAATCGTTTGTATTCGAGCCCTCGAGGCCCCTGACTTGTAATATAAAGCTTGTATGACTTTAATTTGTGTCTAGTGTTGTGTTGTGATATCTTCCCGTGAGTCCGTGATCTTGATTGTAAACATTTGCGTGTATGATTAGTGTATGATTGAATCGGGGGCGTCACAATAAACCCCATCTTTTTACCCTTAATAGAAATGATACATACGTGTCATGTCCCCTTCTGTCACTGGGATTGAACACCGCAAGATCGAACCCATTACAAAGCACCTCTCCCATTGCAAGATAAATCAATCTAGTTGGCCAAACCAAATCAATAGATCGGAGAGGAATACGAAGCTATAACAATCATGCATAAAAGAGTTCAGAGAAAAATCAAATAATATTCATGGATAATCTGATCATAAACTCACAATTCATCGGATCCCAACAAACACACCGCAAAAGGTGATTACATCGAATAGAACTCCAAGAACATCAAGGAGAACATTGTATTGAAGAACATCGAGAGAGAAGAAGCCATCTAGCTACTAACCATGGACCGGTAGGTCTGTGGTAAACTACTCACGCATCATCGGAAGGGCAGCAAGGTTGATGTAGAGCCCCTCCGTGATCAATTTCCCCTCCGGCGGAGGCCTCCAGATGGGATCTCGCGAGAACATAAACTTGCGGCGGTGGAAAAAGTATTTCGGGTGGCTCGCTGATCTGAGGGGAATATTTGAGAATTTATAGAGGCGGAATTAGGTCAAAACATGCCCTCAGGGGCCCACAAGCCTGTGGGGGGGGCGCGCCTCATGGGCTTGTCGCTCCCTCGTGACTCTTCTGGTCTTCTCCCGAACCTTCCAGGGTCTCTTGTAGTCCAGAAAAAATTAATCCAAAGTTTTTTTCTTCGTTTGGACTCTGTTTGATATTGATTTCCTAAAAAGTGAAAAATAGGCAAAAACAACAACTGTCACTGGGCACTAAGTTAACAGGTTTGTCCCAAAAAATGATATAAAGTTGCTGAATATAAAACATCCAAGATTGATACTATAATAACATGGAACAATAAAAAATTATAGATACGTTGGAGACGTATCAGTGGCACCACCTCCTTGCCCTTCTCCATGGGCGGCACCACCTCCTTGCCCTTGTTGTCTGTGTCGATGTGCATTACGAAGAGCGCGCATTATGAAGAGCACAAAGTTCTGAGGTTGATCGCCATTAAAACCTATCGTCCATAACCCCTTTATTTACCCATCCTCGCGGTCACTACTTACCTATCATCTCACCATCTCACTCAGTCATCTCTCTGTCTCTCACTCTTCCTTCTATCTACCGCCATGAACTCTAGCGACAACTCCAACTCCAACCCCATCCCCAACCCCTTCCCTTGGGGCATTGGATGGAGGGCTTTCTTCCTCGGGTGCTCGCTCGGTGACCGCACCAAGTTTGAGAACACGATGGAAGTCTACTCGAACTTCACCAGCATGACAGACATGCAGAAAGAGTCGGACGCGGTGGTGAAGAAGGCGACGCCGGAGGAGTTGAAGACGCTGATTCCTGACCCAGCGAAGGGCGCTATGCCAGTCAACATCCTTCGCTGGGCCATGAATCAGGCCGACTCCGGCGACGCCCGACAGAGGACAAGGTGGGCCAAGTACAGAGAGTACATGCGTCCTCATGACCATCGTGCCGCAGCGTACTTCACGACAAGGACTGTGGGCGCAGTGGAGGAGGAACAAGAAGCGGTGGCAATGGATGTGGAAGAAGAAGTCGCGGTGGCGATGGTTGTAAGGGCGCCGGAGCCAGGACACCGAAGCATGCCAATCGATCTGGACTCTGGCGAGGAAGAAGAGACGGTGGTGCAGCTCGAGGGGAAGAATAAGGGCAAGGCCACTCGCCGCTCCAAACGCCTCAAGGGTCGCCGAGGATAAGATCTAGGTCTACTGTGTAAGATTTACCTCCAATCCCCATTACCCTTGTACTCAATCCCGATCGATAACCCCAAATCCATCTACTACGAACTCATGACGATGTTATGATCACTCCTATGGCTATTTACACCGATTCCCCATTTCCCTAACGCGGATCGAACCTAAACACAGATCGAATGCGAATGAGTACGTGAGGAGGTGAAAAAAGGGCTTACCGCCATTGCCGTGCCAGAGGTGATGGTGCGGATGCCGGTGAAGTGGCCGGAGATCGCCTTGCTGTTCTCCGATCTGCTGAACGCCGCCGCCGCCGCCGTCGGTGAGATTGGGGATAGGGAAGAGAGGAGAGGTAGCGGTGAGGGGGCGGTGAGGGTAATAATTGCCGGCGCTTCGGGAAGCAACGCGGCTTCTCGAGCGTGGCTCCGTGCGTGCAGTCCCCGCCGCCCACATGCATCGTGCGGGCCTGGCTCGCTAGAAACTGGCGATCTGAGCGTTCCTAGCTAGACAGGCCCAGAGGTGCTTTAAACTTCGTGCGGTGCAGGCCCAATAGTGTATGCGAGCAACCAAACGGACCACAAACTTCGCGCGCGGGTCTGGTTGAGAAAAATGCACGCAACCAAACACGTCCATAGTCATTCACTTTCCTATCCATGTCTCGCCGAATTCCATCCTGTTCATTTTCAGGACATCATCCGTTTCCAAAAATACGAAAACAAACTGGTAGCTCTGTCCATATCTGATCCATTTTCGTGTTTTTTCACAGCCCATTTTCGTCCCTTTATACAACCCATTTTCATGTTCAAAACTCTACAACCCATTTCCTTCCCCTGTGAAGAAAATGAATAGCCAATGGGTCACATCATAGGCTGCTATCTTGTCTAGCGCAAATTTGTAAAATCAGTGAGCAGCCATGCCAGGTCGTCCAAGACCAATCCCGTCAACAGCCATCGCTCGCCGGGAATCAAATTTTCTTCGCTACTGTTCCGTTCCGTTCGCACGCAGACAAAGACTAAGAATAGTCAACTCTCAATACAACCAATATACTACTCCAAATTGAACAATTGGTGCTACTAGTTAACTGTTAGTGATTAGCACTAGAAGTAGCCGAGTTCCACCAGATTCATCCACCCATTCCAGCCGCAGTCGGTCTCGGTCGGCAGGCACCGATCGAATCCCCAATTCCCCATGGCCCTCATCCGTCTCCTCCTCCTCCTCCTGGCGTTCGCCGGCGCCCAGTCTCAGCAGATGGCCTCCTTCCCCGCCGCCAACGACACCACGCCCTGGCTCCCGACGGAGGTCAGCCGCATCCTCGTCTCGCCGAGTCGCGGCATGGCCGCCGGCTTCGTGCGGTCGGACTCGTCCACCGGCAAGTACCGCTTCGCCGTCTGGGTCGCCAACGTCTCCTCCGGCGCAGGCGCCGCCGGCAAGACCATCATATGGTATGCGCACAGAGGCTCCAACGCCTCCGACCTCTTCGAGGCCGACGGCAGCTCCACCCTCGTCGTCAACGCCGCCGGCGTGCTGACTTGGGCCGGGGCCAGCACCAACGCCACCATCTGGACCCTGCCCAACACCGCCAACGCCACGGCTCCTAGGCTGACGCTCAACGACACGGGGAGCCTCGTCTTCGGCTCCTGGTCTAGCTTCGGCTTCCCCACTGACACGCTCATGCCGGGGCAGGACATACCCCAGGGAAACAACAACAGCGCCGACGTCACCACGCTGCAGTCCGCCAGCGGACGCTACCGGCTCGTCAACTCCATGGCGCTCAAGTACTACTCCGGCGCGGACCCCTCGGGCTCCATCTACGCCAACATGAGCGGCGGCGGCACGCTGCTCAACCTCACCACCGAGGGCGAGCTGAAGCTCAGCGCCGGGAACCCGACGACGCTCATCGCCTCCGACAAGGGCGCCAGAGACCGGCTGCGGCGCCTCACGCTCGACGACGACGGCAACCTGCGCCTCTACAGCCTGCTCCCCATGAGACGCGAGTGGCGCGTCGTCTGGGAGCTCGTGCAGGAGCTCTGCACCATCCAGGGCACCTGCCGCGGCAGCAACACCATCTGCGTCCCCAAGGGCGCCGACGGCGTCACCTGCGTCTGCCCGCCCGGCTTCCGCAACAGGACCGCCGGGGGCGGCTGCGAGGCCAAGAAGAGCGTGGGCGCCGGCGGCAAGTTCGTCCGGTTGGACTTCGTGTCCTTCTCCAGCGGCGCGCCGAAACAGTCCTCCGATCCTGGCCCGTACATGTCCAAACAGCCGCCCAGTAACCTCGCGGACTGCAAGAAGAAGTGCCGGGACGACCCCAGCTGCCCGGCGTTCGGCTACAAGTTCGGCGGCGACCGGACGTGCCTCCTGTACAAGACGCGGCTGGTGGACGGGTACTGGTCGCCGGGGACGGAGATGTCGACCTTCGTGCGGGTGGCGGAGGCGGACAACGACACCAACCCGTTCACGGGGATGACGACGATGATCGACACGGTGTGCCCCGTGCAGCTGGCGCTGCCGGTGCCGCCGAAGCAGAAGGCGACGACCATCCGCAACATCGCCATCATCACGACGCTGTTCGCGGTGGAGCTGCTGGCGGGGGTGCTGTCCTTCTGGGCGTTCCTGCGCAAGTACTCCCAGTACCGCGAGATGGCGCGCACACTGGGGCTGGAGTACCTCCCCGCCGGCGGGCCCCGGCGGTTCTCGTACGCGGAGCTCAAGACGGCGACCAAGGACTTCACGGACGTGGTGGGGCGCGGCGCGTACGGCACGGTGTTCCGCGGCGAGCTACCCGACCGGCGCGCGGTGGCCGTGAAGCAGCTGCACGGCGTGGGCGGCGGCGAGGCGGAGTTCTGGGCGGAGGTGACCATCATCGCGCGGATGCACCACCTGAACCTGGTGCGCATGTGGGGGTTCTGCGCGGACAAGGACCAGCGCATGCTGGTGTACGAGTACGTGCCCAACGGGTCGCTGGACAAGTACCTCTTCTCGAGCTCCTCATCGGCGGCACCATCCGGCGGGGACGGCGGCGGCGACGGCGAGGAGAGCTCGCAGGGGCAGGGGCAGCAGCAGGTGATGCTGGACCTGCACACCCGGTACCGGATCGCGCTGGGGGTGGCGCGCGCGATCGCGTACCTGCACGAGGAGTGCCTGGAGTGGGTGCTGCACTGCGACATCAAGCCGGAGAACATCCTGCTGGAGGACGACTTCTGCCCCAAGGTGTCGGACTTCGGGCTGTCCAAGTTGACGAGCAAGAAGGAGAAGGTGACCATGTCGCGGATCCGGGGCACGCGCGGCTACATGGCGCCCGAGTGGGTGATCCACCGGGAGCCCATCACGGCCAAGGCGGACGTGTACAGCTTCGGCATGGTGCTGCTGGAGATCGTGTCCGGGCGGCGCAACTACGGCTTCCGGCAGGAGTCGGTGGGCAGCGAGGACTGGTACTTCCCCAAGTGGGCGTACGAGAAGGTGTACGTGGAGCGGCGCATCGAGGACATCATGGACCCCCGCATCCTCCTCGCCGTCGACGACGACGCCGACAGCGTCGCCACCGTCGAGCGCATGGTCAAGACCGCCATGTGGTGCCTCCAGGACCGCGCCGACATGCGCCCCTCCATGGGCAAGGTCGCCAAGATGCTCGAGGGCACCGTCGAGATCACCGAGCCCGTCAAGCCAACCATCTTCTGCGTCCAGGACGACTAACAAGTTTTCTCTCTTTACTTTAGTCGCCAAAAATTGTTAGTTACGTGCATAATATTGAATATTACTATACTATCTCAGATCCAGTTCAGTTGACTGATTGTCGACTACGTATACATGCATGCTCTTGGAAAAGTCAAGTCCAACCACATGTTATAAATTCTTAACAAATTATGAACTATCCGCGTTGCCGCTGTGCTTCTTGGTGATGAGCAGAGTCTGACCACAGCATGAGCGCAGAAAGGAGTGAGATGGTAGCTGTCTCCACGCGTAGCCTGCATGGACCGAGGCCAACTGGGACCGCACCAGCCGCCTTCAAAACCTTCACCTCCTCTTCCGTAAAGTCTGACCAAACGTGGAAAACAACCATATTTGAAACTGACCAGGCTATCATGGTCCAAGAAATTGAATGTAATTACATCCCGTGTTCAATTGTTCTGGACCTCTGGAATCGATAAATGGAAAACTTTCTATGATCTTAGTATTGCTCATTATATATGTGGCTAGTTTGCACAGCATAAAACCATTTTGCTCAGCAAGTGCAGGCAGCACATATCAGATGAAAAAACATGAAGCAAGTTATAATTAAGCATCTATGTGAAAATGCCCAGTATGCTAATACTGACCAAGTGTCACTTTCGTTGAAACACTTAGATAGATAGATATAAATCACGCAAGATTTATGCCAATACTGACCAGGTGTCACTTTCGTTGAAACACTTCGATAGATAGATATAAAGCACGCAAGATTTACTACGTTACCTCCTTCCGGTCCAATGATTAAAAGCCCACTTTCCTCCTCGCTGCTGCACTTTGGCAAAACGCTCAAAACAGGAGGCGCTTCAGCAGATGCTAAGAAAGCAAGCTTCGATTGCGACACCTGATAACAGAAAAATCCCAGCACTGAATGCATGAGTATCTGATTGGTTGCGGTGCTACGTGCAAAGGTCACAAAGAATGGATTGTGAGTACTTACAGCCAGCGGAAGATCATGTATCTGAATTGGGGGCTTCAGTGACATATCATGCACTCTCTGGCCTAAACAGTACAAGAGTAATGCAGTTAGTTAGTTATACTTCAGTTTATTACATCTGCACTGACATCTTAGTCACAAATGGCATCTTGACACTGAACAACTACCATATGGCCAATCAGGATATAATAGTCCAACAAATAGAAAGATGCTCGAACTTCTTACATTGTTTAACTGCAGCTAACACCAGCCGTTGCAACCTGTCCACTCTATTTTCTGCTATCGTACGGCATCGTTCAGTCAAAAGAGGTGTAACACTGGAAGCGCCAAGTTCCTACACAGATGAAGTATAAACTGATTTAGAAGTAGACAAACAAGAAACTGGACAGATAAAGCAGTACATAACATACAGTACATTTCTCTATAAGCCAATCTGCACGTCCACCTTTCAGCGTCCCTGGGGGTTGGAATTATAAAATTGTCAATGAATGGGGTAACAATACTTTCCTGATGTACAGATTAACTGTGTAAAGTCTCTGTGGCTCACCAAATGCAGCAAAGACATGCCATTGAATTCCTTGAGGAGCAATGAGCCTAGCATTCTCTAATAACTCAACATCTGATCCATTCTTGTCAATTTTTTGTATGGATCCTTCAACTAAACCACCGGCTCCATCAAATAGTTCGACCCTTCAAAAGATTGTTTCAAAGTTTCAATATGTGCAGAATTCTTTGTAGAATCATTATGAAACATGTAAATAGGGGTAAAATTCCATTGGAGATACATGAAAGAGTAGATTCGGTTCTAGATGACTAGGGAAAATATCATGTGCAATTGAAGACTTCTGTAGAAATCTGAAATTTAAGTGAATAGATATTCATCAGAAGTAGAAATATTAGATTTGGTTGTGTGTCA
This sequence comes from Thinopyrum elongatum, assembly GCA_011799875.1. Taxonomy (NCBI): domain Eukaryota; kingdom Viridiplantae; phylum Streptophyta; class Magnoliopsida; order Poales; family Poaceae; genus Thinopyrum; species Thinopyrum elongatum. Next base: position 52,677,562 of record CM022300.1, read on the forward strand.
CTAGGGGAAATATCATGTTCAAACAAGCAATTTTGTGCAAATCTGAAAATAAAGCATGAAAAGTACTCGCTCAAGTTTACAAAATGTCTAAAAATATATACAACTAGGTTAAGGTATCTTCAGTTCAGTGTACTTTTCAAGAAGAAAAAAGAGACATGTCTTAGTGTCATCATATTGTGCTTTGTTCACTAAGCATTTGCCTCTTTTGTATATCGTGATGCATCTGAATTTAAAGTGCTAATTCACACTGGAGCCTATACTATATCAAAAAATAGGATTTGTCTTCCAGAAAATGATATACTAGACACAAATGTACTATCTGCATGGGCATACCGGCTAAAGCATTTCTTGGAATCCCCTAAATTCATCAGATGTGTGTGGTTGGTGTCGTAAATTGAAAAGATTCACCACAAAAGAGCTTTTGCATATACAAGAAGTTGGGGAGAAGCTAACCAAAGAGAGCTTCTGGTACAACTTAAACCTAATTCTCTGGTCTATAGCTTCTAGGTTCCACGGTATATCAAGAAGTTAATATCTAGGAAATTTTACCCTTCACAAAATTGAGCTTGACATTATCGAGTATTACGTAGACGTTATTACACAAGAAAAAAGAAATGGAAGCAATGAAACCTGTCATTGATGCCAAGGCGCAACACCCGTGTCATGTGCCAGAACTCGTCGCCTTGGATGCGAACCACTTCACCCTACAGATTAAAATCAATGACCGCTACGATCAGCATGAACCCACGGAACACCACACATCACAAATAATCCAACACAAGAGGGCTGCTCGACAAAATGCCTACAAGATGGGAACAAAAGTGTTTCATCCGACAGACATCGTCTTCTCACCGCAATATACTGAGGAACACGGACATTTCTGCTCCCAGAACATAAGCTACCAAGAACATATATTGCAGGTTTCATGAACGAACGCAAAGCGCTCGACGGAATGCCTACACGGAAGAGAACGGGATAAGATGAGTGCGCTTACCTTGGACGAGGGGAGAGGGGGGGAGTGGAACCGCGGCAGGCCGCCGCGAGCACGGCTTGCCCCGGCAGTGCTGTGCGCGCGCGCGGCCGCGATGAGGAGGCGCCGGGCCGGCGGCGGAGGCCAGCGCATCAACGCGGAGAACGACGAGAAGGTGGCGGCGGGTGGCATCGCTGCGGCAGTGTCCTCGCGTGCTGCCTGCGTGCGGCTCAGCCGGGCCTGCGCCGCTGGTGGTCGGTCCGGTCCGAGGTGGAAGCGCCGGACGAGGTGGATATCGGAGCAGGAGCTAAGTGAGCACCAGAGAGGGAAGAGAACGGGGAGGCAGTTGCAGGCCGCACTAAGGCAACGTCGGCCTTTGGACCTGCAGGCTCGCGCCAATGTGATTCGGCCTGTTCAGCCGGTCTGGACTAACTCGCCGACCCGTTGAGGCCCAGTTGGGCGGTATATCAGGCTGGGCTCGGCCAAGGCGCCAGCCTACAAAAGGACTGTCCTACCCCTAAGAAAAAGTACTGTCCTCAAACCTCTCTAAATAAAAAGGACTGTCCGATTCTCAAAAAAAAAAAGGCTGTCCTCAAAGGGGAAAAACTACTAAATGACAGGTGGTTTTTAAGTAAAAAGAAGTTTTTTTTGTTACAATGTAGACAGACACTCACAATGTAGACACGCGCTCACATCATTAGTTTCTTAAAGCATATGTGAAACATTGAAGCCAAAACATTATTAAACAAGCGGAGTACATACAAAAAAAGAAAGCACTGGCAAACTTCATAAAATAAACATTTGGCAGTTTTGGTCATCTCAAGTCGCGGATCGTCGCATCTTGGGTTCACGGCTCCTAGGTCGTTTAGGTTCACGCTTTGATGAATCGTGCCACTTTGACGTCGTATGGATCGTGACATCTATTGTGCAAAGGAAAAAAATTACAAGATATAACACCTAAATACCTGCAACTAAGTCGATATTTTTGCACACAATGCCTATAAGAAGTAATTATGTATCCGCTCCAACATCGCCAAATCTAGTTGTGTCATCGGCACAAAGATTTTCACCTTAAATGACAGGTCAAACCAATCAAGACCAGGACATCGGCACAAAGACGAAACATTCAATAAGGTCACAATGCAAGTCTAGATCCTGGAGCTTCGACCCCATACATGAAATGGTGTTTCAGTTTGCCATCTTGATGATAGGTTCGAAGACTTTACCGTCGAGTAATCAGCTTGAAACCACTCGTGTCATCCTATGGATAAGGCGGGTGCTCAAATAATATCTTTGATGCCCTCACTGATCACCATGTGACTGCTGCCACAATTGGATGACTCTCGACGATGCAATTTTACACGTAAGCTCGCTTGCGAAAATAAGATATTGAACATGGGTTACAATTATCAATCATGGTGAGCTGGCCATGTTTCGTCTGTATATTTTTTTTGTGAAAAGATCAAATGTCATATATTAAGTAGCCCAGACCCTTACAAACGCTCTTACAAAAATTAAAAAAACATCCAAATAATTGGGGGTGTCAAAGTCTTCTTCCCTCTGCATCCACCGATGCCGCGCTGGCAAAGCTCGTTGCCACCTTTGGGCCTCCATCTCAGCGAGGCAAACTTGTTAGCGCATGCGCTTGCAGAAGCAGTGGTCGGAAAGTCATCAATGTAGAACAGAAGATGTTGATGACCACGGTCTGCGTAACAAATCAACGCCACGGACAGGGCATGTATGACGTCGCAGGCCGACCAAACGGAGTCTGGAAACACAACTATCACACGCTCACCGGCGAGGCCGGAGTTGGCAAACACTCGTTAGTCAGAATTGGAGGCGGAGGACCAAGACGCACAGCTGCGTCATCCGCTCCGCATGACAGCTCCACCGAGATAAATCTGTAGAAGAAAAACACAACTTGAAGAACCAAATGAAGGAAATATGCCCTAGAGGCAATAATAAAGTTGTTATTTTATATTTCCTTATTCATGATAAAGGTTTATTATTCATGCTAGAATTGTATTGATCGGAAACTTAAATACATGTGTGAATATATAAACAAATACCGTGTTCCTAGTAAGCCTCTACTAGACTAGCTCGTTGATTAAATATGGTTAAGGTTTCCTAACCATGGAGATAACGGGATCACATCATTAGGAGAATGATGTGATGGACAAGACCCATCCGTTCGCTTAGCATATTGATCATTCAGTTTATTGCTATTGCTTTCTTGATGACAAATACATATTTCTTCGACTATGAGATTATACAACTTCCGGATACCGGAGGAATACCTTGTGTGCTATCAAACGTCACAACGTAACTGGGTGATCATAAAGATGTTCTACAGGTATCTCCGAAGGTGTTTGTTGAGTTGGCATAGATCGAGATTAGGATTTGTCACTCCGAGTATCGGAGAGGTATCTCTGGGCCCTCTCGGTAATACACATCATAAGAAGCCTTGCAAGCAAAGTGACTAAGGAGTTAGTTGCAAGATGATGTATTATGGAATGAGTAAACAGACTTACCGGTAACGAGATTGAACTAGGTATGAAGATACCGACGATCGAATCTCGGGCAAGTAACATACCGATGGACAAAGGGAATTACGTATGTTGTCATAAAGGTTCAACCGATAAAGATCTTCGTAGAATATGTAGGAGCCAATATGGGCATCCAGGTTCCGCTATTGGTTATTGACCGGAGAGGTGTCTCGGTCATGTCTACATAGTTCTCAAGCCCGTAGGGTCCGCACGCTTAACGTTCGTTGATGATATAGTGTTATATGAGTTATATGATTTGGTGACCGAATATTGTTCGGAGTCCCGGATGAGATCACAGACATGAAGAGGAGCTCCAGAATGGTCCGGAGGTAAAGATTGATATATAGGACGATGATATTCGGACTCCGGAAGAGTTTCGAAGTGCACCGGGTAGTTATCGGATCACCGGAAGGGGTTCTGAGCACCCCGGGAAGTATATGGGTCATATGGGCCAAAAGAGGGGAGCACACCAGCCCACAAGGGCTAGCGCGCCCCTCCTATGGCAGACGGCCTAGGGAGGAAAGGAAAGGGGGGATTCAGCCTCCCCCTTCCTTTCTCTCCCCCCTTTCCTTTCTCCTGGAAACAAATACGGAAGGGGGGGCGCGGCCAAGGGCAGGAGCCCAAGTAGGATCGGTCCTACTTGGGGCGCCTATTGGCCTTTCCCCTCTCCCCCCACCTATATATATGTGGGAGGGGGGTGCCACACAAAACCACGGGAATCTCTTAGCCGTGTGCGGCGCCCCCTCCACAGTTTTGTCCATCGGTCATATTTTCGTAGTGCTTAGGCGATGCGGAGATAGCTTCACCATCACCGTCACCACGCCGTCGTGCTGCCGGAACTAATCCACTACTTCGCCGTCTTGCTGGATCAAGAAGGCGAGGACGTCACCGAGCTGAACGTGCGTTGAACGCGGAGGTGCCGTACGTTCGGAACTCGATCGGTTGGAGCGCGAAGAAGTTCGACTACATCAAACGCGTTAACAAACGCTTCCGCTTACGGTCTACGAGGGTACGTAGACACACTCTCCCCTCTCGTTGCTATGCATCTCCATGGATAGATCTTGCGTGTGCGTACAATTTTTTTTGTTTTCCATGCAACATTTCCCAACAGTGGCATCTGAGCCAGGTCTGTGCGTAGATGATATGCACGAGTAGAACACAAAGAGTTGTGGGCGGTGATAGTCATACTGCTTACCACCAACGTCTTATTTTGATTTGGCGGTATTGTGGTATGAAGCGGCCTGGACCAACCTTACATGTCCACGCACATGAGACCGGTTCCACCGATTGAAATGCAACTTGTTTTGCATAAAGGTGGCTGGCGGGTGTCTGTTTCTCCTACTTTAGTTGAATCGAATTTGACTACGGCCGGTCCTTGAAAAGGTTAAAACAGCAAACTTGATGAATCACCGTTGTGGTTTTTGCGTAGGTAAGAACAGTTCTTGCTAGAAGCTCGTAGCAGCCACGTAAAACTTGCAACAACAAAGTAGAGGACATCTAACTTGTTTTTGCAGGGCATGTTGTGATGTGATATGGTCAAGACGTGATGTGATATATGTTGATGTATGAGATGATCATGTTTTGTAATATCGACAACCGACAGGAGCCTTAGGGTTGTCTCTTTATTGTATGAAATGCAAGCGCCATGTAATTGCTTTACTTTATCGCTATACGTTAGCAATAGTTGTAGAAGCAATAGTTGGCGAGACGACCCCGACGCAATGATGGAGAACAAGGTGTCGAGCCGGTGACGATGGAGATCATGGCGATGCTTTGGAGATGGAGATCAAAACCACAAGATGATGATGGCCATATCATGTCACATATTTTGATTGCATGTGATGTTTATCCTTTATGCATCTTATTTTGCTTAGAACGGCGGTAGCATTATAAGATGATCCCTTCACTAAATTTCAAGATAAAAGTGTTCTCCCTGAGTATTCACCGTTGCCAAAGTTCATCGTTTCGAAGCACCTCGTGATGATCGGGTGTGATAGACTCTACGTTCACATACAAAGGGTGTAAGACAGTTTTGCACATGCAGAATACTTGGGTTAAACTTGACATGCCTAGCATGTACAGACATGGTCTCGGAACACTAGAGACTGAAGGTCGAATATGAGTCATATAGTAGATATGATCAACATAGAGATGTTCACCATTGATGACTACCCCATCTCACGTGATGATCAGACATGGGTTAGCTGATTTGGATCATGTATCACTTAGATAACTTGAGGGATGTTTATTTAAGTGGGAGTTCATTAGTAATTTGATTAATTGAACTTAATTTATCATGAACTTACTCTTATAGTTTTGCATATCTATGTTGTAGATCAATGGCCCGAGCTACCGTTCCCCTGAATTTTAATGCGTTCCTAGAGAAAGCTAAGTTCAAAGATGATGGTAGCAACTACACGGACTGGGTCCGTAACTTGAGGATTATCCTCATTGCTGCACAGAAGAATTGTGTCCTTGATGCACCGCTAGGTGACGGACCTATTGCAGGAGCTACTGCAGATGTTATGAATGTCTGGCAAGCTCGATCTGATGACTACTCTATAGTTCAGTGTGCCATGCTTTACAGCTTAGAACTGGGACTTCAAAGACGTTTTGAACGTCATGGAGCATATGAGATATTCCAAGAGTTGAAGTTAATATTTCAAGCAAATGCCCGGGTTGAGAGATATGAAGTCTCCAACAAGTTCTATAGCTGCAAGATGGAGGAGAACAGTTCTGTCAGTAAACACATACTCAAAATGTCTGGGTATCATAACCACTTGACTCAGCTGGGAGTTGATCTTCCAGTTGATAGTGTTATTGACAGAGTTCTTTAGTCACTGCCACCAAGCTACAAAGGCTTTGTGATGAACTATAATATGCAAGGGATGAGTAAAACGATTCCTGAGCTCTTCGCAATGCTTAAGGCCACGGAGGTAGAAATCAAGGAGCATCAAGTGTTGATGGTTAACAAAACCACTAGTTTCAAGAAAAAGGGCAAGGGAAAGAAAGGGAACTTCAAGAAGAATGGCAAGCAAGTTGCCACTCCCGGGAAGAAGCCCAAAGCTGGACCCAAGCTTGAAACTGAGTGCTTCTACTGCAAAGGGAATGGTCACTGGAAACGGAACTGCCCCAAATACTTGGCGGATAAGAAAGATGGCAAAGTGAACAAATGTATATTTGATATACATGTTATTGATGTGTACCTTACTAATGCTTGTAGTAGTGCCTGGGTATTTGATACTGGTTCGGTTGCTCATATTTGTAACTCGAAACAGGAGCTGCGGAATAAACGAAGATTGGCTAAGGACGAGGTGACGATGCACGTCGGGAATGGTTCCAAGGTCGATGTGATCGCCGTCGGCATGCTACCTCTACATCTACCTTCGGGATTAGTTTTAGACCTCAATAATTGTTATTTGGTGCCAGCGATGAGCATGAACATTATATCTGGATCTTGTTTATTGCGAGATGGTTATTCATTTAAATCGGAGAATAATGGTTGTTCTATTTATATGAGTAATATCTTTTATGGTCATGCACCCTTTATGAATGGTCTATTCTTGTTGAATCTTGATCGTAGTGATACACATATTCATAATATTGATGCCAAAAGATGCAAAGTTGATAATGATAGTGCAACATACTTCTGGCACTGCCGTTTAGGTCATATTGGTGTAAAGCGCATGAAGAAACTCCATACGGATGGACTTTTGGAATCACTTGATTATGAATCATTTGATACTTGCGAACCATGCCTCATGGGCAAGATGACTAAAACTCCTTTCTTCGGAACAATGGAGCGAGCTAATGACTTATTGAAAATAATACATACCGATGTATGCGGTCCGATGAGTGTTGAAGCACGTGGCAGGTATCGTTATTTTCTAACCTTCACAGATGATTTGAGTAGGTATGGGTATATCTACTTGATGAAACACAAGTCTAAAACATTTGAAAAGTTCAAAGAATTTCAGAGTGAAGTGGAGAATCATCGTAATAAGAAAATAAAGTTTCTATGATTTGATCGCGGAGGCGAATATTTGAGTTACGAGTTTGGCCTTCATTTAAAACAATGTGGAATTGTTTCACAACTCACGCCACCTGGAACACCACAGCGTAATGGTGTGTCCGAACATCGTAACCGTACTTTATTAGATATGGTGCGATCTATGATGTCTCTTACCGATTTACCACTATCGTTTTGGGGTTATGCATTAGAGACAGCCGCATTCACGTTAAATAGGGCACCGTCTAAATCCGTTGAGACGACACCGTATCAACTGTGGTTTGGCAAGAAACCTAAGCTGTCGTTTCTTAAAGTTTGGGGTTGCGACACTTATGTCAAAAGGCTTCAGCCTGATAAGCTCGAACCCAAATCGGAGAAGTGCGTCTTCATAGGATAACCTAAAGAAACAATTGGGCACACCTTCTACCACAGATCCGAAGGCAAGATCTTTGTTGGCAAGAATGGATCCTTTCTAGGGAAGGAGTTTCTCTCGAAAGAAGTGAGTGCAGGAAAGTAGAACTTGATGAAGTAATTGTACCTTCTCTCGAATTGGAAAGTAGCACATCAGAGAAAACCGTTCCCTTGATGCCTACACCAACTAGAGAGGAAGCCAATGATGATCATGAAACTTCAGATCAAGTTACTACTGGACCTCATAGGTCAAACAGAGCACATTCCGCACCAGAGTGGTACGGTTATCCTGTCCTGAAAGTCGTGTTATTAGACCATGGCAAACCTACGAACTAAGAAGAAGCTATGATGAGCCCAGATTTTGATAAATGGCTTGAGGCCATGAAATCTGAGATACGATCCATGTATGAGAACAAAGTGTGGACTTTGGTGGACTTGCCCGATGATCGGCAAGCCATTGAGAATAAATGGATCTTCAAGAAGAAGACTGACGCTGATGGTAATGTTACTGTCAACAAAGCTCGACTTGTTGCGAAAGGTTTTCGACAAGTTCAAGGAGTTGAGTACGATGAGACTTTCTCACCCGTAGCGATGCTTAAGTCTGTCCGAATCATGTTAGCAATTGCCTCATTTTATGATTATGAAATCTGGCAAATGGACGTCAAAACTGCATTCTTTAATGGATTTCTTAAAGAAGAGTTGTATATGATGCAACCAGAAGGTTTTGTCGATCCTAAAGGTGCTAACAAAGTGTGCAAGCTCCAGCGATCCATCTATGGACTGGTGCAAGCATCTCGGAGTTGGAATATATGCTTTGATGAGGTGATCAAAGCATATGGTTTTATACAGACTTACGGTGAAGCCTGTATTTACAAGAAAGTGAGTGGGAGCTCTATAGCATTTCTGATATTATATGTGGATGACATATTGTTGATTGGAAATGATATAGAATTTCTGGATAGCATAAAAGGATACTTGAATAAGATTTTTTCAATGAAAAACCTCGGTGAAGCTGCTTATATATTGGGCATCAAGATCTATAGGGATAGATCAAGATGCTTGATAGGACTTTCACAAAGCACATACCTTGACAAAGTTTTGAAGAAGTTCAAAATGGATCAGTCAAAGAAAGGGTTCTTGCCTGTGTTACAAGATGTGAAATTGAGTCAGACTCAAAGCCCGACCACTGCAGAAGATAGAGAGAAAATGAAAGTCATTCCCTATGCCTCAGCCATAGGCTCTATCATGTATGCTATGCTGTGTACCACACCTGATGTGTGCCTTGCCATAAGTTTGGCAGGGAGGTACCAAAGTAATCCAGGAGTGGATCACTGGATAATGGTCAAGAACATCCTAAAGTACCTGAAAAGGACCAAGGATATGTTTCTCGTTTATGGAGGTGACGAAGAGCTCGTCGTAAATGGTTACGTCGATGCTAGCTTCAACACTGATCCGGATGACTCTAAGTCACAAACCGGATACGTATTTATATTGAATGGTGGAGTTGTCAGTTGGTGCAGTTCCAAGCAGAGCGTCGTGGCGGGATCTACGTGTGAAGCGGAGTACATAGCAGCTTTAGAAGCAGCGCATGAAGGAGTCTGGATGAAGGAGTTCATATCCGATCTGGGTGTAATACCTAGTGCATCGGGTCCTATGAAAATCTTTTGTGACAACACTGGAGCAATTGCCTTGGTGAAGGAATCCAGGTTTCAGAAGAGAACCAAACACATCAAGAGACGCTTCAACTCTATTCGTGAAAAGGTCAAGGATGGAGACATGGAGATTTGCAAAATACATACGGATTTGAATATGGCAGACCCGTTGACTAAGCCTATTCCGCGAGCAAAACATGATCAGCACCAAGACTCCATGGGTGTTAGATTCATTACAATGTAATCTAGATTACTGACTCTAGTGCAAGTGGGAGACTGAAGGAAATATGCCCTACAGGCAATAATAAAGTTGTTATTTTATATTTCCTTATTCACGATAAAGGTTTATTATTCATGCTAGAATTGTATTGATCGGAAACTTAAATACATGTGTGAATATATAAACAAATACCGTGTCCCTAGTAAGCCTCTACTAGACTAGCTCATTGATCAAAGATGGTTAAGGTTTCCTAACCATGGACATGTGTTGTCATTTGATAACGGGATCACATCATTAGGAGAATGATGTGATGGACAAGACCCATCCGTTAGCTTAGCATATTGATCGTTCAGTTTATTGCTATTGCTTTCTTGATGACAAATACATATTCCTTTGACTATGAGATTATGCAACTCCCGGATACCGGAGGAATACCTTGTGTGCTATCAAACGTCACAACGTAACTGGGTGATCATAAAGATGCTCTATAGGTATCTCCGAAGGTGTTTGTTGAGTTGGCATAGATCGAGATTAGGATTTGTCACTCCGAGTATCGGAGAGGTATCTCTGGGCCCTCTCGATAATACACATCATAAGAAGCCTTGCAAGCAAAGTGACTAAGGAGTTAGTTGCAAGATGATGTATTACGGAACGAGTAAAGAGACTTGCCGGTAACCAGATTGAACTAGGTATGAAGATACCGACGATCGAATCTCGGCAAGTAACATACCGATGGACAAAGGGAATTACGTATGTTGTCATAAAGGTTCGACCGATAAAGATCTTCGTTGAATATGTAGGAGCCATTATGGGCATCCAGGTTCCGCTATTGGTTATTGACCGGAGAGGTGTCTCGGTCATGTCTACATAGTTCTCGAACCCGTAGGGTCCGCACGCTTAACATTCGTTGACGATATAGTGTTATATGATTTGGTGACTGAATGTTGTTCGGAGTCCCGGATGAGATCACGGATATGACGAGGAGCTCCAGAATGGTCCGGAGGTAAAGATTGATATATAGGACGATGATATTAGGACTCCGGAAGAGTTTCGGAGTGCACCGGGCTGTTACCGGATCACCGAAAGGGGTTCCGGGCACCCCGGGAAGTATATGGGCCATATGGGCCAAAAGAGGGGCGCACACCAGCCCACAAGGGGCTGGCGCACCCCTCCTATGGCAGCCGGCCTAGGGGAGGAAGGAAAGGGGGGATTCGGCCTCCCCCTTCCTTTCTCTCCCCCCTTTTTCCTTTCTTCCGGAAGCAAATATGGAAGGGGGGCGCGGCCAAGGGCAGGAGCCCAAGTAGGATTCGGTCCTACTTGGGGCGCCTCTTGGCCTCTCCCCTCTCCCCCCCAACCTATATATATGTGGGAGGGGGCGCCACACAAAAGCACGACAATCTCTTAGCCATGTGCGGCGCCCCCCCTCCATAGTTTTGGCCCTCGGTCATATTTTCGTAGTGCTTAGGCGAAGCCCTGCGGAGATAGCTTCACCATCATCGTCACCACGCCGTTGTGCTGCCGGAACTCATCCACTAATTCGCCGTCTTGCTGGATCAAGAAGGCGAGGACGTCACCGAGCTGAACGTGTGCTGGACGCGGAGGTGCCGTACGTTCGGTACTCGATCGGTTGGAGCGCGAAGAAGTTCGACTACATCAACTGCGTTAACAAACGCTTCCGCTTACGGTCTACGAGTGTACGTAGACACACTCTCCCCTCTTGTTGCTATGCATCTCCATGGATAGATCTTGCGTGTGCGTAGATTTTTTTTTGTTTTCCATGCAACATTTTCCAACACCAAATATGGGGATATCACTCCCACGTGTCTCCCAATAATGCCAAGAAGCACGATGGCAACAAGGACGAGTTGGGGAGGACTTACTCCATGCCGATGATGGTGCCATTACCTCACCACCGACGACTGAATACCAGAACCTAAGTTAAAAAACATGACCGTACCATTACCGTCCTAAACTGTCCTGTCCCTTGTATTGCTGATACGATGGATGGAGGGAGAGGGGACCCATAATCTCGCGGGAACCGGATCCTCTAACATTGATATGGAATGTTAGAGAAACTACAGTACCCTAATTTCCCTTCTTTCTATCCATATGATTAAGGCTAAAATGACTTAAATTAATTTGTAAATTGATGATCTACTGTGTACATTTATAGTTATTACATACAAACAAATTGATGGTGAAATAAAATTAATTTTGAATTATTTATATCTACAGTAAATACCAATAGTAAACAACAAGCTAACTACCTACTAACAATCCCAAACTTTCCTTCTTCATTTTACACTAGATTAGCACTGTAGCACCGTGACTTTTCTTCTGAATGTTAGAGGATCCGGTTTCAATCTCGCGTGGGAGGAGGCAGAATGGAGAGAGAGGGAGGCTGAATTCATAAAAAACCCGTAAATTCCCCGTGAATCCTCCGTGGATGTAGCAAAGTTCGGTTGATTTCATGTTTCGTCTATATGATGGATCACAGCACAATATACACATTGAAGTTTACATATATGTTTCTGCCCAATTTTGCACACTGCAGTAGAGTAGCATCGTTACATTGGCTATGTACATGGGGTGGACCACAGCACCAGAAACAAACACAAGTACAGCACCCTCCTTCAGCCCTGCGCCCGCCCCCGTGGCTGCAGGGCCCTCTTCCTGGCCGGGATCACCACCAGCTGCCGCGACAGGTGCAGCCTGGGCGCCGGGGACGCGGCACGATCGTCGCCCTGCGCGGTGGCAGCGTCGCAGCTGTACTTACACGACATCGCTCCGGCGTACTTCGCTCCCGCCGCCGTCCAGCCGCTCCAAATGCCGCACCCCTGGACAGCGGCATCGCCTCTGTTCTTGTTCTTTTGCTCCCTCTTCGGCGGAGCAGCGTCGACCTTGCCGCCGCCGCCGCTCTTGGTGCAGGCCACGTAGGCGGCGAGGAACGGGTCGTGGTGGTGAACCCTCCTCAGGACCCAGCCGCTCCCGTGCCGGCTCGCCATGAACGTGGAACCGGCTGCCCGCCGCGAACCTGTAGGCTGCAGGTGCACCCTGCTCGGAGGCAGCGGCAGCGGCCTGGCGAACTCACCGGGCACATCGTCGACGTCGTCGTGCACGAAGAAGATGGGGTTGTTGGACACGGTCGTGGAACGAGCCGGCGGCTGCTGCTGCTGAACGCCCCGTCTGGTGCGGCGGCTCATCGCTGCACGTCTGCTTCCCCGGCTCGTCGGCCGATCGATCCTCGGGACACTGCACGCACGGTGGTGGAGGCACGAGGAGGTGTGCTGGTTTCACCCTGACGGCCGTCGTGGAGGCATTTTATCTAGGAGCTCTGCGCGAGCCCGTGAACGATTTCACCCTTTGCCGTGGCACGTGAACAAGGAGGCGTGGAGGCTTTGGTTGGCGTTCCTTTGGGATATCAGGCACCGTTCGTGGCTTCTTAGTAATAGTGCTCCACTATTTACTGTTCGGGCCGTGGACTTGTGTGCGTGCTCGTCCAAATTAAGCCTTCCTCGCGTAGATTTGAGTCACGGATGCCAGGAACACTGACTGAACACACGAGGCGTAAGTGCAAATCATTGCGGATACGGAGAGGATCCACGGGCATTCTGTTCGGTTGGATGGGCATCCAAGGGATCGACTCCGTGCGTACGTGCTCACAAGACAACGACTGTCCCGTCGTGTCACGGACCGTTGTACACGCATCGCCATCTTAACTAGGTTGCGTCTTGTGTGATCAGCTGTCAACATTTGGCGTCAACGTTGTGCATCACGTCGCCCTCGACTGGAACAAAACGAGATGAAGCCTAGGTTTTATTTCTCTCACAGAAACTTTCGTATTATCACAAAAAAAGTTATAAATATGTCCTTGTCGGAAAAAGATGGCGTGCATCTCACTTGCCTAATTTGACCTTCTATATATTTGTGGACGTGGCCACGAACAGGAGCTGGCGAACCCCCATTTGTTCGTTCGGGTAATCACAACCGCCATTTACAAAACTTAATTTTCGTTCAAACACATGAACGTGGATGAATGAACGAAACAAAATACATAGAACAATGAATATAACACACAACAATACAACAGTAAATAGCTCAAATTAGAAAAAAAATAACATAGTTTCTCTATCCAATTGCCAATAACATTACCTTGTCATCAGCATTTTCTTCTCTCATGTACTCTGCTCCAAACATCTATACCACGATATAGGTAAATTTTACCATTGCCTCCGGACGACCTCATCAATGGCATCTCCGGCTATACCATATGCTAGCATCCTCGGAACAGTTGTGCATTCTGCATAGGAGAGAACGATAGTTGCTCGCAACAATCCTTCCTCAGCGTGAAATAAGGATCATATGCCCTCACACCCTCCACTATGTGCAAGAACAAATGACTGCTCATCCGGAAGTGACGCTGAAAAAACACCTTATGGAATAGCGAGCTAGGTTTAAAGTAGTTGGCATAGAGATCCCTTTGGCCCTTTAGCATATCCCGGGAAAAAACTATCCTGCCAGGCATCGAACCCTTCAAGTTGAGACCATGCTCCTCTCCTTTCTCCATTTCTTCAAGGATGATCATCATCACCATCGCATCTCCATCTAGGTCATAATCGATATTCAAATCCAACGAATCAATTAACTCCTTGAAAATGAACTCGTCAAGCTCCGGGTAAGCAAACTCATCGTCTGAAGAATCCATCATTTGCATACAAATGTGCAAAAGAACCTAAAAAATATCTTCGACATTTCTTTAAACACATGGCAAACAAGATATATGGCGCGTGGAGTAGGACGTATCGGGGCGGTAACCATGTCCAGAGCGGCAAGGACGTCTGGGGCGGACAGGGGACAGTGGTCACGACACAGCGGGTTGGGGCCGTATGCAGACATCGGCAGAGCTGGCAAGGGGGAGCGGGAGGCGACACAAACATGACAGAACAAAGAGGAAGAGGGCATGTATGACGAGGATGGAGGTCAATTTTGGGGGGATTTGGCGTGGGTCTGGTGTGCTGGATCGGACTTCGTGGACACATCCGGGCAGCCCAAATCCACCCTATGGTTTGGAGGGGTGTCGGACAGTCCAGACATATGGACTGAGTATGGGGTATGATTGGGTGATGTTTTTTTGTCTTGGCAATTTCCGGATAGACAAAGTTTTTTTAAATGTTGGTGGGAGAGCTACCAAATCAATTATTAAAAAGGCGTATTACAAGAACACCCTCAAATAAGAAATGCACCACTAAGGCATGTGCAAAAAAAAAGAAGAAGGAAAAAATGGCCGCTTGGTTTATTAAGGAAAGTCGGTTGAAACCCTAAACAAGGCCTAGTTAGACTAGGCCTAGAGCGCAACAATACATACAACACGCCAGAAAGGCAACAACCCACAACACACCTAGCTGGGTGTTGGGAAACGTAGTGGAAAACAAAAAAGATCGTCCTACGATCACTCAAGAACAATATGAAGATGCATAAACGGTTTGGATCCGATCATTACTGTGATGGAACATCTTCGTTTGTTTTATTGGGCTGGAGGCACGAGCCGGGCTTGGCGGGTCAGTATTGTCAGTCGCATCATCCAGGCCGACTTGACTATCCTTCTGTTTTGTCTCCATGGTTGTTGTTTCTTCAATGATTGGCGGCTCATTCTGCCGCGACAGCTCAACCCTTTGATTAGCATGGCCTTCTAGCATCTCAGTTTGGGCTTCAGGGGTCACCAAGAGCGGGTCCTCTGATTCAGGAATTTCCGGAGCCAAAGATGACTCGCCAATTTTCCTTTTCTTGGCCTTGGCCCTGCAGTCACATTAATATGCTCAAGTAAACAGAGCAATGACTATGAAGAGATACGAATTATTAAAGCACTTACCCTTGCTTAATTACAAAGGGTGGAAGTTTTGAAGCAGTCAAGTCTCCAGAAGATGGTGGCGACTCCTGATAATTTGAATTAGATGGCTTAAGAGGTTGCCTAATAAGTCTGGCTCGTGGAAGAGATAAGGTTGGGCTATGAGGCACCTCGGTACGTCGCTTGCGGGCGACTGGTGCATTAGATAAGCCAGCAACCAGTTCTCTAGAACCACTCCGAGTCTGGCGTTTTAATGAGCCAGTGTGCTGCAACTTCTTCAAAATAAATTGTGGATCTAAGTGAGCGTGTGGATGAGAAAATGGCATTTTCCTGACGACTTCTCTTGATCTCTTGGGGGCAAAAGTTTCTGAGCCGGAGGAGATGGAAATTACCTTAGCATCGCCGGCTTGACTACCCTCAGTGTGTCCCTGAGAAGTAGAGGCATCAGCAAGTTCAATAAAAAGACGGCCGAGAGAGTCAAGTTCTACCACCGACTCGTTTCCAGCCGCCGTCTCATCTTCATCGGCCGGCTTATTTCTTTTTGGAGCTGGGGCGGCTTTGGTTGCGTGGTTCTTTTCTCCTCCAAAATACATCAGTCGCCTGCAGTGGTGATAAGCCGGGAATTAATATTATGATAAGCAAGTCAAAATGCAGAATAAGTACGAAAAATGCAAAGGCGCTTACTAGGGGCGCATGATTCTTCAGACAGAAGGGAGCAAGCCCAGTTTTGTTGCATTTATCCTGGGGCTCGCCCAGTAACTTCTTGGTGGCCTTGTTAATCTCAGCTTCAGTTAAATCGACTTGATTGAAGCATTGCACATCATTCAACTCGCCAGAATAATTACAAATTAAGTCTGTCCTTCGACTTATTGGCTGAACCCGCCAACTGATCCAACACCGGGCTAGGTCAACTCCGGTGAGGCCGTTTGCCTTCAAAGCCCTTAGTTTGGGATAGAAGGGGGCGACTTGTTGTCGTTCTTCGTCAGTACCCCAACCCGGAAAAGAAATGGTTGCATTAAGGTGGTTCGGTCTATAACCCGGTAGGGGGTTCTCATTGGTAGGAGCAGTGTTCTTGCAGTAGAACCACGTTGCATTCCATCCTTTCGGATGACTCGCCAGCTTGACCTATGGAAAAGGACAGTTTTTCTGTCTCTGGAGTGACACCCCGCCAAGTTCGATGCTAGGGCCATCCGCGCACTCGGTTTGATGATTGATGTAGAAAAATTCCTGAAAGAGAGTAATAGTTGGCTCTGTCTGAAGATAGACTTCGCAAAATACTTGAAGCTGACATAAGTTGGTCATCGAGTTTGGACCAATATCTTGGGGATGGAGGTCAAAAGAGTTAAGGAAATCCCTAAGGAATTTTGAGCCGGGTGGTGAAAAGCCCCTTTGGAGATGGTCTACAAAAATAACAACCTCTCCTTGATCAGGCTGGGGGGATTTTCTCCTTCTGATGCTCGCCAGCCAACAACATCTTGAGCCGGCAATAGACCTTGAGTCACAAGGTCATTGAGCACAAGGGTGGATACTCGAGATTTCGCCCAGTTGCAAGTCACAGTTTTTGACATGGTGAGTCACCTAAAGATTACGAACTGCAGATAAACGTATAAAACGGTGGGTCATTTATGAATGACAAGTCGCCAGTTGGTTTATATATGATAAGTTGGCAGTACAATAAAGTGACTATGGTTAAGGGGCGAGTCGACATGGTTATTTAATTACCAACGAGTCGCCAAAGTGACAAGCCAGCCTAATGGAGGGACAACTATGACTTCCAAGACAGGTGAGTTATGGTATGCAATAATGAGCCGGCAAGACATAAGGCGGCTCATCCAAAATTAAGGACTGTGATTTTCAGCTAAGTGTTGGACAAACAAGTTTCCACTGAAACATTTGCGGTTACAGATGTACAAAATAGCTTGAAAGGAAAATGTTTACTATACCTAAAACATACAGTGGAAGTATAGGCTAGTCTACTCGCAGTTTCTAATGGAGATCTGAAGCTCCTAGATGCAAAAATGGCGCTACAACTAGCATCGGAGTGTTTTCTACAAGAAATTTACTTGAATCTAGATCTAGACAGCAGGCGATGGTGGTACAAACCGATGAGCACTGATGAACACCGATGAACTAGGTAAGCAGATGAGGGACTGCTACAGATCTAAGAGAAGGAATGAGGCATACCTGGATGCGGCGGAAGCTCCGAGGTGTTCTTGAGCGGCGTCGACGATGGCGCACGCAGTGTCAAAAAGGTGGTTGACGTCGCCGGAGCACCCAAGGTCGCACGGCGGCAGGGCCTTGGTCATGAGCAGATGAGGCGCGAGGAAGAAGAAAAAGCGAGGGGGTGAAGAGGTAAAAGTGAAAAAAGGAGCCCCCTCTGGTGTATTTATAATGGAAAAAAGAGAAGGAGAAGAGGCAGGCGTGAAAATAGAGGAGATGCAGTAACTTTTTGAGTAAGGGATGCCTCGATTTTCAGGCCTGACAGATATACACAAAGATCCGTTATGATGTTACACTAGAGCTCCTGGAATTCCAGAAGATGACATCATGATTCAAAGACATGGAAGAAATAACAAGTGTGGAAGTATCATAAGCCGGAATCTATGACCCGGCCATGATGCAGTTTCAAAGAAAGGAAGATGACCCGGGTTTATTATCGATCAGAAGATTGACATGAATAAATTCAAATCAATCTGGGGGCTAATGTTGGGGATACAACCCCATGATATGACCCGCCCATTTAGGGCCGAGTCATTGTTTGGTGACTTGACGAAGGTGTGGTTTGATAGTGGGTTGAGATGACTGCGAGTTCAAGGCCCAGGAGATGAGTCACCAGATGGGCCGACTCATGGCCCAGGAGTACAAGCCGCCAGTGTCTGCCGTGACGCCAGAGGAAGTTTCTTACTTTGGAAACAAGACAAGTAGGAAACATACTAGGGCACGGATCGTAGTACGACCCAGACTCTGTTGTAAGCCTAGGGCCTCCACCTGTATATAAAGGGGAGCCCCTGAGGCAGAAAGACTAAGTTACAATCTCTCGAGTACTAGGTTAGCCAAGTCACACCCTTGTAATTGAGATCATCATCATCAATAGCAATCAAGAAGGAGTAGGCTTTTACCTCCACCGTGAGGGGCCAAACTTGGGTAAACCTTCGTCTCTCGATTCTGATCAACCCCGTTCAAGCAATCACCTAGCGGCGATGGCCTCACGACTAAGTCCTTTCACAAGGACATTTGCCATGACAAAACCACGACAGTTACCGAGTCCAAGTTGCAACGAAAGAAAACGAGTTGGTGTTGATTGTACTTGGAGTCCCTCGAATAGTATATGAACGATCCCGCGAACCGCCCATGAACAGTACCTCAAACGGAAGACCGAAAGCACAGCCTCTCTACGAGTTGCAAGCGTACGGTCTTCATGACCCGGCAGCGCTTTGCCGTCCAGAGCTAATCGTCGTCAGAGAATTAGAGGGAGAAGATTAGAACCAAACTAGGTTTCTAATTATGAGGATTAGAGGATCTATGTCTAGCTCTAAATGATCAACTAGGACCAACTAGAACTAGAGAACTAGAGGAGGCTCCCAAACTTGTGTCGAGAAAAGGGGCAAAAGTCTCTAGTATATATAGGTTGGAGGGGTGAGCGAGGGGTGCCACAAGGAGGGAAAGGACTCCCTTCCTTGGCCGACCAAGAGTTGGGGAAGTCCCCTCCAATTCGGCCTCCCCTCCCTTCCCCAAGTGGGAAGGGGGGCACCACCTCCGATCCACTTGGCGATCCACTTGGGCCCAAGTGGCCCAAGTAGCATTCCACCACTTGGCCTTTTAAGGCTCATTGATATTTAATAAATTATAGAAGTCTCATACCAATTACCAGAGCCTTTTATTATTAATTTAACATCTCCGGGGAAGGGGGCGCCACCTCCGATCCACTTGGGCCCAAGTGGCCCAAGTAGCGTTCCACCACTTGGCCTTTTAAGGCTCGTTGATATTTCATTAATTATAAAAGCCTCCTAACAATTACTAGATTATTAATTTAACATCTCCAGAAATATTTTCCACCTATATATTATTTATCGGTAATATCCGGTATTGCCCGATAAACTCCAAAACCCTTCCGGTGACCCTGAAACGCTTCTGGTTCCTCCCGAAACTATTTCAAATATTAACAGAACTATTTCACAAATAAATCCTCGTTACTCCTGTCTGACTAACACTCAACAGATCATGGTTACCTTAAGATTGTGACCCTATAGGTTTGGTAAAACATAGACATGAACAAAACCCCTTCGTTCAATGACCGATAGCGGAACCGTGGAAGTCCATATCGGTCCCTATGAGTACACGAATAACATTGGAGTAAACCTTTGGTTATCATGTGATGTTCCCTTTGCTTCGTGATACTTTATAAAACCCGAGGTGAGATGTATCAGTATCCTCTTGAGTCATACACATGCTTACTATACCGGTCTCCTCGTTACCGATTTCGTTCTTCTTTCTCGTTGACATGTTCTGGCATCCTCATGACATAGTCACATGTGTCTAGCCAGATGATGATGAATGGCGTCACATAGATCCCTAAGAATATCTCTCCATTGTTAGATAAGCAAATTCCACTCTCGAGCTATCTAGTCCCTTGTCAAACTTTCTGATGAATGATACGTCTCCAACGTATCTATAATTTTTTATTGTTGCATGCTATTATAGTATCAATCTTGGACGTTTTATATGCACCTTTATGCAATTATATATCATTTTTTGGGACTAACTTATTAACTTAGTGCCTAGTGCCAGTGACAATCTCCATCCCTTGCATATTATAGTTCATCACAAAGCCTTTGTAGCTTGGTGGCAGTGATTTCATCTGGAAGATTAACTTCCAACTGATTCAAGCGGTTGTAGTACCCAGACATTTTGAGTATGTGCTCACTAACGGAGTTGTTCTCCTCCATCTTGCAGCTAAAGAACTTGTCGGAGGTTTCATAACTCTCAACCCGGGCATGAGCCTGAAATAGCAATTTCAGCTCCTAGAACATCTCATATGCTCCATGCCGGTTCTAAGCCATAAAGCATGGCGCACTAAAATATCGTGTAGTCATCATTTCTTGTCTGCCAGATATTCACAGCGTCCAGATTTGCGGGTGTGGGTGGTTCGCCTAGCGGTGCATCAAGGACATAAGTCTTCTGTGCATCAGTGAGGACAATCCTTAGATTACGGACCCAGTCCACATAGTTGCTTCCATCATTTTTCAACTTAGCTTTCTCTAGGAACGCATTAAAATTCAGGGGAGCTACAACGCAAGCCATTGATCTACAACATAATTTTCAAAGACATTAAGACCATGTTCATGATAATTGGTTTAGTTAATCAAATTACTAGTGAACTCCAACTTAAATCAACATCCCTCAAGTTGTCTAAGTGAGACATGATCCAAATCAACTAACTCATATTCGATCATCACGTGAGATGGGGTGGTCATCAATGGTGAACATCTCCATATTGATCATATCTACTATATGACTCATGTTCGACCTTTCGGTCCTCTGTGTCCCGAGGCCATGTCTGTACATGCTAGGGTCGTCAAGTTTAACCCAAGTATTCTGCATGTGTAAAACTAGCTTACACCCATTGTATACAAACGTAGAGTCTATCACACCTGATCATCACGAGTTGCTTTGGAACAACGAACTTTCGCGATGATGCATACTTGGGGAGAACACTTTTACCATGAAATTAAGTGAAGGGATCATCTTATAATGCTACCGTTGTCCTAAGCAAAATAAGATGCATAAAAGATAAACATCACACGCAATCAACATATGACATGATATGGCCATTATCATCTTGTGCTTTTGATTTCCATCTTCAAAGCACCAGCATGACACCATGATCTCCATCATTGTGTCGTCATGTCGTTGTCTCCGCCAACTATTTCTAACTCATAGCGATAAAGTAAAGCAATTACATGGCGTTTATTAATTGACACGTAGGTCATATAATAAATTAAAGACAACCCTATGGATCATGCCGGTTGCCGTACGCATCGGCATGCAAGTCATGAAACTATTACAAAGCATGATCATCTCATACATCAACATATATAACATCATGTTTTGGCCATACCACATCACTACATGCCCTGCAAAAACAAGTTAGACGTCCTCTACTTTGTTGTTGCAATTTTTACGTGGCTGCTAGGGCAAACTATAAGAACCGTTCTTATCTACGCAAAACCACAACGGTGATATACAAGTTGCCCTTTAACCTTCTACAAGGACCGCTGTTGGGGATATAACTATTGAGTATAAACCGCCCAGGAGGGGCCGGGTTATGCTCATAGTGATTTACCTGTATTGAAGCCCATGAAGACATAGAAGATGGCGACTTACGAAGGAGACTTAATAAGAAGGCCCAAAGCCCAAAGGCGAGTTAGGGCCCATAGATGTAAACCGCCATAAGTATATGACTTGTATTGTAAGATATGAAAGAGTGGATACCGAGCCGGACACGTTTATGAGCCGGTCGGGATTCTGTGAACCGCCGGGCGTCAACCTGTGTATATAAAGGGACGACCCGGCGGCGGTTTAGGACAAGAGACAACAGATCGAGAGCCAGATTAAGCGTATTCGCTCCCTGGTCGTCGAAACCCTAGCAATACCACCTCAAACTGGATTAGGCCTTCACCTTCACCGCAAGGGGCCGAACCAGTATAAACTCCCCGTGTCCTTTGTCCTGATTAACCCCTTTGAACTAACCTCATTGCGATGGCTCCACGACTAAGTTCTCACACTGGGACATCTGCCGTGACTATTCCACGACAGTTGGCGCCCACCGTGGGGCCAGCGTACGGTGGTTTCGAGTTCTTGAAGGGCAACTTCGAAGGGATCAAGGGATACGCTATGGGCCGGATGACCAAGAGTCGTCGCGACAAGCTCTACATCGACGACGAAGGCTGGGGCCCCGAGGCCGGCTCAATTGAGTACGGGTACTGGGTCCCCTTCGGTGGAATTCACGTCTTCATTGGCAAGATTGGCGAACCGGGCCCTGAGCCGGACACCTGCACCGACATCATCGAGACGGCTCAGCGTGCAAAACCCGCCCGAGTTCAGCCCGCCATGAGTCGTGCCTTCGTGGGATTCATCAATGGTGCGGGATCTGAGGATAAATCAGTATCTGACGGTGAGACAGTTGTCTATTCTGATGGCGAGTCATCCACCAGTGAAACCGAGTCATTGTACCAACTGCAAGATGGTCGGCTTGGGGGCTGTTCCGATGGCGATAGTATTCAGGACCCCTACGAGCCGCCGAACCGGGTTGCAATCTTCATGGCCGGTATGCAACCAGTGCAGCACTCTTCAACTGCGGCGGCATTGATTTTCGGGTCAGCAGCGGTGACGGCAGCCGGGGCAGGAGGCCCTGCGCGCCCGCCGGCTCAAGTCTTGTCCGGTTTACTAGACGCCTTGGCAATACTGCTGATGACGGAGGTTAACCCAGATAATCAAGATCAGCATAACGCGGAAGTCGTGAAATTGTGAGATCAGATAGCTCAAGCTAAGGAAGACCTGGCAGCTGAAGATGCCAGGATGGCTGCGGAGCGGGTTACGTTGGATGCTCAGGCGCAGTGGATTTACTCGGAGTCTTACCGGCTCATGCTAGATCAGAACGCTTCAAACGAAGTCATGAGGAGGAGGCATCAGTCTCGCCTGCCACCGATTTACGAGGCGAGGAACCTCTTTAACACGCCAGGAGCAGGAACCAGTAGCCCGCCAGTGGCGGACCGGGTTGAAGCGCCTGGGACGGGAGCGCCGGTTCAGCCGCGCACCACGGATCCGCCTCGTCAGAACAATATCCCGCCGCAACACATGCCAACACCACCGGGTCATTACTCTAACCCTTTGGATAACATGATCGCTGCGGCGTCACGATTGGCGGCTATCCTGGTGGAAGGCGAGTCTCCAACGGCGGTTGAGATGCGGAGGGCTAGAGAGCTCCTTCAGACAGCATTGGTTCAGCAGCAGGCTTATTCTTACAGTCGAAGCCGGATTCATTCCACCCCTCGCCCAAGCCGGAGTTACAGTAGGCATATTGATGAACCAGCTGTGTCAAGCAGTGGGCGGAACCATAACCTGCCTCGTGGACATAACCCAGCGGGCGGTGGTGCTGATGCTCAGAACATGGTGGATCAAGGTAGAACACGTCGAGAGGCCGAGCTGGCGGCGCAATATGCGACCCGTCAACCTTCTCCGGTTCGTCCGACAACTTCAGTGGAGCCAGGTGTAACCTTTAGGAATTTGGGCGTGCCATGTTTAGTGCCGGCCATACGTAATGAGCGTCTGCCCAAGGATTTTAAGGGCCCTCGCAAGGTGCCTAACTATACAGCCGATTTACCTCCTGAAGCATGGATCGAGAGTTATGAGATGGCCATGGAATTGCTAGATGTTAGCGATGCGGCATGTGCTAAATATTTCCCCCTGATGTTAGATGGAACGGCTCGCACTTGGTTGAAGGGGCTCCCTGCCAACTTCGTTGGGTCATGGGCCGAGTTAAAGGCCCGGTTTATCCAGAATTTCAAAGATACGTGCAAGCAGCCTATGTCAATTGTGGATCTGGATGCCTGTGTCCAAGAAGAGGGTGAGTCCACAACCCATTGGGTGCGCCGGGTTTCGACCATCTTACATTCATCGGATCGCATCAATGCCGGTTCAGCGGTCATAATGTTGGAGAAGAATTGACGGTTTACGCCTCTTAAGCAGAAGTTGGGTCGGCTCAAGCGCCACTGCAATGACATGGGAGAGCTGATGACGGCTCTGGTTAAGTACGCTGACTCTGATGGTACCAAGGACCCCGAGTCTGATGATGACAAGCCGGGAAAGGGAAAGAAGAGCAGCAGCACCAGAGGACAGCAGCATAATCCGGCGAATCAAGGAGGCAATGGTAAGCGCAAAGCTGATAATAGTTTGGACTTTGTGGCTAACACCAACGCACAGAATAATGGCCAGCGTCGTAAAGGTAAACCACCCCCACGGGCCGGAGGGTCAGGCTTTAATCTTGAGCAGATGCTAAATCAGCCCTGCCCAAGGCATGGGACGTGAGAAAGACCGTCTGGCCACCTCTGGAAGGATTGCTACATCATGAAGGAGTATAAAAATTCCAATCTTTTTCAAGACAATCATGGACCGGTGGTGGTTCAGGGTCCGGTTCTCATGGGCCAGGTTACGGCGGTGGCGGTTCTAGTTCTGGATTCCAAGGTAATCAGGGCAATCAAGGCAATCAGGGTGGCTACCATCAACAGTCAGGTCAGGGGAATCAGCAGCAGCAATCTGGGTATCAGAGTAACCCAAAGCAGTTGAATAGTGGGCAGTAACACGTCTTCACCACAAATTTATGCAAACGGGATCAGAAGCTTCATAAAAGGGCAGTGAACGCCGTTGAACCAGTGGTTCCCCGTTACTTGCGCTGGTCTGAGCAGCCCATCGTGTGGAGTCGGGAAGATCACCCGCCCCGGGTTGATAATCCGGGTCACCTAGCATTGGTGGTTGCACCCCAGGTTGGAGGGTATAAGTTTACCAAGGTACTCATGGACGGAAGGAGCAGCATCAATATCCTTTATTACGAAACTTTCCGTCGCATGGGGTTGACAGATAAAAATCTTAAACCATCGAATACAGTTTTCCATGGTGTGGTGCCTGGTAAGTCGGCGTACCCTGTTGGTAAGATAGCTCTGGAAGTTGCCTTTGGAGATGATCATGACTCTAGGTCAGAGACATTGACCTTTGAAGTAGTCAAGATTCACAGCCCGTATCACGCTCTGTTTGGACGGCCGACTTATGCCAAGTTCATGGCACGGCCTTGTTATGTTTATCTGCAGCTCAAGATGCCGGGTTACAAGGGGACCATAACAGTACATGGGAGCCGAAAGATAGCCTTGGAATGTGAAGAAGGTGATGCGGCTTATGTTCAGTCGGTTTGTGCAATGGAGGAGTTAAAATTTTACAAGGACAATGTTGATCCGGCGGATATGACATCTTTAAAAAAGCCAACTACAGAGCATGATCCGGTTTTGAAGTTTAAATCGGCAGATGACACTAAGATGGTTGATTTTGTTCCTGGCGATTCATCCAAGCAGTTCAGCATCAGTGCTAATATGGATCCGAAATAGGAAAGCGCGCTCATCGAGTTCATCCGTGAGAACCGGGACATCTTTGCATGGAAACCTTCTGACATGCCAGGTGTACCGAGGGAACTCGCTGAGCACACTCTCAATATTAATCCCAAGTTTAAACCGGTCAAGCAGTTTCTTCGTCGTTTCAATGAAGAAAGGCGTAAGGCCATTGGTGAGGAGGTAGCCCGGCTCTTGGCGGCTGGGTTTATTGTTGAAGTTTTTCATCCTAAGTGGTTGGCTAACCCGGTGTTGGTACTTAAGAAGAACGGCACTTGGCGCATGTGTGTGGACTACACGGATTTAAACAAGGCTTGTTCGGCTGATCCTTTTGCTCTCCCTCGTATTGATCAGATTATTGATGCTACGGTGGGTTGTGAGCGTTTGAGTTTTTTGGATGCTTATTCTGGTTATCTTCAGATCAAGATGGCAGTTAAGGACCAGGAGAAGACAGCTTTCATAACTCCCTTTGGAGCCTTCTGCTATGTGTCTATGCCTTTTGGGCTCAAGAGTGCCCAGGCGACTTACCAGCGATGTGTGCAGAATTGTCTTCATAATCAGATTGGACGCAATGTTCATGCTTACGTGGATGATATTGTGGTGAAATCCAGAAAGAAGGAGACGTTGATAGACGACTTGAAGGAAACCTTTGATAATCTTCGAGTTTATAAGATGATGCTTAATCCGGCCAAATGTGTTTTTGGTGTGCCGGCGGGCAAGCTTTTGGGCTTTCTGGTGTCTAACAGGGGCATTGAAGCTAATCCGGAGAAGATCAAAGCCGTTACTTCTCTGGCTAAACCAGCGTGTATCAATGATGTTCAACGTCTGGCGGGTCGTATTGCGGCGCTAAGCCGGTTCATAAGCTGCCTCGGTGAGAAGGCCATCCCTTTGTATCAGATGATGAAAAAGACAGATGACTTCGTCTGGAGTGACGCTGCTAATGAGGCGTTTGAGGCACTTAAGAAGCAGCTGGTTGAGCCACCGGTCCTAGCTGCGCCCGTTGATAAGGAGCCGCTGTTGTTATATGTGGCTGCTAATAGCCGGGCTGTCAGTGTGGCTATTGTGGTTGAAAGGAAAGAGGCAGGCAAGGAATATCCGGTTCAACGGCTGGTTTATTATATCAGCGAAGTGCTTATTGAGTCCAAGCAGAGATACCCACATTGGCAGAAGCTTGTATATGGGGTTTTCATGGCAAGCCGGAAGCTTAAGCAATATTTTCAGGGTCACCCCATTAATGTGGTTAGCTCTGCTCCTTTAGGAGATATCATACAAAACAGGGAAGAAACAGGCCGGGTTGCCAAATGGGCCATTGAACTTGGGCCTCATGGTTTGAAGTATATGCCTCGCACGGCCATCAAGTCTCAAGCACTGGTGGATTTCATCAATGACTGGACAGAGCTGCAGATGCCTAAGGAAAAACCAGATAACACGTATTGGACTATTCACTTTGATGGGTCCAGGCAATTGGAGGGCTCGGGGGCTGGAGTTGTGCTTGCTTCCCCTCGAGCTGATAAATTTTGTTATGTTCTCTATTTGATGTTCCCTTGCACTAACAATGCAGCTGAATATGAGGCCTTGCTCCACGGTCTTCAGATGGCTAAGGAGATGAACTTAAGCTGGGTAAGGTGCTTTGGTGACTCAGATTTGGTGGCTCAACAAGTCTCTGGTACTTGGGATTCTAAGGATCCCCTCATGGCGGCTTATCGACGAGAGGTGGATGTTATTGCTGGTCAGTTCAAGGGTTATCAAGTTGAGCATGTTGATCGGAGGAAAAATGAAGCGGCTGATGCCTTAAGCCGGTTGGGTTCTCAACGTAAACCGGTGCCACCTAATGTCTTTCTTGACATTTTGCATAACCCGTCGGTCAAGTTACCTACAGAGGAGGATTTGGCTATTCCTGACCCGGAAGCTCAGTTGGTGGCGGCTCTTCATGTTATTCCTGATTGGACAGTTCCATATTTGGCATATATGACCCGGGGCGAGTTACCTGAGGATGAAACCTTGGCCAGGCAAATAACCCGGCGGTCCAAGTCAATGACAATTGTCAATGGAGAGCTGCACCATTGCAGTGTTACCGGGGCGTTTCAGCGTTGTGTTTCTCCTGAAGAAGGCTGTGAGATTCTGCGTGAGATCCATGAAGGAGATTGTGGTCATCACGCCGGCTCTAAATCTCTTGTAGCCAAGGATTTTCGTCATGGTTTTTATTGGCTGACGGCTCATGCTGATGCTGAGGACTTGGTCAAAAAATGTGACGGTTGTCAGAAGTTTTCACGTCAAGCTCATGTTCTGGCTCAGGAGTTGAGAATGATTCCAATCACTTGGCCGTTTGCAGTTTGGGGACTTGATATGGTTGGACCTTTTAAGAGGTCCAAGGATAAGAAGACCCACCTCTTGGTGGCGGTTGATAAATTCACTAAGTGGGTAGAGGCAGAGCCAGTCAGTAAGTGTGATGCAGCAACGGCGGTTCAATTCATGAAGAAGGTGATCTTCCGTTTTGGCTTTCCACACAGCATTGTATCAGACAATGGCACTAATCTCTCCAAGGGTGCTATGAAAGAATTTTGTCAACATGAGCATATCCGGCTTGATGTATCGTCGGTGGCTCACCCCCAATCTAATGGTCAAGCCGAGAGAGCCAATCAAGGGATTCTGAGAGGCATCAAGCCCCGGCTTATGGTTCCCTTACAGAGGACACCGGGTTGTTGGGTAGAGGAGTTACCCTCGGTGCTATGGAGCATCAACACAACTCCCAACAGATCTACGGGTTACACGCCTTTTTTCATGGTTTATGGAGCAGAGGCGGTTCTCCCCAGTGACATCCGTCACGACTCACCCCGGGTGGCGGCTTACGTTGAAGCTGATAATGAAAAGGCACATCAGGATGCACTTGACCTGTTAGACGAGGCGCGTGATCTCGCAGCGGCTCGTTCAGCGATTTACCAGCAAGATCTACGTCGTTATCACAGCCGCCGGGTCAAGACCAGAACCTTTCAAGAAGGCGACTTAGTGCTCCGGCTTATGCAGGATCAGACTGATATGCACAAGTTATCCCCACCTTGGGAAGGACCCTTTGTGGTCAGCAGGAATCTGAACAACGGGTCATACTACCTTATTGATGTTCGAGACCATAAGGACTCACGCACGTCGGAGGAAGAGACTCGCCGGCCGTGGAATATTGCTCATCTTCGGCCTTACTACACCTGAGCCATTGGCTCTTCTGATGTACATATTTTTGACAATGTATATATTAAACCGGCACCCCTGCTAAAGCAGGGCCTCTGTCATTTTTTCTTAATGAGTCTTTGGTTACTTGGGGGCTTCCGGCTTATGAGCGAAGTTATGATTACCCTTTGAACCGGCTTATAAGCCAACTGAAAAAAAAACTTGGGGGCTTGCTACCCAGGTTAAAGGTACCAAAGAGAGTCTGTTGCAAAATCACAGCTCAAACATAGGTGCCCCTTGAGCACAGCTCAAAAATATTACTTGGGGGCTCCTTGATTCTAAAGAACAAAGAGTTTGTATAACCCTTGTAATAGGCTTAAAAGCCAGGCTTGGAAGCCAGGTGTATTCACCTAAAACCCCGGGTTATCCTGCCTTTTTAAGTAAGCCACTCCGCCCAGGTATTCCTGGAATGACCCGCCGAACGTTTGACAAGTCAATCTTATACAGACCCTGAACTTGTCAAAGTTAAAACGACGATTGGTTATGTGAGGTCCATCTTATAAGGTTTGTATATAGGTTTAACTCAGTGGCTGTGCGGCCCGTGAAAGCACTCGATTTTCGGCCTGGCAGCCCATGAAAAGCCTCATTTTTTCGTTTGTTTTATTCCACAGTTTTTGAGGTTTATTTGATGAGGATTATAATGCTTTATGATCATAATTCATCCGGTGTTTATAAACCCGGCCTAGCTTTTGACTATAAGTTGCCAGTATGAGATAAGATAATATCCGGTGTTTATTAACCCGACCTGGTTTTGTTCATAAGCCAAGCAATCTATGATAATTACCAGTGCTCAAAGTTTGGGTTCTCCCCCTTACTACACCGGTTTGGTAAACCAACAGTGTGATCAAATATCACAGGTATGATATATTTCAAATTTGGTTATTCTGAAAGTCCAGCCTTGGGTATAAGCTATGTTAGTTTCCATGGTTTTATATTGGGCGTTATGACCCGTCCAGCGGTAAACCACCAGGACACTTTTAATCCGTTGCATGCAGGAGCAGATTCCACATTGTTAATATTATAAGCATAAGTGGCATATCTTAACATGGTGGATTAGCAGTGTCATGCAAAGTAAATATGCACGATGGCATAGCAGAACAAGAGTTTAAGCTAGCCTATTACAAGGCGTTTGGTGCCCAAAAGAATAATTGTTTTAACAAGTCTTAAGGAAAGCAGCTGCTAAACCGGCCCCCGGTATACGAGTCCTGGCCTGGCTGACTTGAAGGTCGCGGATTGTCCAGCGCCAGTTCATCTTCCTCTTCTCTACCTAGTGGCTGGAAGTCAATGGTGGTCCAATCGATCCCAGTTAAGGCCTTGAATATAGCTTCATCACTTATAAGTATGGAGGGGTCAACATCAGGGGCATAGGTATGCTTACGGATTGGAGGAATAAGATTTGGAGCATCATAAGTTGGCGCGTTAACTCTCTTGTTGTTGGCATCATAAATCGACTGATAATGTGAAAGATCGATTTCTTCAGCCAATTTGCTAGCCAATGGGCGCATTTCCCTCGTCAAGGCTCTGAGGTCATCGTTATTAAACTCTGACCCGTCCTCCTTTATGCTCGGGTAGCCGTTTCCCACATCGGCCGGATCAAGATCAGATATCCAAGCTTTGGCCCGAGTCAGTGCAGTAAGAGCACCCGCCCTGGCAGCTAACTTCTTTAGCTCTTCAAACCGTGCAGGCATCATCGCTAGCCTTTCCAATGTCTCCTTGATCAAGGTTGGGGGCGGTTTATTATGGGAAGCTGTGCAGATAACCCGTTGTACGCCGGTATATAATTGCTCTATAAGTGTATAGGCGGCTTTCAGGTTTTGCCGCATATCTGAGCCAAGATGAGCAATGCGAGTTCCTGCATCATCAAAAACATCGGTAAACCGGCAGTCTCTTACATAATACATGTTCAGAGCTTATGAAGAAGTTATTTACCAAATACGGCAGCGGTCATGGCATTTATTTGTTGTTTCAAGCCAGTCAGCTCCTCAGCTACCGGATTAAGGGCAGCCTCAGCATCCTCAGCCCTCTTCAGCAGAGTTGACTTTTCTGTATCCCAACCTGCCCGCTCGTTCTTAAAGCTCTCCGTCAGTTTTTCCATTGCTGTTAAGGCACTGGTGAGTTCTTCCTTGGCTTTGGAGGTCTCGGCTTGTTGCGACTTGATATTTTCTTGAAGGTCGGCGATTTGAGATTCCTTCTTGTTAAGATCAGCCTGCAAGAGACATGTAATTAATTAGATAGCAGTGCATATTCAAAGTCCCAAGCACATAACAAGTAATATACTTGGCACTTGGGGGCTAATGCCTATTGCTTCTTATCAAAAAAAAATTACAAGTCCCAAGCACATAACAACTATCAGCTTGATGGTCAACTGGATTATAAAGGTCCTAAGTAAGAATTTTGAGCCTTACAGCATAATTAGTCTCAACTTAACATATTTGTTAAGTCGACCCTTGGGGGCTACACAGGCGAAATTGAAGAGTTATTATTCTAAAGTCCCGGTTCATATTGACATTATAAACCGGCCCTTGCGGGCTAGTGGAGTTGATCTATATGGTTCTTAAAAGTTTGCAGAACATTCTATTCTTTTATGTCCAGTAAACTTGGCGGCTAAGGGAAGAATATTTATGCAGAGTTAACAACATTTACCTCATATGGCTCCTTCATCATGTTCTGTAAACCGGCTTCATAATCACGGCTTGTGTGCAAATGGTTTAAGAACCCAGAATGAATATCTTGGGCGCTGAGGTGGGCATAGCTTTCCAAGTCCACCTTCCACTTGCACTTGTCAACAGCAGAAAATTCTTCTTTGGCACTATGTTTTGACAGAGCAGTGGGGTTGCCTGGGGCTGTACACCCGACACCGGTAACTACAACATCATCGGCTTTATCATTAGCAGCCTTAGTTGGGCTTGGCGGTTTATCAGCATGACCCATCGGATCAATTTCCATCTGTTCAACAAAGGTTTCATGATCTTGCGGTGGCGGATCATCAAGAATAGCTTCAGTATTTGGTTCAAACTGTTCCGGGTTCTTTTCCGGATCAGTTGGCGCGCTGTCTTCAGCCGGTTTGTTCAATTTGGCCTTTTTACTGGGTCTGGCCTTGGCTCTGACAGAGACGCAAATAACAGGTTAGTATAATGATCAAGCATAAGGTATAAGGGGTTAGTTAAAAATGCTCACCCAGGAACAGTTTTGAGGGTTCGAATTTGTGTCCCTGTGGACTCGCCAGAGGATGAATGGGAAGTTCCCTGATAGTTTGAATCAGACGGATTAAGAGGTTGTCGGAAATAACCCGCCTTGGGATAAGATGTGTCAGAAATAGAAGAGACCTCTGGGCGGCGTTTACGAACTGGCGAGTTCGGTAAACCGGAAGAAGTGACCACATGGCCGCTATGCCGGGTTGTGCGGCGAGCTTCGTGTTGCTGCTTCTTCAAAAGAAAGTTTGGATCCAAGTAAGCTAGGGGGTGAGAAAATCTTACTTTCCGGCTTGCTTGTCGGGTTTTCTGTGTGAGCAGAGGTTCTGAACCGGATGAGAGAATAGTTACCTCTACGTCATTTGCGCGGCTAGCTTCTGCGTCGTCCCGATAAAAATCATCGTCAATGAGATGTATGAAAAAAGAGCCAAGTGAATCAAGTTCTACCTCTGACTCCGGATTATCATCGTCAATGTTTAACTCGGTAGGCTTGGTGTTTTTCTTCTTAGCGGGCTTCTTGTTGACCTTGGTCTTGACACGAGGTATTTTGGCCGGTTTATCCTGCGGTTTCTTCTTCCAGAATGGATCATCACCCTATTTAAAGATTGGAAAAATCATAAGGGAGTATTAAGAATATGGATTAAAGCAGGCGTGGGGCAATTCTTACAACTGGCGGTTTATTTGAAGCGCAAAAAGGCCTAAGTCCTGTTTTGCTATAGTAGGTCACCGGTTCATCCAACATCTTCTTGACAGATTCAGTAATTTCAGCATCAGTCAGCTGAATATCAGTGTGGCGTTGAGGGTCTTTCACATCCCCTGTGTACTCACACATTAAACCAGAGCGACGGCTTAAAGGCAAAATGCTCCAGGATACCCAGCAACGGACAAAATCAATGCTTGTCAAACTGTTTGCCACAAAGGCTCTGAGCTTTGAAAGCTGTGGTGCATATTTGGACCGTTCCTTTGCATTGAGTCTTTGGGGGAATGGATGTGCATCGGTAAGCCGGTGAGCACGGTAACCCGGCAGAGGATTCTCGCCAGCTGGAGATGTATCTTGGCAATAGAACCAAGTTTGATTCCAATCTTTGGGATGGCTATGATGCTTAGCGTGAGGGAAGCTGACGTCTTTTCTCTTCTGAATTGAAACCCCGCCAAGTTCAGTATTGGGCCCATCCGTAAATTCAGTACGGCGGTTTAAATAGAAGAAATCTTTGAACAGGTCGACTATGGGCTCTTCTTGCAGTAGGCTTCACAAAACACTTGAAAATTGCAAATATTGGACACGGAGTTAGGCCCAATATCTTGAGGGTGAAGTTGGAAGAAGTGAAGCACATCACGGAATTTTTTTGATCCGGGAGGGCTGAACCCTTGACTCAGATGATCAACAAAAATGATCACTTCCCCATCCTTGGGCTCAGGAAGATTTTCTGGACCGGGGGCTCTCCAGTGGATGCCTTCCTTTTTCGCTAAAGCGCCGGTTGCAACACACCCGTTCAGTTCTTCTTCTGTAACCCGGGATTGAACCCAGTTACAGGAATAAAAGGATTTGGCCATTTATACGATAACCTGGAAAAGATTTGTGCCGGTTTAAGGTTCATAGTTAACAGGCAGAAAGTGTTGAAGCATGCATAATTGTTAAACCGGACAGTGACATTATCAAATTACAAAGACGAGCACTTGGCGGTTTAAGAGGGGACTAATGGTACCTGGCAGGTTATTATTTTTTGAAGTTAAACCGCCTATACGGATATTGAAAGTATAGATCTGAAGTTGGAAAATGGCTAAGTGATGAAAAACAGGTTTCACAGATTGGTATTGCAATTTTGGATCTACCGCGTGTCAGAGAATGAAAATATATTCAGACCTAAAATACTGGTACCTGAAAAGTTTATGAAGATCCAGATCGGATTTTTCTACCTAAAAGAGATGCTCTAATGAAGAAAAAGGGACTAGGATTATTGCCGCACAGGATAAATATCAAGCTTGAATCAAACCTCATGCTACAGTGAAGAAGAGGTGAAGAACAGTGCCGAACCTCCATGAATTCGTTCGAACCCTAATGAGATCTACGGAGGGGGAAGGAGGAAGAACTCACCAAGGCTGTTGAACGGCAGAGGCGCGTGAGCAAACTCTGGACCAAGTCAGGTTGATGCAGCGGCCAAGGGTGATGCAGAGGAGAGGGTCGATGGCGGCGGCTGGACTCGAGAGCAGTGCGTTGCGAGGAAGACGAAGAGGCCGAGGGGGGAAAGTGAAAAGGACCCCTGGCCCTATTTATAAGGTGAATGGATAAGTGGCATGCACGGGAATCGAGGAGCTCCAAATTGGATATGTGACAGGGCTGACGCCTCGATTTTCGGAGGTTCATTAAAAAGGAGATGCATATATGATTTCTGGATGTTTATAAAATTAATGACAGGTGACGTCATGGCGGGTTATCATGATCTCGGAAGATGACATCATGGCGAGTTACAAATTTTTGCGAAGGTAATGAAGAGGGAATATTCCTAAGTGTTGAAGATTGACATGAACAAGTTCAAATCAACCTGGGGCCTAATGTTGGGGATATAACTATTGAGTATAAACCGCCCAGGAGGGGCCGGGTTATGCTCATAGTGATTTACTTGTATTGAAGCCCATGAAGACATAGAAGATGGCGACTTACGAAGGAGACTTAATAAGAAGGCCCAAAGCCCAAAGGCGAGTTAGGGCCCATAGATGTAAACCGCCATAAGTATATGACTTGTATTGTAAGATAGGAAAGAGTGGATACCGAGCCAGACACGTTTATGAGCCGGCCGGGATTATGTGAACCGCCGGGCGTCAACCTGTGTATATAAAGGGACGACCCGGCGGCTGTTTAGGACAAGAGACAATAGATCGAGAGCCAGATTAAGCGTATTCGCTCCCTGGTCATCGAAACCCTAGCAATACCACCTCAAACTGGATTAGGCCTTCACCTTCACCGCAAGGGGCCGAACCAGTATAAACTCCTCGTGTCCTTTGTCTTGATTAACCCCTTTGAACTAACCTCATTGCTATGGCTCCACGACTAAGTCCTCACACTAGGACATCTGCCGTGACTATTCCACGACAACCGCCGTTGTCAAATCAGATTCAACTAAGGTGGGAGAGACAGACACACGTCAGCCACTTTTATGCAGTACAAGTTGCATGTTAGTCAGTGGAACCGGTCTCTTGTGCAAGGACAGGTAAGGTTGGTCTGAGTTGCTTCATCCCACAATACCGATGAATCCAAATAAGACAAAGGAAGTAAGCAGTTTGAATATCAACGCCCACAACTTCTTTGTGTTCTACTCGTGCATGTACATCTACGCATAGACCTAGCTCATGATGCCACTGATGGGTAACGAAGCATGAAAATCCAAAAAATTTCAACGAACACCCAAGATCTAATCTAGGAGATGCATAGCAACAAGAGGGAGTGTGTCTACGTAGCCTTGTAGACCAAAATGGAAGCGTATAAAATGCGATTGATGTAGTTGTACTCTTTGCGATTCAATTATGATCCAACCGATCTAGCGCTGATAGACGATGCCTTCGAGTTTAGCACACGTGCGGCTCGGTGACGTCTCCTCCTCTTTGATCCAACAAGCGAAGGGGGAGAAGTAGATGGGATCACAACCAGCATGACAGTGTGGGGTGATGGTGGTGGTGGAGCGCCGACAGGGCTTCGGCTAGCCAAACCGGGAGGAGGTGGTGGTAGAGAGGGGGAGGGGTTGCGCCATGGAAAGGGTACAGCTGCCTGATACGTCTCCAACGTATCTATAATTTTTGATTGTTCCATGCTGTTATATTATCATTCTTGGATGTTTTACAATCATTTTATATCATTTTTTGGTACTAACCTATTGACATAGTGCCCAGTGCCAATTGCTGTTTTCTGCATATTTTTTACAT
The DNA here is from genome assembly GCA_011799875.1 of Thinopyrum elongatum. Lineage (NCBI taxonomy): Eukaryota > Viridiplantae > Streptophyta > Magnoliopsida > Poales > Poaceae > Thinopyrum > Thinopyrum elongatum. Next base: position 52,713,700 of record CM022300.1, read on the forward strand.
CGCAGGAAATCAATACCAAACGGAGTCCAAACGCAGTGAAACTTTTTGTGGATTTTTTTGGACCATAAGACATCCAATGGGCCGGAGAAGCACCTGGGGGTGCTCCGAGGAGAGCACAACCCACCAGGGCGCGCCTGGAGGCCCAGGCGCGCCCAGGTGGGTTGTGCCCACCTCGGGGGCCTCCCGCATTGCCTCTTTGCTCTATAAATACCCCAATATTCTAGAAACCCTAGGGGAGTCGACAAAAATCAATTCCAGCCGCCGCAAGTTCCAGAACCACCAGATCCAATCTAGACACCATCATGGAGGGGTTCATCATCCTCATTGGTGCCTCTCCGATGATGCGTGAGTAGTTCATTGTAGACCTTCGGGTCCGTAGTTAGTAGCTAGATGGCTTTCTCTCTCTTGTTTGATTCTCAATACAATGGTCTCTTGGAGATCCATATGATGTAACTCTTTTTTGCGGTGTGTTTGTTGGGATCCGATAAACTTTGAGTTTATGATCAGATCTATCTTTTTATCCATGAAAGTTATTTGAGTCTTCTTTGATCTCTTATATGCATGATTGCTTATAGCCTCATATTTCTTCTCCGATATTTGGGTTTTGTTTGGCCAACTTGATCTATTTATCTTGCAATGGGAAGAGGTGCTTTGTGATGGTTTCGATCTTACGGTGCTTGATCCCAGTGACAGAAAGGGAAATGACATGTATGTATCGTTGCCATTAAGGATAACAAGATGGGGTCTATTTCTACATAAATAGATCTTGTCTACATCATGTCATCATTCTTATTGCATTACTCCATTTCTCCATGAACTTAATACACTAGATGCATGCTGGATAGCGGTCGATGTGTGGAGTAATAGTAGTAGATGCAGGCAGGAGTCGGTCTACTAATCATGGACGTGATGCCTATATAATGATCATTGCCTGGATATCGTCATGAGTATTTGAAGTTCTATCAATTGCCCAACAGTAATTTGTTTCCACCGTTTGCTATTTTTCTCGAGAGAAGCCACTAGTGAAAACTACGGCCCCGGGTCTCTTCTTTAATATATTTGCCTTCAAGATCTATTTTGCTATTCGCTCTTTTATTTATTTGCAACTTTTATTTTCAGATCTATTTATCCAAAAACCCAAAAATACCTCATTGAATTTTATTTGCTTTTTTTTGCATCTTTCAATCTACTACAATTTTATCTATCTCGTTACCCGAAAGGGATTGACAACCCCTTTAACACGTCGGGTTGCAAGTATTTGTTCTTTGTGTGCAGGAGCTGTTTACGTGGTGTTGCGTGGTTCTCCTACTGGTTCGATAACCTTGGTCTCATCACTGAGGGAAATACCTACCGTCGCTGTGCTGCATCATCCCTCCCTCTCTGGGGAAAAACCGATGTAGTTCTAGAAGACATCACTTCCCTCCCACCCCCACTATATATAGGGGCAAGGAGGCAGGGGGCGGTGGCCCTAGCCCCTCCTCCAAGTAGGGGGCGGCGGCCTAGGGGGTGGCTTGCCCCCCGGCTAAGGGGGGCGCTCCCATCTAAGGTTCCTCCAACCCTAGGCGCATGGGCCAAAGGGGGGAGTGGCGCCCAGCCCTCCAGGGGCTAGTGCAACCCCTTTGCTACCCATGTGACCCTCTGGGGCAGGTGGAACCCCTCGGTGGACCACCGAAACCCTTTCGGCACTCCCGATACAGTACTGGCAAAACCCGAAACCTTTCCGATGACTAAAAAAGGACTTCCTATATATAAATCTCTACCTCCGGACCATGTCGAAGCTCCTCGTGACGTCCGATATCTCATCCGGGACTCCGAACAACCTTCGTTCACCAATGCAAATATCCTAATGCTACTCTAGCATCATCAAACATTAAGCGTGTGACCCTACATGTCGTGGTTTTGTCATGACAGATGTCCTCATGAAAGAACTAAGTCTTGAGGCCATCGCAACTAGGTGGTTGCTTGAACGGGGTTGATCGAAAACGAGGGACACAAGTTTACCCAAGTTCGGCCCCTCACGGTGGAGGTAAAGACCTACTTCCTGCTTGATTGATATTGATGATGATCTCGATTACAAGGATGCAGATTTGCTAACCTAGCTCTCGAGAGATTGCAACTTAGTCTTTTCGTCCTAGGGACTCCCCTTTATATAACAGGTTGAGTCCCTAGATTTACAGAAGATTTCGGGTCGTACTGTCAACTTGTATCCTACTCTAATTCCTATTCATCTTGCTTCCCAAGTTAGGAAATCAACCACCTCTTGGGTCTTCTAGTCAAGCCGGCTTGCTGGTAGCTTATTCATGAGCTGACTTCTTGCAAATAACTAAGTGATACGATCTGATGCTAAGCTTACTATTGGGCATGTCCATCACATTATTCTCCTAATGATGTGATACTGTTATCAAATGAAAACTCATGTCTATGGTTAGGAAACCTTAACCATCTTTGATCAATGAGCTAGTCTAGTAGAGGCCTACTAGGGACACGGTGTTGTTTATGTACTCACACATCTATTTAAGTTTTCGGTCAATAAAATTCTAGCATGAATAATAAACATTTACCATGAACAAGGAAATATGATAATAACCAATTTATTATTGCCTCTTGGGCATATTTCCAACAGTATTATGCAAGAATAATTATGAATGAGTTTACAACAGTACCTAAAGTTTATGATTTGTCTACTGTACTAACGGATCTCACGAGGTTTCAGTTGAGTTTTGTGTGCTGAAGTTTTCAAGTTTTGGGTGAGATCACGATGGATTAAGGAATAAGGAGCGGCAAGACCCTAAGCTTGGGGATCCCCAAGGCACCCCAAGGTAATATTTAAGGAAGACCCAAGCGTCTAAGCTTGGGGATGCCCCAGCTGGCATCCCCTCTTTCGTCTACAATTCATCGGTATTGTTACTTGGAGCTATATTTTGTCCATCACGTGATATGAGTTTTGCTTGGAGCGTCTTGTACCATAGTTTTGCTTTGTTTGCTTGTTAGTTTGCCACAATCATTGTTTGCTGGACACACCTTTTGAGAGGGACACACATTTATCATGGTTTGTTAGAATACTCTATGTGCTTCACTTATATCTTTTGAGCTAGGCAGTTGCTCTTGTGCTTCACTTATATTTGTTAGAGCACGGCGGTGGTCATATTTTATCAAAATGATTGCACTCTCATGCTTCACTTAAATCTTTTCGAGAGTCTATCTAATAGGAAGTGGTAATAGGCACATGTTATAAGACTAGTCCAAAAAGGATAGGTATTTAAGAGTGAGGTATTCTATTCCTCAGTCCTGAAGATATGCAAGAGGCAAAGAAATCTATTAAAGAAAGGCTATTAAATCTGAGGATGTTAAGAATTTACCACCTATTGAAGAAATACATGGACTCGATATCCCGATACATGTAGTAAAGGTAAATTCTCTTTATAGGTTTGATGAGGGTGATATTCCCTATAATAAATCTGCTAGTCAATGCCTGGATGAATTTGATAATTATATTGTTAAGCAAGAACTCTTCAACATGAATGTTAGTAATCAATTGAAATGAAATGCTATCATGATTGATCGTTTGAGTAATTTGATGTTTAGGATTGCTAATGATGTTAGAGGTTTGAGTAAACATTCATCCATGGTTCATACCCAGGTATAATAAAAACTTTCATGTAGATCAGTAAATATGAAATGTATGTTTTAATTATATTGATGTTGTAATATGAAAGTGTATGAGTCCATGATCATTGGTTAGTAAGAATATCGATATTAAAGCTTGTTATAACTACTCATTTAAGTGTCCTTCATGGTATGGTGGGGATGTTTGAGCATTTTTATGTCTGATTGAAATCCTTGGGAGTTTTCTAAATCGGGGGTGCGAGATGGTTAACTCCTACCAACCTCCTCTCTAGGGGCATGCGAGTAGTACTTTGCTTCGAGGGCTAATAAAACTTTCCCAATAAGTATATGAGTTATTTATGACTAATGTGAGTCCATGTGTAATTATGCACTCCTACCTTTCCGCAATTTGCTAGCCTCTTTGGTACCGTGCATTACCTTTTCTCACCTCGAGAGTTGGTGCAAAATTCGTTGGTGGATCCAAACCCCGTGATATGATACGCTCTATCACACATAAGCCTCCTTATATCTTCCTCAAAACAGCCACCATACCTACCTATCATGGCATTTCCATAGCCATTCCAAGATATATTGCGATGCAACTTCCATCGTTCCGTCTTATGACATGTGTGGTCATCATCATATTCCTTCGCATGATCATATAGAGCTGACATGATATTTGTAGCAAAGCCACCGTTCATCATTGTTATACATGTTACGCTAGATCATTGCACATCCTGGTACACTGCTAGAGGCATTCATCTAGAGTCATATTGTTTCAGTTTATCGAGTTGTAATATCGAGTTGTAAGTAAGTAAAAGTGTGGTGATCATCATTATTAGAGCATTGTACCAGTGAGGAAAAGGATGATGGAGACAATGAATCCCCCACAAGTCGGATGAGACTCCAGACTAAATAAAAAAATGAGAGAAAAAGAGAGAAGGGGCAATGTTACTATCCTTTTACCACACTTGTGCTTCAGAGTAGCACCATGTTCTTCATATAGAGAGTCTCCTGAGTTATCACTTTCATATACTAGTGGGATTTTGTTTGTTATAGTACTTGGCTTGTATATTCCAATGATGGGCTTACTCAAAGGCCCGAGGTCTTCATGAACAAGCAAGTTGGATGCACACCCACTTAGTTTCAGGTTGAGATTTCATACACTTATATCTCTAGTGCATCCGTTGCATAGAAATCCATACTCCTCGCATTGATATCGATTGTAAGGCCTCTCCATTGCCTAACGATCCAATGGGTTGATGCGATCCTTTCTTCCTTTTGACTTCTCCTATATCTCTCTACCACCGCATTCTATTCCACCCTAGTGCTAATATGCATGGCTCAAGCTCATGTATTGAGTGAGTTGGAAATGCTTAAGCGTGTTAAAAAGTATGATACAATTGCTTGGTTTGACACTGGGGTGCTCATGATTTATACTTATGCGGTGAAGGCAGAGTCATGCCATGCTTACATAATTCAATGAGTAGGAATAACATTCGTTGAGAATCGTATATTTAAAAAAAGTAATGATTATGTTCTTATATTCATAGATATTATTATGTTGATATCAATTACTTCATCGTTTCTCAATATTTATATCATAAAGAGATTACATGATAAACATGTTAGGTAGCATTCAACATAAAAATTCTGTTTTTATCATTTACCTACTCGAGGAGAGCAGGAATTAAGCTTGGGGATGATGATACGTCTTGATACATCTCCAACGTATCTATAAATTTTTATTGTTCCATGCTATTATAGTATTAATCTTGGATGTTTTATATGCAATTATATATCATTTTTTGGGACTGACCTATTAACAAAGTCCAAATGCCATGAAACTTTTTGACGATTTTTTTCTAGACAAGAGAGACCCTAGAAGCTTCAAGAGGAGACTAGATGAGAAACGAGGAGACGTCAAGGCACTTGGGCGCGCCCAGGGGGGTAGGCGCACCCTAGTGCATAGTGGGCCTGTCATGGCTCCGTCTGACCTAACTCCACCTCTATAAATTCTCTAAAATCAGGAAACCAACAGAGAGCCACCCAAAATACTTTTTTCGCCACCGAAAGTTTCTGTTCTTCGGAAATCCCATCCGGAGACCTTTTCTGGTACTCTGCCAAAGGGGGAATCGATCACGGAGGGCCTCTACATCAACATTGCTGCCCTTCCGATGAGGTGTGAGTAGTTTACCACAGATCTACAGGTCCATAGCTAGTAGCTAGATGACTTCTTCTCTCTCTCTTTGATCTTCAATACAATGTTCTCCTCTATGTTCTTGGAGGTCTATTTGATGTAATCTTCTTTTGCGGTGTGTTTGTTGGGATCCGATGAATTGTAGGTTTATGATCAGGTTATCTATGAATATTATTTGAGTCTTCTCTGAACTCTTTTATGCTTGATTATTATAGCTTTGTATTTCTCTCCGATCTATCCGTTTGGTTTGGCCAACTAGATTGATTTATTTTGCAATGGGAGTGAGGTGCTTTGTAATGGGTTCAATCTTGCGGTGATCTATATCCCAGTGATAGAAAGGGACAAGATACATATTTGTATTGTTGCCATTAAGGATAAAACAATGGGGTTTATTCATATTGCTTTAGTTTACTTTGTCTACATCATGCCATCTTGCTTAAGGCGTTACTCCGTTCTTTATGAACTTAATACTCTAGATGCATGCTGGGTAGAGGTCGATGTGTGGAGTAATAGTAGTAGATGCAGGCAGGAGTTGGTCTACTTGTCTCGGACATGATGCCTATATACATGATCATTGCCTTGGATATCGTCATAACTATGCGCTTTTCTATCAATTACCCAACAGTAATTTGTTTACCCACCATATGCTTTTTGTTCGAGAGAGAAGCCTCTAGTGAAAACTATGGCCCCCGGGTCTATATTTATCATATATTAAAATCCAAAAATACCTTGCTGCAATTTATTTACCGTTATTTTGTTTTGTGTTTTGTGTTTTGTGTTTATCTATCTACCATTATCAGACTCGATCCTTGCAATTTACCGCTGAGGGGATTGACAACCCCCTTGATCGTGTTGGGTGCAAATATTTGTTCTTTTGTGTGTAGGTGTTGTTCACGAGGTCTTGCACGGTTCTCCTATTGGATTGATAGCCTTGGTTCTTAACTAAGGAAAATACTTATCTCTGCTTTACTGCATCATCCTCTCCTCTTCGAGGAAATCCCAACGCAGCGCACAAGTAGCAGGAAGAATTTCTGGCGCCGTTGCCGCGGAGACATCACCAAAACCTATCAAGTACCATCGCATAAACTTTCATATCCTTGCATTTACTTTCATTTGCCATTTGCCTCTCGTTTTCATCTCCCCCACTTCTAAAACATTTTCACAAAAACACAAAAATATTTTTTTGTTTGCCTTTTTTCTTGTTCGCTTGTTTGCTCGCTTGAAGTTGCCATCAACTCTGAATTTGAGAAAATCATTATTGAAAGTACTAGTGAAGATATCATTAGTGAAACTCTTGAAGAAAAATTTGAATCTTGTGTTCTTGATCATGATCCTCTGGAAACTAAAGCTCTCACCAATTTTAAAACTAAAATCTATCATGTGGGTAGCGGGAATATTATTGGGAAGAATATTATTCAAGAATTCTTTAATTGCACGGGAGTCATACCCATAATTAGAGGATCAATTCTCGATAAACAAATTGCTATGTTGAGGCTATTGCTATGCTTGTGGTTAAGTTAGAAAGGAATTTTTTGCATATTCATCTGGAACTACAAAAGATATTTTATGAACTTCCCAACATTCATGATCCCAAAATTAAAAAGATTGCTACTATTACCCTTATGCGTGAATTTGACTATATAATCTGAGAAGCTAGAGATATCTTTGCTTACTATAGGATAAATTTTGAGCATCCTCCAATAGAAGAAATTCTCCATGATAAAGACACTATACGTAGTTTGGAATCTAAAGATTATTTTGCATATAGTGAAAATCTTAGGAGGAGAGTTCCTTATGCTGAAGTTATTAAAACTGTGTACCACCATACTTGTGATAAATTGGAGTGGATTAATAAGGGCATTGATGAAGGATTTAGTAATGAGAGGTTTGAAGAGATGTCTAGGGAACCTATTGATGACGAAATACATGTTATATATGAAGGTGTTTATGGTGATGATTCGGGATCTGAAGTAATGAATGTTAAAATTACCGAACAAAGTCCTTTCAATAGTTTAAGCTCTCCCACTAGGAAAGAAGAGTATGAGAAGAGAGATTTACTATGAAAAGTTTTGGAAGATTTGATTAAAAAGGACTTGGGAATGAAGGGTGACAACACTTGAAACTATGCATTACAACTAGCTAGGGGCGTAAAACAATAGCACTTGTTGGGAGGCAACCCAATAGTTATCTTTATTTTTCTTGTTTATTTTCTGTTTTTGTGTGTGCACACAATTATGCTACTGTTATGGCTGTGTTTTTGTGTTTAAATTAGTGTGTGTGCCAAGTAATGCCTTTGGATGATTTGGTTGATAGTTGATTTGATTCTGTGAGAAAACAAAAACTTTTGCGCCCAGTAGCATCATTGTTTAAATTCACTGGAACGTGATAAAATTCTGAATTTTTTACACACGATTGATATACAAATTGCCCATGTTGTCCTTATTTTCAGAAGTTTTTGAGTTACAGAAGTATTGCGCTTAGCCAGATCATTACATATTGTTCTGTTTTTGACAGTTTCTATTTTCGTTGCATTGTTTGCTTGTTTTAATAAATCTATGGATTGTATCGGGGGGTATAAGTCATGGTGAAGTTAGAATACAATAGGTATTATGCAATAATAAAATATGAATGGGTTTACAACAGTACCTAAAGTTTATGATTTGCTAGTTATACTAGCGGATCTCACGAGTTTTCTATTGAGTTTTGTGTGCGGAAGTTTTCAAGTTTTGAGTGAGATCACGATGGATGAAGGAATAAGGAGTGGCAAGACCCTATGTTTCAGGATGCCCAAGGCACCCCAAGGCAATATTCAAGGACACCCAAGACTCTAAGCTTGGGGATGCCCCGGATGGCATCCCCTCTTTCTTCTACCACCCATCGGTAAATTACTTGGATCTATATTTTTATTCATCACATGATATGAGTTTTGCTTGGAGCGTCGTGTATTATATGAGTCTTTGCTTTGTTCTTTTTTAGTTTGCCACAATCATCTTTGCTGAACACACCATTTTGAGAGGGACACACATTATCCGTGATTTTTAGAATACTCTATGTGCTTTATTTATATGTTTTGAGCTAGGCAGTTGCTCTAGTACTTCAGTTATATCTTTTAGAGAACGGAGGTGGTTATATTTTAAAGAAATAGTTGCACTCTCATTCTTCACTTATATCATTTTGAGAGTTTGATAATAGTAATGGCAATATGCATAATTTATGAAATTGGTCCTAATATGATAGGTATTCAAGAGGGATATAATAGAAACATTCATGTAGATCACTGAATATGAGAAGTTTGATTCTTTGCAATAGTTTTGTGATATAAAGATGGTAATATGTGGGAGGTACTAGTGAATGATTGTGGTTTAGTAAGAATATTAGTGTTAAGGTTTGTGATTCCCAAAGCATGCATGTGTAGTCTCTCGTTATGCTAAGAAGTTGGAGCAGGATTTATTATTGAGTGTCTTCCTTTAGGTGAAGGTTGGGGGCGCGCGATGGTTAATTCCTACCAACCTCCCCCCTAGAGGCATGCGTAGTAGTACTTTGCTTTGAGGGCTAATAAACTTTTGCAATAAGTATGTGAGTTCTTTATGACTAATGTGAGTCCATGGATTATACACACTCTCACCTTTCTGCCATTTGCTAGCCTCTCCGGTACCGTGCATTGCCCTTTCTCACCTCGAGATGTGGTGCAAACTTCGTTGGTGTATCCAAAGCCCGTGATATGATACGCTCTATCACACATAAACCTCCTTATATCTTCCTGAAAACAGCCACCATACCTACCTATTATGGCATTTCCATAGCCATTCCGAGATATATTGCCATGCAACTTCCACCGTTCCGTTATTATGACACACATCATCATTCTCATATTGCTTTGCATGGTCATATAGCTGACATAGTATTTTTGGCTCAGCCACCGTTCATCATTTTTATACATGTTACGCTAGATCATTGCACATACTAGTACACCACCAGAGGCATTCATATACAGTCATATTTTGTTCTATTATTGAGTTGTAATTTTGAGTTGTAAGTAAATAGAAGTGTGATGATCATCATTATTCATTATCAGAGCATTGTCCCAAGTGAGGAAATATAAAAAAGAGGCCAAATAGAGCCCAGAAAAAAGGAGGCCAAAAGAGCCCAACAAAAAAAGAGAAAAAGAGAGAAGGGGCAATATTACTATCTTTTTCCACACTTGTGCTTCAAAATAGCCCCATGTTTTTCATATAGATAGTCTCCTATGTAGTCACTTTCATATAACTAGTGGGAATTTTTCATTATAGAACTGGGCTTGTATATTCCAATGATGGGCTTCCTCAAATGCCCGAGGTCTTCTAGAGCAAGCAAGTTGGATGCACACCCACTTACTTTTCTTTTTGAGCTTTCATACACTTATAGCTCTTAGTGCATCTGTCGCATGGCAATCCCTACTCCTTGCATTGACATCAATTGATGGGCATCTCCATAGCCCTTTGATTAACCTCGTCAATTTGAGACTTTCTCCTTTTTTGTCTTCTCCATATCATCTCTACCACCATACTCTATTCCAACCATAGTGCTGTATGCATGGCTTGTGCTCATGTATTGCGTGGGGGTTGAAAAAGCTGAAGCGCGTTAAAAAGTATGAACCAATTGCTTGGCTGACACCGGAGTAGTGCATGATTTATACTGTGTGTTAAGAAGATGGAGCATGACAAGGCTATATAATTTTGTAGGGATAGCGTTCTTTAGCATTGATATTTTGAAAGGCATGATTGTTTGTTGGTATGACTGAGTATTGATGTCTTTATGTCAAATTATAGACTATTGCTTTGAATCATCCAGATCTAAATATTCATGCCATCAAAGAAGATTACATGATGAACACGTTAGGTAGCATTCCACATCAAAAATTCTGTTTTTATCATTTACCTACACGAGGACGAGCAGGAATTAAGCTTAGGGATGCTTGATACATCTCCCACGTATCTATAATTTTTTTATTGTTCCATGCTATTATAGTATCAATCTTGGATGTTTTATATGCAATTATATATCATTTTTTGGGACTAACCTATTAACTTAGTGCCATGTGATAGTAGCTGTTTTTTTCCCTGTTTTTGGTTTTCTAGGAAACCAGTACCAAACAAATTCCAAATGCCACGAAATGTTTTGATGATTTTTTTTCTGGACAAGAGAGACCCTAGAAGCTTTGGGAGGAGACCAGATGAGAAACGAAGATATTGCAAGGCACTTGGGCACGCCCTAGTGCCTTGTGGGTCTGTCGTGGCTCCGTCTGACCTAATTCCACCTCTATAAATTCTCTAAAATCAGGAAACCAACAGAGAGCCACCCAAAATACTTTCCCCGCCGCCGCAAGTTTCTGTTCTTTGGAGATCCCATCTGGAGACCTTTTCCGGTCACTACTGCAGGTTGGTCCAAACGCGACAGTCCAATCAGAGACCCTTCGATGAAACTGTGTGCGATGCATTAATCACAAACGATGATGTAATAAAACCATCAGAAAAGATACAAAACGTTTGCGATGACGGTGATATCAAAGACGGTTCAGATTAGAGTTGCGTGTGCGATGAGTAGCAAACGGTTAATCCAGCAGAACTGTTTGCGATGAGGCAGAACAACAGAAATAGGCAGCCAGATGAGGGTGTGTGCGATATACGGCATACAGTTCACTAGGATGAACTGTGTGTGATTAGGCAACACAATAGAAACGGTCAGCCAGATCAAGGTGCGTGCAATGGAGGGCATACAGTTCACTCAAATGAACTATTTGCGATGAGCCAAGACAACATAAACAGTTCAACTGAACAAGATGTGTGTGATACGCGGCAAACATGTCTGTAATCAGAAATGTGTGCGCAGACCAATAATAACATAGACGATTGCTGCTAATGAGCCGTGTGATTTGCTCTATCTACAGAAGAATAATATATATATATATATATATATATATATATATATATATATATACATATATATAGCTGAAATAAACATCCAATTACATAAGTGACTATACATATCATTCGCACACACCTCAATAAACAATTGCATGCATTCTAAACTAGGAGAAACGATCATCTAGTCATCTACTTCTTGTGACGCTCCCGCCACTGCTCTATGGCTCGATCCCTCGTCTGGGTCAGGAAGAAGACACTTCCTCATGTCAACGATCCGCCTGTACATCTTGTAGCTTGTGTACGCGTCCTTGGCCGCGTACTTGATGTGTTGTTCATCCAGTCTTTGATGCGAGACACTGTGCCAGGCGTTCTTGTCCTTCTTGCTCTCATCCTTCATCTTCATGTAGTAGGGGTTGATGATGGCCGAGGCGAGGTCAACCAGGGAGTTCTGTTTGTTCTTGTCGCTACCCCAGACCTTGTAGTGGTCCTGGATGTTGACAAGATTCTAGCATTCCAAGCCTGTCGTGGATTTAACACGACAGATGCCCTTGTGAAAGGACTTAGGTGTGGAGCCATCGCAACGTAGGTTAGCTCGAAGGGGTTGAACGGGACAAAGGACACAGAGGTTTACCCAGGTTTGGCCCCTCACAACGAGGTAAAAGCCTACGTCCTGCTTCTAGTTGTATTGCTTGAGTATCGATTACAAGGGAGCAATCACGCTTGACCTAGCTATCGATTCGTTGTTTCTTGAGTCTAACCCGCCGCCAGGTCTCGCCTTTATATACACAGGTCGAGGCTCCAGGGCTTACAAGAGTACGGGCCGGATCACACAACATGACTAGCTCGGTTTCCAAGTCGCCTTGCCTTACCGGGCAAGTCACTATCATGGCAGCTCACACCTTCCGGGTTTTGGTAAACCGCCGGGTCTTGGGCCTTCAACAAGCCCACCTTGTAAGCCGCCACCAATCTTCACGTCCCATCTTGGTTCTACCCGGGCCTTCAGCACATTGAGTTGCCAACGGTGTGACCCGGCCCCTCCTGGGGGCGGGTCATACCTCGGGGTTATATCCCCAACATTAGGCCCCAAATTGATTTGAACTTGTTCATGTCAATCTTCACTGCTCCAAGTTGGCGATCCTTCCTTTCAAAGTTTAATACTGAACAAATCGTATAATCCACCGTGACGTCATGCAAAGTAAATATAGAAAAAACCCATGACATCACAACGGATCTTTTCGCATTAATTAGTCATCCGAGAATCGAGGCGCCTTCAGTGTTTAGATAATCATGACATCTCCTCGATTCCCGCACCTGCCATTTCACTGTTTCACTTTTTTCCTTATAAATAGGCCCGAGGGGGTTTCTTTTTCACTTTTACCCCCCTTTCGCTTCCTCTTCTTCTTCCTCCTCGCGACATCCGCTGCCAGAGCTCTGCCACTCCGGCCGACCTTCACCGGCGACTCCAACAAGGGCTGCTGCATCAACCTGAACGAACCAGAAAACTGTGGCGCACTCCCGCTCTTCATCAACTCCATCAGGTATTATCCTATCTTCTTCTCAGATCCACATTATAATGCCCTAGTTCGTCGAGTTCATCATCGTTCCGTCAAGCTCCTCCAAGTTCATCCAATGTTACTTAGAAAACATAGTTCAATCCGTACCCCAGGGGAAATAGAAGCGGTATTCGCCTTAGTTGTTATTTCAATCTCAGGTAGATCCCTTTTCTTGCACAATCAACATACAATTCCTAAGTTCTTCTGTGGCCATACATTTAGATTTAAATTTCTTCTTTTTTCCTGAATTGCGGTAGATCTGCAATTGTAGCTGCCATTTGTGAAATCTGTTTTATCCACAGTTAGCGAAAATTTCAATAACCTTGCAACCTTTAGACAAATGATCTGCCATCCCTTGCCCAGGCGACTTACAGCAGCAATTTTGCACTCTGCCAATACTTATCTGATTTTAATCATGAATCGGTAACCCGCCGTGATCTTTCCGGCTTATCCATGTAGTTTATAACCTTTTTCATAACCCGCCATAATGATTGTCACTTATAACCAGGACTTGTAACCCGCCAGTATATAGCTGGTTTATTTGGGTGGTTTATTCTTACTCATCATTGTGATGGATTTTGCACCTTATAACCAGTCATTAATCATTGGGCGGCCTAATGTCATAATATTAACCCGACAATTCTTTATTCTTAGGCATCCACTGCCAAAAATGACTAAGACCACCACCTCTTGCGATTGGGTTGCTTCCACTGTCACTGAACAATCTCTCAATGAGTATGTTGAGATGGGCGTTTTGCCAGCAAAAAACGTCATCCACTGGCGAGTTCCAGGGGTCGAAACTAAGCCTCAACCTAAAGAGGGTGAAGTTATAGTCTTTTCAGATCACCTCCTCTGTGGATTCTCACCACCCGGGTCCAAATTCTTTCGGGATGTTCTGAACTTCTACAACTGCACCCCCAACATATTGGCCCCAACTCTATTTCCAATATATGCAACTTTCAAGTCTTCTATGAGGTGTACCTTCAAGAGGAGCCCAGCATTGACTTATTCAGAGAGTACCGTTACCTGAACCGCCAGACCGAGATGACAGACGGGCCTAGCCTTGAACTCGGCGGGATTTCAATCCAGAGGCGGAGAGACACCATTTTCCCTGCAGCTGCACTACCCAGTCACCCCAAGGACTGGAATCAGACTTGGTTCTACTGCCAAGATACCTCTCCAACTGATGAAAATCCTCTGCCGGTTTTCCGCCCCTTCCGGCTTAGCCCTAGGCATGAACTCCCTGACCGGATCACAACTGTAGAACGGGCCAAGTACGCGCCTACCTTTTCAAAAATAAGGGCTTAATTAGCCAACGACTTAACTGGAGTTGACCTGGTCCGCTGCTGGTCGCCTGGAGGATTTTGCCTTTGAGCCGCCGCACCGACTTAATGTACCAATATACATGTGATGTAAAGGGCCTGCAGCGATACAACCAAGTACGTCTTGAGGATCAACAAATCAATGAAATGACCAAGACATTGCTCGGGGAGACCTTAGAAAGCTGTAGTAAAACAGGACTGAACCCTTTCTGCGCTCTTAATCCGGCTCCCGACGTAAGTATTTTAAGCCATTCTGTAACTCATTTATCATTCTCTCATAAACTGCACATCTTCTCATTGTCATTTATGTTCTCAGGTTGGCTCTTCCTTCTAGAACAAGAAACTACAAGATAAGCCGGCCTAAAAGGCCAAAGTAAAATCTCGAGCTCCAAAAAAGACCAAAGGAAAGAAACAGGATGCTGAAGACTTATTTGCCCTTGACAATGAGTCGGAGGGAGAACTCGATTCTCTTGGCTTTCTTTTTATGCAACTTATTGACGCTGACTCCTCTCAGGACGATGCGGAGACCAGCCATGCAGACGTAGCAGAGGTAAGCATAATCTCCTCCGACTCAGCACCTTTGCCAAGACAAAAAACTCAGCGGGTCTCCCGAAAAGTAAGATTTTCTCATCCTCTTGCTTATCTGGACCCCAATTTTCTTTTGAAAAAACAGCAGCACGAGGCAAGGCGTACAACCCGGAGCAGTGGTGGTGGAGACCTTGCAACCGGCTTACCCAACACGCCTGCCCCTCGCAAACACCGTAATGAGGTGCCTCATGATCCATCTTTCTCCTTTCCAAAGGTGGGCCTTATTCATCAACCTCTTAATTCTTCCAACTCAAATTACCAGGGAACACCTCACTCATCCTCTGGCGACTCTACTGGGACCCAGATGCCTGTCTTCAAGATTGCCCAGGGGTAAGTATTTTCATTTGTTGATCAATAGTTTGTATTGATATGCTCATGCTCTTATATCTTTGTCATAGAGGCATAGCAAAGGCGGGCAAGAAATTGAAAGTGGGCGGTTCTTCAAAGGATCCCAAAGTTGCTGAACCGGAGAAGCAAATGCCAGAAGCTTCAAAAGCTTCATCTCAAGATCCTGAAGACCTTGCTAATGATCCGCCACCACAAACTAATACCTCAGCCTTTGATCCAATGAACGCTGAGGTTGACCCGGCCATCACACATAACCCGCCAAGTCCTAAACCGCCCAGCCCTGCCAAGCTTACTGAAGAGTTCCCTCTGGACAAGACCGCCAAGGATGTCATCATCACTGGCATAGGCTATACAGAGCTGGGGAATCCTACTGTCTTGGCCAGACACAGCGCCAAAGAAGAGCCGCCAACAGAAGACAAAGGCGAATTGAAGCTGGATCTGGAGAACTATGCTGGCTTCAGCGCAAGTGACATCCACGCAGGATATCTAAACCGCCTCCATACCAGCCGTGATCTGGAAGCCGGCTTAGTGAACCTTATGAAGGAACGCTATGAGGTATGTTCCTAACCCCTTTCCATATGTATTCATATAGCCGCCAAGTCTAGAGGATAGGAAAAGGTTGAGTATGCTGTAGACTTAATAATAATCTTCAAACTGTAGCCTTTCAGGGCCGGCTTACACTATCTGGATGAGTTGGGTCTTTCAGATATTAACCCTTGAATGAACTTTGTACAGCTTTTCAACCATGATCTCATAGTAACAAGATGAGCCAGACCGATAATTAACTCTAAGATCCAAATATGTAGCCCCCAAGGGCCGGCTTAACTTAACAAGATGAGCCGGGACTTATAGTCACTATAGTTTGAAAAATTCCAATATGTAGCCTCCACGGGCCGGTTGAAACTGACAAGTTGAACCGGGTCATAATTTTTTTTGAAACGACATGCATTAGCCCCCAAGTGCCAAGTATATTGCTTGCAATGTGCTCAGGACTTAGGAAATTACCCTGAATAAGTTTAATGAATTCTTACTTTGAGCCGCCATTCCCAAACCTGCTGCAGGAAGCTTTGAATCTGAAGGAGTTGGAGCTAGGCGAGCTAGCAAAGAAAATTAAACATCAAGAGGCTGAAACTATGAAAGCTGAGTCCAAATTCCAGTTTGCGTTGAAGGAGAACGAAGAACTCAAGGCTAAATTTGCTACCGAAAGAGCCGCCTTTGAAACCGAGAAGGCAGGCTTAGTCAAACGCGCCGAAGAAGCGGAAGCACAATTTAAGCCGGTTGCTGACGAGCTTGCTGGCTTAAAACAACATATCATCCACATGACAGCCGCCATCTTTGGTAAGACTCATATGCACTTCAACATATTTTTTGATATTGCTTTAAACCGCCTGGCCCTTCAACTTTTTAATCCGCTTATCACTTATGAAGAGGCCCCAGAAGTGCTAGTCTTGGTGAAAATGTGCTGATGAAGCTCAAGGCAGTATATTCATTGACTGAGCAGCTATACGCTGGAACATTACGAAGCCTTGTGGCCTTATCAGGTGGGAAGACCTCTGACACTTGTCAAGACCGTGCTAGAGCAGTTCTCAACAGCACCGACTCAAATCGAAGAGTGCCGTCTGTCAGCCGCCCGAGCTGGAGCCATTGTCGCTCTAGGTCGAGCCAAAGCATGGCAAGCAGAACTTGACCCGGAAGAGATAGCCACCGGATGCCCCGAATATAAAGATGATGGGTCAAGTTTTGAAGAACAAAATTTTAACAAGTGCGTCAGGGAGATGCGGCCCGTGGTGTGCAAACTTACTGTAGAACTGAATCTGAAGCACTGCACTCCGGCTTATGATGATCAGAACAACAAAATTAAGCCGCCCACCCATGAAGTGATGAATCTTGTTCCCGCCAGGCGTAAGTACCTCTTTGCCCCTGACCTTGACTCTACTCCAATTATAAATGATGAAGCCATATTCGAGGCCTTAACCGGCATCGACTGGACGTCACCCGACCTTCAGATGGCCAAAGAAGAAGAAGAGTTGGCGCGGGATGACCTGGAGTCGTCAACTCGCCAAGAAGGAAACTGATTCATAGTAATGATGGTCCAGGCGGCTTTCAGGCCAGGGTGTAAGACTGTAGCTTCAGAAAACACTTTGTTTCAACCTTGTGGGCTCGTGAAAGCCTTGTAATAGGCTAGTTTAAAACAATGATCTGCCATGTCATGCCTTCGTGCATGTTAACCTTTGACTTTTGAGCCGCCGATTTAATCTTTTTAACCTGCCTGATGTAATCGCACATACGGGCCATACTAGTACTCGTATTTCCATTTAAAATTTTGCATGTCCTGCAGAAAGGTTAAACAACATATGCCCTGACGACTTAACGTCAACAGCCAGGGCGGGTAATAACCCAAACATAATATAGTCTTATACAATTACTGAAAAGACTATATTCAAGGCCATTCAAGCTGAAACATACTAGCGACTTAAAGTCGAAAACCAGGGCGGGTTACCAAACCTCGAATATTCATAATTGAAAACATACCTGTAGATTTGGACCATACTGATGTCTTAAACATCAATATCCAGAGCGGGTGACAACCCAAAGTCATGTAATCACATGACCTCAACTGTTCAAACCAAAGCCTACTGGCGACTTAAAGGCCATAGCCAGGGCGAGTTACCAAACCCAAAATACTCAAATATGAGGCATACCATCGGAGCTTTATGATCCAGATCGTCAAAATTCTCTTAACAGAAAAAATCTTTAGAAAAAACAAATTCAAAGGACTCGAAAAGAAAAAATTCAAAAATTCTCAAATAATTGCCTAGCCGGCTTACCAAAGCACGACCAAACAAGTTGGCTCACAGGGCCATGTGCTTTCAAGGGCCGCACAGCCTTTGAGTTAATCCTAGCTCACTGTAAGCCGGCTCTCACGTGACACAAGCACCGTTTTAACCTTAACGAGTTCAGGGTCTTGAAAAAGATTGACTGTTAAGAGTTCGGCGGGTCACCTGGCGGAGTAGCAAGTTGCAAACAGGCAGGATAACTCATAATTTGGCATCCACGCCTAGTCAAGAGGGTATGAAAGCTAACCCCGGTGGGTTGGAAGCCCCCAAGTGACCTTATGACCAAATAATAAAGACTCAGATACACAGAAATGAAACGACAGAGGTCCTGAATTTTCCAGGGATGCCAGCTTTATTATATTGATCATAAAATATATATATATATATATATATATATATATATATATATATATATATATATATACATTGACAAATGTATGTACAAAGACGAGAGCCGGTGGCTCAGGTGTAATAAGGCCGAAGCTGAGGAATATTCCAGGGCCGGCGGGTCTCCTCCTCTGACTTGCATGAATCCTTATGTTCTCGTATATCAATGAGGTAATAAGACCTGTTATTCAGGTTTTTGCTGACCACAAAGGGTCCTTCCCAAGGTGGGGATAACTTGTGCACATCTGTTTGATCTTGGATCAGCCAGAGCACCAAGTCACCTTCTTGAAATGCCTGGGTTTTAACTCTGCGGCTATGATAGTGACGCAGGTCTTGTTGATATATTGCTGAATGAGCCACCGCAAGGTCACGCTCCTCATCCAAAGCATCGAGTGCATTTTGATGTGCTATCTCATTATCAGCTTCAACATAAGCCGCCACGCGGGGCGAGTCATGACAGATATCACTTGGAAGAACCGCCTCTGCGCCGTAGACCATAAAGAAAGGCGTATAGCCTGTTGACCTATTAGGGGTGGTATTGATACTCCAGAGTACTGAAGGTAACTCCTGAACCCAACAACCCGGCGTTTGATTCAAAGGAACCATAAGCCGGGGTTTTATGCCTCTCAAAATTTCTTGGTTAGCCCTATCAGCTTGACCATTAGACTGCGGATGAGCCACAGAAGAAACATCAAGACGAATATGCTCTCGTTGACATAACTCCTTCATAGCACCCTTAGACAAATTAGTGCCATTATCAGTGATGATACTATGAGGGTAACCAAAACGGAAGATCAGTTTTTTAACAAACTAGACTGTAGTCGCCGCATCACACTTGCTGACCAGCTCTACTTCAACCCACTTGGTAAATTTGTCAACCACCACCAAGAGGTGGGTTTTCTTATCCTTAGACCTCTTGAAGGGTCCAACCATATCAAGCCCCCAGACTGCAAACGGCCAAGTAATTGGAATCATCCTCAACTCTTGAGCCGGCACATGAGCCCGTCGAGAAAATTTCTGACATCCATCACATTTACTAACGATATCCTCTGCATCAGCGTGAGCCGTCAACCAATAAAACCCATGACGAAAAGCTTTAGCCACTAAGGACTTAGAGCCGGTATGATGCCCACAATCACCTTCATGGATTTCTCGCAAAATCTCACGGCCCTCTTCAGGAGAAACACAACGTTGGAACATGCCTGTCACACTGCATCAGTGTAACTCTCCATTAACAATAGTCATAGATTTAGATCGCCTAGTGATTTGCCTTGCAAAGTTTCATCCTCAGGTAACTCGCCCCAGGTCATATAAGCCAAGTAAGGAAGTGTCCAATCAGGAATAGCATGGAGAGCCGCCACCAATTGCGCCTCCGGGTCAGGAATGGCAAGATCCTCTTCTGATGGTAACTTGACGGAGGGATTATGCAATACATCAAGAAACACATTAGGAGGCACCGGCTTACGTTGTGACCCAAGTCGGCTCAAGGCATCGGCCGCCTCATTCTTCCTTCAATCAAGGTGCTCCACTTGATAACCCTTGAAGTGACCAGCAATATTATCAACCGCCCGGTGATAAGCCGCCATGAGTGGGTCTTTGGAATCCCATGTACCTGAAACTTGCTGAGCCACAAGATCTGAGTCGCCAAAACACCTGACCCGGCTCAAATTCATTTCCTTGGCCATACGAAGGCCGTGGAGTAAAGCCTCATATTCAGCTGCATTGTTAGTACAAGGAAACATCAACCTTAACACATAACAAAATTTGTCACCTCGTGGGGAAGTCAAAATAACTCCAGCCCCCGAGCCTTCCAGCTGCCTAGACCCATCAAAGTGGATCGTCCAATATGTGTTATCAGGCTTCTCCTCAGGCATCTGTAATTCTGTCCAGTCATTGATGAAATCCACCAGAGCCTGAGACTTGATAGCTGTTCTTGGCACATATTTCAAACCATGAGGTCCAAGTTCTATTCCTCACTTAGCAACCCGGCCTGTGGCTTCCCTATTTTGAATAATATCTCCTAAGGGAGCAGAGCTGACCACCATAACAGGATGACCAAGAAAATAATGCTTCAGCTTGCGACTCGCCATGAACACTCCATATACCAATTTCAGCCAATGTGGATATCGTTGCTTGGACTCAATCAACACCTCACTGACATAATAAGCCGGCCTCTGGACTGGGTACTCCTTACCCATCTCCTTGTGCTCCACCACCATCACCACACTGACAGCCTTACTATTAGCCGCCACATACAGAAGAAAAGGTTCTTTATCAATGGGAGCCGCAAGGATGGGTGGCTCAGCTAACTGCTTTTTAAGCGCCTCAAACGCCTTATCAGCAGCGTCACTCCAGACAAAATGATCTGTTTTCTTCATCATCTGGTATAAGGGAATGGCCTTCTCTCCCAGGCGGCTTATGAACCGGCTTAGAGCCGCGATACGACCCGCCAGGCGCTGGACGTCATTAACACACGCCGGCTTAGCCAATGAAGTAATAGCCTTAATCTTCTCCGGGTTAGCTTCAATACCTCTATCTGAAACCAAAAAACCCAAGAGCTTGCATGTAGGCACACCAAAAACACATTTGGCCGGGTTAAGCATCATCTTATAGACCCGGAGATTATCAAAAGTCTCTCTTAGATCATCCAAGAGCGTCTTCTTTTTCCTAGATTTAACCTAAATATCATCCACATAAGCATGCACATTGTGCCCAATTTGACTGTGAAAGCAATTTTGAACACAGCATTGATAATTCTCCTGGGCACTCTTAAGCCCAAAAGGCATAGAGACATAGCAAAAAGCTCCAAAAGGGGTGATAAAAGACGTCGTCTCTTGGTCTTTAACTGCCATCTTGATCTGATGATAACCAGAATAAGCATCCAGGAAACATAAACTCTCACAACCCGCCATGGCATCAATAATCTGGTTAATATGGGGAAGAGCAAAAGGATCAGTTGGACAAGCTTTGTTAAGATCTGTGTAGTCAACACACATACGCCAAGTGCCATTCTTCTTAAGCACCAGCACCGGGTTAGCCAACCACTCCGAATGAAAAACCTCCACGATAAACCCAGCCGCCAAGAGCCGGGCCACCTCTTCTCCAATGGCCTTACGTCATTCTTCATTGAAACAACGAAGAAACTGCTTGACCGGCTAAAATTTAGGATCCACATTAAGAGTGTGCTCAGCGAATTCTCTCGGTACACCCGGCATGTCAGAAGGTTTCCATGCAAAGATGCCCCGATTCTCACGGATGAACTCGATGAGCGCGCTTTCCTATTTAGGATCCATATTAGCCCCCACTGTGAACTGCTGAGATGAGTCGCCAGGGACAAAGTCTATTTGCTTAGTATCGTCAGTCGACTTAAACTTCAACAAAGGGTCTTGCTCAGTGGTGGGTTTCTTCAAAGGGGTCATATCCGCTGGGTCAACATTATCCTTATAAAATGTAAGCTCCTCAGTAGCACAAGCTAACTCAGCATAGGCAACATCTCCTTCTTCACATTCCAAAGCAATCTTTCGATCACCATGGATTGTAATAGTACCCTTACGTCCTTGCATCTTAAGCTGTAAATAAACATAACAAGGTCGTGCCATAAATTTGGCGTAAGCTGGCCGTCTGAATAAGGCATGATAAGGGCTCTTGATTTTGACCACTTCAAACCATAACGTCTCTGCTCTGTAGTCATAGTCATCGCCAAAAGCAACCTCCAAGGCAATCTTACCAACTGGATATGTCGACTTACCAGGTACCACACCATGAAAAACTGTAGAAGACAACTTAAGCTCCTTATCAGTTAAATTCATTCGACGAACGGTATCATAGTAAAGGATATTAATACTGCTGCCACCATCCATGAGCACTTTAGTGAATTTATAACCCCCAACCTGAGGGGCTACCACCAATGCTAGTTGACCCGGATTGTCAACCCGAGGCGGGTGATCCTCTCGACTCCATGTGATTGGCTGTTCTGACCACCACAAGTATTGAGGTGCTGCTGGCTCAATTGTACTGATCGCGCGTTTATGAACCTTATGATCTCGCTTGCAAAGACTTGTGGTGAAAACACGATATTGGCCACTGTTAAGCTGCTTTGGATTACTCTGGTATCCTGACTGATGCTGCTGGTTACCCTGACCAGACTGTTGGTTATAACCACCCTGGTTGCCCTATCCTTGATACCCAGAAGTTGAGCCGCCACCACAAAAGCCGGGCCCCTGTGAGCCAGATCCTGACCCGCCAGGCGGGTCGTTATTGTTGCCATGATTCTGACTGAAGTTGGAATTCCTGTATTCTTTCATGATGAAACAGTCCTTCCAAGCATGAGCCGCCAATTTATTGGGCAGACTGTGTTTCGGGCAAGGTTCATTCATCATCGCCTCAATATTAAATTTTGGCCCTTCAAAGGACTGCTTACCATTGCCATTACGGCGCTGGTATTTATACCCAGTGTTGGTGTTAGCTACAAGATCCAACCCGCCATCGGGGTGCCTGCGCTTACCACCGTTACTCTGGTTGTGACCATTATGCCCTGTCACGTTCTGCTACTGACCCTTACCATTACCACTCTTCTTTCCCTTGCTGGATTTTTCATCATCGGATCCAGGATCTTTAGTGGTGTCTAAGTCGGCATACTTGATGAGAGCCGCCATGAGCTCTCCCATATCATTGCAATGACGCATAAGCCGCCCAAGCTTCTGCTTAAGAGGGGTAAAATGACAATTCTTCTCCAAGACCAGAACAGCTGAACCTGCCACAATGCTATCTGATGAATGGATAATAGCTGAGACCCGGTGAACCCAATGGTGGGCCGACTCATCCTCCCGCTGCACACAGTTATCCAGATCAATAATCATCAGAGGCTGCTTACACGTTCCCTTGAAGTTCTGAATGAAGCACGCCTTCAACTCAACCCTTGAATTGATATTGGCGGGTAATCCTTTCAACCAGGTTCGATCCGGTCCATCCAACATCATGGTGAAGTACTTGGCACATACAGCATCATTAACATCTAGCATCTCCATAGCTAGCTCATAGCTCTCAATCCAAGCCTCAGGTGGAAGATCAGCTGTGTAATTAGGCACCTTACGAGGGCCCTTAAAATCCTTGGGCAAACGTTCATTGCGTAGAACCGGCACTGGACAAGGCACACCAACTGTCCTGGAAGTCATCCCAGCTGTAACAGTTGCCGAAGGGTGTACTAGAGACTACTGATGAGCCCCCAATTGAGCCGCCAATTCTGCCTCCCAACGGGCTCTAGCCTGATCCACAAGGTCCTGAGCATTATTATCATCACGAGGCGGGTTATGTCCACGTGGCGGGTCATCAATGCGGGGCAGGTTACGACGCCGTTCGCTGCTGGAAACTGACGGTGATTCAATGTGCTGGCTGTAACTTCTACTTGGGCAGGGAGTTGAATGAACACGCTCACGACTGTACGAATAAGCCGCCTGCTGCGCCACAGCCGTCTGAAGAAGTTCCACAACATTCCGGGTCTCTATCGCCGCTGGAGACTCACCTTCGATCGGTATAGCCACCAGCCGTGTAGCCGCTGCTATCATGTTATCCACCGGGTTAGATAATGGCCAGAGGGTGTTGGAATCCGTTGAGGTGGGGTCAGATCCCTACGAAGCGGGTCTGACACATGAGGCCGGGCCGCCGGCCCTGTCCCTGACGCCTCAGCAGCCCGGGTTACAACGGGTGGGTTACTCGTCCCTGCTCCGGGTGTGTTAAAAAGATTTCGCCCCTCAAACTGCGAAGGCAGGCGGCTCTGGTGCCTTCTTCGAAGAACAACATTGGACACATTCTAATCTAGACTTAGGCGGAAAGCTTCTACCCTTAACCACTGTGACTCGACGTCCATCGAAGCTCGCTCTGTCGCCATCCTGGCGTTCTCTGCATTAAGATCCTCTTGGGCCTTGGCCACCTCATCTCGCACCTTTGCAACTTCTGCATTAGGCTGTACTTGATTCGCTGGAGTCACCTTCGTAGCTAATAGAGTCGTTAGGGTGCCCAAGAGCTCAGATAAAACCTGAGCCGGCGGCCAAACTGAGCCGCTCGCCCCAGCTGTCGTAGCAGCCGTTGACCCGGATGTCATGGCAGCAGCTGTTGATGAGTTTACCACTGGTTGTGTACCAGCCATAAAAATAGCAGCCCTGCTCGGCGGCTCATAGGGGTCTGGAATACTGTCACCATCGGAATAGCCCCCAAGCCCGCCATCCTGAAGCTGATAGATTGATTCGGTTTCTCCGATCGATGACTCATCACCTGAATAGATGGCCGTCTCACCACAAGATACAGAACCTTCCTCAAGATCCGCCCCATGAACAAAGCCAACAAAGACGTGCCTCCGGCCGGGTTAAACCCTGGCGGGTCATGCGCGTTGAGCTGTTTCAACGATGTCGGTGTAGGTGTCCGGCTCAGGCTCTGACTCGCCGATCTTGCCGATGAAGACGTGAATTCCGCCAAAGGGGACCCGGTACCCGTACTCGATTGAGTCGGCCTCGGGGCCCCATCCAGCATCGTTAATGTAGATCTTGCCGCGACGACTCTTAGTCATCCGGCCTATGGCGTATCCTTTGATCCCTGACAAGTTGCCCTTCAAGAACTCGAAACCACTGTGCTCTGGCCCCACGATGGGCGCCAACTGTCGTGGATTTAACACGGCAGATGCCCTTGTGAAAGGACTTAGGTGTGGAGCCATCGCAACGTAGGTTAGCTCGAAGGGGTTGAACAGGACAAAGGACACAGAGGTTTACCCAGGTTCGGCCCCTCACAACGAGGTAAAAGCCTACGTCCTGCTTCTAGTTGTATTGCTTGAGTATCGATTACAAGGGAGCAATCACGCTTGACCTAGCTATCGATTCATTGTTTCTTGAGTCTAACCCGCCGCCAGGTCTCGCCTTTATATACACAGGTCGAGGCTCCGGGGGTTACAAGAGTCCAGGACAGATCACACAACGTGACCAGCTCGGTTTCCAAGTCGCCTTGCCTTACCGGGCAAGTCACTATCATGACGGCTCACACCTTCCGGGTTTTGGTAAACCGTCGGGTCTTGGGCCTTCAACAAGCCCACCTTGTAAGCCGCCACCAATCTTCATGTCCCATCTTGGTTCTACCTGGGCCTTCGGCGCATTGAGTCGCCAACGGTGTGACCCGGCCCCTCCTGGGCGGGTCATACCTCAGGGTTATATCCCCAACAAAGCCCGAAACCTTGAGCGCTTTTAGATCATTGGTGGTGTCCACCGTAGCGAAACTGTAGTCGGAGTTGTTGATAATCCTAGAGAAATGCTCGTAAGGCCTTGTGTCCAGGTGGTAGTGGTAGACGAGGACGTCATGTCGCACGCAAAACTGCGCGACGGCAACCTTCTGATCGTGCCCGGCATGACCGCTGGTGAACTCGAGGTCGAAGCCGACCACTTGGTACTTGTCCTCAGCAAACAACTGCGCCATAGTTTGGATGGAGCTCTCCACCGAGACCGGCTCGTTCGTGTACACCACCGAGAGGGCCTTCCCCCTCACGTGGGTGTCCACTACGTGATGCGTGCTGAACTGCCCCCGTTGTCATCGTCGGCCGCTGGGAGCGCCATTGGAACAGCTCGATGTCCTCTCTGTATGTGTCGTCGTGGGTGTGCTTATTGTGTCATTGGGCGCGAGAGATGAAGGTAAATGGCCGCAGGAATAAATGGGGGGCGGGCGGCCTGGATTCTCGGCGCGTCCGCATGGCAGTTTTTGCAGCGGTTAACTGCATCGTGGCGCCGCGGCCGACACAACTGTATGCATCATGGCAGGACGAACGTACGTGATCTTGCGCCGGCCCCAAACACTGGCAGTGCACGTGGAGGGACGAGGGCAGAGCGTGCGGAGGGACGCGAGAGCACAGCGCGCGCGGCGGGACGCGAGCAGAGCGCGCCGCGGCCACCTCAACTGCGAGCAACCACACGCATAGAGCAGTTGAACACGCAGGGAATGGTCAGCTAAAAGCCGGCCGGCAGTTGCAACGCTGCGTAGAGAGCGGCCGTGTGCTACTACCTCCGTCTTCGTCTATTAGTCCCCTTTATATTATGTGCCATATTTTGACCTTAAATTTAACCAACAAAATGTTGATGCATGTTATAAAAATTATATAATTGGAAACTATGTTCAAATACGAATCCAACGATATAATCTTTGGCGACATGCATTCATATTTTATTAGTTAAATCTCTAGTCAAAATTTGGCACAAAAATACATAGATGACTTATAAACCAGGACGGGGGTAGTAGGTAATTAAATCGCAAATGTTTTTTTATTAACCGTATGTGTACATGTCCTTTCGTCCTCCTCTTGCACGTCTTGTCACCCCGCTGCCGCAGACGGCTTACAGCGCAAGCTTGCACAGCGCGCGGGGGCGTTCTTTTGGCCAAACTGTGGCTCGAAGTGGCGCCGACGAATCATCGGTGAGCACGTTCCCACGCAACCTCGCTGGTTCCCGCGC
Source organism: Thinopyrum elongatum (assembly GCA_011799875.1). NCBI lineage: Eukaryota > Viridiplantae > Streptophyta > Magnoliopsida > Poales > Poaceae > Thinopyrum > Thinopyrum elongatum. The sequence goes on from CM022300.1 coordinate 52,740,924, forward strand.
AAGCTTCCCGCCCGACTCGGTGAAATCCCCTAAAATCTCAATGCTTACCGGCCTGCTATATAAACCCTCACGGCCCGCGAGTCCTGCGTCGCATTTTCCCCTCCCTCCCTGTACCTTATCTCGCCTGCTTCTCCCACAATCACCAATGGCACCGGTCCCTCGTCGTCGCGCAGCCACCCCACCATCATCAGAGGACAGCTCCAGTTGGGAGGCTACACCGCGGCGACAGCACAGTCCCCGGCATAGTGTAGTGCGCATGGCGTCCCTGTTGGGTGTTCGCGGAACACCCACCACACGCTCCGCCGCCGGTGCCCGTCGGCAGCTGTTGCCGGCCGCCATTGTCGCCACCCCATCGTCCGCTGCCGTGGCCGCCACACCACCGTCGAAAGCCAGGGCCATCGCCCGCTCTGCCGCCGCGGCCCGAAGGCGGGTGGTGGCCATCGTGGCCGCCACCCCACTGCCGGCCATCATGGCCATCACCCGCTCCGCCACTGCGGCCCGAAGGCGGGAGGTGGTGTTCGTGGCCGCCACCCCATCGTCGGCCGCCGTGGCCGCCAGCCCACCGTCGACCGCCGGGGTCATGACCCACTCCGCCACCGCCGCCCGAAGGCGGGAGGCGGAGGTGGAGGACCGCACGTGCGTTAGCGACCTTGCGCGCTACATCGAGTTCCTGCGGGAGGAGGAGGAGCGCCTTGTCGAGCACGCAAAGAGCCTTACTGCTGCCTTGGCCGCAGCACACGCCGCCGCAGAGGTGAGAGATCAGGAGATCTACGAGGAGTCCCGCCGCTTCGAGAGGGGTCGTCTGGAGCGGCAGAGGGCGTTCGAGGTGAGCGTCACTGAAGGTGTAGCAGCGACAGGCACCGTATTGCAGTTGTCCAGCTCATCGGTAGGCTCCTCCTCCTCTGCCTCTTACTGATCGCGCTTGACAGAGGAGAGGCTGCCGGAAGTAGTACAAAGCCCCTCCGTAGTAGTAGTATTTAGGGGCTATTTTGTTCAGTTCATCTGACTATAGATGTGGTGGAACTATACATCGTACTTAAATTAGCTAGTATATATAGTTGAACTAGCTATTTCAGTACGTGGTTGGCAACAATTGGGGAAAAGTCTGGTCGGTTCAGCTGTCGAGTTGAACTGTTTGTATAAAGAACGACTGCTTAATCTATGAATGAAATCTATGCTTAATTACTAAATTTTAGTTGCAAAAATTAGATAGTGCTTGTGATTTTTAGCTGCATATTTTGACAAATGGCAGTGTTACAAGGTTGACAAAGGGCAATGTTACTAGATCAACAACTGTCAATCTTTCCAGTTTAACAAATGGCGATATACCCAATATGATAGATGCAAATCTTACCAAATTGTCTGTACGTGGTTGCACACGGGTCATCCGAAACAACCGTTTGCGTTGAAGAGATGCACAAATCCTGCGTGGCGAATTTTCCCTTCGCTTACTGGGGAAGACCATAGCTCTCACTTTGCATACAGGTGTTCTATTTAAAACGTTTGCGATGAAGAGCTACACAAATCCTGCTCGGCACATTTTCCCTTGGCTTACTGGGGAAGCTGTCGGTTTGTATGCGGGTGTTCTATCTAAAACGGTTGCGATCAAGAGCTACACGAATCCTGCTCGGCACACTTTCCCTTGGCTTCCTGGGGAAGTTGTCGGTTTGCATACGGGTGTTCTAACTAAAACCTTTGCGATGCGTGTTTTATATTTAAAAACCATTGACCTTTTTTTAAAGAAAATCATTTGATAAGTCTATACATTCAGAGAGAAAACGCAAGTTCGTTCAAACCATATCTTTCATTCAGTCACACTACGAATTTATATTCATATGAACGAGGTACAGTATTAAACCCCAAAAAAACTAATTCCAGCGGCGGTGGAGGCGGTGTGCCGTGCCTGCGTTGTCGTCCTCCGGGAAAACAAAATGTTCTTCACTTGGAAATCAAACATCATGTCGTCGCGCGATCGACGGGCGGGGAGCGGGAGGACGGCAACTCGCGACGCTGCGAGGTAGCGGTCGACGGCGGTGTCCTATGCCGCTGAGGGGGGCACGCACATGGGCACGGGTGCATCAGGTGCATGCAAACGCACGGGGACCGGCGCCGCGGTGGGTGTAGGGGCACGCACTGGCACGGGCATGGGCGCTGGCGCTGGCGTGTACACGAGCTCACGCAGGTCCGTAGAGACCTCGCTGACGCCCGCGGCTTCCAGCTCTGCGATAGTGCTCGGCGACCAGCCCGTCAATGCTACGGGGATGGTCGCTGGCGCTGGCGCGGGGATGGGAGCTGGGATGGGCGCGGGGCAACAACAGCCGCGGCCAGCTTGTTCAGGGCCATGTCCATGAGGCCCCATTCCTCCTTATTTCCTATCTCCTCCGGCTCGGAGTCGACTTCACCAAATAGGAAGACTATCGGCAGATGATCCTTCTGCGCCATGGCGTTGGTGGAGGTCTGCGGGAGGGGAATGGGAGGCGAACAGTAAGGCCGCCCATATTAAACAGCAGCTCGGGCGCCATTAATAGAGAGGATGCGAGCAAGGCGGGCGGCCATGGAAGTCAAAGGGCTCGCTTCCCGGTGAGCCTGCATAGCGTACAATTCACACGCTTCCCGGTGAGCCTGCGCATTGGAGGACAGCTTGCACGCCTCTCGGTCAGCCTGCGCAGGGGACTGCGCTCGCACGCCTCCCGTTCAGTCAAGCAGTTGTCCGCACGGCACCTCCTAGCCGTTAAAAGTGTGACGCGTGGCGTCACGTGAATAGTTAATAGAACGCACATGATTTAAATTATAGAAATGTTTGAGATGTTAAAGTGATAGCTATTTGTTTCAAAATGCCTTTGTTGGCTGTTATTTGAGTGTGCCTTCTCTCAAAATGGACACGAAAAATACCACATCATGTCGGGTGCCATTCCAAGATAGCATGCCGAGTTTCATGAATTTCAGATGAGTTTTGGATTTACTAGAATTTAAAAACAAAGTATCTCAACATTTTGCCGACAATCGACAGTGCCCTGGTGTTTGAAATTCATTCCCATTTCTTGCATGGGACCTAAGCATGCACCCAAGGACACACATTTGATATGTCAACCCATTTTTCTGCACTGGAGCATGTGCATGTAGTTCAAATTTGAATTATGGACATAAAATGCCTAGAAAACTCAGTTAATGTATAAAAATGTCCAAACAAACCCCGAAATTGCAAATTTTAACACGACACTCCTGTTGCTCTATGTTGCTACTAGGAAAAAAATTAAAAACAGGAAGAGGCAACGAATATCGTTTCATCCACCAAGGAGGAACCATGAGGCTTGTTGTCAGAAGCTCTGGTATGTGAGAAGCATATACCCAAACCAGCCCCAAATGGGACACATTTTTTACCACAACATGTTGATGCCATTCCATGATAGCATGCCAAGTTTCATGAATTTTAGACGAGTTTTGGATTTACTAGAATTTAAAAACCATGTATCTCAATGTTTGCGGCCGAGCGACTGTGGCAAGGTGTTTGACATTCATTCCCATTTCTTTCATGGGACATAAGCATGCAACCAAGGACACAGATTTGATTTTTCAACCAATTTATATGCACTGGAGCATGTGCCTGTAGTTCAAATTTGAATTCTGCACACAAATGCATAGAAAACTTAGTTAATGTATAAAAATGTCCAAACAAACCCCAAAAAATTCCAAAATTTAACACAACACTCCTGTTGTTCTATGTTGACACAAGAAAAAAAATTGAAATCAAGAAGAGGCAACGGATATCGTTTCGTCCAGAAAGGTGAAACATTCCCTACCGTAACCATGAGGCTTTGTTGTGAGAAGCTCTAGTTTGTGAGAAGCTCTGGTTTGTGAGAAGCTTATACCCCAACCTGCCCCAAATGGGACAATATTTTTACCATGGCATGTTGATTCCGTTCCATGATAGCATGTCAAGTTTCATAATTTTCAGATGCGTTTTTGTCGGGGGGATGAGCCCCGGGCAGGCAACGGAATCCGGATCCTTTTCAAAAAACATCGGGGCCAGCATTGCCCCTCAATCCGGCTCGTACTTGGCCGGGTTCCTCGACCCGGCCAAGACCGCAACCCGGCCAAGACTCCTACGACAAGCAAGCGCCACCGTGGTGCGCCCCTCAACCCGGCCGCGGGTCAGCACCCATCCCATCAGGGCCGTACGATGGAACAAGTCCCCGTAAAGGGGATGAGCATGGCTATAGTGGCCCACCAACCCCGCTGACTGGCACGACCGTGGCAACAGTGGCCCACCTACTCCGCTGGCCGGGGCCGGCATGGCAACAGTGCACCCCTCGTCCTGCTGACGCATGCCGATGGCGACCAGGCGACGCGCCACTGTAGCCGTACCGGCTCGACCATTCCGTGACGCACGACAAGACAGAGAACAATGCCCCCTGGCGCACAGGGCCCGTGCCCGAAGAACCCGGCGTACGCTGGTACCCGGCGGGCCCCAGCGCCGTATTCCCAGACACTGACATCCCAGCCCCGTGCCCGTGTAACTTTACCATTATAGCCCTAGGGGGTTGACCTATAAAACCCCCCAGAGGCCTCCGTGCGAAGGGTGGTCGATCAGTAGAACGCACACACACACACACACACACGTATGTCTTGCGTCCCTCGCTCGCTCATGCCGACCTCGCCTCTGGAGCCCACCGGTGCCCTCGAGCTTGTCCCTATCTTTAGCCATCCTTTGGCATCTGTCGTGCGCCCACCACGACAGTTGGCGCCCACCGTGGGGCAGCTCGAATCCCGGCCGGAGACATGTTCCAGACAGGGCCCCTCATCGATTCCAGTGAGCGTGTTGCGCGTCCCCCGAGCCCGTCACGCTGGCAGCCGACGTCATCGATGCGCTCACCGCCTCCTTCGCCGCGCTGCACATCTCTGACGTGCCCGTAGCCGATGAGTACCCCAACGGGGTGCTCGACATCTCCGACTCGCCTGTTCCCCTCGGCGACGACATCTCCGACGGGCGGCGGACCTTTGCGTCCGGGTAGAGGTATTCGTCACCGGCTCCGGCTCTTCTTCGTCTAGCAAGAAGGCCGCCGCCGCCAGGGCCACAGCGGAGCGCACCAGCATGGCCGACCCGCTGCGCGCCACAATGCGGAACCTCAGTGTCCCCATCGCCACAGGCATCGACGCCACCAATGCCGCGGAGGCTCGGGCCCATCTCGAGGAGGAGCGCAAGCGCTTGCTGGACAGGGCCGAGATGCTCGCTGCTATGCAGCGCCGGCTGGAGTCCACCCAGCGGGAGCGCGAAGCCGCGTACGGCTTCACTCCGACCGCTGCCAAGCCCAGCCGGGTCGCCGAGGTGCGGGCCTGCGGTGCTGCCATCGGCCGCGCGCTGGGCACAGACCCGCCCGTCCACTATACCCCGGTCAAGAACATGCGCGCCGTGAAGGCGGCCGCTGTTGGCCTGGAGCAGCTGCTGGGCAAGGAGCTGCAGGAGCGCCTGCAGCACCTGAACGAGCTACTCGGCACCGCGAACGCGCAGCAAGACCGCCTCGACCATCCCGCTGCGTCGGCCTCGCGGCGCACCAAGGAACCCGAGCGCGAGCGACAGAACACGTCGTCTTCCCCGCGCCTGGACGAAGCTCAGTCCGGTCAGACCCGAACCTGGCGCAACCGCGCCCCGACGGCTAGAGACGGCCTGGGCAACGAGCCGGCTGCCAGGGTCCGGCGCCAACAAGACCCTCCTCCCCCATCCGGTTGGCGTGGCAACCCGGCCTCAGCCAACCTGGTGCGTCACGGTCCCGTCGCAAGCCGGCCGGGCCCATGCGCCATCAACGACGCCGACGCTTGCCATTGCCTCGACCAGCTTGCCCTCTCCTTCGAGATGGAGGAAGACAATGCCGTCGGTCTGGCTTGTTTCGGCCCACGCATCTGGGATGAGCCCTTCCACAAAGGGTTCACGCTGCCCCGTGACACTCCCAAGTACAACGGCACCGTCAAGCCGGAGGAATGGCTCATCGACTACACCACCGCCATCGGCATCACGGGCGGCAACCGCTGCCTTGCCGTGCGCTACGCCCCGCTCATGCTCCTAGGCACGGCCCGGACATGGCTCAACAGCCTGCCAGCCGGTAGCATCAACGCGTGGGTCGACTTCGAGCAAGCCTTTGTCCGCAACTTCACCGGCACCTACTAGCGTCCCGGCCGTCTCAGCCCGCTCGCCATATGCGTGCAGGGGCCGGCGGAAACCGGCCGCGAGTACCTCGCACGCTGGACCGAGCTCCAGAACAGTTGCGAGGGTGTCCATGAAGTCCAAGCCATCCAGTACTTTGTGAGTGGCTGCTGGGATGGCACCCTTCTCAAGCACAAGCTCCTGCGCTCCGAGCCAACCACCATGGCCGCGCTCATGGTCATCGCGGACAAGTACGCCAACGCCGACTCCGCCATGAAGATCCAGGTGGTGCTGGATGAAGCCGGCAAGGCAATGCCGGCACTACCTCCCAAGCCGGCTGGCGAGAGCAGCCGCCAGCAGAACAACAAGCGCAAGGCCGATCAATAGGCCCCACGCTACGACGGCCGCCTCGTCACGACTGCCAAACAAGCACCCGTGGCCGAGCCAGCCGGCAAGCGCCGACAAACCAGCAAGACGGCATGGCAACCCGCCATGAGCTTCGAGGAGATGCTCGACGCTCCCTGCAAGCACCACAGCGGCGCGTCGCCGTCTACGCACACACTCAGGCAGTGCGCCATCACCAAGCGCATCATTAGGGGAGACATCCCGCCCCCTCTAGCTCCGACTCTGGGCGTAGGGCAGCCGGCTCTCCCTCCTCCTCCCCCGCCCCCGACAAACGGCGCAATGCGCAATGACATCTTCCCCAACCAAAACATGAGCTACGTCGTCTTCACCAGCCTCAGCGACGACAAGCTTAGCGAGCGCATGCTCCGGCAGGAGGTGAACACCGTCGTCCCGGCCGTGCCGGAGTACATGCACTGGTCAGAACGCCCGATCAGCTGGACCCGGGAGGACCACCCGGCCGTCATGCCGAACCCGGGTGGCTACACCCTTGTCCTCGACACCACCATAGTCGCAACCCAACGCACCTGCAAGTTCTCGCGAGTCCTCATAGATGGCGGTAGCAGCATCAACATCCTCTACCGCGACATGATGACCAAGCTCGGCCTCGAGGCCAAGGACCTGGAGCTGTCCCGGACGGTGTTCCATGGCATCGTGCCGGGTCTCTCCTGCTCCCCCATCGGCCGAATCCGGCTTGACGTCCTCTTCGGCACAAGCAACCATTTCCGGCGTGAACCGATCTGGTTCGAGGTGGTGGACCTGTCCAGCGCGTACCATGCGCTGTTGGCCCGACCTGCACTCGCCAAGTTCATGGCGGCCCCCACTACGCCTACCTGAAGATGAAGCTGTCGGGTCCCAAGGGCCTCATCACCATCATCGGCGACTACCGCAAGTCTCTGGAGTGCGCTCAAGCCGGCGCCAAATTGGCCGAGTTGCTGGTCATAGCCGAGGAGCGGCGCCAGCTCGACCAGATCGTCGCGCTGGCCAACGAGACGCCGGATGTGCTGGCTTCAGCCAAGGAGCCGTCCGGCGAGGCCTCTTTCTAGCCGTCTAAGGAGACCAAGAAGGTCAAGCTAAACCCGGAAGACCACAGCTACAGCAAGTACGTCATCGTGGGCTCCCGCCTCGACAGTAAATAGGAAGGCGAGCTCGTCGACTTCCTCCGTGAGAATCGGGATATCTTCGCATGGACCCCAAAGGACATGCCGAGAATTCCGAGGAAGTACGCCGAGCATAAATTACACATCCGCAAGGACGCCAAACCTGTCCGTCAACCCCTACGTCGCTTTTCAGAAGAGAAGAGAAGAACCATCGGTGAAGAGGTCGCCAAGCTACTCGCGGCCAGCTTCATCATGGAAGTGTTTCATCCCGAGTGGCTGGCCAACCCGGTCCTCGTCCTAAAGAAGAAGAACACCTACCGCATGTGCATAGACTACACCAGCCTGAACAAGGCCTGCCCCAAGGATCCTTTAGCCCTCCCGCGGATAGATCAGGTCATCGACTCCACCGCCGGCTGCGAGCTCCTGTCCTTCCTGGATGCTTATTCCGGCTATCATCAGATCAAGCTGGACCCGGCCGACGCCCTGAAGATGTCCTTCATCACGCCCTTTGGGGCGTATTGCTACATCACCATGTCGTTCGGCTTGAAGAATGCCGGCGCCACCTTCCAGCGCTGCATGCAGAAATGCCTGCTGACACAACTCGGCCGCAACATCCACGTCTATGTGGACGACATCGTGGTGAAGACCAAGCAGCACCTCACACTCCTTGACGACCTAAAGGAGACCTTTGCCAATCTGCATGAGTACCAGATCAAGCTCAACCCGGAGAAGTGCATCTTCGGCGTGCCGGCCGGGAAGCTGCTCGGCTTCCTCGTCTCGGAGCGTGGCATTGAGGCGAACCCGGAGAAGATCAAGGCCATCGAGTGCATGCGCAAGCCAACCCGGCTGCGAGATGTCCAGAAGTTCATTGGCTGCTTGGCCTCGGTCAGCTGGTTCTTCAGCTGGCTGGGTGAGAGGGCCTTGCCCCTGTATTAGCTGATCAAGAAGATGTCACTGTTCGAGTGGAACGACCAGGCGGACGAAGCTTTTCGGGATCTCAAGTACATGCTCTCCACCGCACTCGTCCTGGCCGCACCGGCAGACAAGGAGCCGCTGTAGCTATACATTGCCGCCACCTCGCAGTCGGTCAGCACGCTGCTGGTGGTCGAGCGACCAGAGAAGGGCAAGACCCAGTCTATCCAGTGCCCGGTCTACTACCTGAGCGAGGTGCTTTCCACCTCCAAGCAGAACTACCCGCACTACCAGAAGATGTGCTACGGCGTGTACCTTACCGCCAAGAAGCTGAAGCAGTATTTCCAAGAGCAAGTCATCACCGCGGTCAGCACGGCCCCCGTCGGCGAGATCATGGGCTGCTGGGATGCCTCTGGCCAGGTTGCCAAGTGGGCCATCGAGCTGGCCAGCCACACCATCCTCTATGAGCCCCGCACCATGATCAAGTCCCAGGCCCTGGCCGACTTCCTCATCGACTGGACAGAGACCCAGTACCTGCCACCGCCGCCGGATTCAACGCATTGGCGCATGCACTTCGACGGCTCCAAGATGCGCTCCGGCTTGGGAGCCGGCATCGTGTTGTCTTCCCCGAAGAGCGGCCGGCTGCGGTACGCACTCCAAATCCACTTCACCGCCTCCAACAACGTCGCCGAGTACGAAGCCCTTGTGCACGGCCTTCGGCTGGCCAAGGAACTCGACATCCAACGCATCCTGTGCTATGGCGACTCGGATCTGGTGGTGCAGCAATGTTCCGGCGAGTGGGACACCCGGGATGCTAACATGGCCAGCTACCGTTTCCTGGTCCAACAACTTTCCGGCGCCTTCGACGGCTGCGAATTCCTCCTTGTCCCGCCCGTAGAAAACGAAGCCGCCAACACCCTGGCCAAGATTGGCTCATCCCGGCAGGCCATACCATCCGACGTCTCCCTCGAGCACCTGCGCAAGCCGTCTGTCAAGCCGTCTCCGGATTCTGAGTCCATCTTCGTCCCGGACGACCCTGCAACACCCCTCCCCAAACCGGTCCCGGGGGCAGCCGGTCCAATCTCGGGGGCTGCCGTCCCCAACCCGGTCCCGGGGGCCCCAAAACCCGGCCCGGGGGCCGCTGATCCTGACCCGAGGGCTGCAGAACCCGGCCCGAGGGCTGCTGAACCCAACCCGGGGGCTTCCGTCCCCAACCCGGCCGCCGCCATCTTCAACCCGGGGGCTGCCGCCTCCGGCTCGCGGGCTGCTGCCCCAGAGCCCGTCTTGGTGGCCGCCTTCACCGTCGTGACGGCTCCATCATGGGCCCAGCCCATCTTAGCATTCCTGGAGAGCGGAGTACTCCCCACGGACGAGACCGAAGCCCGGCAAGTGCAACGCCGGGCGTCCGCCTACAGCATCATCAACAACGATCTCGTCAAGCGCAGCGCGAGATGCGTGTTCCAGCGCTGCGTCGAGTAAGACAAGGGATTAGAGATCCTCCTCGACATACATCAGGGCGAGTGCGGGCACCATGCCGTCTCCAGGTCCCTGGTGGCCAAGGATTTCCGTCATGGTTTCTACTGGCCCACAGCCCTCAAAGACGCCGAGTCACTCGCCCTCAAGTGTGAGGGTTGCCAACGCTTCAGCAAGCGCAGCCACCAGCCGGCTTCAACCCTGCAAACCATACCGATCACCTGGCCCTTTGCGGTCTGGGGGCTTGACATGGTGGGACCCTTCAAAACCACCAGAGGCAGCATGGCACATATGCTGGTGGCGGTCGACAAGTTCACCAAGTGGATCGAGGCACGGCCGATCAAGAAGCTGGACAGGCCAACGGCCGTCCGGTTCATCAAGGACATCGCGGCACGCTACGGCGTCCCGCACAACATCATCATAGACAACAGCACCAACTTCGCCAAGGGCGCTCTGGTGCAATACTGCTCCGTCTCCGGCATCCGGCTTGACTTGGCCTCTGTAGCTCATCCTCAGTCCAACGGCCAGGTCTAGTGGGCCAACGGCCTCATCCTATCTGGCATCAAGCCACGGCTCGTCGAGCCCCTCATCCATTCACCCGGCAGCTGGTTTGACGAGCTGCCAGCTATCCTCTGGAGTCTCCGAACAACGCCAAACCGGTCGATCGGGTTCACCCCGTTCTTCCTCATCTACGGAGCGGAAGCCGTCATCCCGACCGACATCGAGTTCGACTCGCCACGAGTCACCATGTACACCGAAGCACAAGCCAAGGAAGCCCGTGAAGATGGTGTCGACCTACTTGAAGAAGCACGTCCTTTGGCCCTCAGCTGATCCGCCATCTACCAGCAAGGCCTGAGGCACTACCACAGCAGAAAGATCAAGCCCCTCGCATTCCGTGAAGGAGACCTCGTCCTCCTGCTTGTCCAGCAGCAAGCCGGCCAGCACAAGTTGGCCTCCCCATGGGAGGGCCCCTTCATCGTCAGCAAGGCCCTGTGTGACCACAAAGCGTACTACCTCATCGACGCCCGCAAGACGAACAAACGCAAGACAGACACCGCCTGGGAAGAAACAAGCCGGCCCTGGAATGCAGAGCTCCTCCGCCCGTTTTACAGTTAGCTGTATGCACGTATGTATCACTGCCTTTTGTAATTCTGTGAAAGACAATGGGACCCCCGAACGACACTCGGGGGCTACCTCTTCCTGCCAAGTTATAGTGTTCAACACATCCTTATGATTTTTCTTAAAACCCCATCGCCGGGTTGGCCCAACCAACCTAGGGGCTCGGGGTCCGGCCGGCTTGGTCGCAACCCGCCGCCCGCCTTAGCACATCCCGGTGTGTCCGGGTCGCCGAGGCCCTCCACTTCGCCCTACGCCACAGTCCGGCTTCGGCTGTCGGCCGACAAGAACTATGGGCCAAAGCACCTACACGTCGCGAAACACTAAGTCGGATCCACTGGATCGGCCAACCCGGCCTCACCACACTAAGTTGCCGCACACCGGTTGCTCACCAGCCGGCCTAGTGGGTGTTTCGCTCGCGCTCAACGTTCGAAGGTCCTAAGTACTACGTGCTCTTTCCAAGGACCGAACTCCTTGTCACAGACCGGAACCCGGCTGTTCGACTCGCGGGGGGAGGGGGGGGGAGGTCCAAGGATGGGTCAAGCAAGAAAGAAGGCTTAGAAAACAAAGAGCAAAAGCGCAAACATTCGCAAAAATATTTACATTGCAATGATATGGGCCCAAGGCCAGAGTTCATTACATTCACGAAAAACACCCCAGTGGGTGGATGGACCTGCTACTTAACCAAAGTGCAAAAAAGATAAACAGGGCGGCTTCAGACGGCTCCCGCGTCGGGTTGCGCGACCGCCGGCTCCTCCTCAGTGGCCTTCGGGTTCATCGAGGTGCCGGTAGCATCCAACCCGGTGTCCTCGTCCGCATAGAGGCCTGACTCCTCACAGCTGCCCAACGGGTCGTCGAGCAGCAAGCCGAAGTCATCAGGTGGCACCACCCCGCCGTCGTCTGTCAGCTCTACCTAGAACTCATCATGGAGCGTGAACGAGGCCAGGTAGCTGGCCCTGGCGGCGATCCGGCCCGCCTCCGCCTGCAGCTGAGGCTCCACACCGGCTCATTGGGCCACCAGCCGGTCTAGCGCCAGGTCTGGGTACCAGGACATGACGAACCTGAGCGCCACGTCGGCGCCGGCACGGGCGGCAGAAACGCGCCACGCGCGAAGTTGCGCCGGCCCAGCTTCCAGCCACCGCGCCAGCCACGTGAAGCTGTTAGGCGCAACAGCGCCAGGCCAGAGGGCCGCTGTCATCCCCATGCCGGCTGCCGAGACCTGCCCCATCTGCTCGCCCAAGACTTGCAGGCAGGCCTCGGCGGCCTGCATGATTTCCAAGAAGCTCCAGGCAATGTTTGGGTCAAGCCCAGCTTCGACGATCCCCTGGGGCGACCGTTGAACATGAACGGCCTCCTCCGCCGTCCTCTGCGTCTCTGGGAAGTGCGCTGTCAAGAAGAAAAGCAAGACGGTCAGCAGCAAAAAGACGAAGCCGGCTTCACAACCCGGCAAAGTCAACAAAGAAGCACTTACTGGCAAAGGCCTCGTCCAGGTGCTGCGCTACAAGCAACGTACCGTGCGCCCAAGTCCACGGCACGGTTGCGCGCGTCGAGCGCCTTCTCCAGCTCAGCGCTCTTATCGATGGCCGCCTTCAGCTCGCCGTCCTTAGCGGCGGCCGCCTTCCCGTGCTCCTCCTTGAGGCGGAGGAGTTCCGCCTGGTGGGCTTCCGCCGCCTTAGTAGCTTCCGCCTTCAGGCGCTCCACCTCGGCCTGGAGCTGGCCCTTGTCGTCGGCCAGCCGATCACGCTGCTGGCCGGCCTCGGCAAGCGCCTACTGGGCCTCCGCTGCTTTGGCCGCCTCCGCCATCAGGTGCTCCACTTCGGCCTGGAGCCGGCTCTTGTCATTGGCCAGCTGCTCATGCTGACGGCCGGCTTTGACAAGCGCCCGCTGGGCCTCTGCCGCCTTCGTGGCCTCCGCCTTCAGCTCCCCCACTTCGACCTGGAGCCGGCCGGCGTAGGCAACAGCCAGATCGCACTGTTGACTGGCCCTGATCAGCCGGGTTCGCCAGACCGGCGCCTCGACCACGGTAGCTGCGCGACGAAGATTCAAAGTCAAGACAACGAAAGAACAGGAATGCTTTAAGATTCGACGAAACTACTACGTAGATGACCCGAATCTCGGGGGCTACACCCAGTGGGTGCGCTCGCGCGCCCCCACTAAGTGCACGCAAAACAACCTTTGGCAAGGCGGAGCGCCTCCTCCTTGGCGGCAAGCAGCGCTGTGAGCTGCTGGTGCTTCTCTAGAAGCCGGTTGTAAACACCGACCCGGAAGGCGTCCAGTTGCTACAAAAAAGCAAGAGTCAACACAAGACGAAGCATTTAAAGATTCGGCCCAACTACTATGTAGTTGGCCCGAATTTCGGGGGCTACACCCAGTGGGTGCGCTGGCGCGCCCCCACTAGCCGGCTACAAAGGAAAGCCGGAGGAAAGACTCACCATCACGGAGCGCTCCAGCTCCCGCGCCCACTCCGTCTCGGCCTGAGCAAAGGCCTGAACCCGCTCCGCACGCCCGTGGAGACGCTGGCTCACGGCGGCCATAGCCACCTCCTCCTACGTCAGCGGCCCGAAGACGGCCGCCGAGCTCGACTCGGCCCGCGCTGGCTGCGGCCCGGTGACAAGGCCGCCACCCGGCGCCGCTTGCGGCGGCATGACCACCAGGGCGTTCCCGCCGGCCGGCCTCGGCTCCAGCGCACCGGCCGGTGTCTGTCGGATTTCGGGTTCTGCAAACCCTTGAGAGGTTCGAACTCTGGGGTGCATGCGAAGAACTCGTCCTCCCCAGTCTGCCTACTCGCTAATCTCACAGCCTAGCTTGACGAACTATAAGGAAAAGAGACACAGCAGTTTACCCAGGTTCGGGCCACCTTGCGGTGTAAAACTCTACTCCTGCTTTGTGGTGGATTGGCCTCAAAGGGCTGAGGATGAACTAGTACAGTGGCGAACAACCTCAGGAGGAGAGGTGTTCTTGAGCTCGAGTGAGCTGGTGAGTGTGTGGGTGGAATGAATGATCCGTCCGGGGGTCCGATCCCTCTCTACGGTGGTGGCTAAGTCCTATTTATAGTGGCCTTGGTCCTCTTCCCAAATGAAAGGCGGGAAGGGATCCCACAACGGCCAAATTCAAAGGGGGACAGCTAGTACATGCTATCATGACAAAAGTAGTCTTCGCCTGCAAAAGCCTCTGGTCGTGACGCCGTGGTGGGCTCGGTGATGACCTCCGTCCTGGCGGTCTTGGTCTTGTTGCACGGGAATGGAAACCTTTGGCTGATTCCTCGGGACTCCGCGCCTGCGCTTGCCTGTTTAGCACCAAGGAGGAAACTGGTACACTGTGCCCGCTGGCGCCCGCCTGGCCTGGGTCGTCATGGCTCATGTCATCCGAACCTCATGAGGTGAGGCTTGCATAGAACTCTCCGCTCCTCGGGAGCCAGCCTGAGGAGGCCGCTCCTCGTGGAGGTCTTGGTGTTGTCCGCCTCGCGAGGCTTGGCCCCTCGCGAGGGTCTTAAGTTGTTGTCGCTGAAGCTGGGCCGTACCAGGCCGTCGATGGAGCCACGCCGTGGGCCACAGGCAAGCAAGTCTGGGTACCCCCGTTCCCAGAACACCGACAGTAGCCCCCGGGCCCAAGGTGCGCCTGAACTTGGCTTCGAGGCGAAGCCAAGGGGCAAGTGCGGAGCACCGCGGGCCCTAACCGCCTGCGGCCTTGGTCGACGCGTGGCGATTGATGGGACGTGGGCGTCTCCGCTTCCCCACGCTGCCTCGGCAACCATTCGACTTGACGAGACTCTGCTGCATGCAGAGAAAAACCATCATTGCACGGGATTGTGACAAACCCCGTGGGGGTATGAAAAAAACTGTAATGCTTTTGCTCCAATGTTTATTATTCCCAGTATGATGTTGCAGCCGCGCATCTTGCTTCGGCATGGTTCCCCCTTTTTGTTCTCGCGGTAGCTTAGTGCTCTACGCCGGTAGGTCCCAGTCCCCAGGCAGGCTTCAGCCGTCACTGGTATGCCAGGTCGCGATGCCGTGGTCAAGGCCAGGAGGTGAGCGGCCCGAGGTCCGGTAAGAGCTCCTGAGGCGCGATGCTCAAGAAGTCCCCTTTGGCGTGCAAGCAGCTCCCTGGAGGCCGAAAAGGGAAGCGGCACTGCCGGAGCGAGATTGTGAGAATCAAAATACCGGACGATGAGGTTCACTCTGATATGCATGGGTGACTTATCTTAGTAGGCCTGAAGTGATTCCTTTGCGCAACGCCTGATTGTGCCTTGGCAGTGATGCTTCCAGGTAGGGCTCAAGCCGACCTCCCCTTCTCCCCGCTCATCTAGGTGCTCTACGTCCTCGGGTCCCGACCCTCGAGCGAGGCTCAGCCACCGCTGGTATGCCAGGTAGCAATGCCGTGGTCAAGGCCAGGGGGTGAGGGCTGGAGAGTCATTAAGAGCTCCTGAGGTGCGATGCTCAGGAGCCCTCCCTTTAACGTGCAAGCGAATTGCGTGAAAAAGGGACGGCCGGCGGGGCCACCCATTACTAAACTCCATGGATTCCTGCGGGTTAGTCCGAGAGGAGAGTATAACTCATAATCGCGCTTGCTGTTCTTCTGCTGGTCTTTCCGCAAGAAGATGAAGGCACTGGGGATCTGGTGAGGTGACGTGCGTGGGGCAGGCCGCGAGCCAGAGCTCGATCTCTCAGATTTGTCAGCGTTGCAGGGACGAACCCGAGCACAAGCAGCGTTGCAGGGATGGACCCGAGCGCAAGCGCCGTGCCAGCATGTGTAGCCCCCGTTGCGGGATGAGCAAGAGGCTGGTCAGCAATGCGGGAGGCCGCGGAGGCGATAGAACACCAGGCAAGCAGGTGATAACATAAATCAACCCATAGGTAAGGTAGAGCTAGTTCTGATAGATGCAAAACGATACATGCCGCAGGGACGAACCAACGCGGCTTGGGGATAATGCAGCCCGAGGGGCGCCCCCAACTGAACAAACCAGAAAATGTCACCTGGCACCGTTGCTGAAGAGATGTTGGAATAGCTGAAGACGCGTGCCGCAGAAGTCGCTCCTCATGAGCCGCCCAGGCCCTGAACCTCAGGAGGCTCAGGGGGCCCGGGGGGCTCATGAGGATCCATCTCCTCCTCTGACAGGATCGCCTGGCTTCTGGCCTCATGAGCTGCCAGGACGCCCCGCATGTGGTGCTGGAATGTAGCAGCCGCGCTCGACAAGCCCAAAGGCATGCGAACATAGCTGTGAGGGGGACCCTCGCACTGGCCAGCGCGGGACGGCCAGAAGCTCTCCTGAGATGCGGCCCTGTTGAGCCCTGGGATGTTGATGCAGACGCGCAGCTCGCTGTCCTCGCCGGGACAAGGAGCTGCGCCGGGTGGTGGGCAATGGTCGCCTCGCATAGCTCTTGCCTCCTGAAGCTCCTCGATTGCCTTGGTGATGAACTCCTGAGCACCTGGCACCTCGCGCCTTGTACCCTCCTGGCGGAAGCGCGCGCTGAAGCACGCCTCCACATGGTGCCCGAGCGCCTCCTTCGTGACGTTGGCCAGGTCAGAGCCTCTCCAAAGGAGAGCCCCCGAGCCCAGCCTGAGAGGGGCGCCAGGCGCGCCTTCCTATGCGAGAGAGGGAGGCACCCCATCAGTGGGCGCAGGGCCTGAGGTGGTGCCGCTGGACACCCCGCTCTCCTGAGGTCCTTGGCAGAGCAGCTGCTTCTTCTTCTTGGGGACAGCCTCAGGAGGGTAGACGGCGCCTTCATCGTCTGGGTTCTCGACTGCCGCAGCCTGGTAGGCGCGCTCGAGAGAGCACACCGCGTCCTTCTCCTCGCAGGCGACCATGATGACGCCGCAGCTCCCTGGCATCTTGAGGACATTGTAACCATGATGAGTCACTGCCATGAACTTGGCCAGGGCCGGATACCCAAGGATGGCATTGTATGGAAGGCGAATGTGGGCGACGTCGAAGTCGATGAGCTCAGTGCAGTAGTTTTCGCGCTTACCGAAGGTGACAGGGAGGCGGATCTGCCCTATCGGGGTGGTGGAGCCGTCGGTCACTCCTGAGAAAGGCTTGGTAGGCTGTAGCTGGTCATAGGGCACCTGGAGTCGGTCGAATGTCTCGATGGAGAGAACGTTGAGCCCCGCACCGCCATCGATGAGAGTCTTGGTGACGAGCACGTTGCTGATGGTAGGCGAGCAGAGCATCGGGAGAGCGCCGACAGTTGCCACGCACTTGAGCTGATCGGATGGGCTAAAGGTGATGGTGCACTTGGACCACCTGAGCGGACGCGTTGCCTCGAGCTTGGGGAGGGTCGCGTTCACCTCACGGGCAAACTGCTTGAAGATGCGATGAGAGGCAGGGACCTGAGCACCGCCCAGGATGCAGGCGATGGCACGAGGCTCCTGGAAGCCCCCAGCTCCCTTGTCCTGGTGGTGGTTGTCATTCCTTCTTGGTGGTGGCGGCAGCGGAGGAAGGCCAGCGTTGCCCTGAGGATGGTCCTCACGAGGCCGGTCTCTCCAGGGGCCCTCGCGAGGCTGGCCCTGCCAGCGATCCTCATGAGGCTGATCGGGCCATTCTTGGCGGGGGTCGCGGCCGTCCCAGCGTCCTCCACCTCGGCCTCCTCCGCGGCCGTAGCCTCGGTCGCTGCGCTCGGGGCATCGACCGAGGTGCCCGTCGCAGATGGCCCTGAGCTCCTGGCAGTCGTTGGTGTTGTGGCTGTGCACATTGTGGAAGACGCAGAACGGCGGCTGCCCTTGGGTGACTCTGGGTGGTCGCAGCCGCGCTTCATCTCTGGTTCGGCCGCGAGCACGGCCGGTCCCTTGCGCTTCACGTCCTTGGCTTTGGCCTTCTTGTCTTCTGGGTCAGCCCCTGGGAGCTCCAGGAGAGAGAGGCGACCTTCCTCAACTCTCGCACACTTGGTTGCCATGTTGAACATCTCCAAAGCCGTGCGCGGGTCCTCATGTATGGCAAGCTCCTCCTTCATCTTGACGTCGCGGATGCCAACAGTGAACGCCGAGATGATGGCCTCGTCCGACACCTTGGGGATCTTGAGGCGGACGCCGTTGAAGCGTTGGATGTACTTTTGCAAGGTCTCTCCTGGCTGCTGCTTGATGCACCGCAGGTCACCCGCAGCCGGTGGACGGTCGCGAGTGCCCTGGAAGTTGGCGACGAAACGCTCTCGCATTTCGTCCCAGGAGGAGATCGATCCTGCGGGCAGGTTCAGGAGCCACGAGCGCGCACCATCCTTGAGGGCCATGGGAAACTAGTTTGCCATAACCTTCTCATCGCTGTTGGCTGCCTCGATGCTCAGCTCGTAGAGCTAGAGGAACTCGGCAGGGTCGGGGGTGCCGTCGTAGTGCGGAGGTAGGTCGGGCTTGAACTTCCCCGGCCAGACGATGTTGCGTAGCTCCGGAGTGAATGCGCGGCAACCCGCTGTCGTCACGGGAGCCCGTCGTGGAGGTGGAGCCTGGTCTTGGCGCTCGCGTGCCACCGCTGCAGGCGGCGCGTGGTCTTGACGTGGCGGTGCTGGGAGTGCACGAGCATCTTCTTGCGGCCGCTGCACCACCTGGCAGCTTTCCTCTTCACGCGCCGGCGCCCTGCGTGGCGGGTCACGCGGCAGGGCCTCGCACCTTGGCCCAAGGGCGACGTCTTGACGGGGAGGTGGAGGAGGTGCTCCGTGGGCTACGTCACCCGCAGCAGGCGGCGGGTGAGGCAGCGAGCGAGACGGTGCGGGAGAGTCCTCGGCGGCACTGACAAGCTCGGCGAGGCGGTCCAGCCAGTCTTCGTAGAGGTCATCGATGGGGCCGTAGTGCAGGAGCTCGCGCTCCATGAGCAACGCAGCCTGCGCGTTCGCTGGCCCGCGATGAACATGAGACGACGAACCAGCCGGTGTCAGTGATGGGGTGGCGGTGCGCCCATCCCGCCGCACAGAAGGGTGCAGCGACAAAGCTTGCTGCTCGTGCCCCGTGGGGCCGTTGGCGGCGTTCGCCACTGGAGATGGGGGACGGCGAGGGCAGCCGTCTCCCGCAGGCGCTGTCTGAGCGACGCGAGCGGTGAGGGCGGCCCGACGCTTAGCGCGAGCTCAACGAGCGTCAGCCATGGAAGCGGTGGAGCGGTGGTGGATCGACCGGTGGAGGAGAGGCTCCGACGCACCCCTACCTAGCGCGCCAAATGTTGGATTTCGGGTTCCGCAAACCCTTGAGAGCTTCGAACTCTGGGGTGCATGCGAAGAACGCATCCTCCCCAGTCTGCCTACTCGCTAATCTCACAGCCTAGCTCGACGAACTGTAAGGAAAAGAGACACAGCAATTTACCCAGGTTCGGGCCACCTTGCGGTGTAAAACCCTACTCCTGCTTTGTGGTGGATTGGCCTCGAAGGGCCGAGGATGAACTAGTACAGTGGCGAACAGCCTCAGGAGGAGAGGTGTTCTTCAGCTCGAGTGAGCTGGTGAGTGTGTGGGTGGAATGAATGATCCGTCCGGGGGTCCGATCCCTCTCTACGGTGGTGGCTAAGTCCTATTTATAGTGGCCTTGGTCCTCTTCCCAAATGAAAGGCGGGAAGGGATCCCACAACGGCCAAATTCAAAGGGGGACAGCTAGTACATGCTATCCTGACAAAAGTAGTCTTCGCCTGCAAAAGCCTCTGGTCATGACGCCGTGGTGGGCTCGGTGATGACCTCCGTCCTGGCGGTCTTGGTCTTGTTGCACGGGAATGGAAACCTTTGGCTGATTCCTCGGGACTCCGCGCCTGCGCTTGCCTGTTTAGCACCAAAGAGGAAACTGGTACACTACGCCCGCTGGCGCCCATCTGGCCTTGGTCGTCATGGGTCACGTCATCCGGACCTCAGGAGGTGAGGCTTGCATAGAACTCTCCGCTCCTCAGGAGTCAGCCTAAGGAGGCCGCTCCTCGTGCAGGTCTTGGTGTCGTCCGCCTCGCGAGGCTTGGCCCCTCACGAGGGTCTTGAGTTGTTGTCGCTGAAGCTGGGCCGTACCAGGCCGTCGATGGAGCCACGCCGTGGGCCGCAGGCAAGCAAGTCTGGGTACCCCTGTTCCCAGAACGCCGACAGTGTTCCCCTCGGCGTCTCGGCCGGTGTCGCCTCTGGCACCCCCTGCGCCGCCCCATCCGGCGCCCGCTGTGCGCCCCGTCCGGCGTCCTTTGCGACGCTCTTTCCGGCGCCGCCCCCCTCCCTTCGCTTTCCGCCCGCTCGACCATGTCAGTCCGCGGTGGGGTGTCGTCGCCAATCACCACGATCTCCCGGTCGTCCACCTCCACCTCCGCCAGGCTGTCCCAGCCGCGCTCCCCCATCGGCGGTACGACGACCATCGGCTCCGTGCCCGCCGTCGTCTCCGGCCACGCCGGCCAGGCCCAGGCCTCCGCCTCCAGCTCCTCGAGGGCCTTGTTGCGGTCCCTCCAGGCGTAGAGCTCCACGTCCGCAGGGTCCAGGCCAAGGTCCTCCCCGGTCGACCCCTCGGGCAAGTCGACAGTGCTGCTCCGGGTCTTCCGAAACACGAAGCCGCCCCCAGACGCGGCATCTGTCGCCGCCAGCGCCAGCTCCAGCAGATTCCTGAATATTGCCAAAAAACGTGAGAAGGGAACGATCCGGCGGCAGACGGAGGCCAGCAAGGAAGCATACCCGATCACCGTCGGGATGGCCCGTCTCTCCGGCGCCGCCGGGGCGGTGCGTCGCCTTTTCCTGGCATCCGGCTTCCCTCCCGCGGCCGAGTCCGCCGTGTACCTCGCGGCCAGTTTCGGCCTCGGCGTCGCATCCTCTTTCCCGTGCGACCGACGCGCGGGACAACCCGGCCCCAGCCCCGACCGTTCTCTCTGGTGCTGCATCACCAGCATACGTCAGCACCTCCATGTCATCATTGTCTGACCAATCTCGAAGAAGATCTCGGTGCGGAAGCTCACCCTCCCAACGCGCCTCGCCGTCTCCGGCATCGGCCACCTCCGGGTTCTCGGCGAAGGACTCCGCCCCCCCCCCCCGAGCGGGCCGGCTCGACGGCCAAAACCTGCGTCCTCGCCCCGTCGTGCGTCGGCCAGATTGTGTTCAGCAGCACCTCCCGCGTCGCATCAGGATGAAGGAGAAGCTAAGTCATTGCGAAAAAAGGAGACCAAGGACTCACCGCGGGCGCCGGGTACTCGGCGTTGTAGGGCGCCTTGCCGAAGCGCCAGTCCGGCTTCAGCCCGGCCTTCGAGATGGCATTCGCCCTCTCGGCGACCTACTCTGCTGGTAGCCTCAGGGACGATGTCCGGGTCACATCCCGGTGGTACCCCATCAAGCCTATCATGTGCGCCCGGCATTGCAGCGGGAGAACCCGGTGCGTGACGAAGGCGGTGATCAGGTCCGCTCCCTTGAGCCCCTCTCGGGCCGTCATCTCCCGGACCCGGTCGCACAGGTTCTGCATCCCCTGTGGTGGGTTCTTGGGCGAGTGACCCCAGTTCAACTTGGCGAGCGGCTGCTCGTTGATGAACGGGGGCAGGTTGATGGCGTCGGACCTCCCGTGGACGTTGCGCACGTAGAAACAGGTATTCTGCCATTTCTTGGCAGAATCCTCAATGGGCATCTTGGGGAACGCGCCGTGCGGACTAACTGAGATGACGGTGGCCCCACATTCTGACATCGCCCCGGCCTCCGGCCCCTGTTGCTTGAGGAAAAAGAGGCGGCTCCAGAACTCCATGTTCGGCTCCACCCCAAGGTACCCCTCACAAAGGGTGATGAAGTCCGAAAGCTGTAGCATGGCTTTTGCGCCAAGATGGTGCGGCTGCAGCCCGAAGAAATTGAGGAAGGAGCGGAAAAATTTGCTCACGGGGAGGCCAAATCCGCGCTGGAAGTGGGTGTAGAAGACTACGCGCTCCCCGTCCTGCGGCTGCGGCTCCGTCTCCTCTCCAGGCACGCGCGCGGCGACATCCGCCACCGGCGGTAGCCGCCGAGTCTCGCGGAGGTGCTGGATATCGGCCTCGGCGACAAGGGATTCCTCCCACGAGCCCTTTGGCAGCGCCATTCGGAGGGCTCGGCAAGAGCTCGGCGGATAAGAGCAAGAGGAAGGTGGCGCGGCCGGTGAACGGCGCAGGCGGCGTCTGTCTCTCCGGTGGGCGGTGAGCTCAAGAGCTAGGGCAAGGGAAGAAGAAGGGGATAGGGGGCGCGTGCGTACATGATTTTGGCCGCCCCCTCCCCCCGATTTATAAGCCACGGACAGAATGTGGGGAAGTGGGATCGGTTGCGCCCGCCCCTCCCACTTCCCCGCATTGAGTGAGCACGATCCATGCGCCAATTAACTGCGCCAAGAAGGGCAACCACCTGCGGCCACCACAATAAATCCCCGCGCGCGGGCCGAGGGTGCGGAGTAGCGGGCCCCAGCCCGCTGTCAAGTCCCGTCGCATGTGTGGCTTGTCAGGCCTCTTCAGCTGCCATTCGCCATGTGGCGCCCGCGCCAAAACCGAGAGGGCACGTCCCTTCTCCTCCAAGACTCAACGGACTCTCTAGTTCCCCGCCCATACCGGGATGTCGTGATCCGGCATCCGGAAGCCGGCACACATTGGGTGTTGCCGGACCCGGCGGCCACAAGCTTCATCAACATCCGCCGCCTCCTCAAGGGGGGAAACTGAAAAGGCCCCCCTGCTTGAAGCCGGCGAGCCTTCACAGCTTCGGGGACTACTGTCGGGGGGATGAACCCCGGGCAGGCAACGGAACCGGATCCTTTTCAAAAAACATCGGGGCCAGCATTGCCCCTCAATCCGGCTCGTACTTGGCCAGGTTCCTCGACCCGGCCAAGACCGCAACACGGCCAAGACTCCTACGACAAGCAAGCGCCACCGTGGTGCGCCCCTCAACCTGGCCGTGGGTCAGCACCCGTCCCATCCGGGGCGTACGACGGAACAAGTCCCCTTAAAGGGGATGAGCATGGCTACAGTGGCCCACCAACCCCGCTGACTGGCACGAGCGTGGCAACAATGGCCCACCTACTACGCTGACCGGGGCCAGCATGGGAACAGTGCACCCCTCGTCCTGCTGATGCATGCCGATGGTGACCAGGCGACGCGCCACTGTAGCCGTACCGGCTCGACCATTCCGTGACGCATGACAAGATAGAGAACAGTGCCCCCTAGCGCACGAGGCCCACGCCCGGAGAACCCGGTGTACCCTGGTACCCGGCGGGCCCCAGTGCCGGCTTCCCAGAAACTGACATCCTGGCCCCACGCCTGTGTAACTTTACCATTATAGCCCTAGGGGGTTGACCTATAAAACCCCCAGAGGCCTCCATGCGAAGGGTGGTCGATCAGTAGAACGTACACGCACACATGTAAGGAGAAGGAGCAACCTAAGCCCTGGCCTGCCTTCCTTCCTCCCCCGAATAGCTCTAGGAGCAAGCTTGTACCATCTTGATATAAACCACACACGGCAGGACTAGGGGTGTTATCTCTCCGGAGAGCCCCGAACCTGGGTATGTCTTGTGTCCCTCGCTCGTTCATGCCGACCTCGCCTCTGGAGCCCACCGGTGCCCTCGAGCCTGTCCCTATCTTTAGCCATCCTTTGGCATCTGCCGTGCGCCCACCACGGCAGTTTTCGATTTGCTAGAATTTAATAACCATGTATCTCAATGTTAGCGGCCGGGCGACGGTGGCAAGGTGTTTGACATTCATTCCCATTTCTTGCATGGGACCTAAGCATGCAACCAAGGACACACATTTGAATTTTGAACCCATTTATATGCACTGGAGCATGTTCATGTAGTTCAATTTTGTATTATGCACATAAATGCATAGAAAACTCAGTTAACATATAAAAATGTCCAAGCGAACCCCGAAAAATCCCAAAAATTGACACAACACTCCTGTTGTTCTATGTTGACACTAGAAAAAAATTGAGAGCAAGAAGAGGCAACGGATATTATTTCGTCCACAAAGGTGGCATGTCCCCTACCGAAACCATCAGGCTTTTTGTGAGAAGCTCTGGTTTGTGAGAAGCTTATACCCAAATCTGCACCAAATGGGACAATATTTTTACCACGGCATGTTGATGCCATTCCATGATATCATGTCAAGTTTCATGAATTCCAGACGTGTTTTTGATTTACTAGAATTTTAAAACCATGTATCTCAATGTTAGCGGCCGAGCGACGGTGGCAATGTGTTTGACATTCATTCCCATTTCTTGCATGGGACCTAAGCATGCAACCAAGGACACACATTTGAATTTTGAACCCATTTATATGCACTGGAGCATGTGCATGTAGTTCAATTTTGAATTATGCACATAAATGCATAGAAAACTCAATTAATCTATAAAAATGTCCAAGCGAACCCAGAAAAATTCCAAAAATTGGCACAACACTCCTGTTGTTCTATGTTGCCACTAGAAAAATTTTGAGAGCAAGAAGAGGCAACGGATATTGTTTCGTCCACAAAGGTGGCACGTTCCCTTCCGAAACCATCAGGCTTGTTGTGAGAAGCTCTAGTTTGTGAGAACCTTATACCCCAACCTGCCCCAAATGGGACAATATTTTTACCACGGCATGTTGATTCCGTTCCATGATAGCATGTCAAGTTTCATAAATTTCAAACGCGTTTTTGATTTACTAGAATTCAATAACCATGTATCTCAATGTTAGCGGCCGAGCGACGGTGGCAAGGTGTTTGACATTTATTCTCATTTCTTGCATGTGACCTAAGCATGCAACCAAGGACACACATTTGATTTTTCAACCCATTTTTTTGCACTGGAGCATGTGCATGTCGTTCAAATTTGAATTATGCATAGAAATGACTTGAAAATAAGTTAACATATAAAATTGTCCAAAAAAACCCCCAAAAAATTCCAAAATTTAACACGACACCACTGTTGTTCTATGTTGACACCAGAAAAAAATTGAGAGCAAGAAGAGGCGACGAATATCGTTTCGTCCACAAAGGTGGCATGTTCCCTACCGAAACCATCAGGCTTGTTGTGAGAAGCTCTGGTTTGTGAGAAGTTTATACCATAACCTACCCCAAATGGGACAATATTTTTTTACCCCAGTATGTTGATGCCATTCCATGATAGCATGCCAAGGTTCAGGAATTTCAGACGCATTTTTGATTTACTAGAATTTTAAAACCATGTATCTCAATGTTTGGAGAGCCATAGTGCCATGGTGTTTGAAATTCATCCCCATTTCTTGCATGGGACATAAGCATCAACCCATGGACACATATAGGATTTTAAAACCCATTTTGGTGCACCGAAGCATGTGCATGTAGTTTAATTTTGAATTGTGCACCTGAAATGCCTAGAAAACCAAGTTAATGTATAAAAATGTCCAAATGAACCTTGAATAATTCCAATTTTTTTGACGACACACCTATAGTTGCATGTTCGCTGCAGATAAAAGTTCTAGCAATTGAAACACCCTCCTTTGCCACTGTGACCCCATTATGTAATTCAAATCAAGACGAAAAATCAAGTAGATCGCACATAGTTTATTATCACCAAACGTCTGAGATGCAGTACAAAATATCGTGGAGCACCGTCGGAGTATAGTACACAAGCGAGAAGGTGCATCGGCTATAGTCCACAGCCGGTGTGTCAAGCACACTAGCTTGCTCCCCAAATATCATTTCACTGTTCAATCGTCGCCGGTGAAAGATGGGGACGTGGACCCGCGTCGTGAGAGCAACTTCGGCGGCCCACTCCGGTGAGAGCGCGGCCGCCATGCGCGTGCTAACATGCTGCATGAGCGCGGCCGCAATCTGCGACTGGGCGGCCAAGGCAGCCCAAACGGCCATAGTTGCTTCTCATGTGGCGGCAACAACATCTGCCTCGGGGATAGCAACTGGCGAGAGCGGCAGCGCAGCTGTCTGTTCCGAAGTGGTGGCTTTAGCCCTGATGGAGGCCGCCCATGACCATGTCGAGGCCGCCCACGCCTAGCTCCTGGCGGTCACCGCACAAATCGAACGAAGCTTCTCTGACAACGATCGGCAACCCATGGCCGAAGAGTTGGCAATCGCCGAGAGCGTTCGAGCAGCCACCCGTTCCTCTGCGGCATACCTTGCCACGACAAAGCCGGTCCAAGCCCAGATCGCGGCCGCCCACGGCCAACTCATGGCGGCCTTTTCCAAAGAGATGGCGGACGCGGATGGCGAGATGCTTGCCGAGTATGGTGCGATGGATGCCATGGAGCCCCTTCCCCAGGAGATCGTTGGGCGCGAGCTGGACATGGAGGAGGCGGCGGAGATCAATGAGCACCAGCCGAAGTAGTACTCTTTGTTTTGTTTAATTAAGAGTGCTGGTCTTTAATTTGTTAGAGTAATGTTTAGGTCAGCTAGCTCTATTTAATTGCTGAACTTGCTCGATTAAGAAGTGTGGGTGTGTTGTAGTCTCCTTTGTGTAACCAAATTATGCAATGACGTGGATGACCACTGTAACCAGGGAAATTGGGACCAAAATTTGCACGTTCAAACTCATCACACACGGGGTAAGCTATATGAATCGTTTGTGATGTTCACATATCGTACACAGTGCTGAATACGGGACCATGTCCAATGACACTTTGCGCCCCAGTTTTTTCGCTGGACTGATCCAAATTTTCGGCCTCCGCGGAAATATCTACCTCCCCCCCCCCTATCCCTTACCAAAAGCCACATTTCCCCTATTTCCGCCTTCCATTCCAAGTTGAAACCTTCACTTCTTGCTTGCAGCGCCGCCTCCTCGCCTGCGACCCTCCTTCACGCTGCTCCACCTCGTCGATCCAGGCAGGTAATCCACACCCGACCCCCATCCTCCTCCTCCTTCCACACCTCACATGCCCCGATCGCCGGCGCGACACCTTCCACCCAAATCATCGACCCCTCCCCCAAATAAGGGCCGCCCCAAGCCATGGTGCATGCAGTATAGCCAGCAGTGGCTCAGGCAACTCACCACTACAACGAGGGCACCCACGATGTGGAGGCCTCGCCCTCTTCCATGTCCAAGGAGCCAATCATCATCGATATCTCCGATGATGAGGAGTAGCTTGTCTTATTAGCTCACTATAGGGACTTATGTTCAGTTTGCTAGCTACGCCGATTAAGCATGCTCGGTTTAACCGTTGCATGTGTTGCTCCTGCCTTTCCTTAACAAATTCTAGTGAATTGTCCTATCTACTTTTACCATGCAATCTTATGCTCTAGTGTATATGTTCTATATGTCTTGCAATGTGGTGCTCACTTATTAACTGTTTGGTTAATTAGTTATCGTGTTCAGTTAACTATTTGGTTCAATTCTGCAAATGTGATGTTCAATTCTTCAGGGTGCAATTTTGTATTGTCTTCCATGTGAGAAATAAATTGAATTTATCTGTACAAAATACATGAGAAACAAATACAATTGCTATATTTCCAAGTTGTCAAGCATGCTTGGTTTGGTTAACTGTCTGATCTTCTAGTATGTTATATATTGTGCAATGTGGTGCTCAGTTAACATTTGGTTTATTTGTTGTGGTGTTTAATTAACTGTTTGGTTCAATTCTGCAATGCAATGTTCAATTGTTGTGGGTGCATTTTGTTATTGTATACCATGTGAGAAATAAATCGAATTTGGCTGTACTAAATACATGAGAAACAAATTGCTATATTTCCAAGTTGTTAAGCATGCTTGGTTTGGTTAACTGTCTGATCTTCTATTAGGAGTATGTTATATTGTGCAATGCGGTGCGCAGTTAATGTTTGATTAATTTGTTGTGGTGTTTAGTTAACTGCTTGGTTCAATTCTGCAATGCGATGTTCAATTGTCGTTGGTAGAATTTTGTATTGTTGTGCATGTGAGGAATAAATCGAATTTGGCTGCACTTAATACATGAGAAACATATACAATTGCTATATTTCCTAGTTCTTAATCATGTTTGGTTTGGATAAATGTGTTTTTCATGTGGCTCGAATTAATCTGATGAATCTGCAATGTGCTTATGTTTCATCAACATATTTTACTGATAGCATGCGAACCCTCACTTAACTTGATCACTAACTACCTTATATGTGTTGCAGGGAAACAATGGGAAGCACTGAGATTTACAATCGAGGTTGGCACATGCATGGTCCTTTGTCTAATAGCACATTATTGTGCAATTGCAGGAACCATTCTAATATTTAGGGTTTTAACAATTTGGTCTTGCACATGTAGGTCCTGCTGTCAGAGGTTTTGACCCACTGTTCGACCCTTTTTGCATATGGGAAAATGAGTTGTCCATGAATATCAGTCAAGTCAAGAAACTCAGAAAGATTGTTAGGATAAAGAAATTAGCGACAAAAAACAACAAGATCTTTGTCTGCATAATGAAGAAGACATCAGTTCACTACAGGATGGTACTAACTATTATACCTTGGTTTTTTATTCCGTTGCCCCATTTCGAATCTATAGAAGATATTTATGCACATCCTTGTTTCCAGGCCTTTCCAAAGCAGTTCACTGATGATTACCTCTCAAACCACCTGTATGGTCAGGAGGCGAGGAAGGTATTCATACAACACCCACGGTTCAATATTGAAGTGTTCCTGAAGAGGACGAAGGATGGATAGTCAATCATCCACAGGCACTGGCCTAAAGTTGCAAAGACCTTCAACATCAATGAAGGTTCAATATTCGCCTTCCGCTTCAGCAGTTTTCCAGATGAGATTCATCTGTCTTTGTACAGTCTATGATGCTAATTTCGAAAGGTTATAGATGTTGCATGTGAAACTTGCTGCTGGTGCAGTGTGTAATGGGGTAGCTGAGTGCTGAAGCTATATGGAGTTGTACTCTAATGTATTTCAATTATGAAATCCTGCTTCCTTAATACGAAAATGAAATATATTGTGTGCTTAATATGAAATGTCAATTAGATTAATAAATGGATCACTAATAATAGGACAATTAGCCTGCTAATGGCCAATTAGCCTGCTAATGGCCAATTAGCCTGCTAATTGGGTTTTTCTATTGCAAACGGTTATTGAGAAAACACCGTGGGCGATGACCTCAGACAACGCACATAGTTTCTAGGAATAAAATGTGTTGGATCAATGAACAATCACACATGACTTCCTCTTGAAAACTGTTTGCGTTAGGCCACCATGCGCAAATGTTTACCACATAAGAAGTGTGTGTGATGGACAGCCTATGCCACACAGTTTCTTCTACGCACCGTGTGTGATGCATTCGACAACACAAACGATAAAATTGTAAATATCATGTGCAATGGCAACGCTATCACAAACGATTTAATGGGGAAAATTGTGTGTGATGTACCTGCGAACGGAAACATTTTCCTTGGAGTGACTGTGTGGGATGTATATACGAACGGAAACGTACTTCCTGGATTGACTGTGTGGGATGTCCATACTAACGGAAACGTATTCCTTGGATTGACTGTGTGGAATGTACATACGAACGGAAATGTTTAGCCGGGACTGACTGTGTGGGATGTACTTACGACTGGAAACAATTTGGCCAGTATAATTGTATTTTTTTAGCACAACTGTACGTATATACTACCCTCGAAGACTATTGCGATCCCCTATACTTGTGGGTTATCAGTATCCACTATGTTCTGAGATTGATGTTGACATGACTATGCTATGCTTAATGCTTGTCACTAGGGCCCGAGTGCCATGATTTTAGATCTGAACCTATTATGTTTTCATGAATATAAGTGAGTTTTGGATCCTATCTTGCAAGTTTTATGCACCTACTATGTGTTATGATTCGCAGACAGCAAAGTGAAAACAATTGGGATTCACTCGGATGATGACCGCGATATGAGGAGTTCATGTATTCATTGAGTGTTAATGCTTTGTTCCGGTTCTCTATTAAAAGGAGACCTTAATATCGCTTCGATTTCCTAATGGACCCCGCTACCATGGGAGGGTAGGAAAAATATGTTATGCAAGTTCTTATTATAAGCACGTATGACTACATATAGAATACATGCCTACATTGAGAGGATGAATTGGAGCTATTGTGTATCGCTCTAGGTTGTGACTGTTATATGATGAATATCATCCGACACAAATATCCATCATTGATCCAATGCCTACGATTTTCTCATATTGATCTTGCTAAGTTACTATAGTTGTTGCTATTGTTACTGTTTCTATTACTATTGCTACTACCAAAACCATCAAACTACTGTGCTACTAAACACTTTGTTGCAGAGTATTTTTTCCAGATGTGGTTGAATTGGCAACTCAACTGCTAAGGCTCATAAATAATATTTGGCTCCCCTTGTGTCTAATCAATAAATTTGGGTGAAATACTACCCTCGAAGACTGTCACGATCCCTTATACTTCTGGGTTATCAGTCAAACGGAGCCACGTGGGGCCCATAAGGTAATAGGGCACGCCTACCCCCCAGGGCGTGCCATGTTGCCTTGCCATCTCCTCGTTTCGTGTCTGGTCTCCTCACAAAGCTTCCAGGGTCTTATGTCCAGAAAAAAATCATCAAAAAAATTCGTAGCGTTTGGACTCCGTTTGGTACAGTTTTTCTGGAAACCAAAAACAAGCAGAAAGCAGCAACTAGCACTAGGCACTGGTTTAGGGCCAGTTCTTTTGGTAGCTTTTTTGGGCTTCTAGAATAAGCTGCCCCCTACCCAGCTTATTCTAGAAGCCCAACCAAAAATGTTTTTTTAGAAGCCTACTAGTCAAGTCTTAATTAGTAGGCTTCTAAAAATATATTTTTGGTTGGGCTTCTGGAATAAGCTGGGTAAGGGGCAGCTTATTTCAGCTTATTCCAGAAGCCAGCAAAAGAACTGGCCCTTAATAGGTTAGTTCCCAAAAATGATATAAAATTGTATAAGAAGTATCTAAGACTGGTAATATAATAGAATGAAACAACCAAAAATTATAGATACCTTGGAGACGTGCTACTTGTAAGTTGCATTGGGATTTCCTCGAAGAGGAGAGGATGATGCAGTACAATAGAGTTAGGTATTTCCCTCAGTTAAGAACCAAGGTTATCAATCCTGTAGGAGAACCACGCAAGACCTCGTGAACAACACCTACACACAAAAGAACAAATACTTGCACCCAACGCGATAAAGGGGGTTGTCAATCCCCTTTGCGGTTAATTGCAAGGATCATGTGTGATAATGGTAGATAGATAAACAAAAACACAAAAAAATACTCGGGCCCTAGTGACAAGCATTAAGCATAACAAAGTCATATCAACATCAATCTTAGAACATAGTGGATACAAGGGATCAAACGCTAACAAATTGACCCGATTACATGACAAATCTCATCCAACTCCATCACCGTCTAGCAAGCCTACGAAGGAATTACTCACCCCTGGTGGTGAGCATCATGTAATTGTTGGTGGAGAAGGGTTGATGATGATGATAGCGACAAATTCCACCCTCCAGAGCCCCGAACAGACTCTAGACCAGGCCTCCCGATGAAGAATAGGAGGTGGCGGCGGTTCCGTATCGTAAAACATGATGATTTCTTCCCTCTGATTTTTTTCTCCGTGAGACGGTACTTATAGAGTTGGAGTTAGGGCTAACAGAGGCCTGTGGGACCCATGAGCTCATAGGGCACGCCCTAGAGGGTGGGCGCGCCTGTCGGTCCCATGGGACCGGGGTACTGAGGCCCGTTTGCCTTCGACCCTGGACACGGCGCGTGTCGAGGGCCCAACGGATGGCCCACTAGCAAGTTTCACAAGCAAGACTCCTCGCGAGGCCCCCATCAGCAGGCGTCCCAAACGGGCAGCAAGGCGCCACTAGGGGCCTTGCGAGGCCCCCTCTCGGAGGCGAGCAAGTCAGGGGCTGCTCAGCCCGGCCGCGCGGCCCTGAGTCTTCACGTGGGTGACGCGCCCGGTGACGAACGATGCCAGAGGCCGTGCGAGCAGGCACGGATGAGGAGGCTTTCCTCTTTTGTGCTAAGGGAGCAAGGCCAGCACGCTGGTTCCCAAAGCAACCCCAAAGGTTGCCCGATCCGTCCAAGAAGACCAAGACGACAGGCGCAAAGGGTGGAGGTCATCACCGAGCCCACTGGCACGTCATGGATGGTGGCTTTGCAGGCGAAGACCACCTTTCGTCAGGATAGTCTGCGCCCCTGTCCCCCTTCAAAATTGCCGTTGTGTGGGAACCCTTCCCATCAATGTTTTTGGAGAAGAGGACCAAGGCAGAGATAAAAGGAGGGCGGGTGCCGTGGTAGGGAGGGCGACCACTTGAGCCTCCACCCTTGTATTCTCGCTCCAACGCACCAGTCCAATCAAAAACCAAGCAGGTGTAGGGTTTTACACTGCAAGATGGCCCGAACCAGGGTAACTACTGTGTCACCGGCCTGCTCCCGCTAGCTCGCCCTCGCCGTTGCCTCGCCGTGGTTCACAGCAGGAAAGGGTAGGGTGGTAGGAACGAGCGCACCCCAGAGTTTGAACCTTTGGGTCCCCGAAGCCCCGATTCTGACATTTGGCGTGCCAGGTAGGGGTGCGCCGCCGTTCTTCCACTTCGCCAAGCTCCATGGCTGACGCTCGCCGTGAGCATGCCGAGCGTCGGGCGGGTTGTGTCGCCCAGACGAAGTCTGTGGGCCATGATAGTCGCCGCCACCCAGCCGGAGCCGCGGCCGCCACCGCCACCGACCCTGCTGCCCATGAGCAACGGGACTCCTCCATGCACCACTCCGTGCAGCCCGATGGCCACGCCGCTACGGCCCCCTCCCCCCTCGACGGATGCGGGCCCTCGGACAATGCTTGTCGCAGCATGGGCTATCGGGCCTTCACCAGCGAGCTGCGTTGGGTAGTCTGGTCCACGAAGTTCAGGCCGGAGCCGCCCCTGTGCTACGACGGCGCCCTCGGCCCCACAAGGTTCCTTTAGCTCTACACGTTGAGCATCTTGGCGGTGAGCGGCGATGACAAGGTCATGGCGAACTAGTTACCCATGGCCCTCGGAGACGGTCCGCGCTCCTGGCACATGAGCCTTCCCGAGGTTACGATCTCTTCCTGTGACGAACTCTGTGACCAATTTGTTGCACGCTTTGCCTAGCTCGATGGGGCGTTGGGGGCTACTAGGAGCCCCGTGTGGCGGTGTGCATCCTCAGTTGGGCTCAGGCCCCAGCCTCCGATCGCCATCGGAAGCAGCTCTCTCGCAAGGTGAGCGCCGCCTTCCGGGGGCCCGAGCCCGCGCGGAAGCACAAGTGGCCACAGTATGACATCACCTTCGATTTCGGAGACCACCCCAGATCCACGGCCGCCGTGCACACACTTCCCATGCTGTGCACCCCCACCATCAGCAACGTCGCGGTCACCAAGTCGATGGGGGCGCCGGCCTTAACGTGATCTCCATCGAAACCTTCGTGACGCTTCAGGTGCCCTATGATCAGCTGATGCCGACCCAACCCTTCTCCAGGGTGACTGATGGGTCCACCATCCCCGTCGGGCAAGTGCGCCTCCCCGTCACATTCGGCACCCGGGAGAACTACCACACCGAGCACATCGACCTGCCGTACAACGGCATCCTGGGATATCCGGCACTCGCCAAGTTCATGGCGGCGACCCACCCCGGCTACAACATTATCAAGATGCCCGACTGTAGTGGTGTTATCACCGTCGTCGGTGACCGGGAGGACGCGGTTCGCGCCCTCAAGTGCGCCTACCAGGCCGCGGCGACCGCACACTCGGCGGCCGAGGACATGGCCAAGCCTCCAGAGGCCACGCCTGCAAGAAAGAAGCAGTTATTCTCCCAGGACCACGCCAAAACGAAGAAGGTGTCGGTTGCCGGTAGTGACTCAGGCCCTACCTTTACTATCAGCGCTTGCCTTTTACCCGAACAGGAAGGCGCACTCGTCGCCCACCTTCGGGCAAACTTAGACGTCTCTGCATGGAAGGTGTCTGATTTGTCTGGGGTCCCGAGGGAGGTAATCGAGCACCACTTAGCGATGTGTCCCAACGCCCGCCCCATCAAGCAAAAGGCGCGGCGCTAGGCGCCAGAGAAGCAAGACTTCATTGTCCAGGAGGTGCACAAGTTACAAGAAGTAGGGGTCATCCGAGAGGTCCGCCATCCTAAGTGGCTTGCCAACCCAGTTGTCGTCTTCACGAGGCTCAATAAGGTCTGCCCTCAGGACCCCTTTCCACTGTCGTGCATCGACCAGATTGTGGACTCCACGGCCGGGTGCGACCTCCTATGCTTCCTGGATGCTTTCTCAGGCTACCACCAGATCAAAATGGCGGCGGAAGATGTAGAGAGGATGGCCTTCATCTCCCCTTGCGGCGTATTCTGCTACACTTGTATGCCCTTTGGCTTGAGGAGCGGCGACGCCACTTTCCAGCGGCTAATGCACATCACTCTGGGGCCCGACTGGGAAGGAACGCGGAGGCCTACGTTGACGACATTGTTGTTAAGACGCGTGAGGCCAGGATGCTCATCGAGGATCTAGAGGAAACATTCACCAATCTGCTCAAGGTCAACCTAAAGCTCAACCCCAACAAGTGCATCTTCGGAGTCCCCTTCGGCAAGCTCCTTGGCTTCCTCGTCTCCCACCGAGGGATCGAAGCCAACCCGGACCCTCAAAGAAGATGCGCCCTCCTCGGACCCTCAAAGAAACTCAACGATTGGCGGGGCGTATGGCCTCCCTGGGGCGCTACATCTCCAAGTTCGGCGAGTGAGCCTTGCCATTCTTCAAGCTCATGAAGAGGTCTGGACCCTTTGAGTGGACTCCCGAAGTAGACGTGGCCTTTGAAGACCTCAAGAGGTACCTCATGAGCCCGCCTGTCATGGTTGCACCACGCCCCTGCAAGCCCCTGCTCATGTACTTGGCGGCCACCCCCAAACAGCCAGCGCGGCGCTTGTGGCGGTGCGAGAGGAACACTTCGGCGCTAAGGAAAAGCCTTCTGAGCCCCGTGGATCTCCTGAGCCCCGCGAGCTCCTGGAACCCAACGAGCCTCGCAAGCATCCCGAGCCTCGCGGGCCCAACTAGCCTCACAAGCTTCCCAAGCCTTGCGAGCCGCCCATAGAGCAAGCTACCGCCACAGCCTGGCGCCTCGTCGAACACCCCGTATACTTCATCAGCATGGTGCTAAGGGATGTGCACGAGCGCTACCCCATGCAGCAGAAGCTCCTCCTCGCACTTCTCGTCGCCTCCAGGAAGCTGCGCCACTATTTCCAAGGCCACCCCATTAAGGTCATTTCTACGTACCCCTTGGAGCAAGTCCTGCACAGCCCCAACACCACTGGCCGAGTTGCCGAATGGAACATCGAGGTGCAGGCCTTCCAGCTGGAGTTCTGCACCACCAGGGTCATCAAGGGTGCGGCCTCGCTATCTTCATGGCAGAATGGACGAACCCCTATGAGGAAGAACCTCGCGAGAACAAATCCCTCCTGCCTGGGGATGAGGTGCCCAGTGGCTGGGTCATGTACTTCGACGGCGCCTTCTCCAGGCAGGGCGCGGGGGTTGGGGTCGTTCTTATCTCCCTGACCGGAGACAAGCTCTACTACGCTATCTAGCTCTGCTTCAGGCACGATGAAAAGGTCTCCAACAACATCGCGGAGTATGAGGGCCTCATCGCTGGCCTCAAGGCCGCCTCTGCCCTGGGCATCAGGCGCCTCACTATCAAGGGCAATTCTTAGCTCCTTTCAACTTCTCCAACAAAAAGTACAAGCCCAAGGACGAGCACATGGCAGCCTACCTAGAAGAGGTACATAAACTCGAGAAGCGTTTCCTTGGCTTAGAGCTGCAGCACATTCTGCGCGGTGTCAACAAGGAGGCCGACGACGTCACCAAACGGGCGTTGCGTCATGAGCCATAGAGCCCATGCGTCTTCGAAGAAAGACTCCTTAAGCCATCAGCCACGCCCCCCATCGTTGGCATGGCACTGCTGAGCGAGGAGCTCCCTCCCGCGCCACCCTCGGGTGCGCCGGATTGTGGCCCTGCCTCGGGGGCCCGCCTACTGCTGGCACTGGAGCCCCAGGCAGGCAACTGGGCTGCGGAGTTCAAGGCTTACCTTCTCCATGGTACTCTCCCCGCGGAGGATTCGGAAGCATAGCGCGTCGTCTGGCAAGCCACCGCCTACTGCTTGAGGGACGGCGAGCTGTACCGCAGGTGCCCCAATGGTGTTTTGTTGCGGTGCGTCTTGGAAGAGCAAGGGTGCGAGCTGCTCGTTGACATTCACGGGGGAGACTACGGGCACCACTCCACGTCGCGCACGCTCGTCGGCAAGGTATTCCGAAGTGGCTTCTATTGGCCTGCTGCACCCCGCGATGCCGCCGAGCTGGTCCAATCCTGCGAAGCCTGCCAATTCCACGTCAAGCAAATCCACCAGCCAGGGCAGGAGCTCCAGACGATCCAACTCTCATGGCCCTTCGCGGTCTGGGTGCTGGACATACTGGGCCCCTTCCCTCGTGCGGCTGGTGGCTATCGCTACCTTTACGTCGCCATCGACAAATTCGCCAAGTGGGTGGAGGTCGAGGCTGTGCGCACCATCCCAGCAGGCTCGATCGTCAATTTCATCAAGGGCCTCGTGAGCCGATTTGGCATCCCCAACCACATTATCACTGACAACGGTTCCCAGTTCACAAGCGGCCTCTTCAAGTCCTACTACGCCGACCTTGGCACACAGATCTGTTATGCCTCCATGGCGCACCCGCGGAGCAACGGCCAGGCCGAGCGTGCCAATGCCGAGGTCCTCAAGGGCCTGAAGACAAGGAGCTTCAAGAAGAAACTCGAAGCCTGCGGAAAGGGCTGGCTGGATGAGCTGCAGTCTGTGATGTGGTCCATTCATACCACGGCGACTAAGCCCACCGGTGAGACTCCCTTCTTCCTCGTCTACGGGGCCGAGGCGGTCCTCCCCTTGGAGCTTAAGCATGGCTCCCCCTGAGTCCTAGCGTTTGATGAAGCAAGCCAGGACGGTTCGCGGGAGGCCGACCTGCTGCTTCTTGAGGAGGCCCGTCGCGAGGCCGCCCTTCGCGCCGCAAGGTACCAGCAGGCCTTGCGCTGTTACCACAGCTGCAACATCCGCCCTCATACCCTCGAGGTCGGGGACCTCGTCCTGCACAGGATACTTTCCAGAGAGAGCCTCCACAAGCTCTCAACTATGTGGGAAGGCCCTTTTAGGGTTACTCACGTCTCCATGCCAGGTACCGCCCGCCTGGTGACGGAGGATGGAGTTTCCGTGCCTAACGCCTGGAACATCCAACACCTCCGCAAGTTCTACTCATGACCATCATGCACGAACAAAATGGGGTTGTACACGCCCCAGAGACTCTCAACGCATTCGCCTGACGGGCGTGTGAGAGCTCCTACCCACGCCCAAGTGGAAGCCCCAAGCTCCGCGCTGGCGGAACGCTAGAACTGCGGTCATCCCATGCCCAAGTGGAAGCCCCGAGCTCCGCGCTGGCGGAACGCTCGAACTGTGGTCATCCCATGCCCAAGTGGAAGCCCCGAGCTCCGCGCTGGCGGAAGGATCGAACCACGGTCATGCCCACGCCCAAGTGGAAGCCCCAAGCTCCGCGCTGGCGGAACGATAGAGCCGCGATCATACCCACACCCCGGTGGAAGCCCCATGCTCCATGCTAGCGGAGTAATCAAATGAGGGCGCCCCCCGGGTTGCACCAACCCCAAGCTGATCCGTACCGGACACGGCAGCCACATCTCTTTCTGGCTTGTGTAATCGAATTTGTCATCTTGCTTCACTAAAAGCTTTGGTTTTCGATCCATACTGCGTTTTGTTGAATTTTTGACCCACGCGTCGCGCGCTCGCGTCCTCCCTCTTGAGCCCCTCGCGAGCGGGCGCTAGACACAGTGCGTGTGCTCAGGTCAGTCCCAGCAGCGCTGAAAAACCCAAGCGATCGGGCTCCGGCTCGCAGGCCTGCTCCCGTGCATGCCACCCCACCAAGGTCCTTGGTGTCTTATCTCCTCGCAAGAAGCTCATGAGTGGGCCGACGAACATGTGCTTCTCCCTTGCAATGTGAATTTCCGTAGGTTTCTGGGTGCAGTAGCCCTGGGGAGGATGGCGCAAAACGGCCGCCTCAGTAGAAGACCTCGCGAGCTAAGCCTCGCGAGACGCGCCCCGTCGACGGGCGGCCCGCTAGGTTCTGCACCCCGCAAGCTAAGTCTAAACCCTCGCGAGCCACCCTTACCATATATTGAGCCCTTCCTTGGGTAGCCTCACGAGTACTGGTATTTTCCTGCGCGCGAGCCGCTCGTACGTCAAAGGGAGGCTCAATAAGCATCGCGCCTTGGGAGCCCCCACTAGCTTCCCATGCTCCTCACCTCCTGGCCTTGTCCATACACCACGACCTGACATACCAGCGACGGCTGAGGTTCACTCGGGGGCTGGGTCCTAACGACGTAGAACGCAAAGGCAAGCAAAAAGGAAAAAACAAGTCTCAGGAAGAGGCTCCTTGGGAGCGCAAGCGTTCATTACAGCATCAAACATTTAAGCAAAAGTCATTGTCTTCACACCCCCGTGGGGCCACGATTAACTATAAGCAGGTTAACGAAGGAATGGCCTAAGGAGATGGGCCGCCACTGCCGCTGCCCTCGCCTTTCTCGGCTCCGCCTTGGCTATCACTGCTATCATGGGCAAACTGGGTGTGCAGCGCGTCCACGTCAACCTCCACCGCTTTCCTTAGGGCGTTGCGAAGCTCCTCTAGGACCGGAGCAATCACAGCCTCGAAATCAAAGTTGGGGCTGGCCCAGAGAAGGCGGCTGAAGATGTGCCTCGCCGCCTAGGTCAAGAGGTGCGACACTCGTCTTCGACAATTCCGTCCATCTTCTTGGCGCCCTCCTCAAGCCGTTCCACGATCTTCGTGAAGAAGGCGAGGTAGCTGGCGTCACCATTCTCGAGGGGGCTAGAGATGTCCTCCTTGCAGATAGAGCCCAGGGCACTGCAAGCTCGCAGTTCGAGGGCATGCAACATCTTGAAACGCTCAAGTTGCCACCCAGAGCTCAGGCCGCCTCATCCCTTGCTCGTTCCACGACGGTGGCGACGCCCCCCACCTGCTTCCGTAAGGAGGCCAACTCAGCCTCGGCGATGGCTTGGGCCTTCAGCGCGACCCCTCGACGATTTTCTGCTTCGGTCAGCATTTCCTTGAGGCATGCGATCTCGTGCAGGTGCTCCTCACGCCGTGTCTTGAAGCGATCTTACTGCAGCTTCAGCTTATCATTATGTTCTTTAGCGAGAGCCTTGCAGCTCTGCACAACCCTCAAATTGGCGTCCTCCTGGAGCTTCTTCTCCTTGGCTGCTAGGTTGGCGTTGGCCTTCTCCAGGCGCTGGGCGTAAGAAGCCTCGGCGGTAATTACCTCGGGGTCCAGCACCTCCAGCCGCTCCTGCTCCAGATCCTGCGTAGAAGTCGTACGCGCGAGCTCCCGCTCGCGGACCTCAAGGTCCGCCTTGCGAATCGCCAGTTCCTCTTCGCGGGGGGAGAAGGCGTCCTTTCGCGCCTACAGCTGGTGTTCCAATTGTGTGATCTGACTATGAAGCTCCTACTCGCGAGCCTCCGGCACCTCACACCACGGTTCGCCACTTCAGCTTCCTGGAAGGCGCGCTCGCTGGTCTCCTTCGCTTCAGCGGCGAACTTCTCACCCCTCTTGTGGGCGGCCTTGTTCTGGCGGTGGCCCAGCTTGACGGCGAC
Organism: Thinopyrum elongatum; assembly: GCA_011799875.1. Taxonomy (NCBI): domain Eukaryota; kingdom Viridiplantae; phylum Streptophyta; class Magnoliopsida; order Poales; family Poaceae; genus Thinopyrum; species Thinopyrum elongatum. The sequence goes on from CM022300.1 coordinate 52,780,583, forward strand.
TTCAAGCTGATGCCACCCGTGGGCCAGATGGAGCCGTCCTCGGCAAGCCGTGCCTAGATGATGTCTGCTAGAACTACATCGGTTTTTCCCCAGTGAGGGAGGGATGATGCCACACAGCGACGGTAGGTATTTCCCTCAGTGATGAGACCAAGGTTATCGAACCAGTAAGAGAACCACGCAACACCACGTAAACAACTCCTGCACACAAAGAACAAATACTTGCAACCCGACGTGTTAAAGGGGTTGTCAATCCCTTTCGGGTAACGAGATAGATAAAATTGTAGTAGATTGGATAAATAGATCTCGCGGGAACGCGAGATAGAATAAATAAGTAAAAATTGCAGCAAGGTATTTTTGGGTTTTTGGATTAATAGATCTGAAAATAAAAGTTGCAAATAAATAAAAGAGCGAATAGCAAAATAGATCTTGAAGGCAAATATATTAAAGAAGAGACCCGGGGGCCGTAGTTTTCACTAGTGGCTTCTCTCGAGAAAAATAGCAAATGGTGGAAACAAATTACTGTTGGGCAATTGATAGAACTTCAAATAATCATGATGATATCCAGGCAATGATCATTATATAGGCATCACGTCCAAGATTAGTAGACCGACTCCTGCCTGCATCTACTACTATTACTCCACACATCGACCGCTATCCAGCATGCATCTAGTGTATTAAGTTCAGGGAAAAACGGAGTAATGCAGTGAGAACGATGACATGATGTAGACAAGATATATTTATGTAGAAATAGACCCCATCTTGTTATCCTTAGTGGCAACGATACATACGTGTCGTTTCCCTTTCTGTCACTGGGATCAAGCACCGTAAGATCGAACCCATCACAAAGCACCTCTTCCCATTGCAAGATAAATAGATCAAGTTGGCCAAACAAAACCCAAATATCGGAGAAGAAATACAAGGCTATAAGCAATCATGCATATAAGAGATCAAAGAAGACTCAAATAACTTTCATGGATAAAAAGATAGATCTGATCATAAACTCAAAGTTCATCGGATCCCAACAAACAAACCGCAAAAAAGAGTTACATCATATGGATCTCCAAGAGACCATTGTATTGAGAATCAAACGAGAGAGATAAAGCCATCTAGCTACTAACTACGGACCCATAGGTCTACAATGAACTACTCACACATCATCGGAGAGGCACCAATGAGGATGATGAACCCCTCCGTGATGGTGTCTAGATTGGATCTGGTGGTTCTGGAACTTGCGGTGGCTGGAATTGATTTTCGTCGACTCCCCTAGGGTTTTTGGAATATTGGGGTATTTATAGAGCAAAGAGGTGGTGCGGGAGGCGGCCGAGGTGGGCACAACCCACCTGGGCGCGCCTGGGCCTCCAGGCGCGCCCTGGTGGATTGTGCTCCCCTCGGAGCACCCCCCCAGGTGCTTCTCCGGCCCACTGGATGTCTTCTGGTCCAAAAAAAATCCACAAAAAGTTTCGCTGCGTTTGGACTCCGTTTGGTATTGATTTCCTGCGATGTAAAAAACATGCAGAAAACAGTAACTGGCACTGTGCACTATGTCAATAGGTTAGTACCAAAAAATGATATAAAATGATTGTGAAACATCCAAGAATGATAATATAACAGCATGGAACAATAATAAATTATAGATACGTTGGAGACGTATCAGCATCCCCAAGCTTAATTCCTGCTCGTCCTCGAGTAGGTAAATGATAAAAACAGAATTTTTGATGTGGAATGCTGCATAACATGTTCATCAAATATTCTTTTCTTAATAGCATGGACATTTGGACTTTTATATGGTTCAAAGCAATAGTCTAGTTTTGACATGACAACTTAAATACTCAAGCATATCAACAAGCAACCATGTCTTTCAAAATATCAACACTAAAGCAAGTTATCCCTAGCCCGTCATGCTCAATCATTGATCTATTCATGAAACACACTCGAATATTAGCTGCACCCAATGCTCAAGTATGATCATAGTGCCCCTTAGTTGGTGCTTTATAAGAGAAGATGGAGACTCAAATTAAAAATAAAAATTGCATAAAGTAAAGAAAGGCCCTTCGCGGAGGGAAGTAGGGATTTGTAGAGGTGCCAGAGCTCAAAGCTTAAATTGAGAGATAAAAACATTTTGAGAGGCATACTTTTCCCACCAACGAAAATGACTTAGAGCTCCCCACACTTTCCATGCTAGATATATCATAGGTGGTTCCCAAACATAAAATAAAGTTTATTCCTTTTTCCACCATTTCTTTCACTTTCCATGGCTAGCCATATCCACGGGTGCCCTCCATACCAACACTTTCCAAGGAATTTATTATTTGACAACATAAAGTAAATTCATTTTTCATTTCGGGACTGGGCATCCCTAATACCTTTGCCGTACTCTCGTGCAATGACAAGTGGATAAACACTCAACGTGAGAATAACACATCTAGCATGGAAAATATCGGCCACCCCTAACCACTTGGGGGCATCCCCAAGCTTAGTTGCTTGATACTCCTTGAATATTATCTTGGGGTGTCTCGGGCATCCCCAAGCTTAGCCTTTTGCTAATCCTTATTCCTTCATCCATCGTAGTCTCACCCAAAACTTGAAAACTTCAATCACACAAAGCTCAACAAAACCTTCGTGAGATCCGTTAGTATAAGAAAACCAATATTTACTTTAAGTACTGTAGGAAACCCATTCAAATTTTGTTCTTGCATTATATCTACTGTATTCTAACTTTTCTATGGCAAAAACTCTTCAAAGAAAACCATAGATTCATCAAAACAAGCACACAATGCAAAGAAAACAGAATCTGTCAAAAACAGAACTGTCTGCAAAGATACGAATTGTTCTCATAATTCTGTAACTCCAAAAATTTGGAAAAATTAGGACAACGTAAGAATTCTTTTTATTAATCTTCTTCAAAAAGAATCAACTCAAAATCAGTCTTCTGTAAAAAATAAAAAATATTTTCGTGAGCGCAAAAGTTTCTGTTTTTCAGCAAGATCAAATCAACTATCACTCAAATCACCCCAAAGGCTTTGCTTGGCACAAACACTAATTTAAACCACAAAAACACATCTAATCAGAGGCATAATTGAGTATTTTATTGAAAACAGCAAGAAAACCAAAAAGCAAAAACATACATGTTGGGTTGCCTCCCAATGAGCGCTATCGTTTTACGCCCCTAGCTAGGCATAAGATTTTATTGATGCTCACATGAAAGATAATAATGAAAACACAAAGAGAGCATCATAAAATATGTGACAAACATATTTAAGTCTAACATATTTCCGATGCATAGGAATTTTATAGGAAAACAAATTAGCAAGACAAGCAAGATCTAGCATATGCATGGAAGAAAGCAATAGCAATCTCAACATGAAGAGAGGTAATTTAGTAACATGAAAATTTCTACAACCATATTTCCCTCTCTCACAATAATTACATGTGGGATCATATTCAAACTCAACAATATAGCTATCACATAACATACTCTCTACATGATCCACATGCATGCAAAGTTGACACTCTTCCAAAATAGTGGGATTATCATCAAATAAAGTCATGACCTCTCCAAGGCCACTTTTATCAAAAAATTCATAAGATTGAACACTCTCCAAATATGTCAGATTATTTTTACCTAAAGTTGACACTCTTCCAAACCCACTTTCAATATTATTGCAAACATTATTATCAATAACATATTCATCATGAGGCTTAAATAAATTTTCAAGATCATAAGAAGAATCACCCCAATCATGATCATTGCAATAAGTAGTGGACATATCAAAATTAGCATCCCCAAGCTTGGGGTTTTGCATATTATTAGCACAATTGACATTAATAGAATTTATAATAACATCATTGCAATCATGCTTTTCATTCAAGGAGATATCATGAACCACTTTATAAATTCCTTTGTTTAACACTTCGTCACAATTTTCAGATTCATAAATCTCAAGCAAAACTTCATAAAGATAATCTAGTGAACTCAATTCACTAGCAATTGGTTCATCATAATTGGATCTTTTGAAAAGATTAGCAAGTGGATGAGGATCCATAATAATAGCTTTTTAGCAAGCGAAGATGCAAGCAAATAGAAGGCACATGGCAACACAAGCAAACATGAGATCTGACGAGAAAAAGGCGAACGAAAAAGAGGGCAAATAAAACGGCAAATTTTTGTGAAGTGGGGGAGAGGAAAATGAGAGGCAAATGGCAAATAATGTAAATTGCAAGGAGATGAGATTTGTGATTAGGAACCTGGTAGATGTTGATGATGTCTCCCCGGCAACGGCGCCAGAAACTCCTCTTGATGTCTGCTAAAACTACATCGGTTTTTCCCCATAGAGGGAGGGATGATGCAGCACAGCGACGGTAGGTATTTCCCTCAGTGATGAGACCAAGGTTATCGAACCAGTAGGAGAACCACACAACACCACGTAACAGCTCCTGCACACAAAGAACAAATACTTGCAACCCGACGTGTTAAAGGGGTTGTCAATCCCTTTCGGGTAACGAGATAGATAAAATTGTAGTAGATTGGATAAATAGATCTCGCGGGAACGCGAGATAAAATAAATAAGTAAAAATTGTAGCAAGGTATTTTTGGGTTTTTGGATTAATAGATCTGAAAATAAAAGTTGCAAATAAATAAAAGAGCGAATAGCAAAATAGATCTTGAAGGCAAATATATTAAAGAAGAGACCCGGGGGCCGTAGTTTTCACTAGTGGCTTCTCTCGAGAAAAATAGCAAACGGTGGAAACAAATTACTGTTGGGCAATTGATAGAACTTCAAATAATCATGACGATATCCAGGCAATGATCATTATATAGGCATCACGTCCAAGATTAGTAGACCGACTCCTGCCTGCATCTACTACTATTACTCCACACATCGACCGCTATCCAGCATGCATCTAGTGTATTAAGTTCATGGAAAAACGGAGTAATGCCGTAAGAACGATAACATGATGTCGACAAGATATATTTATGTAGAAATAGACCCCATCTTGTTATCCTTAGTGGCAACGATACATACGTGTCATTTCCCTTTCTATCACTGGGATCAAGCACCGTAAGATCGAACCCATCACAAAGCACCTCTTCCCATTGCAAGATAAATAGATCAAGTTGGCCAAACAAAACCCAAATATCGGAGAAGAAATACAAGGCTATAAGCAATCATGCATATGAGAGATCAAAGAAGAGTCAAATTACTTTCATGGATAAAAAGATAGATCTGATCATAAACTCAAAGTTCATCGGATCCCAACAAACACACCGCAAAAAAGAGTTACATCATATGGATCTCCAAGAGACCATTGTATTGAGAATCAAACGAGAGAGAGAAAGCCATCTAGCTACTAACTACGGACCCGTAGGTCTACAATAAACTAATCACACATCATCGGAGAGGCTCCAATGAGGATGATGAACCCCTCCGTGATGGTGTCTAGATTGGATCTGGTGGTTCTGGAACTTGCGGTGGCTGGAATTGATTTTCGTCGACTCCCCTAGGGTTTCTGGAATATTGGGGTATTTATAGAGCAAAGAGGCGGTGCGGGAGGCGGCCGAGGTGGGCACAACCCACCTGGGCGCGCCTGGGCCTCCAGGCGCGCCCTGGTGGGTTGTGCTCCCCTTGGAGCACCCCCCCAGGTGCTTCTCCGGCCCACTGGATGTCTTCTGGTCCAAAAAAATCCACAAAAAGTTTCGCTGCGTTTGGACTCCGTTTGGTATTGATTTCCTGCGATGTAAAAAACATGCAGAAAACAGCAACTGGCACTGGGCACTATGTCAATAGGTTAGTACCAAAAAATGATATAAAATGATTGTAAAACATCCAAGAATGATAATATAACAGCATGGAACAATAAAAAATTATAGATACGTTGGAGACGTATCAGCATCCCCAAGCTTAATTCCTGCTCGTCCTCGAGTAGGTAAATGATAAAAACAGAATTTTTGATGTGGAATGCTGCCTAACATGTTCATCACATATTCTTTTCTTAATAGCATGGACATTTGGACTTTTATATGGTTCAAAGCAATAGTCTAGTTTTGACATGACAACTTAAATACTCAAGCATATCAACAAGCAACCATGTCTTTCAAAATATCAACACTAAAGCAAGTTATCCCTAGCCCGTCATGCTCAATCATTGATCTATTCATGAAACACACTCGAATATTAGCTGCGCCCAATGCTCAAGTACGATCATAGTGCCCCTTAGTTGGTGCTTTATAAGGGAAGATGGAGACTCAAATTAAAAATAAAAATTGCATAAAGTAAAGAAAGGCCCTTCGCGGAGGGAAGTAGGGATTTGTAGAGGTGCCAGAGCTCAAAGCTTAAATTGAGAGATAAAAACATTTTGAGAGGCATACTTTTCCCACCAACGAAAATGACTTAGAGCTCCCCACACTTTCCATGCTAGATATATCATAGGTGGTTCCCAAACAGAAAATAAAGTTTATTCCTTTTTCCACCATTTCTTTCACTTTCCATGGCTAGCCGTATCCACGGGTGCCCTCCATACCAACACTTTCCAAGGAATTTATTATTTGACAACATAAAGTAAATTCATTTTTCATTTCAGGACTGGGCATCCCTAATACCTTTGCCGTACTCTCGTGCAATGACAAGTGGATAAACACTCAATGTGAGAATAACACATCTAGCATGGAAAATATCGGCCACCCCTCACCGCCTCGCGAGCGGTACGAGCACACAAAAGAGAAATTTATTTTGAAAATTAGAGATGGCACATACAAATTTGCTTAGAACAGCACGAAAATACCGCATATAGGTAGGTATAGTGGACTCATATGGCAAAACTGGTTTAAAGGGTTTTGGATGCACAAGTAGTGATCATACTTAGTGCAAATGAAGGCTAGCAAAAAGATTGAGAAGCGCCCAACCAAGAAGCGAATAATCTCGTAAGCAAGCATTAAGCATAAGTAACACCGAATAATGCACCATAAGTAAGATATAATTTCATTGCATAACTATTGACTTTCGTACTCGCATAGGGAATCACAAACCTTAACACCAATATTCTTAGTAAAGCACAATTACTCATCAACATGGCTCACATATTATATCGTCATATCTCAAAACTATTACTAAGAACCAAGTTTATTTTGTCCAATGATCTTCATGAAAGTTTTTATTATATCCTTCTTGGATATCTATCACTTTGGGACTAGTTTCATATGTTGCTTTTAATAAGCTCAAATATAGTGAAGAACATGACATAATATTTCTTTCTCTCAATTAATCTAAGTGAACCAAGAGAGAATTTCTTCAGTTACTAACTCTCAAATAAATCTAAGTGAAGCATGAGAGCATTTCTTCAAAAATAACAAAGCACACCGTGCTCAAAAAGATATAAGTGAAGCACTAGAGCAATTCCAAGGCTCTAAAAATTTAAGTGAAGCATAGGAGCAAGCATAGCATAATTTTTGGCTCTCTCAAAAAGGTGTGTCCAGCAAGGATTCAAGACTTAAAATAAAAAGTAAAACAAGCAAAGACTCATATCATACAAGATGCTCCAAAAATTCATGTATCAACTCTCAAAATAATATGAGTGAAGCATGAGATCATGTTTCTTTAAAATTTTCCAACTCTCAAAATAATATAAGTGAAGCATGAGAGTTTATTTCTTTAAAATTTAACCACCGCCGTGCTCAAAAAGATATAAGTGAAGTACTAGAGCAACTTCCTAGCTCAAAAGATTTAAGTGAAGCACATAGATTATTCTAGCAAATCATGATAAGCGTGTGGCTCTCTCAAACAAGTGTGTTCTGCAAGGATGTTTGTGAGAAGCTAAAAAGTAAACAAAGCAAAGTCTCACATATTATAGGACGGTCCAAGCAAGACTCATGATATGTGACGAATAAAAATATAGCTCCAAGTAAAATTATCGATGCTTGTTAGAAGAAAGAGGGGATGCCTTCTGGGGAATCCCCAAGCTTAGTGCTTGGGAGTCTTTGAATATTACCATGGGGTGCCTTGGGCATCCCCAAGCTTAGGCTCTTGCCACTCCTTATTCCTTCATCCATTGTGATCTCACCCAAAACTTGAAAACTTCAATCACACAAAACTTAACAAAACCTTCATGAGATCCGTTAGTATAATAAAGCAAATCACCACTTTAAGTACTATTGCAAACCCATTCATACTTTGTTATTGCATTATACCTACTATATTCTAACTTTACCATGGCTTATACCCCCCCCCCCCAATACAATCCATAGATTTGTCAAAATAAGCACACAATGCAACGAAAACAAAATCTGTCAAAAACAAAATAGTCTGTAGTAATATGAACTTTGACCATACTTATGTAACTCCAAAAATTCTGAAAAATTAGGACAACGTGGAAAATTTGCATATCAATTGTGTGTAAAAAATTCAGAATTTTATCACGCTCTAGCAAATTTAACAATTCTACTACTGGACGCAAAAGTTTCTATTAATGCATAGAATCAAATCAACTATCACCCAAACCATCCTAAAGGCTTTACTTGGCACAAACACTAATTAAAACACTAAAACACAATCATAACAGTAGCATAATTGTGTAAAATCATAAAACAGAAAAGAAAAATATTGGGTTGTCTCCCAACAAGCGCTTTTCTTTAAAGCCTTTTAGCTAGGCATTGATAATTTTAATGATGCTCACATGAAAGATAATAATTGAAACACAAAGAAAGCATCATGAAACATGTGACAAACACATTTAAGTCTAACTCTCCTCCTATGCATAGGCATTTTATAAGCAAACAATTTATCAAGACGAGCAATTTCTAGCATATGCAAGGAAGAAGAATAAAACATATACAATCACAACATGAAAATTTCTACAACCATATTTCCCTCTCTCATAATAATTACATGTGGGATCATATTCAAATTCAACAATATAGCTATCACATAACATATTCTCTACATGATCCACATGCATGCAAAGTTGACACTCTTCCAAAACAGTGGGATTATCATCAAATAAAGTCATGACCTCTCCAAGGCCACTTTTATCAAAAACTTCATAAGATTGAACAGTCTCCAAATATGTGGGATTATTTTTACCTAAAGTTGACGCTCTTGCAAACCCACTTTCAATATTATTGCAAACATTGTTATCACTAACATATTCATGAGGCTTAAATAAATTTTCAAGATCATAAGAAGAATCACCCCAATCATGATCATCGCAATAAGTAGTGAACATAGCAAAATTAGCATCCCCAAGCTTAGAGTTTTGCATATTATTAGCACAATTGACATTAATAGAATTTATAATAACATCATTGCAATCATTCTTTTCATTCAAGGAGCTCTCGTGAATCACTTTATAAATTTCTTCTTTTAACACTTCATCACAATTTTCAGATTCACGAATCTCAAGCAAAACTTCATCAAGATAATCTAGTGAACTCAATTCACCAGCAATTGGTTCATCATAATTGGATCTTTTAAAAAGATTAGCAAGTGGATGAGGATCCATAATATTTTTGTTTCTGATTTCCAATAAACATACAATTATGCCAAACAAATAAGCAAAGCAACAAAGTAAAACATTTTTGTGTTTTTTGGTAAAACGTTTTAGAAGTGGGGGAAATAAAAACGACAGAAAAATGGCAAATAAATTAAATGCAAGGAGATGAAAGTTTATGCGTAGGTACTTGATAGATGTTGATGAGGTCTCCCCGGCAACGGCGCCTGAAATTCTTCCCGCTACTTGTGAGTTGCGTTTGGATTTCCCCGAAGAGGAGAGGATGATGCAGTACAGTAGAGATAAGTATTTCCCTCAGTTATGAAACCAAGTTTATCAATCCAGTAGGAGAACCAAGCAACACTATGTAAACAACACCTGCACACAAACAACAAATACTTGCAACCCAACACGTAGAGGGGTTGTCAATCCCTCAACGGTTATGAGCAAGATTAAATTGTATAGGTTTTGGTAGATAGATCTAACAAAAATACAAAATAAAATAAATAAAAGAAAATTGCAGCAAGGTAATTTTGGTTTTAATTTATGATAGAAAATAGACCTGGGGGCCATAGTTTTCACTAGAGGCTTCTCTCAAGAAAATAGCATACGGTGGGTAAACAAATTACTGTTGGGCAATTGACAGAAAAGCAAATAATTATGACGATATCCAAGGCAATGATCATGTATATAGGCATCATGTCCAAGATTCTTAGACCGACTCCTGTCTGTATCGACTACTATTACTCCACACATCGACCACTATCCAGCATGCATCTAGTGTATTAAGTTCATGAAAGAACGGAGTAATGCCTTAAGCAAGATGACATGATATAGAAAAGATAAACTCACGTATAAAATAAATCCCATCTTGTTACCCTTAATAGCAATGATACATGCGTGTCATGTCTCTTTCTGTCACTGAGATTGAGCACCGCAAGATCGAACCCATCATAAAGCACCCCTTCCCATGGCAAGATAAATCAATCTAGTTGGCCAAACCAAACCAATAAATCAGAGAAGAAATACGAGGCTATAACAATCATGCATAAAAGAGTTCAGAGAAAACTCAACTATTATTCATGGAAAGATCTGATCATAAACTCACAATTCATCGGATCCCAACAAACACACTGTAAAAAGTCATTACATCAAATAGATCTCCAAGGGCATCGAGGAGAACATTGTATTGAAGATCAAAAAGAGAGAAGAAGCCATCTAGCTACTAACTATGGACCAGTAGGTCTGTGGTAAACTACTCACACATCATCGGAGGGGCAGCAAGGATGATGAAGAACCCCTCCGTGATCGTTTCCCCCTCCGACAGAGTGCCGGAAAAGGCCTCTAGATTGGATCTCATGGTTCTGGAACTTGTGGTGGCAGAAAGAGTATTTTGTGGACTCCCCTGAGGGTTTAGGGATTTTAGAGTATTTATAGAGGCGGAGGTAGGTCAAACAGAGGGATGTGGGCCCCACTACCCACTAGGGCGCGCCATGGTGCCTAGTGGGCCACTCCTCCATCTTCTCGTGGCCTCCAGAAGCTTGCAGTGTCTCTTATCACCAGAAAAAATCTCCAAAAAGTTTCGTGGCATTTGGACTTCGTTTGGTACTAATATTCCGCAAAGTAAAAAAAAAGCAAAAAAAAGGGCAACTGGCACTAGGCACTAAGTTAGTAGGTTACTCCCAAAAAATGATATAAAGTTGCATGTAAATGTATATAAAACATCCAAGATTGCTAATATAATACTCCCTCCGTTCCTTGATATAAGGTGTATAGATTTTTGAGAAAAAAAACTGAAATATAAGGTGTATTGCATTGCACCACTCGTTTGGATAATTTTTTTAGGGATTTGATTACATTTCCTTATATCAGGCGAGCTCCTCTATTTTCTCATGTCAATTAGTAAGCTGTAATCCCGCCCAAAACTTGTGAAAATTTCCCTCCAAGTGTGTTGTTTAATTTCCGCGCCAAAAACTATACACCCTATATTTAGGAGTGGAGGGAGTAGCATGGAACAATAAAAAATTATAGATACGTTGGAGACGTATCAGCATTCCCAAGCTTAATTCCTGCTCGTCCTCGAGTTGGTAAATGATAAAAACATAATTTTTTATGTGGAATGCTACCTAACATATTCATCATATATTCTTTTCTTTGTAGCATGGACATTTGGACTTGAATGATTCAAAGCAATAGTCTATAATTTGACATGAAAACATCAATACTCGAGCATATCAACAAGCAACCATGTCTTTCAAAATATCAATGCTAAAGAAAGTTATCCCTGGCCCATTATGCTCAGTCATTGATCCATTCATGAAGCATACTCAAGTATTAACTACATCCAATACACAAGTATGACAATAGTGTTCCCTAGTTGGTGCTTTATAAGAGAAGATGCAGACTCGATAAAAATAAAAAGTGCATAAAAGTAAATAGATAGGCCCTTCGCAGAGGGAAGCAGAGATTTGTAGAGGTGCCAGAGCTCATAGCTTAAATTGAGAGGTAAAATTGTTTTGAGAGGCATGCTTTTCCTGTCAACGAAAACGACTGAGAATTCCCAATATCTTCCATGCTAGATAAATCATAGGCGGTTCCCAAACAGAAAATAAAGTTTATTTCCTTTCCACCATTCTTTCACAATCCATGGCTAGCCGTATTCATGGGTGCCTTCCATACCAACACTTTTCAAGGAATTTATTATCATAGTATTTTTCATTTCAGGACTAGGCATCCATATTACCAGCCACACTCTCATGCAATGACAGGTGAATAAACACTCATCGTGAGAATAAAATACCTAGCATGGAAAATATTGGCCACCCACTGCTGCTTCATGAGCGGTACGGGCACACAAAACGGAAATTTATTTTAAAAATTAGAGTTGGCACATACAAATTTACTTGGAACGGCATGGAAATACAGCATATAGGTACGTATGGTGGACTCATTTGGCACAACTTTGGTTTTAAGGAGTTGGATGCACAAGCAGTATTCCCGCTTAGTACAAGTGAAGGCTAGCAAATAGATTGAGAAGCAACCAACCAAAAAACGAAAACGGTCATAAACGAGCATTGAACATAATTAACATTGAATAATGCACCACAAGTAGGATATAATTTCATTGCATAACTATTGACTTTACGTGCATGCATAGGGAATCACAAACCTTAACACCAATATTCTTACTAAAGCATAATTACTCACCAACATGACTCACATATCACTATCTCCATATCGCAAAACTATTGCCAGGAATCAAGTTTATAATATCCAATGATCTTCATGAAAGTTTTTATTATATCCCCCTTGGATATCTATCACTTTGGGACCAAATTCATATCTCGTGCAAATTACCTTTACTATTCTTAACTCTCAAAAGGATCTAAGTGAAGCACAAGAGCATAAATATTTCTTCAAAAAAATTCATGTATCAACTCTCAAAATAATATAAGTGAAGCATGATAGCATGTTTCTTTAAAATTTTCCAACTCTCAAAATAATAAAAGTGAAGCATGAGAGTTTATTTCTTTAAAATTTAACCACCGCCGTGCTCAAAAAGATATAAGTGAAGTACTAGAGCAACTGCCTAGCTCAAAAGATTTAAGTGAAGCACATAGATTATTCTAGCAAATCATGATATGCGTGTGGCTCTCTCAAACAAGTGTGTTCTGCAAGGATGTTTGTGAGAAGCTAAAAAGTAAACAAAGCAAAGACTCACATATTACAGGACGGTCCAAGCAAGACTCATGATATGTGATGAATAAAAATATAGCTCCAAGTAAAATTACCGATGCTCGTTAGAAGAAAGAGGGGATGCCTTCCGGGGAATCCCCAAGCTTAGTGCTTGGGAGTCTTTGAGTATTACCATGGGGTGCCTTGGGCATCCCCAAGCTTAGGCTCTTCCCACTCCTTATTCCTTCATCAATTGTGATCTCACCCAAAACATGAAAACTTCAATCACACAAAACTTAACAAAACCTTCATGAGATCCGTTAGTATAATAAAGCAAATCACCACTTTAAGTACTATTGCAAACCCATTCATACTTTGTTATTGCATTATACCTACTATATTCTAACTTTACCATGGCTTATACCCCCCCCCCCCAATACAATCCATAGATTCGTCAAAATAAGCACACAATGAAACGAAAACAGAATCTATCAAAAACAAAATAGTCTGTAGTAATATGAACTTTGACCATACTTATGTAACTCCAAAAATTCTGAAAAAATAGGACAACATGTAAAATTTGAATATCAATTGTGTGTAAAAAATTCAGAATTTTATCACGCTCTAGAAAATTTAACAATTCTGGTACTGGACGCAAAAGTTTCTATTAATGCATAGAATCAAATCAACTATCACCCAAACCATCCTAAAGGCTTTACTTGGCACAAACACTAATTAAAGCACTAAAACACAATCATAACAGTAGCATAATTGTGTAAAATCATAAAACAGAAAAGAAAAATGTTGGGTTGTCTCCCAACAAGCGCTTTTCTTTAAAGCCTTTTAGCTAGGCATTGATAATTTTAATTATGCTCACATGAAAGATAATAATTGAAACACAAAGAAAGCATCATGAAACATGTGACAAACACATTTAAGTCTAACTCTCCCCCTATGCATAGGCATTTTATAAGCAAACAATTTATCAAGACGAGCAATTTCTAGCATATGCAAGGAAGAATAATAAAACATACACAATCACAACATGAAAATTTCTACAACCATATTTCCCTCTCTCATAATTATTACATGTGGGATCATATTCAAATTCAACAATATAGCTATCACATAACATATTGTCTACATGATCCACATGCATGCAAAGTTGACACTCTTCCAAAATAGTGGGATTATCATCAAATAAAGTCATGACCTCTCCAAGGCCACTTTTATCAAAAACTTCATAAGATTGAACAGTCTCCAAATATGTGGGATTATTTTTACCTAAAGTTGACGCTCTTGCAAACCCACTTTCAATATTATTGCAAACATTGTTATCACTAACATATTCATGAGGCTTAAATAAATTTTCAAGATCATAAGAAGAATCACCCCAATCATGATCATCGCAATAAGTAGTGAACATAGCAAAATTAGCATCCCTAAGCTTAGAGTTTTGCATATTATTAGCACAATTGACATTAATAGAATTTATAATAACATCATTGCAATCATTCTTTTCATTCAAGGAGCTATCGTGAATCACTTTATAAATTTCTTCTTTTAACACTTCATCACAATTTTCAGATTCACGAATCTCAAGCAAAACTTCATCAAGATAATCTAGTGAACTCAATTCACTAGCAATTGGTTCATCATAATTGGATCTTTTAAAAAGATTAGCAAGTGGATGAGGATCCATAAGATTTTTGTTTCTGATTTCCAATAAACATACAATTATGCCAAACAAATAAGCAAAGCAACAAAGTAAAACATTTTTGTGTTTTTCGGTAAAACATTTTAGAAGTGGGGGAAATAAAAACAACAGACAAATGGCAAATAAAGTAAATGCAAGGAGATGAAAGTTTATGCGTAGGTACTTGATAGATGTTGATGATGTCTCCCCGGCAATGGCGCCTGAAATTCTTCCCGCTACTTGTGAGTTGCGTTGGGATTTCCCCGAAGAGGAGAGGATGATGCAGTACAGTAGAGATAAGTATTTCCCTCAGTTATGAAACCAAGTTTATCAATCTAGTAGGAGAACCAAGCAACACAATGTAAACAGCACCTGCACACAAACAACAAATACTTGCAACCCAACACGTAGAGGGGTTGTCAATCCCTCAACGGTTATGAGCAAGATTAAATTGTATAGGTTTTGTTAGATAGATCTAAATAAAATACAAAATAAAATAAATAAAAGAAAATTGCAGCAAGGTATTTTTGGTTTTAATATATGATAGAAAATAGACTCGGGGCCATAGTTTTCACTAGAGGCTTCTCTCGAGAAAATAGCATACAGTGGGTAAATGTGACACCCTCGATTCAATCGTACACTAATCATACACGCAAATGTGTACAATCAAGATCAAGGACTCACGGGAAGATATCACAACACAACTCTAGACACAAATAAAAATAATAAAAGCTTTAAGAAGGCTAGCGGAAGCAACAATATCTGAGTATAGACATCAGGTAAACAAGTCTGCCTTAAGAAGGCTAGCACAAACATCAACGATGATCGAAAAGGCAAGGCCTCCTTCCTGGGAGCCTCCTAACTACTCCTGGTCGTCGGCAGTCTCCACTTAGTAGTAGGCATCCTCGGGGTAGTAGTAGTCGTCGGCGCTAGCATCTGGCTCCTAGGCTCCACCATCTGGTTGCAGCATCCGAGAAGAATGGGAAGAGGTGGAAAAAAAGGGAGCAAAGCAACTGTGAGTACTCATCCAAAGTACTCGCAAGCAAGGATCTACACTACATATGCACTGGTGTCAAAGGTAAGGGGTTGTATATGTAGACTATACCGTAGAATGCTAGAATAGAGGGGAAAGCCTAGCCTATCGAAGACTAGCATCTTCTTGAAGCCACCATCTTGCAGCATTTAGAAGAGTACAGAATAGCATTTTATAATTAGCAAGCATGTTGTAGCATTAACGCCCAAAGATCCTTTCTCGACTCCCTGCGAGAAAGCAATCCCGGAGCCATCATATCCAATCCACATCTCAGTAACCAGTTATAGTTGTAAAGATCGGAATACAACTCCAAGTCGTCCTGTTACCATGGACACGGCTATTAGAATCGATCAATCTTCCCTGCAGGGGTGCACCACATTACCCAACAAGCTCGATCACTATGGCTAGAGACACTTTCCTGGGTCATGCCCGGCCTCGGAAGATCAACACGTCGCAGCCCTACCTAGGCCCAACAGAGAGGTCAGCACGCCAGTCTAAATCCGAAGCGCGCAGGGGCCCATCGCCCTTTGCACTCTTGCATGTTGCGTGGGCGGCCGGTGAGCAGACCTGGCAACCTCCATTACCAAGGAGGGTGCTTTACGCGGTCCAACCTGACGCGCGCCGCTCAGTCACTGACGTCTGGAAGGCTTCGGCTGATACTACGACGTTGAGTGCCCATAACTGTTCCCGCGTGGTGGTTAGTGCGTATAGGCCAGTGGCCAACTCAAATCAAATTCCCAATCTCGTTATTGGCTTGGAAGCGCGCGGTAACAAGAAGAGACTCACGATCATGTGACCCCGTCGCCCCGTCTCATGGACTTACGGTAAGGGCCTGTAATGCCCGACCGTGCCACGTAGAAATCTCGCGGGTACCCTCCAGTTCAACCCGACTATACATCAACTCGCGGGTACCCCTCAGGGCCGACCTGACTTCAGTAACATGGTTCTGTGGTAAAGTCAAAGTAACCATGTGTCCAAAACAACATGGGGGAAACCCAAGGAATTAACCTCGATGGATTCCCACTTGATGTAACCGTCAAGGTGGACTTGGAGGAATCATCCTCGATGGTCCACACTTGAGGGGTTGCACGACAAAGTCGTTATCGAGAGTGGTGAAGGAGGAATCACCCTCGAAGACCACGACCGATTAGCTACACTACAGAGTTAACATCAGAAGTGTTATATGAGGTATCACCCTCGGCGCTCGATAGTAGCTCTGCAGAGTCATACAAATAAGGGGGGTGTGATGTGATGTGTCGGGCTCTCGACGTCGATCACGTTGATCAAGTCATCGGTCATAAAACGGGGGCAACAGGGACAAGATGAGGGGCCACTGATGAAACACTAACCAACCTATACTAAGCAGTTTAGGATAAGCAGGTAAGGTACAAGAGCAGGTTACAACAGCAGGCTATGCATCAAAATAGGAGCAAACAAGTACAATAGCAATATCTAATGCAAGCATGAGAGAGAATGGAATGGGAGATATCGGAATGATCAAGGGGGGTTTGCTTGCCTGGAAGCTCTGTTGAGAAGGAAGGGTCATCGTCGACGTAGTCGATCACAATGGCATCGGAAGCGGTCTCGGTGTCTACCGGAGAGAAAAGGGGGAAGAAATAATAAATATAAAGCAAACAAAGCATCACAAAGTATAACATGGCAATACACTGTGCTAGGGGTAACCTATCACAGTGCTACACGATATAGGTGAAGGGGAAAAACATTTGGGGATGTTTTCCCAGTGTTTGGTATTTTTCGGACAGATGAATCGGAGGGGACGGATCCATGTTCACTATGCTAGAGGCATGTGATAGATGAACGGAGTGCATATTCGGATTCATCATAATTTTTTGATCGATTTTCATATATAAATTATTTTCATCCGACTTACGGTTATTTTACTATGATTTTTTGAACTTTTAAAAGTATTTTGGAATTTATGGATTAAATTTTAATTCGATAAATAAAAGGAAAAAGGTTAGGTGCACCCGGTCCAGTGCACCCAACAATGTACCAGAGGCTGACAATGGGCCCCGTTGACTGCCCAGTCAGCAGTCAACGTTGAGCCGTTGACTGGTCAATGGGGCCCGGGGGGTCCACATGTCATTGGCTGCCTAAAATTAATAGATATTTTATCTTAACTAATTGTATTAGTTAGTGGGCTGGGCCCCTTTTGTCAGCGGGCCAATGGGGTTAATAACGAGGGGGGTTAGCGTACAGGCCGTCTAGGCCGGCGATTAACGCCGATGGCCAGAGAGGCAACGGTGAAGGGGATACGGGGAGCCATGGCGAAGGGGCTCCGGCGAGCCACCTGAGAAGGGGCTGATGGAGCTGTGGTGGCCGGGCGGAAGCAGCGCGGCCAGGGCGCAGAGCGGTTGAGGGGCGGGGCGCTCGTGCGGGGTACAGGTGCGGTCTGCGTGTGCGGGCCAGCGACGGCGGATGGAGGTGGGCGCTGCAGCGGCGGGCACGGGAGCACGGGGCGAGGAGGAGGGCCGCCGGTGCGGGTGGCAGCAAGGCAAGCTGCGGGCGGGTCGAGTAGTGGTCGTGCGCGAGCTGCAGCGAGGCAGCAGGCAGCGGCAGCAGCGCAGGAGCGGCAGGTAGCGGGCGGGGCGCACGCCAACAGCGCAGGCGGCTGTGGGCGATTCAGGCGCGACCAGAGAGCAGCCAGGGCGCGGGCACACGGCCAGGGTGCGAGGCTGGGGAGCAGGGCGTGGCGAGCGAGCGGCTACAGGCGCGGTGAGCGTGGGTCCGCGGGGACGACGACGTACGGCGTCGGGACGGGGGGATCCGAAGGAGGAAGCGGAGGGGAATGGACACGGGGGCTCACCCCGTTGACGAGGAGAGGGTCGGCGAGGCTCGGGGAAGACCGGTGGTGGTGGATCCCGATGATGGTGTGCGGCGGTAGTCGGAGGAAGAAGACGGTGTCGATCCCGTCAATGTGGAACTCTCCGGCTTGACCTCACGAGTGCAGACGGCGTAGACAGGGATGGCGCACCTCTTGGATAAACACAGATGATGCGCGGTGGCCGGTGGCCGTGGTAGTCTGCGATGATGTGCGCTGGCTCCGCTTGGTGGAGCTTCAGATCGAGAAAAGGGGAAAGGGGGCGAGGGACAGGGAGCTAGGGTTCGAGGGGGGTCGCGGATATGCTCTTATCCGCCGGGGGATACGATGGGGAGAAGTAGGATGGTTGGCAGGTGGCGATCCGAGCGATGGACGCAACACGCTCGTCCACGAGGCCTCTAGTTTTTTTTAGGGGTACGAGGCCTCTGGTGAACAGAGGAAGAAGGAGGCGCCGAGGTGGGCTGCGTTGCTACTAATCCTAATGGGCTTAAGTGCACAGGAGACTTTCTCTTTATTTATTTATTTTTAACATCTGACTCAGTTTTGCATTTATTTGAAATAGCAAACAATTTATGTTTGAGTTGAAACTTGGCATATAAATCTAACAATAAAATTTGGGATAACGCAAAAAGTTTGTGGTCTAATTGGATTCATTTTAAATTATGATTGTAATTAAATGGGCTAAAAAGGTGCCATTGGTCCTCTGTTTAAAAATCCATGGGCATTTTAAACATCCCCAAAAATGTTTGTTAATGTAAGACAATTATGTAGTGAATATTTTCTACCTAAGGAACATTTTTAATTTACTGATTTATAAAATTATAATTTTACTTGGCATTTGAATTTGGATTTGAGTTTGGTTTCTATCAAGTGGCCAATTAGCTTATCGAGCCTGGTGACATGGCATCATTAGGATGAGGTTAGTTTAGCTTGACAGTGGGGGTGTTACAGTAAACAAATTACTGTTGTGCAATTGATAAAAAGCAAATAATTATGACGATATCCAAGGCAATGATCATGTATATAGGCATCACATCCAAGATTAGTAGACCAACTCCTGCCTCCATCTACTACTATTACTCCACACATCGACCGCTATCCAGCATGCATCTAGTGTATTAAGTTCATGAAAGAACGGAGTAATGCCTTAAGCAAGATGACATGATGTAGACAAGATAAACTCACGTATGAAATAAATCCCATCTTGTTACCCTTAATAGCAATGATACATGCGTGTCATGCATCTTTCTGTCACTGAGGTTGAGCACCGCAAAATCGAACTCATCACAAAGCACCCCTTCCCATGGCAAGATTAATCAATCTAGTTGGCCAAACCAAAACATTAAATCAGAGAGAAATATGAGGCTATAACAATCATGCATAAAAGAGTTCAGAGAAAACTCAAATAATATTCATGGATAGATCTGATCATAAACTCACAATTCATCGGATCCCAACAAACACACCGCAAAAAGTCATTTGCGGGATCGAAAGTATGTCTAGAGGGGGGTGCTACTTCTTGAGCTTGCGTTGGTTTTTTCCTTGATGAGGAAAGGGTGATGCAGCAAAGTAGAGATAAGTATTTCCCTTAGTTTAAGAACCAAGGTATCAATCCAGTAGGAGGTACAAGCAAGTCTCCAATCTATGCACCTACACAAACAATCAAACACTTGCACCCAACGTGATAAAGGGGTTGTCAATCCCTTCACGGTCACTTGCAAGGATGAGATCTGATAGAGATAGATATAAAAGATTACTAAAACGTAAAACAAAGTAAAAGTAAATAAATTGCAGCAAGGTATTTTTGGGTTTTTTGGTTTATAGATATGAAAATATATGATGGAAAATAGACCCGGGGGCCATAGGTTTCACTAGAGGCTTCTCTCTTGAAGATAGCATACGGTGGGTGAACAAATTACTGTTGAGCAATTGACAGAAAAGCGCAAAGTTATGACGATATCTAAGGCAATGATCATGAATATAGGCATCACGTCTGTGACAAGTAGACCGACTCCTGCCTGCATCTACTACTATTACTCCACACATGGACCGCTATCCAGCATGCATCTAGAGTATTAAGTTCATAAGAACGGAGTAACGCATTAAGTAACATGACATGATGTAGAGGGATAAACTCAAGCAATATGATGAAAACCCCATCTTTTTATCCTTGATGGCAACAATACAATACGTGCCTCGCTACCCCTACTATGTCACTGGGTGAGGACACCGCAAAATTGAACCCAAAACTAAGCACCTCTCCCATTCCAAGAAAAACCAATCTAGTTGGCCAAACCAAATCGATAGTTCAAAGAGAAATACAAAGATATCTTAATCATGCATAAAAGAGTTCAGAGAAGACTCAAATAATATTCATAGATAATCTGATCGTAAATCCACAATTCATCGATCTCAACCAACACACCGGAAAAAAGTATTACATCGAATAGATCTCCAAGAACATTGTATTGAAAATCAAAGAGAGAGAAGAAGCCATCTAGCTACTAGCTATGGACCAGTAGGTCTGTGGTAAACTACTCACACATCATCGGAAGGGCAATAGGGTTGATGTAGAAGCCCTCCGTGATCGAATCCCCCTCTGGCAGATCGCCAGAAAAGGCCCCAAGATGGGATCTCACGGGAACAGAAGGTTGCGGCGGCGGAAAAGTATTTTGGTGGATGCTTCTGGTGGTTTGGGAATATTTGGAAATTTATAGAGCAAGAATTAGGGTTAGGAGACCCCTGAGGGGCCCACATGCCCTCAGGGCGCCCCCCCAGGGGCGCGCCTTGCAGGCTTGTGGCCTCCTCGGCCATCTCCTGCCTTCCTCTCCAAGCTCCGTGGATGTCTTCTGGTCCAAGAAAAATCATCGTAAAGTTTTATTCCGTTTGGACTCCGTTTGATATTCCTTTTCTGTAAAACTCAAAAACAAGGAAAAGACAGAAACTGGCACTGGGCTTTGGGTTAATAAGTTAGTCCCAAAAATAATATAAAATAGCATATTAATGCATATAAAACATCCAAAATAGATAATATAATAGCATGGAACAATCAAAAATATAGATACATTGGAGACGTATCAGGGGGTGATTAGACTACTTGACAAAATAAAAATCTATCCTTTTCCCAATTTTAGTTGTGGGCTGATTTTAGCAATTAGCACAAGTCAAGCAATCAACCTACACGTGCAATTCTAAGAGTATATCAGTGAAAGTAAAACATTGCATATGAAGGTAAAGGGAAGGGTTTGGAGAAGGCAAACGCAATGGAGAAACGGAGATTTTTGGTGTGGTTCCGATAGGTGGTGCTATCGTACATCCAATTTGATGGAGACTTCAACCCACGAAGGGTAACGGCTGCGCGAGTCCACGGAGGGCTCCACCCACAAAGGGTCCACGAAGAAGCAACCTTGTCTATCTCACCATGGCCATCGCCCATGAAGGACTTGCCTCACTCGGGTAGATCTTCACGAAGTAAGCGATCTCCTTGCCCTTACAAACTTCTTGGTTCAACTCCACATCACGACGGACGCTCCCAAGCGACACCTAACCAATCTAGGAGACACCACTCTCCAAAAGGTAATAGATGGTGTGTTGATGATGAACTCCTTGCTCTTGTGCTTCAAATGATATTCTCCCCAATAGTCAACTCTCTCTCAGATTTGGCTATGGTGGAAGAGTGATTTGAGTGGAAAGCAACTTGGGGAAGGCTAGAAATCAAGGTTCAAATGGTAGGAATGGAATCTCTTGATATCAACACATGAGTAGGTGGTTCTCTCTCAGAAAATGAATGGTGGAAGTGTAGGCACGTTCTAATGGCTCTCTCACAAATGGAGAAGGGGGTGGAGGGGTATATATAGCCTCCACACAAAATCCAACCGTTACACACATTTGACTCATCTTGGTGGGACCGAATAGTTAAACTCGGTGGCACCGATCAGTTCAAAAATGTGAACATTAGGAATCTCGGTGGGACCGATGTGCTAGGGCTTAGGGCAAACCTCGTCTCGGTAGCACCGATTGCATCAACTCAGTGAGACCAAAGTGAAGCAATAAGGCAACAGAGAGTTGGTCAAGCCATCTCGGTGAGACCGATTGCTATTTTGGTGAGACCGAAATAATTGCAACTGATATCAAGGAGTTGGCAAGGTCATCTCGGTGAGATCGAGATCCGTATCGGTGAAACCAAACTGTTAGGGTTTTGGCTGTGGCTATGTCATATGAACTCGGTGGCTCCGGATAGAAAGTATCGGTGGGGCCGAGTTGGAGTTTAGGGTTTGGACATATTTGGATGGAGAAAGTGGCTGAGGGTTTTTGGAGCAATATCACTAAGCACTTGAGCAAGTAAGCCATTAAGCAACACCTCATCCCCTCTTAATAGTATTGGCTTTCCTATGGACTCAATGTGATCTTGGATCACTAAAATAGAAATGAAGAGCCTTGAGCTTTTGCCTATCTTTGTCCTTAGCATTTTGAGGGGTCCACATCTCTATCTCATGCCATGCCAATCATTGAGCATCCTAAAATATTTATCTTGAATGGATATTAGTTCAGTGAGCTATATGTTGTTATGAATTACCAAAACCACCCGGGGATTAGTTGCACTTTCAATCTCCCCCTTTTCGGTAATTGATGACAACATATAGATCAAAGCTTCGACAAATGATAAAATGAATGAAATACATCGTCACTTTGAGAAGTATGTGATAAGCAAGAGGTCCCCCTAAATTTGTGCATTATTTAAAATTTACGTTTGAATGCAAATGCACAATCGATTAGGATCATGGGTCACTCTTCCATGTCACATACATCTTGGTGGAGCGCACAAAATGATAAGATTGAAATATCATGCACGCATCACCAAATACACAAGTGAATGATCATATACAAGAAATCATAGAGAAAGGCACAAACCACACATTAAGCATAGTATGATCAATCACACAACCAAACGTAGTATCCCACGAGCATAAGACAATAAGTAGCACCAGGTATGGTCAATCACACAACCAAATGTAGTCTCTCACTAGCATAAGACAATAAGTAGCACCAATCAAAATGGACAAAGTAGCAACGAGGAATAAAAACCGCCGAGCAAAAGAACGAGACACACACACTCTCTCTCTCTCTCTCGAAGCCTATGCTCTATACATTTTCTCCCCCTTTGGCAACAAGTTACCAAAAAGCTTGAAAAAGTATAGTGCTATACGACACTCTAGACACGATGTCCGGGAGCTCCTAAAGGGGACTGGCTTGTTGCTCCGGTGTGCGTAGATGGCGTTGAGAGAACTCCTTCTGCAAATGCCTCGACTGATGTCTGCTGAGCTAGTGGTGTCGATACTGGAGGTGGCACTGTAGAAGTGGCAGTAGGTGTAGAGTGACTAGGCCTCGTGTCTGCAACTGGCACAGCTGATGACTTGGGTGCCCTTGGCACAGTCTGATATCTCTCAGTAGTCTATCTGCCATCGCCACTCTCAGCATCATCTCTAAGTTGTTCAACAATAGACCGTATCTCAGTGACCTTGACATCAAGATTGTATATCTTGTCTTCCACAATCCTCTCTAAGCCCTCCTGGTTCTTGGCTAAGTTGGCCAGACTTCGCTCAATCCTCAGTGTTGCTTCCAGCAGATATGTCATCTGGTCTTGCTTGGACTTGAGATTTTCTATTGGGGAATTTGGTGCACTAGCTTCCTTTGTTGCCCTTGCTGTTGCTGCTACCTCAGCCTTCTCTTGAGCCTCAACTGAAGTTGGGTGTGAAGCATCCATCACCACTTCATTGTCCTCAGATTCTGGCTGAAGAGGAAGGTGCTCTCGATCAAGTAGATATGTATCTGTACCAACCTTGGAGTTGATAAGCATCTGAATATGAGGTGCATATCCACAAGACCTTTTCTGGTCAGCAGCAGTTCTCTTGACCGTCTC
Source organism: Thinopyrum elongatum (assembly GCA_011799875.1). Classification (NCBI taxonomy): domain Eukaryota; kingdom Viridiplantae; phylum Streptophyta; class Magnoliopsida; order Poales; family Poaceae; genus Thinopyrum; species Thinopyrum elongatum. The sequence continues at coordinate 52,805,229 of CM022300.1, forward strand.
AACTATCAGGCTCATGACTTTGAATTTCTGCAGTGGTGTATCAAACAAGTGTAGCAAATTGATGGAGTGGCCATGAATCATCCTCTCATCTCCAGATTTGGGCAACAGAGTGTGCCTCAAAATGTAGTTTGTGGTGGCCAAACCAGCTAGCAGATGATATATTGATCCAAGCTTATGAGTTTCCAAATCCTTGTCAGGAATGGTCTTGTACATGTTTGCCATAGTGTTGTGATCCATCCTGGGCTTCCCGTAGATATCAACATCATCTTCATTTTCCTCTAGGGCATTAATGAGAGCAACCCACTCAGAGGTAGATGACTGGTATCATGTGCCCTCAGTCATCCACACAATTCTGCCATCCGGATAAAAATGTGTTATGGAGTAGAATTGCATCACCATCTCATCATTCCATTTTGTGAGCTTTTGTCCAACAAAAGCATCAACTCCAGCAAGTCTGAAGCTCTCATGAACATGGGATAAGTAGTCTTCATTTGCATCTATGTACTTCTAGTCCACCCATTTCATGTTGTTTATGATGGGCTTCTTATCAAGTAGCACTGTCTCATAGAAATCTTGTTGTTCACGGGTATGGAAACGATAATCACAAGTTGTTCTTCTCCTCACTGAATAGGGATCCATTTTCCTCCATTCTCTCAGACCACTATCTTTTCTGAGCTTCATGTTTTCAGCAACTAGATGTCCATCATCATGATCTGGAATCTTTGGCTTCAACTTTCTGAGCACTAGTGGCTCATCATCCTCTTGAACTTCTGGCACTAGGGCCTTGTTCTTCTCAGCAGCTGGGATGTTCCTAGTTGATCTCTTAGGTGCATCAACTTTTGGTTTTGGTTTTTGCTTGGAGGGAGCAACAGCTGACTTCATGGCATCTGCCATGAGCTTCTGAGATTTGGCAGGAGGTGCAGCTGGTTCCTCTTCCTCCTCTTCTTCTTCATCAACCATCATAGATGGTCTGCCAATCACTCTGGCAATGGTCTTCTTCACTCTCTCTTTTCTATTTTTCTTTCCAGCAGTAGCTTCTTCCTCTTCTGTTTGCTCAAGAGTGAATGTCATAGTCTCTTGTGGAGCTGTAGATTTTCTGACTTTTGACATAGGAACTCTTTTGGCAGGGGCTTTCTTCTTGAGACCTGGTTTGGTGGTGGCTGCAGAGCCATATTCTTTCCTGAGAACTGCTTTCTTCTTAGAGGTTACTTCCTCATCTGCAACAAAATCCTCATCCTCACTCTCTGAGGTTCTCTTCTTCCTTGTCCTTGTGGCAGCTTTAGGCAGATTACTTGGTGTGCTTCTGCTGCCATCATCATAACTACCACTAGGGCTTGTGCCCTCACTCAGGTTAACATCCTGTTCTAACCTGTTCTGGCTGTCACTTGCATCTGACATCTTGCAAAACAGACCCTGTGAATAGATAGGTATGGGCAGAGTAGATGAGCATCACAAAAAGCAGATGGTTTTTTTGAAAAATGTGAATCCAAACTTTAGTTTTAGTTTTCTGCATAAGGCATTTCAGAGCTACCGATATGATCATCTCGGTGACACCAAAGCACTCATAGAGCCTAAACACACAAGATCGGTCAGACCGAGTTGTGGTTCGGTGGCTTCGAGATGCTAGGGTTTCACTGAGATTTTACTGTCGGTCTCACCGATTAGTACATTTTGGTGGCACCGAGTTGTACTTAGTGCAATGGCCAGAGCCAATCAGTGGGACTGAAAGTTTCATTTCGGTCGGTCTGAGATGAGTTCGGCGGAAACCTAACCCTAACATTTTTCTTCGAATCTATTCTAAAGAACTTTTCTATGGATATAAGAATCTCAAATGTGGCAAGATACTAGGCATTGTCCTTGTGCATTGAATCGGAAGGGGATAGCACGAGGAGATTGAATCGTACTCTAGTTCGGTGATCCTCTACGGTGGCAACGACGGTGTTGATTCCCATTGACGGCGATGGAGACTTGCTGCGGAGATGCACAAGCGAAGACGATGATGATTCGAAGACCAAGGGGGCGGTAGCAATGGGGTGCGGGCGCATGAGGTTTGAAGGAATTTTCAACCGTACGGGTCCGCTGAGTATATATACCCATGTGTTGTCGGTGGCACCAAATGGAATGTTTTGGTGGCACCGAGATGCAAAACTGTGTGCAGTTATTGCAACTCGGTGGGACCGAGTCATTCTAATTGGTAGCACTGAGATTGAAAACATAGATCAGTCTAGTGCTTTCGGTGTGACCGAGTTTTAGTGAGTTGGTCTGACCGAAATGCAATAGAAGGTTTTGGAATGCAGCCCTTGATGGATCGGTGGCTCCGAGTGCTCCTCACCCGGATGGTCCGAAAAAGACTTGTTCAATCTTTGTGATGTAGCATGAATAGAATTTGAGACAAGAAGAGCATAGATAGCTAGAGAAAGTTCTTAGGCATTCTTGTCCATCCATTTGGCCAATAAAAACAAGACAAACAAAACAACAAATGGATGTCCTCAAATGGAGAAATTATGCAACCAACATGCTCACACAATAAGATAGCAAATGAAACATGTGTCAAAGCATGCACACACAATTCTAGCATCTATCAAACAATTGGTGATGACTAGGTCATCTATATATGAGTATATTGACTTAGGAGTCAAATGAGAACATTTGATCATAGGTCATACTCATCGTTTAAGCACAAGTGGGGTTACCACTTTTACATAAAGCATTAATGTGTTCACACCATTAGAGTTGCTTAAGCTCAATTTTTTAGAGCAAAGCTCCCCCTAGATGTGATATCCCCCCTAAGAGGGATGAACTAACCTTGGGTTTTGTCGATGATGACTTCATGTAGATAGTGAAGATGTGGATGCTCAATGTTGATGTAGATCATTTGGAGCAATCCATTGGAGTGTTGCACTTTCAATACCTACATGGGTTAGTCCCACAAGGAACATGCAAGGATATCCATAGACATAGAGTAATTGCACATATGATGATGTCCATGAAAGCATTAGGTTACCTTGTCACTTGTCTTACCAACAACAGGGTTTGTGACTCCATGAACTAGTGCAAGATATGAAAGTTGATGGCACAAGTCCTTGCCAAAATGAATATGAGTGAAGTATGTTAGTGGAGTCACCCTCAAGAACACTCTAGTTCTTCTACTTTGGGATCCACATCAACTTGATGGGAATCCTTGGAGTTGTAGTTGAACTTGATGATGTAGAGCTTGACGTAGTCTTGGGAACCCACTTGACCATGGCCTTAGGAGCTTCTTCAAATGAGTCAATCTCTTCTTGAAGCTTTCCCTTGCCTTTCAGCTTGTGGTCTTATTGTGGAAGATCATCTTGAGCTTGTGTTCCCTTGAAAGAAGTGGGGTCATACTTCTCTTGTTGAGGAACAAACTTCGTCTTGGGGTATTGATCTTCTTCCCACTCAACTCCATTGGCATTGAACTTTCATTCAAAACCAACACCTCTATTCTTCCGGTGCCTTCCTTGCTTGCATACAATTTCCTCAAATTGCTTACTTTCGACAAGGCTCTTGTAAACATCTTTCTCTATAATTCCCTTCAATAAGCTATTTTCTTGCTCAAGGGTAACTTGGCTAAGAGAATCATTAGTGGAATCAAGAGAACTACTAGAAGCAACAATATTGGATTTAGCATGATTATTGTTACTACCAGAGGAAGAATCTTTCTTGCTCTTTGATGACCCACAAGTATATGGGATCAATTGTAGCCTTTTCGATAAGTAAGAGTGTCGAACCCAACAAGGAGCAGAAGGAAATGACAAGCTGTTTTCAACAAGGTAATGTCTGCAAGTGCTGAAATTGTAAGTAGCAGAGTACTTTGATAGCCAGATAATTTGTAACGAGCAAATAACAATAGTAGTAACAAAAGTGCAGCAAGGTAGCCCAATCCTTTTGAGCCAAAGGACAGGCCAAAATGGTCTCTTATAATAAGCAAAGCATTCTTGAGGGTACACGGGAATTTCATCTAGTCACTTTCATCATGTTGATTCGATTCGTGTTCGCTACTTTGATAATTTGGTATGTGGGTGGACCGGTGCTTAGGTGTTGTTCTTACTTGAACAAACCTCCTACTTATGATTAACCCCCTCGCAAGCATCCGTAACTACGAGAAAAGTATTAAGAATAAATTCTAACCATAGCATTAAACTTTTGGATCCAATCGGTCCCTTACGGAATAGCACATAAACTAGGGTTTAAGCTTCTGTCACTCTCGCAACCCATCATCTAATAACTACTCCACAATGCATTCCCTTAGGCCCAAATATGGTGAAGTGTCATGTAGTCGATGTTCACATGACACCACTAATGGAATCACAACATACATTTCATCAAAATATCGAACACATATCAAGTTCACATGATTACTTGCAACATGATTTCTCCCGTGACCTCAAGAACAAAAGTAACTACTCACAAATTATAATCATGCTCAAGATCAGAGGGGTATTAAATAGCATATTGGATCTGAACATACAGTCTTCCACCAAATAAACCATATAGTAATCAACTACAAGATGTAATCAACACTACTAGTCACCCACAAGCACCAATCTATAGTTCCGGTACAAAGATTGAACACAAGAGATGAACTAGGGTTTGAGAGGAGATGGTGCTGTTGAAGATGTTGATGGAGATTGCCCTCCCCAAGATAGGAGAGTTGTTGGTGATGATGACGACGATGATTTCCCCCTCCGGGAAGGAAGTTTCCCCGGCGGAATCGCTCCGCCGGAGGGCAAAAGTGCTCCTGCCCAAGTTCCGCCTTGAGACGGCGGTGCTCCGTCCCAAAAGTCCCCTCCTTATTTTTTCTAGGTCAAAATAACTTATATACCAGAAGATGGGCACCGGAGGTGGGCCGAGGGGAGCACAACCCACCAGGGCACGCCTGGGCTCCCTGGCGCGCCCAGATGGGTTGTGCCCACCTGGTGGGCCCCCTCTGGTTCTTATTGGCTCCAATATTTCTCATTTATTCCATAAAAATTCCCCGTAAAGTTTCAGCTCATTTGGAGTTGTGCAGAATAGGTAGCCTGACGTAGCTTTTTCAGGTCCAGATTCCCAGCTGCTGGAATTCTCCCTCTTTGTGTGTACCTTGCATATTATGAGAGAAAAGGCATTAGAATTACTCCAAAAAGCATTATTATGCATAAAAACATCATAAATAATAGTAGGAAAACATGATGCAAAATGGACGTATCAAATCCCCCAAGCTTAGACCTCGCTTGTCCTCAAGCGAAAACCGAAATCGAAAAACATGTCCAAATGCTTAGAGAGAGAGAGGTGTCGATAAAAACAAAATACGGACATAGAAGCATCATGTAATTTTATTATAACAGCAACAAACTTTAACATAAAACTTTTATCATAGAACTTTTATCATAGACTTCTCATGAATAAGTAACAATTCATCACACAATCGAAGTATAAAGCATAAACTCTATTAGAAACCAACAAACTATGTTCTCAGTCAACTTTGCAACTACAATTCATCATCTTTTCAGGAAGGGTCACGTATCGGAGCCTTTAGGCAAGTCCACATACTCAACCATCATATAGTCTTCTATGATTGCTAACACTCACCGCATAAACATGAGCAAAACGTTTCAACCGGACACATAGAAAGATAGGGGCTTATAGTTTCGCCTCCCAACGTATTCACCTCAAGGGTGATGTCAACAATAATAACTCATGCTGCCCATATTCAATTGGACATATGTGCCTAGATCTTTCCTCAACACATGATGCTTGCCAAAGGAGAAAAATAAAAGGAAAAGAGAGAAGAACTTTGACTCTTGCATAAAAGTAAATACATAAAAGTAAAAGATAGGCCCTTCGCAGAGGGAAGCAGAGGTTGCCATGCGCTTATTTGTTTGTATGCTCAACCCCTTAGTGCAAAAGAACGTCACGTTATATTGCCCCTTGTGATGGCAACCTTTATTATGTAGTCTGTCGCTTTTATTCTTCACCATCACAAGTTCGTACAACGCTCAATTTTCTCTTACACTAAATGATCTCACACTTTTAGAAGCAATTTTTATTGCCTTATTGCACCGATGACAACTTACTTGAAGGATCTTACTCAATCCATAGGTAGGTATGGCGGACTCTCGAAAATAAGATTTGGATTTAAGGGTTTTTTGGATGCACAAGTAGTATCTCTACTTAGTGCGGAATTTTTGGCTAGCAAAGATGGGGGGCAAGCACCACATGTTGAAGGATCTATGACAATATAACTTCTATGTGAATATGAACAAACATAAATCATTAAGTTGTCTTCCTTGTCCAACGTCCACAATTTTGGCATATAGTATTTTGATGGGGGCTCACAATCACAAAAGATTTCCATGATAGTGTATTTATATGTGAATGTTCTCTTCCCTTATTAATTGTTTCATGAGTTGCATCATTAACTAATGCTATGTTTGTCAATCGCTAATAAAATTTTCTACTTATACTTTTCCTTATGTGGTGTTATCACCTACCATAGGATTAGCATATGATCTTTTCATTTATTTCCTTTCTCTTTATTGAAACATGAAAGTAAAGAAAGCAAAAACTCAAACTAAACTTTATTATATATCTCGCACACGATTACAAGGATGGATTACTAAGCAAGCTCTCAAAAAGAAAGGATCGAACTAAACTTTTATTCATCTAAAGCAAAAGATAACCATGGATCGAACTAAGAAAAGTAAAGGCAAAAGATAGTGGGGGTGATACGATACCGGGGCACCTCCCCGAAGCTTGGCGGAAGCCAAGGGGAGTGCCCATACCCGATACTCAATTTTCTTTTGGTGATGAAGAAGGAGGTGGTGGTGATGATGAAGTAGAAGCGATCTTGTCCTCGGGTTTCCATGGCAGAGGCTCACCATTATAAGAGGAGGAGTGAGTCTCACGGGTCCTGCAACTGGCAGCCAGACTCATACCTTTAAACCTTGCCTCATATTCAAAGACTTGGTTTTGGAGGTCGTAGATCTGGCTCTGGAGGAAGTTGATTTGCTCGTTGAAGGAGAAGACGATGTCATTCATGGACTTGCCCTCCACCTTGAGATCACGGGTGTAGTTAGCGATCATGAGGTGATTGGCATTGAGTCCATGTTCCACCATCCCCTTGCACCGGAAAACGTCCTGCTCCACAGCTTCAAGCCTAGCCTCCACGGATCCAGTCCCCTTGTGGCCTTGCACATCGTGGATGTGGAGCACCCCCTCACGCATCTAGATAGCTTGAGGGTGCTGCATCACCTCTCGCAGATATGGGTTGATGACATTCTCAAATAACTTGTCCTTGGAGGAGCTTGAAGCGGCCATGGTGGATTAGATCTATCAGAAAACAGCAAGGAAAAGAAAACAGGAGATTTCTCCGCGATACGGAGGTCAATAGGTTCGGGGGGTATATAAAGATTTTTTTATCTTGGGAAACAAGCAAATGGAAGAAAAACGGAGTCCGGAAGGTACCCGAGGTGGGCACAACCCACCTGGGCGCGCCTGACAAGCCAGGCGCGCCCTGGTGTCTTGTGCCCACCAGGGGTGCCTTCCTGGTTGCTTCTTATTTTCCTAATTTTTTAAATATTCCAAAACTGATAAAAAATATTTTTGCGGATTTTACTTACCGTATCACGTACCTCCTCTTTTTCATGATTCTGGAGTGTTCCGGAAGGACTCTTTTATGTGTTCTTCCGGTGTCATAGTTTGGATAATATTACTTTCAACATTAATGGACGTACCTGAGATATAATGTTTTATTCGTTGCCCATTAACAACCTTCGGGTTAGTACCTTCGGCATTATTTATTTTCATAGCTCCAGACCGATAAACCTCCTTGATAACATAGGGTCCTTCCCATTTGGAGAGGAGTTTTCCTACAAAGAATCTGAAATGAGAGTTGTACAAAAGAACATATTCTCCAACTTTGAACTCACGCTTTTGGATTCTTTTATCATGCCATCTTTTAACTTTTTCTTTAAATAACTTGGCATTTTCATAAGCTTGGGTTCTCCATTCATCTAATGAGCTAATATCAAATAACCTCTTTTCACCGGCAAGTTTGAAATCATAGTTGAGTTCATTAATTGCCCAATATGCTTTTTGTTCTAACTCAAGAGGCAAATGACAAGCTTTTCCATAAACCATTTTATAAGGAGACATACCCATAGGATTTTTATATGCTGTTCTATAAGCCCAAAGTGCATCATCTAATTTCTTAGACCAATTCTTCCGGGACCTATTCACAGTCTTTTGCAAAATTAATTTTATTTCTCTATTGCTAAGTTCAACTTGACCACTAGACTGAGGATGATAGGGTGATGCAATTCTATGGTGAACATCATACTTGGCAAGCAGTTTACGGAAAGCACCATGAATAAGGTGTGAACCACCATCAGTCATTAAATATCTAGGGACTCCAAACCTTGGGAAAATAACTTCCTTAAGCATTTTAATAGAGGTGTTGTGATCAGCACTACTGGTTGGAATAGCTTCTACCCACTTAGTAACATAATCAACAGCAACCAAAATATGAGTATACCCATTAGAGGAAGGAAAAGGTCCCATGAAATCAAATCCCCAAACATCAAATGGTTCAACAGCAAGAGAATAATTCATAGGCATTTCTTGTCGCTTACCGATATTACCTATTCTTTGACATTCATCACAAGATAAGACGAACTTACGAGCATCCTTGAAGAGACTAGGCCAATAAAAACCAGATTGCAATACCTTATGAGCAGTTCTGTCTCCCGCATGATGTCCTCCATAAGCTTCGGAGTGACATTTCCGTAGGATTTGTCCCTGTTCATGCTCAGGTACACAACGTCTAATAATACCATCTACTCCTTTATAAAGATGTGGGTCATCCCAGAAGTAATGTCTTAAATCATAGAAGATTTTTTTTTCTTTTGTTGGTATGTAAAGCTAGGTGGTAAATATTTAGTAACAATATAATTAGCATAATCAGCATACCAAGGAGTGTTATTAGAAACATTTATTGCAGCTAACTGCTCATCAGGAAAGCTATCATCAATAGGTAGTGGGTCATCAAGGACATTTTCAAGCCTAGACAAGTTATCAGCTACGGGATTCTCTGCTCCTTTTCTATCAGTAATATGCAAATCAAATTCTTGTAGCAAGAGAACCCACCTAATGAGTCTAGGTTTAGCATCTTTCTTTTCCATAAGATATTTTATAGCAGCATGATCGGTGTGAACAGTCACTTTAGAATCAACAATGTAGGATCTAAATTTATCACAAGCAAAGACAACTGCTAAGAATTCTTTTTCAGTAGTAGCATAATTTTGTTGGGCACTGTCTAGAGTTTTACTAGCATAATGGATAACATTTAGTTTCTTATCAACTCTTTGTCCTAGAACAGCACCAACAACATAATCACTAGCATCACACATAATTTCAAAAGGCAAGTTCCAATCAGGTGGTTGAACAATAGGTGCAGTAATTAAGGCTTTCTTGAGTGTTTCGAAGGCTTCTAAACAATCATCATCAAAAACGAAAGGAGTGTCCTTTTGCAAAAGATTTGTAAGAGGCCTAGAAATTTTAGAAAAGTCTTTGATAAATCTCCTATAGAAACCAGCATGACCAAGGAAACTACGAATACCTTTGATATCTTTAGGATATGGCATTTTCTCAATTGCATCAACCTTAGCTTTGTCCACCTCAATACCTCTTTCAGAAATTTTATGGCCCAAAACAATACCTTCATTAACCATAAAGTGGCACTTCTCCCAATTCAAGACAAGATTTGTTTGCTCACATCTCTGCAAAACCCAATCAAGATTGCTTAAACAATCATCAAAAGACTTCCCATAAACAGAAAAGTCATCCATGAAAACCTCAACAATCTTTTCACAAAAGTCAGAGAATATAGCAGTCATACATCTTTGAAAGGTAGCAGGTGCATTGCATAAACCGAAAGGCATATGTCTATAAGCATAAGTTCCAAAGGGACAAGTGAAAGTGGTCTTTTCTTGATGAGGTTGAGAAACAGGTATTTGTGAAAAACCAGAATATCCATCAAGGAAACAAAAATGTGTGTGCTTTGACAATCTTTCTAGCATTTGATCAATAAAAGGCAAAGGGTAATGATCTTTTCTAGTTGCTTTGTTTAATTTTCTAAAATCAATTACCATTCTATAACCTGTAACAATTCTTTGTGGGATGAGTTCATTTTTATCATTAGGAACAACAGTAATTCCTCCCTTCTTAGGGACACAATGAACAGGAGTTACCCACCTACTATCAGCTATAGGATAGATTATACCTGCTTCCAGAAGTTTTAATATTTCTGTTCTTACCACTTCTTTCATCTTTGGATTTAACCGACGTTGGTGATCAACAACGGGTTTAGCATCAGGTTCCATATTAATTTTGTGCTGACATAGAGTGGGACTAATGCCCTTAAGATCATCAAGAGTATATCCAATAGCAGCTCGGTGCTTCCTTAGAACTTTCAATAGTCCTTCTTCTTCATATTCTGAAAGGTTAGCACTAATAATAATATGATATATCTTTTTCTCATCAAGATAAGCATATTTCAAAGTGTCTGGCAATTGTTTTAATTCAAACACAGGATCAGCTTTAGGTGGAGGAGGACCTCCTAGAGTTTCAATAGGCAAATTGTGTTTAAGCAGAGGACGTTGTTCAAAGAAAATCTCATCTATTTCATTTCTTTCATGCATATGTAAATCATTTTCATGGTCTAGTAGATATTGTTCTAAAGGATCAGTAGGAGGCACAGCAATAGAAGCAAGACCAATTATTTCATCCTTACTAGGCAATTCTTTTTTATGAGGTTTTCTACTAAACTTGGAAAAGTTAAACTCATGAGACTCATCACCAAAACTGACACCGACAGTTTGTTTCTTACAATCTATTTTAGCATTAACGGTGTTCAAGAAAGGTCTACCAAAGATAATGGGAGAAAAATCATCTTGTGGGGAACCAAGAACAAGAAAATCAGTAGGGTATTTTATTTTCCCACACAAGACTTCAACATCTCTAACAATCCCAATTGGTGATATGGTGTCTCTATTAGCAAGTTTAATAGTAACATCTATGTCTTATATCTTAGCGGGTGCTATGTCATTCATAATTTCTTGATATAAGGTAAAGGGAATAGCACTCACGCTAGCACCTATGTTGCATAAACCACGATAACAGTGATCTCCTATTTTAACTGAGACAACTGGCATGCCAACAACGGGTCTACGAATATCAGACTTATCAGGTTTGACAATTCTAGTAGCTTCATTACAGAAGTAAATAACATGCCCATCTATGTTTTCTTCCAGGAGATCCTTAACCATAGCAACACTAGGTTCTACTTTGATTTGTTCATCAGGTTTAGGTGTTCTAATATAACTTTTATTGACCACAGTTGAAACTTTAGCATGTTCCTTTATCCTAACAGGGAAAGGTGGTTTCTCAATATAAGTAGTAGGAATAACTGGATCAACATTATAAATAGTAGTTTCCTCTTTAGCTGGTACCGGTTCTTTAATTTCCTTTTTAATAGGTGGGTGATATTTAAACCACTTCTCCTAGGGGAGATCAACATGAGTAGCAAATGATTCACAAAAGGAGGCTACTATCTCAGAGTCAAGTCCGTATTTAGTGCTAAACTTTTGAAAAGCATCGGTATTCATAAAAGATTTAACACAATCATACTTAAGCTTAATACCTGAGTCTTTACCTTCATTGAGTTCCCAATCTTCAGAGTTGCATTTAATTCTTTCCAAAAGATCCCACCTGAATTCAATGGTCTTCTTCATAAAGGAACCAGTACAAGAAGTATCAAGCATGGATTGATCATCATGAGAAAGCCGAGCATAAAAATTCTGAATAATAATTTCTCTTGAGAGCTCATGATTGGGGCATGAATATAACATTGACTTAAGCCTCCCCCAAGCTAGAGAGATACTTTCTCCTTCACGAGGCCAAAAATTACATATGTAATTCCGGTCACGATGAACTAGATGCATAGGATAATTTTTTTGGTGAAACTCCAATTTCAATCGATTCCAATTCCAAGATCCAATATCATCACATAGCCTATACCATGCCAATGCCTTTCCCTTCAAAGATAAAGGGAAAACCTTCTTCTTAACTTCATCCCCGGGTAAACCTGCAAGCTTAAACAATCCACAAATTTCTTCCACATATATCAAGTGCATATCAGGATGTTCGGTTCCATCTCCTGCATAAGGATTAGCTAGCAGTTGTTCTATCATACCCGAAGAAATTTCATATTCAATATTTTCAGTAGGTGCAGTAGGTTGAGGGGTAACTAATTGTGGTTCCGGTCGAGGTGAAGATACCCCGAACAAACCCCTCAAAGGATTGTTTTCCATAGTAACAAGTGACAATAAATTTCAGCACGTAGTAATAATTTTTCCTTACCAATTCCCACTTACCAAAAGTGCTTCACTCCCCGGCAACGGCCCCAGAAAATAGCCTTGATGACCCACAAGTATATGGGATCAATTGTAGCCTTTTCGATAAGTAAGAGTGTCAAACCCAACGAGGAGCAGAAGGAAATGACAAGCGGTTTTCAGCATGGTAATGTCTGCAAGTGCAGAAATTGTAAGTAGCAGAGTAGTTTGATAGCCAGATAATTTGTAACGAGCAATAACAATAGTAGTAACAAAAGTGCAGCAAGGTAGCCCAATCCTTTTGAGGCAAAGGACAGGCCAAAACGGTCTCTTATAATAAGCAAAGCGTTCTTGAGGGTACACGGGAATTTCATCTAGTCACTTTCATCATGTTGATTCGATTCGTGTTCGCTACTTTGATAATTTGGTATGTGGGTGGACCGGTGCTTAGGTGCTGTTCTTACTTGAACAAACCTCCTACTTAGGATTAACCCCCTCGCAAGCATCCGCAACTACGAGAAAAGTATTAAGAATAAATTCTAACCATAGCATTAAACTTTTGGATCCAATCGGTCCCTTACGGAATAGCGCATAAACTAGGGTTTAAGCTTCTGTCACTCTCTCAACCCATCATCTAATAACTACTCCACAATGCATTCCCTTAGGCCCAAATATGGTGAAGTGTCATGTAGTCGACGTTCACATGACACCACTAAGGGAATCACAACATACATATCAGCAAAATATTGAACACATATCAAGTTCACAAGATTACTTGCAACATGATTTCTCCCGTGACCTCAAGAACAAAAGTAACTACTCACAAATGATAATCATGCTCAAGATCAGAGGGATATTAAATAGCATATTGGATCTGAACATATAATCTTCCACCAAATAAACCATATAGTAATCAACTACAAGATGTAATCAACACTACTAGTCACCCACAAGCACCAATCTACAGTTCCGGTACAAAGATTGAACACAAGAGATGAACTAGGGTTTGAGAGGAGATGGTGCTGTTGAAGATGTTGATGGAGATTGGCCTCCCCAAGATGGGAGAGTTGTTGGTGATGATGACGATGATGATTTCCCCCTCCGGGAGGGAAGTTCCCCCGGCGGAATCGCTCCGCCGGAGGGCAAAAGTGCTCCTGCCCAAGTTCCGCCTCGAGACGGCGGCGCTCCATCCCGAAAGTCCTCTCCTTATTTTTTCTAGGTCAAAATGACTTATATACCAGAAGATGGGCACCGGAGGTGGGCCGAGGGGAGCACAACCCACCAGGGCGCGCCTGGGCTCCCTGGCGTGCCCAGGTGGGTTGTGCCCACCTGGTGGGCCCCCTCTGGTACTTATTGGCTCCAATATTTCTCATTTATTCCATAAAAATTCCCCGTAAAGTTTCAGCTCATTTGGAGTTGTGCAGAATAGGTAGCCTGACGTAGCTGTTTCAGGTCCAGATTCCTAGCTGCCGGAATTCTCCCTCTTTATGTGTACCTTGCATATTATGAGAGAAAAGGCATTAGAATTACTCCAAAAAGCATTATTATGCATAAAAACATCATAAATAACAGTAGGAAAACATGATGCAAAATGGACGTATCACTCTTGTTGCAAGATTTTACTTGTGGCATATAAGTAGACAAGAGGAGACGTTTGGCAATGTAAGAAGAACTCTTCTTTCGAAGATCATCATTGATAGCTTTTAAGAACTCATGCTCTTGCTCTAAATTTAGCTTCTCAAAGCATAGCTTCTCATGAGTCCTTAGGAGCTCTCTATGATCCTCTTGAGTTGTTTCATGAGCTAACTTAAGAGTGTTTAGTTCTTTAGTTAGACGCTCAATCTCCTTCTTATCATTGTCATTTGTTTCATCTTGATTAGCATGATTACTAGCAAGTTCATCACTAGTTTTGTCAACAAGTAAATCATCATCACCTAGCAAATCATCTTCATCACTATTAAAATCAACATACTCGGGGTGTGATACCTTGGGGCCCTTAGCCATGAAGCATCTTCCAATTCCTTCATTTGGTGAGTCAAATATGTCGTAGGAGTTGGATGACACAAGTGCAAGACCGACAACACCTTCATCTTGAGTATAGTCGGAGTCGGAGTGATAGCCTCTCTCGAAGTAGTTGTTAGAGTCAGAACCGGATACCCATTCACCAACGTGAGCTTGATGTCTTCGTCTTGTGTAGCTATTTGATGACTTGTCCTTCCTTTCCGAATCCTTGCTTCGACGAGAGGGTCTTCATTCATAACGATCATCTCTACTCCTCTCTCTTGGAGGTGATTCATCCCTTCTACTTCTCCTTTTTGGTGAGTCTTCTCTTTTCTTGTAGGGAGCCGTACACTCATTGGAGTAGTGTCCGGGTCTTCCACAGTTGTAGCAATTACTATCACGACTAGAAGATCTTTTGTCATTGTAGGACCTTGACTTGGAGCTTCTCTATTTGCTTCTATTCTTGTAGAATTTGTTGAAGTTCTTCACCATTAAGCTCAATTCTACATTGGAGACTAGCTTGTCACTCGATGTTGTAGGAGCATCACTTGAAGCTTTGTAAGCACCACTTGACTTGTTGTGGAGCTCATCCTTATCCTTGAGTGACATCTCATGAGCAACAATTCTACCAATGGCTTCCGTGGGCTCGAGATCTTTGTAATTGGGCATCACTTGGATCAAAGTGCACACGGTATCATATTTTCCATCCAAGGCTCTAAGGATCTTCTTGATGATGAATTTGTCGGTCATCTCTTCACTTCCTAAGCCAACAATCTCATTTGTGATGAGAGCAAGCCTAGAGTACATTTCGGTGACTCCTTCGCCATCCTTCATCTTGAACTTGTCAAGTTGACTTTCAAGCACATCCAACTTGGATTCCTTGACGGACTCGGTACCTTCGTGCATATCAACCAAAGTATCCCAAATTTCCTTTGCATTCTCAAGGTGGCTGATTTTGTTGAATTCTTCGGGGCACAATCCATTGAAGAGAATATCGCAAGCTTGAGCATTGTATTGCAACATCTTCAATTCGTCTGCGGTGGCTTCATGAACCGGTTCTTTTCCATCTTCAAAGTATTCACCCAAGCCAATACGAACAACAGCCCAAATGGCAGGGTTATGACCAAGAATATGCATTTTCATCTTATGCTTCCAACTAGCAAAATTTGTACCATAAAGGTAAGGACCTCTACGATGGTAATTTCCCTCGCTAGACGCCATACTCTCCTAGGTAGTGAAATCAATGCTATGATCACCAAAGCTATGGAAATCAAGGCTAATGGAGACCAAAGCCCTGATACCACTTGTATGATCGAAAGTATGTCTAGAGGGGGTGATTAGACTACTTGGCCAAATAAAAATCTATCCTTTTCCCAATTTTAGTTGTGGGCAGATTTAGCAATTAGCACAAGTCAAGCAATCAACCTACACATGCAATTATAAGAGTATAGGGGCGGAAATTAAAACATTGCATATGAAGGTAAAGGGAAGGGTTTGGAGAATGCAAACACAATGGAGACACGGAGATTTTTGGCGTGGTTTCGATAGGTGGTGCTATCGTATGTCCACGTTGATGGAGACTTCAACCCACGAAGGGTAACGGTTGCGCGAGTCCACGGAGGGCTCCACCCACCAAGGGTCCACGAAGAAGCAACCTTGTCTATCCCACCATGGCCATTGCCCACGAAGGACTTGCCTCACTCGAGTAGATCTTCATGAAGTAGGCGATCTCCTTGCCCTTACAAACTTCTTGGTTCAACTCCACATCACGACGGAGGCTCCCAAATGACACCTAACCAATCTAGGAGACACCACTCTCCAAAAGATAATAGACGGTGTGTTGATGATGAACTCCTTGCTATTGTTCTTCACATGATAGTCTCCCCAACACTCAACTCTCTCTCAGATTTGGCTATGATGGAAGAGTGATTTGAGTGGAAAGCAACTTGGGGAAGGCTAGAAATCAAGGTTCAAATGGTAGGAATGGAATCTCTTGATCTCAACACATGAGTAGGTGGTTCTCTCTCAGAAAATGAATGGTGGAAGTGTAGGCACGTTCTGATGGCTCTCTCACAAATGGAGAAGGGGGTGGAGGGGTATATATAGCCTCCACACAAAATCCAAACGTTACACACATTTGACTCATCTCGGTGGGACCGAATAGTTAAACTCGGTGGCACCGATCAGTTCAAAAATGTGAACGTTAGGAATCTCGGTGGGACCGACTGGAACAATTCGGTGGGACTGATGTGCTAGGACTTAGGGCAAACCTCGTCTCGGTGGCACTGATTGCATCAAGTCGGTGAGACCGAAGTGAAGCAATAAGGCAACAGAGAGTTGGTCAAGCCATCTCGGTGAGACCGATTGCTATTTCCGTGAGACCAAAATAATTGCAACTGATATCAGGGAGTTGGCAAGGCCATCTCGGCGAGACCGAGATCCGTATCGGTGAGATCGAACTGTTAGGGTTTCTGGCTGTGGCTATGTCATAAGAACTCGGTGGCTCTGGATACAAAGTATCGGTGGGGCCGAGTTGGAGTTTAGGGTTTGGACATATTTGGATGGAGAAAGTGGCTGAGGGTTTTTGGAGCAATATCACTAAGCACTTGAGCAAGTAAACCATTAAGCAACACCTCATCCCCTCTTAATAGTATTGGCTTTCCTATGGACTCAATGTGATCTTGGATCAATAAAATAGAAATGAAGAGTCTTGAGCTTTTGCCAATCTTTGTCCTTAGCATTTTGAGGGGTCCACATCTCTATCTCATGCCATGCCGATCATTGAACATCCTAAAATATTTATCTTGAATGGATATTAGTTCAATGAGCTATATGTTGTTATGAATTACCAAAACCACCCGGGGATTAGTTGCACTTTCATCATAACATCAAATAGATCTCTAAGAACATCAACGAGAATATTGTATTGAAGATCAAAAAGAGAGAAGAAGCCATCTAGCTACTAACTACGGACCCATAGGTCTGTGGTAAACAATTCACGCATCATCGAAGGGGCAGCAAGGATGATGAAGAACCAATCCGTGATCGTTTCCCCCTCCGGCAGAGTGCCGGAAAAGGCCTCTAGATTGGATCTCATGGTTCTGGAACTTGTGGTGGCGGAAAAAGTATTTCATGGACTCCCCTGAGGGTTTCGAAATTTTAGAGTATTTATAGAGGCGGAGGTAGGTCAAACGGAGGGCTGTGGGCCCCACTACCCACCATAGCGCGCCAGAGGCCCCTCGCGCCCCCTGGTGCCTGGTGGGCCACTCCTTCATCCTCTTGTGGCCTCCAGAAGCTTCCAGGGTCTCTTATCACCAGTAAAAAAATCTCCAAAAAGTTTCATGGCATTTGGACTTCGTTTGGTATTGATATTCTGCAAAGTAAAAAACAAGCAAAAAAACAGCAACTAGCACTGGGCACTAAGTTAGTAGGTTAGCCCAAAAAATGATATAAAGTTGCTTGTAAATGTATATAAAACATTCAAGATTGATAATATAATAGCATGGAACAATCAAAAATTATAGATACGTTGGAGACGTGTCACCCCACGGCCGCGGCGGACGGAGATGTGCTTCCCGCCAAGCCAGCGGACTCCTTCTTCTTCGTCCTGCTCGAGGAGGACCTGCGAAGGGCAGATGCTCAGGCGTGCAAGGCATGACAGGTATGAGGAGAGGGGAGGTAGACACTTACTCGTCCCTGGCAACCCATTTCCTCTTCTTCAGCGACCGCGACAGGACCCCATCGCCACCGTCCACACGAAGACCCTTCGGCCTCGGCTTCAGCGCCGCCCCCCCCCCCCTTCGAGCAAGGGCCATGGGGACGACCCTCGATGCTGCCCCCAATGGTCCGCTGCCTCGCGGTTGACGCCTCCCGAGAACCACTCGCGCCTGCCGTCACGCCAAGCATGGCGGGCGCGGCCTCAGGAGGGGCGGTGTCATCGGCACCCCTGATCACGCTTGCAAGGGCCAGTTGACTCGCCGGCGTGGGCTGCCGGCGCCCCCCGTGACGGCTGTTGGGGTCCCGTCATTGCTGCGATCCTCCGGGTCCGGAACCACTAAGAAGGGATTGTCCCGAGGCCCCTCGTGGCCCTCCGGAAGTGGCCCCCACTGTTCAAAGTGCGGCATGGCATCGGCCAGCATCGCCTTGCTCTGGTAACAGTACAAGGGGAGGCCCGCCTCGGGGGCTTGTCCACTTCCCCACCGGTCAGAATGAAGAGCACCCCGCTTAGCACCTCGGGCGGCGGCTTGCCTGTGTTCAGCTGTATTGGGTCCTCTGGGCCGGAAAAGGTCCACATCGGGCGGGCATGGCGCTGTAGAGGGGCAATGCTCCAATGGAGGAATTCCCTCACGACCATGGCTATCGTTACCCCTGCCGCCCTCAGATCGGCCAACCTCTTCCACACACTCGCCAGCCTTGGGTCGGCGAGCCTTTCGTGCTCCCCTCTAGAGCTCCTCACCACTGGGGATGCCGGTATCTGCAATAAGGGGCTGAATTGGGCCGCATCCACATACACCCATTGTCGCCTAAAGCCCTCCACCTCATGGGCAAGCTCCATGTCGATGCCATCGCCTGCCGTATCCTCCACGACGCAGAGCGAAATGCAGTCGGAGCGTTAGTTCACCGCAGTCAATCGCAAGCTGAAGAAATGGCGAAGCAATGCCACCGAAGGAGGCACGCCCACGAAGGCCTCGCACAAGAAGGCGATGGCGGAAAGAAGAAGGATGGAGGTCGGGTCTAGATGAAGTGCGTGGACCTGGAAGTGAGAGAGGGCGGTGTTGAAGAAATCTGAGAATGGTGCTAGCAGGCCAGCAAAGAGCGCGTGAAGAGGGACAGCGATGGAGGTGGCGTCGAGCTCATCGGCTAGGCGTGAAGCCGGCCAGATTCGGGTAGCCCCCCACTCGTTGGAGGCGGCCGCTGTCATTGGGAGAACCCTCATGAGCCCCTCGGCGTTGATGACCGTGGACTTGCCCAGGGCAGGCTCCGGTGCAGCCTCCCCGACCGTCTCGCTTGCTACCCTCTATTTCCTGCCAAGAGGGGCGATGGCGGCATGGCTAGGGCAGAGGCGATGGGGACCCGGAGGAAGGAGAAGGAAGTGTATGGAACAAGGAAGGCAATGATGGCCTCACGCCACTCGTGGGCAGGCTTTATGTTAGTTGGGCGGTTGCTGAGGCATCTTGGGAGAAGTAGGGGCGCCCCACGTTCCATCGTGTGCCATGTTGGGGAACGCAGCAGAAAACAAAAAATTTCCAACCTACGCATCAGCCCAGGACCACTATGGAGACTGCATACAAGGTTTGATCATTTTTGTTACCGACTCGTAGCGCAGCGGAAGTAGAGTCGATGACGATCGGCGGTGCAAATCCCCGCAGCTATGATTTTACAACCTCCCAACCGCGAGGATGTATACCCTCGTCTTCCCTTCGGACAGCCCTCCGGGAGGCGGTCGGACAGTCCCCCGGACGGTGTTGTGGACAGCCCTTCGGGAGGACCCTCAAAACTCGGACGGTCACTCGGACAGCCCTTCGGGAGGACCCTCAAAACTCGGACGGTCACTCGGACAGCCCTTCGGGAGGCACTCTCGAACTAAGACCGAAACTATGATCTCTCTACATAGTTGCACACATACGGTGTCATCTATCCGGCAGGGCTTCGCCGTCCAGAACTAGTTCCCACCGGAACCCAGACAGCCGTTCGGCTCTACGAAACTATTTCGCTGGGAGGGAGAGAGAAGCCAGATCATGCATGGCACTTGTATGTGAGAAAAGAGTGAGTTTTGGGCAGCCCCCTCCACCTCTATTTATAGGAGAAGGAGGGGTGGAGGGGCTGAAATTTCAGCCACATCCATCCATGTCATCTCCAAGATATTTTGGAGAAAAAGCCCAAAAAGGTGGCTTTCCAAAAAGTAACCCAAAAAGCACTTTCACTATTCACGACAACATTTTTCATCGTCCGTTCAAACTGAAAATATTTATGTGGGCTTAGAACATTTCCAGTACCCACTAAAATAATTTTCAACGTGTTCCAGAACAATTTCAGATTAGTGATTTTCATCTGCGAAAAGCATCTGAAGCGGTTCCGGCAGCTCCGGAACATTTCCGGTTTGCATTCCAGAAAATTCCAGAAAGTTTCCAGAATGATTCTGGCACCCTCCAAGAATTATCAGGCATGTGCCGAAACCAATTTAACTTAATGGTATCCCCTGAAACAACTTTTCAGTTTTACCGAAACTCATCCGGTGACCCCTCTCTTCGGAACTTTTCCGCTGTCTCCGAAAACTTTTTCCGGAAACTTCCTCTCAGACTCCCTGTCTAGTATTTAGCAGATAGATGACCCTTAAGCATGTGACCCTATAGGTTCGGTGAAGTATAGACATGACCTGGAACCCCTTCCGATCAATGATCAACATCGGAGCCGTGGACACCCATATTGACCCCTATACCCACACGAATGAATATTCGAGTGAACCTCCAGTTGCCATGTGCTATTCCTGTTGCTTCGCGATATGTTACAAATACCCGAGGTGAGACATGTTGGCATCCCCGTGGATCAACAACTTGTCCACTATGCCAGTTACCTCGTTACCGGTATTGTTCTCTTTTCTCGTTCCCGTGTTCCGGCATCCCCATGATCAAATCACAAAGTGTCTGGCCAGACGATGATGGATACCGTAACACCGAGAGGGCCCAGAGATATCTCTCAATCGTCAGAGGAGCAAATCCCAATCTCGAGCTATCAAGTTAGTTGACACACTTTTCCATGAACCCGTAAGCCACCGTAATAGCCACCCATTTACGGATGACGTTTAACAAACCCCAAAGTTCATGAAGCAAGCATGAAGAAACTCGATACTCTCATGGTCTAAGGAATCATGCAAACGTTAACCATCTCTGTGTTATTAACCATTAACTTGTGACGAATGTATCTCATAGCATAACATCAATTCGGGTCGATTCAACACAAATGTTCTACTAACATTGTGCCCTCAAAGTTGCTGGCATAGACATGCCCATGATCAGGAAAACAGAACCATCATGCAACACTTGAGCTAGTCTTAGAGGCCAGACTAGGAATACATTTTACCGTTTATTATTCCACACGTGCATATGAGTCTTCCTCCGAGCCTCGTGTTATTGCAGACTCGAGAACCATAACAGTTATAGCATGGAACATAAACCTAATTATGAACAGGGAGATAATCAATAACATTTATTATTGCCTCTAGGGCATATCTCCTACACGCCACGCATTGATCCTGGCCCCCAGGCGGTTGGGGCCCGCATCATTTCTTCCCCTAACAGGCGGAGATGCGCGTGCCATGGGCCCGGGGGCTACTGTCGGGCCCGTGGGACCGGGGGTACCCAGGCCCGTCTACCTTCAGCCCTGGACGCGACGCGTGTTGAAGGCCCAGCGGATGGCCCACCAGCAAGCTTCACGATCAAGACTCCTCGCAAGGCCCTGTCAGCAGGCGTCCCAAGCAGGCCGGAAGGCGCCACCAGGAGCCTCGCGAGGCCCTCTTGCGAGGCGGCCTCCCGAGGCTGCTTCCGAGGCCCCCTCTCAGAGGCGAGTAAGTCAGGGGCTGCTCAGCCCGGTCGTGCGGCCCTGAGTCTTCACGTGGGTGACGTGCACGGTGACGAATGATGCCAGAGGCCGTGCCAGCAGGCGCGGATGAGGAGGCTTTCCTCTTTTGTGCTAAGGGAGCAAGGCCAGCACGCTTGTTCCCAAAGCAACCCCCAAAGGTTGCTCGATCCGTGCAAGAAGACCAAGACGACGGGCGCGCAGGGCAGAGGTCATCATCGAGCCCACCGGCGCGTCATGGATGGTGGCTTTGCAAGAGAAGACCACCTTTCGTCAGGATAGACTGCGCCCATGTCCTCCTTCAAAATTGCCGTTGTGTAGCAACCCTTCCTGCCATTGTTTTCGGGGAAGAGGACCAAGGCAGAGATAAAAGCAGGGTAGGGTGCTGCGGTAGGGAGGGCGACCACTTGAGCCTCCACCCTTTTATTCTCGCTCTCACGCACCAGTCCAATCAAAAACCAAGCAGGAGTAGGGTTTTACACCACAAGGTGGCCCGAATCTGGGTAACTACTGTGTCACCGGCCCGCTCCTGCTAGCTCGCACTCGTCATAGCCTCGCTGTGGTTCGCAGCAGGAAAGAGTAGGACGGTAGGAACGAGCGCACCCCAAAGTTTGAACCTTTGGGTCCCCGGAGCCCCGATTCCAACAGCGCCCCCTGAGCTCATGGCTCCTGGGTGGCCCCCTCCAATAGTTCTCTTCGCCAATATTTTGTATATATTCTGGAAATATTCTCTGTAAATTTTCAGCTCAATCCGAGAAGTTTTATTTCTGCACAAAACAACACCATGGTAGTTCTACTGAAAACAATGCCAGTCCGGGTTAGTTTCATTGAAATCATGCAAATTAGAGTCCAAAACAAGAGGAGAAGTGTTTGTAAAACTAGATACCTGGCTCACATGGGCACCCCCCTGGGGTGTGTCCAGTGCAAAAAATTGTTATATATTATAGAAAAAATCATGCTAAATTTTCAGGTCATTCCAAGAACTTTAATTTTCGGGACATTTTTTATTGCATGGATAATTCAAAAAACAGGATAAGCATGGCATTCTACTTTATTAAACTTTAAATAATATAGAGCAAACAGTAGGTACAGTAGGTTGTGCTTACTAAATTCATCAACCACATGCCTCTAAAAAAGAATCCATTAATAAGGTTGATCAAGTCTTAATAACAAACTATTTCCGAGTAACATAAAACTGAAGAATTTTTCGTATAACACTAGGTTACCTCAATGGGGATATGCATCTCCCCAACAATAAGAGTTTTATATTTCTGTTTAACAGCCGGAAGAGGAAATTTGAAACCTCCAATAGTGATTGTCGCCACCTTTTTCAATATAGTTGATACCATTCATTGAAAATTGTTTCTTCAGAAAATAAACCATATACCCAATACCATTGACATGAAAAGTGACCTTGCTTTTATTGGAATCAATAACAGCCCCTACAGTATTCAGAAAGGGTCTACCAAGGATAATCGACATATTGTCGTCCTCGAGCATATCAAGAATAACAAAGTCTATCAAGATAGTAACATTTGAAACTACAACAGGCACATCCTTGCAAATTCCAATAGTTATAGCAGTTGATTTATCAGCCATTTGCAAAGATATTTCAGTAGGTGTGAGCTTATTCAAATCAAGTCTTCTATATAAAGAGAAAGGCATAACACTGACACCGGCTCCTAAATCACATAAAGCAGTTTTGACATAACTTCTTTTAATGGAGCATGGTATAGTAGGTATTCTTGGGTTTCCTAACTTCTTAGGTACTCCACCCTTAAATGAGTAATTCGCAAGCATGGTGGAAATTTCACCTTCATGTATCTTTCTTTAATTAGTGACAATATCTTTCATGTATTTAGCATAAGGAGGCATTTTCAAAATATTTGTCAAATGAGTGCGCAAAAAGACGGGTCTAAGCATTTCAACAAAACATTCAAAATCCTCCTCGTCCTTATTTTTTGGAGGCTTAGTAGGAAAAGGCATGGGACTTTGAACCCATGGCTCTCTTTCTTTACAATGTTTTCTAGTAATGAAATCACTCCTATCATATCTTTTATTCTTAGGAGGTGGGTTATCAAGATCAACAACAGGTTCTATTTCTACATCATTATCAGGTTCCTTATCATTATCTGGTTGTTCATTATGAGATTGTGTCTCAACATCACAAATAGAAACATCCTTATGATTCTCAAAAGGTTTTTCTACCACAGGTTCAATAGAAGCATGCAAAGTTCTATCATTTTTCTTTTTCTTTTTCTTCTTGTATGAACTTGGTGCATCAACATTAATTCTCTGAGAATCTTGCTCAATTCTTTTACCTCCTCTAGTCATTACCCTAATAGCATGATCATTCATTTTATTATTCATCTCATTAAGCAAATCATTTTGTGACTGAGCAACTTGTTCTAACCCTTCTTTGGAGTTGGTTTAGGTGGTGGCTCGGAAAGTGTCCAATCATCGGCATTCCTCAATATATTATTCAATAGTTCTTCAGCCTATCCAACAGTTCATTCCCTGAAAACACAACCAGCACAACTATCTATGTAGTCCCTAGAAGCATCGGTTAGTCCATTATAAAAGATATCAAGTATTTTTTTCTTAAGAGGATGAGCAGATAAAGCATTAAGTAATTGGAGAAGCCTCCCCGAAGCTTGAGGGAGATTCTCTTCTTCAATTTGCACAAAGTTAAATATTTCCTGCAAGGCAACTTGTTTCTTATGAGCAGGAAAATATTTTCCAGAGAAGTAATATATCATGTCCTAGGGACTACGCACACAACCAGGAGCAAGAGTATTAAACCATTTCTTAGCATCACCCTTTAATGAGAAAGGAAACAACTTAAGGATATAGTAGTAGCAAAAAATTTCCTCATACCTCCCCCCGTCTTAGAGGGTACGATCTTAGTCTTAGCGTCTTTTAGATTCTTCATAGTGTAAAATCCTAGGTGAACTTAATAAATAGATCTATGCTCCCCAGCAATGGTGCGAGAAAAAGGTCTTGATAACCCACAAGTATAGGGGATCGCAACAGTCTTTGAGGGTAGTATTTCACCCAAATTTATTTTTTCGTCACAAGGGGAGCCAACGAATATTTATGAGCCTTAGCAGTTGAGTTGTCAATTCAACCACACCTGGGAAATTATATTTCTGCAGCAAAGTATTTAGTAGCATAGTAGTTTGATAGTTTGATAGTAGCAGTAACAGTAGCAATAGTAATAGTAGCAGTTTGTGATGTTTGTAACAGCAGCAGAAGTAGTAACTTAGCAAGGACCAATATGATAAAAACATAGGCATTGGATTAGCAATGGATATTTGTGTTGGATGATATTCATCATGTAACAGTCACAACCTAGAGCGATACACAATAGGTCCAATTCATCAATGTAATGTAGGCATGTATTCCGTATATAGTCATACGTGCTTATAATAAGAAATTGCATGACATCTTTTGTCCTACCCTCCCGTGGCAGCGGGGTTCATAAGGAAACTAAGGGATATTAAGGCCTCCTTTTAATAGAGAACTGGAACAAAGCATTAACACATGGTGAATACATGAACTCCTTGAATTACAGTCATCCCCGGAGAGTATCCCAACTATTGTCACTTTGGGGGTCTAAGGATCAGAACAATAACAAGTGCATATAACTAGCAGATAGGATCAAGAACTAAAATATATTCATGAAACATAGAGGGTTCGGATCTAAAATCATGGCACTCGAGCCCTAGTGACAAGCATTAAGCATATATAGCAAAGTCATAGCAACATCAATCTCAGAACACAGTGGATACTAGAGATCAACCGCTAACAAATTGACTCGATTACATGATAAATCTCATCCAACTCCATCACCGTCCAGCAAGCCTACGAAGGAATTACTCACTCCCGGTGGTGAGCATCATGAAATTGTTGATGGAGAAGGGTTGAGGATGACGATGGCGACAAATTCCACCCTCCGGAGCTTCGAACGGACTCTAGATCAGCCCTCCCGATGAAGAATATAAGGTGGCGGTGGCTCCGTATCATAAAACGCGATGATTCCTTCTCTCTGATTTTTTTTCTCTGTGAGAAGGTACTTATAGAGTTGGAGTTAGGGCTAACGGAGGCCTGTGGGACCCATGAGCTCATAGGGCGTGCCATGGGGGTGGGCGCGCCCCTGAGCTTGTGGCTCCTGGGTGGCCCTGATATGTCTCCAATGTATCTATAATTTCTGAAGTATTCATGCCATGTTTACAATAATTTTATATGGTTTTGGTGCACTTTTATATGACTTTTATATGATTTCCATGGACTAACATATTGACCTAGTGCCCAGTGCCGGTTGCTGTCTTCTGCTTGTTTTTGGTTTTCCAGAAAATCCATATCAAATGAAGTCCAAATGCAATGAAACTTTTTGATGATTTTTTCTGGGAAAGGGACCCAGGAGGCTTCGGGGGAGTACCAGAAGACCCACAGGGGCCCCACAAGGCACTAGGGCACGCCCAGGGGGTGGCCGCACCCTAGTACCTTGTGGGCCCCCTGTGGCCCCTCTTTGCGTGATTCCAACGCTGAAAATTCTTATATATTCGAAAAAACCCCGAAAGTTAACCTATATGAGTTGTTCCACCGCCGCAAGCCTCTGTTCCGAAGAGATCTTATCTAGAGCCATGTTCCGGCACCCTACTGGAGGGGGAAATCATCACCGGAGGCCATATTCATCATCCCGACGTTCTCCATGACGAGGAGGGAGTAGTTCACCCCCGGGGCTAAGGGTATGTACCAGTAGCTATGTGTTTGATCTCTCTCTCTCTCTCTCTCTCGTGTTCTTGATCCGACACGATCTTGATGTAACCATGGGCTTTGTTAATATAGTCGGATCATATGGTGTTTTTCCCTCTCTCTCTCTATCTTGTTGTGCTGAATTGAGTCTTTCTCTTTGAGGTTTCGTTATGTTGGATTGAATATTGGATCTGAGATCACTTGATGTATGTCTTGCATGTGGATACCCGTGGTGACAATGGGGTATTCTATTGAGTTACTTGATGTATGTTTTGGCATTCAACTTGCGGATTCCCTGATGACATTGGGGTAATCTATGCATAGGGGTTGATACACGTTTTCATCCTATGTTCTCCGATAGAAACTTTGGAGTGATTCTTTGTCGCACGTTGAGGGATTGTTATATGATTCAATTATGCTAGTACTGTTGAGAGATTGCACTAGTGAATGTCTGAACCCTAGGCCTTGTTTTCAAGCATTGCAATACCGTTTGTGCTCTGTTTTATCACTTGCTACCTTGCTGTTTTTATATTTTCAGATTACAAAACCCTATATCTACTATCCATACTACACTTGTATCACCATCTCTTTGCCGAGCTAGTGCACCTATACAATTTACCATTGTATTTGGTGCGTTGGGGACACAAAAGATTCATTTGATTGCAGGGTTGTTTGAGAGAGACCATCTTCATCCTATGCCTCACACGGATTGATATACCTTAGGTCATCCACTTGAGGGAAATTTGCTGCTGTCCTACAAAACTCTGCGCTTGGAGGCCCAACACGAGTCGACAAGAATAAGTTGTGTATTAGACATCAGGCACCCTCCAGTAGTTCTCTTCGCCAATATTTTTTATATATTCTGGAAATATTGTCCGTAAATTTTCAGCTCAATCCGAGAACTTTTATTTGTGCACAAAAACAACACCATGGTAGTTCTGCTGAAAACAGCATCAGTCTGGGTTAGTTTCATTCAAATCATGCAAATTAGAGTCCAAAACAAGAGCAAAAGCGTTTGGAAAAGTAGATACGATTGGGACGTATCAGATACTAGGGATCAAGCCCTAACAAATTGACCCGATTACATGACAAATCTCACCCAATTCCATCACCGTCCAGCAAGTCTACGAAGGAATTACTCACTCTCGATGGTGAGCATCATGGAATTGTTGATGAAGAAGGGTTGATGATGATGATGGTGATGAATCTCCCTCTCTGAAGCCCCGAACAGACTCCTGATCAGCCCTTCCGATGAAGAATAGGAGGTGGCGGTGGCTCCGTATCGTAAAACGTGATGATTCCTTCTCTCTGATTTTTTTCTCCGCGAGACGGTACATATGGAGTTGGAGGTAGGGTAAACGGAGTCCCGAGGGTCCCACAAGCCTGGGTGGTGCGCCCTAGGGGGCGCGCCTTTGAGCTTGTCTCCCTTTGGTGGCCCCCTCCGGTAGATCTTTTCACCGGTATTTTTTATATATTTCAGAAAAATTCTCTGTAAAATTTCAGCTCCATCTGAGAACTTTTATTTCTACAGAAAAATAGCACCATGGTAGTTCTGCTGAAAGCAACATCAATACGAGTTATTTCCATTCAAATCATGTAAATTAGAGTCCAAAACAAGAGCAAAAGTGTTTGGAAAAGTAGATACGTTTGAGACGTATCAACTCCCCCAAGCTTAACTCATTGCTTGTCCTCAAGCAATTCAATTGATAAACTGAAAGTGATAAAGAAAAACTTTTACAAACTCTTTTGTTCGGTTGCTGTATATATGCTTAAATTAGTATTCAGGTTTTCAGCAAAGGTTATGAACTAACCATATGAATGATAACACTTAGGTCTCATATTTACTCATGACAATAACATAATCAACTAGCGAGCAATAATAACACATTTCGGATGCCAATAATTTGTCAAAACAATCATGATATAATATGATAACATGGTATCTCGCAAGCCCTTTCTAAGACCACAAAACTTAAATGCAGAGCACCTCTGAAGTTCAAGCAGCGACTAAACATTGTAATTCAGGGTAGAAGAGATCCAGTCATGCTCACATCCAACATTAACTAGACTCAATGCATGTTAAACTAAGAATGACAATAGCGCTCTCAAAGTTGGTGCTTGAATGAGAAGGTGATGACTCAACAATAAAAGTAAATGGAAATGCCCTTCGTAGAGGGAAGCATAGATTTGTGGAGGTGCCAGAGCTCAAAGCTTAAAATAGAGATGAATACATTTTGAGTGGTGTGCTTTCCTGTCAATGTCACGACAAAAAAAATTGATATCTTTCATGTTGAGCACATTATCAGCGGTTCCCATGCGGAAAATGAAAAGTTTACTACCACTGAACCATACAAACACAAGCCATGGCTAGCCGAATCCACGGGTGCCCTCCAAGTTTGTTTTATTATATTTTTCTTTGTTTTTTATTACAGGACTGTGCATCTCAATTACCAGCCTTTCTCATGCAATGACAAGTGAATAAACACCCATCATGAGAATAACACGCTTAGCATGGAAGATATTGACCGCCCTGTCGCTCCATGAGTGGTACGGGCACACAAAACAAATGATTATTTGAACAATTAGAGATGGCACATACAAATTTACTTGGAATGACAGAGTAATACTGTATATGGGTAGGTATGGTGGACTCGTCTGGAACAACTTTTGAGTTTCAGGATTTGGATGCACAAGCAGCATTTCCGCTTAGTACATGCGAAGGCTTGCAAATAGATTTAGAAGCAACCAACTAGAGAGCGACAATGGTTCTAATCAGTCATTGCAAATATTTAACATTAACTATGAGCATGGGTAGGATATAAACACCCTGAACATAAATATCACGAAGGCTGCATTGGTTTTGAATCAACTACATGTGTGAATATCTGCCAAGTCAAGCCACTTGAATCATTCAGAGGAGGATACCATCCTAACATACTACATCAGAACCATTTTAATGCATGTCGACACTCAAGATAGGTCATTATCCACTCCTAGATACTTAAGCATGGCATGAGCAACTATAATCTCTAATTTTCATCACAAACAATTTTACCCATAATATGTTGAATCAGGCTTACTAAGTTAAACTTATTTACAAAAACAAAAACAAGAAGAGTTCATACCAGCTTTCCTTTACCACAACCACTCCATCAAATCATCGCCATTATTGCCTTTCACTTGCATGACCGAATGATGTCAAAATAATAATAGTGCAAGTGTGGCATGGACTAAGCTAGAATCTGCAAACATTTTACTCAAAGGAGAAGACAAGGTAATATTAGCTCTTCGTTAGATGAACAACAAAGCAAATGAGAGCCACTCAACAATTCTATCGTAGTCTCCTCCTTAGGACAACTCAGAGAAAAGAAACGAATTTCAAAGAAACACACTGAAATGTTTTGGAGTTTTCAATTTTTCTGAAGAAAGCAAACTAAAGGAAAAACAAAAGGCGAGAAAAACTATTTAGTATTTACACGGGAGAACTCCCAACAAACAAAACAACAACAAGAAATCTTTTTGGGTTTTGTTTTAATACTATGAACTAACTAAACAAGAAAGAAAAGGCAAAAAAGAACCGAGAAATGTTTTGGATTTTTGAAGTTTTTTTTTCAGACATACAAAAGGAAGCAAAGTAAAAGCTAACATGGATATACAATGGAAAAGGATGAACACCGACAACTGGAATGAATGTGTGGTACATGAATGTAATGTCGGTGAGAAATACGTACTCCCCCAAGCTTAGGCTTTTGGCCTAGCTTGGTCTACGGCCATGGCTGGTAATAGTCTGATCCAGGAAAGTACTGAGGCTGCGGAGGTTCCCACTAATAGAGGTAGGTGCTGGTGCAGGGACTACCCCCATGATTAGGCTCCAGTATGTATAAAGATCATCAGGAATGATGGTGTACCTGCCCCTAGAAAGATCAAACAAATCGGGTGCAGGCAAAATAATTTCCTCTCGGGTGCCCTGACTGAACACCAAGTTATACTGGAACCGAGGCTCACCCGTACTAATAAAATTATGCTCAGTCATGCTATGATAATCTAAGTGTTTTTTGGGTAGGAGCTTATCCTCATTGAGGACCCACAAGTATAGGGGATCAATCGTAGTCTTTTTGATAAGTAAGAGTGTCGAACCCAATGAGGAGCAAAAGGAAATGATAAGCGGTTTCCAGCAAGGTATTCTCTGCAAGTATTGAAAGTTGCGGTGATAGATAGTTTTGTAGCAAGGTAATTCGTAACAAGTAGCAATAGTAAGAAAGGTGTCCCAATCCTTTTTATAGCAAAGGACAAGGCAGAACATTCTCTTGTAGTAAGCAAAGCATTCTCGAGGACACATGGGAATTGTCGTCTAGTCACGTTCATCATGTTTAGTTGATTCGCGTTCGCTACTTTGATAATTTGATATGTGGGTGGACCGGTGCTACTGTGTTGTTCTTACTTGAACAAGCAACCCTCTTATCAGAGGCGGATCCAGGATTTCTCGAAGCCTAGGGCTAAAGCTAAGCTACTCTAAATAATGCCAAATACCACAACCTAAAAAAGCACCAAATACAACACATAGCAATGCAAGTTAGAAGTACACTACATATTTTGATTAATGAAATATGAAATCCTTATTACTACTACGAGAGAAAATTCAGTAAATGCGTCATCTATTTAGCTAAGAGCATCGTTGCAAATGGTGATACCAAATTAATGAAGGCTTGATTCATTTGAGCCATCGTTTTTTCGGCAACAATAATAGAAGGGCCCGGAGCTATAAACATAAATTTGAGCATTTGAAATCAAGAACTAGACATAGACCTAGTCAGTTGTTCATATGAAATTTTGGAAAACAAGATCATATTATACCATGATCACGGAAAACTCTCCGAGTCCTCTTCATCTTGGATTTCTATATTTTTCCCTATTAATAAATAACAATGAACAAAATTGACTAAAACAATACAATTTAACATTAACAATTCATCGATCTTGGTTCATAAAAAAGAAGGAAAATATTAGATGATGCGACATACAAGTACTTAACACTACCTTTTCAGCCGGTTGTGGAGATGGACCGATGGAGCATAGGTGCAGAACAGGAGGCATGGAAGAGGCTACTCCAATGGTGCGAGAGATCCGCGGTTCGGAGCGCCAGCCCGCCTAGGTGCGTGTCTGGTGGAGTCGAGCAATCGATCTAGGAGACGAGAAGACTTGGCGGCGGAGCATCCGAGTTTTTTCCCTAGCGAGACGAGGCGTTAGAGGACTGTTTTTTGTTTGTTTTTTAAGGCAAGTGCGCCGTGGCTTTTTTAGGGGAAAGTGCGTCGTAGGTGGTGGCCTTTCTTTGGGGCGTGAGAGATCGGTGGGCTGTGGCCTGGGGCAGCTGGGGTTTTGCGCATGCCTGGGGCTGGGCCTCTACAAGCCAACTAATATATGGGAAATTGATCTCCATATAGTCTATTAGATGGGCCACGCCTGGGGCTGTAGCACAGTTGCCCCAGGTCCATTTCTGCCCCTGCCTCTTATGATTACCCCCGCTCACAAGCATCTGCAACTATGAAAGAAGAATTAAGATAAATCTAACCATAGCATGAAACATATGGATCCAAATCAGCCCCTTACGGAATAAAACATAAACTAGGGTTAAGCTTCTGTCACTCTCACAACCCATCATCTACTTATTACTCCCCAATGCCTTCCCTTAGTCCCAAGTATGGTGAAGTGTCATGTAGTCGACGTTCACATGACACCACTAAAGGAAGAACAACATACATATCATCAAAATATCGAACGAATACCAACTTCACATGATTACTTATAACAAGACTTCTCCCATGTCCTCAAGAACAAAAGTAACTACTCACAAATCATATTCATGTTCAAGATCAGAGGTGTATCGAATATGCTTGAGGATCTGAACATTTAATCTTCCACCAAATAAACCAACTAGCATCAACTACAAGATGTAATCAACACTACTAGCAACCCACAGGTACCAATCTGAGGTTTTGGGACAAAGATTGAATACAAGAGATGAACTAGGGTTTGAGAGGAGATTTTGCTGGTGAAGATGTTGATGAAGATTGGTCCTCCCACGATGAGAGGATCGTTGGTGATGTCGATGGCTTTGATTTCCCCCTCCCAGATGGAATTTCCCCCGGTGGAATCGCTCCACGGAGAGCAAAGTGCTCGTGCCCAGGTTCCTCCTCGAGATGGCAGCGTTTCGTCCCGAAAGTCTTCGCTTTATTTATTTTTTCTAGGGTAAATAGCCTCATATAGTAGAAGATGGGCATTGGGGGCCTGCTGGGGGGGCCACGAGTTCATAGGGCGCGCCCTGGGGTGTGTGTGGGCGCGCCCCCCTGAGCTCGTCGCTCTTCGGTGCCCCCCTTCTGGTAATTCTTCTTCTTAAATTTTCAGGTCATTTAGAGCAGTGGAAAATATCTATCTCTGTTGTAGCTTTTTTAGGTTAAGAATTCCAGCTGCCGGCAATCTCCTTCTTCATGTGAAACTTTCAAAAAAAGAGAAAATGCATTAGAATAGCATCATAAAGTGAAATAATGACCCAAAACATAATAAATAATAGTAGGAAAGCATGATGCAAAATGGACGTATCAACTCCCCCAAGCTTAGACCTCGCTTGTCCTCAAGCGAAAGCCGAACTCGATAATCATGACCACATGTTTAGAGAGAGATGTGTCGATAAAACAAAGTACAGACATGAAAGTGTCATGATCATTATCATAGCAGCTATATATCATCATAAAACTTCTCATGATAAAGTAACAATTCATTCACAAGCTAAAGTATGAACCATAAACTTCATTGGAAACTAACAAACTATGATCTTAGTCATTGAAACAATTACAACTTATCATATTTTCAGAAAGAGTTTATGTAAGAGCTTTGTTTAGCAAGTTCACATATTCAACTATCATTTAGTCTTCTATGATTGGTGACACTCACGGCATATTTATGGAGAAAATTTTTCAGCCAAACACATAGGAAGATGGGTGTTTATAATTTTCACCACCCAACTTATTTACCTTGAGGATAATGTCAACAATAATAACTCATGATCGCCTACATCTAACTGGATATATATGTGCCTGGATCTTTCCCTACCATATGATGCTTGCCAAGTAGAGAATAATTAAGAACGAAATAGGGATGAACATTATTGACTCTTGCATAAAAGTAAATACCGAAAAAGTAAAAGATAGGCCCTTCGTAGAGGGAAACAAAGGTTGTCGTGCGCTTTTTATTTTTGGATGTGCAAGCCCTTAATGGAAAGGAACACCACTTTATATTGCCCCTTGTGATAGCAACCTTTGTTATGCAGTCCATCGCTTTTATTTCTTTACCATCACAAGGTCGTATAAAGCTTATTTTCCCTTACAATAAAAGATCATACATATTTAGGAGCAATTTTTATTGCTTTATGCACCGATGACAACTTACTTGAAGGATCTTATTCAATCCATAGGTAGATATGGTGGGCTCTCATGGAAAGAAAATGGTTTCAAGGGGTTTTGGATGCACAAGTAGTATCTCTACTTACTATGAATTTTGGCTAGCAAAAGATTATAAGCAAGCACCACATGTTAGAGGATCCATGAGAATATAACTTCTATGTGGATATAAGCAAACATAACTCATTATGTTGTCTTCCTTGTCCAACGTCAACAGTTCGATCAAGCATAGAAATTTGATGGGGGCTCACAATCATAAAAGATGTCCAAGATAGTATATTTATATGTGAGACCTCTCTTTCTTTATTACTTTTCATGAATTGCATCAATGACCAATGCTATATTTGTTAACTTTCAACAAATTTCATCAACTATACATCTTTTATGTGAAGTCATTACTCCCCATGGGATTAGTGTATGACTTTTATTCTTTTCATTGCTAAGATTGAAGAAGGCAAAGCAACAACCTGAAACTACTCCTTATTATATAACTCTCACACTCGATTACATAGATAGATAGATCCCAAAACTAGCACGCAAAACTAAATCATACTAAAATTTTATTCTTCTAAATCATCAAATAATTAAGGATCGAATTAAGATAGATAACTTTGGTAAAAGTGATGGTGATACGATACCGATGCATCTCCCCCAAGCTTGGAACAAGCCAAGGGTGGTGCCCATACCCGTGTCCTCAAGTGTCCTTCGGTGATGATGGTGATGAAATAGTAGCCTTGTCCTACAATTTCAACAAGTACTCCAGATTACCATTAATGTTTCGAACGGCATGGTTTTGCTCCTCCAATAAAATAACCTCCTCAGTGAGTGACGTGTTTTGAGCGCAAACTGCTTCAACGTCCTTCAGTGCATTAATTTCAGATATAGTAAGATTGTAAAGATGAGAGTAAAAGGAGTCTCCCACTTCTCCTTTAGCCTTGAAAGGAGATAACGGTATACCCCTTCATCTCCATTGACATTGTCACCGGTAGTCTCCTCAGCCGCTTCTTGTTCAGTCACGTCCTCCTCCCCTGACGACCACTCATAATAAACCTCACTGAAAGGGTGTTTGCCCGGAGAAGGTAGTACGATCCGGTGCTTGGTGCGAAGCCTTCTGGGAGCCATGGGAACCTAGATCTGTCAAAAAAATAACCCGAAACAAGAACAAAGGGAAAACTTGCAATACATTGGTCAAAATAGCGGGGAGTATATATAGTGAATTTTTTCCGTGCAGGACAAGTAATCTGGGAGAAAACGGAGTCGGGAAAGTCCACGGGGGAGTCACGAGCTCACACAGCACGCCCGGGGGGGTAGGGCACGCCCCCTGAGCTCGTCGCTCCCTCGTGCACTTTCCTGATTGTTTATTATTTTCCTAATTTTTTATATATTCTAAAACGAACTAAAATTACTTTTTTGGAACTTTTGGAGTCGGTTTACTTATCGTATAACATACCTACTCCTTTTTAGGGTTCTGGTGCGTTCAAGAATGTCTCTTTTATGTGTTCCTCTGATGTCATGGTTTGAATAATATTGGTTTCAATGTTAATGGGCGTGCCTGAGATATATTGTTTAATTCTAAGCAGTTCTATAAGCCCATAATGCATCATCAAGTTTCTTAGACCAATTCTTTCTGGATCTATTAACAGTCTTTTGCAAGATTAATTTTATTTCCCTATTGCTCAGTTCAACTTGACCACTAGATTGAGAATGATAAGGTGATGCAATTCTATGGTTGACATCATATTTAGCTAAGGAGTTTGCGAAATGCACCATGAATAAAATGTGAACCACCATCATTCATTAAATATCTAGGGACTCTAAACCTCAGAAAGATAACTTCTTTAAGCATTTTAATAGATATGTTGTGATCAGCACTACTAGTTGGAATAGCTTCTACCCACTTAGTAACATAATCAACAGCAAGTAAAATATGAGTATACCCATTAGAGGAAGGAAAAGGTCCCATATAATCAAAGCCCCCAAACATCAAATGGTTCAATAACAAGTGAATAATTCATTGGCATTTCCTGACGTCTACCAACATTACCAATTCTTTGAAATTCATCACAAGAAAGGACAAACCTACGTGCATCTTTGAAAAGAGTAGGCCAATAACAACCAGACTGTAGTACCTTATGTGCAGTTCTGTCTCTAGCATGGTGCCCTCCGTATACTTCGGAATGACATTTCCGTAGGATTTGTTCTTTGTTCATGCTCAGGTACACATGTCTAATAACACCATCCACTCCTTTATATAAATGTGGGTCATCCCAAAAGTAATGTCTTAAATCAAAGAAGAACTTTTTCTTTTGCTGGTATGTGTAACTAGGTGGTATGTATTTAGCAACAATGTAATTAGCATAGTCTGCATATCAAGGATTATTGCGAGAAGTTGAAGCATTTATAACAGCTAATTGCTCATCAGGAAAACTATCATCAATAGGCAGTGGGTCATCAAGAACATTTTCCATCCTAGACAAGTTAGCTACACAATTTTCAGCTCCTTTTCTATCAACAATATGCAAATCAAACTCTTGTAATAAAATAACCCACCTAATTAGTCTAGGTTTAGCATCTTTCTTTTCCATAAGATATTTAATAGCAGCATGATCGGTGTGAATAGTAACTTTAGAATCAATAGTATAAGCTCTGAATTTATCACATGCAAACACAACTGCTAATTTTTTTCTCAGTAGTAGCATAATTTCATTGAGCACTATCCAAGGTCTTATTAGCATAATGAATAACATTCAATTTCTTATCAACTCTTTGACCTAGAACAACACCAATAGCATAATCACTAGCATCACACATAATTTTAAAGGGGAGGTTCCAATCAGGTGGTTGAACGATGGGTGCAGAAATTAAGGCTTTCTTAAGTATTTCAAAGGCTTCTACACAATCATCATCCAAAACTAATGAAACATCTTTTTGGAAAAGATTAGTAAGAGGCCTAGAAATTTTAGAGAAGTCTTTTATGAACCTCCTATAGAAACTAGCATGACGAAGGAAACTTCTTATACCTTTAGTATCTTTAGGACATTGCATCTTCTCAATAGCATCAACTTTAGCTTTATTTACCTCAATACCTCTTCCAGAAATTTTATGCACAAGGACTATACCTTCGTTTACCATAAAGTGGCATTTCTCCCAATTCAAGACAAAATTAGTCTCTTCACATCTCTGCAAAACTCGATCAAGGTTGCTTAAGCAATCATCAAAAGAGGTTTCGTAAACGAAAAAGTCATCCATGAATACCTCAACAATCTTTTCACAAAAAGAGTTACTGGGATCGTTTTAATATTATGTTTTCAAGGTAAGCCATGACAGCTAGTACAGTAGAGTAAACTATGTGTGATGCTTCGATAAGCACGAAGGTACATTGAGAGATGTTTTGCGTAATGCCATATTTGGTCTCGTCATCACCTCCCAAGAGAGCCAACTGGTCTTCCTTTCTTCCTGCTTGCTTCCCCACCAAAACGTCGTGATGAGAGCATTTATGTGTTGGCATAGTCCACATGGTAGCTTAAAGCGGGGCATGGAGAAAACTGGGATTGCTTGGGCAAAAGATTCAATAAGAACACCCCCCCTGTGGAGAGAAGCTTCTCCATACATCCTTTACCTAGAATATATCTTTTAGATACTTGAAGGCACCGTTTATTGAGTTTTCCACGTCAGAAGGCATACCTAAATATTTGCCAGAAAGAGATTCCTATGGCACATGCAAAGCATCCTTTACCTCCATCCTAAGACTTTACATGCAGATGTTACTGAAAATTGTAGAAGATTTTGATAGATTCACCCGCTAACCCGAGGCAACACAATAGCAATCCAACAGGGCAGGCAACTCCATAGCTCCATCAACATCGGCCTTAACAAAAATGAGACTATCATCGACGAAGAGAAGATGGCTTGCCGTCGGGGCCAACGGGCCTACCATGATTCCACTCAGGTGCGATGAGAAAGGGCCTCCGCTGCTAGAAAGAACAAATAAGTAGAGATGGGGGGTCCCCCTATCAAATTCCTCGGGATGATTTATATTCCTCCAATATAGATCCATTAAACATCACTAAGTACTTGATAGAACTAACAAAACCCATAACCAGGGAAATGAAAGTTGGTGCAAAAACCCAACTTGGTCATTATAGCCTCCAGGTACTCCTACTCCACACGATCATAGGCCTTCATCTATCAAGTTTGAGAGCACAAAATCTGTTTTTCTGGGCCTTGTTCCTCTTCATAAAATAGAAGCAGAAATGTTGTCACTGATTAAGCGCCCTGGAACAAAGGCACTTGCTTCTCTAAAATAATTTTTGGCAATACTTCCTTCAAACGGTTAGATAACACCTTAGAAGCAATCTTGTATATGACACTGCCGACACTATTTGGTCTCAACTGGGACAACATGGTACGATCTTTTACCTTGAGAATTAGCACAAAATTGTTTCATTAGTTACCTCTAGGCTCTCTTCCCTAAGTAAAATCTTGAAAGTTGGAGCGAGCCCTCACATCATGCGTCGCGAAATGGGCCGACCCAGGTAGGTTTCATGTAAGTTCATATTTTCTCTTGTCTTGTCTTTTGTTCGGTTTTTCTTCATACATATTTTCGCAACTATTTTTTGGTATATATATTTTAAAACATAAAAAAATGATTTTTTAGAAATGTTAACAAAATGACAAAAAATAGCTTAATTAAAAATGTTGATAGCACATTAAAAAATATTTATGGCATTTTAAAAATGTTTAGTTGTTTCAAAAAAGTATGTGACATTAAAAATATTAATAAAATATTTGAAAAAAGTTAATCATATATAAAATAGATGTTTTAAATGTGTATGGAAAAAGTTGATAGCATACAAAAATAAAATTTCTGACATTTAAAATGTTCATGCATTTCAATAAAATGTACGTCACATTATTAAAAAAATCCTAATTTTGAAAATATTAAATGTATATCAAATAAATGTTCGGACTTATATTAGAAATGGATGATGTTTATGAAAAAAAGTAGACATCAGACATGTATTTACAAGAATTGTTAGTCATTGTATTTATAAATGCTAATCATGTATTAATAATGTTAAACATGTATAATAAAATGGTCTTTGTATATATTAACTGTAGACATAAAAAAATTTATTTTCAACAAGGTTAAATGTGTGTTTTAGTTTTTTAACATGAAAAAAAATAAGGTTTCACTTGTGCATGAAAAATGTATACATAGAAAACCGAGGGAAAATGATACAAACAATACATTGAAAGCGAGAAAATAAGTCAATCAAAAGGTTCTAAAACCAAAGAAAAACAATGAAAACTATAAAGAAACACACCTTAAAAGGAAAAAAACTCGAAGAAAAACACGAGAAAGAAAAAGAAATGAAGAAAACCAAAGAAACAAACAAAGAAAACCAAAGAAAAAAATGCAGTTTAAACCGAGAAAAAACTATGGAAAACGAAGAAAAACAAGAGAGAGAAAAACAGTGAAAACCAAGAAAAAGGAGAAGACAACCAGTGGAATAAACCCGAAGAAAACCGCTGAAATAACAAAAAAACAAGGAAAAAGAAAATAAATTAAAGAAAAAACTAAGGCAACCGGACCTACAGCGTGGAATCTTATGCTCATGGGCCTACCAGCTCGCGCGGCGCGTGATGCAAGAGCTTCTTCCATCTCACTATAAGCGATAGTAGATCTCACGGAAATATTGGGCAACAAGGCCATATGTATTATTATCAGCCCAAATTGTCAGGTCTCCAATATTTGACCCTGCCGAACAAGCCCATATATCGTTTATTTTAACAGATGTGAAACCCATATGTCGATGTGAGAATATGTCAAACCACTTCAAAAAAGGGATTTGCAGTCTAGCAAGATGCGCTAATGCACAACAGCTTGAACTTGGAGGCGTGCCACACTTGTCGGTTATGCGACCTGGCGCCGTAGTAGCTTAGTTACTAGAATCGTTTTTATATTATGTTTTCAAGGTAAGACATGGACGCTAGTAGAGTAAACAATGTACGCGTGTGCTTGGGTAAGCATGAAGGTACATTGAGAGATGTTCTGCGTAATGCCATTACCTAGGAAGATGTCTCCCTCCAGGTCCAACGCTAACCATGGTAACCGTGATTATATAAATCCGCGGTTAATTCACTCGAGACGATCCTATCCTATCCTACGCTAGGACTCCCTCCAGGTTGTATATATGAAAAGGTACAATTAGTGCCTCGCGCATACAACTAACTACAACACTCAATTCCTGCACGGTGATCGGATAAAAATCCACCGCAAGGTAGATCTTTCCTGCATTACTACGTGTGAACATGTCTTTCAAACTCACAATTAATTTCTGACTTCGCAAACATTTTTTGAATTAATAAACATATTATCAAATTTGCTAATATGTATTGAATTCATAAATATTTCATGAATTCTTGAACATAATTTCATATTTGTTGCTAATATTTATTGGATTCAAAAACGTTTTTGTAATTCATAATACTTAAGTTTTTGAATATTTTTTGAAATTCCTGAACATATATCAAACTCATGATTTTTTGAATTTGTTAACCTTTTCTGAAATTCATGAACGTATTTCAAACTCGTGATTTTTTTTTTGAACTTGTGACCATTACTTGAATTCACTATATATATTTTCTAATTCAAGATTTTTTTTAAATTCCTGAAGAATGTTTTTAAAAACATTTTTTTGAAATTCATGAGTATTTTTTGAATTAACATGCATTTTTTCAAATTCATGAATATACTTCAAATTTCTCGAAATTTGAGATGACAAATTGATCTCAGAAACATTTTCCAAAATAAATACATTTTTTAATTCAAGAATGTTTTCTAAACCTGGAAAGAATTTTCAAAATCATGAACATTATTTGAATTCAAGACATTTTTAAAATCACAAACATTTTATGAAATTTGAGAATATTTTTTGAACATACAAACATCTTTAATTCATAATTTTTTTTAGATTGAAGATTCAAAAAAATTTGTAACCAAAACATTTGTAATGTTGATGAAAAAATGAAAAAAAAAACTAGGACGTCCGCCCCGCACATGGGCTAGCCCAAAAGCGCGCAGGAGGCATGGGGGGTGCGCGATTGAAGGTTATCCTCCGGCTCGCATGCAGACTAGGACATCTCCTCAAAATCGTATCTATACTACTATTAAAAAAGCAAACATAAACTCCCCTATAGCTACACCAAAAAGTGTACACAGGATTATAAGGGACGTCGGATCAATCTAATTAAATCATATCCGAGAGTCCATATTACATCAATGATCTGTCACACAAGTTAACGGCCCAGATTAAATGTTCTGCCGGGGCAGACCACCTTGCGCACCTCTTCTTCCACAATTAGTGGGGATATAGTAACCATCACGCCCACCTCTTCGTCCTCAATTAGTGGGAATAGTAATCCCGTAATTTTCTCTCTCGCCTGGCCTCAGTTGTTGTAAAAATATGCCTTGCGGCCCCTCCTCTGATGCCCCAAGGACGTGAGCACGGATCGCCGCTGCCGCCTACCGCTCCTCCTCGGATGCCCCATGGGCGCGAGCTCGGATCACCGCTGCCACTATCCGCTCCTCCTTTGCTGCCCCATGGGCGCGAGCGCGGGTCACCGCTGCCGCCTGCCGCTCCTCTGCTGCCTATGGGCACGAGTGTAGATCACGGTCGCCGCCGTCCAATCCTCTTGTGCTACCCCATGGACGAGAAAGCACTTTCACAAAGGTGTTGTGCAAATCACAAAGATCAGGAACTTGATCTCAGGATTAATAAAATCTTTATCTGCAGGTCTATGTTGTTGTCTTACTTGTCATGGTGGTTGTTGTGTCTTGCGTTGGAGCAGCTCCTCCCTGTTCGGACGCTGGCACACGCTCAAGCCAGTGCACGCATCCATCTTCAGCGGCTTCTGGAGTAGTATTGTTGGAAATCTCACATTAATCTATGGAAAATCTATATATTTATATCTGTACTTCTATATCTGAATCTTCTACCTGATTTCTCTTGCTTCTCGTGCAGCCACGTCATCGCCGATCCTGCCATTAGCACTCTATACAACCACCAGAAACACACTGATCACTATATCCGAGTACCTCTATAGTTTTGTTTGTTCAATTAGATGGACTTGGCTATCACATGAGAACATAAATCACATGTGTATTTTGTTGTTTGGGGGATTATAGTGGAGATTTCTTTTTTCTACCACACTGGATTGAGGTGGTGAATTAGAAAGCTTTTTTTTATCCCAGGAATGGATCAAATACTTTTAAACACAGTTAAAGGGTAAAGGTATATTTTTTTTTGTCCGTTTAATTTCTTCTTTCATACTGTATGATCTCAAGTTTCGGACATAGTTGTATGATTTACTCTTCTAGAGGTTGTAGTGTTGGTACAA
Organism: Thinopyrum elongatum; assembly: GCA_011799875.1. Lineage (NCBI taxonomy): Eukaryota > Viridiplantae > Streptophyta > Magnoliopsida > Poales > Poaceae > Thinopyrum > Thinopyrum elongatum. The sequence continues at coordinate 52,847,812 of CM022300.1, forward strand.
AAAATCATAACAGGAGCTTAATGAATATTGTGCCTTACTATCAAGATGAATATTTGCCGACTCAAATATTGTTTGAGTATGTTTCTCCTAAAGCTAACCGGCCAAAATCTGCACGACTTTGACTGCTGCGTACAAGTCCAGCTATAAGGATCCGAATACCCTCTGAAATTCTGAAAGGTCTTTTCCTACATTGTGAGACCCAGTTTGGAACATGAAGGTTTCGTGAATCAACAACTACATTGTTTCCAATATAGTTTAGATTTTTTAGGACGGATTAATCAGCAACTACGTTTTCTGCTGTGATCCATTGCTAGGCATACATGTGCTTAGATTTTTATTTATTTTTAGTTTTTTTCACAAATGTTTAGTTCAGATGCTGATAAATTTTCAGTTTGTTTCAAAGCTGTTTAGTTCAGATTCTAAAAATTTGTGTAGATTTATAGAAGATGATATCTAAGATGATTAGAAGGTTTAGTTATCTGAAAACATACCCTGTACACGTGAAGTTCAGCATGGTTCAATGATGTGTGGAATTTCATAAATCAAAGCTCAGTCTGCACAAGGTAAAAATCAAAGTGGACTTCGCCCCTTGATCATTTCTGAAAACATACCCTGTACACGTGAAGTTCAGCATGGTTCAATGATGTATGGAATTTCATAAATCAAAGCTCAGTCTGCACAAGGTAAAAATCAAAGTGGACTTCGCCCCTTGATCATTTCTGAAAACATACACATGTACGCGTGAAGTTCAGCATGGTTCAATGATGTATAGGACTTTCTTATTTGCTTGATTTTCTATTCACCAAGGGGGTGTCTCAATTTGGTTTGCCATAGGCCTTCATCGCTTTGCTATGTTGATTCACGTGCTCCTTTTAGTCGGAGGAGAGGTGCCCAGATTTAGAAAATTGGTTACTCCTATTTTGTTCACATCCTAACTTGCAAGAGACAGGAACGGTCTCTATAATGTATCGTTTTGTTATTCTCATTTGTAAGCACAAATGTGTCTGTCATCTAAGATATTAGAGTTTAACAGTGTATAGACAGTATATGCATTAAAAAGATTAGTGTTGGTATTACTTCTAGCTTTTTATTTCTGGAGTCACAAATAAACTTTATTTGAAATGTTTATATATTTATCTCAATTCGAGTCACAAAAAATCCCAATTATTTTTGTCTTATATATTCTCTGTTTTTCAGCCTCCATGTCCTAACAGGGAATGTCTTAGATAATTTGGTGACGGATCATATTGCATTTTACTTACACATGCCCTAGAAATTATACACAGTATGCATCACAGGCTTATAGTGCTACTGCTTATGTTCTCAATGGGGTCCAAAAATTTCTTCGTACAATCAAATTAGTAATGTAATATACGAATAAGTTTACGATTTGGCTGTGTACCACAAAGAATTATGGAAAACAGATTTCAGATGCTTTGGATATGTGTGTTCAGTACCTAAGGCAATGGTATAACAACTATGTGTTTTCAGATTTTTCAAATGAATTTCACACTATGCCTAGAGCATCTTCAGTTAAATGCAGCCATGCCCATTTTTCTTTACCATTAAGAATTGAATACTCCTTACGGTGAAATATTGATGTCTGCTATTTACGCTTTGTGTCCTATTTTGCTCTCACCGTACTGCAATAAGAATATTATTCAAAATTTCACCACGATGTCCTATATTTTGATGCCTGCAGGTTTGCCACTGGGATAACTATTTGTAGATGCTAAATTGAAATTTCTTGTAATATTCGGTGCCTTGCGTTGTCGAGTGTCGCTCTTTCATTGTTGAAGGTACGTGTCCGACAATGTCATGTAAAATCCTTAATTTTGGAAAATTCTGAATTTTGCCTGGGTGATTGGGTCAACAACCTCAACCTCTGCACCTCACTGCCAACCATATGCAAGCTTCTCCCACGCTTTTGGTGAGAGCATCGGTTTCATTGGCTTTTAGGTAGTTCGGATTGCAAGTTTGATAGGTTTCCCCAACCTAGGTTGGGAACCCCTTCGATTTGTTTCCCTTTCATAACTCTGTATGCAATTTTGTTTCTCTGTCTTTATTTGGTCGATCCATTCTTATCTACAAATGCTTATATATAAACAGATGGATACAAGGCTCATGGTACTCTTGAAGTATGGAATACCAAAAACGCATGTTTTTGAGTAGTAATAGCGTTTAGATGTCATTTTCTTGTTATCTGTTTTTGATTGCCTTTTTCTATCGTACTCTATGAGTTGACATGAATCAAATAGCAAAACTATTATTATTGTCTAATTATTGAAGTACCTCCCTTCCGAGCAGACCTTGAAAACATGACAAGGAAACGAGGATATTTCGGAGTCCCGGTTTCACTGTCTTCGAGGATGTAGGAGCCACCACCATCGTTGCTTCCTTCCACAATTAAAGGTCTTAGGTATCTGTTTTCGTTCCTTGATAGTTGTCATTTGCAGAACATGATTATAGATTCCAGTAAGATAACCATAAAAGAGATTATTGTTTGCACTAATTTTTTAAAGAAAAGGCCGCTTCGATGATTTCTTTATTGTGAACAATTTTCTACTACGTATCGTGTGTTGCACGTGCAAGCTTACTAGTGGTCTCAAATATTTGACCTCGCCTAACAAGCCCATATGTATTTTATTTTAATATACACTACAACAAAAACTCCTCTACATCAACACATGTCTAGCAACGATGATAGCATGATGTGTTGTTTTGTTGAACCTCCCACCTTCCCCACTTAGCGCTAACCTCTCTATACCCATCTCCATCTCGTTTCGTGCTAACCTCTCACGCACGAAGAGTTTTTCTATTCTCCCTTCATTTTTACCTCTCACCAAAAAAAGAGAGCGAGAGACAGGCCCAGCAGCTAGGGTTCCCACCGCCGCCGCCGCCCCCTCGCTCACGGCCGTCGTCCCCTCGCTCTCGGTTCGTTAAAGAACCTCAGCGAAGGCCCGCCTCCATCGCCACTTTGCCCACGCATCGGGGACGCACAGGTCGTCGTCGCCCATCTTCCTCGCGTGGGGGAAGGGGTCGCCGCCGCCGTTACTCCGCTCGACCGGAGATGGAGATGCCGCCGTTATTCCTCCGACAGCCAGGAACGACGCAAACACGAACGCACCCGTCCTCCTCAACCGCAACAGTTCAGCAGGTCTTATTCTGTCCCTCGTGCATCTGCAATTCTGAAATTTTATCCCTTAAAAGTTATATTCTCTGTTGCCCTCGCCCATCCTTGATTTTCCTTGCTGGCCGCACCTTACAAGCTACAAAATCGATGTTACATCCTCATAGAGGCTTGTCCTTGCCGCACAGCAATACATGCTGACTTCAAACCTATTCTGAGATTTCCTATTTTACTCAGATAACTGAAAGGAACCATTTAACTGACACATAAATTTCTCAATGGAGTAAATACAGGATACTTCTGCTCAAAATTGAGCAAAGAGAAAACATGGTTTCTGCAGAGAGACCACAAGTTGATGAACATGTCAAGTTGATGAACGTGTCAAGTTGACGAACAAGTTGATGTGCGGTACTTTGCTTAGCGTGTCCCCATGCTTTCTCTCTTGAAAAATATTGTGCTCACATGTTTCTATAGCCTGCAGGTTTGCTCAGGAAGTGACAATAATTTCATGGTGATCAACCAAAAGGGCGTTGATCCTCCACCACTGGATCTCCTATCCAAAGCAGGGGTAATCAATTCTGACTTGGTACAACATGATGGTTCTACACTTACATTCAACCTTGATCTGTTTGGGGTTAACGTTCCAGTTTAGTTAAGAACGTGTGTCATGGTGTCACCAGCTGAACTAGGATTTCTACATGGGCCAATGCATGTACGTATGGTTTGTAACTATACTAAGGCCTAAGCATAACGATTGATGTTCCAAGTGATGCATGCACATCTCTCTATGGCCCTTAATTTTTTTCTTATGTCCTAAACATGCCAAGTAACATATATGTTTTGTTCCCAACAAAGACAGCTACTAATTTCGTCAGTAGTTAGTGGCTGGGTATATATGAATTTATTTTATAACAACCATTTTCCGATGTTGATTAAGCTTCTTGCTTGCTATCGGTAGAAATATGGATTCAACAATAAACCTTCTACCACACTATATGCTCCTATACAAAATTACAAAGTCCTGATTATTTCACCAACATCTCTAATTTAGTTCAGACCAACAGCAGAAAGTAGCCGTATTCTACAACCAGTGCAGCTGCCAGTACGTACTAGCAAAAATAATCACAATAAATCTTTCCTCAAAAGTACAGAATTGGAATATGTTTATTTTGCATGATTGGTTGAGTCAGTCTGGCCAAACAAGTTCAAACAAGACTTGGTGCTCAAGTATAAATGTATAATCCCATGCGCCTAGTAGCAGTCTAGCTTCTGAACTAAAAAATACTACTCTCTCCGTCCCAAAATAAGTCTTTGATTTAGTACAACTTCTGTTGAGTACAAGATAAGGGTAGGCGTGATGACGAGCAGAAGTGGATTAGATAGTTCGTATTAGTCTTGCTCTTTGCCCTTTCTGTTTCTTGGTTCATTAAGTATGTCTTCTCTCTATGCATGAGTTGATTACTCCCAACTGTCCCAAATCTGATGATGATTTTTTTGCGTTGTCGATTCTGCAGGTTCTGAGAATTTTATTCATGGATCAGGAAATTATAATGTGTGACTTTGTAATTATCAGGTAACTATGAAGTTTGTGATGTAGATTATTTAAAGATTTTCAAGTTGTTGGCACTGAGATTTCTCCTAATAAACCATAGGAAGCATGACTAATGAATCATCCCAAGCATGAGTGGTACGAGAGTAAGGTGATGCAAAGCTAATTAGTGCAGAGACCTTTGGAATATGGAAATACTCAGTTCTGTATAGTCGGTACTGTTGGTTACCTAGATGCAAAAAAAGGACCTAGATTCCAAGCATGGTGATGACCCGTGTGTATTATTGTTATTTAGATGCAAAAAAAGGACATGAATATAGGTTGCATAATCTGCAATGTTGTTTAATAAATTCATGTTGAAGAAGTATTTGTATTCAGATTATTAATTAGCCCCACATCTATGTATGAATTTACGTCTTGGCAAATCACATTTGAACGGTGCTCATTTAAATTTTACTACTCTATTAACCTGATTTTCTCTACTGTAAGTTACTCATCCCATATTGTTGTTGTAGATCACCAAGATAAATTGATGATGCATGGCTTAGATGTTGATTGCAAGGTTAAGAATGGAGCTACCACAAGACAATTAGAATTGTCATTTTTAGGATCAATGATTCAGACATTATAGTTGATTGGAAGGTCAAGAATTGGGCTACTACTAGATAGTTTCACCAAGATAAATTGATGATGCATGGCTTAGATGTTGATTGCAAGGTTAAGAATGGAGCTACTACAAGACAATTAGAATTGTCATTTTTAGGGTCAATGATTCAGATATTATAGTTTATTGCAAGGTCAAGAATTGGGCTACTACTAGATAGTTTCACCTCTTGTAATCTTTGGATATCTTTGTAATACTGATTGTTGATTCAATATATAAGATCTTTCTGTTTATTATATTCTGGATCCTGTGCACTATCGTGAATTGTCCTTGCTATGTTATCTGTTATGTCCATTTGAGAATCCTTTTGTGTAGGGTACCAGCAACGCATATGAAGTGTTGTTGGTCTCTAGGTCTATACGTTGCTACCTAACAACGTTTCTACACGTCGTTTACCAACGCAAGCATATACGTTGTTGTAGCTCCTTGCAACGCCATCAACGGCAACGCATACTAATTCGTTGGTGTAGACCTTAGCAACACATATATGGACATACGACAACACATTGACGCATTGCTGAAGCAGAGTTCATGTTGTAGTAACAGAAAAACAAATGGTAGAAGCTCTTGTCGATGTGAGAACACGTCAAAACCACTCAAACTTGGGAGCGTGCCACACTTGTCGGTTAAGCGACCTGGCACCGTTAGTAACCTAGTTACTACTATAGAATCGTTATATTATTGTGTTTTCAAGGTGAGCCATGGAAGCTAGTAGAGTAAACTATGTGTGCGCATGCTTGGGTAAGCACCAAGGTACATTGAGAGATGTTTTGCGTAATGCCAGTACCTAGGAAGATGTCTCCCTCCAGCTCCAGGTCTAACGCTAACCATGGTAACCGTGCTAAACAAATCCACGGTTAATCACACGAGACGATCCTATCCTATCCTAAGCTAGGGCTCTCTCCAGGTTGTATATGTGAAAAGGCACAATTAGTGCCTCGTGCATCCAAACTATCGCACTCATTTCCAACGGCGATCGGATCGAAATCCACCGCGCGGTAAATCTCTCCGGCAGTACGTGTAAACATGTCTTTCAGGCATCTGAAGGCAGAAAATGGTGCGACTATTGTAGACTAGTAAGCTATACGTGCATAGCACGTGAGAGCTCATATAGTCAAACTACAACCAAAGATAGACATATTGTTACTGTAAAATATATTGTGCCTGTTTTATCTAGGTATCCTTTTTGGCAAGTTATGCTGGCAAATGAAATTGTGAGGCATATGCATGAAGTATAACATACAAAAAATTACGTAGAATATACTCAGCGTGTTTTATCTAGGTATACTGAGCGTGTTTTATCTAGGTATCTTTTTTGGCTATCTCAAAGCTAATGTTCTATCTGTAAAGGTAAATATGATTTATGAAGGTACATAGACTTGAATACGAAGTAAAATGAATGATAGTTTCGATAGAAAAAGAAGTTAAGAGAGTCTGAGTATTGAAGAGTCTAGAATAAAGTAGAAGTGTGCTTTAAATTTTGTGCAAAATGTCCATATGGCTTTAGCCCAACCATAGAATCTTCTAGATAGTACACGTGGAAGAATACAGTGAAGTAATGAGAAGATTCAACGGTCAACAACACTCGGATTTGCCACGTCTCCACCGTTAGATCGGCTTCATCCAATGGTTATTATTCAAAGTTGTTCACACGCTATACAGTGGTATAGATAACAATAGTGTCCCTGACATTAAACAGGGCAGACATCTTTCACTAACATGATTGATTTCTTGGTGAGAGCAGCACAGGAATAGCTCATCCACAGTTGAGCTGAAAATGCTACCGCGACCATTACACGATGGCAGAGCAACAAAGCAACCAGCAGTAGTAGCAACAACTTTCCATGGCGCAAACATCGCACTTTCTTTTTACGGGACGGTAGTAAATGGCACTGTGGTGTCCATAGAAACGCAGGAAAACGCTATTGCCACCGGGCCCCAGAGCGATATTTGAGTAAACTTTTCGCTACAGCGGGAGCACCGTTCGGACGCTGTATAATTGGCCATGCACTCATAGAGCGCGTGTAGTCAATTTTCACTTTGGCACGGTCACAAATCCCGACCCCCGTGGGGACCATGCAGAGAAGGCCAGCACGCAACCCCGTGCAGCGTAAACAAACCAAGATTCCCATCCCATGTCCGTGTCCATGCGAGCCGGCGTAGGCACGCATCACCCCTCGGTTAGCGAGAAACGGCCTCCCAAAGTAGGGTTAAAAAGTGTTTAGTTGGAGCAACCACACTGCCCCACACCGCTCCGCTAATCATGTTTTGCTCCGGCTACCTAGGGTTTCCGTGGAGCTGGCCCAAAAGCTATTAGCAAGCCCGTTTTTACTGGGGTCATATACACTAGCTAATCAAGCTCCATTTACCCTACAAAAGAGTAAGTTCGTCCAGAAACAGGGTAAAAGAAGAGAGAAATGTTACCCTACATATCTGTTCTGCTGGTCATGCTAACAGTACTACTACTCCGCACTAGCGCCGCAGCACTGCACTAGTGTTACTGACTTACCGTGCGAGCAGCACAGACGATGAGACATGTTCACCGCCGTTGAAGTTACGTGGGTGCTAACTGCACATTTTGAGGCTCACGTGGAGGCTGGGCAGTGCGTGCGCCTCGAGCCCTCGTCGGTCGGGAAAACGATTTCGATCCGGAAAGCCAGCGGAGAGAGGTTTTTACCTTGATGCAAAAAGATAGCTTTGGGATATTTTCCGTTTCCCCAAGAAGCAAAGGGCAGCGGCATGCAGTTAACAAACCCATGCAAAGAGTCCCAAGAATTAGTTGCGTGTTGGTCGGCATCTCGATGTGTTTCTTGTTGGCCTGGGAGCGAGTAAATTAAGCAAGCTCGGCACGCAGCAGCATCCGTCGGGTTCCACCCAACCTCACTCGCAGGACTTCTCTTTTGTTCTCTTCTCCTCCTCAAGTCTTGTCACGCATCCTCCATCGCTCGCTTGCCATCATTCTTATATCATGCGAGTACGGGGTGGTAACTTAAGCAAGTGGGGAGTATGTTAGGGTTAAGATTACTTAGTATTGAGCGTAAAGTATGTCTCGCGTGGAACCCCTCAAAGCCACTCCCTAGCTAAACTAACTAGGGAAAGAATCAAAGTGCATAGTGTTGCTAGTTTAACCGTGTGTGCACGTACTCGAGATCTGCAGCATTGTATATGTATGTATATTGCAATGCAACTTGACAAGTTGTTGCGCTTTTATTGGAGTTGCATGGAAGAAAACAGTTCTTTCTTACTAGTAGTTCGGCTATGTGCTGACTTAAAATCGTACTGATATCACTAACCCTCCTAACCATCGTCTCGTTTTCGCTTTGTTCGAACCATTCAGAACCAACATATTTCTGCATGTCTTCCATAGGTCTTAACAGCAGTACTTGTCTTGGAGAGCACACAAAGTAACTCGGTAACACAGGGAGCCATGTACTCTGTGCATTTTAAAACCGATCCGAAAAACTATATACCAAATAATTTTTATAGTTTCTGGTTTCTTTATGATATGAACTTTTCATATTGTTTTTTAATTTTGTTTTTATGGTATATAAAAAAAAATGAACGTTAACCGATAAACCAAAGTAAAACATATATTTATATTTCTTGAGACGAACAACCATACAAGTAGTCTTTTTTTGTACGGGAGCCAGATTCCCTGCTAAATACATCCATTTTTCTTGTAAGAGCATCTACTGCCGGACTGGGCAAATCCATCCCCTCAAACGCCCGCGGACGCGTCCGGGCATGTCCGCGGGCAATGACCGGGAACTCCTCAAACCGCGCATCGGTGTATCTCATATTCGAACCCCTATATCCATACTAAATCATGTAACGTCGATCAAAGTACGTAGATCAGCTGAACGGACATAGAATCAGACATAGGATAGCACAATAGTTCACCAAAAGATCACGAACGGCTGTTCATAGGTCCACCAAAGTTTACGCAAACAACGGATAACTTTATACTACATCTAAAACTTGAAATGAAATTGAAATTCACCACTTCCGGGCCGGCCCTTTCCCCTTCTGGTCGTCGGCGTAGCTGTAGCCGCCGGCGGCTGGTGGAGGATCATCCGATTCGTCGGACGAGGAGCCATCGCCGTCGGACGAGGAGGAGGAGACGATGACGAGGCCCTTGAGGCGTTGGACGATCCGGTCCTGCTGGCGCCTCAGCTTGGCCAGCCAAGCCGCCTCCGTCGCCTTCTCCTCCGCCTCCCGCTCGGACTGCTCGATGGCAAGCCGCAGAGCCTTCGCGTTCTTTCGGCGGAGCCGCCGAGCGTCCGTCTCCGCCGTCGTAAGCGACCGGCGATAGACCCACGCGAGGAGCCGCTCGTCCTCGTCAGGCTCCGCCGATACCCCACGGCGACGGCGGACAGAGCTCTTCACGACGTCCCACTCCCTTGCTCGCTGCCCCTTGCGACGGGCGGCGCGCGCCTCCAACTCCGGCGTGCGCGTCCGGGCCGGCGGAGCGGGCACAAGCACCCACCGCTGCCCACGAGGGGGAGCAGCAGCCAGCGGGGCCAGGAGACGGCGTAGGGGAGGCACGGATTGCGCAGGCCGCCTGTCGGATTTGCCCTCGGGCCGGGAGGGGCCAGCGCCGACGTCCGAGCTACGCCGATGAGGAAGCTGCGGCTGCGACGAGGCTGCAGATCCGGAGCTGCCACCAGTCTCCACCTTGGACCGCTCCAAGGCGATGCGGAGGGCAAGCTCATACTCCGGATCCAGCTCGTCGTCGGAGCGGCTGCCGAAGCTCGACATTGGGCTGGATTCGATCGAAAATGGTGCAGGGAGAGGAGAGGACGGAGCGAGAGCGGAGAGTGAGTGAGCTAGGTTTTCGGAGCGATGAGCCCGATGGTTTTTTTTATGGGACATCCGTGGGGTCGATGGTGGGCCGGGCTTGTCAGGCGGACGCGCACGGGCATGTCCGGGCCGCCTCATATCCGCCCTACATTTGGGACGGATATGAGGGGTGCCCGTCAGGCCGAACATTTGAGAGCTCCGGTTGGGTCGGTATTTTGTGACCGGTCAGTTGATCAGACGGCCTACCCGGGCGTATGAGACGGATATAGGGCTCCCGGCTGTAGATGCTCTAACATAGTCATTCTTCTCTTGACAAATGCTAAGAGCATTTGCTAAAAAAATGCTAAGAGCATCAACAGTCGGGCACCCTAAAACCTCCTCAAACGCACGGGTGGTCCGCTCGGTCACTGACCGGTCACAAAATTTCGACCCAGACGGACGCTTCAAACGGGCTTCAAACGCACGGGCTGACCGGCACCCCTCATATCTAGCCCAAATATGAGGCGGATATGGGGGCGCCCAGGCGTGTCCGCCACGTCGGACCCGACCCACGTTGGCCCACCCGACCCCACATATATTCATCCCCATCCGCTCGCCATACCAAACCCTGGCCACTTCACACTCCTATCCCCTCCACTCCCTCCGTCACCTGAGCTCACCTCCGGCGATTTTCAGCCGTCTCCGGCATGGCAGGCGGCGGATCTGACTCCAACCAGTCTGGATCCATCGACCGAGGTGTCATCCCATGCGGGTTGGAGGAGGCAATGGCGGTCCGCATTGCACTCCCCCGCTCTCAGGATGACAGCACCTGGCCGACAGACGGATCTGTCCGGCGCGACTCCATAGCGCGGCTCAACGGGCGCTCGGGTCCTCTGGGGTTGGACCATCACGGCCCGGCAGCCGAAAAATCTTTCCCTCCCCATCACCGGTCAAGCAAACTATGAGTCCCACCAGGAACGGGTAGCCCGCCGTGGGGAGGAGAGGATAAGGGCCGCCGAGGCCCGTATCACGGCGGAAATGGCGGATGCGCGGGCGGCCGCAGAGGAGGAAGCAATCCGCGCCCGCATTGTGAAGAAACGACGGCGGTGGAAGACGCGCGCCCTCGCCCGATAGCAGAATCGAGCGGTCTGTGCCATGGTCGGACTGCCACCGAAGGAGAAGGAGGACAGCTCCGGCGACGAGCAGATCCGGCTCGATCCCTACCGCGTCTTCAACCGGTACTTCCACGAGAAGGACGGCAAGGGCGTCGGGAAGGGCAAGGACAGCCATGGATGATCTCCGCCATAGCGGAACATACCAAATTTCGGTAGTCCGATGGTATGCTAGTAGTGATGGTGTAGCCGAACGATGTGTGTAATGCATCAACATAGTTGCATGAGTTTGTATGGATTTGAGATATGATAAAATTGAGGTGTCCGGATGTGGATTGCATTATTTGAGGTGTGACCGGTCAGCGCGTCCACGGGCTTTTGAGGGGCCGGGTTTGCCCATCGCGGTTGTAGATCCTCTAAGTATGTCCATAATCATCAAGGCATAATTTCATGCATGCATTTATACTTATATATACTCCCTCTAACTCATAATGTAAGACGTTTTTTGACACTACACTAGTGTGAAAAAACGTCTTACATTACGGGATGGTGTGAGTAGTTATGTACGATTTGTATAAAAAGCATGTGTTTTGAGTTATATATTTGCAAATTATTATTATGTCATTTTCAAATCTGTGACAATTTTGATTACTATTATGGTATATACTGGAAGTCTGGAACCATACCAAAATAATTTGCTACATATCGAAACTGAACCGTATCTTAATTTCAAACCGTATTTACCGGAGCATTGATATTATATAAATAAAAAAAAGTATAAACTGTACCATGTAGACCGAATAAATCGAATATAGAGAGTTACATGTACGTCGTCGTGCTGCGTATCTAACTACTTCCATCACCAATTTCACTATTATACTCCTACCGTTTCTGCTATTGCCATGCCTGAGAGGATCATACTCCTAGTCCCAAAACAAGACCCACTTCCTGCAGCCGCTTGTCTTGGAAATCTTCCCCCGGCGTTTTCCTCGCCAGCTGCTCCGGCCTGTATCTGCTACGACGCGAATCCTTCGTGAAGCCATAGCCAGACAGTGTACACGCATTTTTTTTGGACGTACGTACCTGCAGCACAGCGTGACACATGCACGGCCATTTGGCACCTGGGTGGTATTGATTGCACCGGATGAATGTCTGCTGCACGTACCTAATTCATGCTTACACGTCACCCAAAACATTTTACTTGTGCTACCCGGACCTGAGCACAATGGGGACTAACTAGGTTGGAGATATATTTGGGTTACTTGTATTTGATAGTCTAGGATTTGTAATCCGTCTTCTACCTTATTATCAGGAGAGGCTTCTTGCCCTTCAAGTCTTGTAGTCAATATACCTCGCCCTCAAGGCTCAATAATACATCCATCATATTCCGCCAATCTTCCTCTCTCTCCCTTCTAACATGGTATCAGTCTTACCTCGATCCTAAACCCTAGCCGCCGCCGCTTCCGCACCCGCGCGCCGCCCCCGGAGCGGTCGGCCTCCATGACCGCCGCCGGGGGCCGCTCCGCCCGTACCTAGGATTCGTCCGCCGGTCGTGTTGACCGGCTGCCGTAGAGAGTCTTTTTTTCGAGCCCTTGCTCCGGGTTTTTCTCTCTCCCACCGGTCACCTTGATCGGTGTTTTTATTTTTGGTTTTCCGATCTATACTTGATCGGTTTGCGTCGCTCGCCGCCGCCGTTGACCCCCGCGCGCCTCTACTTCGACCCCGGCGGGACCAGCCGGCTTCTCCTCCGACCTGGCGGCCACGCGCGTCGAGGCGGCACGTCTGGGCCAGCCGCCGTCCGCGCGTCGGTCCGCCCGTTGCCCTGCGCCGGCCGTCTCCGCCCTGCTCCGATTGGGACTCTTGCATCGCCCCAACCCGGCGGCCTCGCGCCATGCGGCGGCCCATCATAGCCGCCGTTCGAGCGCCGGCTCGCCCATCGATCCACGCCACCCGCCTCCACCGTGTCTGCACGGCGGCCCTGCGGTCTGCCTCGCCGGCCTCGTCCCCGGCTGCGTCAGTCTCGTCGGCTGCCTCAGCTCGGGCGCCACTGCTGCGTTGGTCGCTCGGGCCTCGCTGCCCGAGCGTCGGCGCTGTTTTGGCAGCCCGGGTGCCGGCGATGACACGCACGTCTGCACGTCGTCCCACGCCGTCTGTCATCGTCGGCCTCATCTTGGACTCCGCCGCCACCCCGCCTCCACCGAGCGGCGTCCCGGACCTCGCGCGCGATCGGCTTGATCACCCGCTCGTCGTCGCGATCCGCCTCATCTACGCGACGGACCGACCTGGCCCGTCGGTTGCGCACGCCTCCGCAGGTCCCGTGAAGATCATCCCCGAGTTCAGCGCGCCCCTCCACCGATCGAGCAACGGGCTGCCGCTGCGTCGCCCCGTCGGGCCGCAGCGCCGCCGCCCCGTGGTTCTTCTCGCGGCTGCATCGACTCGCGCGTCGCCCCTTCGGGTCGTAGTGCCGCGATATGCGGTCCCCGAGGCCGTCCCCGCGGTTGCACCGACCCGCGCTCCGCCGCTGCGCCGCCCCTTCGGGCTGTAGCACTGCGGCCCGCGATCCCCGCTGCCGCCCGAGGTCTTCCCGCCGTCGCCCCGACCTGCTAGTGCCGCGGCCCGCGGTTCACTCCGCCGTCCCCGCGTGTTGACTTCACATGGTATGCGCCGCGCCACCTCCCTTGGCTCGGGAACGCCACTGTCCGCGCCGGCCTTCGTCATGCTGTTGGGTTCTCCTCGCCTACTTCGAGCATTGCCGCCTCGCTCCTAACCTAGCCGCCGCCGCCCATCCACCTCCTTCATCTTCGTCCAGTACCAGCCCGTCGCCAGCGTCGTCGTCATCTACCCCGACCATTTTGTCTACTCCGACAACCGCGGGTGACATCGGCCCCGCGCCGATTGGCGCCGCAACCGTCGTCGAGTCCTTCTCTGCTGGCCTCTCCGACTTCTCCGACATGGCGTACAGCTCGTGCAGGTCCCAGTCTACGCATGTCCGGTGTTGGCAACACTAGTGCGTGCCTTCGTCCACGATGTGTCCCGGGCCTGGCAAGCCTGGTGCGGCGCTTCGTCAACTTCGTCTTCGTCCGTCTTCGCATGCCCGGTGCTGGCAACACCGACGCGTGCCTTCGTCTACGACATGTCCCCGGGTTTGGCAAACCTGGTGCGACGCCTCGTCAACACCATCATTCTTCCGGCGCACCACTATCTCGACACCACTGCGCCCATGACTAACTCGGCGCTTCCTTGCGCCCGCGGCTCCACGGCGAATCCCTCGACACCGGCTACCCCGACTCGACATCGACCACGGCCTTCTTCGCACGGCTACCTCGACCACGGCTACACCACCCTACGCTCTCGGCTACCTCGACATCGGCACAAAGGGTTATCATCCGCTTGAGCAACTCGTCGGCTTGCTCTACAGTCAACGCGTCCGCGACGCGACACCGTCTGCGACGCTACCGTCACGACTGCGGGGGGATGTTAGAGATATATTTGGCTTACTTGTATTTGCTAGTTTAGGATTTGTAATCCGTCTCCTACCTTATCTGCAGGAGAGACTCCTTACCCTTCAAGTCTTGTACTCAATATATACTCGACCTCGAGACTCAATAATACATCCATCATATTCCGTCAATCTTCCTCTCTTCCTTCTACAGTAACAAACAGTGAGCCACATGTGCCGCTTGAAACGTTCAGGCAAATCGCAGTCGCGCACTGTGGTCGAGTACGCAAAAAGGCTGCGTACGTGTACGCTCGTGGCGGCGTCGCTCGGACTCGCGTACGTACGTACTTCTACGTGGGATGCCGATCGATCGAGTCCTGGTACTCGAGCGTGTACTGTGGCTCCTAGTACGTCCCATCATTTTGTAGCGCGACAATGCATGCATGCCCTCGCAGGTCGCATGCAGCAGCAGCCAGTGCCATGCTACTATACTTGCGCACGGTCCACACACAGCTAGCCCGGTCCCTGCCCGGCTGCCCGGGACGGGAGGAGGAAGAGAAGACTCGGGTTCCCACGCGCGGGCGAGGGAGAGGTCGACAAAAGGCGCGGACATGTGCATCGACCTGGGGCCGCTCGGGCGTGTGTGGCCGCTAGCTCCATCGGAATGATGGAGAGCGCGACGATTTTGGCGTAGCAGCCTCCATCCAAACGACATGGCCGGCCCGAGAAGCTCTACGCCGGGGACGCCACGGCGGGGCGACGTCCCGGCCGGAAACCCAGGTTCCTACCTACACAGGGTGCGCCTGCCTGCACGGTCTTCCACAGGGGACCTCCTCCTCCTCCTCCTCGTAGGAGTGTATAGATAGGCTAGCATGAGGTTGTCGCACGCATGCGCCAAATTACCATGACAACGGAGTTGATTGATTTTCCGCGTGATCCAGAGGACTTGTGCGTCGTATATGGAATTTCATTTCTGGTAGCCTGAGGGCTCAATGCGTTTGAACAGGACACATCAAGTGACGGGATGGGGGCGTACCGCGTATACGCAGTTTCGTTCTCCGGCCGGGGCGGACGAAGCGAGCGAAAGGGAATGATCACGGCGTGATTGGTCCTCCTCCTAGCAACAGTTGCATCTCCAAAGACAAGGCGGCCGCCGCCGGGGCCGCCGGGACGGAAAAGTCATCACCTCCAGCCACACACACACACACACACACACTCAACACACCAACCAGAAAGCTAGCTAGTCATCCTTCCTTGCGGGTCCTGGATCGGCGTAGCGTCTTAATTTTTACTTGCAACATACGCCTCGCACATGGATCCTACGTGGTGATTATTAAAAACTAGCTTTGACCTCGATCTAGCGGACAAAGACCTCCAGCTGGTAAGCTAGTGGTGCAACTTCTTGAGACGGGAGAGGGGCCCCGGCGTCCCCCGTAACGAAAAGTGAATACTGTACTGGTGCACCCAACCACCGGTGCCATAATGCGCACCGCCCATGTCGAGTCTGATGAGCACGGAAAGGACAAGCGACCGGGGCCGGCCAGGCCACCGGTTTCCTTCCTGCCCTATCGCATCGGGACTCGGCCACCTTAACACGCACGCACCGGTGTGCTGGTACTACTAGTATGCTTGCATGCGGCGCACACGCGGCCGCGCGCCTTGGAGATGCGACCGTGCTACGTGCGGGCGCGAGGGATGGGAGAGAGACGAACGAGCTAGAGCGGCCGGCTCGGCGTCGGCGGTGACACGTCTTTGTATCTACGTGTTGCCGTGGCGCTGTGGAGCGTATCATATGCGTTTCACATTCTTTTATCAACTGTTGTCTGGTTTTGGAGGGGTATCTGATACAAAGAGCTCTCTGGTTTGCGCCAGAGTGGGTATTTACGTGGCCTCCTGTTACCAGAGAGAGATCTCGGATTCGTTGCTTAGTGCCAGCTGCTTTCGGTTTACTTTCTCTTGGAAAAACATCTCACCCAGTCATTTTTGGCACTAGTCCCACTTGTGGTCTTGTACATTGTAGTTACCCTGTGCACTAGCCACCAACCGGGGAAATTACAAGGGCAAGCAAATGACGCCAGCCAGAAGACATCGAACAAGATTTGCACCGCCCAATGGGACTTTTTGCTCTACCAGTCAAGCAGAATATAGTTCCAGAGAGGGTAATGAGGTTACCCCAGTTCTCAAGCATGAGCACCAAGCAAGCCTTCCTGCTGCACCAATGCAAGGCTGGCCATGTAATAGGCCAAGACCATGTCAGTTAATAATAATGGAGCACCTAGGTGCGGCTAGCTAGGATCCAGGTAAGAAGGCCGAGTTACTACTACATGATTGATTCGTGATTTGTTGACGTGACTTACTACTGCGCTTGTTGATTTGTTGAACGCTTGCTATCTTCAAGATACTAGTATCTATTGTGTGTTTATTACAGCAACTCCAACGCGCCGACCCAAACGGACGGCGATTTTGTCCGCCTTTTGTCCATTTGGATCGGCTCGGCGTCCAACGCTGGCTCGATCCATTTCGACGGAGCGTGAAAAAAAAGAATACAAACATTTCAAAAATAAAACAAACATTAATTAAACATTAAAGCCGGCCACGAAGGCCGGCGAGAGTCCACGCGTCCATATTTACATTAATTAACATTAAAAAAGTTAACTGCGAGGCGGCGCGTCGACGTCGGGGCCGGTGAGGTCGATGAGCGTCGGCGCAGGGCCGGCCCATGGGAACGCCGTGTTCCAAGCGACGGCGATGTCGGCCGCGGGATGTGCCGCGGCCTGGCGCGCCTCCTCCTCCGCCTCGCGCTGCTCCTCCTCGGCGTCGCGGTCGAGCTGCTCGAGGTACTCGCCGTCGCGGTGCTCCTTAGCCAGTCGTTGCTGGCGCCATTGCTGGAGGTACCAGACCGGCGGAGCGCTGACCCACTCGCGCACGACTCCGGTCCAGGAGTAGCGCTAGATGGAGGTCGGCTCCGGCTCGGCCTTGACTGGGGACGGCGGGGCCACCGGCGCCACGACGCAGTCGCCCACCGCGGATAGCGCCATGGCCTCTGCCATGGCTGCCTGGTACGCCGCCTCCTCCACCGCCGCTGCCCTACACCGTTCTTCCTCCTCGCTCTCCCGGAGGACACCCGCCATGGCCGCCTGGTAGGCGGCCTCCGCCTCCTGGTCCTCATCGCGAACGACGATGCGGGGCGGCGGCGAGCTGCGGGCGACTTCGCGAACGTCGCGCCGCCTGGCCTCCTCGTGCTCGTAGGCGAACCAACGAGCCCAATACGGCGATTCGACGTCGTACGCGGCGTCGCTGCGCTGCTCCGGCGTCAGCAGCACCCGCCGACGCCGCACCTCCTCCGCGTGCGCCCTAGCCGACCACGGCGCCGCCGGAACTAGGATCCTCTCCGGATCCAAATGCCAGTCATGCGGCAGGGTGACGTCGGGGTACGGGAGAGGGACGCAGTGCTGCCAGTGCCACTCCGCCTGGTGCACTGCCACGTTCACGCGCTGCCTCGGCCGGCAAGAAGGCACCGGCAGAGGCGGGGGGAAGCGGGGGAGAGGGGCGGCGGGGGCCTTGCGCTTGGCTTTGCCGTTGCCGGGGCCGCAGAAGAACCCCATCTTGCTTGTCTAGGGTGGCTAGGGTTGCCGCCGACGGGGGAGCAGAGGTTGGCGAGATGGGGATGGGGGCTTTCTGGAAGCGGATGAGGACGCCCCCCCCCCCCCCCCCGCGTAAGCTCGGCTTAAAAGGGACGACTGTCGTCGCTGACGCGTGGGCCTGAGGTGGGCGGTCGTCATAAATAAAGCTGACCTAACTGGCCGCGGGGTAGTTGGATGGCCGCTAGGTGGAGCCGCGGCGGACACCGAGAAGGCGCGCGAGGCGTCCGCACCGACGCATTTGTGCCGCAAATGCGTCTGCGCGGATGCGAAACAGACTCGTTTTGGGTTTGGGCCGGCGCGTTGGGCCTCCACTTTTGTCCGCGCCGACCCAAACAGACGCAGGCGGACGATTTGGCTCGCTGCGTTGGAGTTGCTCTTAGTTCTCGTCATATTTTGGATCAAAGTTTGATCACATATTTAACTAGTAAGATATGCATGTCACATAAAACTGTATTGTTGGATTCTAATTTAAATGTACTCTCCAATGATATATTTTTTCTACATATATCTTATATTTTATTAGTTAAAATCATGGACAAAATATGATCCAAAATACAAGGGAGACTAATAAATCAGGATGAAGATAGTAATAATCAACAAATGTACATGAATGTTTAGCTATCTTGAGAAATACTAGTAATCAACTAGTAACTAAGAAAATCTTAGGTCACTAGGAATAGGCAAAAGCAGAGTTCTTTCCTCTTTCTCAAGAAAAGACTTCAGACGATTGGCATTCTTCCTTTTTCAGCCGGTGTTGTCGTTGGTCCACCTCGTCTCCAATTGCCATTTGGGTCGTTGAGGTGCGGAGGACCTTGGACCCACGTCGATGGTGATGGAAATATGCCCTAGAGGCAATAATAAAGTTGTTATTATTATATTTCCTTAATCATGATAAAGGTTTATTATTCATGCTAGAATTGTATTGACCGGAAACTTAAATACAGGTGTGGATACATAAACAAATACCGTGTCCCTAGTGAGCCTTTTCTAGACTAGCTCGTTGATCAAAAGATGGTTAAGGTTTCCTAACCATAGACATGAGTTGTCATTTGATAACGGGATCACGGAAATTAGGAGAATGATGTGATGGACAAGTCCCATCCGTTAGCTTAGCATATGATCATTCAGTTTATTGCTACTGCTTTCTTAAATGTCAAATACATATTCCTTCGACCATGAGATTATTCAACTCCCGGATACCGGAGGAATGCCTTGTGTGCTATCAAACGTCACAACGTAACTAGGTGATTATAAAGATGCTCTATAGGTATCTCCGAAGGTGTCTGTTGAGTTGGCATGGATCGAGATTGGGATTTGTCACTCCGTGTATCGGAGAGGTATCTCTAGGCCCTCTCGGTAATACACATCATAAGAAGCTTGCAAGCAAAGTGACTAAGGAGTTAGTTGCGAGATGATGTATTACGGAATGAGTAAAGAGACTTGCCGGTAACGAGATTGAACTAGGTATGGAGATACCGACGATCGAATTTCGGGTAAGTAACATACTGACAGACAAAGGAAATTACGTATGTTGTCATAACGGTTCGACCGATAAAGATCTTCATGGAATATGTAGGAACCAATATGGGCATCCAGGTCCCGCTATTGGTTATTGACCGGAGAGTCGTCTCGGTCATGTCTACATCATTCTCAAACCCGTAGGGTCCGCACGCTTAACATTCTTTGACAGTATAGTATTATATGAGTTATGTGATTTGGTGACGAATGTTGTTCGGAGTCCCAGTTGAGATCGCGTACACGACAAGGAGCTCTGGAATGGTCCGAAGGTAAAGATTGATATATAGGACGATGCTATTTGGACACCGGAAAGGTTTCGGGATATACCGGGTAACCATCGGATCACCGGAAGGGGTTCCGGGAAGCCCCGGGAGGTATATGGGCCTAATGGGCCAAGGGGAGGCACACACCAGCCCGCAAGGGGGCTGGCGCGCCCTCTCCCTGGTTGCCGGCCCTAGGGAAGGAAAGGGGGGAGGGCTAGCCCCTCCTGCCTTTCCCTCCACCTAAGAGGAAGGAAAGGGGGGGGGCACCTCCTCCTGCCTTCCCCCCGCAGGCAAACAAGGACAGGGGGCGCCAAAGGGCAGGCGCCCAAGGGGGCGATGATGTCGCTTGAACTACGTCGGTATTTCCCCAAAGTGGAAGGGATGATGCAGTACAGCTACGGTAGGTATTTCCCTCAGTTATCAAACCAAGGTATCAATCCAGTAGGAGAACCAAGCAACACTACGTATACGGTACCTGCACACAAAGAACAAATACTTGCAACCCGACGCTTATGAGGGGTTGTCAATCCCTCTACGGGTAATGTCGCCATAAATTTTCAAGTTAACGGGATAAATTTTGTGTAGATTGGATAAATAGATCTCGATAAAACGGGAAAAAATAGCAAAAAAGTGCAGCAAGGTATTTTTGGGTTTTTGGGATAATAGATCTGAAAACAAAAGCAAATAAAAATAGATCTCAAAGCAAATATGATAAAGAATAGACCCGGGGGCGTGGATTTCACTAGTGGCTGTGACGACCCCGGCTTAATCGTGCACTAACCATACACGCAAATGCACACGATCAAGCCTAAGGACTCACTTGAAGATATCACAACACAACTCTAAAACATAAATAAAGTCATACAAGCTTTATATTACAAGCCAGGGCCTCGAGGGCTCGAATACATAGCTCGATGGCATACAAGTGTCAGCGGAAGCATCAGATATCTGGGTACAGATATTACAGAGAAACAGATAGGCCTTTAGAAAGGCGGGGCAAAACAAAATACTACGATCGAAAGGCGTAGGCCTCCTGCCTAGGACCCTTCGAATCCTACTCCTGGTCGTCGATCGGCTCCTCATAGTAGTACTCGCCGGGAGGGTAGTAGTAGTAGCCGTAGTCATCGACGGGGGTAACTGGCTCCGGGGCTCCGTCGTCTGGTTGCGACAAGTGGATATGGGGAGAAAAAGAAAATAAAGCAAACGTGAGTACTCATCCGAAGTACTCAGCAAGCAAGGATCTACACTACATATGCAACATTTTCAAAGGAGGGCTGTATATGTGGACTGGGCTGCAGAAATGCCAGAATAGAGGGGAAAAGCCTAGTCCTATCGAAGACTAGCATCTTCAGGCATCTTCATTGGTCTTGCAGCATTAGAAGAGTGCAGAGTAACATAATGTAAAGTAGTAGTAGTGTCATCAACCTCGCCCAGAGATTCTTCCTCGACTCCCTGCGAGAAAGCAATCCCAGAGCCATACTATCCAGTTATCATCTCAAGTCACCAGTTCTAGTTGTACCGATCGGGATACGACTCCGAGTGTCCGTTACCGTAGGACAGGCTATCGATAGATTGTTTCTTCCCTGCAGGGGTGCACCAACTTACCCACCACGCTCGCTTAACTCCGGCCGGACACACTTTACTGGGTCATGCCCGGCCTCGACTAAGCAACACGTCGCAACCCGACCTAGGCTCTAAAGAGAGGTCAGCACGCCGGACTAACCTATGCCCCCAGGGGTGTTGGGCCTTCGTCCTGGGAACCCTGCACGTTGCGAGGACGCTCCGGAAGCAGACCTAGCCCTCTTAATGCAAGCGCGGGCTTAACCAGTCCAATCCAAAGCGGGCCGCTCCTCGCTGACGTCTATAGAGCTTCGGCTGATGTATACGACGCAGAACGCCCATACTATGCCCATGTGATGGTTAGTGCTATCAGGCGAGAGCCCCTCGGATCAAATTTCCAAACCATTAGTGTGTTGGTAGTGCGGTAACGAGCAGAGACTCACGAACGATGTGACCCCGTCGCCCCATCTCGAGGACTTGCGGCAAGGGCTAGGAATGTCCGGCCACGCCTCGTGTTCCTTACTCGGGTACCATCCAGGTCCACCCGACTCCATTTCACTCTCATCATAATCTCGTGTGGGTACCCCTTAGGGCCGACCCGTCTTTATCCAGTTTAAACAGTGTCAACAATAATGTAAAGGCATCCGTGTGGCTACCATATCAAGAAGGAATCCGAGGCATCACCCTCGTTGGACTCCCACCTGACGTAAACATCAAGGTGAACTAAAGAGGCATCACCCTCGAGGTCCACACTTGAGCAGTTGCACGACAATGTCGTTCTCGGGGGTGGTGTAGGAGGAATCACCCTCGCTTACCACGACCGAATAACTAACCTACAAGGTTATCATCAGAAGTGCTGACGAGGTATCACCCTCGGCACTCGATATTAACCCAGTAGTGTCGAGCAGTTAAGGGGGAAGTGACATGCAATGTCGGGGCCTGGTCTTTGATCCCGTTGATCGGGTCTTCTGAGAATCCAGCGGGGCAGTCGGGATAAAGTGGGGTCTCTGATAGGTCTCTACCCAGCCTATACTAAACAGTTTAGGGTAACAGGTAGGTATCAACAGCAGGTTACAATTAAACAGGCTATGCAGCAGATATAGGATAACAGTAGCAGCAGCAACTTCTAATGCAAGCATAAGAGAGAGAAGAGTAGGCGATATCGGAATGCTCAAAATGGGGGTGCTTGCCTGGTTGCTCGGCGGCAAGGGCAAGATCGTCAACTGCGTCGTCGGGCTCCTGAGCTGCGTCGATCTCGGGAGCTACGTCGACGTCGGGGTCTACCGAGAGAGAAGAGGGGAGAGGAAACAAATAAATACACAGCAATAATGCAACACAGAGTATGTCATGACTAGGATGCAGCGTAGGGTTGCCTAAAGATGCATCTAAGTCATTTTAGTTATTTTAGGATTAACGCGGGATTTATTATCCGGTGATCATGCACTATTCATATATCGGATACGGACGGAAAGTTATGGGTTCTCCTACGTAGGGGGTTCCGGCATCGAAATAGATGACACGATCAAATTCGTCTCGTCGTTCTGAGCAACTTTCATGTTTTAAGTTTTTCGATCTGAGCTACGTTTTAAAAGTTACGAATTTTTGAAGATTTAAATATTTTCTGGAATGATTTTCATTAGCAGAAAAGATTTATGATGTCAGCATGACTAAAGGATGACGTCAGCAGGTCAACAGAGATGACCAGAGTCAAACCTGACATGTGGGTCCAGTGGGACCCACATTTCAGTCTCTATTAGACTAACTGTGGATTAATCTAATTAACAGACTAATTAGGGGAGTGGGCCCAGCCTGTTAGTGAGACATTAGACTAAACTAATTATTTTATTTTTTAAAACATTTATTAGGCTAATTAACCACGCGGGCCCACTAGTCGGTGGCTGTGGCTGCCACGTCACCACAGTTGACCAGGTCAACTGGTCAACCGGGGCCTCTGGGCCCACCTGCCAGCGACCCAGGGGGTGGCCCCAGGCCAGCCAGCTGGCAGCCGGCGCCGGAGCTGCTCCAGCGAACTCCCGACGCGACGGAGCGCTCGGGAGGTGATCGGAATCCTCGTACAGGGCACCATCCGACGAGTTTTCGGGCGCGTTCGAAAGCTACGGTTGCGCCGCGTCCAATGGTGGCATTTGTGGCGGCGGAGGTGACTGGAATCGAGCGCGGCGAGCTCATCGGCGGATGGCCGGAGTCGGGCGCGAGGGAGAATGGCGATGCAGCGCGTTTGCGAGCGAACTGAGAGGCTGGACGAGTCGTGCGTGAAGTGGCAAGTGCAACGGTGGCTGACCCGTGACCATTTGGTCACCGGAGGCACGCCGGCGACGTGCACGGGCGGCGGCGCGTTCGGGCATGGTGAAGGAAGTAGCTAGGAGGTGCGCGAGAGAGAACAGAGAGATGGGAGAGGATTAGAGGCTCACCCTGGGGCACGCACGGTGGCCCTCGGAGGTTTATTAGCAGCAGAAGCTCGTCGGGGAAGAAGGGGATCGCCGGCGACCGAAAGGAGAAGGGCGGCTCGATCCCGTCAAGGTAGAGCTCCTCGGCTTGATCCGAAGGGCGAGGACGAGGTAGCAGTCGACGACGGTAACGCTGGACACGTCGGAGCGGCGAACGGTGCTCGGTGGCCACGAGGATGAGCGAGGACGGCGGCGATGGCGCTCGGATCAGAGAGAGCAAGGGCGAGCGAGAGCGAGGGAGAGACGAGGGAGGAGCGGCGAGTGGATGAGGAGGACCAGGGGAGATGGACGGGGCTCCCTTATCCCCTCGACCTCTCCTGTAGCGTCGGTGGCGCCGCGGTGTCGACGCCGCACCGGCGCGCGCATGCAACCTCTGGCGAGCTGCACGGCGAGGGAGAGAGAAGGAGGAATGGGCCAGTTGGGCCGGTTTCGGGGCACTGTGCACTTAGGCCCAGTGCACAGTGCCTCGTTTTATTTTTTTATTTTCTGTTTTGCTTTTTTTATTTCTTTTCTTTTTAGGTAATTGTTTAGGCCACTTTTGCACTTTTATAAAATATGACACTTGGCCCAAATATTACAGTGCATTAATACCTTTCACCAAAAACTTGTTTGGGCAAAGAAGGGTTTTATTTGAATTTGATATTATCATAAATGGATTAAATAATTCTGTTTTGGTGCTGTTTCATGATGTTTGAGTCACACAACTTATTTTGCAAATGTTGATTTTAATTTTAGAATTGCCTCTGGATTATTTGCTATTTAATGAACATTTTTCCAATAGGATTTGAACAACTTCATATTTCACTTTTGAATTTGAGTTGATTTTCAGAATAGAATTTGAATTGGATATTGAACCAAAGTGTTTAGGCACTGCAAATGAAAGTGACTTGGCATTATTAGCAGTTGATCACCGTGGCTATTACACAGGGGTGTTACAAATTCTCCTCCTCTAAAAGAAATTCTCGTCCCGAGAATTTAGGAGGTAAAAGGAAAGAGGTCGGGATATTCTTCCCGAAGATGATCCTCGCGTTCCCAAGTGGCTTCATCTTCCGTGTGATTCGACCACTGCACTTTAAGGAACTTGGTTGTCTTCTGACGAGTTCGACGTTCAGCTTCGTCGAGGATGTGGATCGGATGCTCCTTATAAGAAAGATCATCTTGCAATTCGAGCATTTCATGATCCACTGCTCGTGAGGAGATTCCTTGAAGCAACGACGAAGTTGCGACACGTGGAAGACGTCGTGGATATGAGAGAATTGCGGCGGCAACTCCAATTTATAAGCCACCTGTCCACGTCTGGCAACGATGCGAAAGGGGCCGATATAGCGTGGAGCTAGCTTGCCCTTGATTCCGAAACGACGGGTGCCCTTCATAGGAGTGACACGAAGATAAGCTTGATCACCTGGTTGATAGGTCAAGCCCCATCGTTTGCGATCATAGTTGCTCTTCTGGCGGTCCTGAGCCGTCTTGAGATTTTCTCGGACAATTCTGACTTGTTCCTCGGCGCGTTGAATAATGTCCGGTCCCACGAGAGGTCGTTCCCCAGTTTCTGACCAATTCAGAGGGGTTCGACACTTTCGTCCATAAAGCACTTCGAAGGGGGCCATTTTCAAGCTGGCTTTATAACTGTTGTTATAAGAGAATTCGGCAAACGGGAGAGATTCTTCCCACTTCTTACCGAACGATATAACACAAGCCCGAAGCATATCTTCAAGCACTTGATTAACTCGCTCAACTTGGCCTTGGGATTGTGGATGATATGCTGAACTCCAGGTAATGTGAGTTCCCATAGCTTCTTGGAAACTTTCCCAGAATTTGGAAGTGAAAAGACCGCCACGGTCCGAACTGATCTCCTTCGGAATACCGTGGAGTGAAACGATTCTGGAGATATACAGCTCTGCTAACTGATTAGCAGTGATAGTCTCCTTGTCAGGTAGAAAGTGTGCAACTTTAGAGAGTTGGTCGACGACGACAAGAATAGCATCGTGACCCTTCTGAGACTTGGGAAGAGCAGTAATGAAATCCATTTGAACCTTATCCCATTTCCATAAAGGAATAGGAAGTGGTTGAAGAATTCCAGCGGGCTACTGATGTTCTGCTTTCACGCGACGACATACATCACATTCAGCAACATATCGAGCAATGTCCTGCTTCATTTTGGACCACCAGTACCTCTGACGAAGGTCGCGATACATCTTGGTGCTACCCGGATGGATAGACAGCGGTGTATCATGAGCCTCCTTCATGACCGTGTCAGTCATAAGCTCGAAGCGAGGTACCACAATGCGGTCTCTGAAATATAAGGTTCCATCTTTAGCAATTGAGAAATCCCTGTACTTCTCGAGGTGAAGCTCTTTCTTCATTAGATCTACTTCAGCATCTTTGGCTTGCGCAATCTTTACAGCTTTTTCAAGATCTGGCTGTACCACAAGGTTATTAAGAGAACCCTGCGGAACGATACAGAGGTTCAACTTGCGCAGTTCTTCATATAGCTGGGGTTGAGCTTGGTTAACCATGAGGTTGTTGCAATAGGACTTGCGGCTTAAGGCATCAGCCATCACGTTAGCCTTGCCAGGGGTATAATAAATACCACAGTCATAGTCCGTGATTGTTTCCAACCATCGTTGTTGACGGAGATTAAGATCCGGTTGAGTGAATAAATACTCGGACTCTGATGATCGGTATAAATCTCACACCGGTTTCCAAGAAGGTAATGTCGCCACTGCTTCAAAGCATAGATCACAACAGCGAGTTCGAGATCATGCACTGGATAGTTTTCTTCATGCGGACGCAATTGTCGCGAGGCATATGCAATTACCTTTCGCTCTTGCATTAGGACACAGCCTAATCCCTGACGAGAGGCGTCGCAATATATCACAAAGTCCTTGCGAGAATCGGGAGGAGCAAGCACTGGAGCAGAAGTGAGCTTGTCCTTGAGGGTCTAGAAACTCTCCTGACATTTGTCTGTCCACTCAAACTTAACGCCTTTGTGGAGCAGATTAGTCAGGGGCTTGGCAATCTTGGAAAAGTTTTCGACGAATCATCGACAATAACTTGCAAGGCCGAGAAAACTTCGGACTTCCTTGGCATTCTTCGGAGGAGTCCAGTCAAGAATAGCCTGAACACGCTCCGGGTTAACGACGATACCGTCCTTGGAAATCACATGTCCAAGGTAGGTTACTTCAGAAAGCCAGAATTTGCATTTGGAGTACTTGGCATACAACTTGTGCTCTTGAAGCCTCTCCAGAACAAGGCGAAGATGCTCGGCATGTTCTTCCTTATTATTCAAATAGACTAGAATATCATCCAGATATACCACGACGAACTTGTCGAGGTAATCCATGAATATATAATTCATCAGGCGGGAGAACGTAGCGGGAGCATTCGTTAGGCCAAATGACATGACAGTGTATTCATAGGAGCCATAACGAGTAACAAATGCAGTCTTCGGGATATCCTCTTCACGGACACGGATCTGGTGATAACCCAACCTCAAGTAGAGTTTAGAAAACACCGATGATCCAGCAAGTTGATCATATAAGCCATTGATCCGGGGAAGCGGATATTTATTCTGAATGGTTGCCTGGTTGATAGAACGGTAATCTTGGACCAACCTATTCGTACCATCTTTCTTCTTGACAAAGAGAGACGGTGCTCCCCAGGCAGAGGAACTGGGACGGATGAAGCCCTTCTTAAGTGATTTATCGATTTCTTCCTTAAGCTTGAGAAGATGGTGCGGAGGCATCTTGTAAGGACGCTTCGCAATAGGAGTGGTGCCAGGCTTCAAGTCGATAACAAACTCGACAGCTCTAGCAGGGGGTATTCCTGGAAGTTCTTCTGGAAAAACATCCTGGAATTCGCAGACCACTGGAACATTTTCGATCCCCTCAAGCGGAGAAGCGTTCAATGCATTCAAGGCATAAATCTGAGCCTCGGCATTCTAAGTGATATGAGCTCGGTAATTCACTAACTCATTTGATGGATGTAGGAGGTGTACAACTTTAGTAGCGCAATTGATTGAGGCATAGTGGGCCTTCAACCAATCCATTCCCAATATAAGGTCAATTCTAGATGACTTGAGGAATATGGGAAATGCCTAAAACTTCAACCCTTCTATCTCAATAGTGACTTCGGGGCTGAATAGGGAAGCTTGGCGCTGGCCCGCAGGAGTATTTACCGCTAACGGATGGTGCAATTTATCATATTTAATGCCATGCATGAATGCGAATTCTTCCGACATGAATGAATGCGATGCTCCTGAATCAAATAAAACCGAAGCTGGTACTGAATTAACAGGAAGTGTACCCATCACAGTAGCTGGTTGGTCTGGGTCTTCATTCATGTTGACATGAAAAGCCTGCCCACGACCATAAGAAGGTCTGGCATTGTTGTTACGTTGCTGAGGAATTCCATGGCCATTACCACGGCCAGCAGAAGGAAGAGCTAGCTGATTCTGATTCTGAGAACAATCTCTGGCACGGTGACCTGGCTGGCCACACTTGAAGCAGAGTCCACTGTCTGGACGTGGTGCAGGAGCTCGAGGTGGTGGAGCTCGAAGAGGCTGCCTCGGTGGTGGAGGAGGCAGACGAGGTGCAGCATAAGCTGGCCTGTACACTGGAGCTGCAGGATGGTACATGCTATGTGGAATCCAGATACGGCGCTTCTGGGAAGGCGAGCCCGAAGATGAGCCCGCTTCACGAGTGCGTCTGGTCGCTTCTTTGTGCTTCTTCAGACCAGTTTCGACCATGATGGCCTTGTTCACCAAGGTGGCAAAGTCGGGATAGTCTTGGACAAGCAGGGCTAGCTGAATGTCATGATGTAGCCCTTCACGGAACTTCTCCTGCCTACGAGCATCAGTGGGGATGTCTTCTTCAGCATAGCGAGACAAGTCAAGGAACTCTCGCTGGTAAACCTCCACAGTCTTGTTGCCTTGAACAAGGTTGCGTAACGAAGCCTTCTTGCGTGCTATAACTGCTTGAGGAATATAGCGGGCGCTAAAAGCAGTCTTGAACTCCACCCAAGTGACAACAGTTCCAGGAGGTAGGGTCTGTCTGTGAGTTGCCCACCATTGTGCTGCGGGTCCCTTCAAGAAGTATGTCGGGAAGGTGACATAGCTGACAGGGGGTACATCAGCTGACTCCATCTCATAGAAGATATCACGCAGCCAGTCATCGACATCCAGCGGATTAACTGTGTTGCGGAATACCGATGGATTGAGTCGCACAAACTCTGGCAGTGTGATTGAGGCTGGCTGATGGTTGGCATTGGGACGGGGGAATTGTTCCATAATCCCCTGTAACACCCCTGTCTAATAGCCACTGTGGTTACCTGCTCATAATGCCAAGTCATCTCATTTGCAGTGCCTAGTCATAGTGGTTAATCTCAACAATTCAAAAACTTCTCTAAAAATCAACTTAAATTCAAATTGCAAAATAAATTTGCTCAAACACTATTGGAAAAATGTTCACTAAATAGCAAATAATTCATAGACAAATACAAAATGGTAACCAACATTAATGGGATTAACTAAGTAACCCTAACAGCCTCAAACAGTGGCTGAAAACAATATTTGTTAACCTTTTAAAATTAATACAAAATAAAATGAAATAGTATTTACCCCAAACTAGTTTTTGGTGTTAGGATGTATTGCACTGTGAGTTATGAGCTAGGTCACACTTTTTACAAAATTCATTTAGTGCCCAAACAATTAGCAAAACAGAGTTGAAAAGGTAACAGAAAAAGAAAAACAGAAAAGGGCCTAAAGCCTTACTGTGCACTCAAGCCTGCGTGCTACAGGGTCAGGCCCAGCCCACCTAGCCGCGTCATCCTCCTCCCGCGCGCTGTCGCGCGCCCGCGCCGACATGCCGACGTCCGTCGCCGTGTCGAGCATCCGCCGGTTCCCCGCTGCCATTAAGTGCCTCCCCGAGCTGCCCTCACTCCCCAGCAACCCTAGCTGCCCCTCACATGCCCCCGTTCGCTCTCTCTCCTGTTTTCCCCCATCTCGCCCGATAGCTCACCGTCGAACTCCGGTTGATCCCGCAGCCACCGTCGTTTGCTCGCCGCCCCTCCGTGCCCGATCGACGCGCCGACCTCGACTCCTTCCTCTGCATCGGCTGGAGCGAGACGGGAGCCACCGAGCCGACCTCTGCGACCTCTTCTTCATCTTCTCCGTTGCCGGTGATCCCCGTCGACCCCAAGCTCCCCTGCGCTACAAATCTGCCAAGGGCCTTTCTTGAGCCGCTAGGTGAGCCCCGCAGCGTTTCCCCTCTGCCTCCTCCCTGTTTTGATGCCTCTGACGCTGTCGCCGGCAATGGCCGATCCGTGCTCCGCCGCGAAGCTCATCGCCGTCGCCGTAGTTGCTTTCATGGCCATTCGAGCACGCGGTTCGGCTCAGCTTCTCCCCATGAACCCAACGCGCGCACGCGCGTACCTCCTCGAGCCTTGCTTCGCCGTTGCCAACACCACCCGAACGCCGCCGCCAAAGCTCGACGCCGGCGCTTTTAACGGCCACCTCGCGCTCGCTCTGACCCAGTACATCGATGCGCGAGCAATTAGCCTTTCAAACTCAATGAAAATGACGCGAAACGGCTCAGTACAGCGCGATTCCGACGCTCTTCGGCGAGCTCGCCGCCGCGGGAGGCTCGCCGGAGCAGCTCCGGCGCCGTTTCCGGTGTCGCTAACGTGGCCGTCCACGTGGACCACCCCACAGTCGCTGCCGCTGGGACCCTGGGTCCCGTTGACCCAGTCAAATGCTGACTGGGCAACGCCCAGTCACTGCCAGTGGGTCCCACGTGGGCCCCGTTGACTGGTCAGCAGGTCTGTTGACCGCTGACGCAGGGCTGACATCAGGATGACGTCATAATTCAATTTCTGGCGAATTAAGTAATTAAAACAAATTCAGAATATTGCTAAAACTTTGATAATTCATAGAAAATAATCCGTAGCTCGGATGGGAAAACTTTGTACATGAAAATTGCTCAGAACGACGAGACGAAGCTGACCATGCCATTTGGTTCCGTGTCGGGACCCTCTACGGGGGTGAACCCGCAACTTTTAGCCTGTTTCCAGTAGACGAATAGTGCATATACACCGGTTAATAAATTCATTTTTAACCCTAAATAACCAATATGACTTAGACATGCTTTAGGCACCCCTGCACCGCACGTTAGCGTAGCCTGCTCTGCGTTGCTTTGTCTACCTTGTATTTATACTATTTTCTTCCCCTCTTCTCGATAGAGCCCGGTACCGACATAGCTCCGGTGACTAGCTACACTACGGACGACTTTGCCTTTGCCGCCGAGCAACCAGGCAAGCCCCCCCCCTTTGATCATCCCGATATCGCCTATTCTATTTTCTTGTGCTTGCATTAGATTTTGCTACTGTTACTGTTATCCTATTCCTGCTGCATAGCCTGTTTATTGTAACTTGCTGTTGATACCTACCTGCTCATCCTAAACTATATAGAATAGACTGGGTAGAGCCCCATCAGTGACCCCCACTTATCCCGACTGCCCCGCTGGAGTATCAGAAGACCCGATCAACGGGATCGAAGACCAGGACCCTGCACCGCACCACACTTCCTCCTTAGTTACTCGACACTACTGGGTTACTATCGAGTGCCGAGGGTGATTCCTCGTCAACACTTCTGATGATAACCTTGTAGGTTAGATATTCGGTTGTGGTCAGAGAGGGTGATTCCTCCTACACCACCCCCGATAGCGACGAAGTCGTGCAACACCTCAAGTGTGGACCTCGAGGGTGATTCCTCCTACGTCCACCTTGATATTACATCAGGTGGGAGTCCAACGAGGGTGATGCCTCGGATTCCCCTTGATATGGTAGCCACACGGATGCCCTACATAACTGATGATACTGATACTTGGAAAGGCGGGTCGACCCTGAGGGGTACCCGCGAATGATAGATAGTTACCCGTGATTTATTTTACGAGGCGCGGTCGGGCATTCTTAGCCCTTGCAGCAAGTCCTCGAGACGGGGCGACGGGGTCACATCGATCGTGAGTCTCTGCTCGTTACCACAAGCCCCTAGTCCACTAACGATTTGGATATTTGATCCGAGCCGGCCTATGGTCGAATAGCACTAACCATCACGTGGGAAGAGTTATGGGCACTCTGCATCGTAGCATCAGCCGAAAGCTCTATCAGACGTCCAGTGCAGCATCGCGGCACGGCTGGGCCAACGCCATCCTGAGAGGTGGTACCTGGATCCGCGTGTGCGCAACGACCCGGAGGGCGAGGGGCGATGGCCCAAGACCCCCTTGCGTTTAGGAGGTAGACCGACGGGGACCTCTCTGCTGAGCTGTAGGTAGGGTTGCGGTGTATTGTTTGGCCGAGGCCGGGCATGACCCAGGAAAGTGTGTCCGGCCGGAGTTAAGCGAGCGTGGTGGGTAAGTTGGTGCACCCCTGCAGGGAAGAACACATCTATCGATAGCCGGTCCTACGGTAAAGGACACTCGGAATTGTATCTCGATCGATACAATTAGAACTTGAGATGGTACCTGGATATGTGGCTCCGGGATCGCTTTCTCGCAGGGAGTCGAGAGAGGATCTCTGGGCGAGACTGTCACTTGATACTACTACTACTTTGCATTATGCTATACTGTACTCTTCTAATGCTGCAAGATCGTTGAAGATACTTGAAGATGCTAGTCTTCGATAGGACTAGGCCTTCTCTCTATTCTGGCATTTCTGCAGCCCAGTCCACATATATAGCCCGACCAGGAGTAGGATCGGAGGGTCTTAGGCAGGAGGCCTACGCCTTTCGATCGTAGTTTTTTTTATTTTGTCTCGCCTTTCTAAAGGCCTTTCTGTTTCTCTTTTATATCTGTACTCAGATATCTGATGCCTCCGTTGATGCTTGAATGCCACCGAGCTATGTATTCGAGCCCTCGAGGCCCTGGCTTGTAATATATAGCTTGTATGACTTTATTTATGTTTTAGAGTTGTGTTGTGATATCTTCAAGTGAGTCCTTAGGCTTGATCGTGTGCATTTGCGTGTATGATTAGTGCACGATTAAGCCGGGGGCGTCACAGGTTGGTACAAGAGCCGACTGCCCCTAGGATCCCCCTTTCCAAGTCCTTGGCTGAAGTTAAGTCTAGTGGTCCGAAAACTATTTTACTAACTTGGCTGTGTGGTTTACGGGCCCACGTCGCCAACTGGGTGGTATTAGGATC
This sequence comes from Thinopyrum elongatum, assembly GCA_011799875.1. Taxonomy (NCBI): domain Eukaryota; kingdom Viridiplantae; phylum Streptophyta; class Magnoliopsida; order Poales; family Poaceae; genus Thinopyrum; species Thinopyrum elongatum. The sequence continues at coordinate 52,881,127 of CM022300.1, forward strand.
TTTTACTCCTCGAACCTTACTCTGGGACTCTACTCCCTCTTCTATTCGGGTTAAAATTTTACTAACTCCAACCTTAGGTTCTCGTGATCACATCCACTCGGAGTTCTGAAATTACCCCCTTGCTTCAAGATTGTGGGCCAGGTTCTGCTTACAGGATCCTTTTATCGAGGGCACCCTGTGTTGTCACTTGCAGATTCCTCACTCCAGCAGTTTTCTCCGACATGATGTAGCCTTTGCTATGTCACGTTGTGTACTTCCTTACCGCATGCCTGCGCGCCGCCTAGTTGCCTAGCCTTTCCCTTTCAGCTGTCGTAATGCCGGATTGTAACCGAGGCTATGTGTGGATTTGAATGTCTGGTGCGAATATGATGAAGTATCTATTGCACTTCCTTCTGTTGTGCGTGTTAGTTCATGAATCATTCCATACACCTGCAGTTTTTCTTGCTAAACTGCCCCTGTTAATTTGGCAGGATGGCTGATGATCCTCCACCTCCATCTTATATTGATGAAATGAGGCAGCAGTTTGAACTCAACCGTCAGTTTATGACCGGAGTATTGGCTCAGTTCCCAACTCAAAATGCTCAGCAACAGACTGCTCCAATAACTCTGCCAGAATTTGTGCGCCTCAACCCGTCTGTTTTCCGCAGCTCCACCAATCCTATGGATGCTGATGATTGGCTTCGTGATATCATGTTTGAAATGAAGTCAGCTAGTGTGGCCCCTGACAGTTACGTCGCCTTTGCGATATTTCACTTGAAGGGTCCCGCTGCTCAATGGTGGGAAAGCCACAAGAGCATGTTGCCTGCTGAATCTGTAACCACTTGGCAGGAATTTCAGTCAGCTTTTCGTGCACGGTATATTCCTCAAGGTCTGATCGACCAGAAGAAGCAGGAGTTCCGCAAACTCTCACAGGGCACAATGACTGTGGATGAATATTAGAGGAAATTTCTCGAATTATCCCGCTATGCTAAAGATGATGTCGACACTGACGCTCATAAACAGGAGAAATTCCGTGAAGGATTGCGTTCCGATATACAGCTCGCACTTCTTGTCCTTGATTGTGAAGACTTTGCGACGCTTGTCAGTCAAGCCTACCGAGTTGAAACTGGTCTGGCTAAATACCAGGAGTCGCTCAAACGCACTCGTGATGTTGGCTCGTCCTCGGGTCAGCCTGTTCAGAAACGTCGAGTATGGATTCCGCACAATGTCCATCACCGACCTGCTCCAACACCAAGGCCGTCGTATGTTGCACCTCGTCTGCCTCCGCCCCCGAGACAGCTAACGACTCAGGGTGGACAGTCCAATGTTGTAGCTCCTCCCCATAATGATGGTTTATGCCGCAAGTGTGGACAGCCAGGGCATCGTGCTTTCAACTGTCCTCAGGGTCAGTCGCAGAATTCATCACGTCATCCTGTTGACCGTAGGAAGGGCCGTCGAAACCATCCTAGCAGAAATCGAAAGGCCAGAATACCTGCTAGTCAGCTTGTTCATGTCAACCATGTCAAGACAGAAGAAGCTCGACAGGACACCAACATTGTGATGGGCACCCTTCTAGTGAATTCAATCCCAGCTTCTGTACTCTTTGATTCTGGAGCGTCGCACTCCTTCATGTCCAAAAGTTTTGCGCGAAGCCATGATATACCTTTCGAGGAGATGTCCACCCCATTAGTAATCCAGTCACCCGGGGCTAATTGGCAAACTGCCATGGTAAGCCACGGTAACCACATTGTGATTGGAGGATTGATGTTCCCCGTTGCTCTCGTTGCTCTCAAGACCTCCAACATAGACATTATTCTGGGTATGGACTGGTTGAAGCCTCATAAAGCTTTGATTGACTATGCCACTGAAACAGTCCGCATCACTCATCCTTCCGGCCAGACAGTCAGATACTCAGCTCGGACAGTTCAGAATGCCAAGGATCAGTTATATGTTCTGAATGCATTGAATGCTTCACCTCTTGAAGGCATCGAGAACGTTCCAGTTGTTCGTGATTTTCAAGATGTCTTTCCAGAAGAACTTCCAGGAATACCCCCTGCTAGAGCTATAGAGTTTGTCATCGACTTGAAGCTTGGCACTACCCCTATTGCGAAGCGACCTTATAAGATGCCTCCACACCACCTTCTCGAGCTTAAGGAAGAAATCGATAAGTCACTTAAGAAGGGTTTCATCCGCCCCAGTTCATCTGCTTGGGGAGCACCTTCACTCTTCGTCAAGAAGAAGGATGGCACGAATCGGTTGGTTCAAGATTACCGACCTATCAACCAAGCAACAATTCAGAACAAGTATTCGCTTCCCAGAGTCAACGATCTGTATGATCAACTTGTTGGTTCCTCAGTATTCTCTAAGCTTGATTTGAGATTGGGATACCATCAGATCCGAGTTCGTGAAGAGGATATTCCGAAAACAGCATTCGTTACTCGCTATGGTTCTTATGAGTACACTGTCATGTCTTTCGGCTTGACTAATGCTCCAGCTACCTTCTCCCGGTTAATGAATTACATCTTCATGGATTATCTCGACAAATTCGTCATGGTATATCTGGATGATATTTTGGTATATTCGAAAAATGAAGAAGAACATGCCGAATATCTTCGGCTTGTACTGGAAAAGCTGCGTGGACATCAACTATATTCCAAGTATTCAAAATGCGAGTTCTGGTTATCTGAAGTGACATATCTCGGCCATGTGATTTCCAAAGATGGCATTGCCGTTAACCCAGAACGAGTTCAGGCTATTCTTGAATGGACTCCACCGAAGAATTTCAAGCAAGTCAGAAGTTTTCTTGGCCTTGCAAGCTATTGCCGTCGCTTTGTCGAGAATTTCTCAAAGATTGCTAAGCCCCTGACTGATCTGCTTCACAAGGGCGTTAAGTTTGAATGGATAGAAAAATGTCAAGAAAGTTTTCAAACACTCAAAGACAAGCTGACATCTGCCCCAGTACTTGCTCCTCCAGATTCTCACAAAGATTTTGTGATCTATTGTGACGCATCCCGTGAAGGATTAGGCTGTGTCCTAATACAAGAGCGTAAAGTGATTGCCTATGGCTCTCGTCAGTTGCGCCCGCATGAAGAGAATTATCCGGTACATGATCTAGAACTAGCTGCTGTCATCTATGCACTGCAGTTGTGGTGACATTACCTCCTCGGTAATCATTGCGAGATCTACACGGACCATAAAAGTCTGAAGTACTTGTTCACTCAGCCATCTCTAAACCTCCGTCAGCAAAGATGGATGGAGACCATTGCGGACTACGATTTGGGTATTTCTTATACCCCTGGCAAGGCTAATGTAATGGCTGATGCATTGAGTCGTAAATCCTATTGCTGTGAACTTGAAGTCCAGCTAGAGCAACCACTTCTGTATGAAGAGCTTCGAAAACTAAATATCGAGATAGTTCCTCAAGGATACCTAAAAACCTTGGTTGTTGAACCAGACCTTGAGAAGGCCGTTAAGAGTGCACAAGCTAAAGATGCTGAAGTTGATCTGATGAAGAAGGACCTTCACCTTGAAAAGTACAGGGATTTCTCGCTGTCTGAAGATGGAACCTTGTATTTCAGAGACCGCATTGTGGTACCTCGCTTCGAGCTAATGACTGACAAGGTCATGAAGGAGGCACATGATACACCGCTGTCTATTCATTCGGGTAGCACCAAGATGTATCATGATCTCCGTCAAAGGTACTGGTGGTCTAGAATGAAGCAGGACATTGCTCGATATGTTGCTGAATGTGATGTGTGTCGTCGCGTTAAAGCAGAACATCAGAAGCCTGCTGGAATTCTGCAACCGCTCCCTATTCCTCTATGGAAATGGGATAAGGTTCAGATGGATTTCATTACTGGCCTTCCCAAGTCACAGAAGGGTCACGATGCTATTCTTGTCGTCGTCGACCAACTTTCTAAAGTTGCACACTTTCTGCCTGTCAAAGAGACGATCACTGCTAGTCAGTTAGCGGAGTTGTATATCTCCAGAATTGTTTCACTCCACGGCATTCCGAAGGAGATTAGTTCGGACCATGACGGTCTTTTCACCTTCAAGTTCTGGGAAATTTTCCAAGAAGCTATGGGAACTCATATCACCTGGAGTTCAGCATATCACCCCCAGTCCCAAGGCCAAGTCGAACGAGTAAATCAAGTGCTTGAAGACATGCTGCGAGCTTGCGTTATTTCTTTCGGCAAGAAGTGGGAAGAATCTCTCCCGTATGCCGAGTTCTCTTATAACAACAACTATCAAGCCAGCTTGAAAATGGCCCCCTTCGAAGTGCTTTACGGACGTAAGTGTCGAACCCCTCTGAATTGGTCAGAAACTGGGGAACGACCGCTCGTGGGTCCGGATATTATTCAACATGCCGAAGAGCAAGTCCGTATCATTCGGGAAAATCTGAAGGCGGCTCAGGACCGCCAAAAGAGCAACTATGATCGCAAACGATGGGGTTTGACTTATCAACCTGGTGATCAAGCTTATTTGCGAGTCACTCCTATGAAGGGCACTCACCATTTTGGAATCAAGGGCAAGCTAGCTCCACGCTACATTGGTCCTTTCCGCATTGTTGCCAGACGTGGTCAGGTGGCATATAAATTGGAGTTGCCACCGCAATTCTCTCATATCCAGGACGTATTCCATGTGTCGCAACTTCATAAATGCTTCAAGGAATCTCCGCACCGAGCAGTGGATCACGAGATGCTCGAATTGCAAGATGATCTTTCTTATAAGGAGCATCCGATCCGCATTCTCGATGAAGCTGAACGTCGGACTCGTCAGAAGACGACCAAGTTCCTGAAAGTGCAGTGGTCGAATCATACTGAAGATGAAGCCACTTGGGAAAGCGAGGATCATCTTCGCAAGGAATACCCCGACCTCTTTCCTTCTACCTCCTGAATTCTTGGGACGAGAATTTCTTTTAGAGGAGGGTAATTTGTAACACCCCTGTGTAATAGCCACTGTTGTTACCTGCTCATAATGCCAAGTCATCTCATTTGCAGTGCCTAGTCATAGTGGTTAATCTCAACAATTCAAAAACTTCTCTGAAAATCAACTTAAATTCAAAAGTGCGAAATAAATTTGCTCAAACACTATTGGAAAAATGTTCACTAAATAGCAAATAATTCATAGATAAATACGAAATGGTAACCAACATTAATGGGATTAACTAAGTAACCCTAACAGCCTCAAACAGTAGCTGAAAACAATATTTGTTAACCTTTTAAAATTAATACAAAATAAAATGAAATACTATTTACCCCAAACTAGTTTTTGGTGTTAGGATGTATTGCACTGTTAGTTATGAGCTAGGTCACACTTTTTACAAAATTCGTTTAGTGCCCAAACAATTAGCAAAACAGAGTTGAAAAGGTAACAGAAAAAGAGAAATAGAAAAGGGCCTAAAGCCTTACTGTGCACACAAGCCTGCGTGCTACAGGGTCAGGCCTAGCCCACCTAGCCGTGTCATCCTCCTCCCGCGCGCTGTCGCGCGCCCGCGCCGACACGCCGACGTCCGTTGCCGTGTCGAGCATCCGTCGGTTCCCGAATGCCGTTAAGTGCCTCCCCGAGCTGCCCTCACTCCCCAGCAACCCTAGCTGCCCCTCACACGCCCCTGTTCGCTCTCTCTCCTATTTTCCGCCATCTCGCCCGGTAGCTCGCCGGCGAACTCCGCTCGATCCCGCGGCCACCGTCGTTTGCTCGCCGCCCCTCCGTGCCCGATCGACGCGCCGACCTCGACTCCTTCCTCTGCATCGGCTGGAGCGAGACGGGAGCCACCGAGCCAACCTCTGTGACCTCTTCTTCATCTTCTCCGTCGCCGGAGATCCCCGTCAACCCCGAGCTCCCCTGCGCTACAAATCTGCCAAGGGCCTTTCTTGAGCCGCTAGGTGAGCCCCACAGCGTTTCCCCTCTGCCACCTCCCAGTTTTGCTGCCTCTGATGCTGTCACCGGCAATGGCCGATCCATGCTCCGCCGCGAAGCTCGTCGCCGTCGCCCTAGTTGCTTTCATGCCCATTCGAGCACGCGGTTCGGCTCAGCTTCTCCCCGTGAACCCAACGCGCGCACGCGCGTACCTCCTCGAGCCCTGCTACGCCGTTGCCAACACCACCCGAACGCCGCCGCCGCCAAAGCTCGACGCCGGCGCTTTTAACGGCCACCTCCGCTCGCTCTGACCCCGTAGATCGACGCGCGAGCAAGTAGCCTTTCGAACGCAACGAAAATTAGGCGAAACGGCTCTGTACAGAGCGATTCCGACGCTCTCCGGCGAGGTCGCCGCCGCGGGAGGCTCGCCGGAGCAGCTCCAGCGCCGTTTCCGGCGTCGCTGATGTGGCAGTCCACGTGGACCACCCCACAGTCGCTGCCGCTGGGCCCCTGGGTCCCGTTGACCCAGTCAAATGCTGACTGGGCAACGCCCAGTCACTGCCAGTGGGCCCAATGTGGGCCCCGTTGACTGGTCAGCAGGTCTGTTGACCGCTGATGCAGGGCTGACGTCAGGATGACGTCATAATTCAATTTCTGGCGAATTAAGTAATTAAAACAAATTCAGAATATTGCTAAAACTTTGATAATTCATAGAAAATAATCCGTAGCTCGGATGGAAAAAATTTGTACATGAAAATTGCTCAGAACGACGAGACGAAGCTGACCGTGCCATCTGTTTCCGTGTCGAGACCCTCTATGGGGTGAACCCGCAACTTTTAGCCTGTTTCCAGTAGACGAATAGTGTATATACACTAGTTAATAAATCCAGTTTTAAACCTAAATAACCAATATGGCTTAGACATGCTTTAGGCACCCCTGCACCGCACGTTAGCTTAGCCTGCTCTGCGTTGCTTTGTCTGCCTTGTATTTATACTGTTTTCTTCCCCTCTTCTCGATAGAGCCCGGTACCGACGCAGCTCCGGTGACTGGCTACACTACGGACGACTTTGCCTTTGCCGCCGAGCAACCAGGCAAGACCCCCCTTTGATCATCCCGATATCGCCTATTCTATTTTCTCGTGCTTGCATTAGATTTTGCTACTGTTACTGTTATCCTATTCCTGCTGCATAGCCTGTTTATTGTAACTTGCTATTGATACCTACCTGCTCATCCTAAACTGTTTAGAATAGACTGGGCAGAGCCCCATCAGTGACCCCCACTTATCCCGACTGCCCCGCTGGAGTATCAGAAGACCCAATCAACAGGATCGAAGACCAGGACCCGGCACCGCACCTCACTTCCTCCTTAGTTGCTCGACACTACTAGGTTACTATCGAGTGCCGAGGGTGATTCCTCGTCAGCACTTCTGATGATAACCTTGTCGGTTAGATATTCGGTCGTGGTCAGAGAGGGTGATTCCTCCTACACCACCCTCGATAACGACGAAGTCGTGCAACACCTCAAGTGTGGACCTCGAGGGTGATTCCTCCTACGTCCACCTTGATATTACATCAGGTGGGAGTCCAACGAGGGTGATGGCTCGGATTCCCCCTTGATATGGTAGCCACACGGATGCCCTACATGACTGATGATACTGATACTTGGAAAGGCGGGTCGACCCTGAGGGGTACCCGCGAATGATAGGTAGTTACCCGTGATTTATTTTACGAGGCGCGGCCGGGCATTCTTAGCCCTTGCAGCAAGTCCTCGAGACGGGGCGACGGGGTCACATCGATCATGAGTCTCTGCTAGTTACCGCAAGCCCCTAGTCCACTAACGATTTGGATATTTGATCCGAGCCGGCCTATGGTCGGATAGCACTAACCATCATGTGGGAAGAGTTATGGGCACTCTGCATCGTAGCATCTTCCGAAAGCTCTGTCAGACGTCCAGTGCAGCATCGCGGCACGGCTGGGCCGGCGCCATCCTGAGAGGTGGTACCTGGATCCGCGTGTGCGCAATGACCAGGAGGGCGAGGGGCGATGGCCCAAGACCCCCTTGCGCTTAGGAGGTAGACCGACGGGGACCTCTCTGCTGAGCTGTAGGTAGTGTTGCGGTGTATCGTTTGGCCGAGGTTGGGCATGACCCAGGAAAGTGTGTCCGGCCGAAGTTAAGCGAGTGTGGTGGGTAAGTTGGTGCACCCCTGCAGGGAAGAACACATCTATCGATAGCCGGTCCTACGGTAAAGGACACTCAGAATTGTATCCCGATCGATACAATTAGAACTTGAGATGGTACCTGGATATGTGGCTCCGGGATCGCTTTCTCGCAGGGAGTCGACAGAGGATCTCTGGGCGAGACTGTCACTTGATACTACTACTACTTTGCATTATGCTATACTGTACTCTTCTAATGCTGCAAGATCGTTGAAGATACTTGAAGATGCTGAAGATGCTAGTATTCGATAAGACTAGGCCTTCTCTCTATTCTGGCATTTCTGCAGCCCAGTCCACATATACAGCCTTCCTTTGATAATGTTGCATATGTAGTTTAGATCGTTGCTTGCTGAGTACTTCGAAGTACGCACGGTTGCTTTGCTTTCTTTTTCTCCCCATATCAGTTTGTCGTGACCAGATGACAGAGCCCTGAGACAGCTGCACCTCCGACGACTACTACTACCTCCTCGAGAGTGGTTACTTCTACGAGCTGGCCACCGACTAGGAGTAGGATCGGAGGGTCTTAGGCAGGAGGCCTACGCCTTTCGATCGTAGTTTTTTTATTTTGTCTCGCCTTTCTAAAGGCCTTTCTGTTTCTCTTTTATATCTGTACTCAGATATTTGATGCTTCCGCTGACGCTTGAATGCCACCGAGCTATGTATTCGAGCCCTCGAGGCCCTGGCTTGTAATATATAGCTTGTATGACTTTATTTATGTTTTAGAGTTGTGTTGTGATATCTTCAAGTGAGTCCTTAAGCTTGATCGTGTGCATTTGCGTGTATGATTAGTGCATGATTAAGCCGGGGGCGTCACATCCCCGTCATGAACTATCGGTTGAGTTCAAATTGTTGCATCATCGCAGCCATATAGTCAGGCGGTGGCGGCGGTGGTGGATTGTTATCACCCATCCTGCTAAATTCAATAGGGGTAGTTTAGCAGAAGCCATTACGAGTTTTTAGCAACATGCATGATGTAACGCGATGGAATTTAAGTAGTACAACAGATGCTTAATAGTAATCATCAAGTCATACAGATCCATACAGAGTCGGTTACATACGGGCAGCATAACGGCGCAAATGTAAAAGCTAGACATGCTAGGCGGCACGCAGGCATGCGCTAAGGAAGTACACAACGAGACATAGCAAAGGCTACATCATCGTGCGGGGCTGCAAGTGCGGACGACAGATGTTCGTCGCAGAAGGATCTTGTGCTCCATGTGCACTCTGATGCAGAACCCGGTCTCTAGCTGAAAGAAGAGGTCCACGTGCAGGTGTGTGACCTCCCACGGCAGGCCAATCAATCCCTGGTGGCATCTCGGTCTTGCGCGGGTAAAGGATGTGCTCCGGATATATCCCTACACGAACAGCTGGTAGCAACTGCGTCATAGCATCGTAGAGTCGTGCTCGAGTGGCAAACAACTCGACGGCAAGTGCCCGAACAGTGCGATCCAGAGCCTAAGTACACTGAATCAGAACTCGCGGATCGTAGCGACGAGGCTCGTACGGGGCACAGATAGCTGTGTAGTATCCAGTAGCATCTCCAGCAGGGGCATACGGAATGTATCTGAACTCAAAGGCATCCAAGCTAGCGCTGAGCTCTCCTCGGAGACGTGCGACAGCAGAGTAGGCGGCATCATGGACTGCCATCTCAATCGTCACGCCGATACCGTGGAAAAGGTACAGCTCAGTGTCTGAGTTATCATGCTGATCATAGATGCGAACATCAGCATAGTACTGCTCCTGGTTGAACTCGCGGTAAACCTCGTAGACCATGTACTCAGGATACCAGCGGTAACCCAATCTGGTCAAGAGGGCGATCAGGACAGCTGGGAAACCAGGGGCATCTCGAGCCCAAGTGCGAAGCACAAGCTGCGTCGTAGGACGTGTTGGAAACAGACGATCCATCTGAAACAGAGGAAATTCAGAGTTGTCATAAGACGACGAGAAGTATAACAGATCTCGATGAGAAAGGTTAAACAAAACAATGGAAAGGAAAATGATTATCAGACTAATCAGATCAATGACAGGGAAATCGCATAGAAATCCAGCTCTCCGGGTGAACGGAATTTACGAGATCCTAAGTGTCGGCGTTAGTAAATTTATTAAACCCGAATAGAAGAGAGATCAGAGTCCCAGAGTAAAGACGAGGAATAAAAGATCCTAATACCACCCAATTGGTGACGTGGGCCCGTAAGCCACACAGCCAAGTTAGTAAAACAGTTTTCGGTTTCTAGACTCAACTTCGGCCAAGGAATTGGATAGGGGGATACCTAGAGGCAGTTGGCTCTGATAACAACCTGTGACGACCCCGGCTTAATCGTGCACTAACCATACACGCAAATGCACACGATCAAGCCTAAGGACTCACTTGAAGATATCATAACACAACTCTAAAACATAAATAAAGTCATACAAGCTTTATATTACAAGCCAGGGCCTCGAGGGCTCGAATACATAGCTCGATGGCATACAAGTGTCAGCGGAAGCATCAGATATCTGGGTACAGATATTACAGAGAAACAGATAGGCCTTTAGAAAGGCGGGGCAAAACAAAATACTACGATCGAAAGGCGTAGGCCTCCTGCCTAGGACCCTCCGAATCCTACTCCTGGTCGTCGGTCGGCTCCTCGTAGTAGTACTCGCCGGGAGGGTAGTAGTAGCCGTAGTCATCGACGGGGGCAACTGGCTTCGGGGCTCCGTCGTCTGGTTGCGACAAGTGGATATGGGGAGAAAAATAAAATAAAGCAAACGTGAGTACTCATCTGAAGTACTCAGCAAGCAAGGATCTACACTACATATGCAACATTTTCAAAGGAGGGCTGTATATATGGACTGGGCTGCAGAAATGCCAGAATAGAGGGGAAAAGCCTAGTCCTATCGAAGACTAGCATCTTCAGGCATCTTCATTGGTCTTGCAACATTAGAAGAGTGCAGAGTAACATAATGTAAAGTAGTTGTAGTGTCATCAACCTCGCCCAGAGATTCTTCCTCGACTCCCTGCGAGAAAGCAATCCTAGAGCCATACTATCCAGTTATCATCTCAAGTCACCAGTTCTAGTTGTACCGATCGGGATACAACTCCGAGTGTCCGTTACCGTAAGACAGGCTATCGATAGATTGTTTCTTCCCTGCAGGGGTGCACCAACTTACCCACCACGCTCGCTTAACTCCGGCCGGACACACTTTACTGGGTCATGCCTGGCCTCGGCTAAGCAACACGCCGCAACCTGACCTAGGCTCTAAAGAGAGGTCAGCACGCCGGACTAACCTATGCCCCCAGGGGTCTTGGGCCTTCACCCTGGGAACCCTGCACATTGCGAGGATGCTCCGGAAGCATACCTAGCCCCCTTAATATAAGCGCGGGCTTAACCAGTCCAATCCAAAGCGGGCCACTCCTCGCTGACGTCTATAGAGTTTCGGCTGATGTATACGACGCAGAACGCCCATACTATGCCCACGTGATGGTTAGTGCTATCAGGCCAGAGGCCCCTCGGATCAAATATCCAAACCGTTAGTGTGTTGGTAGTGCGGTAACGAGCAGAGACTCACGAAAGATGTGACCCCGTCGCCCCGCCTCGAGGACTTCCGGCAAGGGCTAGGAATGCCCGGCCATGCCTCGTGTTCCTTACTCGGGTACCATCCAGGTCCACCCGACTCCATTTCACTCTCATCATAATCTCGTGTGGGTACCCCTTAGGGCCGACCCGTCTTTATCCAGTTTAAACAGTGTCAACAATAATGTAAAGGCATCCGTGTGGCTACCATATCAAGAAGGAATCCGAGGCATCACCCTCGTTGGACTCCCACCTGACGTAAACATCAAGGTGAACTAAAGAGGCATCACCCTCGAGGTCCACACTTGAGCAGTTGCACGACAATGTCGTTATCGGGGGTGGTGTAGGAGGAATCACCCTCGTTTACCACGACCGAATAACTAACCTACAAGGTTATTATCAGAAGTGCTGGTGAGGTATCACCCTCGGCACTCGATATTAACCCAGTAGTGTCGAGCAGTTAAGGGGGAAGTGACGTGCAATGTCGGGGACTGGTCTTCGATCCCGTTGATCGGGTCTTCTGAGAATCCAGCGGGGCAGTCGGGATAAAGTGGGGTCTCTGATAGGTCTCTACCCAGCCTATACTAAACAGTTTAGGGTAACAGGTAGGTATCAACAGATGGTCACAATTAAGGCTATGCAGCAGATATAGGATAACAGTAGCAGCAGCAACTTCTAATGCAAGCATAAGAGAGAGAAGAGTAGGCGATATCGGAATGCTCAAATGGGGGTGCTTGCCTGGTTGCTCGGCGGCAAGGGCTAGATTGTCAACTGCGTCGTCGGGCTCCTGAGCTGCGTCGGTCTCGGGAGCTACGTCGACGTTGGGGTCTACCGAGAGAGAAGAGGGGAGAGGAACCAAATAAATACACAACAATAATGCAACACAGAGTATGTCATGACTAGGATGCAGCGTAGGGTTGCCTAAAGATGCATCTAAGTCATTTTAGTTATTTTAGGATTAACGCGGGATTTATTATCCGGTGATCATGCACTATTCATATACCGGATACGGATGGAAAGTTATGGGTTCTCCTACGTAGGGGGTTCCGGCATCGAAACAGACAACACAATCAAATTCGTCTCGTCGTTCTGAGCAACTTTCATGTTTTAAGTTTTTTGATCTGAGCTACGGTTTAAAAGTTATGAATTTTCGAAGATTTAAATATTTTCTGGAATTATTTTTATCGGCAGAAAAGATATATGACGTCATCATGACTAAAGGATGACGTCAGCAGGTCAACAGAGCTGACCAGAGTCAAACCTGACATGTGGGTCCAGTGGGACCCACATGTTAGTCTCTATTAGACTAAGTGTGGATTAATCTAATTAACAGACTAATTAGGGGAGTGGGCCCAGCCTGTCAGTGAGACATTAGACTAAACTAATTATTTTATTTTAAAAAAATGTTTATTAGGCTAATTAACCACGCGGGCCCACTGGTCGATGGCTGTGGCTGCCACGTCACCACAAATGACCAGGTCAATTGGTCAACCGGGGCCTCTGGGCTCACCTACCAGCGACCCAGGGGGTGGCCCCAGGCCAGCCAGCTGGCAGCCGGCGCCGGAGCTGCTCCGGCGAGCTCCCGACGCGGCGGAGCGGCTCGGGAGGTGATCGGAATCCTCGTACAGGGCACCATCCGACGAGTTTTCGGGCGCGTTCGAAAGCTACGGCTGCGCCGCGTCCAATGGTGGCGTTTGTGGCGGCGGAGGTGATTGGAATCGAGCGCGGCGAGCTCATCAGCGGACAGCCGGAGTCGGGCGCGAGGGAGAACGGTGATGCAGCGCGTTTGCGAGCGAACTGAGAGGCCGGACGAGTCGTGCGTGAAGTGGCAAGTGCAACGGTGGCTGACCCGTGACCATTTGGTCACCGGAGGCACGCCGGCGACGTGCACGGGCGGCGGCGCATTCGGGCATGGTGAAGGAAGTAGCTAGGAGGTGCGCGAGAGAGAACAGAGAGATGGGAGAGGATTAGAGGCTCACCCTGCGGCACGCACGGTGGCCCTCGGAGGTTTAGTAGCAACAGAAGCTCGTCGGGGAAGAAGGGGATCGCCGGCGATCGAAAGGAGAAGGGCGGCTCGATCCCGTCGAGGTAGAGCTCCTCGGCTTGATCCGAAGGGCGAGGACGAGGTAGCAGTCGACGGCGGTAATGCTGGACACGTCGGAGCGGCGAACGGTGCTCGGTGGCCACGAGGATGAGCGAGGACGACGACGATAGCGCTCGGATCAGAGAGAGCAAGGGCGAGCGCGAGCGAGGGAGAGACGAGGGAGGAGCAGTGAGTGGATGAGGAGGACCAGGGGAGATGGACGGGGCTCCCTTATCCCCTCGACCTCTCCTGTAGCGTCGGTGGCGCCGCGGTGTCGACGCCGCACCGGCGCGCGCGCGCGCAACCTCTGGCGAGCTGACATGGCGAGGGAGAGAGAAGGAGGAATGGGCTAGTTGGGCCGGTTTCGGGGCACTGTGCACTTAGGCCCAGTGCACAGTGCCTCGTTTTATTTTTCTATTTTCTGTTTTGCTTTTTCTTTATTTAATTCTGTTTAGGTAATTGTTTAGGCTACTTTTGCACTTTTGTGAAATATGACACTTGGCCCAAATATTACAGTGGATTAATACCTTTCACCAAAAACTTGTTTGGGCAAAGTAGGGTTTTATTTGAATTTGATATTAACATAAATGGATTAAATAATTCTGTTTTGGTGCTGTTTCATGATGTTTGAGTCACACAACTAATTTTGCAAATGTTGATTTTAATTTTAGAATTGCCTCTGGATTATTTGCTATTTAATGAACATTTTTCCAATAGGATTTGAACAACTTCATATTTCACTTTTGAATTAGAGTTGATTTTCATAATAGAATTTGAATTGGATATTGAACCAAAGTGTTTAAGCACTGCAAATGAAAGTGACTTGGCATTATTAGCAGTTGATCACCGTGGCTATTACACAGGGGTGTTACAGTGGCTTCTCTCAAGAAAATAACACATGGTGGGTAAACAAATTACTGTTGGGCAATTGATAGAATATCGAATAATTATGACGATATCCAAGGCAATGATCATTATATAGGAATCACGTCCAAGATTAGTAGACCGACTCCTGCCTGCATCTACTACTATTACTCCACACATCGACCGCTATCCAGCATGCATCTAGTGTATTAAGTTCATGGAGAAATGGAGTAATGCAATAAGAACGATGACATGATGTAGATGAGATCTATTCATGCAGGAATAGCCCCCATCTTGTTATCCTTAATAGCAACGATACAAGCGTGTCTTGTTGCCCCTTCTGTCACTGGGAAAGAACACCGCACGATCGAACCCATCACAAAGCACCTCTTCCCATGGCAAGAAAAATCGATCTAGTTGGCCTAACTAAACCAAAGATTCGAAGAAGAAATACGAGGCTATAAGTAATCGTGCATATAAGAGATCAAAGAAGACTCAAATAATATTCATGGATATAGATCTGATCATAAACTCAAAGTTCATCGGATCCCAACAAACACACCGTAAAAAGAGTTACATCAAATAGATCTCCAAGAGACCATTGTATTGAGAATCAAAAAGAGAGAAGAAGCCATCTAGCTACTGCCTATGAACCCGTAGGTCTATGATGAACTACTCACGCATCATCGGAGAGGCACCAATGAGGATGACGAAGCCCTCCGTGATGGTGTCTAGATTGGATCTGGTGGTTCTGGAACTTGCGGTGGCTGGAATTGTGTTTCGTCGACTCTCCTAGGATTTTTGGAATATTGGGGTATTTATAGGACGAAGATGCGGTGCGGGAGGCCACTGAGGTGGGCACAACCCACCTGGGCACGCCTGGGCTCCTGGGCGCGCCCTGGTGGGTTGTGCTCCCCTTGGAGCCCCCTCTGACACTTCTTTGTCCCATCAGGTGTCTTCTGGTCGAGAAAAATTCTCCAAAAAGTTTTGCTGCGTTTGGACTCCGTTTGGTACTGATATTCTGCGAAGTAAAAAAACAAGCAAAAAAACAGCAACTGGCACTGGGCACTATGTCAATAGGTTAGTCCCAAAGAATGATATAAAGTTGCTATAAAATGGTTGTAAAACATCCAAGAATGATAATATAACAACATGGAACAATAAAAAATTATAGATACGTTGCAGACGTATCAGCCGGCCGGCCACCTTGGGGCGCCTCCTGGCTGCCTCCCCTCCCACCTATATATATATGAGGAAGGGGGCGCCACAGACGACGACAATCACTTAGCCGTGTGCAGCGCCCCTCTCCACAGTTTAGTCCTCCATCCAGTTTTTTCGCTGGGCACGGCGAAGTCCAGCGGGAACGAGTTCACCATCACTGTCACCACGCCGTCGTGCTGCCGGAACTCATCTACTACTTCGCTCGTCTTGCTGGATCAAGAAGGCGAGGACGTCATCGAGCTGAACGTGTGCTGAACGCGGAGGTGTCGTACGTTCGGTACTCGATAGGTTGGATTGTGAAGGTGTTCGACTACATCAACCGCGTTAACAAACGCTTCCGCTTTACGGTCTACGAGGGTACGTAGACACACTCTCCCCACTCGTTGCTATGCATCTCCATAGATAGATCTTGCGTGTGCGTAGATTTTTTTTGTTTTTCATGCAACGTTTCCCAACAGTGGCATCATGAGCCAGGTCTGTGCGTAGATGATATCCACGAGTAGAACACAAAGAAGTTGTGGCCGGTGATGTTCATATTGCTTACCACCAATGTCTTATTTTGATTCGGCGGCATTGTGGGATGAAGCGGCCCGGACCAACCTTACATGTCCACATACATGAGACCGGTTCCACCGACTGACATGCAACTAGTTTTGCATAAAGGTGGCTGGCAGGTGTATGTCTCTCCTACTTTAGGTGAATCGAATTTGACTACGGCCGGTCCTTGAAGAAGGTTAAAAAAGCAAACTTGATAATCACCGTTGTGGTTTTGCGTAGGTAAGAACGATTCTTGCTAGTTGCCCGTAGCAGCCACGTAAAACTTGCAACAACAAAATAGAGGACGTTTAACTTGTTTTTGCAGGGCATGTTCTGATGTGATATGGTCAAGACGTGATGTTATATACGTTGTTGTATGAGATGATCATGTTTTGTAATATCGACAACCGGCAGGAGCCTTAGGGTTGTCTCTTAATTATTGTATGAAATGCAAGCGCCATGTAATTGCTTTACTTTATCGCTATGCGTTAGCAATAGTTGTAGAAGCAATAGTTGACGAGACGACCCCGACGCAACGATGGAGATCAAGGTGTCGAGCCGATGATGATGGAGATCATGATGATGCTTTGGAGATGGAGATCAAAAGCACAAGATGATGATGGCCATATCATGTCACATATTTTGATTGCATGTGATGTTTATCCTTTATGCATCTTATTTGCTTAGAACGATGGTAGCATTATAAGATGATCCCTTCACTAAATTTCAAGATAAAAGTGTTCTCCCCGAGTATGTACCGTTGCAAAAGTTCGTCGTTTTGAAGCACCTCGTGATGATTGGGTATGATAGACTCTACATTCACATACAACGGGTGTAAGCTTGATTTACACACGCAGAATACTTGGGTTAAACTTGACGAGCCTAGCATGTATAGATATGGTCTTGGAACACTGGAGACCGAAAGTTCGAACGTGAGTCATATAGTAGATATGATCAACATAGAGATGTTCACCATTGATGACTACCCCATCTCACGTGATGATCGGATATGGGTTAGTTAATTTGGATCACGTATCACTTAGATAACTTGAGGGATGTTAATTTAAGTGGGAGTTCATTAGTAATTTGATTAATTGAACTTAACTTATCATGAACTTAGTCTTAATAGTTTTGCATATCTATGTTGTAGATCAATGGCCCGTGGTACCGTTCCCCTGAATTTTAATGCGTTCCTAGAGAAAGCTAAGATGAAAGATGATGGTAGCAACTACACGGACTGGGTCCGTAACTTGAGGATTATCCTCATTGCTTCTCAGAAGAATTATGTCCTTGATGCACCGCTAGGTGACAGACCTGCTGCAGGAGCTACTGCAGATGTTATGAACGTCTGGCAGGCTCGATCTGATGACTACTCAATAGTTCAGTGTGCCATGCTTTACGGCTTAGAACCGGGACTTCAAAAATGTTTTGAACGCCACGATGCTTATGAGATGTTCCAAGAGCTAAAGTTGATATTTCAAGCTAATGCTCGGGTTGAGAGATATGAAGTCTCTATCAAGTTCTATAGCTGCAAGATGGAGGAGAACAGTTCTGTCAGTGAACACATACTCAAAATGTCTGGGTATCATAACCACTTGACTCAGCTGGGAATTGGGCTCCTAGATGAGTGTGTTATTGACAGAGTTCTTCAATCACTGCGACCAAGCTATAAAGGCTTTGTGATGAACTATAATATGCAAGGGATGACGAAAACGATTCCCGAGCTCTTCGCGATGTTGAAATCGGCGGAGGTAGAAATCAAGAAGGAGCATCAAGTTTTGATGGTTAACAAGACCACTAGTTTCAAGAAAAAAGGGCAAGGGAAAGAAAGGGAACTTCAAGAAGAATGGCAAGCAAGTTGCTACTCCTGTGAAAAAGCCCAAAGCCGGACCCAAGCCTGAAACTGAGTGCTTCTACTGCAAGGAAATAGTCACTGGAAGCGGAACTGCCACTAGTATTTGGCGCATAAGAAGGATGGCAAAGTGAACAAAGGTATATTTGATATACATGTTATTGATGTGTTCCTTATTAATGCTCGTAGTAGCGCCTGGGTATTTGATACTGGTTCGTTTGCTCATATTTGTAACTCGAAACAGGAGCTACGAAATAAACAAAGATTGGCTAAGGACGACGTGATGATGAGCGTCGGGAAAGGTTCCACGGTCGATGTGATCGCCGTCGGCACGCTACCTCTACATCTACCTTTGGGATTAGTTTTAGACCTCAATAATTGTTATTTGGTGCCAGCGTTGAGCATGAACATTATATCTGGATCTTGTTTATTGCGAGACGGTTATTCATTTAAGTCAGAGAATAATGGTTGTTCTATTTATATGAATAATATCTTTTATGGTCATGCACCTTTGATGAATGGTCTGTTCTTGTTGAATCTCGATCGTAGTGATACACATATTCATAGTACTGACACCAAAAAATGCAAAGTTAATAATGATAGTGCAACATACTTGTGGCACTGCCATTTAGGTCATATTGGTGTAAAGCGCATGAAGAAACTCCATGCAGATGGACTTTTGGAATCACTTGATTATGAATCATTTGATACTTGTGAACCATGCCTCATGGGCAAGATGACTAATACTCCGTTCTCCGGAACAATGGAGCGAGCTAATGACTTATTGGAAATAATACATACCGATGTATGCGGTCCAATGAGTGTTGAGGCACGCGGCGGGTATCGTTATTTTCTAAGCTTTACAGATGATTTGAGTAGGTATGGGTATATCTACTTGATGAAACACAAGTCTGAAACATTTGAAAAGTTCAGAGAATTTCAGAGTGAAGTAGAGAATCATCGTAACAAGAAAATAAAGTTTCTACGATATGATCATGGAGGTGAATATTTGAGTTACGAGTTTGGCCTTCGTTTAAAACAATGTGGAATTGTTTCACAACTCACGCCACCTAGAACACCACAGTGTAATGGTGTGTCCGAACGTCATAACAGTACTTTATTAGATATGGTGCGTATTATGATGTCTCTTACCGATTTACCACTATCATTTTGGGGTTATGCATTACAGACAGCCGCATTCACGTTAAATAGGGCACCATCTAAATCCATTGAGACGACACCGTATGAACTGCGGTTTGGCAAGAAACCTAAGCTGTCGTTTCTTAAAGTTTGGGGATGTGATGCTTATGTCAAACAGCTTCAGCCTGATAAGCTCGAACCCAAAGCGGAGAAGTGCGTCTTCATAGGATACCCTAAAGAGACCATAGGGTATACCTTCTACCACAGATCCGAAGGCAAGATCTTTGTTGCCAAGAATGTGTCCTTTCTAGAGAAGGAGTTTCTCTTGAAAGAAGTGAGTGGGAGGAAAGTAGAACTTGATGAGGTAGTTGTACCTTCTCTCGAATTGGAAAGTAGTACACCAAGGAAAAACGTTTCTATGATGCCTACACCAACTAGAGAGGAAGCTAATGATGATGATCATGAAACTTCAGATCAAGTTACTACTGAACTTCGTAGGTCGACCATAACACGTTCCGCACCAGAGTGGTATGGTAATCCTATCCTGGAAGTCATGTTATTAGACCATGGCGAACCTACGAACTATGAAGAAGCTATGATGAGCCCAGATTCCGATAAATGGCTTGAGGCCATGAAATTTGAGATAGGATCCATGTATGAGAACAAAGTGTGGACTTTGGTGGATTTGCCCGATGATCGGCAAGTCATTGAAAATAAATGAATTTTCAAGAAGAAGACGGACGCTGATGGTAATGTTACTATCTACAAAGCTCGTCTTGTCGCAAAAGGTTTTTGACAAGTTCAAGGGGTTGACTACGATGAGACTTTCTCACCCATAGCGATGCTTAAGTCTGTCCGAATCATGTTAGTAATTGCCGCATTTTATGATTATGAAATCTGGCAAATGGACGTCAAAACTGCATTCCTTAATGGATTTCTTAAAGAAGAGTTGTATATGATGCAACCAGAAGGTTTTGTTGATCCTAAAGGTACTGACAAAGTGTGCAAGCTCCAGCGATCCATCTATGGACTGGTGCAAGCATCTCGGAGTTGGAATATACGCTTTGATGAGGTGATCAAAGCATATGGTTTTATACAGACTTACGGTGAAGCCTGTATTTACAAGAAACTGAGTGGGACCTCTGTAGCATTTCTGATATTATATGTGGATGACATATTGTTGATTCGAAATGATATAGAATTTTTGGATAGCATAAAAGGATACTTGAATAAGAATTTTTCAATGAAAGACCTCGGTGAAGCTGCTTATATATTGGGCATCAAGATCTATAGGGATAGATCAAGACGCTTAATAGGACTTTCACAAAGCACATACCTTGACAAAGTTCTGAAGAAGTTCAAAATGGACCAGTCAAAGAAAGGGTTATTGCCTGTGTTGCAAGGTGTGAAGTTGAGTAAGACTCAAAGCCCGACCATGGCAGAAGATAGAGAGAGAATGAAAATCATTCCCTATGCCTCAGCCATAGGTTCTATAAAGTATGGCATGCTGTGTACCAGACCTGTTGTGTGCCTTGCCATGAGTCTGGCAAGGGTAGTGATCCAGGAGTAGATCACCAGACATCAGTCAAAATTATCCTTAGATACCTAAAGAGGACTAAGGAAATGTTTCTCAGTTATGGAGGTGATAAAGAGATCGTCGTAAAGGGTTACGTCGATGCAAGTTTTGACACCGATCCAGATGACTTTGAGTCTCAATCTGGATACATATTAAATGTGGGAGCAATTAGCTAGAGTAGCTCTATGCAGATCATTGTAGACATAGATATTTGCAAAGTACACACGGATCTGAATGTTGCAGACCCATTGACTAAAAACCTCTCTCACAAGCAAAACATGATCACGCCTTAGAACTCTTTGGGTGTTAATTACATGGCGATGTGAACTAGATTATTGACTCTAGTGAACTCTTTGGGTGTTAATCACATGGCGATGTGAACTAGATTATTGACTCTAGTGCAAGTGGGAGACTGATGGAAATATGCCCTAGAGGCAATAATAAAGTTGTTATTATTATATTTCCTTAATCATGATAAAGGTTTATTATTCATGCTAGAATTTTATTGACCGGAAACTTAAATACATGTGTGGATACATAAAGAAATACCGTGTCCCTAGTGAGCCTCTACTAGACTAGCTCGTTGATCAAAAGATGGTTAAGGTTTCCTAACCATAGACATGAGTTGTCATTTGATAACGGGATCACATCATTAGGAGAATGATGTGATGGACAAGACCCATCCATTAGCTTAGCATATGATCGTTCAGTTCATTGCTACTGCTTTCTTAAGTGTCAAATACATGTTTATCATTAGGAACAATAGTAATACCTCCTTTCTTAGGGACACAATGAACGGGACTTACCCATCTACTATCAGCTGTGGGATAGATTATACCTGCTTCCAGAAGCTTTAATATTTCAGATCTTACCACTTCTTTCATTTTAGGATCAATCGTCGTTGATGATCAACAACGGGTTTAGCATCAGGTTCCATATTAATCTTGTGCTGACAGAGAGTGGGACTAGTGCCCTTAAGATCAATAAGAGTATATCCAATAGCAGCATAGTGCTTCTTCAGAATTTTCAATAATCTTTCTTCTTCATGTACTGAAAGGTTAGCACTAATAATAACAGGATATATCTTTTTCTCATCAAGATAAGCATATTTCAAAGTGTCAGGCAATTGTTTTAATTCAAACACACGATCACCTTTAGATGGATGAGGACCTCCAAGAGTTTCAATAGGCAAATTATATTTGAGCAGAGGTCGTTGTTCGAAGAAAAATTTATCTATTTCATTTCTTTCTTGCATATGCATATCATTTTCATGGTCTAGCAAATATTCAGTGGATCAGTAGGAGGCACGTCAATAGAAGCGAGACCAATTATTTCATCTGTACTAGGTAATTCTTTCTTATGAGGTTATCTATTAAACTTGGAGAAATTAAATTCATGAGACACATCACGAAAGCTGACACTGACAGTTTGTTTATGACAATCTATAGTAGCATTGACAGCGTTCAAGAAAGGTCAACCAAAGATAATGGGACAAAAGTCATCTTGTGGGGAACCAAGAACTAGAAAATCAGTAGGGTATTTTATTTTCCCACACAAGAATTCAACATCTCTAACAATCCCAAGTGGTGTGATGGTGTCTCTATTAGCAAGTTTAATAGTAACATCTATGTCTTCTATTTCAGCGGGCGCTATGTCATCCATAATTTCTTGGTATAAAGTAAAAGGAATAGCACTCACGCTAGCACCTAAATCACATAAGCCATGATAGCAATGATCTCTAATTTTAACTGAGACAACGGGCATGCCAACTACGGGTCTATGTTTATCTTTTTCATCCTGTTTGGCAATTCTAGCAGCTTCATCACAGAAGTAAATAACATGCCCATCAATATTTTCTACCTGGAGATCTTTAACCATAGCAACACTAGGTTCTACTTTAATTTTCTCAGAAGGTTTAGGTTCTTTAATATTACTTTTGCGAACCATAGTTGAAACCTTAGCATGTTCTTTTATCCTAACAGGGAAAGGTGATTTTTCAATATAAGAAGTAGGAACAACTGGGTCAACATTGTAGATAATAGTTTCATCTTTAGCTATGGCCGGTTCTTTAGTTTCTTCTTTAATAGGGGGGTGATATTTAAATCACTTCTCCTTAGGGAGATCAACATGAGTAGTAAATGATTCACAGAAAGAGGCTACTATCTCAAAGTCAAGTCCATATTTAGTGCTAAACTTCTGAAAAGCATCGGTATTCATGCCAATATTATACATCTCCGTCGTATCTATAATTTTTTATTGTTCCATGCCAATATTATACAGCTTTTACATACTTTTGGCAACTTTTTATACTATTTTTGGGACTAACATATTGATCCAGTGCCGAGTGCCAATTCCTGCTGTTGCATGTTTTTTGTTTCACAGAAAATCCATGTCAAACGGAGTCCAAATGAGATAAAAACTTACGGAGATTTTTTTTGGAATATATGTGATTTTTTGGAAAAAGAATCAACGCGAGACGATGCCCGAGTGGGCCACAAGGACGGGGGCGCGCCCCAGGGGGTAGGGCGCACCCTGGACCCTTGTGGCCACCCCGTAAGGCGGTTGGTTCCCTTCTTCTGCCACAAGAAATCTAATATCCGGATAAAAATCGTGTTAAAATTTCAGCCCAATCGGAGTTACGGATCTCCGGGAATTTAAGAAACGGTGAAAGGCCAGAAACAAGGAGCGCAGAAACAGAAGGAAACAGAGAGAGAGATCCAATCTCGGAGGGGCTCTCGCCCCTCCGCCACCATGAAGGCCATGGACCAGAGGGGAAACCCTTCTCCCATCTAGGGGGGAGGTCAAGGAAGAAGAAGAAGGAGGGGGCCTCTCTCCCGGTGGCGCCAGAACGCCGCCGGGGCCATCATCGTGACGGCGATCTACACCAACAACTTCGCCGCCGTCATCACCAACTCTCTCCCCCTCTATGCAGCGGTGTAACCTCTCTTTTACCCGATGTAATCTCTACTTAAACATGGTGCTCAATGCTATATATTATTTCCCAATGATGTATGGCTATCCTATGATGTTTGAGTAGATCTGTTTTGTCCTATGGGTTCATTGATGATTGTAATTGGTTTTATTTGCATGTTTTATTATTGGTGCTGTCCTATGGTGCTCTCTGTGTCGCGCAAGCATGAGGGATCCCCGCTGTAGGGTTTGCAATATGTTCATGGTTTGCTTATTGTCTGCGTTGCGTGAGTGATAGAAACACAAACACGGATAAGCGGGTTATGGCGTATGGGAATAAAGAGGACCTGATACTTTAATGCTATGGTTGGGTTTTACCTTAATGATCTTTAGTAGTTGCGGATGCTTGCTAGAGTTCCAATCATAAGTGCATATGATCCAAGAAGAGAAAGTATGTTAGCTTATGCCTCTCCCTCATATAAAATTGCAATAGCGATTACCGGTCTAGTTATCGATTGCCTAGGGACAAATAACTTTCTCGTGACAAAAAGCTCTCTACTAAAACTAACTTAGTTGTGTCTTTATCTAAACAGCCCCTAACTTTTATTTACGTGCTCTTTATTATCTTGCAAACCTACCCTACAACACCGACAAAGTACTTCTAGTTTCATACTTGTTCTAGGTAAAGCGAACGTTAAGCGTGCGTAGAGTTGTATCGGTGGTCGATATAACTTGAGGGAATATTTATTCTACCTTTAGCTCCTCGTTGGGTTCGACACTCTTACTTATCGAAAGAGGCTACAACTGATCCCCTATACTTGTGGGTTATCAAGACCTTTTTCTGGCGCCGTTGCCGGGGAGCAATAGCGTGGGGTGAATATTCTCGTGTGTGCTTGTTTGCTTTATCACTAAGTAGATTTTATTTGCTGTTCTAAGTTGTTCTCTATCTTTAGTTATGGATATGGAACACGAAATACCAAAAAAATTAGGTGTACTTGCTATTCATGGAGATGGGGAACCTCCTAAAACCCTCGATGCTCATTATGTGAAAGATATTGTGCACTACTTTAATAATCCTAAGAAAACCCCATTCAACTATATAATGGGAGACACGTTGGATCAACGTGAATACTTTAGGGATTATCGCTTGACTCAAAAAGGGAAATTATTATGGGATCAAATTCATATGTTGCATTGTTATGCTCGGGAACCATGCTTGAGATATGATTATACTTGTTGCTCTAGGATGAAGGCTCCACACCTTCCCTTTTCATGTAAATTTAATGATAATCAAACCTTGGCTTCTTATGCTAATGGTATTTATGATTACTATGATGTGGAACGAATAGAAGAATTCATTGCTTTTAAGGGTGCTTATGAAATTGAATCTTTGTTTGAAAAGTATGAAGCTTTTGATGATGATGTTTATAGGCCTGAAAATTTTGCTATACTTAAATATTTCTATGAGAATTATGAATATAATGCCGATATTGATGCGTTTATTGAGAGAGTCTCCGCTGTCCAAGAAGAGACTAATATTTTGCAGGAATCTATGGAAGAAGAAATTGATGACACTGTGAGCTCATTGGATGAAAAAGATGAGGAGAAGAGCGAAGAACAAAAGGAGGAAGAGCGGGTTGATCACCTGTGCCCACCTTCTAATGATAGTAACTCTTTATCCCATACATTGTTTAATTTCCCTTCGTGCTTACGAAGGATGATTGCTATGATAATTGCTATGATCCCTTTGATTCATTTGAAATATCCCTTTTTGATGAACTTGATGCTTGCTATGCTTGTGGCCATGATGCCAATATGAATTATGCTTATGGATATGAACTTGCTATAGTTCCTTATGTTAAGAATGAAATTGTTGCTATTGCACCCACACATGATAGTCCTATTATCTTTTTGAATTCTCCCAACTACACTATATCGGAGAAGGTTGTGCTTATTAAGGACTATATTGATGGGTTGCGTTCTACTATTGCACATGATGATTTTGATAGATATAATATGCATGTGCTTGCTGTTCCTACTTGCAATTATTATGAGAGATGAACTACATCTCTGCCTCTCTATGTTTCCAATACGATAAAATTGCAAGAAACTGTTTGTACTATGCATTGGCCTTTACTTTGTGTGCATGAATTGTTCTTTTATGACATTCCAATGCATATGAAGAGAGTTAGACTTCGTTGTTGCATGATATATGTTGCTTTGTGCTCACTACTAAAATACAAATCATTGTTAATTAAAATTGGCTGGATATACCTTGGGATCCGGGTGGATCCATTACTTGAGCACTATATGCCTAGCTTAATGGCTTTAAAGAAAGTGCTGCCAGGGAGACAACCCGGAAGTTTTAGAGAGTCAATTATTTCTGTTGAGTGCTTTTATAAAGTTTAAAAAAATAAAAAAAATAAAGAGGGGAACCTAAAACTTTTTCAAAAAGAAAAGTGAAAGTGAGAGAGACGAGCATTGTTAAAGTGGGAGCATGCCTTGAACTTTGTTCATGCCCATGGAAACTTTGTGAATCTTAATTACAGAAACTTTTCAACAAAAATAATTATCCCCTTGTATAAATCCATTGTATTATAAAAAATAATGTGCCAATATTTGCCTTTAGGATGATTGGATTGCTTGTTTCGTTTGTGCGGTGCAAAAACAGAAACTTTGGCTGTAGTGCGTGATTTTACATTTTTTACTGGAAAGTCAAACGCTTCTGAAACTTTTTGCACAGTACTTATATAATTTTTTTTTATGTTTTCCCAATTTTCCAGAATTTTTGGAGTTACAGAAGTATGGTAGATGTTCAGATTGCTACAGACTGTCCTGTTTTTGACAGATTCTGTTTTTGATGCATTGTTTTGCTCGTTTTGATGAAACTATCGATTTTATCGGTGGTATAAGCCATGGAAAAGTTACAATACAGTAGCTACAATGCAAAAATAAAATATGAATAAGTTTTCAACAGTACTTAAAGTGGTGATTTGTTTTATTATACTAACGGATCTCACGAGGGTTTTGTTAAGTTTTGTGTGATTGAAGTTTTCAAGTTTTGGGTGAGATCACGATGGATGAAGGAATAAGGAGTGGCAAGAGCCTAAGCTTGGGGATGCCCGAGGCACCCCAAGGTAATATTCAAGGACTCCCAAGCAACTAAGCTTTGGGATGCCCCGGAAGGCATCCCCTCTTTCTTCTAACGATCATCGGTAATTTTACTTGGAGCTATATTTTTATTCGTCACATGATATGCGTAAATCTTGAAGCGTCGTGTGCTTTTTATTTTTCTTTTAATAATGCACCATGCTGGTATGAGATAGTCCTTGGTTGATTTATAGAATGCTCTTTGCACTTCACTTATATCTTTTGAGTATGGCTTTATAGAATGCTTCATGTGCTTCACTTATATCATTTGAAGTTTGGATTGCCTGTTTCTCTACACATAAAAAACCACCATTTGTAGAATGCTCTTTTGCTTCACTTATATTTGTTAGAGCGTGGGAATATCTTTTGTAGAAAGAATTAAACTCTCTTGCTTCACTTATATCTATTTAGAGAGTTGACAGGAATTGGTCATTCACATGGTTAGTCATAAAATCCTACATAAAACTTGTAGATCACTGAATATGATATGTTTGATTCCTTGCAATAGTTTTGCGATATAAAGATGGTGATATTAGAGTCATGCTAGTGGGTAATTGTGGATTGTAGAAATACTTGTGTTGAAGTTTGTGATTCCCGTAGCATGCACGTATGGTGAACCGTTATGTAACGAAGTTGGAGCATGATGTATTTATTGATTGTCTTCCTTATGAGTGGCGGTCGGGGACGCGCGATGGTCTTCTCCTACCAATCTATCCCCCTAGGAGCATGCGCGTAGTACTTTGTTTCAATGACTAATAGATTTTTGCAATAAGTATGTGAGTTCTTTATGACTAATGTTGAGTCCATGGATTATACGCACTCTCACCCTTCCATCATTGCTAGCCTCTTCAGTACCGTGCATTGCCCTTTCTCACCTCGAGATTCAGTGCAAACTTCGCCGGTGCATCCAAACCCCGTGATATGATACGCTCTATCACACATAAGCCTCCTTATATCTTCCTCAAAACAGCCACCATACCTACCTATCATGGCATTTCCATAGCCATTCCGAGATATATTGCCATGCAACTTCCATCATCATCATATACATGACTTGAGCATTCATTGTCATATTGCTTTGCATGATCATAAGATAGCTAGCATGATGTTTTCATGGCTTGTCCGTTTTTTTATGTCATTGCTACGCTAGATCATTGCACATCCCGGTACACCGCCGGAGGCATTCATACAGAGTCATATCTTTGTTCTAGTATCGAGTTGTAATATTGAGTTGTAAGTAAATAAAAGTGTGATGATCTTAATTATTAGAGCATTGCCCCATGTGAGAAAAATAAAAGAGGCCAAAGAAGCCAACAAAAAAAAGAGGCCAAAGAAGCCAAACAAAAAAAGAAAAAATGAGAGAAAAAGAGAGAAGGGGCAATGTTACTATCCTTTTACCACACTTGTGCTTCAAAGTAGCACCATGTTCTTCATATAGAGAGTCTCTTGAGTTATCACTTTCATATACTAGTGGGAATTTTTCATTATAGAACTTGGCTTGTATATTCCAACGATGGGCTTCCTCAAATTGCCCTAGGTCTTCTTGAGCAAGCAAGTTGGATGCACACCCACTTAGTTTCATTTGTGAGTTTTCATACACTTATAGCTCTAGTGCATCCGTTGCATGGCAATCCCTACTCCTCGCATTGACATCAATTGATGGGCATCTCCATAGCCCGTTGATTAGCCGCGTCGATGTGAGACTTTCTTCCTTTTTGTCTTCTCCACACAACCCCCACCATCATATTCTATTCCACCTATAGTGCTATGTCCATGGCTCACGCTCATGTATTGCGTGAAAGTTGAAAAGGTTTGAGAACATCAAAAGTATGAAACAATTGCTTGGCTTGTCATCGGGGTTGTGCATGATTTGAATATTTTGTGTGGTGAAGATGGAGCATAGCCAGACTATATGATTTTGTAGGGATAACTTTCTTTGGCCATGTTATTTTGAGAAGACATGATTGCTTTATTAGTATGCTTGAAGTATTATTGTCTTAATGTCAAATAATAGACTATTGCTTTGAATCACTCGTGTCTTAATATTCATGCCATGATTAGATTATATGATCAAGATTATGCTAGGTAGCATTCCACATCAAAAATTATCTTTTTTACCATTTACCTACTCGAGGACGAGCAGGAATTAAGCTTGGGGATGCTGATACGTCTCCGTCGTATCTATAATTTTTGATTGTTCCATGCCAATATTAAACAACTACATACTTTTGGCAACTTTTTATACTATTTTTGGGACTAACATATTGATCCAGTGCCGAGTGCCAGTTCCTGTTTGTTGCATGTTTTTTGTTTCGCAGAAAATCCATATCAAACGGAGTCCAAACGGGATAAAAACTTACGGAGATTTTTTTGGAATATATGTGATTTTTGGGAAAAAGAATCAACGCGAGACGATGCCCGAGGGGGCCACAAGGACGGGGGGGCGCCCCCCAGGGGGTAGGGCGCGCCCTGGACCCTTGTGGCCACCCCGTAAGGCGGTTGGTGCCCTTCTTCTGCCACAAGAAAGCTAATATCCGGATAAAAATCATGTTAAAATTTCAGCCCAATCGGAGTTACGGATCTCTGGCAATTTAAGAAACGGTAAAGGCTAGAAACAGGGAGCGCAGAAACAGAAGGAAACAGAGAGAGAGATCCAATCTCGGAGGGGCTCTCGCCCCTCCGCCACCATGGAGGCCATGGACCAGAGGGGAAACCCTTCTCCCATCTAGGGGGGAGGTCAAGGAAGAAGAAGAAGGAGGGGGGCTCTCTCCCGGTGGCGCCGGAACGCCGCCGGGGCCATCATCGTGACGGCGATCTACACCAACAACTTCGCCGCCGTCATCACCAACTCTCTCCCCCTCTATGCAGCGGTGTAACCTCTCTTTTACCCGCTGTAATCTCTACTTAAACATGGTGCTCAACGCTATATATTATTTCCCAATGATGTATGGCTATCCTATGATGTTTGAGTAGATCCGTTTTGTCCTATGGGTTCATTGATGATCGTGATTGGTTTGAGTTGCATGTTTTATTATTGGTGCTGTCCTATGGTGCTCTCCGTGTCGCGCAAGCGTGAGGATCCCCGCTGTAGGGTTTGCAATATGTTCATGGTTTGCTTATTGTCTGCGTTGCATGAGTGATAGAAACACAAACACGGATAAGCGGGTTATGGCGTATGGGAATAAAGAGGACTTGATACTTTAATGCTATGGTTGGGTTTTACCTTAATGATCTTTAGTAGTTGCAGATGCTTGCTAGAGTTCCAATCATAAGTGCATATGATCCAAGAAGAGAAAGTATGTTAGCTTATGCCTCTCCCTCATATAAAATTGCAATAGTGATTACCGGTCTAGTTATCGATTGCCTAGGGACAAATAACTTTCTCGTGACAAAAAGCTCTCTACTAAAACTAACTTAGTTGTGTCTTTATCTAAACAGCCCCTAACTTTTATCTAAGTGCTCTTTATTATCTTGCAAACCTACCCTACAACACCTACAAAGTACTTCTAATTTCATATTTGTTCTAGGTAAAGCGAACGTTAAGCGTGCGTAGAGTTGTATCGGTGGTCGATATAACTTGAGGGAATATTTGTTCTACCTTTAGCTCCTCGTTGGGTTCGACACTCTTACTTATCGAAAGAGGCTACAACTGATCCCCTATACTTGTGGGTTATCAGGGACGCCCGCGGACGAATCCGGGCGGCCCCTTATATCTCGTGCCCGGTATCCACATATTTCAAATTTGGACTCTAAAATACATGCAAATCCATGCACGCCAATGTCGCACGTAAATAACAAATGTTGATAGCGAAAATACATAGTTCTTACATAAATTTTATTTTAAGTGCACAACTCAAATATTAGCTATTTGGTTTCCATTGTGCGTCTACATATGCTCCACAAGATCACTAAGTAGCTGCCCGTGCATCTGATGATCTCGAAGATTCCGATGCATCTGCAGAAAGTTCATAAGTTGATTTGCATCTTGATCTTCTGGGATTTGAACTTGTTCTTCACGCGCTTCAAAATCATTGGTTTGGGCAACACCATCACTCTCATTCTCGACAATCATATTGTGCAAAATAACACAACGTGTCATAAGCTGCCACGAAGTTTTTGATTCCCATATCATTGCAGCTCCACGAACAATTCCTCAACAAGTTTTAAGCACTCTGAATGCCCTCGCCACATCCTTCCTAGTTGCTTCATGCATTGTTGCAAAGTCGCTTTATTTGTTGTTGTGTGGTTCGGATATGGTCTTCAGAAAGGCTGTCCACCGAGGATAGATGCCATCGGCAAGATATTATCTCATGTTGTAGTAACGATCATTGACAGTGTAGTTGCACGGCGGGGATTCCCCATTACAAACCCTCCTGAACACCGGAGATCGTTGAAGCATGTTGATGTTCTTGTGAGAACCCTGCATTCCAAAGAAAGCATGCCAAATCCATAAGTCATGTGATGCCACTACTTTCAGTATGATGGTGGCCTCTTTGGTGCGATCTTGATATATTCCCTACAAACCTTTGGGGCAGTTCTTCCATTGCCAATGCATGCAATCAATTGATCCGAGCATTCCTCGAAACCCCCTGGCCTCTCCAATAGCCAACAATTTTTTTGTGTCCTACACATTTGGTTCTCTCAGATAATATGTTCCAAACACCCGCACCACGGTGCGGGCAAACTTGACAGTAGTCTTCAGGCATGTGCCCCCCCCCCCCATCCGGACCATCTCACCAACGGCGGTACCAAGTGCAAGCATCCTCAGAGCAGCTGTGCATTTCCGCTTAGCACAAAAAGAAATTTGGTCATAGCAATCCCTTCTGAGCTTGAAGTATTCATCGTGTGCCTCCACTCCCTCCACAATGTACCAAAACAATGTTTTCCACGTGCGAAAACAGTGACGAAACCATAATTCATCCGGAAAAGTTTGGTTCGGAACAAAGTAGTCCTTGTGCAGTAGCCGTGCTCCGGAGACCCTGTCCCGATTGATCACTCTTCTCCCTTTCATTGAGCCCTTGAAGTTGAGAGTATGCTCCACCTGCCGGTCCATTTTCTCGTGCATGCTCATGAGCATGATCATGTCCACTTCTTCGCCCGAATCCGACGAATCAAAGAACTCATCTTGAATCATTTCATCAAGCTCCGGTCCATACTCCTCGTCCGACGAAGCATCGAAATTCATCGTTTTCCCTACAAATAAAAAAAATCAGGTCGGACAATGCGCCGAACACATAGGACGCAAGGGGCAACCCGAGAGTTGTCGGGCATACCGCGGAGGCGTCCTGGCCGGCGACAACGTCCCGGGTAGCGAGGGGGATATATCTTCTTTTTTCAACTCCAGAATAAAGACGGGGGCAAGGAAGTCATTTGGCAAAAAAAGGTTAACCAATCCAGTTGTGATACTGAATTCCTGATCCATCGCCTCGATCCCTTTGGGCGCGGAAGCTTTTAGGCTTGAGCTCCCTGGAGAGAACAATTGCTAGGCAGCGGTCGAGATTGCTACAACAATGTGAGGGTGACGGCAACACAAGGCTTTTTCACCAGCAAGCAAGTCATAGGCAAAGGAAAAACATCATACAGACAGTTAAGTACAATGGTCACTTATACTCTGGGCAGGAAGAAGTTGCGTAGGTTGTAGATGCCTACTTTGGTGCGGCCCTTGGTACCTCTGATTCTAGAAGGCATGCGCTAAACTTGGATGAGTTGGGCCTTCCGCGCTTGGACCTGTCGCACCTAGAGCAGCCCTTTACGGAGGAGGAAGTTGAAGGGGTGATCAAGGCGATGCCCTAGGATAAGGCCCCGGGGCCGGATGGGTTCACTGGCAGGTTTTACGCAACATGTTGGAACATAATCAAAGATGATTTCATGAGGGCCATGGATTGTTTCTATAAGGGAGACATGAGGGGCATGGCGGCAATCAACAAATCCATAGTCTCGCTTCTGCCCAAGAAAGAAGGAGCCTTGGAGGTGGGCGACTGTAGACCCATAAACCTTGTGCATGGGGCAATTAAGATTTTTGAGAAGGTGCTAGCGTGTAGATTGGTTGAGGATCTGCCCAAACTGGTTGGAAATCATCAAAGTGCTTTTGTTAAGTGCAGATCGCTGCACGACAACTTCATGCTTGTGCAAAGCACAGCAAGACGGCTACATGCCTTGAGAAATCCCATAGTTCTGCTTAAGCTCGACATTTCGAAAGCTTTCGACTCGGTACAATGGCCTTTCCTGATTGAGGTGCTGCAGCAGCTGGGCTTCGGGCCAAGGTGGAGATCATGGATATGTGGGATCCTTTCAACATCTACCACAAAGGTCATGGTCAATGGTGATCCGGGTGACACGATCTACAACTGTACAGGGCTGCGGCAAGGGGATCCTATTTCTCCAATGCTTTTCATTCTCACTATGGAGCCACTACAGAAGATGTTTCAGTTGGCCGCGAATAGAGGGGTGCTGGCACCCTTGGCGCGTGTGGGCATTAAGAAGCGTCTATCCATCTTTGCGGACGACGTTGTACTATTCGTTAAACCTAACCAGGTGGACCTTGTGGCTTGCAAGTGCATCTTTGAGCTATTTGGGGAAGCGGCAGGTCTGAGAATCAACATGCGAAAGTCCGCAGCCCTACCTATCAGGTGTTCTGAGGAGGAGATAACTATGGCATGCGCTGAACTTCAATGCCCCTTGGGATCGTTCCCAATTAAGTACCTTGGGCTGCCACTTTCGTTAAGGAAGCAATCGGCGACGCAATTGAAATACTTGGTGGATCAAATGGCCAATAGGTTGCCAAAGTGGAAGGCAGCCCTTATGCCGAAGAGTGGCAGGTTAACCTTGGTTCAGTCAGTGTTCTGCGCCATGCCAATCCACGCAATGATGGCCTTGGACCTCCCAATGAAAACCATTGCTGCAATGAACAAGGTTTGCCGCGGATTCTGGTGGTGCAGACGAGCTGAAGCTAATGGCGGAAACTGTGCGGTTGCATGGGATGTGGTGTGTGCACCGAAGTGGGCAGGTGGACTAGGACTGCCGAACCTACGCCGGATGAACGTGGCAATGCAAGCTAGATGGCCATGGCTCGCAAGGACAGACGTGACTAGACCATGGAATGAGTTCAAAATTAAAGTCCCGGATGAGTCGAAGATGCTATGCCAGGCGGCTATGAGGAGTGCAACAAATAATGGCCTGACGACACTCTTTTGGGAAGACCGATGGTTAGAAGGAAGGAGAATACAGGAAATTGCACCGCTCATATACGGCTTGGTTCCACCACGCATTAGATCATCTCGGCTGGTTGGTCCGGCTGTGGAGACTGGATGTTGGGCGATGGACTTTGGCCCTGACATAGGACCGGACACACTGCAAGAGTTTCTCTCACTTTGGCATACGGTTACAACTTGGGAGCCTATGGAGAACGTGCCGGACAAGATAACTTGGTCGTGGGAGGCAAGTGGGTAGTTGTCGGTGAAATCTGCTTATGCGGCTGGCTTTTGGGGCAGGGAGGTCATCCCGACGGCGGACCTAACATGGAAGTCGCGTGCCCCCTCACAGTGCAGACTCTTCACTTGGCTGGCCCTGAGGGATAGATGTTGGACATCAGATCGTCTAGCGCGGAGAGGGCTACCTCACCAGGACGCGTGTCCGTTCTGTGATCAGGAAGAGGAAACAATTAAACATATATTGCTCTCGTGCGTGTTTGCTAGGATGGCTTGGGCGACGATTTGCGAGGCATTGGGCAAGCCGGATTGGACTCCATCTCAACATGACTCACTTGCGGAGTGGGCCGTCGACAAGCGAGGATCTAACAACATGAGTGTGAAGGATCTACGTACCATCTTTGCGTTAACATGGTGGGAGTTGTGGAAGCACAGAAATGCTATTGTCTTCAAGGGAGTGCGGCCTTCAATTGAGGCTTTACTAGGTAGAGTGAGGCATGAGGGTTTAGTGTGGGCGTCGGCAGGACTACTAAAAGGGAATGTAGCTCCCTTCCTTAGTAGGGTAGAGAGGTGGGAGAATAGAGAGGAGTAATATGTAATAATACCCTTGTAACCGTTGGTGAAGGCATTCTTTGCCTTTCTTTTTTAATACTCCCTCCGTCCCAAAATAAGTGTCTTGACCTTAGTATAACTTTACACTAGAGTTAGTATAAAGTTGAGACACTTATTTTGAGACGAATGAAATATATGATATGCACTCTCGTGCATATTCAAGAGAAAAAAAAGATCCCTTTGGGCTCGCGCGGGGCCAGTCAGAATCTGGACATGTCCGCGGACGGGACTTGACATCGCGGCGGTGCAGCGGCGAGAGACGAGACGACCGACGAGATAGGCTGATGCTGGCGGGAGTGAGGAGGGAGGCGCGTCTTTAATCGTGTCGGCCACGAGGAAGCTGCTGGCCCGGCCGGTCCGTCGCCGTCGCCGTCGCATCTCGTCTCATCCCATCATCCAGCCAGCCGATAGGATTTCATAAATTTCTAGGCACCCACCATCACCATGCTTGGAATCAATCGTGCCGTACCGGATTCATTACGCCCGGCCTAGCAGCTCTAGCTAGCCCTATATATGTCATGTGTGTACGCGTCCTATTCGGCATATGTAGAAACGAAATGTGGCCGGACGCGACTGGAGCAATGCCAAGGTATGGATGGTGTTCCTTACGAAAAGGTGATGGTGGGAAGATCCTTGACCTGTGAACAATTCATCATCCAAGGGTGGAGGCTTATCAAACAAAGCCAGGACAGACAATGGGGGGCTAAGATTGGCCCGTTGCGTGTCACGTCCAGGGCACAGAAGCAAGCGTCAAAAGCTTTTCCACATGGTAAATGCGGTAACTACCTCGGAATCAAATGCTCCATGTTGGTAAGAATGTGGAAACTGAGCTGGCATGGCATGTGTGGTGGTCCAGAGCTACAGTACATATTACTTTTTTTACAGGCAGTACACATACTCCCTCCGTTTTTATTTACTCCGCATATTAGCTTTGATCAAAGTCAAGCTTTATAAACTTTGACAAAATTTATAGACAAAAATATTAACATGTACAATTACAAATCAATACCATTAGATTTATTATTGAATGTACTTTCGCATCATATAGATTTGTTATCGTAAATATTTACATTATTTTCTATAAATTTGGTCAGTCAACTCTAATATACATAGTAAATAAAAACGAAGGGAGTATCTATCGCGACGTTTTCCTATCATTAGTAGGATAACCATGCATGCATTGCACGTAGGCAGCGAAGGCCCCGTGCAAGCGCAGCTGCCAAAAGCCTACTAGCTAGCAGCGCACCAACACGACAAGATGTACAAGACCGCAATGCGCACACGCGCAGTTATTATGGGTTGCACGGGTCAGATACTCGTGCATCATACGGGCCATAGACACCAGCCTAGCTAGTGCCTAAGATGGTTCGAGTCGGCTAGGCACGAGTAGGCTTCATCAGATCACTACTAGCAGTACTGCTACCGAAAGCAAAGAAGAGAAGAAAAAAAATGCATGCGCAGGCCGCAGGCACGCACGTATGCGCTGCAGAGCGCCGGAGAGGCGCCCTCCCGCGCGCGCCACGACACGTCGCGGTCACGTACGTGCGCAACGGCGAGTGACCACGACGCGTGCTGCTGCGAGGACAGCGAGCCGCGCGCGCCTACGTACGGTGCCGGCCGGGCAGGGCCGCCCAAGCTAGAGGCGTCCGTCCGGTCCACACGCGGGGCGGAAGCGGAAGAGGGCAAAAACTACAAATCTGACCTGTGACAGAACGAATTCACAAAATGAACCGTTTGTGAAAAAATTTCACCCAGTTGACCCTTTTGTGTAGCGTCCGACATGTAGGCATTGCACTATACTGTGCAGCGCTTACTGACAGACGTGACACACCTGGCCAGCGTGGCACCCTGGACCCCACTCCTGGTTGTGAAGCGCCTAGCTGAAAGGAGCTGCACAGTGTAGTGCAGCGCCTAGCGGAAAGGAGCTGCGCTACCTTATATTAAAACCGTTGTAACTTTTAATCCGTGTATCCGATGAAAACGTGCCTTACATGAATGTTGTGCATTTTTCTGTGTTCTACACAATGGTGGCATTTTCATCTATGTTAGGGTCAATTTGCTTGATGAAAACTGTGGCAAAAGTGTATCATAATATAACTGACAGAATCTGTTAAAACTTACAAACTTGGCATGATGATATCCATTGACCTATAGCTCTTATGCATTTGCATCCTACATGAGTTTCGCACTACATAATGTGTACTTTCATGCCATGCATATCCTTGCCATGTTAATCATCTTTAACATGTTCATTTCGTGCATCTAAGTGACTAACATGATATAAATGAACTTCTGTCACAGAAAGTTGCATTTTGTAAGATCCATAGTAATTAATCCTGGCATCATATGAATATGATCTAATTATGAAAGTTGGAAAATCTTATGTCTACTTTATGTCCATGTCATTTTCATACCCACTAAAAATTTGCATCACTATGTTTTTGAGACACTAAAGTACCTAAGGCAATATTCTGCAAGATTAACACGTTAATTTCACCAAGTCACTGGATGTCAACAGAACTTTGCATTTTGTAAAGATATATACTTATATACTCTTAAAATTTAGCACTTATAATGTTTGCTGTCAGTAGGAAGAGCACATGTTCTTTGATTTGAACTTTGTTTTTAGGCTACTGAAAAAAGTTGCAGCTGCTTGTATTGCGTACTGCTATATATATAGGGTATAAGGTCGGTACAGAGTGAGTCGGTTTGAACTTGATAGGCTAGGACACCCTCGTGCTAACCAGGATGACAAAACAGAGTTGGCAGAAAAACTAGTTGTCAGTGCTACTAGCTGAAAGTCAGAAGGCTTATCTTACTAGAATAATGAAAAACATAGTTTAGTTAGCAGGAAAACTAAACCGATCTGCACAAAATTCTAAATGGAAAACATATCAAGTTCATGCCAAGGGATTTTGTAAAACTCAAGATATGAACATGTTTTGTGGCAACACGCTGGATATACTGAAAGTAGACATGGAGATGCTCAAATTCATATATAAAGTCATTCCATATGAAGCATGGTTGATTTACTATGCATTTTGCAAAATGCGAAGTTCTCTTGACATCTAGGGACTTGGTGAAATTAACAAGTGTTAATCCGGCAGAATATTGCCTTGGGTACTTTAGTGTCTCAAAAAAATAGTGATGCAAATATTTAGTGGGTATGAAAATGACATAGACTTAAAGTAGACATAAAATTTTCCAACTTTCATGGTTAGATCATATCTTACAAAATGCAACTTTCTGTAACAGAAGTTCATTTATATCATTTTAGTCACTTAAATGCAAGAAATGAACATGTTAAATATGATTAACATGACAAGGATAGGCATGACGTGAAAGTACACATTATGTAGTGCAAAACTCATGTAGGATGCAAATGCATGAGAGCTATAGGTCAATGGATATCATCATGCCAAGTTTGTAAGTTTTAATAGATTCTGTTAGTTATATTATGATGCACTTTTGCCACAGAGTTTTCATCAAGCAAATTGATCCTAACATAGATGAAAATGCCACCATTGCGTAGAACATAGAAAAATGCACAACATTGATATAAGGCACGTTTTCATCGGATGCACGGATTAAAAGTTACAACGATTTTAATATAAGGTAGTGCAGCTCCTTTCAGCTAGGCGCTGCACTACACTGTGCAGCTCCTTTCAGCTAGGCGCTGCACAACTAGGAGTGGGGCCCGGGGTCCCACACTGGCCAGTTGTGTCGCGCCTGACAGTAAGGCGCTGCACAGTGTAGTGCAACGCCTATATGTCGGGCGATACACAAAAGGATTAGCGGGGTGAAATTTTTTTATCAACGGTTCATTTTGTGAATTCATTCTGTCCACAGGTCAGAATTGTCGTTTTTGCCGCGGAAGAGAAGCTAGCAGAGAGCGGCCCATGGCGCCGCCTCGTGATCCGTGCCACCCCGTATATATCGGTCCATCCATAAAGCAAGGGACACGATAAAACCAGGCGGTAAAACCTAATGAACAAAAATGACCATTTTCTGGAACTTCAACATAAAATGGCCCCATTCTAAAAATATTTCACGAAATGGCCCTCTTTTGCATGACGCCTGGGGCCGGGGCGCCATGCTAGAGAGCATGACGCCCGGGATCGGGGCGCCATGATAGCCCGGGGCGTCATGCTACATGTCGCTACCATGGCGCCC
Source organism: Thinopyrum elongatum (assembly GCA_011799875.1). Lineage (NCBI taxonomy): Eukaryota > Viridiplantae > Streptophyta > Magnoliopsida > Poales > Poaceae > Thinopyrum > Thinopyrum elongatum. The sequence goes on from CM022300.1 coordinate 52,920,280, forward strand.
TAGCCCGGGGCGTCATGCTAAGGCTGGGGCGTCGTGATATTTAGCGTGGCGCCCTAGCCCCAGGCGTTATGCAAAAGGGCTTTTTTTTGAAATATTTTTAGATTGGGGCCATTTTGTGTTGAAGTTTGCGAAAAGCGCCACTTTTGTCCATTTTCACAAAACCTGTGCAGTTCCGGTAGCACAGCAGGTTCCGCCCGTTGCTGCGTCCGTCTGGTAACACTACTACCATGCTCGATTGGACACATCCATGCACGTACGTACCGACGTGCACCGTCGCCGGACAGTACGTACGTCGCGTAGCCGCTGTGGCCGTGCGTCCCGCTGGCGCTTTGGTGGCGGGTCGTTCCGCCTGCGCCTGCATGCTCCCCTGTCCTCCATCAAGGTATCCAGTCGAGCTTTGACGTACTCACGTCTCACTCTCACCCACCCGCGCCAACCAGCCCTGTCGCCGCGCCCGCTCGGCGGCCGGACACTTCTTCCGGCTCGCGGCCCCGCCACATGTGACGTGATTGACTCCTAGAAAGAGAGAGAGAAGGCGGTGAAATATCACAAGCCCGCAAAAATACCCCGGGTTCGGAACGGGCACGTCAACATAGTTTCGTTGTGCATTCGATGGGCTAAAGTCCGGCGTCCACGTAGACGCTGGATGTTAAAGCTGGGAGCGTTTGATTTCGTCCTGCAAGCAAAGTTTAGCTGGTGTTAAAGCGAGTGGTTAGCTGGGTCTGGGTGGCGCGGTTGATGGGTCTATCAATTCGTTGCAGAAGTTATTAGCGGACCAACAAGCTTGCTGCCGGATCGGGGACATCCATATGAATGTACCAGCAACAACGCCCTTGCCATATTCCACACGCTTTGCAGCATGCGTCTTGCACTCAATCCAGCTAACCACCAGCTTCAATTCCACCTAGTATTCCTAACAGGAGTAGTGGCAATCCCGCGACCGAACAAATGCACGAACGTACTCTACACACACTCTACCAACCGAGGCTGACGTACATCTCTTCTCTTCCCCCTTCTACCCTAATGAAGACGAAAAAAGAAGAGAGAATTCCTTATTTGACCCATTCTTAAAATTTGGTTTCCTTTTTGGCCCTGGTAAAAAAATTCTTCCTGTTTTGACACTCAAACTTCATTTTATTTCCTCTGTGACATTTCCGCCGGTTTTGACAATTGACACCGTTAAATACAACATGAAAAGTCCATTTTACCCCTGATGTATTTTGTGACCAAAATTATGAACAGGAAGTCAAAAGCAATGGTGACAGTGGCGCATGGACAGAATGCGTCGGCGCATTGGAGTTGCAACAAAATTATATTACAAGACTGTACTGAGAAACCCATATTAATAAGAACCAGTGCACAAACATGTATGAGCAGTACACAGGCACAATAATCTCACGGTCTCTCTTCACACACAGCACGTAGAAGAGATCCATCTCAATTTCTCTCTTTGCACACAACACACACATCAAGTCACGCACACACAGCAAGCACACTCATGCATGGAAAAGCACGCACCCACGGCGACCCAGCTCGCACGCCCATCACTGAGGCACGGCAAGCACGCACAGGGGAGCCGGTCAAGCACTCACTCGGGCTGGGCACCAAGGTCGGGGGAACTGGTCGGGCAAGGCGGGCGCCCATGACGTGGTCGTCCAGTTGGCAGCGGGAGAAGCCCAACGACGGCCGCTCCTGGTCACCGCTATGTCCCTGCCACCAGCAGACCTCCGGCGCCGCACGACCATGGACCTCCGACACCGCGACTTGCCCTGCACAGCGTCGCCTCACCCGTCCTTCACTGCTTGGCGCCCTCCGCTTCCCCCCCATGGCCGCCCTCCACTGCGCCACACGTAGCAGCGTCCGCCGTGCCCTCGTCCATGCCTCGCGCCGCCGTTGTGTGCCTTGCGCCGCGTAGAACGGGTATCGGCAGAGAAGTGAATCAGGAGAGGATGTGTACGGTTCAGTCAAACTAGATTTTTGTGGGGTTTTTTTTTCAGCGTGCTAAAGCAAGGGTAAATACGACTTTTCAAGTTGCATTTGACGGTGTTAACAGCAAAAAGTGACGGAATGTCATCGAAGGAATAAAATGAATTTATGGTGTTAAAAAAAGGAAAAAGGAAATTTCTAGGGCCAAATAAGGAATTCTCTCAAAAAAGAAGGGTGAACTCGCCTTTCGCGCCCGACCGCGGAGCTCTCGCGTTGTCTCCGGTGGCTCGATCTCCTTCAAACAATTGTCCGGAAATTCGCAGGAGCACGTAGGCACGGGATACGCACCTGCCAGTTGTGCTCGGCCGCATGATAACTTCGCGATCCGTAACTCGTTCGATTCACTGCATGATTTTAAATTTACACTTTCGGTACAAAAGATATAACAGACACAAAATTGGAAGTCCAAACAAAAACAGGGTCGGTGCCCCCCGCATCTACGTGCAACAGCAACACCAGGGTTAGCGTGCTCCCCAGCCAGGCCTCGTAGCTACAGTAGCGACAAATGCAGAACAGTAGTTGAAGTAGCTATAGTCAACAAAGAGCTCTTCCGCCACACCCCAGGCGGCGGCCCCGGCTGCCTGGGGCCTAAGGCCTTATACAATGGTAGGTGCTTAGGGAGATGCTTAGAGAAATAAACCCGGTTTTTCTGAAGCACCGGTTCCTATTTCTACAGGAGAGATGCCTAATTAAACATCTACCTTGTACAAATAAGCACTGGTGCTTAAGGATAGCCTGGTTTATTTTTTTAAGCATCTTCCCAAAGCACCTTGCATTATACAAGGCCTAACACTGCCACTGCATGCATGCCAAACTACGACTCCAAGACGTAAAATATGGAGACTGGTAGACCATATCGTCTGATGCAACCAAACCGAGTCAATCCGTTGAGAGCGGGCGAGAGGCAAAAGAAAGAGTGTAGATGACCCTCCCTTTTTTTTTTGCTGTTTCCGATAGGTTGTTTCTCAGTCAGTTGCGGTAGTGGTTGGTGTGTTGATCATCACTAAAAAGTCATGGCTAAAAAATTGATTTTGACTGTTTTATGACTCAGCGATTCTTCATAATTGTGGCCATGTTCTGTATAACTGAATCTTATTGGAATACATTGTAATTGATTTTCATAGTAACACAAGTGGTATCATCGCTAGTGGTTTATTGTGGCCACGCCCAAGTCTTTTCGTTTAGTTACATTAAAAATATTGTTAGCGTTTGTAGGTTGCATTGTACTCCTTCCGATCCAAATTAATACAGAACAGGGGCACCATTAGTATAAATTTGTACTAAAACTGCGTCGATTAATTTGGATCCGAGGGAGTAGCTACTTAGATCAACGTCGAACAGAGTTACTATAGACCCATTGTCACGTTGTAGTTTTGGCAAAAGTGATATTGTAAACTGAAAAAACTAAAGCGTGTGGGTATTATATATATATATATAATCAATCTAAACTTTTTTTAATAAAATAATGTGATTATTTGTGACCTGCGTGAAAATCATAAACTGGAACTCCGCAACAATAGTTACGCAATTTGCATCGCAGATCTTTGCGCGCCAACTAATTCTCTGACTTGTTTTCATCTGCTCGGTGGCCATAGTTTCATTTCATGTGAGGTTTTGCCGCAGATTTGGGTAAAACGAGTTGAGCCATGCCTAGGTCTTGAAACTGTGGTGCAGCAGTTGCACGCATGGCTCCCACCTCCCGGCCTCTGCTGCACGTGCTGGGAGCTGCCGGTACGTCCCGGGACATTTTCAGCATTTTCACCGGGAAGAGAAAGGTGGATGAAAACGAGATGGGCATGCAGGATGGGGACGCAGGGCATGCATCCCTTCCGTGAAACGTACTCCTCCTCGTCCTCCTATGATTTTCCCATGAAAGGGAGGGGAGCATGGCACGAGCTGAGCGCGACTTTAAGGAGGCCGGCCGGCTTGGTGGGGGAAGCGTTGCCTTGAATCGCAAGATGTCCAAATTGTTCCCTGTGCGCGTACTCTCACTCTCGGCACCTAGACGTCAATGCTACTCATGAGTTATGACCCTTCGCTTCCATCGCTTCATTTACAGATATGGAAATGTAAAGTTGCACGGTTTACATTTTTTACATGTCGTACAAAATGGCGTGGGCTTAATTTGTCGCCGGTTCGGTTTGCTCTGGGACAGAAAAGTCGCGTCATGTTTGCGTGATTGGGAAAGGAAATGAAGTGGATGAAGCTTGGGCGAGGAAAAGTCGCGTGTTGTTCATCCATGGAGGAGAAGGATCGGACCCGCGAGATGGAAAAGTTTGGGAGATGGGTTCCATGATTGGGTGTCCGGCCGGCCACGGCAGAAGAAGAATGGAGATGGGTCTGGACTGGACGCAAAGGGGAACAAACGGTGATGTTGTGGGGGTCCAAGCAAGCATAAACACTTGCGCAGGCCCTCCCTCGACTGCACGCTCCCTCCGCGATCCTACGCGCGCGTGAGAAGGCCGCATTGCTCCCCTACCCCTAGTCACCCAACCCAAGCATCCGATCCGATCGATCCCTCCACGGCAAGATCGATCGAACCTATCCCTCCCAGATTTGTGCCAAACACGATAGATAGATAGATGCGTAGGAATCGTTCTTGTTCTTCCTACACAAAAGCCAGCCGGACTGACCTATCTACTACACCACTATGCGTAACCTTAAAGTCATTAACCCTAAAATAGTCCTCCCCTACCGATCAATATAATCTGGTAGAGCCCCCCTTGCTCGCTCGCTCGCTGGAGGAATCTTTCTAAGCGCTTCTTTGACCGAGATCACGACCGGCCGGCATCGGCACGCCCGAAAGAGCTCGAGACAAGGCTAGGCTAGATTAGATTGGGCCAAGGTTTGATTAATCCCGGGCGCTCGTGGCGGTCGCGGGGGTGGCACGTGAGGCCTCCGTGCTCCGGATTGCCACTTGATGGCTTTTTGTTTAAGCTAGGGTGTATACTATAGTAGTGTGCACTTGGAACAACTGGCGTATGTTTGCACGACTATTTATTTTGGAATGTAGCGCTACCGCGCCTCTCTCAAGTGTCCTTGTTAACGCACGTGTGATGATTATGTCATGTGCCCGCGTTTCGGGTGGTTTGTTTGTGTGTCTTCGTTTACCTCGCCTCGCGGTAAAAATCATGGTAGCGGTAAGACAGTCTTCAACTTCCTTTGTAGAGCATCACCAAAAATTAGGCACGAAAACTGATTTTCTTTTTGGCACGAGCAAGCGCTGTCTCCAACATCAACCCTATTTTCTAGCATAAAAAGTAGGTGGGGTAAAAAGTTTTGGGCACGAGGAAGCGCTGTCTCCAACAGCAACCCTAAAATAGGACACCCAGATCAACCAAAAAAAACCTGAACTAAAATTTGAACTACATCGACCATGTTTCATATTTCAAACAACGTTCGACTGAAGTTTAAACATGCAAACTAGAAACATAGTTCAAATACTACATGCCAGTGAAACTACCAAATTAAATTATGATAAGCACAACTACGAACAATACAGATTGTCCCAGTCGATATCATCGGACCCATCACTCTCGACTTCGACAACGCTGGAGCCCCTGCATTCTTCTTCTTGCCTTGTGACAACGAAGGCCATGCCTCGTCGTACTTCTTGCTTCTCACCCTCCTTCTAGTAGAACTCCCTCTCAGCTTGCAGATAATCCGTATGTGCCCGAACAAACGCCGGCATGGCCTCCTTGTTGCTCTCTCGGATGTTCTCCCACTCCTCGATAATAATGCGAGGAGCCCTTGGTTCGGGCTCGACTCAATTGTCCCCGGCGGATCGACATGCTCCGCATCCGCGCGAGACTCAATCTTCGGGAAATCGAGCTTCGAGCGGGCGAGGCCGAGCCTCCACACCGTGATGTCGTACGCGCGGGCGGCGAGGTCGGCCGTCGCGTCCATGCCGAGCCAATACCGGCGACCGGTGTGTTGAAACTCCAAACCGTAATTACCGGACGGCCGCCGGCGCACCCTCTTGAATCCGACGGAGCTCTTGCGCTTAGGTGCCATGGCGAGAAGGCGGCGGCGCTGGGGAAGCAACCGACAGCTTCGGGGAGGCGGCGACCCGGAGAAGAGCCGGTGGCTCAAAAAAAGTAGTGGCGGAAGTGGCGCGATTCCTTGGTGCGGCAGCGTCGCAGACGCGGCGGGGTGCGGTAGCCGTAGATCTGCGTCCGATGGCGGGGCGTGTGGTACCCCGGCTCAAAGAACCGGTTTACCAGTGTTTTCAACCCAGAGATCATGTCTTCTGGAAACACACAACAACTTGAAACAGAACATAGCTGAACTTTTATTGATAATAGCCGAGTACAAGCTTATATATTACATGATCATCGAGGCCAACAGCACATCTAGTGCTATGACAATATTTACATTATTTATCTAACATATCAGGGCCTCGATATTACTGCGCGATACTACAGCGAAAGACTACTGCGTAGCGAAACATGATAGTAACTCCATCCACAGGGACACTGCTGAGGACACATCCTAGACATCGCAACACGGACCTTCGAGATCTCCGTCTCAGTCTTCTCCTGCATCTGGCATGATACGCCAGGTGAGTACTTTGAATATACTCGCAAGCACATGACAACCAAATATGCAGCAAATAATAGCATGGCAATCAACATGTTATGTCTTAACTGATTCACTTACTATTATTAACTTACTCATATCCGGGTTGTCTTACAACCCTCGGAATACTCGATGCCAACGAGTACTTCCGCTCATAAGACAAGTTCTTTCATCATTACTATGGTAATTACGGTTGATCACCTAGAGAGGTCTGGACGGGCTGTCCAATACCGTGGACGCGGCTATTCGAATAGATTTTACACTCTGCAGAGCTTGTACACTTTACCCACACTATGGAGCACCTGACCTCGTGATCCCATTCGGGTGGACCAGCGTTGCTCCAACGAAACCCGTCTGACTCGTGACTCTCCCATCGTACCACCGGCAATCACACTCCCTCGGAGTCAAGCCTTGGGTGGCCCCGTGTCACCTCGTGACACCTGCCACCGTCGTGGCCTAACTAAACTGTCCCAAACGGGGACGCCGGCACAAAACTCAACTGGGCTCACAGGGTTATCGCCGTCTGCCTGATCAGGGCAGCACGCACACATAACCCTCCCTGTCTGGAGGTACCGGTGAAAGAGCACGGAGCCAGACCAAGTCAAGGCCGTCCCATACCGATAAATGTGGCTGCACGGGTAAGCCCGGACAGGTGACTCTTGATCAAGCAACTAAGTTTTACTTAGCAATCATGGTCATTCATCATATCAATTTAAGTTGTCAACAATAGGCATTTAAATACTTCACTTGAATTATCTATGTTAATTAAATGCAAGAAATGAATATGAATTATGCAATGCTATGAAATGCTTCATAAGATGGATGTCCTGGCTTGCCTTGCTCTGTTGGATTGTTCAAATACTCCTGGTCTTCAAATCCACAAGAATCTCCTTCTGAAAACATTTTCAAATGGCAAAGGAAAATGTCACATAAAGCCTTTTTATTCACCAACAATTCTGTGAGTATTGAAAAAATACCAAACTTAGTCAGAAAATAGAGGAGTTTAATATCAACACAATGCAAAAAGAATCAGGTCAATTGGACCTTTCTATAAAAAGTTATTCAAAGTAAAAGTGGCTGGTCAACTCTGTTTAAAAATCAGAAAAACAGAAAATCAGCGAAGGGGCCACGTCGAAGGCGTAAACGCCCGAGGCGTCTCCACTTACCGCTTCGGTAAGTGGCTGACAGGTGGGGCCGGGCCCGTTTAAATTAGAAAGAGGGAGAGGGAAGAGAAAGGGACGGCTCACCGGCGGTGATTGCCGGCGATTTCGACGGCGGTTGAGCTCGTGGCTGGCGGGGATGGATCGGCCGGTCGACGGCGAGCACACCCGTACCCGCAAATCCTCCGGAGGTGGTCGGACGGCGTCGCACCCTTCTTCTCCGGCTGGTGGTGGCTATGGTGGTCGTCGGGGATGGCGAATCCGGTAGCAATTCGACCGGGCGATGGCTCTGGAAGGACCAGTGGAACAAGCTGAGCACTATGGTGGTCTCGGGTGAGGCGGAGGTGGAGTGGAGTGGCTGGTGGCAGAGCTAGGGCGGCGGAGGAGCTCCGGTGAAGCTCGAGGCCAGAGGGCCTCTCGGCCTTGGCTCTTGCTCTGGGGAGGCAATGGAGAGAGAGGGAGAGGGGTGAGGAACTTGGCGAGGCCGGGCATGGCTATTTATAGGCGGGAGGAGGCGCTCGGCGATCTCTCTAGATCAGCGGCGACGTGGCTACGCCACTGGAGCAAGGACGGCGAGCTGGCCGTCGTGGCGCGGGGCGAAGTGACGGGAGAAGGCAGAGGCATTAAATGCGCGAGGAGACGGCTTGGGGAGAAGAAGACGAGCGGCGCCGCAACTGTGGCCGCACGGGCGGCACAGTGCTCGTGGTCGTGGCGGCCGCCGAGAGCTTCTCCGGCGAGGGGGAAGAATCTGGAGGGTCTAGGTGGCGACCAGGGACGATGTCGGCACGTTTGGACAAGCTACTGCGGCGCATGCGTCTCACTCCGACGCGACCCGAGCCTGGCGGCGTCCAGAGCGCGGCGACTGACATGCCATAGCCGTGCTCACCACGGGAGTTGATGTCTAGAGGCCACGAGAGCCTGGCGTTTCTTGTCTGGCACGTCGACCCTCAATCACTCACTTCATCTGCACCCATGGTTTGGCTTGGTTCTGTCTGAGATGAAGGGTAGGATCAACAACAGCTTCTGACAGTGAACTAGAGAGGGATCTGGAGAGGTGGTGAGCTGCGAATGGTGCCAATGGAGATGTCCATGATGATCTAGGTTGGAAGGACTCCAAACTGGTCAAGTTTGAGAAGATTTGGTTGAGATTTGAGGGTAGTTCATGTGTAACCTACAAATCTGGTCCGAAATCTGAATGTTGAAGTACTGCTCACTTGGATGATCTCCTGGGGCTGAAACTTGGTGGAGGGAAGTCATTTGTAGTTGTCCTCATGCCACAAAAATTTCAGAGCATTTGGACAAACCTAGCAGGTACTTCCTTCACAAAGGTCCAGACTGACCAGGAACAAAAATGAATTGTTTTGCAAAATATTTAGACTAGGCCATGGAATATTTTTGGATATTGGGGCAGGATATGGTCCAAGGTATTTTAGAGAATTATTTGAGAATTTTCTGGCCATCCAAACTATAGGTTGCTTCACAACCCATAGTGATGACCTAAATTCCTAAATAAAAAAATAGGGTTAATGGAAAATATTTAAATTGGGATTTGGGTCCTAAAGGTACTTGGCAGGGTTTTGGCAAGGTGATGAGGGTTTTGATTACTTGGAAAGATTTAAAAATTTCCAAGACCAACTAGAAAGATTCAAAAACCATTCAAATTTTAAATAAGGCCAAGAAAAATTTGAAAAGAAAAAGTTGACAAAATCAGGGTGTCACAGGGCGGGTGCGTGGCTAGGAGGGGATGGGCGTGCGGCTACAAGCCGTTTTTGTTCATGGCAGCCGCCTGCGTGCCACATATTATCCGCATGAGATACAATTTTTTTGGGATAGGGCAACTGGCTGTTTTTTGCTCTCCTTAAAAACGTTTGGTGCCCAAAAATAAAGCTGCTGTTCGCGATGCTCTTATACTTCCGTGCGATTTAGGTTGACTTTGGCGTTCCCTTGCATTACCATAATCATGTTTCTCCGGTGACCTTCTGTCTGGAGTACTTTAGAAGGTGTTTAGCAACTTTTGACTATTTTCATGGCTATATTTTCTACAGCAATCATAAAATAAGCACAAGAGGGCACAGTTGTTTCCAGCACAAACCATGACTTACTAATCGAGTTGACCCCGAAACATTTGGTGGAGTAACCCGTAAAAAACACCGGTAAAAAAAAAGGGTCGAGACATTATCCTCACGGCGAACAGAAAAAGTTAACCTCCATCCAAAGATAAAGTAAAAGTTTACTGCTTCCATTTACTCCAAGTAGAAAACACCCAAAGCAAGCCGTAGGCAAAAAGCGGGCGCCCGTGCGTCGCTGTTACATCCACGCCCTAAAAAACCAACACAAAACGGGAGGCTTAGCCACAGCTTATAGGACGTTTAGGTGTAAGGTGGTAGGTAGGTACACTGGGTATCGTCGACGATGACGGCAAGGGAAGAAGTCTAATCGGAGTTGGGCTCGATCGTCTGCTCGTGTAACATGATTGATGATATCCGGATCCCGGCCACGATATGCATTTCGGTGGGTGCATGTGGTAGATACCATTGGAGTGTCATCTACAGTATGATCTAGGAGGGACTATCTTAGAACCAGGACACCTCACCTACTACTGCTACTAATTCTGAATGCCAAATGAGTGGCCGAAGCAGGGCAGCAAGCAAAAGCACCTATCAGAGCCTGTATCCAGCGTCAATAATGAGCCCTATATCGTGTCACTGCTACCACTGTATGTATACACTGTAGGCGGTATCAATCAAATGTAGCCTCGTTCACGGCCGCTACTGTACGTTGCTACCGGTACGCACGTACCTAGGGCGTGTTTGGTTGCCCGCATAAGGTCCAACCAGACTCGCGTGGGAAAAACTAGGTTGTTTGGTTGCCAACATACACTATTGGGTCTGCATCGCATGAAGTTTAAAGCACCTCTGGGTCTGTCTCGCGAGGCACGTTCAAATCGGTAGTTTCTGGTGAGCCAGGCCTGAGCAAGGCACGTGGGCGACGAGGGCTGCACGCGAGGAGCCAACCTCGAGAAGCCGAGTTGCTTCCCGAAGCGCCGACAGTTATTACCCTCACCTTCCCTCACCGCTCTCTCTCCTCTCTCCCCACTCTCACTGACGGCGGCGGCGGCGTGCAACGGATCGGAGAACAGCAAGTCGACCTCCCGCCACCTTCACCGGCACCCGCAGCAGCACTTCGGCAATGGCGGTAAGCTATTCCCCCCCTTCTCACTTACTACATCGCATTCGATTCAAGTTTCGATTCGATCGGCGTTAGGGGAACGGGGAATCGGGGTAAACACCATAGAAGCGACCATAACATCGTCATGACTACCGGTACATATGAGGTTCCAGATCTGGATTGAGTACAATAGTAATGGGGATTAGGGTTCATCTTACATAGTATGCACAGATCTTAGCCTCGGGGACCCTGGAGGCGATTGGAGCAGCGGGTGGCCTTGGTCTTGGTCTTCTCCTGCACCACCGTCTCTTCTTCCTCGCCGGAGTCCACCTCGATTGGCATGCTTCGGTTTCCTGGCTCCGGCGCCCTCACAATCATCACCACCGCATCCTCTTCTTTCCCTTCCGTAGGCACAATTTTTGTGGTGAAGTACACGCCGGCACGATGGTCATGAGGACGCCGGTACTTTGTGTACTTGGCCCACTTTGCTCTTTGTCCAGCATCGCCGGATTCAGCCCGATTCATGGCCCAGCGAAGTATGTCGACTGACATAGCGCCCTTCGCCGGGTCAGGAATCAGTGTTTTCAACTCCTCCTGCGTCGCCTTCTTCACCACAACGTGTGACTCTTTGTGCAGCTCTTTCATGCTGCTGAAGTTTGAGCACACCTCCATGGTGTTTCAAACTTGGTGCGGTCACCTAGTGAGCACCCTAGGAAGAAAGCCCTTCATCCAATGCCCCAAGGGAAGGAGTTGGGGTTGGGGTTGAGGTTGGGGTTGGACTTCTTGTTGGAGTTCATGGCGTTAGGTTGGAGGAAGAGCGAGAGATTCGGTAAGTGGTGACCGGCAAGGTGGGTTAATAAAGGGGCACACGAGCATAGGTTTTAATGGCAATGTTGCAAGGTTCATAATGCAGATGCTGACCCAACCTTTGAACCTCTTCATAATGCAGATCGACACGAAGAATAAGGGAAAAGAGGTGGTGCCATCGAAGGAGCAAGACAAGGGCAAGGACAAGGTGACGCCCGTCCAAAGCCCAGACACGGACGACAACGTGCGGAAGGTGCCCCCAACCGGCAAGCGCCGGGACTACGGCCAGTACCATGAGGTGGGAGGGCCAACCACCTTTTGTAAGGTGATCATGGCCCCCCAACTCGAGGCCATACCTATGCCGTTGGACTTCACGAGGCACTTCCCGTCCGTGTCGCAGGAGTTCAAGCTGAAGACGAACACCGGCTGCTTCTGGAGGGTCACTGTCCGGCTGTTTAACGGCAGGGTCACCCTCGATCAGGGGCGGGCCACCTTCGTCGCCATCCATCAGATCAAGATAGACTTCCTGATGACCTTCAAGCTGCTGACTCCCGACATGCTGAAGGTCATCGTCTTCAATGACGATGGCATTGAAGGGGTGACCAGGTGCGGGAGGCACGATGACGCCTTCGCCGTGAACGCCTAGGATAACCCCTCGTATGCTTCAGTTGCTTTAGTTTAATATCGAACTGATTTGCGTTTGAACTTGTCCGTTTATATGTGGCGCAATATTTATAACTGCTTAATACTACTATGTTATGTTGTGTGTGTTCTTTTTGATGGCTCTGTGTGCTGGTAACCTCACCACCGCACCAAAGAGGTTATCAGACAAACAGGTGTTGCATGCAAATAGCAGGCCTTGTATTTGCGCGTACACAAGAGGGCAACCAAATACCATGCGCTAAGCTAGCCTCTAATGCGGGCAACCAAACATGTTGCAAATGCTGGTTTAGAGACTGCATTTGCTCCACCAACCTCCTAGTGCCGTCAATTTCTCGTGCATGACAATCCATGCCCGCAAGAAAAGAAAACTAGCTGGAAAACAAAATGGCGATGCTAGCTGATCCTGATAGTACCACAGCACGTGTTTTGCCTTTCTACTGTTGCTAAACTGTTTTGTCTTGGAGTAAATTGCCACTACCCCTAATAAAATTAAATCCTTAATTGCAAGTACTTTGTGACGACCCCGGCTTAATCGTGCACTAATCATACACGCAAATGCGCACGATCAAGCCTAAGGACTCACTTGAAGATATCACAACACAACTCTAAAACATAAAATAAAGTCATACAAGCTTAATATTACAAGCCAGGGCCTCGAGGGCTCGAATACAAGCTCGATGGCATACAAGCGTCAGCGGAAGCATTAGATATCTGAGTACAGATATATTACAGAGAGAGAGATAAGCCTTCACAGAGGCGGGGTAAAAATAAAAACTACGATCGAAAGGCGTAGGCCTCCTGCCCTGGACCCTCCGATCCTACTCCTGGTCGTCGAACGGCTCTTCGTAGTAGTAGTACTCGCCAGGCGGATAGTAGTACTGGTCGTCGGCTGGGGCTTCTGGCTTAGGGGCTCCGTCGTCTGGTGGCATCAAATGGAAAATGGGGGAAAAAGAAAATAAAGCAAACGTGAGTACTCATCCGAAGTACTCAGCAAGCAAGGATCTACACTACATATGCATCATTGTCAAAGGAATGGCTGTATATGTGGACTGGGCTGCAGAAATGCCAGAGTAGAGGGGGAAAGCCTAGTCCTATCGAAGACTAGCATCTTCAACAATCTTCGACAGTCTTGCAGCATCAGGAGAGAGCAGATGAACATAATGTAAAGTAGTAGTAGTAATATCATCAACCTCGACCTGAGATCCTTTCTCGACTCCCTGCGAGAAAGCAATCCCAAAGCCGTACTATCCAGTTCTCATCACATGTTCTAGTTGTACCGATCGGGATACAACTCCGAGTGTCCGTTACCGTGGGACAGGCTATCGATAGAAGTTTCTTCCCTGCAGGGGTGCACCAACTTACCCACCACGCTCACTTAACTCTGGCCGGACACACTTTTCTGGGTCATGCCCGGCCTCGGCTAAGCAACACGCCGCAACCCGACCTAGGCTTATAAGAGAGGTCAGCACGCCGGACTAAACCTATGCCCCCAGGGGTCTTGGGCCATCGCCCCGGGAACTCCTGCACGTTACGGGGCCACCGAGAGCAGACCTAGCAACCCCTTATACAAGCGCGGTTGCGTTACCAGTCCAACTCGGCGTGCGCCGCTCCTTACTGACGTCAAACAAGCTTCGGCTGATGTGTACGACGCAGAACGCCCATACTTTGCCCACGTGATGGTTAGTGCTATCGGGCCAGAGGCCCCTCGGATCAAATATCCAAACCGTAGTGGATTAGGAGCGCGCGGAAACGAGCAGAGACTCACGATCGATGTGACCCCGTTGCCCCGTCTCGAGGACTTGCGGCAAGGGCTAAGAATGCCCGGCCACGCCTCGTAGTTATCTCGCGGGCACCATCCAGGTCAACCCGACTCCACATCACTTCGCAATAAGCTCGCGCGGGTACCCCTCAGGGCCGACCCGTCTTTAGTATCGTGGTTCATAGTCAAGTCATAATATCCAAGGTAACTGTGTGTCGGACACCGAAGGGAACCCTGAGGAATCACCCTCGATGGAATTCCCGCTCGATGTTATCATCAAGGTGAACGAAGGAGGAATCACCCTCGAGGTCCACCTTGAGGAGTTGCGCGACGACGTCGTTATCGGGGGTGGTGTAGAAGGAATCACCCTCGCTTACCACGACCGAGTAACTAACCTACAAGGTTAACATCAGAAGTGCTGACGAGGTATCACCCTCGGCACTCGACGATAACCCAGTAGCGTCGGCAACTAAGGGGGAAGTGATGTGTGGTGTCAGGGTCTGGTCTTCATTCCCGGTGATCGGGTCTTCTGATATCCAACAGGGCAGTCGGGATCAAATGGGGGTCTCTGTCGTGACTCTACCCATCCTATGCTAAACAGTTTAGGATAACAGGCATGTATCAAAAGTAGGTTACAAGTAAACAGGCTATGCAACAGAGTAGGATAGTAATAGCAGCAGTAACATCTAGTGCAAGCATAAGAGGGGAGAGAGTAGGCGATATCGGAATGCTCAAAATGGGGGTGCTTGCCTGTTTGCTCTGGGGCAAGGGCAAGGTCTTCAGGGGTGTCGCCGGGAACGTAGTCGTACTCCGGAGCTGCGTCTGCGTCTGGAGCTACGTCTGCGTCGGGGTCTATCGAGAGAGAAGAGGGGGAGGAAACAGGTAAACAATATGCAATCATATGCCACACAGTGCGTGCTATGCTATGATGCAGTGCAGGGTTGCCTGAATATGCATCTAAGTCATTTTAGTTATTTTTAGAATTATTCTGGGATTTAATATCCGACGTGTGTGCACTATTCATCTATCGGATTCGGGTCCGGAGTTTCGAGTTCTTCTACGTAGGAGGTTCCGATGGAGAAACAGACGGCACGATCAGACTCGTCTCGTCGTTCTGAGCAACTTTCATGTTTTAACTTTTTCGATCCGAGCTACGGTTTAAAAGTTATTAATTTTTAAAGATTATTTGAATTTCTGGAATTATTTTATTTAACAGAAAATGAATTATGACGTCAGCATGGCGTGCTGCTGACGTCAGCAAGTCAACAGTCGGCTGACTAAGTCAAATATGACATGTGGGTCCAGTGGGACCCACATGTCAGCCTCTGTGACTTAACAGGGTTAGATTATACTAACAGTGGGTTAATTAACTGGGTGGGGCCCTGATGTCAGTGAGTGTTTAGTATAACTAATTAGTTTTATTTTCAAAATCGTTTATTTAGGCTAATTAACAGGAGGGGGCCCACACGTCAGTGACTCATGGTGAACAGTAATTGAAGTTGACCAAAGTCAACGAGGTCAAACCGGCGCTGGGGCCCACAGTCAGTGACTCAGAGGGGGTCCCACGTGGCGCCAGCTCAGCTCGGCGGCCGGAGACGCGCCGGCGACCTCTCCAGCGGCGGTGCTTCGGATCCACTATGCTCAGGCTCTGGATCGCACTGTTCGTGCACTTGCTGTCGAGTTGTTTGCCACTCGAGCACGCTACTACGAGGCTATGACACAGTTGCTACCAGCTGTTCGTGCAGGGATGCATCCGGAGTACATTCTTTACCCGAGCAGGACTGAGATGCCATCAGGGATCGTCTGGCCTGCTGTGGGAGGTCACACGCCTGCACGTGGACCTCTTCTTTCTTCTCGAGACCGAGTTCTGCATCAAAGTGCCCATGGAGCGCAGGATCCTTCTGCGACGAACGTCCATCGTCCGCACTTGCAGTTACCCCGTTTCAGTGGTTTTCTCCGACGTTGATGTAGCCTTTGCTATGTCCCGTTGTGTACTTTCTTACCGCGTGCCTGCGCGCCGCCTAGCATGTCTAGCTTTTCATTTGCGCCGTTATGCTGCCCGAATGTAACCGACTATGTATGGATCTGTACGTCTTAATGACTACTTCTAGCATCTATTGCACTCTTTCAATAATGTCGAGTTACCTCATGTTTATTGTTAAACACTTGCATAAGCTATCGCTGAAATACCCCTGTTGGAATAGCAGGATGGCTGACAACAACCCGCCACCGCCGCCACCACCTGATTACATGGCAGCGATGATGCAACAGTTTGAACTCAACCGCCAGTTTATGACGGGAATTATGCAGCAGTTCCCTCGTCCTGATTCTAATCAGCAGCCTTTCTCCATCACTTTGCCAGAATTTATGCGGCTCAGCCCATCCTTCTTCCGCAACACAGTCAACCCATTGGATGCCGATGACTGGCTGCGTGACATCTCCCATGAGATGGAGTCTGCTGGTGTCGCCCAAGTCAACTATGTCACCTTCGCGACATACCTTCTGAAGGGTCCCGCTTCCCAATGGTGGGCCACTTACCGACAGACCCTGCCACCTGGTACTGTCGTCACTTGGGCAGAATTCAAGATTGCATTCCGTGCCCGCTACATTCCTCAAGCTGTCATAGCTCGGAAGAAGGCCGAGTTCCGTAGCCTTGTTCAGGGCAACAAGACCGTGGAAGTATATCAGCGCGAGTTTCTTGACTTATCTCGCTATGCTGAAGAAGACATTCCTACTGATGAGCGAAGACAGGAGAAGTTCCGTGAAGGACTGCATCATGACATACAGTTGGCACTGCTTGTCCAGGATTATCCTGATTTCGCCACCTTGGTGAATAAAGCTATCATGGTTGAAACTGGACTGAAGAAGCATAAAGAAGCGTCCAGACGCACTCGTGAGTCGGGCTCATCTTCGGGCTCGTCTTCCCAGAAGCGACGCATCTGGTTCCCTCAAGGCATGTTTCGTTCAGCAGCACCTGCAAACAGACCCTCTTATGCTGCTCCACGTCTGCCACCTCCACCACCGAGACAGCCCCTGCCAGCTCCAGCACCTCGAGCTCCAACACCTCGTCCTGACAGCGGACTATGCTTCAAGTGTGGCAAGCCAGGTCACCGTGCTAGAGACTGTTCTCAAAATCAGAATCAACTAGCTCTTCCTTCTGCTGGACGTGGAATTGGCCGTGGTATTCCTCAGCAGCGCAACAATAATGCCAGACCTTCTTACGGTCGTGGGCAGTACTACCACGTCAACATGTCTGAAGCTCCAGATCAACCAGATACTGTGATGGGTACACTTCTCGTTAATTCAGTACCAGCATCTGTTTTATTTGATTCAGGAGCATCGCATTCCTTCATGTCAGAACATTTTGCACGCATGCATGACATTAAATGCGAATACATGAAACACCCTTATTGGTACACACCCCCGCGGGTGGTTGCCGAACCTTTACAGTTAGCTATAATGTTCCCGTTGAAATCGAAGAGTTGGAGTTCAGTGCGTCTCCCATTATTCTGAAATCGTCCAAGATTGACCTTATTCTGGGAATGGATTGGTTGAAGGCCCACTATGCCTCAATCAATTGTGCCACCAAAGTTGTTCACCTCTTGCACCCCTCGAATGAGATGGTGAATTACCATGCTCATATCACTCAGAACGCTGAGGCTCAAATTTATGCCTTGAATGCGTTGAATGCTTCTCCGCTTGATGGGATTGAGATTATCCCAGTTGTCTGTGACTTCCCGGATGTTTTTCCAGAAGAACTTCCAGGAATACCCCCTGCTAGAGCTGTCGAGTTCGTCATCGACTTGAAGCCTGGCACCACTCCTATTGTGAAGCGTCCTTACAAGATGCCTCCGCACCACCTCATCGAGCTTAAGGAGGAAATTGATAAATCTTTAAGGAAGGGTTTCATCCGCCCTAGTTCCTCTGCTTGGGGAGCACCTTCTCTCTTTGTTAAGAAGAAGGATGGAACTAACCGTCTGGTTCAAGATCATCGTCCTATCAACCAGGCAACCATTCAGAATAAATATCCACTTCCCCGGATCAACGATTTATATGACCAACTCGCTGGATCTTCGGTGTTTTCTAAACTCGACTTGAGGTTGGGTTATCACCAGATCCGTGTTCGCGAAGAGGATATTCCCAAGACTGCATTCGTTACTCGTTATGGCTCATACGAGTACACCGTCATGTCATTTGGTCTGACGAATGCTCCCGCTACCTTCTCCCGCTTAATGAATTATATATTCATGGACTACCTCGACAAATTCGTCGTGGTATATCTGGATGATATTCTGGTTTATTCGAAGAACAAAGAAGAACATGCTGAGCACCTTCGACTAGTTCTGGAGAGACTTCGAGAGCACCAATTATATGCCAAGTTCTCTAAATGCGAATTCTGGCTTCCTGAAGTGACCTATCTTGGACATGTGATTTCCAAGGACGGTATTGCCGTCAACCCGGAGCGTGTTCAGGCTATCCTTGACTAGACCCCTCCGAAGAATGCCAAGCAGGTCCGAAGCTTTCTCGGTCTAGCCAGCTATTGTCGCCGATTCGTCGAGAACTTCTCCAAGATCGCCAAGCCCCTGACTAATCTGCTCCACAAAGGCGTTAAGTTTGAGTGGACAGACAAGTGTCAGGAAAGTTTCCAAACCCTCAAGGACAAGCTCACTTCTGCTCCAGTGCTTGCTCCTCCTGATTCTCGCAAGGACTTTGTCATATATTGCGACGCCTCTTGTCAGGGATTAGGCTGCGTCCTAATGCAAGAGCGGAGAGTGATTGCATATGCTTCACGTCAATTGCGTCCACATGAAGAGAATTATCCAGTGCATGATCTTGAACTTGCAGCAGTGATGTATGCATTGAAGTTATGGCGACACTACCTTCTGGGTAATCGGTGTGAAATTTATACCGATCACCAAAGTCTGAAATACTTATTCACTCAACCGGATCTTAATCTCCGACAACAACGATGGTTAGAAGCTATTGCGGATTATGACTGCGGTATTTCTTATACCCCGGGCAAAGCTAATGTAATGGCCGATGCCCTGAGTCGCAAGTCATATTGCAACAACCTCATGGTTAGGCAAGCTCAACCTCGTCTTCACGCAGAACTGACTCAGCTGAATCTGCGAATTCTTCCCCAGGGTTCTCTTAATAACCTTGTGGTACAGCCAGACCTTCTGAAGGCTGTTAAAGAAGCGCAAGCCAAAGATGCTAAAATTGACTTGATGAAGAAGGAGCTTCACCTTGCTAAGTATCGGGATTTCTCAGTTGCTGAAGATGGTACATTATATTTCAGAGACCGCATCGTAGTACCTCGCTTCGAACTGATGACTGACAAAGTCATGAAGGAGGCCCATGATACACCGCTGTCTATCCATCCGGGTAGTACCAAAATGTATCGAGATCTTCGTCAAAGGTACTGGTGGTCTAGGATGAAGCAGGATATTGCTCGTTATGTTGCCGAGTGTGACGTTTGTCGTCGCGTGAAGGCAGAACATCAGAAACCTGCTGGAATTCTGCAACCGCTCCCTATTCCTCTATGGAAGTGGGATAAAGTGCAAATGGACTTCATCACTGGTCTTCCCAAGTCTCAGAAGGGTCACGATGCCATTCTTGTCATCATCGACCAACTCTCCAAGGTTGCTCATTTCCTACCTGTTAAGGAGACTATCACCGCTAGCCAGCTAGCAGAACTGTACATTGCCAGAATTGTTTCACTCCATGGTATTCCCAAGGAAATCAGTTCAGACCGTGGCAGTATTTTCACTGGCCATTTCTGGGAAAGTTTCCAGAAAGCAATGGGAACTCATATTACCTGGAGTTCAGCTTATCATCCCCATTCCCAAGGCCAAGTTGAGCGTGTTAATCAAGTGCTTGAAGACATGCTTCGAGCTTGTGTTATATCCTTCGGTAAGAAATGGGAGGAATCTCTCCCGTATGCCGAGTTCTCTTATAACAACAGTTATCAAGCCAGCTTAAAAATGGCCCCATTTGAGGTTCTTTATGGTCGTAAATGTCGAACCCCTCTGAATTGGTCAGAAACTGGGGAACGACCTCTTGTTGGACCGGACATCATTCAGCATGCCGAAGAACAAGTCCGAATTGTCCGGGAGAATCTCAAAGCAGCTCAAGACCGTCAGAAGAGTAATTATGATCGCAAGCGATGGGGTGTGATCTATCAACCTGGTGATCAAGCCTATCTTCGTGTCACTCCAATGAAGGGCACCCGTCGTTTCGGAATCAAGGGCAAGCTAGCTCCTCGCTATATTGGTCCTTTCCGCATCGTGGCTAGACGTGGACATGTGGCTTATAAATTGGAATTACCGCCACAGTTCTCTCATATTCATGATGTCTTCCACGTATCGCAACTCCGTAAGTGCTTCAAAGAATCCCCGCACCGTGCAGTGGATCATGAGATGCTCGAGCTACAAGATGATCTTTCCTATAAGGAGCATCCGATCCGCATCCTCGACGAAGCTGAGCGTCGTACTCGTCAGAAGACGACCAAGTTCCTAAAAGTGCAATGGTCGAATCATACTGAAGATGAAGCCACTTGGGAACGCGAGGATCATCTTCGGGAAGAATATCCCGGACTCTTTCCTTCTACCTCCTAAATTCTCGGGACGAGAATTTCTTTTAGAGGAGGAGAACTTGTAACACCCCCCCTTGTAATAAACTCTGTGACACTCTATTAAAACTGCCAAGTCATGATCATTTGCAGTGCCAAGTCATGAGGGTTAATGATCCAATTCAAATCCACATCTGAAAATCAACTCAAATTCAAAGGTGAATTATAAAGTTGATCAAACACTGTTGGGAAAATGTTCATTAAATGGCCAATAATTCAGGAACATTCTTAAAATCAATATCAAAATATTTGGAGTTGGGCAAGTGACTCAAACAAGATGAAACAGCACCCAAAACAGCAATATTAATTCATTTAAAATCATTGCAGATTCAAACAAACTTCAAATCAGTCCAAACCACTTTTTGGTGAGAGATAATATTGCATTGCAATATTTGGGCCAACTCCCACATTTTTCAAAAGTGCACAAGTGCCCTAAACATTTTGAAACAGAAAAGGATAAAAGAAAATGAAGAAGCTAAAACAGAAAAACAAAAGCGGGACACTGTGCACTGGGCCTTAGTGCACAGTGCCCCGAGTCGCGGCCCAACTGGCCCAGCTTCTCCTCCCTCCTCCCCGTGTCGGCCGCGCCCTGGTCGCGCGCGCGCGCGCCAGCCGGGCGACGACACGGCGACGGCACCGACGCCACCGACAGCCGCGAGGAGATAAGGGAGAGGCCGTGCGTCTCCCCTGGCTCTCCTCGCCACTTTCCCCTCTCCTCTCTCTCGCTCCGCCCGTCTTCCCCCTCAGATCCGGGAGCAGCCGGACGCGGCGGCCGCCGCTCGACGCCGTGCTCGCGGCTACCGGCCTCGCATCGCCTCGTCGAGATGTCCCTCGCCTCCGCCGTGGTCGACCGCGTCGCCTGAAGCTCTCTGGTGGAGCAGGGGAGCTCCACAGGCGTCGTTTTTCTCCGCCCCCTTTGCTTCGGTCGCCGGCGCCTCTCCGTCGATTCCCGGCGCAGCAGCTACTAAACCACTCGCCGGGCCTACGTGTGAGCCTGCACGGTGAGCTTCTCCCCTCCTCTCTCTCGCTGCGCCATAGGAACCGCCGTAGCTAGCCGCCACCGTGGTCGTGCTTTGGCCGCCGCCGACGAGCTCGTGCTCGTGGCCATGGCCGCTTCCGTGCTTGGCTAAGCACCGCGCTGTGCTCCTGGCAACCCCGGGAGTCGAACGCGCACTCGCACGTACCCCCTCGAGCCGCGCAGCCGCGATCCCGTCCAGACCCCGAACTCCGGCGCCGCCCGCGAGCTCACTGTCGACGGCTCCGGTAGATTCCGGCGACGAGACCACTCCCACGCGACGGGCGAGTCCCCTGGCTTTCGAACGCACCCAAGCCCGGCTCGAACCGAGCCCTATAGCTCGATTCCGGCCAACTCCGGCGACGCGCCGCCGTGCGATTTGGTCGCCGGCGACCAGCCGCCGGCCCCGCTGACGTGGCACAGGCGGGGCCCACCCCTGGGTCACTGACCCGTGGGCCCCAGGGGCCCGACCGGCCAGCTGACCGGTCAGCCCTGCTGACTGGACCGGCCCAGTCGCTGACACGTGGGCCCCACCTCCCTGATTAATTAGTTAAAACAAATTAGAAATAAAAATAAACTAATTAACCTAATGTCTCACTGACATGTGGGGTCCACCCCCTAATTAATCCTGGTAATTAAACTGAATCACTGATTAAAGAAATAGAGGCTGACATGTGGGTCCCACTGGACCCACATGTCAGGTTTGACTGGTCAACCGTCCTGTTGACTTGCTGACGTCAGCAGCGCGTCATGCTGACGTCATAATTCATTTTCTGATAAATAAAATAATTTCAGAAATTCGAATAATCTTTAAAAATTAATAACTTTTAAACCGTAGCTCGGATCGAAAAAGTTAAAACATGAAAGTTGCTCAGAACGACGAGACGAGTTTGATCGTGCCGTTTGTTTCTCCATCGGAACCTCCTACGTAGAAGAACTCGTAACTCCGGACCCGAATCCGGCAGATGAATAGTGCACACACGTCGGATATTAAATCCCAGAATAATTCTAAAAATAACTAAAATGACTTAGATGCATATTCAGGCAACCCTGCACTGCATCATAGCATAGCACGCACTGTGTGGCATATGATTGCATATTGTTTACCTGTTTCCTCCCCCTCTTCTCTCTCGATAGACCCCGACGCAGACGTAGCTCCAGACGCAGACGCAGC
Source organism: Thinopyrum elongatum (assembly GCA_011799875.1). Lineage (NCBI taxonomy): Eukaryota > Viridiplantae > Streptophyta > Magnoliopsida > Poales > Poaceae > Thinopyrum > Thinopyrum elongatum. The sequence goes on from CM022300.1 coordinate 52,943,221, forward strand.
TCCGGAGTACGACTACGTTCCCGGCGACACCCCTGAAGACCTTGCCCTTGCCCCAGAGCAAACAGGCAAGCACCCCCATTTTGAGCATTCCGATATCGCCTACTCTCTCCCCTCTTATGCTTGCACTAGATGTTACTGCTGCTATTACTATCCTACTCTGTTGCATAGCCTGTTTACTTGTAACCTACTTTTGATACATGCCTGTTATCCTAAACTGTTTAGCATAGGATGGGTAGAGTCACGACAGAGACCCCCATTTGATCCCGGCTGCCCTGTTGGATATCAGAAGACCCGATCACCGGGAATGAAGACCAGACCCTGACACCACACATCACTTCCCCCTTAGTTGCCGACGCTACTGGGTTATCGTCGAGTGCCGAGGGTGATACCTCGTCAGCACTTCTGATGTTAACCTTGTGGGTTAGTTACTCGGTCGTGGTAAGCGAGGGTGATTCCTTCTACACCACCCCCGATAACGACGTCGTCGCGCAACTCCTCAAGGTGGACCTCGAGGGTGATTCCTCCTTCGTTCACCTTGATGATAACATCGAGCGGGAATTCCATCGAGGGTGATTCCTCAGGGTTCCCTTCGGTGTCCGACACACAGTTACCTTGGATATTATGACTTGACTATGAACCACGATACTAAAGACGGGTCGGCCCTGAGGGGTACCCGCGCGAGCTTATTGCGAAGTGATGTGGAGTCGGGTTGACCTGGATGGTGCCCGCGAGATAACTACGAGGCGTGGCCGGGCATTCTTAGCCCTTGCCGCAAGTCCTCGAGACGGGGCGACGGGGTCACATCGATCGTGAGTCTCTGCTCGTTTCTGCGCGCTCCTAATCCACTACGGTTTGGATATTTGATCCGAGGGGCCTCTGGCCCGATAGCACTAACCATCACGTGGGCATAGTATGGGCGTTCTGCGTCGTATACTTCAGCCGAAGCTTAATGGACGTCAGCGACTGAGCGGCGCGCGCTGGATTGGACTGGTTACGCAACCGCGCTTGTATTAAGGGGTTGCTAGGTCTGCTTCCGGCCGCCCACGCAACGCGCAGGAGTTCCCGGGGCGATGGCCCAAGACCCCTGGGGGCATAGGTTAGTCCGGCGTGCTGACCTCTCTGTTAAGTATTTGGTCGGGTTGCGGCGTGTTGCTTAGCCGAGGCCGGGCATGACCCAGAAAAGTGTGTCCGGCCGGAGTTAAGCGAGCGTGGTGGGTAAGTTGGTGCACCCCTGCAGGGAAGAAACTTCTATCGATAGCCTGTCCTACGGTAACGGACACTCGGAGTTGTATCCCGATCGGTACAACTAGAACATGTGATGAGAATTGGATAGTACGGCTCTGGGATTGCTTTCTCGCAGGTAGTCGAGAAAGGATCTCAGGTCGAGGTTGATGATATTACTACTACTACTTTACATTATGTTCATCTGCTCTCTCCTGATGCTGCAAGACTGTCGAAGATTGTTGAAGATGCTAGTCTTCGATAGGACTAGGCTTTCCCCCTCTACTCTGGCATTTCTGCAGCCCAGTCCACATATACAGCCATTCCTTTGACAATGATGCATATGTAGTGTAGATCCTTGCTTGCTGAGTACTTCGGATGAGTACTCACGTTTGCTTTATTTTCTTTTTCCCCCATTTTCCATTTGATGCCACCAGACGACGGAGCCCCTGAGCCAGAAGCCCCAGCCGACGACCAGTACTACTATCCGCCTGGCGAGTACTACTACTACGAGGAGCCGTTCGACGACCAGGAGTAGGATCGGAGGGTCCAGGGCAGGAGGCCTACGCCTTTCGATCGTAGTTTTTTTATTTTTACCCCGCCTCCGTGAAGGCTTATCTCTCTCTCTGTAATATATCTGTACTCAGATATCTAATGCTTCCGCTGACGCTTGTATGCCATCGAGCTTGTATTCGAGCCCTCGAGGCCCTGGCTTGTAATATTAAGCTTGTATGACTTTATTTTATGTTTTAGAGTTGTGTTGTGATATCTTCAAGTGAGTCCTTAGGCTTGATCGTGCGCATTTGCGTGTATGATTAGTGCACGATTAAGCCGGGGTCGTCACAGGTTGGTATCAGAGCCGACTGCCTCTAGGAGTCCCCCCTTTCCAATTCCTTGGCCGAAGTTGAATCTAGTGGTCAAAAACTGTTTTACTAACTTGGCTGTGTGGCTTACGGGCCCACGTCGCCAAATGGGTGGTATTAGGATCTTTTATTCCTCGTCTTTACTCTGGGATTCTGATCTCTCATCTATTCGGGTTTAATAAAATTTACTAACACCGACATTTAGGATCTCGTTAATTCTATCCACCCGGAGAACTGGATTCAGTGCGATTTCCCTGTCATTGATCTGATTAGTCTGATAATCATTTCCTTTCCATTGTTTTGTTTAACCTTTCCTTTTGAGATCGGTTATATTTCTCAATGTCTTACGACAATCCTGAACTTCTTATTTCAGATGGATCGACTGTTTCCCCCTCGTCCTACGACGCAGCTCGTGCTTCGCACCTGTGCTCGAGACGTCCCTGGGTTTCCAGCTGTTCTGATCGCCCTCTTGATCAGGCTGGGATACCGCTGGTGCCCCGAGTACATGGTCTATGAAGTTTATCGTGAGTTCAACCAGGAGCAGTACTATGCTGATGTTCGCATCTACGATCAGCAGGATAACTCTGACACTGAGCTTCACCGTTTTCACGGTATCGGCGTGACGATTGAGATGGCAGTCCATGATGCCGCCTACTCTGCTGTCGCACGTCTCCGAGGAGGGCACAGTACTAACTTGGATGATACTGTGTTTCGGTACATTCCGTATGCACCTGTTGGAGATGCTACTGGATTTTACACAGCTATCTGTGCCCCGTACGAGCCTCGTCGCTATGATCAGCGAGTTCTGATCCACTATGCTCAGGCTCTGGATCGCACTGTTCGTGCACTTGCTGTCGAGTTGTTTGCCACTCGAGCACGCTACTACGAGGCTATGACACAGTTGCTACCAGCTGTTCGTGCAGGGATGCATCCGGAGTACATTCTTTACCCGAGCAGGACTGAGATGCCATCAGGGATCGTCTGGCCTGCTGTGGGAGGTCACACGCCTGCACGTGGACCTCTTCTTTCTTCTCGAGACCGAGTTCTGCATCAGAGTGCCCATGGAGCGCAGGATCCTTCTGCGACGAACGTCCATCGTCCGCACTTGCAGTTACCCCGTTTCAGTGGTTTTCTCCGACGTTGATGTAGCCTTTGCTATGTCCCGTTGTGTACTTTCTTACCGCGTGCCTGCGCGCCGCCTAGCATGTCTAGCTTTTCATTTGCGCCGTTATGCTGCCCGAATGTAACCGACTATGTATGGATCTGTACGTCTTAATGACTACTTCTAGCATCTATTGCACTCTTTCAATAATGTCGAGTTACCTCATGTTTATTGTTAAACACTTGCATAAGCTATCGCTGAAATACCCCTGTTGGAATAGCAGGATGGCTGACAACAACCCGCCACCGCCGCCACCACCTGATTACATGGCAGCGATGATGCAACAGTTTGAACTCAACCGCCAGTTTATGACGGGAATTATGCAGCAGTTCCCTCGTCCTGATTCTAATCAGCAGCCTTTCTCCATCACTTTGCCAGAATTTATGCGGCTCAGCCCATCCTTCTTCCGCAACACAGTCAACCCATTGGATGCCGATGACTGGCTGCGTGACATCTCCCATGAGATGGAGTCTGCTGGTGTCGCCCAAGTCAACTATGTCACCTTCGCGACATACCTTCTGAACGGTCCCACTTCCCAATGGTGGGCCACTTACCGACAGACCCTGCCACCTGGTACTGTCGTCACTTGGGCAGAATTCAAGATTGCATTCCGTGCCCGCTACATTCCTCAAGCTGTCATAGCTCGGAAGAAGGCCGAGTTCCGTAATCTTGTTCAGGGCAACAAGACTGTGGAAGTCTATCAGCGCGAGTTTCTAGACTTATCTCGTTACGCTGAAGAGGACATTCCTACTGATGAACGCAGACAGGAGAAGGTTCGTGAAGGACTGCACCATGACATTCAGTTAGCCCTTCTTGTTCAAGATTATCCTGATTTCGCCACCTTGGTGAATAAGGCCATCATGGTTGAAACTGGACTTAAGAAGCACAAGGAAGCGTCCAGACGCACCCGTGAGTCGGGCTCATCTTCGGGCTCGTCTTCCCAGAAGCGACGCATCTGGTTCCCCAAAGGCATGTTCCGTTCAGCAGCTCCTGCGAACAGACCTTCTTATGCTGCACCACGTCTGCCACCTCCACCACCGAGACAGCCCCTGCCAGCTCCAGCACCTCGAGCTCCAACACCTCGTCCTGACAGCGGACTATGCTTCAAGTGTGGCAAGCCAGGTCACCGTGCTAGAGACTGTTCTCAGAATCAGAATCAACTAGCTCTCCCTTCTGCTGGACGTGGAATTGGCCGTGGTATTCCTCAGCAGCGCAACAATAATGCCAGACCTTCTTACGGTCGTGGGCAGTACTACCACGTCAACATGTCTGAAGCTCCAGATCAACCAGATACTGTGATGGGTACACTTCTCGTTAATTCAGTACCAGCATCTGTTTTATTTGATTCAGGAGCATCGCATTCCTTCATGTCAGAACATTTTGCACGCATGCATGACATTAAATGCGAATACATGAACACACCCTTATTGGTACACACCCCCGCGGGTGGTTGCCGAACCTTTGCAGTTAGCTATAATGCTCCCGTTGAAATCGAAGAGTTGGAGTTCAGTGCGTCTCCCATTATTCTGAAATCGTCCAAGATTGACCTTATTCTGGGAATGGATTGGTTGAAGGCCCACTATGCCTCAATCAATTGTGCCACCAAAGTTGTTCACCTCTTGCACCCCCCGAATGAGATGGTGAATTACCATGCTCATATCACTCAGAACGCTGAGGCTCAAATTTATGCCTTGAATGCGTTGAATGCTTCTCCGCTTGATGGGATTGAGATTATCCCAGTTGTCTGTGACTTCCCGGATGTTTTTCCAGAAGAACTTCCAGGAATACCCCCTGCTAGGGCTGTCGAGTTCGTCATCGACTTGAAGCCTGGCACCACTCCTATTGCGAAGCGTCCTTACAAGATGCCTCCGCACCACCTCATCGAGCTTAAGGAGGAAATTGATAAATCTTTAAGGAAGGGTTTCATCCGCCCTAGTTCCTCTGCTTGGGGAGCACCTTCTCTCTTTGTTAAGAAGAAGGATGGAACTAACCGTCTGGTTCAAGATTATCGTCCTATCAACCAGGCAACCATTCAGAATAAATATCCGCTTCCCCGGATCAACGATTTATATGACCAACTCGCTGGATCTTCGGTGTTTTCTAAACTCGACTTGAGGTTGGGTTATCACCAGATCCGTGTCCGCGAAGAGGATATTCCGAAGACTGCATTTGTTACTCGTTATGGCTCTTACGAGTACACAGTCATGTCGTTTGGTTTAACAAATGCTCCCGCTACCTTCTCCCGCTTAATGAATTATATATTCATGGACTACCTCGACAAATTCGTCGTGGTATATCTGGATGATATTCTGGTTTATTCGAAGAACAAAGAAGAACATGCCGAACATCTTCGTCTTGTTCTGGAGAGACTTCGAGAACACAAGCTGTATGCCAAGTTCTCTAAATGCGAATTCTGGCTTCCTGAAGTGACCTACCTTGGACATGTGATTTCCAAGGACGGTATTGCCGTTAACCCGGAGCGTGTTCAGGCTATCCTTGACTGGACTCCTCCGAAGAATGCCAAGCAGGTCCGAAGCTTTCTCGGTCTAGCCAGCTATTGTCGCCGATTCGTCGAGAACTTCTCCAAGATCGCCAAGCCCCTGACTAATCTGCTCCACAAAGGCGTTAAGTTTGAGTGGACAGACAAGTTTCAGGAAAGTTTCCAAACCCTCAAGGACAAGCTCACTTCTGCTCCAGTGCTTGCTCCTCCTGATTCTCGCAAGGACTTTGTCATATATTGCGACGCCTCTCGTCAGGGATTAGGCTGCGTCCTAATGCAAGAGCGGAGAGTAATTGCATATGCTTCACGTCAATTGCGTCCACATGAAGAGAATTATCCAGTGCATGATCTTGAACTTGCAGCAGTGATGTATGCATTGAAGTTATGGCGACACTACCTTCTGGGTAATCGGTGTGAAATTTATACCGATCACCAAAGTCTGAAATACTTATTCACTCAACCGGATCTTAATCTCAGACAACAACGATGGTTAGAAGCTATTGCGGATTATGACTGCGGTATTTCTTATACCCCGGGCAAAGCTAATGTAATGGCCGATGCCCTGAGTCGCAAGTCATATTGCAACAACCTCATGGTTAGGCAAGCTCAACCTCGTCTTCACGCAGAACTGACTCAGCTGAATCTGCGAATTCTTCCCCAGGGTTCTCTTAATAACCTTGTGGTACAGCCAGACCTTCTGAAGGCTGTTAAAGAAGCGCAAGCCAAAGATGCTGAAATTGACTTGATGAAGAAGGAGCTTCACCTTGCTAAGTATCGGGATTTCTCAGTTGCTGAAGATGGTACATTATATTTCAGAGACCGCATCGTAGTACCTCGCTTCGAGCTGATGACTGACAAAGTCATGAAGGAGGCCCATGATACACCGCTGTCTATCCATCCGGGTAGTACCAAAATGTATCGAGATCTTCGTCAAAGGTACTGGTGGTCTAGGATGAAGCAGGATATTGCTCGTTATGTTGCCGAGTGTGACGTTTGTCGTCGCGTGAAGGCAAAACATCAGAAACCTGCTGGAATTCTGCAACCGCTCCCTATTCCTCTATGGAAGTGGGATAAAGTGCAAATGGACTTCATCACTGGTCTTCCCAAGTCTCAGAAGGGTCACGATGCCATTCTTGTCGTCATCGACCAACTCTCCAAGGTTGCTCATTTCCTACCTGTTAAGGAGACTATCACCGCTAGCCAGCTAGCAGAACTGTACATTGCCAGAATTGTTTCACTCCATGGTATTCCCAAGGAAATCAGTTCAGACCGTGGCAGTATTTTCACTGGCCATTTCTGGGAAAGTTTCCAGAAAGCAATGGGAACTCATATTACCTGGAGTTCAGCTTATCATCCCCAATCCCAAGGCCAAGTTGAGCGTGTTAATCAAGTGCTTGAAGACATGCTTCGAGCTTGTGTTATATCCTTCGGTAAGAAATGGGAGGAATCTCTCCCGTATGCCGAGTTCTCTTATAACAACAGTTATCAAGCCAGCTTAAAAATGGCCCCATTTGAGGTTCTTTATGGTCGTAAATGTCGAACCCCTCTGAATTGGTCAGAAACTGGGGAACGACCTCTTGTTGGACCGGACATCATTCAGCATGCCGAAGAACAAGTCCGAATTGTCCGGGAGAATCTCAAAGCAGCTCAAGACCGTCAGAAGAGTAATTATGATCGCAAGCGATGGGGTGTGATCTATCAACCTGGTGATCAAGCCTATCTTCGTGTCACTCCAATGAAGGGCACCCGTCGTTTCGGAATCAAGGGCAAGCTAGCTCCTCGCTATATTGGTCCTTTCCGCATCGTGGCTAGACGTGGACATGTGGCTTATAAATTGGAATTGCCGCCACAGTTCTCTCATATTCATGATGTCTTCCACGTATCGCAACTCCGTAAGTGCTTCAAAGAATCCCCGCACCGTGCAGTGGATCATGAGATGCTCGAGCTACAAGATGATCTTTCCTATAAGGAGCATCCGATCCGCATCCTCGACGAAGCTGAGCGTCGTACTCGTCAGAAGACGACCAAGTTCCTAAAAGTGCAATGGTCGAATCATACTGAAGATGAAGCCACTTGGGAACGCGAGGATCATCTTCGGGAAGAATATCCCGGACTCTTTCCTTCTACCTCCTAAATTCTCGGGACGAGAATTTCTTTTAGAGGAGGAGAACTTGTAACACCCCCCCTTGTAATAAACTCTGTGACACTCTATTAAAACTGCCAAGTCATGATCATTTGCAGTGCCAAGTCATGAGGGTTAATGATCCAATTCAAATCCACATCTGAAAATCAACTCAAATTCAAAGGTGAATTATAAAGTTGATCAAACACTGTTGGGAAAATGTTCATTAAATGGCCAATAATTCAGGAACATTCTTAAAATCAATATCAAAATATTTGGAGTTGGGCAAGTGACTCAAACAAGATGAAACAGCACCCAAAACAGCAATATTAATTCATTTAAAATCATTGCAGATTCAAACAAACTTCAAATCAGTCCAAACCACTTTTTGGTGAGAGATAATATTGCATTGCAATATTTGGGCCAACTCCCACATTTTTCAAAAGTGCACAAGTGCCCTAAACATTTTGAAACAGAAAAGGATAAAAGAAAATGAAGAAGCTAAAACAGAAAAACAAAAGCGGGACACTGTGCACTGGGCCTTAGTGCACAGTGCCCCGAGTCGCGGCCCAACTGGCCCAGCTTCTCCTCCCTCCTCCCCGTGTCGGCCGCGCCCTGGTCGCGCGCGCGCGCGCCAGCCGGGCGACGACACGGCGACGGCACCGACGCCACCGACAGCCGCGAGGAGATAAGGGAGAGGCCGTGCGTCTCCCCTGGCTCTCCTCGCCACTTTCCCCTCTCCTCTCTCTCGCTCCGCCCGTCTTCCCCCTCAGATCCGGGAGCAGCCGGACGCGGCGGCCGCCGCTCGACGCCGTGCTCGCGGCTACCGGCCTCGCATCGCCTCGTCGAGATGTCCCTCGCCTCCGCCGTGGTCGACCGCGTCGCCTGAAGCTCTCTGGTGGAGCAGGGGAGCTCCACAGGCGTCGTTTTTCTCCGCCCCCTTTGCTTCGGTCGCCGGCGCCTCTCCGTCGATTCCCGGCGCAGCAGCTACTAAACCACTCGCCGGGCCTACGTGTGAGCCTGCACGGTGAGCTTCTCCCCTCCTCTCTCTCGCTGCGCCATAGGAACCGCCGTAGCTAGCCGCCACCGTGGTCGTGCTTTGGCCGCCGCCGACGAGCTCGTGCTCGTGGCCATGGCCGCTTCCGTGCTTGGCTAAGCACCGCGCTGTGCTCCTGGCAACCCCGGGAGTCGAACGCGCACTCGCACGTACCCCCTCGAGCCGCGCAGCCGCGATCCCGTCCAGACCCCGAACTCCGGCGCCGCCCGCGAGCTCACTGTCGACGGCTCCGGTAGATTCCGGCGACGAGACCACTCCCACGCGACGGGCGAGTCCCCTGGCTTTCGAACGCACCCAAGCCCGGCTCGAACCGAGCCCTATAGCTCGATTCCGGCCAACTCCGGCGACGCGCCGCCGTGCGATTTGGTCGCCGGCGACCAGCCGCCGGCCCCGCTGACGTGGCACAGGCGGGGCCCACCCCTGGGTCACTGACCCGTGGGCCCCAGGGGCCCGACCGGCCAGCTGACCGGTCAGCCCTGCTGACTGGACCGGCCCAGTCGCTGACACGTGGGCCCCACCTCCCTGATTAATTAGTTAAAACAAATTAGAAATAAAAATAAACTAATTAACCTAATGTCTCACTGACATGTGGGGTCCACCCCCTAATTAATCCTGGTAATTAAACTGAATCACTGATTAAAGAAATAGAGGCTGACATGTTGGTCCCACTGGACCCACATGTCAGGTTTGACTGGTCAACCGTCCTGTTGACTTGCTGACGTCAGCAGCGCGTCATGCTGACGTCATAATTCATTTTCTGTTAAATAAAATAATTCCAGAAATTCAAATAATCTTTAAAATTTAATAACTTTTAAACCGTAGCTCGGATCGAAAAAGTTAAAACATGAAAGTTGCTCAGAACGACGAGACGAGTCTGATCGTGCCGTCTGTTTCTCCATCGGAACCTCCTACGTAGAAGAACTCGTAACTCCGGACCTGAATCCGGCAGATGAATAGTGCACACACGTCGGATATTAAATCCCAGAATAATTCTAAAAATAACTAAAATGACTTAGATGCATATTCAGGCAACCCTGCACTGCATCATAGCATAGCACGCACTGTGTGGCATATGATTGCATATTGTTTACCTGTTTCCTCCCCCTCTTCTCTCTCGATAGACCCCGACGTAGACGTAGCTCCAGACGCAGACGCAGCTCCGGAGTACGACTACGTTCCCGGCGACACCCCTGAAGACCTTGCCCTTGCCCCAGAGCAAACAGGCAAGCACCCCCATTTTGAGCATTCCGATATCGCCTACTCTCTCCCCTCTTATGCTTGCACTAGATGTTACTGCTGCTATTACTATCCTACTCTGTTGCATAGCCTGTTTACTTGTAACCTACTTTTGATACATGCCTGTTATCCTAAACTGTTTAGCATAGGATGGGTAGAGTCACGACAGAGACCCCCATTTGATCCCGACTGCCCTGTTGGATATCAGAAGACCCGATCACCGGGAATGAAGACCAGACCCTGACACGACACATCACTTCCCCCTTAGTTGCCGACGCTACTGGGTTATCGTCGAGTGCCGAGGGTGATACCTCGTCAGCACTTCTGATGTTAACCTTGTAGGTTAGTTACTCGGTCGTGGTAAGTGAGGGTGATTCCTTCTACACCACCCCCGATAACGACGTCGTCGCGCAACTCCTCAAGGTGGACCTCGAGGGTGATTCCTCCTTCGTTCACCTTGATGATAACATCGAGCGGGAATTCCATCGAGGGTGATTCCTCAGGGTTCCCTTCGGTGTCAGACACACAGTTACCTTGGATATTATGACTTGCACTAAACTATGATACTAAAGACGGGTCGGCCCTGAGGGGTACCCGCGCGAGCTTAACGCGAAGTGATGTGGAGTCGGGTTGACCTGGATGGTGCCCGCGAGATAACTACGAGGCGTGGCCGGGCATTCTTAGCCCTTGCCACAAGTCCTCGAGACGGGGCGACGGGGTCACATCGATCGTGAGTCTCTGCTCGTTTCCGCGCGCTCCTAATCCACTACGGTTTGGATATTTGATCCGAGGGGCCTCTGGCCCGATAGCACTAACCATCACGTGGGCATAGTATGGGCGTTCTGCATCGTACACATCAGCCGAAGCTTGTTTGACGTCAGTAAGGAGCGGCGCACGCCGAGTTGGACTGGTAACGCAACCGCGCTTGTATAAGGGGCTGCTAGGTCTGCTCTCGGTGGCCCCGTAACGTGCAGGAGTTCCCGGGGCGATGGCCCAAGACCCCTGGGGGCATAGGTTTAGTCCGGCGTGCTGACCTCTCTTATAAGCCTAGGTCGGGTTGCGGCGTGTTGCTTAGCCGAGGCCGGGCATGACCCAGAAAAGTGTGTCCGGCCAGAGTTAAGTGAGCGTGGTGGGTAAGTTGGTGCACCCCTGCAGGGAAGAAACTTCTATCGATAGCCTGTCCTACGGTAACGGACACTCGGAGTTGTATCCCGATCGGTACAACTAGAACATGTGATGAGAACTGGATAGTACGGCTCTGGGATTGCTTTCTCGCAGGGAGTCGAGAAAGGATCTCAGGTCGAGGTTGATGATATTACTACTACTACTTTACATTATGTTCATCTGCTCTCTCTTCTGATGCTGCAAGACTGTCGAAGATTGTTGAAGATGCTAGTCTTCGATAGGACTAGGCTTTCCCCCTCTACTCTGGCATTTCTGCAGCCCAGTCCACATATACAGCCATTCCTTTGACAATGATGCATATGTAGTGTAGATCCTTGCTTGCTGAGTACTTCGGATGAGTACTCACGTTTGCTTTATTTTCTTTTTCCCCATCTTCCATTTGATGCCACCAGACGACGGAGCCCCTGAGCCAGAAGCCCCAGCCGACGACCAGTACTACTATCCGCCTGGCGAGTACTACTACTACGAAGAGCCGTTCGACGACCAGGAGTAGGATCGGAGGGTCCAGGGCAGGAGGCCTACGCCTTTCGATCGTAGTTTTTATTTTTACCCCGCCTCTGTGAAGGCTTATCTCTCTCTCTGTAATATATCTGTACTCAGATATCTAATGCTTCCGCTGACGCTTGTATGCCATCGAGCTTGTATTCGAGCCCTTGAGGCCCTGGCTTGTAATATTAAGCTTGTATGACTTTATTTTATGTTTTAGAGTTGTGTTGTGATATCTTCAAGTGAGTCCTTAGGCTTGATCGTGCGCATTTGCGTGTATGATTAGTGCACGATTAAGCCGGGGTCGTCACAGGTTGGTATCAGAGCCGACTGCCTCTAGGAATCCCCCTTCCCAATTCCTTGGCCGAAGTTGAGTCTAGTGGTCAAAAATTGTTTTACTAACTTGGCTGTGTGGCTTACGGGCCCACGTCGCCAACTGGGTGGTATTAGGATCTTTTATTCCTCGTCTTTACTCTGGGATTCTAATCTCTCATCTATTCGGGTTTAATAAAATTTACTAACACCGACATTTAGGATCTCGTTAATTCTATCCACCCGGAGAGCTGGATTCAGTGCGATTTCCCTGTCATTGATCTGATTAGTCTGATAATCATTTTTCTTTCCATTGTTTTGTTTAACCTTTCTCTCCGAGTTGTATTATACTCCGAGTTGTCATTCGATAAGACCGTATTCTGCATCAGAGTGCACACGGAGAGTAGGATCCTGCAAGTTGATCGATCTTCGGTGTTTTCTAAACTCGACTTGAGGTTGGGTTATCACCAGATCCGTGTTCGCGAAGAGGATATTCCCAAGACTGCATTCGTTACTCGTTATGGCTCATACGAGTACACCGTCATGTCATTTGGTCTGACGAATGCTCCCGCTACCTTCTCCCGCTTAATGAATTATATATTCATGGACTACCTCGACAAATTCGTCGTGGTATATCTGGATGATATTCTGGTTTATTCGAAGAACAAAGAAGAACATGCTGAGCACCTTCGACTAGTTCTGGAGAGACTTCGAGAGCACCAATTATATGCCAAGTTCTCTAAATGCGAATTCTGGCTTCCTGAAGTGACCTATCTTGGACATGTGATTTCCAAGGACGGTATTGCCGTCAACCCGGAGCGTGTTCAGGCTATCCTTGACTGGACTCCTCCGAAGAATGCCAAGCAGGTCCGAAGCTTTCTCGGTCTAGCTAGCTATTGTCGCCGATTCGTCGAGAACTTCTCCAAGATCGCCAAGCCCCTGACTAATCTGCTCCACAAAGGCGTTAAGTTTGAGTGGACAGACAAGTGTCAGGAAAGTTTCCAAACCCTCAAGGACAAGCTCACTTCTGCTCCAGTGCTTGCTCCTCCTGATTCTCGCAAGGACTTTGTCATATATTGCGACGCCTCTCGTCAGGGATTAGGCTGCGTCCTAATGCAAGAGCGGAGAGTAATTGCATATGCTTCACGTCAATTGCGTCCACATGAAGAGAATTATCCAGTGCATGATCTTGAACTTGCAGCAGTGATGTATGCATTGAAGTTATGGCGACACTACCTTCTGGGTAATCGGTGTGAAATTTATACCGATCACCAAAGTCTGAAATACTTATTCACTCAACCGGATCTTAATCTCCGACAACAACGATGGTTAGAAGCTATTGCGGATTATGACTGCGGCATTTCTTATACCCCGGGCAAAGCTAATGTAATGGCCGATGCCCTGAGTCGCAAGTCATATTGCAACAACCTCATGGTTAGGCAAGCTCAACCTCGTCTTCACGCAGAACTGACTCAGCTGAATCTGCGAATTCTTCCCCAGGGTTCTCTTAATAACCTTGTGGTACAGCCAGACCTTCTGAAGGCTGTTAAAGAAGCGCAAGCCAAAGATGCTGAAATTGACTTGATGAAGAAGGAGCTTCACCTTGCTAAGTATCGGGATTTCTCAGTTGCTGAAGATGGTACATTATATTTCAGAGACCGCATCGTAGTACCTCGCTTCGAACTGATGACTGACAAAGTCATGAAGGAGGCCCATGATACACCGCTGTCTATCCATCCGGGTAGTACCAAAATGTATCGAGATCTTCGTCAAAGGTACTGGTGGTCTAGGATGAAGCAGGATATTGCTCGTTATGTTGCCGAGTGTGACGTTTGTCGTCGCGTGAAGGCAGAACATCAGAAACCTGCTGGAATTCTGCAACCGCTCCCTATTCCTCTATGGAAGTGGGATAAAGTGCAAATGGACTTCATCACTGGTCTTCCCAAGTCTCAGAAGGGTCACGATGCCATTCTTGTCATCATCGACCAACTCTCCAAGGTTGCTCATTTCCTACCTGTTAAGGAGACTATCACCGCTAGCCAGCTAGCAGAACTGTACATTGCCAGAATTGTTTCACTCCATGGTATTCCCAAGGAAATCAGTTCAGACCGTGGCAGTATTTTCACTGGCCATTTCTGGGAAAGTTTCCAGAAAGCAATGGGAACTCATATTACCTGGAGTTCAGCTTATCATCCCCAATCCCAAGGCCAAGTTGAGCGTGTTAATCAAGTGCTTGAAGACATGCTTCGAGCTTGTGTTATATCCTTCGGTAAGAAATGGGAGGAATCTCTCCCGTATGCCGAGTTCTCTTATAACAACAGTTATCAAGCCAGCTTAAAAATGGCCCCATTTGAGGTTCTTTATGGTCGTAAATGTCGAACCCCTCTGAATTGGTCAGAAACTGGGGAACGACCTCTTGTTGGACCGGACATCATTCAGCATGCCGAAGAACAAGTCCGAATTGTCCGGGAGAATCTCAAAGCAGCTCAAGACCGTCAGAAGAGTAATTATGATCGCAAGCGATGGGGTGTGATCTATCAACCTGGTGATCAAGCCTATCTTCGTGTCACTCCAATGAAGGGCACCCGTCGTTTCGGAATCAAGGGCAAGCTAGCTCCTCGCTATATTGGTCCTTTCCGCATCGTGGCTAGACGTGGACATGTGGCTTATAAATTGGAATTGCCGCCACAGTTCTCTCATATTCATGATGTCTTCCACGTATCGCAACTCCGTAAGTGCTTCAAAGAATCCCCGCACCGTGCAGTGGATCATGAGATGCTCGAGCTACAAGATGATCTTTCCTATAAGGAGCATCCGATCCGCATCCTCGACGAAGCTGAGCGTCGTACTCGTCAGAAGACGACCAAGTTCCTAAAAGTGCAATGGTCGAATCATACTGAAGATGAAGCCACTTGGGAACGCGAGGATCATCTTCGGGAAGAATATCCCGGACTCTTTCCTTCTACCTCCTAAATTCTCGGGACGAGAATTTCTTTTAGAGGAGGAGAACTTGTAACACCCCCCCTTGTAATAAACTCTGTGACACTCTATTAAAACTGCCAAGTCATGATCATTTGCAGTGCCAAGTCATGAGGGTTAATGATCCAATTCAAATCCACATCTGAAAATCAACTCAAATTCAAAGGTGAATTATAAAGTTGATCAAACACTGTTGGGAAAATGTTCATTAAATGGCCAATAATTCAGGAACATTCTTAAAATCAATATCAAAATATTTGGAGTTGGGCAAGTGACTCAAACAAGATGAAACAGCACCCAAAACAGCAATATTAATTCATTTAAAATCATTGCAGATTCAAACAAACTTCAAATCAGTCCAAACCACTTTTTGGTGAGAGATAATATTGCATTGCAATATTTGGGCCAACTCCCACATTTTTCAAAAGTGCACAAGTGCCCTAAACATTTTGAAACAGAAAAGGATAAAAGAAAATGAAGAAGCTAAAACAGAAAAACAAAAGCGGGACACTGTGCACTGGGCCTTAGTGCACAGTGCCCCGAGTCGCGGCCCAACTGGCCCAGCTTCTCCTCCCTCCTCCCCGTGTCGGCCGCGCCCTGGTCGCGCGCGCGCGCGCCAGCCGGGCGACGACACGGCGACGGCACCGACGCCACCGACAGCCGCGAGGAGATAAGGGAGAGGCCGTGCGTCTCCCCTGGCTCTCCTCGCCACTTTCCCCTCTCCTCTCTCTCGCTCCGCCCGTCTTCCCCCTCAGATCCGGGAGCAGCCGGACGCGGCGGCCGCCGCTCGACGCCGTGCTCGCGGCTACCGGCCTCGCATCGCCTCGTCGAGATGTCCCTCGCCTCCGCCGTGGTCGACCGCGTCGCCTGAAGCTCTCTGGTGGAGCAGGGGAGCTCCACAGGCGTCGTTTTTCTCCGCCCCCTTTGCTTCGGTCGCCGGCGCCTCTCCGTCGATTCCCGGCGCAGCAGCTACTAAACCACTCGCCGGGCCTACGTGTGAGCCTGCACGGTGAGCTTCTCCCCTCCTCTCTCTCGCTGCGCCATAGGAACCGCCGTAGCTAGCCGCCACCGTGGTCGTGCTTTGGCCGCCGCCGACGAGCTCGTGCTCGTGGCCATGGCCGCTTCCGTGCTTGGCTAAGCACCGCGCTGTGCTCCTGGCAACCCCGGGAGTCGAACGCGCACTCGCACGTACCCCCTCGAGCCGCGCAGCCGCGATCCCGTCCAGACCCCGAACTCCGGCGCCGCCCGCGAGCTCACTGTCGACGGCTCCGGTAGATTCCGGCGACGAGACCACTCCCACGCGACGGGCGAGTCCCCTGGCTTTCGAACGCACCCAAGCCCGGCTCGAACCGAGCCCTATAGCTCGATTCCGGCCAACTCCGGCGACGCGCCGCCGTGCGATTTGGTCGCCGGCGACCAGCCGCCGGCCCCGCTGACGTGGCACAGGCGGGGCCCACCCCTGGGTCACTGACCCGTGGGCCCCAGGGGCCCGACCGGCCAGCTGACCGGTCAGCCCTGCTGACTGGACCGGCCCAGTCGCTGACACGTGGGCCCCACCTCCCTGATTAATTAGTTAAAACAAATTAGAAATAAAAATAAACTAATTAACCTAATGTCTCACTGACATGTGGGGTCCACCCCCTAATTAATCCTGGTAATTAAACTGAATCACTGATTAAAGAAATAGAGGCTGACATGTGGGTCCCACTGGACCCACATGTCAGGTTTGACTGGTCAACCGTCCTGTTGACTTGCTGACGTCAGCAGCGCGTCATGCTGACGTCATAATTCATTTTCTGTTAAATAAAATAATTCCAGAAATTCAAATAATATTTAAAAATTAATAACTTTTAAACCGTAGCTCGGATTGAAAAAGTTAAAACATGAAAGTTGCTCAGAACGACGAGACGAGTCTGATCGTGCCGTCTGTTTCTCCATCGGAACCTCCTACGTAGAAGAACTCGTAACTCCGGACCCGAATCCGGCAGATGAATAGTGCACACACGTCGGATATTAAATCCCAGAATAATTCTAAAAATAACTAAAATGACTTAGATGCATATTCAGGCAACCCTGCACTGCATCATAGCATAGCACGCACTGTGTGGCATATGATTGCATATTGTTTACCTGTTTCCTCCCCCTCTTCTCTCTCGATAGACCCCGACGCAGACGTAGCTCCAGACGCAGACGCAGCTCCGGAGTACGACTACGTTCCCGGCGACACCCCTGAAGACCTTGCCCTTGCCCCAGAGCAAACAGGCAAGCACCCCCATTTTGAGCATTCCGATATCGCCTACTCTCTCCCCTCTTATGCTTGCACTAGATGTTACTGCTGCTATTACTATCCTACTCTGTTGCATAGCCTGTTTACTTGTAACCTACTTTTGATACATGCCTGTTATCCTAAACTGTTTAGCATAGGATGGGTAGAGTCACGACAGAGACCCCCATTTGATCCCGACTGCCCTGTTGGATATCAGAAGACCCGATCACCGGGAATGAAGACCAGACCCTGACACCACACATCACTTCCCCCTTAGTTGCCGACGCTACTGGGTTATCGTCGAGTGCCGAGGGTGATACCTCGTCAGCACTTCTGATGTTAACCTTGTGGGTTAGTTACTCGGTCGTGGTAAGCGAGGGTGATTCCTTCTACACCACCCCCGATAACGACGTCGTCGCGCAACTCCTCAAGGTGGACCTCGAGGGTGATTCCTCCTTCGTTCACCTTGATGATAACATCGAGCGGGAATTCCATCGAGGGTGATTCCTCAGGGTTCCCTTCGGTGTCCGACACACAGTTACCTTGGATATTATGACTTGACTATGAACCACGATACTAAAGACGGGTCGGCCCTGAGGGGTACCCGCGCGAGCTTATTGCGAAGTGATGTGGAGTCGGGTTGACCTGGATGGTGCCCGCGAGATAACTACGAGGCGTGGCCGGGCATTCTTAGCCCTTGCCGCAAGTCCTCGAGACGGGGCGACGGGGTCACATCGATCGTGAGTCTCTGCTCGTTTCCGCGCGCTCCTCATCCACTACGGTTTGGATATTTGATCCGAGGGGCCTCTGGCCCGATAGCACTAACCATCACGTGGGCATAGTATGGGCGATCTGCGTCGTACACATCAGCCGAAGCTTGTTTGACGTCAGTAAGGAGCGGCGCACGCCGAGTTGGACTGGTAACGCAACCGCGCTTGTATAAGGGGTTGCTAGGTCTGCTCTCGGTGGCCCCGTAACGTGCAGGAGTTCCCGGGGCGATGGCCCAAGACCCCTGGGGGCATAGGTTTAGTCCGGCGTGCTGACCTCTCTTATAAGCCTAGGTCGGGTTGCGGCGTGTTGCTTAGCCGAGGCCGGGCATGACCCAGAAAAGTGTGTCCGGCCAGAGTTAAGTGAGCGTGGTGGGTAAGTTGGTGCACCCCTGCAGGGAAGAAACTTCTATCGATAGCCTGTCCCACGGTAACGGACACTCGGAGTTGTATCCCGATCGGTACAACTAGAACATGTGATGAGAATTGGATAGTACGGCTCTGGGATTGCTTTCTCGCAGGGAGTCGAGAAAGGATCTCTGGTCGAGGTTGATGATATTACTACTACTACTTTACATTATGTTCATCTGCTCTCTCCTGATGCTGCAAGACTGTCGAAGATTGTTGAAGATGCTAGTCTTCGATAGGACTAGGCTTTCCCCCTCTACTCTGGCATTTCTGCAGCCCAGTCCACATATACAGCCATTCCTTTGACAATGATGCATATGTAGTGTAGATCCTTGCTTGTTGAGTACTTCGGATGAGTACTCACGTTTGCTTTATTTTCTTTTTCCCCCATTTTCCATTTGATGCCACCAGACGACGGAGCCCCTAAGCCAGAAGCCCCAGCCGACGACCAGTACTACTATCCGCCTGGCGAGTACTACTACTACGAGGAGCCGTTCGACGACCAGGAGTAGGATCGGAGGGTCCAGGGCAGGAGGCCTACGCCTTTCGATCGTAGTTTTTATTTTTACCCCGCCTCTGTGAAGGCTTATCTCTCTCTCTGTAATATATCTGTACTCAGATATCTAATGCTTCCGCTGACGCTTGTATGCCATCGAGCTTGTATTCGAGCCCTCGAGGCCCTGGCTTGTAATATTAAGCTTGTATGACTTTATTTTATGTTTTAGAGTTGTGTTGTGATATCTTCAAGTGAGTCCTTTGGCTTGATCGTGCGCATTTGCGTGTATGATTAGTGCACGATTAAGCCGGGGTCGTATCACAACACAACTCTAAAACATAAAATAAAGTCATACAAGCTTAATATTACAAGCCAGGGCCTCGAGGGCTCAAATACAAGCTCGATGGCATACAAGCGTCAGCGGAAGCATTAGATATCTGAGTACAGATATATTACAGAGAGAGAGATAAGCCTTCACAGAGGCGGGGTAAAAATAAAAACTACGATCGAAAGGCGTAGGCCTCCTGCCCTGGACCCTCCGATCCTACTCCTGGTCGTCGAACGGCTCTTCGTAGTAGTAGTACTCGCCAGGCGGATAGTAGTACTGGTCGTCGGCTGGGGCTTCTGGCTTAGGGGCTCCGTCGTCTGGTGGCATCAAATGGAAAATGGGGGAAAAAGAAAATAAAGCAAACGTGAGTACTCATCCGAAGTACTCAGCAAGCAAGGATCTACACTACATATGCATCATTGTCAAAGGAATGGCTGTATATGTGGACTGGGCTGCAGAAATGCCAGAGTAGAGGGGGAAAGCCTAGTCCTATTGAAGACTAGCATCTTCAACAATCTTCGACAGTCTTGCAGCATCAGGAGAGAGCAGATGAACATAATGTAAAGTAGTAGTAGTAATATTATCAACCTCGACCTGAGATCCTTTCTCGACTCCCTGCGAGAAAGCAATCCCAGAGCCGTACTATCCAGTTCTCACCACATGTTCTAGTTGTACCGATCGGGATACAACTCCGAGTGTCCGTTACCGTAGGACAGGCTATCGATAGAAGTTTCTTCCCTGCAGGGGTGCACCAACTTACCCACCACGCTCACTTAACTCTGGCCGGACACACTTTTCTGGGTCATGCCCGGCCTCGGCTAAGCAACACGCCGCAACCCGACCTAGGCTTATAAGAGAGGTCAGCACGCCGGACTAAACCTATGCCCCCAGGGGTCTTGGGCCATCGCCCCGGGAACTCCTGCACGTTACGGGGCCACCGAGAGCAGACCTAGCAACCCCTTATACAAGCGCGGTTGCATTACCAGTCCAACTTGGCGTGCGCCGCTCCTTACTGACGTCAAACAAGCTTCGGCTGATGTGTACGACGCAGAACGCCCATACTATGCCCACGTGATGGTTAGTGCTATCGGGCCAGAGGCCCCTCGGATCAAATATCCAAACCGTAGTGGATTAGGAGCGCGCGGAAACGAGCAGAGACTCACGATCGATGTGACCCCGTCGCCCCGTCTCGAGGACTTGCGGCAAGGGCTAAGAATGCCCGGCCACGCCTCGTAGTTATCTCGCGGGCACCATCCAGGTCAACCCGACTCCACATCACTTCGCAATAAGCTCGCGCGGGTACCCCTCAGGGCCGACCCGTCTTTAGTATCGTGGTTCATAGTCAAGTCATAATATCCAAGGTAACTGTGTGTCGGACACCGAAGGGAACCCTGAGGAATCACCCTCGATGGAATTCCCGCTCGATGTTATCATCAAGGTGAACGAAGGAGGAATCACCCTCGAGGTCCACCTTGAGGAGCCGTTCGACGACCAGGAGTAGGATCGGAGGGTCCAGGGCAGGAGGCCTACGCCTTTCGATCGTAGTTTTTATTTTTACCCCGCCTCTGTGAAGGCTTATCTCTCTCTCTGTAATATATCTGTACTCAGATATCTAATGCTTCCGCTGACGCTTGTATGCCATCGAGCTTGTATTCGAGCCCTCGAGGCCCTGGCTTGTAATATTAAGCTTGTATGACTTTATTTTATGTTTTAGAGTTGTGTTGTGATATCTTCAAGTGAGTCCTTAGGCTTGATCGCGCGCATTTGCGTGTATGATTAGTGCACGATTAAGCCGGGGTCGTCACATACTTGTAGTAACATTTCGCCACAAGCACATGGTCTGGTTGGGTGGTGAAAATATACCCATCCCGGAGCAAATAAAAGCCCAGTGCCGCTCTACGCTGGGCGCCATCAATATTGCAGTTTAGGGTGGTGGTAAAAAGTAAAAAGAGAGAGGAGGAAGAAATTAATTGGAGGCCTATTTATTCCCCAATGTTGACACCCCACTCCCCTCTCCTGTCTCCGTCCGTCTCTGCCCCCAAAAGGAAAACCAGCCTGGTTTCCCCAGCGCAAGCCGGCCACCGCAACCACCCGTCCTCCCCGTCCGTCCGTCCGTAAAACCCAAGAGAAGCCAACAAACACCAACAGGACTCGCTCCGTCCCTCCCAGCAACCAGCCAGCCACCACCCACCACACCACGCCACAAGAGAAGTGAGATGCCTCCTCCTCACTCCCTCGCCCCCTCGCCCCATGACCGCAGCCACCACCACCAGCACTAGTGGCGCGGCGGGAGCCGAAGCGGGACGGGATAGCGGGTCGTAGCCGGCTGGCCGGGAGCGGCATGGACCTGGGCGGCGTGCTGATGGCGGCCGCGGACGCGGGGGTGGGCGGTGGGGACCTCGGCATGCTCGGATCTAGGCTGCTCAAGCACGGGAGGGGCAATGCGGCGGCGGAGGCCGAAGAGCGTCACGAGCACGGGTGGGGTGGCAGGCCGGCCGCCAAGCAGGCCCGGGTCTCGGCCGCGGCTGGGGACAGCGACGCCGTGTCCGAGGCCGTCAAGGCGGCGGCGCCCTACCTGCTCGGCACCTGCAGCCCCGGGCACGGCCGGGAGAAGATGCTCAGCTTCTCCTCCTCGCAGCCGTCCTCCTGCCCCTCCGCCGCCGCCGCCGCTCAGGCCGCGCTGCCGCTCTACTACGGCACGCCCGCTTCTTGCTCAGGTGGAGCTTTGCTTCTCTGTACCTCCGTCACTAGTTTCTTTGATTACAAAGCTTGCTACTTCTTCTTCTGAAGTAGTATCATTGTTGCTGTTTGATTCAGAGTTTCTGCCTTCTTTGGGATTCAGAGTTTGGAGTGTTTGTGATATTGATTTATTTCGGCTGTTTTTGGTGCCATCCATCACGCACTATCCCTTTTTTCTCTTTGGAAAATGTTTGATCGCAGGGCTTTTTCTCCTGCACATAGATCAAATGGTGTTCGTTGAGTCTAAGAAAAGGGAGAAAAATATCTTTTCACACCGCGCTTCTTTACTATTTTCGCCTAGATTCGGAGGCTTATCATCACAAGTTTTCTTTTCAGCTGCCGCTACTTCTTTTATTCTATCTTTTTCATTTTTCTTTGGATTCCCTTGATTGGATCAGTGATTCGAAAGAGTTCACATCATCTATAGAAAAGGAGAGTACCGTTTTTGTTACTATTTTAATAAGCTTTTTATTGGGATCATTCTTGAAATTTTGCCTGGACAAGTTTCTCCACTACTTTCTTTGTCCTCGACGGGGCGATCGTGCGGATTCCTTTTTGTCACCCCCTTTTGTAAAATAATACTCCTCCCTAAAGAAGGAAAGATCAAAATGGATTGAAAAAAAGGTGTGATCTTTGGCACCACCACGCCACCAATAGCCCGCATTTTTCTCACACCAGAAAGATTCAAGCAAAGCAACACACCCGCAGATCGAGGATGTTGCATTGGATCAAAGATTCAAGAAAGATTCAAATCTGTGCTTCTATCCCATCTGGTTTTGGTTTTCTGATCTTGGCAGCCACCCTGCCTCAGATTTCCTCCCGCCTCTTGCTTGCTTGCCCCTGTCAAGAAAGTACACATTTATTTGTTTTGGATTTGCCTCCTTGTCTTTCACTGCCTGCCCTTGTTGCTTATCTGCTTGTTGTATTATCATGGGTGCCAGGGTTGAGCTCAGTGAGCTTGAGCGCCAGCATCCAGGGCGCCATGGCCAGGGTGAGGGGGCCCTTCACGCCGTCGCAGTGGATGGAGCTGGAGCACCAGGCCCTGATCTACAAGTACCTGGCGGCCAACATCGCCGTGCCTTACAACCTCCTCGTCCCCATCCGGCGGAGCGTCACCTCGCTCTACCCATCCGCCTACTTTGGCTCCTCCACATGTAAGTCATCCTCAGCCGAGCCAAGAAAGAGGATAAAAGCTCCGTTCACCATGCACCACCGCATCGCCATGATAAAAGTCGGTGTTTGATTGATGGATTCCAACTTCACTGATCTATGCATGATTGCGCTGCGTTGTGGATGTGCTTTGCATTGCAGTGGGGTGGGGGCCTTTCCAGCTGGGCTACTCCGGGAGCGCGGACCTGGAGCCCGGGCGGTGCCGCCGGACGGACGGCAAGAAGTGGCGGTGCTCCAGGGACGCCGTCGCTGACCAGAAGTACTGCGAGCGGCATATGAACCGGGGACGCCATCGTTCAAGAAAGCATGTGGAAGGCCAGCCTGGCCATGCCGCGAAAGCGATGCCTGCGACGGCTGCTGCTGCCCAGCCCGGTGCTCTCGCCACCGGGGGCGGCGGCGGAGCTACCGCCGGCGCCGCCATCTGCCGCGAGCAGCAGCCGTTGAAGAACTACTCCGCCAGCACCATTGATCCTTGTTCACTGCACTATAATAGGTACGATCGCTCATCATGCAACCATGTCCTTTTTCCTAGCAGTTTCGAGTGCTTCAGTTCAGAACATGACTGCTACTGTGATATCTTCAATAGATTTTTCTCTGTTGTTTCTGTTCACTAAATCATTAGAAATGTAAGCCCATTTTGGTTCTGCTAATTCTGAAGTATTACCTCGCATCATTCTTTGCCGAAGGGAAACAGTAGGAGGGTGACGAGTCCGAGCGATAACATTTTAACACCACGATGCTTAAAATCTTCAGTGATATCGAGTAGTCGGGAACCCTTTGTCGATTCGCTCTCCTGAGTTTATTAAGGCTTGAACTGCTTTGTTTCTTGTGGATCACCATTTCCAGTAGCCCCAGCTGTTCTAGTTTGGTGAGATGCAACCTGTTCAACCTGTTCAACAGAACTCTGGCAGTAGTGCTATAGTCTGATGTACTTGAGTTAGTCGGTGCTCTCGGTTTTGATGGTTTTATTTACTTTTACCACCTCAATCAGTGTTTCCTTCTGTTCATGATGTTCACTAGCCCTGAAATACCAACTGTCATATGTACTACGCTGTACTAACCAAGCACATGTTGGTCAATCTTCTTCAGGGAAATGGCGACCAAGCAGCAACACGAGTGCGAGCAAGTGCAGGACTCTGACACCCTCTCGATGCTGACCTCCATGAGCGCGAGGAACACCAATGCAGGCAGCATGTTCCCATTCTCAAAGGAACATCACAATCCTTTCGAGGTGACGAGCTCAAGGCCGGATTACGGGCTAGTTTCATCCGACTCGCTGATGAGCTCCCCTCACAGCTCCCTGGAGAACGTCAACCTGCTCACCTCGCAGCGAGCTCTCTCGAGCGAGCAGCAGAGCTCGCTCTCCCTGCAGCACTTCGCGGACTGGCCGAGGACGCCCTCGCAGCAGGGACAGGGAGGAGGTCTCTCATGGCCGGACGCCGAGGACATGCAGCAAGCCCATCAGCGGACCCAGCTCTCGGTGTCCGCCGCTCCAATGGCGTCCTCCGACCTGTCGTCGGCCTCCACGTCCCCGATCCACGAGAAGCTCATGCTGTCGCCCCTCAAGCTGAGCCGCGAGTACAGCCCCATCGGCCTCAGCGTCACGGCGACGGCGGCGAAGGACGAGGGGGAGGCGAACTGGATGCCCATGTTCCGCGACTCGTCCATGGGCGGGCCGCTGGGGGAGGCTCTGAACAAGAACAATGGCGGTAACATGGAGGCCAAGAACTACCTGTCGGCGTCGCTGAACCTCATGACGGACGCCTGGGACTCGAGCCCGCTGGAGTCGTCCCCGGTGGGGGTCCTGCAGAAGACCGCCTTCGGATCGGTGTCCAGCAGCACGGGCAGCAGCCCCAGGCAGGAGTACCACGGCGTGTATGATGGTAACCTGCGGGATGATCTCGGCTCCATCGTCGTGAATCACCCCAGCATCCGCCTGATGTGAGCTTCTGCTTATGAGTTCTGACCATGGCAGCTGGCTGGCCGGTTGTCACTCATGTGGCGACGAACGAATTTGGGCAAGTCTTCTTCCTCACGGACCTTGTTACATATCAACATCATCATATCCAGAAGCATTTTACGTTGTGGTTTGTCATTTGAGACTAATCTGTTGTTGTCTTCTCTTCTTCGGGATGTTCGAGTTCTTTTTTTTACCTTTTCCTCTGTAACCTTAGACTTCGCTGGGTATTGACGTTGTGTGTGTGTGGATGGATTTGGTAGTGCCACGTTGTTGCATAATGTGATAATGTCCAATTAATGGTGCGATGCCATAATAGTTGTTGAGTAATGCAAGCTGGCATATTTTCATCTTTGCTTATTTCATTTTTTTACTGTCTTTGATCCTTATTAATTGTCGCTGATTTAGTAGTACAGGCAAAAGAGGTTCATCTGGCAAACTACAGAGGTTCATCTGGCAAACTACAGACTCCCAAGAACAACAGAAAACAAACCAACTTAATTACAATCATCTACACATGATAATCTAGATGCAACAAAGCTCAAATCAACACAAAATAGGAGCCCAGGAGACGAGGGCTTCCTCGTATCGCTCCCTCCAAGGCGATCAGGGGGCCAACCCCAACGCCCCGGCCGCCGCCCCTCCCCCCTCTCCTCCACCTCGTTGTCCCCAGAGACGTGCGCCGGCTAAGCCCGGGCGCCGCTGGTGATGGGGACGGTTGGTGATGGGGACGCTGGTGATGGAGACGGCGGGGATCTAGGCTGCAGCCCCGTGGTCTGGAGGGACCGGCGGCGCGAGATCGCCCTTCGGTCTTCGTCTTTCCAGGCGGTTCGACGCTGCTCCGGCGGCTTCGTGGGGAGGGTGGATCAGGAGGGGATGTGGCCATGGTTGACTGGTCGGCGGCGCCTCCGGTCAGATCTGATCTGGCCGGTGCCGCTGGCGGTGGTGACCATCTCCTCCGTCGGAGATGGTCGGCCTGAGTCTAGATGGTCAGATCTCGAGATACGTCGTCTAGTTCCAGCCGCGAGTTGAGAAGACATAGTTGCCGGTGAAAACCAAGCCGATGGCAGGCGATGTCGGTGTTCTGCGTCGTTACCTTGATGAATGCATCGTCGTGTAACTACTGTCGACCCACTCGTGCTGCTCCGGGGGAAACCCTAGGATCTGGTTTTCCAGATCGGACGATGGCGGTACTACGGTGTCGTTTTCTCTCTTGGGAGCATCGTTCGTTGAGCAGAGCTGGAAGACAGAGGCAGGAGGTGGAGCGGCTTCGTCTTGCATGGAGCTTTCGCTGGAGATGTCAAGTCATGCCTGGCCGATAGGTACTACGCTGTGTCATGCCTGGTCAGCAGGTGCTACGCACGACAGATCTTCCAGAATCTTCGCGTCTGGATGGACGAGCGCGGGGCGGTGGCGCTGTTGGGCGCCGTGGTGGCGTCGACGGATGGACGGACTGGCAAGGATGATGCAGATCTCTCTCGCGAAGATGGGTCAGCGGTTCGATGATGATGGCGGCGTCTAAAACGTGTGCATGTGGTGTACACTTTAGGTCTGCTGCACCGGCTGTGTGTTCCGATACATTATGTGGATGGATCGGCGACGGCACCGGTTTTAGATATAGGGAGTGAAAGCACTCCACATTATTGAGTTTTGCAGGTGTGAGTGGTGCCTTCAGGTGGCTTGATGTATATTCTTATTAGACCTATGTTGAATAATAAATAAAGATGTCCGTATGCATCTATTGATGCAGAGGCCGAAGGTCTTAACCTCCTTTAAAAAAAAAAAGATAGAAGCCCGGACTCCAAACTACCAAATTAGGGGGATTACACTAAACAAGCATCTCAAGGAACTACCTTTTTTTTTGAGTCGACTCTAGGAACTACCTATGCGAATTCTCAAGTAGGAGCATCTCTAGCAGATCCCGTAAACCGGGCCATCCAATAAAATAACCGTCAGTTTATGAGATGGAGCCCGTATACCCGGACTGAATAGATCCGCAAAATTCGGCCGTCCCGATTTTTTTGTGGGACCCTTCAAACCACGGCCCATTTTATTCATATCTATGGGAGGAGCTACTCTTTTTACGTCACCCTCTATCCTTGGCGGGAGGAAAATTTCAGCTCCAACCGCTTTCCTCGCAGCCGGCGCCACGTTCTCTAGAGCTCGATTCCGGCCAAATCTCGTCACCGCCGCCCGTCGCTGACCGCCGCTCGCTGCCGCACGCCCTCGCCTCTGGCCACCGGCGCAGCAGCAACGCGCTAGCTAGCCGCGTACATGTTTTGCTAGCTAGCTAGCGCGAGCGAGGCACGAGTAGGAGCTCGGCCGCGTCCGACGTGCTGCGCGCCAACAACGACGGCGGGAAGAGCCTCCGGCGAGGGCGCAGCAGCAAGGGCTCGGCCGGCGTGAGCACGACCTGTGAATTGAAAGACCCGATTGTAATTTAGATTACGCTTTTAGGGGGGTTTATGTAATTTTTCCGGAAGCGTAAACTTTTTTACAGGAACTTTGTTCTGGCGAAACAAAAGTCGTACCGTAAAAATGTGAAAAAAATATTATGTGGTATCCTGTAAACCAAATTTTGTGGGACGAGATATACCAGATCAGCTAGAGATGCTCTACCGAACCACCTTTCTGAATTCTTGAGTAACGAACCATGGGCTAATCCCGCTCCCAAAACATTCAGCAGGAATAGACCTAAGATCAAAATCACATTTAACTAAGCTCCAAATCAGCCTAGCAGCAGACCATTCGAAGAACAAATGCTCAATATTTTCACCATGACCACAAAGCCACATATTTTACTACCAGTCCAACCTCTTTTTAACAAATTATCCTTAGTTAAACGTGAGGATAATTTGTAAAAAATATTCTTATTAAGGATATGTGTCCACCATCAACAAAAGAAAAACTTTATTTTTTGAAGGAATCTTAGTTTTCCACAAAATTTTCTGAGGTAAAGCACACACAGAGATAATCATTTTCGTGTTCAAAAATCTGTCAGCAATGCATCCATTTAAACTCGCGGGCATTTCAACATCATCGACTATTCCATAGCTCTAGAGTTTCCCAAACAAAGTTCTTTTGAAGGTAAAACCATCCCTGCCTTTCTCAATAGCTTCAAACACTGTTATATTATGATCAAAACTACAATTGCACACTACAACATAGGAGATTTTTAGTGGTTTATTATCCCAACCCAACAGTCCTCCCAAAATCAGGACTTTTTTCCATTTCCAATCACTTTTTTGTAATATTGATAAAAAATATCTTATTTTTGAGAGTACTTAAAAAAGAGTAAATCTCCAACTTTAGGTTTAATTCCAGAGATGCATTTTGTTAGACAATTCCAGAGATGCATTTGTTCTTCACATATTTATTTAAGGGCACATCATGCCACATGCCAGATTTGGCTTCTAGCTTCCAGAACCATCTGGTTAGAAGTGCCTCATTCATTAGTTCCAAATTCAAAATACCAAACCCACCTTGATTTTAGGCTTACAACAAGTTTTCCAATTCATTAAATGATATTTGTTTTTATCTTCATCATCTTGCCGCACAATTCTAGCTCTAAAAGAAAGCTCTTTTTCTAACCCCAACAGGTACGAGACATAAATATATCATGAAGAGAGGATTATTAGTTAAACAAGCTTGCACTAGGGTAACTCTGCTAGTTATGTTCAGTAGTCTCCCTTGCCAACATCCACATCGTTCCTCAATTTTATCTTCAATCCACTTCCAATATTTATTCCTAATTCTTACATTAGACATAGGTAGGACCAAATATTTTAAAGGAACATATCCTGGCTCACAAAGGAACCCCCCCTGATATAAGCCAATTTTCTCAACATGCACAACACATGCATAATTCACTTTTATGAAAATTTAAAGTTAAACCAAATATTTGTTCAAAGATATCGTAAAATAAAATTTGTGTCATTGTCTTCTAAAATAAAATTTAATTTTCTAGCACTAGTTTCATCATCTTGTAAAATAAAATTTGTGTATTCTACAAATTGCAGGGTATTAACCCCATTATCCACAATTTCTCCCAAGGCTCCTTTTACAATGCCATTTACAGGGCATGAACAACTAAATCAAATAAAAGGCGAGAGAGGGCATCCCCTATCTCAAACCCTTGTGAGTTTTGAAATAAGGGCCAATTTTGTCATTGACCTTAATCCCAACATGTCCTCCCCTCATAGTGAACATAATCCAATCAGACCATTTATCTGAAAATCCTTTTTGTTTTAGCATTTGATTAATAAAAGGCCATTTAATATTGTCATAAGCCTTTTCAAAATCAATTGTGAACAAAGAACATTTTCTTTGTTGTGAATACAGTTCAAGGCTTCATACAATAGCACAGCACCTTAAATTATATATTTGCCTTTAATAAAGTGAGTTTGGCTGTTGAATAACAAGATTCACCAGCCGAGTTAGTCTATTCATGAGAACTTTAGTAATGATTTTAAAACTCACATCAAGCAAACATATAGGTCTAAAATTTTGAATTTGTTAAGCATCATTGGTTTTTAAAACTAGAGTAATAATGCCATAATTAAGTCTAGAATATCTAGAGTTCCTGCATGACAATAACCCAATAGGCTTTTTATATCCCATTTAACTACATCCCAGAAGATTTGATAAATATCAGGAGGAAGTCCATCAGGCCTAGGGCTTTTGTCCTTTCCATTTGAAAGACAACAGTCTTCAGTTCATCCATGGAAAGGAGCACAACTAACTTCACGGCATCAATCCTAGAGATTTGAGGTATGTCATGAAATATTCAGAGAAATGTTGGGTTCCTCGGCCAGCCCAAACAACTTCTTTGTAAAAGTCAGTGATATAAAACATCAACTCCACTTCACCTTCAATAACCCATTCCTCTTGTTCCATAGAAACATTTTTTTTCTGTCTTCTTTTACGATTGTGTCGTGGGAAAACACGGCTACCTATGGGGCCATCGGCCCCTTGTGGTTCGGCAGTGGGGAAGGACGCATTGCACAAAGAGCGGAGGGCGCGGAGCAGCACGACAGCGATCACACGGACAGTTTTTACCCAGGTTCGGGCTGCCGCGAGGCGTAAAACCCTACTCCTGCTTTGGTGGATTGATGAGAGAACCGAGGTGGAGACGCAGCGCTCTAGCCCGGCAGGGTCGCCTTCGGGCGAGAGCAACTACGCGCGTATGAGTGTACAAGGGTCTGAATCCTTTCTAAGGTTGCCATGACCCTCCTTTTATAGATCAAGGGGTCACCACAATGGCAAATCAGTCATTGCGTACTGATTAGATAGCAAACAATGCTATCATACCTAACTCTGCACACATGACAGAGCGCATTAAATGCGCCGCTTAGTGTCACATCGTAGCGTAGCCCGGCAAGCCTTGTCGTGTCGTTCGGCCACCTTCTCGCCTGCCTGCGTGACACGTCCCGTGACGGGTGTCATTTGGAGGTGATTTCCTCTGGAAGTGGCCGCCACGTGCCAAATAGTGGCCACTTAGCCACTTGGGGGCTTGACACCGCACCGATCGATGACTTGCGTTGCTGTGAGGTGGAGCGGTGGAGCCTTGGCAGGGTAATCCACCCTCGGCGCCCCCGGCAAGCCTGTCGGGGCAATCTGGAGACTTGTCTTCGGGGCAACCTCGTCCCCGCCAGGCTCGCCTGCCCGGCAAGGGAGGTTTTTCCTTAGTGGTATCTTGCTCCTTTGGTTGGCCTTGGTCTTCTTGATCCGCCCTTTGATTTCTCAAAGAGCTGATCTCTTCTGCTTGGTCTTGTCTTGGACGCTGCAACCTTGTTCTCGAGCCTGTGTACAGTCTGGGCAACACACCTGGGTTTTGTTGCACCGACAGGAGCCCCCGGGCCTGGCCCGAACGCGCTGCCGAGCGTCGTCGGGGTAGGCCCTGTCCAGTACATAGGCGGGGAGGCTGCGGTAGCTCACCCTTTGAGATCTTCTTTGCTTCTTCATTAATCTGAGCTTGAGTCAGTTTCCGGTTTTCCCTCGCGTCGTGCAAGACGTTGTGGGGGAGATTATGAGCCACGATCCATGGGCTACCCACGTCCCACGTTCACGGGGTGGTAACTGCCATTCCATTATCTTTCCCACTTGTAGCGCTTCCGCCACGTGTACTGCATGCGTTGAGCGGGGTTGGTGGCGGACGCGGAGGGCGTGGAAATGCGTGCCATGGCAGAAAACCAGATGCCATGGATTGGTGCTGAGGGTTGGCCTTGATTCCACGAGCCGTTGGTGGCGCGGGGAAGCCGGATTGGAGGAGTAGGGCGGCTGCCTTCAGGGAGAGGAGCCAGCCCCCTGCCCCGTTCGCTTATAAAAAGGAACGCAGGGCAGGGTGCTTCTCCACACATCTCACCCCTTCCTTCTCTTTAGTAGTTCTCGTCCACCAAGGTGAGGGGCCGGGGTCGTGGCGGTTCTCCGGCGGTGGCGACGAGGGCTTCTACTCGGCAGCGCCTCCTTCTTTCTGTTGAAAACGCGGGGGCAGAGCCCGCCGCGAGAGGAGGTGGGAGGGGGCAAGGTCGCGGCCGCCATGAAGCCCGGGGTCGAGGAGGACGGGGTGGTGCTCTGATTGCACCTCCGCCGGCCGCTCATCCCCCAATGGAAGGCCACGTCAGAGATTAACCGCTGGAGTTCATCATCAGGTTGTATAAGCCCCCGCGCGGCTGCCTCCGCCTCCCTACTCCATTTGTGAGGGTGATGGAGCTTGAACAACCGCGCGCACTGAAGCTGCACATGAGGGATTGCTGTAATGGCAGCATGCGGGTGGATGTGGATTTCCCCGCCCCTCATGTCATGCTCTTCCGACGCGGCTGGAAGACTTTTGCCCGCTCCCACAGCTTGTTGGAGGGGCACGTCCTCCATTTTAAATTAATGGACGCTGAGCTGCTCTCCGTCAAGGTCTTCGGATGCTCGGGTGCTCGCTTAGGGTGCTGCACGGAGAGCTTGACCGATGACGAAAGCTCCTCCTCGAGCGATAGCGACGAGGAGGACAGTGACGGCGATGACGACGGCGCCGACGGGGAGGACAACGGCTCCGACTCCGGCTGAACACCAGCCGCACCATCACCGTCAGGCGGCGGCACCATCATCTGCACCTGTATCTCCATCCCGACAAGGCGATTTGCTGAGGAGTTGGATGCAGAGGTGGGGGTGGTGCCCTCGGCTCCTCCAGCAGCCTTCCAGCTGGACCCCGGCAGGCTTCCTCTCGGACTACAGCTTCGTTCGCGCTGCCGCGTCCTGCTGGCCCTGGTGGCGGTGGCCAGGGGGACCCTTCCGCCGCTCTCTTCACCATCACCTTCGCCCGTGCCCTCTCGATCTTGTCGGGCTCCCTGTCGTGGGGCCCGACGGGGTCAGGCTGGGCTTCTGCCCAGGCACCCCTTTTGCCCTCTTCTCTTCTCACCGTAGTGCCTAGGAGGAGAGGGACAAGAAAGGGGTTACGGGGCACTTATCTTTTTTCAGTTTAAAATGTGCAGGCATCGGTCAAACTTTAGTCTAAATAATGTAAACTTCTTTATCCATGTTTGTGTTCTGTAAGATCTGTACTTGCTTATCAGCATATTAATGAAAAAGACAAGCTTTGCCGAGCACTTGTGCATGTACCATATCCATGCAGAGGTGAAATGCCTCTACACTTTTAAGTAAACAAGTTTCCCCGGCAGGCTATCCTGTCGGTGCCCTCAGTTTGTTGCCGCGGGGCTAGGCCTGCCGGGCAAAAAACCGTAAAAAGGGACCAGCCCCCCTCCGAATCTTTTCCGCCAAAGGCCACTGCGACCACCCTGACAGAAGCAGCGTCCGAGTCAAAGGGTAGGAGCACCTATGTTTCAAAGGTGGCGGGGTTTTCATATGCACAAGTTTTCAAATTACAGAACGGGTATGGATAAGAAGGAACTTATCTGTTTGGTCTGCCGGGGGTCGTCACGTAGGCTCGTCTTCATTTCTTCTCTTCGGGATCAAGTCCACGGCAAGAACCCTACAACTTAGTGTAGACGAAAACAATGCCACATGCAACCTCATCTACATGATCATGCTATGCTCATGCATGCATGCAAGTTTCGGGGGCCCCCCCAGTGCTTCGTTTATTTCTCTATTGCTCAGGGTTTGCACCTGGCTTTGTACAAAGGGTTACATGCAACTTCGGCAAAGCTTGTACCAAAGGGTGGCTGCCGGGCAGGGCCCGGCAGCCGCGCCTTACGGGTAGAACTTACGGAGATGCTCAATGTTCCATGAGTTTTGCAATTGAATGCCATCTCCGGTCTCCAGATGGACTGCACTAGGTCTGGTGACTCGTACTACCCGGTAAGGGCCTTCCCACTTTGGCGTCTACTTGTTTGCACCCTTGGCGGACTGAACACGCCTATGAAGGAAATATGCCCTAGAGGCAATAATAAAGTTGTTATTTATATTTCCTTATATCATAATAAATGTTTATTATTCATGCTAGAATTGTATTAACCAGAAACTTAGTACATGTGTGAATACATAGACAAAACAGAGTGTCCCTAGTATGCCTCTACTTGACTAGCTCATTCATTAAAGATGGTTAAAGTTTCCTGACCATAGACATGTGTTGTCATTTAATGAATGGGATCACATCATTAGAGAATGATGTGATGGACAAGACCCATCCGTTAGCTTAGCATAATGATCGTTAAGTTTTATTGCTATTGCTTTCTTCATGACTTATACATATTCCTCTGACTATGAGATTATGCAACTCCCGAATACCGGAGGAACACCTTGTATGCTATCAAACGTCACAACGTAACTGGGTGATTATAAAGATGCTCTACAGGTGTCTCCAAAGGTGTTTGTTGGGTTGGCATAGATCGAGACTAGGATTTGTCACTCCGAGTATCGGAGAGGTATCTCTGGGCCCTCTTGGTAATGCACATCACTATAAGCCTTGCAAGCAATGTGACTAATGAGTTAGTTACGAGATGATGCATTATAGAACGAGTAAAGAGACTTGCCGGTAATGAGATTGAACTAGGTATAATGATACCGACGATCGAATCTCGGGCAAGTAACATACCGATGACAAAGGGAATGACGCATGTTGTTGTGCGGTTTGACCGATAAAGATCTTCGTAGAATATGTAGGAGCCAATATGAGCATCCAGGTTCTGCTATTGGTTATTGATCGGAGATATGTCTCGGTCATGTCTACATAGTTCTTGAACCCGTAGGGTCCGCACGCTTAACGTTCGATGACGATTTGTATTATGAGTTATGTGTTTTGGTGACCGAAGATTGTTCGGAGTCCCGGATGACATCACGGACATGACGAGGAGTCTCGAAATGGTCAAGAGGTAAAGATTGATACATTGGAAGGTAGTATTCGGACACCGGAAGGGTTCCGGAGTGTATCGGGTACATACCGGAGTACCAGAAGGGTTACCGGAACCCCCCGGTGGAAGATATGGGCCATATGGGCCATATGAGGGAGGCTAACCAGCCCACAAGTTGCTGGTGCGCCCCCCACAAGGGAGGAGGCCGAATTGGTTTAGGGAAGGGGGCGCCACCCCCCTTTCCTTCTCCTACTCCCTCTCCTTCCCTCTTTCCCCCTCTGGAAGAAAGGAAAAAAAGGGGGGGCCGAATCCTACTTGGACTAGGAGTCCAAGTAGGACTCCCCCCATGGCGCGCCCCTCCTTGGTGGCCGGCCTCCTCCTCCCCTCCTTTATATACGTGGGCAGGGGGCACCCCAAAGGCACATCAGATATTCTCTTAGCCGTGTGCGGTGCCCCCCTCCACACTTTACTCCTCCGGTCATATTGTCGTAGTGCTTAGGCAAAGCCCTGCGCGGATCACATCACCATCACCGTCACCACGCCGTCGTGCTGACGAAACTCTCCCTCGACACTTTGCTGGATCAAGAGTTCGAGGGACGTCATCGAGCTGAACTTGTGCTGAACTTGGAGGTGCCGTACGTTCGGTGCTTGGATCGGTTGGATCATGAAGACGTTCGACTACATCAACCGCGTTAACCTAACGCTTCCGCTTTCGGTCTACGAGGGTACGTGGACACACTCTCCCCCTCTCGTTGCTATGCATCTCCTAGATAGGTCTTGCGTGAGCATAGGATTTTTTTTGAAATTGCATGCTACGTTCCCCAACAGCCTAAGGATAAGGTCACCTTCCTCAAAACTCCGGGCATGAACCCTGCGGTTGTGATAGCGACGCAGGGCTTGCTGGTAGCGTGCAGCACGTGTAGCAGCCCAGAGACGGTTCTCCTCAAGTAGCACAACGTCGTCACGCGGTGCTGTTCCTGCACTACTTCATCGTAGGCAAGCACTCGAGGAGACCCGAATATGAGTTCCATGGGGATAACTGCTTCTGCCCCATAGACTAGGGAGAAGGGAGTCTGCCCAGTAGCTCGATTTGGTGTCGTATGGAGGGAACGAAGAACCACCGGCAGCTCGTCGATCCATCGCCTGCCGCACTTCTGCAGCCGATCAAAAGTTCTTATCTTAAGACCTCGCAGCACTTCAGCGTTCGCCCTCTCAGCTTGCCCGTTGCTTCTGGGATAGGCCACAGAGGCAAATGAGACCTTGCTTCCGAGGGCATGAATGTATTGCATGAAGGCGCGGCTTGTGAATTGGGTGCCATTGTCAGTGATGATTCAGGCAGGTACCCCGAAGCGGCACACCAATCCTTTCAAGAACTTGATAGCTGACTGCGCGGTCACCTTTCTCACGGGCTCTATCTCCGGCCACTTTGTAAACTTGTCGATTACGACGAACAAGAATTCAAAGCCCCCGGTAGCATGGGGGAAGGGGCCCAAGATGTCGAGCCCCCAGACCGAAAATGGCCATGACAAAGGGATTGTTTGGAGAGCTTGAGCAGGCTGATGGATATTCTTGGAGTGGAACTGACAGGCTTCACACTTGGTGACTAGCTCAATTGCATTTTGGAGGGCTGTGGGCCAGTAGAAGCCTTGCTGGAAAGCTTTCCCAACCAAGGCCCTTGATCCGATGTGGGAGCCACACATACCCTTGTGTATCTCTGCCAGCAGTTCCTTTCCTTCTTCCCGGCAAATGCACTTCAATTTCACACCATTGGGCCTTCTTCTGTATAGCGTGTCATCAACGAACTAATACATACTGGCCCTCCGGGCTACTCTTTCAGCTTCTTCTTGCTCTTCGGGAAGTTCTCCTGTTTGGAGGAAATGAACAATGTGCCGCGCCCAAGTTGGAGCCTGGGGCTCGGCAACAAGGACTAGCAACACCTCCCCGTCGATGGGAGCGCATGCCTCGACCGCAAAGACTGGTAGTTCGGCGGGAGGGTGCAGCTCACTGATCGAAGGGGAGTTGTTCCCGCCAAGCTCTCTGCTGGGGGCTTCGGGAAGCTCTGCCGGGAGAGGCTTGCCGGAGTTCAATTTCCTCCTCTTGCTGGCCATTGTTGCTGGGGACACGGAGGGTTGAGTTAGATGGAAAACAAAAGTCCCTGGTTCCATAGGGAGTTTTTGCGCAGCGCACTTTGACAGATGATCAGCAATGTTGTTTTTCGCATGCGGTATGTGCTCTGTTTGCAATCCGTCAAAGCGCTCCTCCAACTTTCTCACTTCCTCGATGTATGCATCCATCAATGGGCTTTGATAATACTTGTTCACTTGTCTCACCACCAGTTGTGAATCTCCGTGGATAATCAGCTTCTTGATTCTCAGTTCTGTTGCAATTCTGAGCCCGAAAAGGAGCCCTTCATACTCTGTAGTATTGTTGGCAGCCTTCTCCCGGGGGAAATGCATTTGAACGACGTACTTAAGGTGCTCCCCAGTGGGAGCAACGAGAAGCACGCCAGCTCCTGCACCTTGTAGGGAGAAGGCACCATCAAAATACATAATCCATTCTTGGGGCACTTCCTTGCCGGGGATGACTGTCTCCAGTACTTCTTCATCAGGGGTCGGCATCCACTCCGCAATGAACTCTGCCAGTGCTCTGCTCTGAATAGTTGACGTGCTTTCAAACTTCAAATCAAAGCTGGATAACTCCAAAGCCCATTCCACGATCCTGCCAGTGGCCTCGGGGTTTCGGAGTATGCATTGCAAGGGGAAGCGGGTGACAACCGTGATCTCGTGGGCTTGGAAGTAGTGGCGCAGTTTCCTTGAGGCCATGATGAGGCCAAAAATCAACTTTTGCACGCCAGAGTACCTCGACCTAGCCCCCTGCAGCAGGGAGCTGATGAAGTACACTGGGCGCTACACCACCATCTTCCTTGCCATGATCTTGGAACTGTCTCCGCTGCCTTGCTCTTCTTTGTCTTGAACTGCATCTGACCTTGTCGGGACGGGTTCACTTTCCTCTCCAGAGGGGACGGCGGTGGCGACTGCTGCGTCATCTACCTCCCGCTGAACCACCAGCGCTGCGCTAACCACTTGATTGGTCGCTGCTAAATATAGCAGCAACGGCTCTTGTGATTTAGGAGCGACAAAGGTGGGAACAGAGGAAATGTAGGTCTTCAAATCTTGTAGCGCAGTGTCCGCCTCCGGGGTCCACTCCACGGGTCATGCCTTCTTCAAGATTTTGAAGAAAGGCAAGGCGCGTTCGGCGGATGATACGTCTCCAACGTATCTATAATTTTTTATTGTTCCATGCTGTTATATTATCATTCTTGGATGTTTTACAATCATTTTATAGTCGTTTTATATCATTTTTTGGTACTAACCTATTGACATAGTGCCAAGTGCCAGTTGCTGTTTTTTGCATGTTTTTTACATCACACGAAATCAATACCAAACGGAGTCCAAACGCAGCGAAACTTTTTGTGGATTTTTTTGGACCAGAAGACATCCAGTGGGCCGAAGAATCGCCTGGGGGGGTGCTCCGAGGGGAGCACAACCCACCAGGGCGCACCTGGAGGCCCAGGCGCGCCCTGGTGGGTTGTGCCCACCTCGGGTGCCCCCCGAACCGCCTCTTTGCTCTATAAAACCCCAATATTCCAGAAACCCTAGGGGAGTCGGCGAAAAGTAGCTAGCTGGCTTTCTCTCTCTCGTTTGATTCTCAATACAATGGTCTCTTGGAGATCCATATGATGTAACTCTTTTTGCGGTGTGTTTGTTGGGATCCGATGAACTTTGAGTTTATGATCAGATCTATCTTTTTATCCATGAAAGTTATTTGAGTCTTCTTTGATCTCTTATATGCATGATTGCTTATAGCCTCATATTTCTTCTCTGATATTTAGGTTTTGTTTGGCCAACTTGATCTATTTATCTTGCAATGGGAAGAGGTGCTTTGTAGTGGGTTCGATCTTACGGTGCTTGATCCCAGTGATAGAAGGGGAACCGACACGTATGTATCGTTACTACTAAGGATAAAACGATGGGGTCTATTTCTACATAAATAGATCTTGTCTACATCATGTCATCGTTCTTATTGCATTACTCCGTTTCTCCATGAACTTAATACACTAGATGCATGTTGGATAGCGGTCGATGTGTGGAGTAATAGTAGTAGGTGCAGGCAGGAGTCGGTCTACTAATCTTGGACGTGATGCCTATATAATGATCATTGCCTAGATATTGTCATGATTATTTGAAGTTTTATCAATTGCCCAACAGTAATTTGTTCACCCACCGTTTGCTATTTTTCTCGAGAGAAGCCACTAGTGAAACCTACGGCCCCCGGGTCTCTTTTCCAATATATTTGCTTTCAAGATCTATTTTGCTATTCGCTCTTTTCTTTATTTGCAACTTTTATTTTTAGATCTATTAAACCAAAAATACAAAAATACCTTGCTGCACTTTATTTTATTTGCCGTTCGATCTATCAATATTTACTACTCTCTCACGTCCGTTTGTCAATTCTTGGCGCCGTTGCCTGAAAGGGATTGACAACCCTTTTTACACGTCGGGTTGCGAGTATTTGTTATTTGTGTGCAGGTGATGTTTACGCAGTGTTGCTTGGTTCTCCTACCGGTTCGATAACCTTGGTTTCATCACTGAGGGAAATACCTACCGCCGCTGTGCTGCATCATCCCTTCCTCTTTGGGGAAATACCGACGTAGCTTCAAGCCGCGTCAAAAGGAATTTCTGGCGCCGTTGCCGGGGAGACATCATCAACATCTACCAGGTTCCTAATCACAAATCTCATCTCCTTGCAATTTACATTATTTGCCATTTGCCTCTCGTTTTCCTCTCCCCCACTTCACAAAAAATTACCGTTTTATTCGCCCTCTTTTTCGTTCGTCTTTTTCTCGTCAGATCTCATGTTTGCTTGTGTTGCCATGTGCCTTCTATTTGCTTGCATCTTTGCTTGCTAAAAGTCTTTTGATATGGATCCTCATCCACTTGCTAATCTTTTCAAGAGATCCAATTATGATGAACCCATTGCTAGTGAATTGAGTTCACTAGATTATCTCTATGAAGTTTTGCTTGAGATCTATGAATCTGAAAATTGTGATGAAGTGTTAAACAAAGAAATTTATAAAGTGATTCATGAAAACTCCTTGAATGAAAAGCATGATTGCAATGATGTTATTATAAATTCTATTAATGTCAATTGTGCTAATAATATGCAAAACCCCAAGCTTGGGGATGCTAATTTTGATATGTCCACTACTTATTGCAATGATCATGATTGGGGTGATTCTTCTTATGATCTTGAAAATTTATTTAAGCCTCATGATGAATATGTTATTGATAATAATGTTTGCAAGTGGGCTTGGAAGAGTGTCAACTTTAGGTAAAAATAATCCCACATATTTGGAGAGTGTTCAATCTTATGAAATTTTTGATAAAAGTGGGCTTGGAGAGGTCATGACTTTATTTGATGATAATCCCACCATTTTGGAACAGTGTCAACTTTGCATGCATGTGGATCATGTAGAGAATATGTTATGTGATAGCTATATTGTTGAGTTTGAATATGATCCCACATGTAATTATTATGAGAGAGGTCAATATGGTTGTAGAAATTCTCATGTTACTAAATTACCTCTCTTCATGTTGAGATTGCTATTGTTTTCTTCCATGCATATGCTAGATCTTGCTTGTCTTGCTAATTTGTTTTACTATAAAATTCCTATGTATCGGAAATATGTTAGACTTAAATATGTTTGTCACATGTTTTATGATGCTCTCTTTGTGTTTTCATTATTATCTTTCATGTGAGCATCAATAAAATCTTATGCCTAGCTAGGGGCGTAAAACAATAGCGCTTGTTGGGAGGCAACCCAATGAATAAAATTTATTTTTGCTTTTTGTTTTCTATTCTTGAGTGTTTGCACAATTATGCTACTGTTATAATTGTGTTTTTTGTGTTTTAATTAGTGTTTGTGACAAGTAAATCCTTTAGGATTATGTTGGGTGATAGTTGATTTGATCTTGTTGGAAAACAGAAACTTTTTCGTCTAGTAAAATAATTTTGAAAATTCACAGAAGAGACGAAAAATTCTGAATTTTTTACAAAAGATTTATATACAAATTTCCCCTGTTTTCCTATTTTTTCAGAATTTTTGGCGTTTCATAAGTATTCTAAATATCCATATTTCTACAGACTGTTCTGTTTTTGACAGATTCTGTTTTCTTTGTGTTGTGTGCTTGTTTTGATGATTCTATGGTTTTCTTTGATGAGTTTTTGCCATGGAAAAGTTGGAATACATTAGATATAATGCAAAAACAAAATATGAATTGGTTTCCTACAGTACTTATAGTAGTGATTTGCTTTCTTATACTAACGGATCTCACGAAGGTTTTATTGAGTTTTGTGCGATTGAAGTTTTCAAGTTTTGAGTTATCTTACGATGGATGAAGGAATAAGGAGTAAGAAGAGCCTAATCTTGGGGTTGCCCATGGCATCCCAAGCTATTATCCAAATAGAAGCAAGCAACTAAGCTTGGGGATGCCCCGAGTGGCATCCCCTCTTTCTTCTAACGACCATCGGTATTTGACTCGAAGCTATATTTTTATTCGTCACATACTATGAGTTTTGCTTGGAGCGTCTTGTATGATATGAGTCTTTGGTTGTTTTGCTTTGTGTTCTAAGTTATGAATCCTTGCTGGACACACCTATTTGAGAGATCCAAAATTATGCCATGACTTGTTAGAATTGTTCTCTATGCTTCACTTAAATTTTTATGAGCTATGGATTTGCTCTAGTACTTCACTTATATCTTTTTGAGCACGGCGTGCTTTAGTATTTTTTAAGAAATGCTCTCATGCTTCACTTAGATTTATTTGGGAGTTAGTAATTTTTTTAAGAAATTCTCTCTTGCTTCACTTAAATTAATTTGAGAGAAAGAAGTATTATGCTCATGATCTTCACTTATATTTGTTTGAGCTTATCAAAAGCAACACATGAAAAATAGTTCCAAAGTGATAGATATCCAAGAAGGATATAATAAAAACTTTCATGAAGATCATTGGACAAAATAAACTTGATTCCTTGTAATAGTTTTGAGATATGATGATGTGATATGTGAGTTATGTTGATGAGTAATTGTGCTTTAGTAAGAATATTGGTGTTAAGGTTTGTGATTCCCTATGCAAGCACGAAAGTCAATAGTTATGCAATGAAATTATATCCTACTTGTGGTGCATTATTCGGTGTTAATTACGCTTAATTCCCGCTTATGAGATTATTCGTTTTTTGGTTGGTCGCTTCTCAATCTTTTGCTAGCCTTCATTTTGCACTAAGTATGATCACTACTTGTGCATCCAAAACCCTTTAAACCAGTTTTGCCACATGAGTCCACTATATCTACCTATATGCAGTATTCTTTTGCCGTTCTAAGCAAATTTGTATGTGCCATCTCTAATTTTCAAAATAAACTTCTCTTTTGTGTGTTCGTACCGCTCGCGAGGCGGTGAGGGGTGGCTAATATTTTCCATGATAGATGTGTTATTCTCACGATGAGTGTTTATTCACTTGTCATTGCACGAGAGTAAGGCAAAGGTATTAGGGATGCCCAGTCCCGAAATGAAAAATGAATTTACTTTATGTTGTCAAATAATAAATTCCTTGGAAAGTGTTGGTATGGAGGGCACCCGTGGATACGGCTAGCCATGGAAAGTGAAAGAAATGGTGGAAAAAGGAATAAACTTTATTTTCTGTTTGCGAACCGCCCATGATATATCTAGCATGGAAAGTGTTGGGAACTCTAAGTCGTTTTCGTTGGTGGGAAAAGCACACCTCCCAAAATGTTTTTTTATCTCTAAGTTTTTCGCTTTGAGCTCTGGCACCTCTACAAATCCCTACTTCCCTCTGCGAAGGGCCTTTCTTTACTTTATGCAATTTTTATTTTTAATTTGAGTCTCCATCTTCTCTTATAGAGGACCAACTAGGAGGCACTTTGATCGTACTTGAGCATTGGGTGTAGTTAATATGCGAGTGTGTTTCATGAATGGATCAATGGTTGAGCATGATGGGCTAGGGATAACTTATTTTAGCGTTGATATTTTGAAAGACATAGTTGCTTGTTGATATGCTTGAGTATTTAAGTCATCATGTCAAAACTAGACTATTGCTTTGAATCATATAAAAGTCCAAATGTCCATGCTATAAAGGAAAGAATATGAGATGACATGTTAGGCAGCATTCCACATCAAAAATTCTGTTTTTATCTTTTACCTACTCGAGGACGAGCAGGAATTAAGCTTGGGCATGCTGATACGTCTCCAACGTATCTATAATTTTTGATTGTTCCATGCTGTTATATTATCATTCTTGGATATTTTACAATCATTTTATAATTTTATATCATTTTTGGTACTAACCTATTGACATAGTGCCAAGTGCCAGTTTCTGTTTTTTGCATGTTTTTTACATCGCAGGTAATCAATACCAAACGGAGTCCAAACGCAGCGAAACTTTTTGTGGATTTTTTTTGGACCAGAAGACATCCAGTGGGCCGGAGAAGCGCCTGGGGGGGTGCTCCGAGGGGAGCACAACCCACCAGGGCGCGCCTGGAGGCCCAGGCGTGCCCTGGCGGGTTGTGCCCACCTCGGGTGCCCCCCGAACCGCCTCTTTGCTCTATAAATACCCCAATATTTCAGAAACCCTAGGGAAGTCGACGAAAATCAATTCCAGCCGCCGCAGAGTCCAGAACCACCAGATCCAATCTAGACACCATCATGGATGGGTTCACCACTTCCATTGGTGCCTCTCCGATGATGCATGAGTAGTTCTTTGTAGACCTACGGGTCCGTAGTTAGTAGCTAGATGGCTTTCTCTCTCTCGTTTGATTCTCAATACAATGGTCTCTTGGAGATCCATATGATGTAACTCTTTTTGCGGTGTGTTTGTTGGGATCCGATGAACTTTGAGTTTATGATCAGATCTATCTTTTTATCCATGAAAGTTATTTCAGTCTTCTTTGATCTCTTATATGCATGATTGCTTATAGCCTCGTATTTCTTCTCTGATATTTGGGTTTTGTTTGGCCAACTTGATCTATTTATCTTGCAATGGGAAGAGGTGCTTTGTAGTGGGTTCGATCTTACGGTGCTTGATCCCAGTGACAGAAGGGGAACCGACACGTATGTATCATTGCTACTAAGGATAAAACGATGGGGTCTATTTCTACATAAATAGATCTTGTCTACATGATGTCATCGTTCTTATTGCATTACTTCGTTTCTCCATGAACTTAATACACTAGATGCATGCTGGATAGCGGTCGATGTGTGGAGTAATAGTAGTAGATGCAGGCAGGAGTCGGTCTACTAATCTTGGACGTGATGCCTATATAATGATCATTGCCTAGATATCGTCATGATTATTTGAAGTTTTATCAATTGCCCAACAGTAATTTGTTCACCCACCATTTGCTATTTTTCTCGAGACAAGCCACTAGTGAAACCTACGGCCCCCGGGTCTCTTTTCCAATATATTTGCTTTCAAGATCTATTTTGCTATTCGCTCTTTTCTTTATTTGCAACTTTTATTTTCAGATCTATTAAACTAAAAATACAAAAATACCTTGCTGCACTTTATTTTATTTGGCGTTCGATCTATCAATATTTACTACTCTCTCACGTCCGTTTGCCAATTTTTGGCACCGTTGCCCGAAAGGGATTGACAACCCCTTTTACACGTCGGGTTGCGAGTATTTGTTATTTGTGTGCAGGTGTTGTTTACATAGTGTTGCTTGGTTCTCCTACTGGTTCGATAACCTTGGTTTCATCACTGAGGGAAATACCTACCGCCGCTGTGCTACATCATCCTTTCCTCTTTGGGGAAATACCGACGTAGCTTCAAGCCGCATCAGCGGACTTGGAAATGAACCTGCTCAGCG
The DNA here is from genome assembly GCA_011799875.1 of Thinopyrum elongatum. NCBI lineage: Eukaryota > Viridiplantae > Streptophyta > Magnoliopsida > Poales > Poaceae > Thinopyrum > Thinopyrum elongatum. Next base: position 52,987,714 of record CM022300.1, read on the forward strand.
CGGCAACACATCCAGTCAAACGCCTCACGTCTTTAACTGTCTTGGGTGCTTGTATCTGCTCGATAGCCTTGATCTTGTCGGGGTTGGCCTCTATCCCCTGATGGGACACGAAGAAGCCAAGTAGCTTGCCGGAAGGAACGCCAAACACACACTTCTCCGGGTTCAGCTTCAAGTTGATTCTGTGCAGATTTGCAAAGGTCTCTTCCAAATCCTGAATGAGAGTAACTCTGTCCTTGGTTTTGACTACTATATCATCCATGTAGGCTTCAATATTTCTGTGCAGCTGGGACTCATAGCCAATCTGTACTGCTCTTGCAAAATTGGATCCAGCGCTCTTCAACCCGAAGGGCATTCGTACAAAACAGTACGTGCCACATGGGGTTATGAACGCGGTCTTCTCTTCGCCTTCCTTGGACATGAAGATCTGGTGGTATCCAGAGTAGGCATCTAGGAAGGAAAGCAGGTCACACCCGGAGGTCGAATCCACAATCTGGTCGATGCGTGGCAAGGGGAACGGGTCCTTCTGGCATGCTTTGTTCACATCTGTCAAATCTATGCAAAGCCTCCATTTCCCATTCACCTTGCGCACTACCACTGGGTTTGATAACCATGTTGGATGCAACACTCCTCTGACCAGACCAGCTGCCTCAAGTTTCTTGATCTCCTCGGCAATAAACTGCTGTCGCTCCAAAGCTTGCTTCCGGACCTTCTGCTTGACGGGCCGGGCATGTGGGCAGACAACAAGGTGGTGCTCGATTACCTCCCTGGGAACACCGGGGATGTCAGATGGCTGCCAAGCAAACACATCAACATTCGCCCGCAGGAAGGCAATGAGTGCGCTTTCCTATTTGTCGTCGAGGGTGGCACTGATGGTAAACGTACCGTCAGCGCCAGCCAGCCCTGCCAGGACCTTCTTCACAGCAGGTGCAGCAGCCTTGGACCTCTTGCTATTGGAACTCTCCGGCAAGTCATCAACAGGCGCAGCGCACTCCGAATAGGTACGCTTCCCGGATTCCTTGTTGGCATCCTTGCTGGCTTTCTTCTTTTTATTGCTTTCCTTGGCGGGAGCAGTGGCTTCCGCGGCCTCTGCAGCGACTGCTTCCCGGTACATCTTATCCATGCATATGATTGCGTCTTTCTTGTCTGATGGAATGGAAATGACGCCCATTGGCCCTGGTATCTTCAAAGTGTTGTAGGCATAGTGGGATGCCGCCATGAATTGGCCAGGGCAGGGCAACCAAGGACTCCATTGTACGGCAGGGAGTGGTCAACCACATCAAACACGATCTTCTCAGTTCGGTAGTTTAACTCCCCCTCGAATGTTACCGGCAGTGTGATCTTCCCCTTCGGACGACTCCTGCCGGGGTTGATCCTTTGGAACGTACTAGTAATCTTGAGCTCTTCATCTGCTATCTGGAGTTTGCTGATGACCTTTGGAGAAATCAGATTCAACCCGGCCTTGCCGTCAACCAACATCTTTGTGACCTTGAGGTTGCGGATCGTTGGTGAAACCAACAATGGCAAACACCCTACTACGGTAGTGCGGTCGGGGTGATCCTCCTCATCAAATATGATGGGCGTGCGGGACCACTTGAGCGGCTTCCGAGAATCTGCCGCTGGCTCCACGGCATTGACCTCACGCGCCCATCTTTTGAGTTGGCGGTGAGAGGAGTGTAAGGATGCACCCCTGTCAATGCATAGGGCGTCAGTGGCTTTCTGGAACTCCTGCTCGCTAGTTTCCTCTTCATCTCCTTCATCACTCTCGTCCTCGCAATCCTTCTTCTCATGGCCTTTGGCGGGTTTCCCCTGATACTGAGGAGCCTTGCCGGGGCGACCTGTTCTGCTGCCTCGGCCCTTCCCGCCAGCGCCATCTTGGTCTTTCTCCTTATCACGCTTCTCGTATTCAGCCCTCTGCTTCTTGACGAGTTGCTCAACCTAATGACACTCCTGAAGATCATGGCTCTCGGTCCGATGGATCTTGTAGTACGGCCCATCACTCTTCCCAGCCTTCTCGGCAGCCGCGGCTTCCCGGCAATTAGTGCACGTGGCAGCTTCCTTGCCGGGAACCTCGGTCTTGGCCTTCTTGCCGGTACTAGGTGCACTCGATCCTTCAACGGTCATCACCGCTTTATCCTTGCGCTTCTTGTTGCGCTTCTTGTTCTTCTTCTTTTGGTTGGTGGCGTCGTCGTCATCCTCTGAGTCGATGTCGACGCCATCTTCTTCACCGGGGAGTCGTCTCCACTCTTCTACTCGGGCACACTTATCCACCGGAGTGTATAGCTCATTCACAGTCTTGGGCAACCGAACGTTCATTTTAGAACGTATCCGGCGGTTGCGCACGTTGGACTGGAACGCGGCTATCACAGCTGACGGGTGGATGTCTGGAATATTCCTGTGCACCAGGCTGAACCTCTGCATGTACTTCTGTAGACTCTCTCCTTCTTTCTGCGGAAGGAGCTGCAAGTCACTGGGCCGCCCTGGTTCATGATGGCCGCCCGTGAAGGCGCCAACAAACTCACGGCACAGGTTAGCCCAGGTCGAGATGGAATTCTCTGGCAAATGCATCAGCCAAGACCTCACATTTGGCTTGAGTGCCAAAGGGAAGTAGTTGGCGAACACCTTCTCGTCTCTTCCCCCGGCAGCTTGAACGACGATGGTGTAGATGCTCAAGAATTCTGCCGGGTTCAATCTTCCATCGTACTTCTCTGGTATTTCTGGCTTGATTGTGCGAGCAGATGGCCAACGGACTTGCCGCAGCTCGCGAGTGAATGCGGGGCACCCAACCTTGAAAGGTAGGTACCCACCTTCACCGGGCGTGGGCTCGTCGACGTCGGGGCCATTGCGCCTATCAGACTGGTGTTGGGTTTCGCGGCGTCGTTCGATGGTGGCGCGCGCGTCTTCCCTCCGCCTGTCTTCCAGGACTCGCTGCTGGTCTCATCGTGCTCGAGGATCGGACGAAGCCATCGATGTGTCATTGTGTTCTTTGCCGCGTGGCTCTGGCTGCGGCCCCTGCGCTTGCTGCCACGGAGGGGATTGCACCGTGGGGGTGGCCCCTTCGGTACGGCCAGCGGCTCGGGCCGTTGTTGCTGCCTGCGGAGGCCGTGACGGGCCAGCTCGCTGTGATCCTCCTGCCTCGGCGAAACCAATCAGGCTCTGAATGATGGCTTTCCACTCATCCATCTGATCGGCCGCCGGCGGAAATCTCAACAGGAGTTGGGCCCGTGCCATGGCCTCCGAAGTAGTGCTCGGCATGGATGACGATGTAGACCGTAATGTCGCCTGGCTTCTGACGGTGCCGGTAGTGGCAGCGCCGTGCTCTCATCGCCGTGAGCCAGTCGCCAGGGTGGCATGGTGACGAGATGGTTGTGCGTGGGGATCGGCGGCTCCGTTCGGCGCATCGGCTTGGCCAGCCCATTCCGGGGGTGGCGCGTGCCCTGTGGCCGCACCCACAGCGGGGGCGGCTGGAGGGTTGCGGTTCGCCCCAGGGCGAGCACCACCGCTATGGCTGCGTCCTTCGGTGGGGCGGAGAAGCGCGGACAGGATGATCTCTCCACCCGCACCTTGTGGAGCGTGGCCGCTAGGAAGTTGTTGGCGCTGTCCTTCTTCGATGCCTCCCGCTCCCGTTTCGGCCATAGGGGAGGTGGTGATGACGCCGCCTGCGCCGGCCACGTCACCCGCAGCGTACACGTCCCCGTGCGGCCCCGTAGCTCCCACGACGTCGGCGGCCGTGTGCGAAGGGGCCTTCGAGGTGGACGGGTGAGCTGCGGCACCATGTTTCTTCTTGGGCGCCATGGATGATGAAGCGTCGATGAAGAGAATAATGATGAAGATGACGCGCTGCGTACGCTCTCGGGTTCGCGCAAGCGCTTCCCCTTACCTGGCGTGCCAAAGATGTCATGGGAAAACACGGCCACCTATGGGGCCATCGGCCCCTTGTGGTTCGGAAGTGGGGAAGGACGCATTGCACAAAGAGCGGAGGGCGCGGAGCAGCACGACAGCGATCACATGGGCAGTTTTTACCCAGGTTCGGGCCGCCGCGAGGCGTAAAACCCTACTCCTGCTTTGGTGGATTGATGAGAGAACCGAGGTGGAGACGCAACGCTCTAGCCCGGTAGGGTCGCCTCGGGGCGAGAGCAACTACGCGCGTATGAGTGTACAAGGATCCGAATCCTTTCTAAGGTTGCCATGGCCCTCCTTTTATAGATCAAGGGGTCACCACAATGGCAAATCAGTCATTGCGTACTGATTAGATAACAAACAATGCTATCATACCTAACTCTGCAGATAGGACAGGGCACATTAAATGCGCCGCTTAGTGTCACATCGTAGCTTAGCCCGGCAAGCCTTGCCGTGCCGTTCGGCCACCTTCTCGCCTGCCTGCGTGACACGTCCCTGGACGGGTGTCATTTGGAGGTGATTTCCTCTGGAAGTGGCCGCCACGTGCCAAATAGCGGCCACTTAGCCACTTGGGGGCTCGACACCGCACCGATCGATGACTTGCGTTGCTGTGAGGTGGAGCAGTGGAGCCTTGGCGGGGTAATCCGCCTTCGGCGCCCCCGGCAAGCCTGCCGGGGCAATCTGGAGACTTGTCTTCGGGGCAACCTCGTCCCCGCCAGGCTCGCCTGCCCGGCAAGGGAGGTTTTTCCTTAGTGGTATCCTGCTCCTTTGGTTGGCCTTGGTCTTCTTGATCCGCCCTTTAATTTCTCAAAGAGGTGATCGCTTCTGCTTGGTCTTGTCTTTGACGCTGCAACCTTGTTCTCGAGCCTGCGTACAGTCTGGGCAACACACGTGGGGTTTGTTGCACCGACAGATTGCTTTAGCATGATAATATCTAGTATTGCTGCCCGCCCCTCTTTAATTTCATTCTCCCTATATCTCTATAGCCATTTCATTTCCTCTTGTTTCAAGAGCCTTCCCAACTGGGCTCTAAGCCTCCTTTTGGTCTTGTCTATCACAAGGAGAATCTCAGCATTTTTACCAGTGTCGTCTAGTTTAGCTTGAATTCCTATCTGTAATTTCTTGTACAAGGCATCAACATTTATCCCAACCTCTAAGTTTTTTTCCTCAGAACTCTTAATCTTTTTTGCCATCTATCTAAATTGACCCAGAATAAGACTTTGTCCAAATAGAAGCAACAAATTCATTTAACCCATCTCTCAACATCCATGAGTTCTCAAACCTACATGACTTGAACCCTGGTGGGCTGGGGATACCACTGTCCCTCTAACCATCCAACCACAGGTTGGTTCGCGATAGGTTGTGAATTATTATGAGATACAGTATCAAGGATAAGTGGGGTGTGATGAGACGCTTCTCTTTCCAAAGCATGCCAGACAGAGAGGATAGTGTTCCTATCAATTAGGGAAGAAAAAACACTTTGTCTAACTTTTCATAGTTTGAGTCATCAATATTGTTGGCCCAATTAATTTCTTTATCATTAATAAGCTTTTTTCTTAAACCAGCATGCTGAATAATGGCACTGAACACAAAACTCCAATGATTAGTATCATTGGATTTATTTTTCTCACATCCCTTTCTAATTTTGCTATAATCTGCACCCACCATACATGGTAAGGAATTACCATGGTAAACTATAGAAAGTTCTACCAGAAAACAGTTTTCCCTTCAATTTGGGAATCACCATAGGGAGTAATCCAGCTTTGGGAAACTGTTAGTAGGAGGCGCTCCCCTGATCGCTCCCGTGGGCGGCCCGGGAGCGAACCCTAGGCGCCGCCAGCGAGCTCCCCTCAGTCCCCACCTCCCCTCGCCGCCGCCGACGGACGTCGCCGGGCGAAGCCCGCGCGGCTCGGCGGCGGCGGGGTCCTTCCCTCCTCCAGCTCGGGTAGGGGCGGCGCAGGCCGTCTGCTACGACGGGAGCTCGGCGCGGCGCTCGCGCGGTTGCGCGCGCTGGCATGTGAGGCCGCGTTCGGGAAGGCGCGGGGGGCGCGCTAGGCCTCCAGCGGCGCGGCTCGGGCGCCTTGCGGCGGCTCATGGTGGGGGAGTCTGGCCTCCTAGTTGCGCGGCGCTGCGGCTCCGGCGAGTGGTGACCTAGAGGCTGCGCCGTCGGCGGGTGGCGGCCGCGGTGGCGTCGTTGGTAGGATCCAGGGCTGCGGCCCGGCGGCTCCTTGCCGGCGAGTGGGGATGGGGTGGCGCCCCCCCTCCTGCCTTCGGGTCCTTTATCTCCATGCGGGTCGGCCTCTTGCTGGCTCTTGGGGGTTGCTGCGGTGCTGCGTCAAGGTTGGCGCGAGTCTGGGGAGCTGCGGGGCGAGGTGGGACTTGATCGGCCGGCGCGTCGGCTCCAGATTTGGCAGTGGTCGGAGTTTGCCGATGTCCCCGTCAACGATCTGGCGATCTTCGAGGCGGCCGGTCGTGGGATGGTGCTCGGCGGCTTGGTTGGCGCTACCGGCAACGTTGGTGGATGCGTGGCTTGCTTCTGGCTCAGGGCAAGCCCGTCAAGGTGGCGGACAGCCCGGTCGGCGATCTCGGGCCGGATCTGACCTGCAGTGGTTCGAATTGGATCCTGTGCGCTGGTGCTCTGGGAGAAATCCCTGCTCACCCATTGTGTGAGCCGACCACGACGGCGCCACCCGGCGTCGTATACCTTCCTAGAGGCGTGGTCTCCGAGCTATGTCGCGTGGATCTGCTTCGGCGTGGTTCAGGCCGTCTTGCTGTAGGGATGTGCTCAAACTCCGGGTGAGAACCTTGCATCGACTATGTCGATGTCGGCGGCAGCGGCAGCGACGTCTATGGACGTCGCCTTTCTCACAGGAGGTGCCCCTGTGGAGCTCCAACACCTACGGTACTTTGCTTTGTGGTCACCGGGTGAAAACCTAAGATTGGGCTCGCCGGATCGGATGATGGTGTTGCGTCTTCGACAGCACTACCTCCTTGGAGGCGTCATCTTGGGGGCACAAAGCGACGGCTCCTGTTGCTGCGTGTGGCAGAGGGTGGTGCGTTTGGTGGTGGTGGTGCGGCCAGCTTGGGGCTGACGATGGTGTGTTTCTTCTTCATGTGTTTCTCTTTGGCTGTCCTTCGCGTGGTCTCCGTCCTGTTGCTGTGCATGCTCAAGACCCTCCCATGGTTGCCGTTGTGCTGCGGCGAGCTTTGGGCTCTTGGTGCTGTCTTGGTTCACCTTTGCTCAATGACGACGCAATGATGCCTCCCCAACTTGCTAACCGTTTCGATCGCCGTGGCGGATCTCTCAGTCAAGGTTCGTGTTTAGGTTGGCACTCGTTGATTATGGTTGATCCTCTGTTGTGCCGTGGGGCTCGGTACGCATGCCGGTGCGGTGCGTTAGGTTGTTTGCAGAGTCTTAGTATTGTGATCCCTCGACAGCACCCCACACCTACTTGTGTCTCTCGTGGTGTTGGTCTTTCTGCCTGCTAGCTAGGTCATGCCTTCTGCTGAGTGGCAATTTTTTCTCATCTTCTGTAACCTTGTTACCTGTAGGGTTTTTAGCCCGGTTTCCCTCATAAACGGGGTCAATTTGTTTAGGTTTTTAATCCGGTTTCCCTTATAAACTGGATCAGCCAAAGTTAAGGGGTGACTCTTTGCTTTGGCAGCTTTTTGAGCAATATATTCAGGTGGGGATCCTCTCCTCCCCGGTGACCGTTCAAAAAAAAAAACTATAGGGAGTAATCAAGCCGTAGTTAGAACTGGCAACCTTATAAAAAAACAAGAATTCTGACAAAATAGTCACCAGTTTCAAATTGGATTAAATCCGTGGCATCGTCATTAAATTCTGGCAAAAGTCCCTACTTCCACTTCTCTGCTTATTTCGCGTTGCTCAATGGCCCGCAAACTGATTTTTTGCCATGCTTCAAAACTTGCTCCTCGGTTGGTTTTTCAGCAACTAGGAACGAACCAAACCAGCTCTTCTTGTAAACACCGAACACACACGATGCGTTCGAGCTGGCATTGCATATTCAGTTGCCCAAGGAAGGCGACAGTGGAGTAGCAACAATCCCTGCATTGTTCACGGCAACAGCATGCAAATGGTAGTAGTACTACATGAGTCTGGACTGGAGGACCAGCCAGCAAGTAATCCGCCCTAGGAATAGGATAGCTTTCTGCCAGCCTGCAAAAGCGAGCGACCAACTACCCGATGTCTACTGCATGCATCCAACATCCATCACCAGTGCAGCTCGCTTGCCACGAGCACTGCATCTGCATTTGTGAGTGTGTGTTTTCTCCCTCTCGATCATTTGCTGCTGCTGCTCGCTACAGGATCCTACACAGTGGCGATGGCATGATATGATGCGCCGCAGCCTGCCCGCCCGCCTGCCCGCCGTCGATCGTCCTGCGCCGGGCCGCTTTACAGGTAGGCGCCCAAAAGCGCACGCACTACGCAGACAAACCTCACAGCACAGGGAAGAGTTTGCAGGTGCTGGAGTGGAGGATGTTTTTTCAAAACTATCATATTTTTTATAGCAAATTCGGAAACTATAGCACCCAATGTCAAAAAATCAAAACTATGACCCTGTCGGTCTCGTGTGGGCCGAAGAGGTGGTTTTCGGTCATCAATTGGCCGAAAAGGGCTTTTCGGCCGTGCCTTGACCGAAGACATGCGTAGCTGGGCCGAAGAGGACCTTTTCGGCCAATAGTAGGCCGAAAAGGATCTTTTCGGCCAGAAGTAGGCCGAAAAGAGCTTTTTGGTCAACAGTGGGCCGAAGAGTCCCTGGGCCCCACCTTTTTACGCGAACGTGCGGCTGAAGGTGCATGGCTACGCTCTTCGGCTTATGTTAGGCCGAAAATGGTTTTTTTTTTTGGATTTTGACTTATGAATGCTGTGCAACCATTGCCCATCTTAGACATTGAAAAAATATATTTTCGCGCAACCCTTTCCCTCAATATTTTCCCGCCAACTCTTTCCCTCCATATGTTCCCGCAACCCTTTCCCTCAATATGTTCCCGCCACCCGTTTCCCGCCAACCCCTTCCGGCCATATGTTCCCGCCACCCGTTTCCCGCCAACCCCTTCCCGCCATATGTTCCTGCCATCCTTTCCCTCCATACCGCAGTCGTTCTTTCCCGCCATTTTCTCCTCTCTACCTATAAAACCCCCTTCAGACGGAGGTGGATAAGCAGTCCAGTTTAGTGTAGTCGAGATGTCCGATTAACCTTTTGATAGTAGTTTTCACCCTGAGATGAGCAAATGTCTTCTTAGGCTAGCCACCGATTTCAGGATGGACAATAGGATAGTTCCATGGGACGAACTCATCGGTAGTGACACCATACTGAATGAGTTGGCTCACGCATTACGTAGGTCTGGGTGGCCTGAAAGGACATATGAGGAGGTACGTAAAGAAGTTCTTAGGTTGCATGAAAGGTGGAAGAAGGTAGTGCAGACGAAGAGTGAAAATTTCATAAGGACTGCATCAGAGCATACATATTTATGGACTGCCGACAGCGAAGACGAAGACGATATCTTTCATGCCGAGCACCAAGGCCAAGAGTACCGCACCGTCGAAGAGCAAGAGTACCGCATCGTCGAAGGGCAAGAGTGCTGCATCGACGGCGGGCAAGATGACGCATGCACCACCGGCTCTGCAAGTCCTTCCAAGGTGTTGGTTCGTCAGCTGTTGGATTCCTTAATGTCTTCACGGCCTTCAATATACCGGCATGTCTGTCATGAATGACACACACGTTTGGTCGGTCCTGCACGATGGCAATTTTCACTTGCCGGAAAGTTCTCACCCTCCACAAATGTCATGGCAAGTGGGATGATTTGATTATTCCCATCCACACTAATAGAAGTCAGGATTTGCCCTTTGTACTGACCGGTCAGGAATGTACCATCCATAAACATAACAGGAGGACAATGCCGGAAAGCTTCGATGCACATAGCGAAGGAGAAGAATACTCGTTTCAACACCTTGAAATTTGGTATACTAACTCGTGTGTTGTACGTTCACATAAGTGCCGGGATTCCTCTCCTTCAGTATGTCAAGGAGAAGGACAACATTATCATATGAGTCGAAGAATGTCCCAAACCTTTTCTCCATGGTCTTCTGTTTAGCCCTCCAAGCCTTCCCATAACGAATGACATAATTCCATCTGACCTTGACTGCTGTCTGGATGTGTTTTGCTTCCATATCTTTCTTCTCTACTATCTCAGTATACATGAGTTGCACAATGAGAGTTGAAGTCAGGTTTGGATGATTCACCAGAAGGTTTTTCCTCACACAATTATGTGGGACGACATCGGTGACAACCCAGTGGATGTCATACTTCGGCACGTGCCCGTGCACCTTCCCAGGACAACCTGTTTCAACACATTTCACGGTATAGTTCGTTGGACTTGATATGTGTGTCCGGAAAACCCTCTGCGTAGACATAGCCCACTTTACCACCGCATACTTCAATTTTTTCTTTGTATCAAACATAGCCCCTATCTGGACTTGGTTCTGATTATACTACCATGGAGTCTCATGGCCATCGTTGACCGTAAGGCCGGTGGATATGTCCTGATCCCATGCAGAAGGAATCGGTACCTCCACTTCATCCTCGGAATTTTCAGAATCCAGTTCCTCCGCCAATCCATCCTCGTCCTCTTCCAGCATCACCCTCTGCATTTCATCCCCTTCCTCATCCCCATCGGCAAAACCAGAACCAGCTAATATTATCGACTGACTACCCTACCCAGTATAATGACCATAAACATTGTGTGGCACGTAGTCCAACTCTTTCTCGGGTTGGCCAACATCCACATCCGGTGGCTGTGACTCGGATAAATTAATCTCGTTAACCACTTCACTGCCATGGCCGGGTTCATACCCCCTGTGGAGTTGTACGGTATTCTCCTCCTTCGCCACAGGTTGCACAAGTGCATATGGGTGGATTCTTTGGTCTCAGCAACATCTTAACAGGGTCAACCAATGTTGGCTCCTTTCTATCGGCATCAACTCCCACTTGACATTTTTACAGGATTTGGTCCACAATGCATGAATACTGACGGAACATACTTCAGGATCCAGCCCGAAGCTAGTTGTCAACCAGTACTTCAACTGTCTAATGTCCAGTCTGTCCGGGTCTGCTAGTGTCATGACGCCATTTTTAAACTCGCTAAGATCAACCCCCAACTCATTATATCGAACATTACCAGCGCCGTAGTAAACAGTCAAATTTACTGATTCAGACATTTTCACCTGTCAGACATTGTCATCTTCTCATTAATCACAACAAACACTATTTTTACCCGCTATAGTAACTATGCACTAAAATGCCTCCACAAACATATTAACACTACAATTCGCAATATGACTTATCTATACTAACTAAACTATACAATTCAGAGAAAATTTGTGACGACATGGTTATACCTTCGAAGCGTGTGTCCCTAGCTTCTTGCTCCTCTCTTCCACTCAGCGGCACCGGCCACCTCGCTGAGTACTTGCACCACCGGACAACGGCAGCACCGTCCCCTCGACGACCGGAGGTTCAACTCCGGTCACCCCCCAAGCCGCACCTCCTCCTCCACAGCTGCTGCTCCTCCTCACCACCACCTCCTTGCCAACCGCACCTCCTCCACCGCACCATGGCTCCTCCCCCACAAACACACAAAAAACTATCCCATAGCAAAAAAACACTGTAGGCCATTGGAGAATGCTACGATCTATCTATTTTGTGCCTTGGATGTGAAAATGGGTGCAAACTGGAGGAGATCGGCGCGGGCTTGCGAGCTCTACAGAGAAGAACGAGAGAGAGAGGAAGAAACACAGGCAAGCAGACGAGAGGAAGGAGACGACGGCGTCGGCCTTATCCAGACCTTTTCGGTCAAGGCCTGGCCGAAAAGCTCTTCGGCCGCTGGCAGGCCGAAAACACCCATTTCGGTCGCGCGTAGGCCGAAGCTACTATTTTCGGCCGGCCCACCACCGACGCCACCTCTTCGGCCAAGGCACGGCCGAAAAGCCCTTTTCGGCCAATTGATGACCGAAAACCACCTCTTCGGCCCACACGAGGCCGACAGGGTCATAGTTTTAATTTTTTGGCATTGGGTGCTATAGTTTCCGAATTTGTTATAAAAAATGTGATAGTTTTGAAAAAAAATCGGAGTGGAGACCGGTGCTTGCTTGCTTGCCCGTCTTTAGAACTGAGATCTTTTGAACGTGTGTGTGGTTTTTCTCTGCAAATTTTCTTCGTCTGCTGATGATGTGGAGAGGAGTTTGCTCGTTGCTGCAAGTTTGGACGAGCCCGTGCCTTTTTGCCGTCTATCTTTCTGAGGTGATTAATTGCTGATGATTTTGTTTGGAGCACGGAGAAGGCGCAGGTGCGAATGCGCAATCACGTGTGCCGTATCTATAATGCCTAAATAGTTCATCCCCACTAACCTATTTCTCTTGACATGCAGCGTGTCCACCTCACCACTATGCCACATCAGCGATTTTCTATTTTTAGGCCCACGCATTCCCTTCCAGATCCCCTTCCCTGCCAGTTAGGATACCGAACATGCAGTGATCCACCAAAATCTTATCCCTCGACTCTCCCCTTCGATCTGTAAAAGCCACGCCTTCATTATCGGTTTGCCGCCTCCCGCACGATAGAGGAATCGCTTCTTTTCCCCGACTTGGTTTCTTCCACATAGACTGTACTAATCCTTAACCTATCATCTCTCCAATTAACTCCCCCACCCATTGATTTCTATCACCATTCATCTTCCCCATCAAATATATTCGGAGTTACAGATGGAGTCGTTCTTCCCGTGAGCTTCCATCCTCACAACAACAATTAGAAGATTAGGATGTTGGAGACGATCAGTTTCATGTCCCCACTGTCGACGCCCATCACCCGCTGGTACAGGTCTCGAGGAGGAGGCATAGTGTGGAAGCTTCTAGAACCAATCGACCATCGATGGGACACGTCGGCTACGTCGAGCAGCCACTGCATGTGGTGTCGTCTTCCTTATCCTACGTAACTACCTGACCCTGTTCGGCATGGCCCAGTTCATCAAGGTTTCACCACAAGGTACGTCTCTAGCGCCTGCCCCATCCAACATGTGCATATGGCTTCCTTATCCTGGTGTGTGCACAGGTATAATGATAATCGGTGGGACGAGAGGTAGCTATGGGGTATGAGACTCCGAGGGATGTCGTTCTTGGACTCAGCCGCCGACCACCGTCACATGACTCGCCGTCTCCCTCCGCTTACAGGAAGGGTTGAACAGCTTCCTCTTCACCACCGTTGCGATCTTTGTCTATTTGGTTAGCAATGTTTCTTCACTTCATTATTCTAGCTATTTCAAATGTTGGATTTCCTGATATTTTGTCCTCGGTCTGATAATGACAAGCAGTACCTTTTTGATAAATAGTTTGGTAAATACATCATTTGGTTCATTTCTTGGATCACTTTCAGTAGTAGTTAATTTTAACTCCAAGATTGAAATCTGAAGACCACACATCTTCGTTCAGTTATTGATTAAAAGTACAGTACCTATGAGAAGAAATTGCAAGTTCCTTAAAGAACCTCAGATATTTTTTGATTACATATACATGGTGGTGATTTTGTTTTACTGTGAAGATCATTGGCGGATAAATAATACTACAAGGTTACCATGATACATGATTTTCTAAGAAACAAGAATATGGGAGTACATGTTTTTGGACATGGTGAATTAATTAGGAGGAGGCGTCAACACAATGCTCCTTGAGCATCAACAAAACATTTCATGACGTGGTACCTCCAGGTTCTTGTGGACGTGTTCCGTGGTTGATGTTGTACTGCTATCACCGACACGTCCACCAATAAAGATTGTCTCTCTTGCACACTGTATCACAAACATTTTCCCACCCTACATACTACTATCTTCCCTTCAATTGCACCGAAGATTTGTCCGTGACAAGGTAACTACTATCTTACCTTAACTAGTAGAGTGCCCGTGCGTTGCCACGGGCTCTTGAAATAGTTTGCAAGAGTTACAAGTTGAATATCACACATACAAATAATATAACACAAACACAGTTATTGAATAACTGAAGTTCATTTTTGCAATGTAAATTGATAAAAAAGAGATTAACAACATGTCCATGTAACAAATTGAGCGATGTTCGACCTTAACATCTATTACAAAACTATCAATATTAGGAAAGTTGCCTTTAGCTTCATTCCCATGATGTTTTAGCAAGTATAATAAAAAACTGCTTCCTCAACTCATACCCATCCTGCACAAACAATATATGTAGTTAGTATGAAAATTTCACGCCGAAGGTCTTAAAACATCTAACGGACAATACTCACCGCGCAAACCGTCTTGACCAATTCTTTACCGTTCCACCAGAGCATAAAATGAAAAACAAAATAGCTAGACACATTCCTGCAATAATTTAAATTAATAATATAAAAAATATAGTGATAACAAAAATAAATGCTTTTATTATGAATTCATTACCCGTCTATACTCGTTGGAATACGAAACGGAAATAAACGTTGCCATTTAGATATATCGGAATTCCAACCAGGAAGCTTTATTTCGAGTGCTTCTTTGAAATCCCTTGCAAAACTTTTTAATTTCAGTGCATGCCTCAAATTTTTATCCTCTGACAATTGTGATGTTTCAATATATGTAAGCATTTATCACCTGTAATCAACATTTAGATTCTATTTATATTTTACGATATCATTGTTGCAATTATTAATTACAAAGTTTATGCAGTTGGTCTTACACCATCGTGTAAGAACATATCATCTTTCAAAAGGCATTTCATATCGTCGGTTGATAACAAGGCATCTCCAATGTCCACGAACTTGGTTTTCTTGGGGGCAGACATGATTGATTCGATGATTGAAATATCTCTAGGGGTACAAACATAGTTTGTCGACATCATAAAAAAGTGAGCCAACTTAGTCAACAAAATGAGCCAAATTAGTTGAATACAGAAGGCAATATCACAAAGAAAATATTGATAATAACATTGAAAAAATACCTTGTGCGATAACATTTAAATTGGCATCCTTTTTTGGTTTGTTATGGGATATCACCGCTTCGACATCATTATGTTGTAAAAAACTCGGTGAATTTCCGGCCCCTTTCAGCGACGTCGCATCGGAACCCTCAATGGATTCTTTTTGTGCATCTCCAAAGTCCATATCCATGTCTCCTATATTCTAAAAAAACAAATATAAAATACACCTTTCGTATTATCATGTATAATATACATACAGAGGAAGGTTAGCTATATGCACCTCTTCTCGTGGTGTTTCAGTGCGGTCTGCCATCGTTACATCAGTGCGTATGTTGCGTATGTCGGAACCCATCACTTTATATCTATGGTGAAATATAAATGATATCTTCTACTGCATCATACAATCATATATAATATATAATAAAAATAAAAGTGAAACTAACACAACTATTTTCTCTATAAAAAAAACCTATTTGATATTATTAGAAAAATATGTTGCTTAAATCATTGTACTAACACAAAATTTGGGGAAAACAACAAACTATAATGTTCATATATAAATAAGTAGTCATCTGAAATTGTTTAAATCATTTTAAATTATTTATATAGGCTATGGAAAATTGTCCAACAAAAGAGAAAACATGCAAACAAACCTTCTTCAACCAAGTATATTTGTTTTTTCTCTCAAATGTTTTTGTGATGCCCTCAGTATATGTAATAAGTATAAAAATATTTATTTTTATGAACCTTGTTTAATATATATATACACTTTTATTATTTTTGTGAGGTATGTATACTTTAAATACCTATGTTTTTTCGTTGAGCAAAATTTGCACACAAGGCTAAAAATAGCTATCCACCATAGCCCAACCAGCACCCAAGCTTACCCCCCCCCCCTAAAAAAACTAATTATCAAAAAAAGCGACCTTATCCTCAGCACTCTCACCTCTCCTCTCGACTCACTCACCACCTCTCGCCCTTTCCCCTCCCCCCGCCGCATCGCAACCTTATCCCCAGCACTCTCTCCTCTCCCCTCCACTCACTCAGTTCCTCTCGCCCTTTCCCCTCCCCCCGCCGCATCGCCGCGTGCGTCGATGAGCCGGCAGCCGCGTGACTCCACCCGCCGACCACCGCATCGGTCTCATGAATAGGCGGGGCTTGGTGCTCCGAAGAGCTGTGTGCGGCGCGACCGAGCAGGACGGACGCAGCGAGCTTCCTGACCCGGGCGCGGGTGCTCGATCCGGTCCCGTTCCAGTCGGATCCGCAGCGGTGCTCGTTTCCACGGGCTTCTTCCTTTCCTGATTTTACATCTATAAATATAATACATATAACTCAGGCAGGTGGAAGCCCGCCGTAGTACTCCGTCCAAATATTAAATATATAACTCACTACCGAAATTTCACATGTATATAAAAATTGAAATCAGTCCACTTGCAATATAATCAATAATGTATACAAAGAGATCAATGATAATAATCTGTTGCAAACTAAGACATACTTGATGCATTTAAGATTTTCATGAACACAAACGTCAGGAATGTTGTCTTTTGCTTCATTTGCATGGTAATCATATTGCTTGCTTGGGTCATATCCAACGGTACAAGGACTGTTCCCATGGGAGAGCTTGATTTCTCACGTTCGCATACTCGTACAGTTTTTACAGCAATCTCCGAAGCTTACCAAGATCAAGTCGGCTCTGTGCATGAGAGCAGATAATCAGATGGAATCACAGTACCTGCTTCATTCAAGTCAAATTAACTATGATTGAGTCTATTGTTTTGAAAACAATAGATGTCTAGTCTCATAGTAAAACTAATAACTAACACAAAGCCTTTGTTAATATCGGCAGCATGAGATGCGTCACCAAATCACATAATGGTGGAATTAATTTGTTAAGGATTTTCTATAACAATACTGTATCTTGTTGACATTGTCAATAGGTGCTGGATAAGGTAGACAGCACCAGGTGCATCTGTCTAGCTAATTCATTTGTGAAGCAGAATATGTTGAGAAAAAGGGGGAATGTAGTTCAACGCTTAAAATAAAGAACCCGAGAAGCATATAATGAATATTTGGGACTACGCCCCCCCTCTTTTCCTCATGTTATTCCCAGATATTTTACTTCTCGGGTTATGCATAAGAGGATGGGTTGAGTCTGATTTTGACCCAATAATGAGGCTACGACACATTATACAAAGTTGTGACAAGTAATATGGATCGGAGAGAGTACTAAACTTTATCGAGATGAGAATCCCTATCAGAGCAACTAACAGAGGAATCCGACTAATATATCCATGGATTATCTCAAAGAGTATGGTTTATACCATAATAATTAGTCTACGACCCATTGCACGCGGAACTTAAGCAGTACCTCTTAAAATTATCTTAAAGGAAAAAATCGACTCTGGTGAGTATAGATACTCGGCATATACTGCTCCCAAATCTAAAGGGACTTTTTTTGTAATGAAGAGACATATTTTACTGCAACACCAGGAGGAATGATATTTTCTGACCTTCAGGCCATGCCTCATGGACAACAATTTCTACATTAGACAAGCACAAACTGAAAAGCTAGAGCTAAGATGTATATGCAATAGTTAGTTCACACTCTTGCATACCAAAGCATATGTTTGATCACTTCCATGTTCGAACATTACCTTGTCTAGTTCATCAAATAGAAAAACATTACCTCGTCTAAGACCTGACTTCTGATAATCTTTAGGTGCAGAGTTTTGCTTCATATACACTTTCTGAAGTAGGATTTGGATTTGGAAGGTTATCACATAGAACTTCAGTTCAATTAGGAAATCTTGGTAATACCACAAGGAAAAGGCAGGAACCATTAAAAAATATGTGATTACATCCTAGCTCGTGCTTCTCCAAATTAAATCATGTCACTCACCTGAAGAACTTCCAGATTGCGACCAATGCCACAATTTATGTAGTCTTCTACTAAAAACTATGTGCAAGCTCATGTCCTTCTCCAGCTGATTATATCATCTAAACCTGATTAAACTTTATTGGTTTACCCATGCTAAATTATGTATCAAAACCAAGGTGAGAACTTTTCAAAGGTAAAGAAGTACAGAACATTATGTAGCCTGATCTTCCCAAAACAGGCACTAAGCAGAATATTAATGATAGGGGTGGAGGTGGGATGGCCATGGAAACAAAGGGTAGATTGGATCGAAAATCTGCTCTGATCGGGTCATCAGGATCAGTCCAGCGGCGTGGGGCGGCGAAGCTCGACGGCAGATGGCCATCTTGACCCTGAAGGTGCACAGGACCTCCACGTGACACACACGCCCAACACACTACATACAGCACACTCGCATCGCGCGCGCACACACACAAAGCACACTCAGCACACCGAGCAACCGTACACGCGGCTGATCCAATAGCGCCACCACGCACCCTGGCGGAGGGGAAACACACATTAAATTGTAGGACGTTGTGAAAAATAAGGTAACATATTTTTATTTTGCAAAAAGAAATCTTTTAATTAAAGAAATTGGAATTGACCAAGTTGTAGGTTACCTAGATTAAAGGAATATACGTCGTCCAGCTGTGCGCGCTCTTTACCCGAGTGATAGAACCTATTGCCACATTGTTAATTGAGTCCATGTAATAAGAAAGGCGAGAAAAGAGAAATACTACTAACCTGTTTTCTAAAGAAGAAGATGGCATAAATACTTATAATAACATGGCATAAAAGTTAGCACAATAGATTCAATTTTAACCACCCAGAGATAAAATGATGATGTATATGTCAAGGGCGTGTTAATTTTACATAAATGATGGTTGAGATTCATGACAGGAAAAGAAGTCTGGTTGAACAGTTCTGAGATCTTTGTGTTATAGTTGGCTAGAAACGCAAGTGCATGCCCAGTCCACCCATGTTTGAGGCATGGCCTCCGTGGTGTGCGCTCATAGCTGTATAATCTAATTAAAACAGACATACCATTTTTGGTATCACATAATCTACAAAGAAAAAAGATCTAGATAGCCAACATTCTTGGTTAAGCACAGATTAACTCTAACCGATTTCCATGAAAATCTGGAAGGACATGGGTGTTTTGACTCAAGGCAGAAAGAAAAAGGCATACTTTGTTCATGTGACATCAAAAGCAATATCTTCTTCATCAACTCATAAATGGACACACCTGGATAATTTGAGAAGAATAGTATACACCTTTACACGGTACATCCTCAAAGGTAATCTACATCATGTCAGAAAAAAGGTAATCTACATTGGGAGAAACATGCAACTTACTTTTAGAAGTAGCTTGATTAGCAAGAAGGGAAGCCACAATATGGTTTTGAGCAATGTAATCAAGTAAAGCGCCAGTTGCACTTTGGCCACATTCCGTGAGCCAAAACTCAGGTATCATCGCTGAATGTGCAATGAAAAGATAAGCATTAAAATTTCAAGAAATAAAAGCATTAACTTAACACAGCCAACATATGATTGCGGAGAGCAAACCACATACACAAATTAATAGAGAGGTTGGCAAGGAACGTAATAAGGAAGTAAAATATATGAAGGAAACTACACCAGACAAAAATAGTTCCCCAACACCAGGGATAAATAGCTTATTCTTTAAAAAAGCCATGTGGCATGTAAATGTTCCGCAAACCAAGACCATGCAATGGAATATTGCTTCTTCCTCAAATACCGCAGAAAAAAATGCTCCACATAATCTTGTGCATTGTGTGCCTATCTTAGGCTTGTAGTACATATTATTTTTCTCTATCAATGCATCAATACTAAAGTTTTTACGTCTTTCTTTGGGACAAATGTTTCACATAAATAAATGTGAAGCTTTAGAAGGAGTCATAGTTTCTTTAGAAAAACATAGGGGAACCGACACCTACTTTCAGCTTTAAACTCTGCATTTGGCACACTTTCCATGACTCCAAGACACCCGGCATTAGCATCATAAGTGAAGTTCCAACAGGAGTCCAGGGAAGCAAGCCTAACTCCTGAACATTGGAGGTAAACGGCATTACAAAATGAAATACTGGAAATTAACAGCATAGACATTTATACTCTTGCTTCTAACATAAAAAAGCTACAAAGAAAGCACTTAGGTAATCGATTGTATCTTTGTTCACTCATGAAAACACTTTGCATTAACAGCTTAAATAGTGTCACATTAAATGAACTGCAAAACCGATTTGCTTGCCTTTGCAGAAGTAGGTGTCAAACCAGAACATAGAGGATGACGAGGAAACACAATGGAGTGTCCTATTTGAGTTGCATAGAATGGCGTATTAGAAAATTAAGAACTACAATTGAGACTCACCTATATAACATAAACCAAGATTTTTGTAGATTTTCCTTTACCCATAAATGTTTTAAAAGGTAAATCAATACGATACAATCAACGCCTGTAACTGTAAAATACACAGCAAATGTTGTCTACCGATCTTACGAAATAATTCAAAACTATTTATCTGTATTATGGGGAGACAGTCCCACCATAAAATTGCAATACCGGTGAACTGTGAGAATTAATTCACTCGACTTGGTCAAGAGCCCTATGGTCCATCCACACGATGATGTCCCTTCTTGAATCGCCATTCTAAGAAACCATGACAGGGGAACCATCAGCACCCACAACAACTACAAGCACCATCCTCTGTTATTAAGTTGGTAAAGCTCTACTCGCCTAAACCAAAATTCTCCATTCAAATTACTGAATACACACGGCTAATGTGGAGAATCAACAAAACCCTAATCTGCTACTATCAAGTGCTGCCGAAGTGTAGAAACATAGTTACAATGAGATTGTTGATGGGCTGGTGGATGCTTACGGTGGAGAACAACTTGGTCATGACCTTGTGGGAGGGGCAGTGGAAGCCGACGTAGGCGTAGCTACGGCCGCTGGTGCGCACGAACTCGATGCCGGCTATGCGGCCGATGGAGCCGAACACGACCTCCAGGTCAGCCGCCGACACACCCTCCGCCAGCCCGCCCTCGTCCAACAACATGACCTATCTGCAAAAAAATTGAAATGCAACAGTCATATAATAGTACATATGAGGCTATGATGAAGGGTAGACGAGGAAACTGACTATGATTTACTGCCATAATCTACTAACAGTGGGCTCCAGATCGACAAACAAGGCCCTTGAAACATGTTTTTTGAACATGTTAAATGCATCAAACAAAAAGCAAAGACACTTGTTAGTATGAATTCTTGAGAAAATTGTTAGTTGGATTTAAGCAAGGTGCGCTATCAATTCATAAACAGTACCCAGATGCCTCATGCCTGCTAAAATTAAACCGGACCAACAGATCATCTAACAAAAATCCGTGAACATTACACCTTTCATGATTTGCTCTGCTGGCTTTGGGCTGTAGTTAATTTAGCTGATTATTTTTTTAGGGAGCATATGCAAAAGATACGTACCCAATGCTGCAAACGAGAAGACACATCTTGTTCACTATTTTAGCTTTTGGACGAGGGCCGCATAGTCGATCATGGCAGGAACCGTTCTCGCAAGGAACAAAAAGACTCAAGTCCCTCCAATGGCGATGGATCCTAGTGCTAAATCCGTCTTCTAATCTGCTGAACATGAAGCCCTAATCACGGAGCGGCTAATTTTGAATGGGACGCACAAATCTCGCAACTACTGGTGTGGAGGCGGCAGATCAGCCGGCCGCGTCGCCACCACTGGCGGCAGATCAACAAAATAGGCCAGGTCATAACCAAAAACTCATCTCGAGTTTGAGCTCTTTATTGAGAATCAGACTAAGAAACATAGAAAATTTAAGAGGAGAGCAAAGATGAGGTATAGCTTACTGGGTGGATGGACCCCCGATCCAGCCGGAGAGGAAGCTATCAGGCACCATGGTCCCAGTTGCGGAAGGCCTCGATGGCAAATAAGAACCCCAGCCGGCAGGGCGGTGCTGAGCAATGGCAAGACGGAGATGTCGACGTGCTCCACGCGCAGCCCCGGGACAGACTACTCGAACACCTCCGCCGCTGGTCAACGACGGGTCAGCTGCATTGGTGCGTGCATGAGCGAAGAGAAGAAGGTTCGGATCAGAGCACGTACTGGCTTAGAGGATGCCTTGCGGAGAGAGCCCCTCCTCGAGATGCCCGAGCCATACCATACTGCATCCCGTGCAGCCGCCGTTGACCACCGAACCACATCGTCCCACTTCGACCCGCTTCGATTCCGTCCAGTGGCGGAGGTCCACGACATGGAGGTGGAGCCACCTCCGTCGCCAATTCCTACTCCCGAGTACCGAAACACCTGACTGTCTTCTTCATCTCCCGTAAGCCGACACCGTCGGGCTTCCATCATCGCCATGACGCCTCGACAGTGGAGTCGCGGTAGGGGTAGCGATGGGGCACTGAGAAGGGAGGAGGTGGGGAGGGCTCCGGGGATGCGTCGGTGCGTGGGAAGGAGCCACCGCCGATGAGATCCAGATCGAGCGGGGTGACGAGATTCGTTAGTGTTTTTTTAACCTGGTTAATTTTCGTAGGTTTATTTTCATAGATTTTTTTCACACGGTTTTTTTCTGGATCGACCGGACGATTCCCGCCTGGACCTCGTGGGGGCATCGCTAATTTTTTTCTTGGTTCGGCGCTGGATTGGGGGCGGAATCGCTGGTATGTGGGAGGTGGGAGGGAGGACGAAAAAAAACCCGGTGTTGGTGGGACGAAATTTAACCGTGGAACGGAGACTACCAACTGAGACATTAGGAGTAGAGATCCCTAATTATATCTATCGAATTACCCTCACTGTGCTATTTTTTTTCTCCCTTCATGTACGTCCCTCATAAAAATATGCTGCTCACTAAAAATTGGAGTTCCCGCCGCCTGTTGGTACACTCTCTTGCTATTTATTGCGAAGTTATCCTATATGATTTGTTGATTATTATTTTTCCCCATGCCTTCTGTGATTATGTTTGCAGATGAATGATTTTTTTTTGGATATTTGCCATCCCATCAGTAGATGTTTATTGGTTGTTCTTCTGGGTAATTGTCAAATTGTGCTATCTGATTCCTACATTGGAACAAGAAAACATGTGGATGGTTATGGTACATGGAGGGCTGGCATTTCATAATTCATTTTTTCATGCACATTATAAAAAAAAGATAACAACAGATTGTTGAGCAATTATTGAGCATTGCAGGTTGTTTCCCTAACTTTGGGATGTCGTACATAGTCATGTTTTAAAATATAAATTCCAGTTGTCAAAGCACATTTTGTTCCACCGCCATGCCTCACTTTCCTAGGAGATGTTGCAGCTTCCACCCATCTGCAATCTTATTGGAGTGGCTATGAAACAAAATATTAGGATTGAATATAAGAGTCTATTCTCCCATTTTAGTTTCTTTGAAGAATCAAGATGCCAAGTACAACCCAGCTTTCAATTGTTGCTTCGCTAGGAATAAAAAAATCATCTTAGTAGGAAATATCTGGACAAGGTACAACCTACAACTATAGGCCTTTCATGTAAAAAATAGCATGCCAATATAAAAAAAAATAGTTTTGTTTATGTACAGTACTGCTTCCTTGGCAATTTAAAGAACTGTATCGATGTATGCTATTCATGTTGCCTCTCTAGATGTTTGGAACATATATCTGAGCTGCCTGTTTAGGTGTGCTTTACCTGTACTATCATATGCCCATAGTTAATTATTATGTCCATGCATTATTTTTCCAGTTGTTAAGATTTTGGCCACTCAAATTTAAACACTTTTTTGGTGAACATCCTCATTTGAAGTGACTATAGGCTAACCAAGTGTACTCGAATTACTTCAACGCGCTTACAAGCAAACATAGCTACTTGGGAGAAGAATCCGTACACGTAGTCATAAATCTCTTTTATGTTTGTGCAGAAACATATTCGTTCAACATTTCAAATGTAAATATCAATATTCCATTGTATCTCTAACATAAAAAATGTAATTGTACTGTTATACATTTCAAGCCATTTTTTTCATTCATACGGTATATGTTCTTCTTTGGATCTGCTAATGGAAACTACAAAGTCCCGCAGTAACGCGCGCGGTATCATCTAGTTATATAGGAGTATAGTGGAGGTGTGTGCGAAAATTGCGGGTAAAGTAATAATGTAATTATACGACGCGCAGTATGCATGCTCGTACGTTCTGAAAAGTAGGGCACAGGTACTCCTTGTCCTCTACTCTGGTATAAGGCCCAGTTCTTTTGCCAGAATCTGGGGATTCTCCCAGAATCCGACCCCTACCCAGCTTCTTCTAAAATCTTTGAGACCCATTTGTTTTACAATCCTATCTAATTAGACCCTAACTAGGTAGGATTGTAAAACAAATGGGGACCAAAAATTCTGGGAGCAGCTGGATAGGGGTCGGATTCTGGCAAAAGAACTGGCCCTAAAGGTCTCCTGCACCCTTTGCAATCCGGCCGCGGCCGGGCATGCAGTGATGCCGCCCATGCCGGAGCTCGCTTCATACGTGTACGTCCTCCTCACAGGAAGTACCTAAGTTTGGAGCATCATGTACAGGCTCGTCTAGAACAATATCTTGATTTGCTTTGTTTGTATTCAAAGATACACTTTTAAAATAGGCTTTCGTCCCACTTTATAAATAAATCAACCAACGAGTAGCAAAGAACAAAAAAAAAACAGTCTGGTGGGGCAACAGCAAAAGCACGCCTGAATAAATTGTAAAAGAAAGGTAGAAAAAATACCACCAAATTGCTACATCATCCTGGAGGCTGCGGCGAAGAGAGGCGACCGATCGCAGTCCCACTGTTTAACCAACGGGTGCCAGTGCTGCGAGAATGGAACAAATGTGAAGAAACCGGAGCCAACTGAGCGTACCTCAAATGGTTGAATTTCTTGGGTGGAACAAACCCGCCAAGATTCAAGTCCTACACTTGCATTGGTGTTCTCACTTTTTGGGATTTATTTCAGACTTTTCCAGCGATATTCGTTCAGTGGGAGAAGATGCCTCTGTCGATTAGGAGGCGCCTGTGGCGACTTCGTCAATCTCAAGATGAAATGATGACTCACTATCTCAGAGGTGCTCATAGGGGTAGGGTGTGCGTGAGTGTGTGCGTTCATAGGGATGGGTATATGTGCGTATATGTGGGCATTTGTGATTGTATGGTGTTAAAAAAAATTCTCCAACCAGACGCCCCAACCCTCTGTCCGGATCCACGCGGTGCGCGGTGAGGCGGGTCAGCCCGGTACAGTTGGGCACGACTACGAGGTGTTTGCGGCTTGCTGTGCGTGTGTACTTGGCGGCGCAATGAAGGAGTTGGGAGCGTGATCCTATGCGTGTGATGCGACGTGAAGATGATTGGTTAGGGTGGTTGGCTGGGTCCTGAGGCTTGGACGATGAGGCTGTCGGCTCCCCCCCCCCCCGCGCGTGACCAACTCCGGAGAAAATTCTATATCTAGTTTACCAGATCGGGCGATGGCGGGGCCGTCAGCTTTGCTTGGCGTCACATTTCCTCTTGGGCCATTGTTTGGAGGTGGATCTGGTCGGAGGGACTCATGGCCCATGAAGTTGGCTGGCGGCGGCTAGCGTGGTTTCACCATTGTGGCTAACACAGGGCCGATGCTAATGCTTTCGTCGACGATGGGCGACATGAGCATCCTTCACATGCACATGCGAGGGACATCGGGCGAGCTATATCTGTTAATATCATGGGACCGAAGCGCATAAGTTCGCTCTATTGGACATATCGTTCCTCTCCGGTGTCGTTGGGGTGCGGACATTCTTGTGACAAGCTCGGTCAAAT
Organism: Thinopyrum elongatum; assembly: GCA_011799875.1. Lineage (NCBI taxonomy): Eukaryota > Viridiplantae > Streptophyta > Magnoliopsida > Poales > Poaceae > Thinopyrum > Thinopyrum elongatum. The sequence continues at coordinate 53,013,362 of CM022300.1, forward strand.
GCAACGGTTTTCAGTGTGCACTCTTGTAGCGGCCGAGGGCTCGAGTGCTTGGACGGGTGTGTCATAGGGTGTTGCCGTTCTGGCGTGTTGTATGCATTGTTGTGCTCTAGGTCTGGTCTAACTAGCCATTGTCTAGATTTTCGTCCAGTTTTCCTCAATAAACCATGCGGCCATTTTTTTCTTCTTTTTAGCAAATGTGGTGCGTTTCTCCTTTGAGAGTGTTCTTGTAATACCCCTTTATAATTAATTGATTTGGTAGCTCTCCTGCCAACATTTAAATAAAAAACTTTGTCAGTTAGGAAATTTATGTCCGGACTGTCCGACACCCCTCGAAACCACATAGTTGGATTTGGGCCGCCCGGACGCGTCCGAGAAGTCAGTACCAACACACTAGACCCACGCCAATCCCCTCCCCCCCCAAATCGACCTCCACCCTCGCCATACATGCCCTCTTCCTCTTTGTTCTGTCATCGTTCGTGTCGCCTCCGGCTCCCCACGCCAGCTTTGTCGCCGTCCCCGTACGGTGCCAACTAGCAGTGTCGTCACCGCCGTCTTGCTGGAAATATGCCCTAGAGGCAATAATATTTGTATTATTGTATTTCCATATTCATAATTATGGAGTTTATATTCTACGTTACAACTGCTATGATCCTGGAATACACGATTTAGTGGAAAACTCATATGCACGTGTGAAATGATAACAATTAAATAGAAGGTTCCTAGTCTTGCCTCTGGGACTAGTTCAAGTGTTGTTGGTGATCACATTTCCGGTTCTTAGGATACAGTTAAGTGTAACGACAGTCCCAAAGCAACACTGAGATTATGAAGTTAGAAGAACGGTCATATTGAATCGACCCAATCTTGTCTATTATGAATTGAGTTAATATCGTCTGTAATCAATTGTAATAACACAAATTGTTAACATGTGATTTTGCTCCTTAGAGGCTTAGACCATGAGAGTATCGTGGTCACTTCTTACCGTAGGTGGGCTTTGGGGTTGCTCAAACATCACCTGTTACACGGTGATCATAACGACAACTTACGGGTTCATAGGAAAGTTTGACAAGTGGCTAGATAGCTCGAGAGCGGGATTTGCTCCTCCGATGATGGAGAGATATGCTTAGGGCCCTCTCGGTGTGACGGCATCCATTATCATCTGGCCAGACACAGGTGACTATGTCACGGGGATGCCGGAACACGATAACGAGAAAAGAGAACAAAACTGGTAACAAGAATTTCGGTATAGTGAGCATGTCTTGACTCAGGAGGATACCGATGCATCTCGGGTTTTGTAAAGTATCGTGAAGTAAAGGGCACATCACATAATAACCAAAGGTTCACTCGAATATCATTCGTGTGCTCATAGGGAAAGATATGGATGTCCACGGTCTCGCTGTCGGTCATTGAACGAACGGTTTCGTTCATGTCTATCAGTTACCGAACCTACGGGGTCACAAGCTTAAGGCAATCAAGATCTGCTGAGTGTTAGTAGGACGGGAGTGCTGAGAATATATTTGTGGAACTGTTTCATTAATATTCGGAATAGTTCTGAGAGGATCCGGAAGGGTTCCGGTGAATATCGGGTAATACCGGGTATTACCGATATATATATATATATATATATATATATATATATATATAACCGGTCTATTCTGCTAATATTAGCAGAATAGTTATTCTGCTAACACTTCCGCACTGCACGCTCAACACAAGTGCACGTCATTGTTTGAAGCAAGAGCACTGCACTACTGAGGCGAGTTTTTAAACCGTTTGTCGAAACCGTTTGTCGAAACGAGGCGTGTAATATACCGTTGGAAAGCTATGTATTAGGCGCAACTTCGCCATGTACAATTTTTTTCGAGATTCCTCACGGTTTAAGAGCAGTTTTGAAAATGGTGCGGCGCACGACGAGTGGCAGCGAGCGTTTTTCTGTAAACCGCTCGTCAGAATAAAGCAAGTGATACGCCGTTGGAAAGATACCGTCGAGGCGCAACTTTTTCATTTGTATTACTTTCTCTAATTCTTTATGATTTAAGAGCTGTTTTAAATTTACTAAATCACGGAATTGTGTTATTGCAATTTTTTTGAATTTTTCGGTACGGTTTTCGCCCTAGTTTTTTTAACCGTTTGCCGAAACGAGACGTGTGATACGCCGTTGGAAAGCTACAGACGAGGCGCAACTTTTATATGTAGAAATGTTTTTGAGAATCCTTATGGTTTTAAGTTAGTTTTGAAAATTGTGCGGCGGACGATGAGTGACAGCGGTCGTTTTTCGTGAAATTTATACAAACCACTAGTCGGAATGATTCAAATGATACACCGTTGGGAAAATATCGACGAGACACACTTTTTTATGTAGAACACTTTCTCAAATTCCTTATGGTTTAAGAGCAGTTTTGAAATTGCCGAAATGCGGACACTCTGTTTTTCGCGAAACCAAAATCGACGAGTGAACCGCATCGAACAGAAAACCGCACTGCTTTAGACTGAAAACCGCACTGCATCGGACGGGCAAGTGAGCTGCATAATTTCTTTTGTCGGACATAAATTTTCTCAGACGAGTTTTTGTTGTCTTTTTTCAACATTTTTTACGAACGAGAGTGGACCGCAGAGACAAGGGCAAGTGAACCGCGACATATATCAAAGTGAACTGCATTACTTTTTTTTCGCTAATTTTTGTCACACTTCCATGCTGTGCGCAAGTGAAAAGTATCACTCTCAAAAGTGAACCACATCGAGGACCAAATGCACTGTAGGTGTTGATGATAGTCGGCTGATTTTTTAGACACACAAACAAATTGCACTTCATACAGAAGAGTAATGAGCTGCTACACAAATCGCACGCACTGCATTGGCAAAATCTGAAACAAAAATAGCTCCAAAATGAAATTATATCCCTGGAGAAGTGCACATTGAATAGAAGAGGTGGTGCAAATTGAATAGAACTGCACATTTGAACCCCACTGCAACTGGATGCACACGACAAACTGCACGGCAAAGATGCACACGGAAAATTGCACGGCATCGCTGCTCGTACTGCATGCTGTGTGGCTGAGACCTCACCGAAATATGAGAAAGGGGGTCGCTGGAAAAGGGAGAGTGGAGGAGCAGCGGAAGTCCGGTGAACAACGCTGAAGGCGTCGGCGCGGGAGATGTCGGACCTGCAGCCACCCGATGCTGCATGTGAGGGTGCCTGCACGCCGGGGCGGGGGGCGAGCTGCACGCTGGGGCGAGCTGCACTGCACGTCGCCGGCACTGCATGCTGTGTAGTTCAGAGAAAGGTAGAGGGGAGTCCGGTGGGGAAACCAGGTGCGCGGCGCCGGCAGTGGCGGCCCGGAACCACCCGCGATGTAGAGCGGAGGTGGCGGTGGCGAGGGTCTGGATCCAGGGTGGCTAGTCCGCGCCGGAGGAGGGTGGCGCCCAGGCCTGGCCGGAGAGGAGGAAGAGAGCCGGCTGCTCTCCTCCCTCGGCTGGATCAATGGGAAATTAGGAGGATGGGGAGGTGGGGCGCCGACGCGGTTCCATGGGGGCAGCAACGCGCCGGAGTTGGAGTAGTGCGCGAGCGCAAGGCAAGGGACAACGAGGGAGCTCGGGGGTAGGGGATTCCATGACGTGGAGCTTGCGGCAGTTTCTGGTGGAGGGCCGGATCCCGTGGCCCCTGGCCAAATCCACGCCGGCAGCCGCGCGGGCACGCCTGGATCGGCGCCGGGGCGGTGGGCAGGCGCGGTAGGAAGATGGAGGGGCCCCGCGAGCAAGGGGTGGCGGCAGCTCTCGGCAGCTCCGCGGATTGGGGGAAGAAGGAAAAAGGGGATGGAGGTGGGAGGGAACGCGCCGGTGAGTGGCCCGAATGGCGGAGGGAGGGGTGGGTGGCCGGGGCCAGGGCGCATCGGGGCGCCGGTGTGCTGGAGGTAGGGGAGGAGTGGATGGCTTGGTGGGACATGAGGTGGTAGTATTCGGCGGAGGGGACGCGGGGTGTGGCGGCGGAGGGCGGCGCGGGGCGGCGGTTTGGAGGGGAGGGCGACGGTGGTCAGAGGTGGCGCGCCGAGAGGAAGGAGGCTGTGGTCGCTCCGGTGCGGCAAGGAAGGAGGGAGGAGGGAGAAGATGGAGTGGATCGGGGGAGGGGATGGGGGTCCATCCGGGTGGTCGTTGACCGTTGGGTGCGGGTGTAGGGTTATCTGTTGCGGTTCGCTTCAGGTGTGCGGGACAGTGCTGAAGTGTTAGCAGAATAAGGTTTAGTGTTATGAGAATAAGGTCTTAAGGGGTGTTATCATAATACACCAACCCTATATATATATATATATATATATATATATATATATATATATATATATAGGACAACACTATTCTAATCACAGGATTAGAATAACTATTTGGATCACAACAAGCCCTATAAGGGCCCGACTGCTCCCTCCCAAACTTCCCGAACTGCCGGCCCGCCCCGACAGGATCCACCTATCCCGATCCCGATCGAGGCCGCCCCAGCCCCCCTCCTCGCCGCTCCTCCCCTCGATCACCGGCCTCCGCCGTGATTCGCCTCCGAACTTCGCTGGATCCAGCGCCTTCCCTCCGTCTCCAGCTCCCGACCGACCGGATCCAGCGCCTCCCCTCCTTCTCCACCTCCCGTTCGACCGCCGGCACGGGCGAGCGAGCGACGGCGGACGCCGGCGGGAGGGAGCCCGCGTCACCTGGAGGCGGCGAAGCCACCGGACTTTCTGCGACGAAGCCGCCATATGGACTTTCGGAGGCGTCCTCCTTCCATCCTCACCTCCCGATGGCTTAGCAGAGCTGATGACGGCCAAGGCGCAAGGTACGGCGAACAGCGCGGCCAAGGGAGCATCTCAGTGGCGGTGGCCGCATCGGCGACGCCTTCAAATCTAGCAACGAACGCGACACCACAGGTACATGAACTTCCTCCCTCTCCTTGCCTCCTCCTTCAATCTTGCCTTACCTGATGTTCTTGCTTCATGCAGATGAACTTCGCGCCCTCTGCAAGACATGGAATGCCATGGGATTCCTCTCCCAACTCTCCGACGAATTGCTCTCAAGGTGGCCTATCTACTGCTGGAAAGGCTGGCCAAACTTCTATCCGAGGCATGGTTGAACTTCCTGCTATCTCTTATTTTCTTTCAGCCATGTGAAGTTCTGGTCGTGTGTGAGCCTCAGTCCAGGCTGCAAAATTTTTAAAATCCGCCTGCATTCATATGTAAAAAACCATGTGAAGTTCAACTAGTAAGTGGGCTGGAGTTCAGGTTGGTATGTATCTGGTTGTGTGAAAAAAAAGGAAATAAAACAAACATGTGATCACATGAAGGTCAGGTTCGTATGCACTAGTAAGTTCAACCATTCAAACTCATGAAGGTCAGGTTTTTAACTGTATACAGTATTTCCCCTTTGCAAAGCATGCAAACACACGAAGGTCAGGTTGGTATGCACTAGTAAGTTCAACCATGAAAACACACGAAAGGTCAGGTTTTTAACTGTAGACACTATTTCCCCTCTGCAAACCAGAAATTCAGTCTGTGGAGAGTGCACAGTTCAGGTACAAAAAAAACAATAGTGTAGAATTCAGAATGTGAGGTTCATTCTGTGAAGAGTGCTCAGTTCAGGTACACAAGTATAGGCAGATGCTCAACTCAGTTCAGAGTGTGATACCTGTCCTAGGAAAAATATGTACATGAACAACACTTTTATGAGAAGTTCAGGTTGTGAACAATGCTCAGTTTAGCTACAACAGTATAGGCAGATGTGACTTGTGTGCTAACACATTCTTTTTTTTATGCCAGCAGGATGAGAGATGCAGAAAGAAGGTTAGAACTTCCCAGCAGCAAGTACACAACCCTAAGCCTATACGCGTTGTGCCGCCCCCTCAATGGGTCACACCTCAAACGCACCAACAACATTCCCAATCTGCTCCACACCAAAATTGGGTGACACCCGAAACACATGCAGACTTCCAAGATGCTGGGTCATAGCCCGATCCGCACCACTTTGCGCCTCCACCTAATTGGGTGACGCCGGAAATCCCCTGTGGATTCTTTGTATCCACCAGCAGACTTCCAAGCACACCGATGGAGGAGGGTGTTAGCTCAGGTCCTGCATATAACTTTGGAGGTTATCCTGGTGTGGCTCGTCAATGTGAAAGGGTAACAAGTAAACCAGATGCCAGGACAAATCCAACAGGAACACACACACGGAGGAGAGTGCTCTGCACACTACCGCCGTTGGATGCTGCTGCTGCTACAACTCAGGATCGTACGGGACATGAGGTAGATGGATTGCTTCACAGAACAAAAGAGCAAACTAAAACCAGGATCGCCATACCTCCACAACCACCACAAGCAAAAAGGACGCAAACAAGAGAGAGGCCATCTTCAACCCTCCTTCCTCCTCGTGATCCACTCCTGCACCCTGCTATGATAACTCCGCCGTGCCCCATCCCAGAGGACCAGCAGCAGACTCCGGTGGAGTTGCAATCATACACGCACGTAAGTGAACAAAATTTAAGTATTTATATATGCATCTTGTATGATCTGCATTTTTTCTGCTCCCTCCAGGATAACAAATTTATAAACAGTATTTTAACGTACCGTTTGGATTTTTTTTCTTTTTCTGCAGATGTCGGATCTCCCTGATTATCTAATACCAAGACTAAAGATGCCATTCAAGAATGTAGAGAAAGCCAGGGAATTTTACAATAGATACGCTAGGCACGCTGGTTTTGGAATCAGGAAGACGGGAGGGAATGACAATCACAAGTATTTTGTATGCGCGTTCCAAGGGAAACACATAACTTCTGTTTCAGAGGCTGACAGGAAGCGAAACAAAACATCGCAGAGGACAGGTTGCAATGCAAGAATGAGGGTGAAGGTGCAAGAGGATAACACATGTGTGGTAGTGGACATTGAGTACAATCATAATCACCACCCCATCCAAACTGATGACATGCTGGTATTCTTGCACTCACACAAGAATTATGACCCCACTATTTTGGAGTACGTTAAGTTCTTGCAGTACCACGATGTCAAACATACAACAATCATGTCCATGCTATCCGAAAATAAAGATGGAAGCTACTTCCTAAGCATGACCGGACGAGACCTACTAAACCAGTAAGTATTGAAAAATGCACATACTGCAATGTACATATCATCCTAATTTACCACCCTTGCTAGCAAAAATAACAAATGCATCTTTACATATAATTTGCAGGAAAGCCATGAATGCAAGGAAAGATGATTTGGATGTTGTATTGAAACTTGTATCTTTCTTTAAAGACATGAAGGCAATCAATGATCAGTTTTTATATGACATACAAGTAGACAGCGACAATGTGATAAAAAACATTTTCTGGTCCAATGCAAGCTGCCGAGGAGCATATCAAGACTTTGGCGATTGCGTAACATTCGACACAACTTACAAGACTAACAGATTTCATATGCCTCTGGGAGTGTTTGTTGGAACAAACCACCATTTGCTGTCAATGATATTTGCTGTTATCCTGATCAGAGACGAAGATGCAAAGTCATTCAAGTGGCTGTTCGATACATTTGTACGGTGCATGAACAACAAACACCTAACTTGCATTCTAACAGGTAAGTTCAAAAAAACTCTACAAGTTTCATCATCTTTTCAGCTCTGGGTGTATATTGGGTATACTGGTTTTAACTGAAAATAATGTAAACCAAGCAGTTCAAACAATGGTAGCACAGAAATCCAACAAATAGTACAAGAAGCAAAATTATATGTCACATGTTTAGAAAAAAATATAGTTCTGGATGTGAAGTTCAAATATAGGAATCATAGAAGTTCAAGAACACTGTTGTAAGAAAAATATATGTAAGATGTTCAGAAAAATATAGTTATGTCTGTGAAGTTCAATCACTTGTACCACAGAAGTTCAACAACACTGCTGTAAGAAAAATTTGTGTGACATTACTAGGTAGTCCTACTGCTGCTTGTGAAGTTCAACTACTTGTATCACATAAGTTCAACAACACTTCTATAAGGAAAATATATGTGACATTATTAGATAGTCCTACTACTACCTGTGAAATTCAATCACTGGTACCACAGAAGTTCAACTACACTGCTGTAAGAAAAATTTCTGTGACATTACTAGGTAGTCCTACTGCTGCCTGTGAAGTTCAACTACTTGTATCACATAAGTTCACCATCAGTGCAAGAAGCAAGTTTCATTTTTTTAATTCATGCAGACCAGTGCACGTCAATGGCGAAAGCTATACCACAATCATTCCCAAATACCATCCACAAGCTATGCCGTTGGCACATCCTAAAGATGTTCAAGGAATACCTCGCGTTGCTGTACAAAAAGCATACAACATTCAAAGAGGAGTTCACAGCTATCTTAAATTGGCCGCTAATGCCAACAGAGTTTGAAGCTGCCTGGGCTGCACTCATGCAGAAGTACAACCTGCATAATGACCAGATGATGATGCAACTGTGGAGTGATAGGAAACTGTGGATATCAGCATATTACAAGAACATTTTCTGTGCTAGAATGACTTCTACACAACGAAGCGAGAGCATGAATCACGTGCTCAAGAGAGGGTTTGTCAAGGGGACCCAGAACCTACACAAGTTTGCTAGGCGGGTAAATGCTTGCATACAAACTCGGATGCAGAAGGAGAACGAGCAAATAATGGCCAGCATGGTATTAAGACAAAAAAAACACCCCCATATTGTGACTTCCTTGAACATGTGCACTTGGTATTTAAATGAAACCCATGACTCTGCTCGACTAATATCTTATTTTTGACATGTGCAGAGAAATCCTGTGACAAAAACAAATTATGGCTACGAGGAAGACATGGCTATCAAGTACACGAGAGCCGTGTACAGCGAGATGAGGGATAGGATAAGAAAAAGCACACTATTTCGCGCAAAAAAGACAACAGAGGCCACTAAGTACCTTGTGTACTACCACAACAAGGGTGGCCATGATGATGAGGAAAGATTTGCCTAGTCAAAGCATGAATTCCAGGTTGTATGTGACCCAGAGAATGAAATATATGAGTGCGAATGCAAGCTTTGGACACACACAGGTGAGCGGAAAAACAAACTCATTAAATAGCTAAACTAGTAATATCATATCAATATATGAAACTCATTGCTGGCTCACAAACTATGTATTCGGCATTCATCACAAATGCAGGTCTGTTCTGCCTTCACATAATTAACATACTAGACTACCTGAAGCCTGACAAATTTTCAGACAAGTATATCCTGAAATGGTACACTAAGACTGCAAAATCACAACCAACATTTGATACAAGGGACTACAACACAATTGCATCAGATGGCAGCTCAAAACTATCCAAGCAAGACATCCTGCTGCAGCTAAATTTAACGGTTAACAAGAAAGCGATGAGATGTGAACAACAATATGACAGAGCCTTCTATGTTCTCAAGAGGCTCGTGGAAGAACTTGATGCAATACATTCAGCAAATCAAGCAGATGCTGACGAAAGGATGGCTGAAGAGGATGCTGAAATTGAAGATGACCTTCATTATTATGAAGCTGAAATGCTCCAAACCGCTGCTCAAGCCAACCGATGCAAACAGGATGTTGACCAATTAATGCAGCAGCAGCAGCAAGAGATGATAAAACTACCGATGTACTCTGAAACAAAGGGTAGAAAGAAATTTTCTGCAGCAAAGAAAAGTGACCAAAGAGCTCAAATAAAGGCACCATCTGCAGATAGAGTCATCGTGCTGGATGAGAATGGAGTGCCACTTGGACACAGGCAATGTAGTGTGTGCAAAAAGGTTGCAGGACACAACAAACTCACCTGTCCAACACTCTTAGAAAGAAACGATGCTGAGGAGGTCAAGCAACCCAAAGTTCAAAAACAACAGCCCAAAGTTCTAGAACAAATAAAGGGACCACACCCAGAGAAAGCTAGCAGCAGGCTTTGTAGCATTTGCAAGGAATATGCTCCACACAATGCACGAACATGTCCGAAGCGCGCAGAAGCTGAAAAGACAAGCCAAAAGCCAGAAAAGAAACATAAAGCAAAACCTAGAGCCAGCATCAAGAAAGTGGTGGAAGATGAAGAGGAGGATGAGGAAGATGAAGATGAAGACATCATCAAAGGAGAGGAAGACGAAGAGGAAGAGGTACATGTCAAACAAAAACATTAGACTAGGTCGATTAAACAAAGCAAACTTATGTCATGTCAGTGTACAGAATGTTATTCCACTATTGAACAGTATTTTTGGAGAAGCTTACTTGAACTTCTATTGTAGAAGTTTCAAAGAAATTATACAAGAGAAGTTCAAGTAATCTTACTGTAGAAGTTCTGGTATATTATGAGTGGAGGTCCTAGTGATGTATTCCATAAAAGAGCAAGCAGGAATAAATGAATATACACTATGAAGTTCAAGTAATCTTACTGTAGAAGTTCTGGTATATTATGAGAGGAGGTGTTGGTGATGTATTCCATAAAAGAGCAAGCAGTAATAAATGAATATACACTATGAAGTTCAAGTAAGCTTACACAAGAAGTTCTGGCATAGTAATCGATGTAGGAAAAATATGCTTGACAAATAAGTATTGCCGTATAAACTAGGCTAGTAAGCCTAAAGACGACGCGTGCATATATGAAGTTCTGTTTGGATACCTGGAGAAGTTCACGTAGAATGCCGACAAGATAAAGAAACGTAAAGGAGTGTATGAGAATAATTTTACACAAAGTTCTAGTTGAAAACTATTTGCAATTAAAAAATTACAAAAAACACATATAGATTCTATGCAAAAGGATAAACCTTGATTGAGTTGAAAAATAATAATACATTCTACAACACAAAAATTCTCTCCATTTGAAACCAGTAGCCCAGCCAGATTTCAAGCAGAAGTTCAAGTTCATATGTTGGGGCCAAAATTAACAACACTGGATTTGTGGACAAAAAACACTGTCCACAAAAAACCAGCAGTTCAGCCAGAACCCAGGCAGAAGTTCAAGTACATGTGTTGGGGAAAAACGAACAACACTGGAATACTGAAAACGATGCAATACATTGAAATTCACAAGCCAATCATTCTCCATTCCAGATACATTTGTCCTCAATAACATAATAACAGTGCTGCAGCTATAGATATACAAATTACTAAACCATTCTTACAACCAAATCTTTACGAAATCGTTCCAATATTATCAAACCAAATCTTTACGAAATCGAATCTACACTAAAACCAATGTTTCTACACGCAGAATTCATGGGCCCAAGGACTGGATCTCGGCAGGAAGCTCTCCACGCACAATTTCATTCTTCTCGCTGAAGACTAGAGTGTGCATGAACTCGGCCTTCCAGTCATCTACAACAGCCTGCAAACAAAAAGAATGAAGAATAAAAAAACAGTAAAGGATAACTAAAACCACAGCAGGAGCGTGTCGGCAAAAACACAAAAAAACATGAAAGGATGATGAGACAAGAACAAGGACAAAACATACTTCCACATCACCAAAATCTTCAACAAGCTCATTGCCATCATATGTAGAGCAGAGCTTCACGGCGAAGAAACCACATTCATTATTCAGTTGCTTTGGGACATCAATGAAAGTCGGCCTCTTTTCAATAGTCACCCAGTTTGGCTGCTTGCTCGCTTTGTACTCAACCTTGCCGTACATCTCCTCCAGCAACCCAACGAATCTCTTGATCTGCCAGAAATGACAAATACGATAAAATCAAAAACATCTTAACCAAATAGCTAAGTTCAGGTACATAAAGCGACACTTGCATAGAGGCCAACTAAACGATACCAGAAGTTCAACTGTCAAATGATAGTCAGTTCAAGCACACAACTTTGAAGCAGTATTACCAAACAGAGATAAAAATATTTTGTCAAAGGAAGGTGGAATAAAAATTCATGTCAAAAAAGAGAATATGACGGGAGGTTCAGGCTAAGAAACACTCACGATATTTTGGTAGTCTCCAAGGAAACTTGTTCGTGAAAGTCCCTTATTAGAGTAAGGAAGTGAATCAAGGATGTCAATGCTCCCACGATATCTATTCAGCACATACACACTGTAGTGCGCTATTTTGCCAATTGGATTGAAAAGTATAAAAAAAACCTGCCAAGATTGAAAAAATGGTGAACACAACCTATAAACCATAAGTATTGAACAACCAAGATGAACAAAAACTTCTTGACAAACTCAGCAAAAAGATGTACATAATTAAAAAAGCAAGAGTTATGAAAATCTAACCAGCTTTGCGTTAAGAAGGTCTTCTTCCTTACGAACAAACATTGGGAGGAGTCCAGCCGATTTTTTTACATCGAATTTTGGAACTGATGGACCAAAATAATCATACTCCAGGCAGTACTGCATTCACAAACAGACCATCAACAAAGATTAAGAACATGAAATAATCACGACAAAAAAAACACCTCGCAAATGCCACTTCACCAAAACTAGCGCAAAAAAAGGGAGCTAGGGTTACAAGAACAAAAACCTGTATGAAGTAGGGACTCAGAACAACCCTGTCAGTAAAAGATAAGATCTCAGAGGTCTCCGGCTTATCCTTCCACAAGTTTATGAGAAGGTCCATTATGTCTCCTTCCATCTGTTGTCCTTCACCGAAAAGAGTATAAAGGACACGTCCTGTGAGGTCAATCACATTCCCAGGGACGGTAAACATGCAGTAGCTTGTCCTGCAGATTCAAAGGATGGGAAAAATATTAGAAGCGCACCTCCAAGACAAGCAGAATGAATAGAAGTTCAGATACTATAACATCAGAAGTTCACAAAAAAAAAAGCATGTCTGGTAGCAAAAACATAAGAAGAATACTCACTCAGCATACTTCTTCAGACCATCTTCACTAAGCACAAACTATTTCAACCTCCGAGCCTCGGATAGATGAGGGTAACTGTATTTTTTTAGGGGAGCCACAGCAGAACGCCACTTCATAGGCAATCTTGCTGCTCTCTTCGAGGAAGTTGTGTTGCCAGACTCAATTGCCGGATTCCTCCTGGTGATGACAGCATTCTTCCCACCTCTCCCAACAACAGCAGCAGAAGTAGATTTACACTTCTTCGGGTAAGCAATCTTCTCAAAATCATCATCCGACGAAATCACCTCTGCTTCGACTGCACCAACCTTCCTGGAGCAAGGGGTATTTGGAGCAGCACCAATACCGACAAGCTGCTTCCCCAACTTGGAAGGAATAAGGGTTCGAGAGCTATCATCTTCTCTCTGAGTTGTACTCATCGATTCCTCCCTAGGTTGGTATTCCTGTGACCCGAGGAATGAGTAGTGGTAATCGGTCAAGTCCAACGGTTCCACTGTCAAAAAAAGGAAAAACAAAAAGACCATTAAATATAACTGAAGTTCAGGTACAACACAATGTAGATGACATGATTACTACTCAAGTTGACCTAAAAAATGTGTTGCATTTAAAAACTAATGAAGTTCAGGCACAACCCAAGGCGCAGTTCAAGATAAACTGATGAAATGGAAAACATTCAACTACAGCTAACAAAAGCATAAAAAGGTATCATCTCTGAAGTTCATGTAGAATAAAAGCTGCTGTCCAAGTAAGCAATGACAGGAAAAAATACTGAAACAAAATACACAAGCCAATAAAAGACAATGAAGTTCATGTAGAAATAAAAGCTGCAGTCCAAGTAAGCAGTCCAAGTTTCAAGACTTACATGAATAGTAGCCAAACAGACCATGGAAGTCTGTTTCAAACAAGTTAGAAGAAGCAATTGAGTACAGCCATGTCTTCCTGATATCCAAGATATTATCATGGGAATAGTTCGCAAGAACCCCTTCATGAAACGAATTAACAGTCGTAAGCATGAAGAATCCGTAGTCGATACTGTCATCAAACAAAGAGAACAATGTTAAAACAAAAGAAAGCCAAAGCATAAAAGACATTGCAGCTTACGTACAACTACAATTAAACAGAAAGTGATAGAGAGAAAGTGGAACTCATACTTGTTAGTCTGTTGGGGGACATCAATCCAATCCAAAGGGAAATGGTTAATAGAAAGTGGACTGAAGGGAGTCTCCCTGTCATTGCTGGCATCGCTTCAAAGCTTCTTGATGTTATCAGTCATCCGCCGAAACAGGCATACCGCACAGTCAACATTTGGTCCATAGTAGGAGTCGACAAGCTGGAACCTTGAATTCTTCAGGTCAAGAAATATGGAAACCCAATGACCAACACCACCCAAGTGAGCAGGAATTTCAGGTGGGTCAAAAGTGGGAAAAACAACCTGACGCAAGATAAACACAAAATCATTAAACTGAAATTAATATCAAGAGCACAAAAAAATAAACAGTATAAACAAAGAGGCTCACAACGGAAACAAATACAGAGACAAAGAACAAAATACTGCTTACAGAATCATGCGCATCCATGCTATCTGGACCAGTCGCTAAGAAGTACTTCCTCACACGGGAATCAAACTGCCCTCTGAAAATCTTGTCCTAATATAATGCAGATAACAGCAACATATGAAATACAATGAGACCAACAAATTTTAACTAATATGGTAAAGAACAACAGAAAAGAAATTACTATAGGGTTGACTTACACAAACCCAACACGGCAGGATGAGTTTTTCTGATTCCTGGTATTTGGCACATAGACAATAAAGTGCAACCTCAGCTACATTAGATCGAAGCATTCCGCGAGGAGAAAAAGACATTGCGACATCTTTAACAGTAGCTTCACACTCATTGTTTTGGAACATATTCTTTGATCTAAAACAAACAAAAGAAAGTAAAGAAGTTCAGTATCAGAAACTCAAGAAGTTCATCACATAGAAAGCATAGAAGTTCAGCTGCATAACAACAGGCAGTACAAAAAGTTAGATGTTCAGCATCAGAAAAGTAAAGAAGTTCAGCAACAGAAAAGTAAAGAAGTTCAGGTATAAAACCACAGGCAGTTAATATGTTAGATGAATATAAATTCTGACCAGCTGCACTCACCTCTTAGAACGATCATTCTTAAGCCTAGTTACACTGAAATAAAAGTCACCAACCTTCTTTTGGATGACAAAAAGTTCACTATCTGCTCAGCAAAAGAATAGAAATTAAGAGCAACATACAAACACATAGATCACGACAGGAGCAACAAACAACACAAGCACATCCCAGCTGCTACACCGAAAGATAAAACCACATGATTATAAACATCACAACCCATGCATTACAAACCTTCCCCCACATAAAAACAGCTTCACTTCACTTTATTTACAAACCACATGACAAAGCACAAACCAGAAGTTCAACTTGCACCACAAAGACAGTACATAGGGATATCAAAGACTCAAACCAACAACAAAAGGGTTGGGGATGGGGAAAGAAGAGAGAAGCATGCTCCTCTCTTAATGGATTCTTGCCTAAACCAGTTGAAGCACTGGAAAGATCATTCTCATTTCCCAAGCTATCACTTTCAGTCTCTTCATCATCATCTCCAGTAGACATTGCAGTTTCGTCGGCAAGCACACCAGTAGCAGCTGGAGAATCTGAAACAACAAAAACTGTTGGTTCTGCTGCAGTAGGAAGAGCTGGAGAACCAACATCAACAGCAACTGATGGCTCTGCTACAGGAGACTTCGTCGGGCCTGCACGAGCACTACCAGTCTCAACAGCAGCCTCGATGGGATCTTTCTCTTAAATAATATCTATAGCTGTCTTGCCCTGCTCAGCATCAGAAACCCCAGCACCGATGGACGACTGAGGTTCAGTTGCATCCAGCCCATCGGAGCAGCCAGTGCTTGATACAGCCTTGGCTGCAACCTTCTCCGAAGGAACACTAGCATCGTCATTCTGCAGCAAGAACAAAAAGTCAATAAAAATGGGCACATAGTAAAAAATGCACAAGAAGTAAAATAAAAATGAAACAAATGGACAAGAAAAATGATACTTTAGGATCACTGCCATGAACCTCATCAACAAGTAAATCACTTGCGGGAGCAGATTCATGCACAGGGACAGTTGCATTTTCGGGTAAAACATCCTCATCAACCCTAGCACCATCATCATCAGCCTACAAAAAATCATATAGAACACAATGTCTAATCAGGAGAAGTTCACATTACATAATTAAAGAAGGTCAGCTATGACCACTGACACATGAAGGAAGTCCAAAGACAGTAAACATAGAAGGTCAGATATCAAACTACTATCATACAAAGGAAAAAAGGGCCGGTTATGCAAAGCTTAGAAGTTCAGATACAGTAGGCCTGGAAGTTCAGATACTGTAAACACAGAAGGTCAACTATGAAACACTAATACTGAAAAAAGAAGTTCAGAACACATGAAATCAAGAAGGGTCACCTATGACAAAAAACAGTAATAACTGAAAGCTAACAATGAACATTAATTCAAAGAACTATCAAAGCCAACATAAACAAACCTCTTCAGTACGCTCCCCGTCGCCTACTTCATGACCCAAACGAACAGAATCTTGCCTCTGAATCTGACTGACAACAACACTAGCCTCATCTTCAAACGGCTTGCAACGAGCATCCTGCATTTCCTTGAACATCCCAAAGCTACTCCGGAGGTGGGAAGTGCTCTGACGAAGCTCAGGAAGAAATCTAGCTTCAATTGACAAAACCTCCTTCGAAGACTCAGCGTCAAAACCATGGCCGGGAGGAAGAATCCCATCAACGTGACTAAGACGCTCAAGTGTTGTCGGAACACGGGCCATCTCCCCACAAACAGTTTCCAGAAGGCCATCAATCCTAACAACGGAAAGATTGGCAGTATCAAACAAACCCTCAGAAGAAACGCCACCTGCAGCACTCACATGGGCAGAAGAACCTCCTGGATCTACAGGGGAGCACCAGTATTGACATCCCGAGAGAATTCAAATCTTGGGGAAGCTCCACTCCCTAGGCCGGTGGCACAAGGCATAGTAAGAACAGGACGTTCGATATGCCTAAAGAACACAACCTCAGCCTGTGTCTTCCACTGCATACAAAACAAAAGTCAACGCGTCAAAAAACAAATGAAGGAACATGGAACAAATATTGACGACAATATCAGAAGTTCAAGTTAAACTATACAGGAAAGAATGATGCATAGAAACACTCACAGGCAGTTTCCCAAACACCAAGTTGGCTGGGTCATCGTCACCCTTCTTAACCAAGTCAGCAGCAGCAAGCTCAAATAGCTTGGCCTGATTCATGAAATTGATGCGAGGAGTTCTTAAGTCAGAATTAGGCGTCTTGCCAATGATAACGCAGTCCAGATACATAAGAAGCGGCGCGATGCCACAGCCCGTGACAACTTTTCTTCTGCTAGTCCCTTGCTGATACCTAGTAACAGCCCTTCGAAGATCATCAACAACCAACTGGCAATAGTCCATATTTGCCATATCTTCAAAGACAAGATTCTCAGCCATTGCTGCCTCCCTGGACACTCGTGTAGACGTACCAGGAATAATAACCTTCATGAAAAGAATCAGGTAAAACACCTGCAGAGCCAGGTCATCCTTCGTCTCATCCTTCACAAGTTCCCCGAGGATCTTCCGCAGATCCTTTGTCTTGATGTCATCACTCCTCTTGTAGCCAAGTTTGGCCTTCAGCCTCATAACAGCATCATCAAACCCATCCACCGAGGGCCTAGGAGGGGTACGATCACCTTGAGGGAATCCAAAAAGATGGTGAACATCATCACTTGTAATACGCAAAACCTTGTTTGCCTCACCCATGTCTAGAATCATAGTTGAAGGGTTAATCCTGGTGTAGATGTGGTCCATCAAAGGACGAGAAATGTTGGAATCAACCATCAAATCAAACACACAACCAAAACCAGCCTTGATAACCCTCTCCTTGTGCCTAAGTTGTAACAATTTTGCGCACAACTTGACCTCTTTCAGTGAGCAGCGAACCATCTTGTTAAAACGTTTCGCATCATCTCCTCCTTCATCAGCTTCTTCCACTGCTTTGCCGCCTCTCTTCCTCAGCTCAGGTCGCTTCACAAGCTGATACTGCAAAAAATGCAATGACATGAAAAAAAGGCAGAACAATGAGATAAACAAACTAAACCAAATGTTTACTAATGCTGAATTGGAAAAACTACATAAGCAAATAGAGCATGGACTGAAAAAATGTACATAGCATAAGTTCAACCATTAAAAACAAGAAAGTACAGCTGCTTTCTAAATGTTAGCACTGTACATTTCAGAAGTTCAACTGTGTCTACATAGGCAGTACAACCATGTATGACTAGAAGTTAAGCTGCTTTCTAAATGTTAGAAATTTACAAAGCAGAAGTTCAACTATGTACACCAAGGCATTAAAACCATGTATACCAAGAAGTTCAGCTAATTTCTTCATGTATATATCCAGAAGTTCAGCTATGTACACAAAGGCAGTAATACCATATAAACCAAGCAGTTCAGCTAATTTCTTCATGTATACAAGCAGAAGGTCAGCTATGTACACCAAGGCAGTACTACATACACAAATATAACAACAAATCTACAATGTTCTAAAAAAACAGTAAACATGAGAGATTCATACCTGATCAGCAGCAACAGCATCATCGTCGTCATCAGCGTTGAAATCAGCATCACCCTGGTCGTCTGGATTAACATGAGAACGCTTCTTGCAACCCTTGTTAACCTTTGCCGGTGCAACCTTGCGCTTAACGCCGCATTTCTTGCACTTACCAGATGCACCGGCACCAAGCGGAGAAGGTGTAGGTGCCAAAGTGGCAAGCACACGAGGACTACGACGTGGCGTACCACCGCGGGCTTGGCCTTCCACTTCAGGAAGTTCACCCTCACTTGGTCCTGCAGCCTTTGAAACACGTGGGCTCCTCCGAGGAGTAACTTCACCAACTAAATGCTTCCTCGCCATGGTCTTCTTGAATTTCTTCTTCACAGGGGCAACCATGCCATCAGTGGCACACGACACGTCTTCTTCAGCAACAGAGCCATGCCCAACTGTGAGCTCAGCAACATCACCAGATTCAGAAACATGAGAACCTTTCTGAAGGCGGGCCGCCATCTTCTTATCAAAATCTTCTTGCTTCTTCCTCTTGCGTTGATCCTCTAGAAGAAGCTGAAGGGGCACATCCTCATCTTGCGTGACAGGTTCAATGCCATCAATAGACTAGGACTGCGTCTCTGACATCTGAAGAGAGCACAAAGGCTCCGGAACGGAATCACAACCTTCAACTGATGGAGCCCCCTGCTCGGCCGTAGCAGTGTTATCTGGCACACCCAAGTCACATAGTACATCGTTGATGGTGTTCACAACTTCCTCCTCTGTGGATACATCTGCAAGAACACAAAAACATAACAAGACGAAAAGAGTCAGGAACAAATACAAAACACACGACAAGAACAAGTTCAAAAACATGGCTCCAGAATTAAAAAAAAGAAAAGGAGTTACACATACTAGGTGAAGCAAGAGCTGCAGAAACAAGATCCGCGAGGCTTAAATTTTTCTCAAGGCTCGAAGTAACCTCAACAATTACAGTCAAAGGAATAATAGGTTGTTTAGCCGCATCAGATCTTGGAGCATCAGTATTAACTTCTGAAGCTCCATCTTGATCACAGGCATTTTTTTTCAGAACTATTAAATTCATCACCAAATACAAAAATGGAAGTAAAAAGGCAGCTGAGTTTTAATCCACAATCTACACCAAAGGAAGTACTACATGTTCATGAATGTCCAATGTCCAGAAGTTCAATAATACCTAACAAAGCAGTAAAACAATGCACAAATAGAAGTTCAACCAAATTTTATTATAAACAAATAATTAAAACCAGAAGTTCAACTATGTAACCCAAGGCAGTACTACATAAAAAAGATGAAGCATGAGCAGAAATACTTTTTCACAGCCAAACTACTTCTCAATACCATGAAAATGATAACAAAAAATACAAAGATATACACTAAAATATGAAACATTGGGAAGTCCAAACACACTTGGTGACATAGTTCACTGGCAATTCATCAAAAAAAAATCTAAGCAACAATCTACTAACTTTAACTAAGAGTAAACTGCATACACATCACCTACGTTAGAAGTTCACACTTTTAAACATAGGCAGTCCAACAAGACAACCAAGTGAAGATATGGGCAGACATATAAAAGAGAACTCCTATTTAAAATACAAGATGCATATACATTTACATACCTGAAGTAGGTTTTGAAGCCATGACAACACCACTCCTTGATGAATGGTAGTCCAAACCCTAGATCCACCTACAAAAAACAGGGAAGAAATTACATCTAATTAGAAAGTAGAAAATCAAACAACAAATACAAAAAGCAACTAAATCAAACCCTAGGATAAAACAACTAAAACACATCAACAATTATGAAGATGAATAGTAGCACATCTAGGCAAGCACAGCAAAAAACAGTACTCATAAACTAACTAGCATGTGACAGACACAATCTAGACTACGAAATCAATAACATTAATGGATGTAAATACATCAGATCCAGCAGTAACCACCGCACCACACCCTTCTTACATGCATCTCACTGGTGAAATTACCAAAGGGGAAATGAAATCCACACAAGTCTGAAGGGTAAAATAGCACACACAAGCATCTCACAGATAAAATTAACCACGGGGAAATGGAATCCACCCACCACACACACAAGAACCCTACCTAATCTCCCATCCAACCATCAGAAGAAAAGGGAGGAGGCGGATGCGAGAGCGCACAGAAGAAATAGAGAGAGCTCGACAGATCTGGCGAAAACTAAGAGCAAGCATTGGGGGGAGGCATCATTTGTACCTCTCCAAACGACCCCGATGCACGAATCCACGGTGGTTCTTCCACCCCCATGATGCCACGCGCACCTTGGAACCGCGCAGACAGTTTTCGGCTTCGCTTCAGAGGAGAAGAGAGCGGGCTGAGTGAGGGAGAGTGGGGCGTGGGGCAGAAATAGGAGTGGGGCGTGCGCCGGTTACTCGACTCATGACCGCAGGAGACAGCGGCGGAGAAGTCGGGGGAGGTTGGAGGAAGAGAGCGGAGTGGCAGAGAGGGAGAAGAGAGCAAGTGACAGGGGGAAGGGGTTTTTGACAGGTGGTACGCGAGTGAGATGGGCAGTAAATGCCTCTCTCTAGCGGGTGTTAGAGCACCAGGGTTAATTACAGTTTTACCCCCCAACCACTAAAAAGTAAATGCATGTGTTGAAAAATGAATGCACCATTTGAATGCATCTGTTTTAAAAACATAAGATCAAATAACAATCTGCTGGTATCCCTTAAAACCAAAAATTGATGGCAAACAGATGGTCAAGTACACTACCAAGGGAAGTAAAATACATACACAAATAAGCACTTACAAACAAAGAAGAAGTTCAAAAAAATAAAGAACAGAAGTTCAAGTACACTATCAAGCGAAGTAAGGCATATGAATAAATAAACACTAAGAAACAAAGAAGAAGTTCAAATACAGAAACATAAGAAGTCCATATCTAACTAAAATACACAACTTAGAAACAATATAGAAGTTCAAATTCACCTACACACAAAGTACTCATGCAAACGGACTCGCCTCCGCATGCGACGACGCGGCACGCCGCGTCGTCGCCTACTTCGGCTCGTTCCTGGCTCGGCCTCGCCGGGGGTCCCCGCGGACTCGCATACGCTCGCCGCGGGGCCCCTTGGCTCGGCCTCGCGCTACCGCGGCAGTGCGTGCTAGGTTGACAGGTGATACATCTCCGTCGTATCTATAATTTTTGATTGTTTCATGCCAATATTATACAACTTTCACATACTTTTGGCAACATTTTATATGATTTATTGGACTAACCTATTGATCCAGTGCCTAGTGCCAGTTCCTATTTTTTTGCATGTTTTTTGTTTCGTAGAATATCCATATCAAACGAAGTCCAAACACGATAAAAATTTACGAAGAATTGTTTTGGAATATATGTGATTTTTGGGACTTGGAATCAACGCAAACGGGGGCCCACACCCACCACAAGACACCTGGGCGCGCCCCAGGGCCTAGGCGTGCCGTGGTGGGTTGTGCTCACCTCGTACGTCGGTTGGAGCTCTACTTCGGGTGCAAGGAAGCCTATATCCAGAAAAAAAATCGTGTTAAAATCTCAGCACAATCGGAGTTACGGATCTCCGGGATATAAGAAACGGTTTTTGGCCAGATCTGGGGAACGCGAAACAGAAGAGAACAGAGAGGAAGATCCAATCTCAGAGGGGCTCCCGCCCCTCCGCCACCATGGTGACCATGGACCAGAGGGGGAACTCTCCTCCCATCTAGGGGGAGGCCAAAGAAGAAGAAGAAGGAGGGGGCTCTCTCCCCCTCTCTCCCGGTGGCGCCGAAGTGCCGCCGGGGAAAGGTTCGTGACGGTGATCTACATCAACAATCTTGCTACCGTCAACACAAACTTTCTCCCCCTCTATGCAGTGGTGTAACACCCTTTCTCCCCACTGTAATCTCTACTTAAACATGGTGCTCAACTCCATATATTATTTCCCAATGATCTATGGTTATCCTATGATGTTTGAGTAGATTCGTTTTGTCCTGTGGGCTAATCGTGACCTTGGTTGGTATGATTGTATATTTTATTTATCGTGTTGTCCTACGGTGCCCTCCGTGTCGCGCAAATGGAGGGGCCCCCACTGTAGGGTGTTGCAATATGTTCATGGTTTGCTTATTGTCGGCGTTGCGGGGGTGACAGCAGCATAAACGCGGATAAGTGGGTTATGGCGTATGGGAGTAAAGAGGACTTGATACTTAATGCTATGGTTGGGTTTCATGACCTTAATGATCTTTAGTAGTTGCGGATGCTTGCTAGGGGTCCAATCATAAGTGCATATGATCCAAGTAGAGAAAGTATGTTAGCTCATGCCTCTCCCTCATATAAAATTACAAGAATGATTACCCGTACTTGTTATCGATTGCCTAGGGACAAATGACTTTCTTGTTGACAAAAGCTATCTACTTTTATGACCTTGCACTTTATTCGTAGTTTTATTCTCGCAAAGTACTCGTAGTTTTATTCTTGCAAAATAGTTTCATACTTGTTCTAGGTAAAGCAAACGTCAAGTGTGCATAGAGTTGAATCGGTGGTCGATAGAACTTGAGGGAATATTTGTTCTACCTTTAGCTCCTCGTTGGGTTCGACACTCTTATTTATCGAAGAAGGCTACAAACGATCCCCTATACTTGTGGGTTATCAAGACCTTTTTCTGGCGCCGTTGCCGGGGAGCAATAGCGTGGGGTGAATAGTCTCATGTGTGCTTGTTTGCTTTATCACTAAGTAGATTTTATTTTCTGTTCTAAGTTATTCTCTATCTTTAGTTATGGATATGGAACACGAAACACCAAAAAAATTAGTGGTACTTGCTACTCATGGAGATAGGGAACCACCTAAAACCCTCGATGCTCGTTATGTGAAAAATATTATGCACTACTTTGATAATCCTGAGAAAACCCCATTCAACTTGATAATGGAAGTAACGTTGGATCAACGTGAATACTTTAGGGGTTATCGCTTGACACAAAAAGGGAAATTGTTATGGGATCAAATTAATATGTTGCATTGGTATGCTTGGAATTTATGCTAGAGGTGTGATTATACTTGTTGCTCTAGGATGAAGGCTCCACATTTCATGCAAATTTAATGGAAATGAAACCTTAGCTTCTTATGCAAATGGTAGATATGATTACTATGATGTGGAACGAATAGAAGAATTTGTTGCTTTTAAGGGTGCTTATGAAATTGAATCTTTGTTTGAAAAGTATGAAGCTTTTGATAATGATGTTTATAGACCTGAAAATTTTGCTATCCTTAAATATTGCTATGATAATTACAAATACAATTCCGATATTGATATATTTATTGAGAAAGTCTCCGTTGTCCAAGAAGAGACTAATATTTTGCAGGTGTCTATGGAAGAAGGAATTGACAAAACTGTGAGCTCATTAGATGAAAAAGATGATGAGGAGAGCGAAGAACAAATGGAGGAAGAGCGGATTGATCACCCGTGAACACCTTCTAATGAGATTAAATCTTCAACTCATACATTGTTTAATGTCCCTTCGTGCTTATCGAAGGATGAATGCTATGATAATTGCTATGATCCCGTTGATTCATTTGAAATATCCCTTTTTCATGAACTTGATGCTTGTGGCCAAGATGCCAATATGAATTATGCTTATGGAGATGAACTTGCTATAGTTCCTTATGTTAAGAATGAAATTATTGCTATTGCACCCACACATGATAGTCCTATTATCGTTTTGAATTCTCCAAACTACACTATATCGGAGAAGTTTGCTCTTATTAAGGATTATATTGATGGGTTGCGTTTTGCTACTACACATGATGATTTTGATGAATATAATATGCATGTGCTTGCTACTCCTACTTGCAATTATTATGAGAAAGGAACTATATCTCCAACTCTCTATGTTTCCAACACGATAAAATTTCAAGAAACTGCTTATGCTATGTATTGGCCTTCACTTGATGTGCATGAATTGTTCTTGTATGACATGCCGATGCATAGGAAGAGAGTTAGACTTCGTAATTGCATGATATATGTTGCTTTGTGCTCACTACTAAATGCCAAATCATTGTTAAATAAAATTGGCTTTGATATACCTTGGGATCCGGGTGGATTCCTTACTTGAGCACTTTATGCCTAGCTTAATGGCTTTAAAGAAAGCGCTGCCAGGGAGACAACCCGGAAGTTTTAGAGAGTCATTTATTTCTGTTGAGTGCATTTATAAAGTTAAAAAACAAAAAATATAGAGGGGAACTTAAAACTTCACAAAAAGAAAGGTGAAAGTGAGAGAGACGAGCACTGTGAAAGTGGGAGCTAGCCTTGAACTTTGTTCATGCCCATGGAAACTTTGTGAATCTCAATTACAAAACATTTTCAACAAAAATAATTATCCCCTTGTAAAAATCCATTGTATTATAAAAATAACGTGCCAAGATTTGCCTTTAGGATGATTAGATTGCCTGTTGGTATGTGCGGTGCAGAAACAGAAACTTTGGCTGTAGTGCGTGATTTTACATTGTTTTACTGGAATGTCAAAACCTTATGAAACTTTTTGCACAGTATTTCTATACAAAATTTTTATTTTGTCCTATTGTTTCATAATTTTTAGAGTTACATAATTATGGTGAATGTTCAGATTACTACAGACTGTCTTGTTTAAGACAGATTCTGTTTTTGATGCATTGTTTTGCTTGTTTTGATGAAACTATCGATTTTTATCGGTGGTATAAGCCATGGAAAAGTTATATTACAGTAGCTACAATGCAAAAACTAAATATGAATTGGTTTTCAATAGTACTTAAAGTAGTGATTTGCATTATTATACTAACGGATCTCACAAGGTTTCTGTTGAGTTTTGTGTGGATGAAGTGATCAAAGATCGAGGAGGTCTCGATATGAGAAGGAAGAGAGGCAAGAGCTCAAGCTTGGGGATGCCCAAGGTACCCCAAGTAAATATTCAAGGAGACTCAAGCGTCTAAGCTTGGGGATGCCCGGAAGGCATCCCATCTTTCTTCAACTAGTATCGGTATGTTTTCAATTTTGTTTCGTTCATGTGATATGTGTAAATCTTGGAGCGTCTTTTGTGTTTAGTTTTCATTTTTATTTTATGCACCATGCTGGTATGAGATAGTACATGGTTGATTTATAGAATGCTCATTGCACTTCACTTATATCTTTTGAGTATGGCTTTATAGAATGCTTCATGTGCTTCACTTATATCATTTGAAGTTTGGATTGCCTGTTTCTCTTCACATAGAAAACCGTTATTTGAAGAATGCTCTTTTGCTTCACTTATATTTGTTAGAGCATGGTCTTTTATAGAAAGAATTAAACTCTCTTGATTCACTTATATCTATTTAGAGAGTCAACAGGAATTGGTCAATTGCATGGTTAGTCATAAAATCCTACATAAAACTTATGGATCACTGAATATGATATGTTTGATTTCTTGCAATAGTTTTGCGATATAGAGATGATAATATGTGGGAGGTACTAGTAAACAGTTGTGGTTAGTAAGAATATTGGTGTTAAGGCTTGTGATTCCCGAAGCATGCACGTATAGTCTCTCGTTATGCTATGAAGTGGGAGCATGATTTATTATTGATTGTCTTCCTTATGAGTGGCGGTCAGAGATGAGCGATGGTCTTTTCCTACCAATCTATCCCCCTAGGGGCATGGGTAGTAGTACTTTGCTTCGAGGGCTAATAAACTTTTGCAATAAGTATATGAGTTCTTTATGATTAATGTGAATCCATGGATTATACGCACTCTTACCTTTCCGCAATTTGCTAGCCTCTACGGTACCTTGCATTGCCCTTTCTCACCTCGAGATGTGGTGCAAACATCGCAGGTGCATCCAAACCCCGTGATATGATATGCTCTATCACACATAAGCCTCATTATATGTTCCTCAAAACAGCCACCATACCTACCTATTATGGCCTTTCCATAGCCATTCTGAGATATATTGCCATGCAACTTCCACCGCCTTCATTTTGATGACTTGAGCATTCATTGTCTTATTGCTTTGCATGATCGTAACATAGCTAGCATGATATTTCCATGGCTTGTCCATTTTTTGATATCATTGTTATGCTAGATCATTGCACATCCTGGTACACTGCCAGAGGCATTCATATAGAGTCATATTTTGTTATAGGTATCGAGTTGTAATTTTTATTTCTTTTTGAGTTGTAAGTAAATAGAAGTGTGATGATCATCATTATTCATTATTAGAGCATTGTCCCAGTGAGGAAAGGATGATGGAGACTATGATTCCCCCACAAGTCGGGATGAGACTCCGGGCAATGAGAGAGAAAAAAAAAGAGAAGGGGCATTGTTACTATCCTTTACCACACTTGTGCTTCAAAGTAGCACCATATTTTTCATATAGAGAGTCTCCTATGTAGTCACTTTCATATACTAGTGGGAATTTTTCAGTATAGAACTTGGCTTGTATATTCCGATGATGGGCTTCCTCAAATGCCCGAGGTCTTCATGAGCAAGCAAGTTGGATGCACACCCACTTAGTTTTCATATTGAGCTTTCATACACTTATAGCTCTTAGTGCATCCGTTGCATGGCAATCCCTACTCCTCATGTTGATATCAATTGATGGGCATCTCCATAGCTCGTTGGTTAGCCACGTCGATGTGAGACTTTCTTACTTTTTGTCTTCTCTATATTTACCCCTATCATCATACTCTATTCCACCCATAGTGCTATATCCATGGCATGCGCTCATGTATTGCGTGAGGGTTGAAACAGCTGAAGCACGTTAAAAAGTATGAACCAATTGCTCGGCTTGTCATCGGGGTTGTGCATGATAAATACTTTATGTTAAGAAGACAAAGCATGACAAGACTATATGATTTTGTAGGGATAGCTTTCTTTAGCGTTGATATTATGAAAGACACGATTGTTTGTTGGGATGCCTGAGTATTGATGTCTTTATGTCAAATTATAGACTATTGCTTTGAATCACTTATGTCTTAATATTCATGCCATGATTAGACATATGATCAAGTTTATGCTAGGTAGCATTCCACATCAAAAATTATCTTTTTTATCATTTACCTACTCGAGGATGAGCAGGAACTAAGTTTGGGGACAGGTGATACGTCTCCATCGTATCTATAATTTTTGATTGTTTCATGCCAATATTATACAACTTTCACATACTTTTGGCAACATTTTATATGATTTATTGGACAAACCTATTGATCCAGTGCCCAGTGCCAGTTCTGTTTTTTTGCATGTTTTTTGTTTCGCAGAATATCCATATCAAGCGAAGTCCAAACGCGATAAAAATTTACGAAGAATTGTTTTGGAATATATGTGATTTTTGGGACTTGGAATCAACGCAAACGGGGGCCCACACCCACCAAAAGTCACCTGGGCGCGCCCCAGGGCCCAAGCGCGCCGTGGTGGGTTGTGCTCACCTCGTACGTCGGTTGGAGCTCTACTTCGGGCGCAAGGAAGCTTATATCTAAAAAAACATGTTAAAATCTCAGCGCAATCGGAGTTACGGATCTCCGGAAATATAAGAAACGGTTTTTGGCCAGATCTGGGGAACACGAAACAGAAGAGAACAGAGAGGGAGATCCAATCTCGGAGGGGCTCCCGCCCCTCCGCCGCCATGGAGACCATGGACCAGAGGGGGAACTCTCCTCCCATCTAGGGGGGAGGCTAAGGAAGAAGAAGAAGGAGGGGGGCTCTCTCCCCCACTCTCCCGGTGGCGCCGGAGTGCCGCCGGGGCAAGGATCATGACGGCGATCTACATCAACAATCTTGCTACCATCAACACCAACTTTCTCCCCCTCTATGCAGCGGTGTAACACCCTCTCTCCCCGCTGTAATCTCTACTTAAACATGGTGCACAACTCCATATATTTTTTCCCAATGATCTATGGTTATCCTATGATGTTTGAGTAGATTCGTTTTGTCCTGTGGGCTAATCGTGATCTTGGTTGGTATGATTGTATATTTTATTTATGGTGCTGTCCTACGGTGCCCTCCTTGTCGTGCAAATGGAGAGGCCCCCGCTGTAGGGTGTTGCAATATGTTCATGGTTTGCTTATTATCGGTGTTGCGGGGGTGACAGCAGCCTAAACACGGATAAGTGGGTTATGGCGTATGGGAGTAAAGAGGACTTGATACTTAATGCTATGGTTGGGTTTCACGACCTTAATGATCTTTAGTAGTTGCGGATGCTTGCTAGGGGTCCAATCATAAGTGCATATGATCCAAGTAGAGAAAGTATATTAGCTCATGCCTCTCCCTCATATAAAATTACAAGAATGATTACCGGTACTTGTTATCGATTGCCTAGGGACAAATGACTTTCTTGTTGACAAAAGCTATCTACTTCTATTACCTTACACTTTATTTGTTGTTTTATTCTCGCAAAGTACTCTTAGTTTTATTCTTGCAAAATAGTTTCATACTTGTTCTAGGTAAAGCAAACGTCAAGTGTGCGTAGAGTTGTATCGGTGGTCGATAGAACTTGAGGGAATATTTGTTCTACCTTTAGCTCCTCGTTGGGTTCGACACTCTTATTTATCGAAGAAGGCTACAAACGATCCCCTATACTTGTGGGTTATCAATAGGCGCAATGCGGTTATTCTGTTTCCACCCCCACCCGCACGCACCCCTGAGCCACACCCCTAAGATAGATAGTGGGGTCACGGATGTGACGGACTCGCCTCCGCATGCGATGACGCGGCACACCGTGTCGTCGCCTGCTCCGGCTCGTTCCTGGCTCGGACTCGCAGGGGGAGGGGAGGGGGGTCTCGACCCCCCTCCCCCCGGCTCGGCCTCGCGCTACCGCGGCAGTGCGCGTTAGGTTGACAGGCGCAATGCGGATATTCTGTTTCCACCCCCACCCGCACGCACCCCAGAGCCACACCCCTAAGATAGATAGTGGGGTCACGGATGTGACGGACTCGCCTCCGCATGCGACGACGCGGCACGCCGCGTCGTCGCCTGCTCCAGCTCGTTCCTGGCTCGGCCTCACAGGGGGAGGGTAGGGGGGTCTCTCGCCCTGGCTCTTCCTCGCGCTACCGCATTGGTCGATAGGCGTAATGCCGATTTCAATATCTACAAATATTTAAATCCAAAAATAACAAACAAAATTAAAATAAGAAGTTCAAATAGTGAAGATATAGAAGTTCAGGGTTTTGTAAAACCTTAAATTAATATGTTAAAAACAATTAGCATACAGAAGTTCAGGATAGTTATTCAGTGAAGTCCAACAACTATTAGAAGTACGAAAACATAATAGAAAAAATAAAAAAATATACACATATTCGTCGGCCAATTCCATGGTTGCTCACGGGACTAAGTCAAAAAATCAAAACCAATGCAAGAATGAAAAATGACAGAAAAAAAAGAAAGAAATACAGAGGACTTGCTGCATTACCTTGCAAAGAAGGAAAAGCAGAAGTTCAGGTATGAACAACGCAGAAGTCCAGCTTGTACAACGACCATTAGATGATCTACAAAATATGAACGAACGAATTCATCCGAAGCGTAAAATCCTCTGTGCCAGATTAGAACACGTCCGCACCCCCTTGGAAATGATCTGGCAACTCCCTTTATACAACAAAAATGACCAAAGGGTAAATCTCAAAAACGCAAAAACAACCCGTGCAACAGCCGCAGGAGTGCCTACATCAAGTCACCAGAAATCAAAATGTATGGACCCTCCCGATTGAAATTGACGACGTAGTAAGCCTTGAATTCCACTAAAGAACGCAAATCAGCCACCAAACTTTACAGAAAAACGAGAAATCATGGGAAGCGGAGGCTGAATCTCGGGCGGATGAAGAATACGGCCGAATTCAAATTCGTTTGAAATAACAAAATTTTGTGGACCAAACTCATACCAAAACCTAATTCCCATCATGCCAGAGCTTCAACAACATCCACAGCATGCATTAAACTTGTAACAGACACGCGTTCATCACGACCCGAGAGCAAATCCACCAATGAGCGAGATTCCTATTTAAAACGGGCATTTAGTTGCTAAAACCCATTTCAAGATTACACTTACATCACATAGAACACGACTGACCAGAATAATTCGTGCGGGGAGACACGGTTGCGAAGATAGCCTGAAGGTCGGGTTCCTACAAAGGGAAGTTCAGGTTGTGTAACTCAGGAAGTTCAGGTTGTGATCAGAATAATATTCTGATCCCGTGATCAGAATAGTGTTTATATATATATATATAGGTGGAAAAAGTTTTCGGGGATGTTAAATTATATATAAAATGGTCTAAAAGTATTTAGCGCAATTTTATATTTAATTAAATATCAACGGGCCTAAAAAGGCCAAGTGGTGGAAGGCAACTTGGGCCACCAAGGCCCAAGTGGAGGTGGCGCCCCCTTCCCTAAAGGAAAGATGTTGAATTGGACTAGGGGGGAGGAGGAATCCTCCGCCCCCTCTTGGCCGGCGCCCCAAGGGGGACTCTTTCCCCTTTAGTGACAGCCCCTCCTCTCCCCTCAAACCTATATATACTAGGGGATTTTTTCCATTTATAGATACAAGTTTTGGAGCCTCCTCTAGTTCTTCTAGTTCTAATTCTATTTGGTCCTAATTGACTAATTTGAGCTAGGCTAATCCTCTTGTCCTCATATCTCCTCCCTCTAATTCTCCGGCGATGAATAGCTCTGGACGGCGAAGCGTTGCCGGATCATGAAGGTTGCACGCTTGCAACCAAGTAGAGAGGTCGTGCTTTCAGTCTTCGGTTCGAGGAACTGTTCGTGGGCGGTACCAAGGATCGTTCAATGATGGTTCAAGGGACTCCAAGTACTATCTACACCGACATGTTCTTCTTCCGGTGCAACTCGGTGACGGTAACGATCGTGATCCCAACCCATTATGCATCTTCATATTGGTCTTGGGTGTGCGTAGGCGCAATTTTTTTGTTTTCTACCACGTTGCCCAATAGTGGCATCAGAGCAGTTATATGAGTAGGTGCAGGTTGCGATCAAGATCACATGTGATTGTGAGGGTTGATGTTGTTTCTATGCTTCCCTCGAGTGTTTCTTTGCTTCAATTCATATACGGGATGGTGTCACTTTTCACAATGTTCTGACAATTGATCGGTTCTGGCTGCCGACGATCTGCTAACAGTTCCTTGGGCTTCACCATAGTTGAGAATAATGAACCATCGCGTACACAAGAGGTTGACGAAGATGGATGATCTTCTAGAGGTTCACGCGTATTTGACGAAGTTTAGTGTGGCGGACAAGACTTTTAATTAAGTCTCTTCTTTCAAACACCCCAAAACTTAATCTAGCATCAAGAATCATCGCCTATGTTGTGGATGTTGGTAGCTACTATTACTTGTTAAAATTGGTTAACCATGTAACTAAATTTTGCTAAAACCGATTAGATGACGTCTAACTTGGTTTTGCAAGATATGCATATGATGTGGTATAGCCTTTTATGTATGAGATGGTTATAAGTTGTAATGCTAAGTGGCCTGCGCATCACGGCATGATGGTTGGAGCCATGAGATTCCAACGTTAATGTAAATATCATAGAGATAGCCTGCAAGTTACAGGTGACGATGGCAACCGTGCACAAGGACCCCGACATGGAGAAGGTGTACATGGCGCGGGTCGGGGAGCTATAATTTCGTGCCACAGCGGAATTTCTGAATTTGGTGCTACGACAACGTTTTCGAAATGGTCGCCATGGCAACGTTCTCTGAAATTTCCGCCATGGCAATGTTTTTGAAACGGTTGCCACGACAACGAAATATTGGCAGTCACGACGCTTCAACACAAGATTGAAGATGATCACGGAGATTCCCGGCGCCCAGTGCTATACCATATCATGCTTTTATGTACTACGTGAGATGTTTATCCATTTGTTGTTTGCACACTTTGATTGCTTAGTAGCCAATTATTAGGGTGATCTCTCAAAATAAATATCAAGTTAAAAAGATGCTCTTCCCAGTATTGCGACTGTCTATAACAAGTAGCGTTACGGAGTGTGTCATGTCCACATGAGTACAAACGGGATGTGAGGTGTAAGACGGGACTGGTTAGACCATGTTAGCAAATAACACTCGGTTGTCTTGAAGTTCTAGCAGAATCATTCTGAGCTCGGAGCACAAAGCATCGAAAGATGAACAAGAGTCGTATGGGGATATGATCGGCAATAGTTTGCCCACTGGTCAAAATTCTCGTCATCAGTGATGTCCACATCAATGGATGAGAACTAGATTTGGATCTTGAATCACTCACTATCAATTATGAGAGATCTTGATTTGAGTGGGAGTGCACTTTATATTAAAATTTGTTTAAACACTAGTGCAACATTAATAGTGAATAAATGTCTAAATTGAATTTTGTGTCTATCGTTGTAGATCAATGGATCGCAATATGTTCAACTTAGAACCTATGTTAGAGAAAGAAAAGTTGGTTGCTAATGGTGTAAACTATGCAGATTGGATCCAAAACTTGAGATTTGTTCTCAGAAGTGCTAAGAAGGAGTATGTGCTGGATCAGCCCCTGGGTTATGATCCCGGAAAGGATGCAACACCAGAAGAAGTTACTGCTTACGCTGCTCGTAGTGATGACTATGATTCAGTCTAGTGCCTCATGTTAACTTGCATGTATCCTGAAATACAGAAGCGTTTTGAACGATCTACGACTCAATTTATAATTGGTCACTTGAAGTTCTGTACAAGAAGCAGGCAAGGACCGAGCATTTTGAATTAACCAAGGCCTTGATTGAATGCAATATGAAAGAGGGTTCCTCAATGAGTGAGCATATAGTAAAGCTTGCTGGCTATGTTGATAGACTGGCTTCTCTGGAATTTGGAATTCCGCCGACACTCGGTAAATATATCGTGCTTGCTTCACTCCCCCCATCTTACTGTGGCTTTATCATGAACTACAACATGAATGGTATGGAGAAAACTGCAAACAAGTTGTTTGCTATGCTCAAAACTGCAGAAGTTGGAATGCAGAAGAACAAGACAGTGTTGATGATCAACAAGACCACCAGTTTTAAGAAGGGAAAGTCCAAGAAGAAGAAATCTACTGAAGCCATTAAGACCGGGTCCCAGAAGAAGAAAAAGGGGTGGAGCCTCTAAAGAGACTGAATGTTTCTACTGCAAACAGAAAGGACACTGAAAGCGTAACTGCAAGAAGTACTTGGCAACTAAGAAGAACGGTTCTTTCGGAAAGGTATAATCGTCATACAAAGTTAATGTTATTATACTTGCAAAATTCTGTATGTCATGAGTATTCGGTACTGATCGGTTGCTCTCATTTTGCAAACCAATACAGCGACTACAGAGAGCTCACAAGGAGAGAAGATAATGAAGTCGTGATACAAGTCGGGAATGGTGATGGGATCACTGCTCGGAGACCGTCAAAGTCACGTCTTTAGTTTATCTTCAAGATCTATCTTAGAACTGAAATAATAGTTAGGTCGCTTCGGAGTTATGTAGTGCATTATCCTATGGGTTATGCGATGGATATTCTTATAAGTTTTAAACAATAGTTGTTCGGATTATTATGAGAATATGTTTTGAGTAAACCTTTATTATGTGATGGTTTATTCATGATGAATCTTGAAGTTTGGGATCTATAACAATAAAGCTAAACGTCTTGAGAAGACTGATAAAACCACTTGCTTGTGGTACTACTTAGTTATATCGGATAATTGATCTTCATAGAGATGATGGTATTAAAGTTTTTTAAATTGACTGAATATATTAAGATGTATAAAGTCTGATGGATATAACAGGGCGCGGTGAATATTTATACTTCATCAATGTTATGAGTAAATATGATTTACTTGATAAAACATAAGGACTGAAGTACTTGAAATAGTTCAAAGAAATTCACGATGAAGATATAATATCATTATGAGAGAAGATAAAAGGTTCTTCTTTCATGAAGATATATATCTAAGTCATAAGTTTAGAAAGTCATTGAACAATTATGGAATTATTATTACCAATCTGCTCTTATTAAAATTGTTTGGAGATTTATAGATGAAACGACATAATATTCACTAGATGGATGCACCATCTAAATATCTGATGAAACTATAAAGAGTTATAGAATATTTCAGACAATTTGTTGATTGTAAGTTTTGTGTTCCTCTCACAAAAATCAAAGGACAAAAAGTCGTCAGGAAATTATTATTTTTGGAGAAAAGGTTTTCTTGTTAAAAGAACATGTGGGAGGATGATACAACTTATTGAGATAACTAAATCTGTGGCTTAAAGTTATAACAAGACTAAACCAAAAATGTTCTGAAATATTTTTGTTATAAAACTAAGCAAAGAAACTGCTACATTAGATGTGGAGCTTCAGTTAAGATTGTAACAAAATACAAAGGTCAGAAAGATTGTTGAATCTACTTAATATTTCATCTAAGAAGATGATGAAACCATCACACTACGAGGAAGCAGTGGTGGCACCCAGCTAAGATTGGTATTACTCAAACCATTTAAATCCAAAGTGAATTCGATATGCAAGGAACAAGTTTTGAACTTGGAAGGTGTATAAATGGATCTTTGATTATTCATGGATAATGATCGTGAAAGAAAAGTATTACAAAAGAGTTTTGTAGGAATGGAAGAATTGATCTTGTCAAATCTTCTTGTTAGTAGAAATACTAAAAGTATTAATGGATTAAAATGGTAAATGTTATTGATATATAACTAAAGAGTAACAAACTATTTGAAAGAGATTTCAAACAAGACGTATATAAGATACAACCAAAAAGAGTTTTGTTGGAATACAGAAATGATATAAATATTTCAAAACCATATGTATGATTTGAAATTATATATCAAGTAGCTGGAATCTTGATAAAATAATTGGAGAATTTGGAATTTATCAAAAATCTTGCGGATATAAGAAGTTTAGTGGGAGCTATATGACATTTATGATCTTACATATGTGTGACATATCACTTGATTAGCACAAAATATTAAAATCATGTTTCTAAAAAGGACTTAGAATTATTGGATGAAAATCTATATAGATAGATTGATACATCTGGTTACACTAAGATATGTACTGCGATAAAGTTTTAAAAGGTTTAATAGGAGAAAATGGTTTCTCAAAAACGTCACATAGCATGACACCGTGCAGAAATCAATAGTTGATGAGCATGTGTGGATGAATAGAGTTCAATTTACTTCAGAGATTGAATTCATCATATGTGTTATCAAATGTAAAAAGCCATATGTTTTTTGTATGAACTAATTGTTAATTAATAAGCACCTTAGTGGTCCCGGAGAGATTCACTAGGGTGATTGCTTAAAGATTAAATACCTCGACTTGACAAATATTTTTGCTTCTTGTCCTTGGAGGAGATGAAGAGATTGTTGTAAATAGTTACACAAAATATTTGTTGTAAAGTTTACACAAAGACAACTTCATGATTGATATAAATTAACCATCGGGCTATAACTTTTGAAATAGTTTTCAGAAATAAACATAAATTGTGGATCTGTAAATGATATAGATTGAGACTTGAGAAGGTTTTCAATAGAATATAAAATGGATCAATAAAATTTTATTGATGGATTATGTAGTTCCAAATGAATATTGACTATATGGAGATATAACAATTGGACTATATGAAGATATAGTGTTACTATAGAATGGACTATATGAGGATATACTGCTACCATTAATGTAACAAAATAATGACGCAATAAAACCAGATATTACCGACACAAATAACATTGGAATTTGAAGAACATAAACTCCAGTAACTAAGGCTCTACCTCCACCACAGCATGAGCAACACTGGATGGCCATGGGTGTTAGAAAATCATGCGACGAGATTATTGACTCTAGTGCAAGTGGGAGACTGTTGGAAATATGCCCTAGAGGCAGTAATATTTGTATTATTATATTTCGATGTTCATAAATATGGACTTTATATTCTTGCTATAACTGCTATGATCCTGGAATATGCGATTCAGTGGAAAACTCATATGCACGTGTGGAATGATAAATGGTTAAATAAAAGGTTCCTAGTCTTTCCTCTGGGACTAGCTCAAGTGTTGTTGGTGATCAAGTTATTCAGACCTTAGGATACCTTTAAGTAGAACGATAGTCCTAAGACAACATTGAGATTATGATGTTAGAAGAACAGTCATATTGAATCGACCCAATCTTGTCTTTTTAGATGAATTGAGTTAATATCATCTGTAATCAATTGTAATAACACAGAGTGTTAATGTGTGATTGCTCCTTAGACCATGAGAGTATCGTGGCCACTTCTTACTGTATGGTGGTCCTTGGGGTTTCTCAAATGTCACCTGTAACACGGTGACCATAACAACAACTTACGGGTTCATCGAAAAGTTTGACAAGTGGCCAGATAGCTCGAGAGTGAGATTTGCTCCTCCGGCGATGGAGAGATATTCTTAGGCCCCTCTTGGTGTGACGGCATCCATTATCGTCTAGCCAGATAAAGGTGACTATGTCACGGGGATGCCGGTACACAACAACGAGAAAAGAGAACAAAACCGGTAACGAGGATTTCGGTATAGTGAGCATGTGTTGAGTCAGTAGGATACTGATGCATCCCGGATTTCGTAAAGCATCACGAAGCAAAGGGAACATCACATGATAACCAAAGGTTCACTCGAATCATTTGTGTGCTCATAGGGATCGATATAGACGTCTGTGGTCCCGTTGTCGGTCATTGACCGAACGGTTTCGTTCATGTCTATGAGTTACCGAACCTACGGGGTCACATGCTTATGGAAATCATGATCTACTGAGTGTTAGTAGGACGAGAGTGATGATAATATTGTGGAATTGTTTCATTATTATTCGGAATAGTTTCGAGAGGACCCGAAAGCGTTTCGGGGTCACCAGAAGGGTTTCAGTGAATATCGGGTAATACCGGTTGTTACCAATGAATATATATAGGCGGAAAAAGTTTTCGGGAATGTTAAATTATACATAAAATGGTCTAAAAGTATTTAGAACAATTTTATATTTAATTAAGTATAAACGGGCCTAAAAAGGCTAAGTGGTGGAAGGCAACTTGGGCCACCAAGGCCCAACTCGAGGTGGCGCCCCCTTCCCTAAAGGAAGGAGGATGAATTGGACTAGGGGGAGGAATTCTCCTACCCCTCTTGGCCGGCGCCCGAAGGGGGACTCTTTCACCCTTGATGGCAGCCCCTCCTCTCCCCTCAAACCTATATATACTAGAGGATTTTGTCCATTGATAGATACAAGTTTTGGGGGCTCCTCTAGTTCTTCTAGTTCTAGTTCTATTTGGTCCTAGTTGACTAATTAGAGCTAGACTAATACTATTGTCTTCATAATTGGAAGCCTTGTGTGGTTCTAATCTCCTCCCTCTAATTCTCTGGCGACGATTAACTCTGGACGGCGAAGCGCTGCCGGATCATGAAGGCTGCACGCTTGCAACCAAGTAGAGAGGTTGTGCTTTCGGTCTTCGGTTCGAGAAACTGTTCATGGGCGGTAGGAGGGATCATTTATCGACGGTTCGAAGGACTCCAAGTACGATCTACACCGACACGTTCTTCTTCCGCTGCAACTCGGTGACGGTAACAATCATGATCCCAACGCGTTATGCATCTTCATATTGGTCTTGGGTGTGCGTAGGCGCGAATTTATTTGTTTTCTACTACGTTTCCCAACACGTCCCCATCCGCCCCAGACGCCATTGCCACTCCGGACACTCTTCTTGCCATGTGTTTGAAGAAATGTCGAAGATACTTTTTAGGGTCGTTTGCACATTTGTATGCAAATGATGGATTCTTCACACGATGAGCTTGCTTACCAGAGTTTGATGAGTTCATTTTCAACAAGTTACTTGATTTGTCTGATTTGGACATCGATTATGACGAAGATGGAAACTTGATGGTGATGATGATTATCCTTGAAGAAATGGAGAAGGGAGAGGAGCATGGTCTCAACTTGAACTCTTGAAGGGTTCGATGCCTGCCAGGATAGCCCGGGAAATCATAAAGGGCCAGTGGGATCTCTACGCCGACTACTTGAAACCCAACTCGTTATTCCATAAGGTGTTTTTTCAGCATCGCTCTCGGATGGGCAGTCATTTGTTCTTGCACACAGTGGAGGGTGTGTGGGCATATGCTCCTTATTTCACGCCAAGGAAGAATTATTGCGGGCAACTATCGTTCTCTCCTATGCAGAATGCAGACTGTTCCGAGGGTGCTTGCATATGGTATGGTCTGAGATGCCGTTGATGTGGTCGTTCGGATGGGAGAGAGCACATGCATTGAGGCAACAATATAATTTACATATACCATGGTAAAGATGTTCGGAGCGGAATACTTAAGAGAACATTTTTTTTTCTAAACAGAGGCAAAGATTGCCTCATCTATTAATTAAGCAGAAGAGAATTGCCCAGTTAATTACGGAAAACCGGGCAAAAACCGGAACAACAAGGGCCAAGCCCACTTCCATAGACTGAAACACACAGGGCAAAGCCCACCCTTATCGATGACATGTTGACCTGCAGACAGACAACGCTGCTCCGATTCTGACGGAGATCTCAGAAGAACGAAACCAGGCACGGCTGGCGCCACGGAAGATCGCCGAAAGGGCCACCTGCAGCCAGCCATCGTACACCACAGGGCCCCGCCGCCGCAGCTTCGACTCCACAGCAACAAACAAACCGAGGCAATACCGTGGACACGCCGGAAAAGAGCCGACTATCGCAACCATTGCCGCGTCGCCGACATCGCTCCCACCATCATCGTTGCCACAGAAGTCGGGTCGCCACAGTGATTCTCTCGGGGCCGCCGCCCCGACATCCACCGCTCCGTCGCGCCCAGCGCAATTAACCGGCATCACCTTCCGGGGCCGCCGCCCCGACATACCACCGCTCCCCTCGAGCAGCAACGCCGCACAACCTAGCTGCCCGCAGCCCACGCTGCTCAGGGCAACCGCTCGCAGACCACGAACGTCGCACCACATCCGGGGCCGCCGCCCCGACGCAAAGTCAGAGCGCCCCCTCTGGAACGCGTCGATCGGACCGACAAGCCTGCCACCCAAGTGGCCCAAGATTGCCACCCAAGCGAAGGCCGAGCCGCCGCCTCGCCCATGGAGTCGCCCTGCGCATCACTTTCCGAGGCCGCCGCCTCGGCGCACATCAGCCGTCCGGGGCCGCAGCCCCGGCATCCACCGAACCCGAGGTAGGAGAAAACCAGACGCACCAAGCACAAGCTAACTCTCCCAAGCAACGCCCCCAAGAGGGAAACGACGAAGACGCCGCCATCGCCCGCTCCGGAAACATCTGGAGCTTAGGTTTTCACCCGGAGAGCCCGAGCCCCACGTAGAAGAAGATGAGTTCCACAACGACGCCTCCAAGGTGGGAAACAACGCCCGAAAGCGCCGCCGTCGACGGCACCGACAAAGTCGGGTCAAGGCTTTCGCCCGGAACACGCACATCCCTATGGAGGCCTGCAGATCTGATCCACCCAAAAGCGTGGAGATCGTTGGAGCCGTACCTGTTGCGCCTTGCACTCTCCAACGTCGACCCCCAAGCTTCACCGCGCAGCACCCACAGCAGCAGCACCTCAAGCTGTGAATGAGAAGCGAGCGCACACATCACCACGGCCAAAACGCCATGGCTCCCAGCCCGGGGCCGCCGCCCCGGCTTCCTCCTCGCCTCACGCCCGCCTGCCGAGCTTCCCTGCCCGGCGCCGCCCGAGCGGAACCACCTCCCGTCCGCGCGCCCGACGCGCGCCGCACACAGCGCCCGCACCGCGCGAGACGCCCGCCCGCGCGCATCCGCGCCTCCCCTTGACGGCGCCCCTGCTGCCCCCTCGGACCGCCCGCGCCGGAGCGAGCCCGCCGCCGCGCCGCGTCACCCCTCGGACCGCCGGAGCCTCACCAGCCCGCGCCGGAGCCGCACCCGCTTGCCCGTCCAAGCCCGCCGCGCCCACGCGCCATATGCGCCCTCGCGCCTCGCAGAGAGATGCCCCGCTGCCACCCTCCCTGGAGCCAGACCGGGCTTCGCCGTCGGTCTCCTCAGGCGGCGGCGAGGTGGGGGGGTGGAGGGAGGAGGGAAGGTGGCGGCGCCGGAGTGGTTCCCCCCGTGTCGCCAGAGAGAGGCGACGCGGGGGTGGGTTACAGTGAAGTTGCAGGTCTTAAGAGAACATAATGTTGATGACACGGTAAAGTTAGTGACAATTGCATAGAGAAACTGTTTTTTTTTAATTTGAACTATTTATTATTGTATTGTTGTGTGTTATATTCATTGCTCTATGTATTTTGTATCTTTCATTGATCCATGTTCATGTGTTTTCATGAAAATAAAGTTTTGCAAATGGGGGTTGTGATCGCCAGGACGAACAAACGGGGTTCACCAGCTCCTGTCCGTGGCCACGTCCACAAACATATAGAAGGTCAACTTAGGCAAGTCCGGTTGGAAATGCTCTTATACACCATCGTTTTTCGACAAGGACATGTTTATACTTTTTTTGTACCCCGATAACATCCGAATGTTTGGGATTTGACCATGGCAAATCGAACGTTTTAGTGACGCGATGATGGTAAATTTAGTTGGTAAGCATAGTAACTCTGCGCTCATTGTATTTTTTGCAAAGAAACTTGTCGTGTATGTCAACTAAACTTATCATCCTCGTGTCACTAAAATTGCCATCGTAAACATTTGATTTGCCATAGTCAAATCCCGAACATTCGGGATTTATCATTTTCGTTTTTTTTTTGTGATAACACGAAAGTTTTTCGTATAAGAAATAAACCGGCTTCATCTCGTTTTGTTCCAGTCGTGGGCGACGTGATGCACAACGTTGACGCCAAATGTTGACAGCTGATCGCACAAGACGCAACCGAGTTAAGATGGCGATGCGTGTACAACGGTCCGTGACACGACGGGACGATCAATGTCTTGTGAGCACGTACGTACGGAGTCGATCCCTTGGATGCCCATGCAACCGAGCAGAATTCCCGTGGATCCTCTCCGTATCCGCAATGATTTGCACTTACGCCTCGTGTGTTCAGTGTTCTTGGCATCCGTGACCCAAATCTACGCGAGGAAGGTTTAATTTGGACGAGCACGCACACAAGTCCACGGCTCGAACAGTAAATAGTGGAGCACTATTACTACGAAGCCATGAACGGTGCCTGATATCCCAGAGGAACACCAACCAAAGCATCCACGCCTCCTTGTTCACGTGCCACGGCAAAGGGTGAAATCGTTCACGGGCTCGCGCAGAGCTCGTAGATAAAACGCCTCCACGACAGCCGTCAGGATGAAAACACCGCCTCGTGCCTCCATCGTCCCGAGGATCGATCGAAGAGCCAGACGTGCAGCGATGAGCCGCCGCACCAGGCGCGGCGACCGGCAGCAGCAGCCGCCGGCTCGTTCCACGACCGTGTCCAACAACCCGATCTTCTTCGTGCACGACGGCCTCGACGACGTGCCGGGCGCCGCCGTCGCCAAGCCGCTGCCGCTGCCTCCGAGCAGGCGCACCTGCAGCCTGCGGGATCGCGGCGGGCAGCCGGTTCAACGTTCATGGCGAGCCGGCACGGGAGCGGCTGGGTCCTGAGGAGGGTGCACCACGACGACCCGTTCCTCGCCGCCTACGTGGCCTGCACCAAGAGCGGAGGCGGCGGTGGCAAGGTCGACGCCGCTCCGGCGAAGGGGCAACAGAAGAAGAACATGTTAGGTTTAATCTTGATTCATGTATCTGCATTGTACTTTGTTTAGGCATGTAGTATAGATGAGTTATTGGCCGGCAAAGCTTCATCGAAGACGTGCGGAGAAGGCGAGATGCCAAGCGTCGTGCGATATGGCGAGCACGGCGAGATGCCGACGGTGGCGCGAGGCTACGGTGCTGCACGAGGTGGTACGGCCGTGTGATACAACACACGCGTGGTGGGCTGGAGCACTGGACGGATCAGTTTGGAGCCGAGGAGAACCAGTATAGTTAGTTAGCACATGAATAGGAATGGATTGCATCGTGTGCATGTTTGAGGTTGTTAACTAGCTTCATGCACGTAGATAGGTGTGACCGTTGAGAAGAGGTGGCCAAGTGCTGTGCATGGCGTGCGTGTATGTAGCGGAGTAGTGGATCAAAGTGGCGTGAGTTTAGGATTAGTATTGTAGCCGGTTGGGTGACTTGTATTGGATATTTAAGGTGAACAAAGGAATGAAAAAAGAAGGCCGAGAGGGCTGAGAAAACCATGTAGTGTAAGTGTTTCACCGGGAGCAAAATGCAAAGGCAATTTCTCCTTGGTGAAGTGTGTACGTGTGGGTGTTCCCCTGGTGTATGTGCGTTCATGTGTTCTTGAGAGAAGAGAGAAACTACGAGAGAGAGAGCTGTGCGAGGCAGCCCAAGGTAGAAGAAGAAGCGGCACTGCGAGGAGGCGGCGCCAACAGAACAGGGGCAGAGGCGATGCCGCTGTTCAGGGGTGCGGCATTTGGAGCGGTTGGACGGCGGCGGGGGCGAAGTACGCCGGAGCGATGTCGTGTAAGTACGGCTGCGACGTTGCCACCGCGCAGGGCGACGATCCTGCCGCGTCCCCGGCGCCCAGGCTGCACCTGTGGCGGCAGCTGGTGGTGATCCCGGCCAGGAGGAGGGCCCTGCAGCCACGGGGGCGGGCGCAGGGCTGAGGGAGGGTGCTGTACTAGTGTTTGTTGATAGATGAATAAAACTATTGCTTGTATTATGTTTTAGCACAGGGTACATGGCTATATATATTGATACAAACCGACTTAGACTAGAAAACTTGTGATCCAAGGAATAGTCTAACATCCCCGCCCCAACCCCCCCCCCCCTCGCGCGCGCGCAGTATCAACGGGAGG
Source organism: Thinopyrum elongatum (assembly GCA_011799875.1). Classification (NCBI taxonomy): domain Eukaryota; kingdom Viridiplantae; phylum Streptophyta; class Magnoliopsida; order Poales; family Poaceae; genus Thinopyrum; species Thinopyrum elongatum. The sequence goes on from CM022300.1 coordinate 53,056,690, forward strand.
CGCGATGACGTTGAATTGGAACATATGTCTTGAAATGGCTTACTAGGAAGTCCTTTGGTGAAGATGTCAGCAAATTGAGCCGTAGTAGGAACATGGAGCACCCGAACTTGTCCAAGAGCCACCTTCTCTCGAACAAAGTGAATATCAATCTCAATGTGTTTGGTCCGGCGATGCTGAACAGGATTTCCAGACATGTAAATAGCTGAAATATTATCACAATATACAATAGTAGTCCGCTCAATCGGTCGGTGCAGTTCTGAGAGCAATTGACGAACCCAAATAGTATCAGCGACAGCATGTGCCACAACACGGTACTTAGCTTCAGCGGATGAGCGAGAGACCGTAACCTGTCTTTTTGAGGACCAAGAAATCAAATTGTTACCCAGAAAAACACAAAAACCGGATGTGGATCGTCGAGTGTCTGGACAACCAGCCCAGTCTGCATCAGAGCATGCGGTGAGAGAATGAGGAGTGTACTTATTGATGTGAAGACCATGATCAAGAGTACCTTTCAAATACCTAAGAACATATTTGACATGATTATAATGCGGAAGCCGTGGATCATGCATATGGAGACATGCTTGTTGAACAGCAAAGGAAATTTCAGGACGAGTGATAGTGAGATATTGGAGAGCCCCGGTTAGACTACAGTACAAAGTCGGATCATGGAAAGGTTCACCGTCAGCGGATAGTTTGAAACTGGTATCAACAGGGGTGCGAGAGGACTGACAGTCAAGCATGCCAGCACGATTAAGAAGATCAAGAGTATACTGACGTTGGGAAAGAAAAAAGCCAGAAGAATCGTGAAGAACAGCAATGCCCAAAAAGTGATGAAGAGTACCAAGATCAGTCATAGAGAATTCAGAACGAAGAAGGGTAATAATATGATCTAAAAAGGTTTGAGAAGATGCGAAGAGAATGATGTCATCTACATAAAGAAGGAGGTAGGCAGTTTCGGAATTCTGGTGGTACACAAAGAGAGAATTTTCAGAAAGGGAAGAAGTGAAACCTGTCATTTGGATGAAAGAAGAGAAACGTTGAAACCTGGCTCGTGGAGCTTTTTTGAGACCATAAAGAGATTTTTGGAGAAGACAGACATGATTTGGATAGGAAGGATTTTCAAAACCAAGAGGTGGCTGACAATAGACAGTCTCTTGAAGCGAACCACGGAGGAAAGCATTTTTTACATCTAGTTGATGGATGGGCCATGCGGAGGAAATAACGATGCTAAGAACAGTACGAATGGTGCTGGGCTTGACAACAGGAGAGAATGTTTCATCATAATCAATACCATGTTGTTGAGAGTATCCATGACAGACCCATCGGGCTTTATAGCGGGAGAGGCTCCCGTCAGAGTGGAATTTTTGGCGAAAGACCCATTTGCCAGAAACAATATTTGTATTGGAAGGACGAGGAACTAACTGCCAAGTATTGTTTTGAATTAAAGCATCATATTCTTCTTGCATGGCAGCAGCCCAATTCGGATCAAGAAGAGTAGTTTTGTAAGTTCTGGGGATGGAAGAGAGAGATGTGGTAGCATGTAGGTTGAGGCGATATGTGGGCTGACGAAAACCTGATTTGGCACGAGTACGCATGCCATGATCATTGACAGGGGCGACGGTAGGAACAGCTTTAGCTGGTAGGATGGAAACTGGGGTGTCTGGTGCAGGAGAAGATGCGGACGATGGGTGGGGCGATGGCGGGTTGGGTGGTGGCGAGTTGTTTGGTTGCGGATTGGGTGGTGACTGGGTGTTTGATGGCGGGTTGGGTGGTGTCTGGGTTGATGGCGGGTTGAGTGGTGTCTGGGTGTTGGATGGCGGGTTGGGTGGTGCTACCGTGACAGTAGTGTAGAGGTGGAATGGACAGGCTCAATCGTGCACTAATCATACACGCAAATGCACACGATCAAGCCTAAGGACTCACGGGAAGATATCACAACACAACTCTAAAACATAAATAAAGTCATACAAGCTTTATATTACAAGCCAGGGGCCTCGAGGGCTCGAATACATAAGCTTGCGAACAAGCGTCAGCGGAAGCATCAGATATCTGAGTACAGATATGAAACAGAAACAGAAAGGCCTTTAGAAAGGCGGGGCAAAATAAAACACTACGATCGAAAGGCGTAGGCCTCCTGCCTGGGACCCTCCGATCCTACTCCTGGTCGTCAGTCAACTCGTAGTAGTATCCACCCTCGGGGTCGAAGTAGTAGCGATCGTCGGCGGGGGCAACTGTGTCAGGGGGCTCCGTCCTCTTGGTCAAGTCAAACTGATATGGGGAGGAAAGAAAAACAAAGCAACCGTGAGTACTCAGAAGTACTCAGCAAGCAAGGATCTACACTACATATGCAACATTTTCAATGAGAGGCTGTATATGTGGACTAGGCTGCAGAAATGCCAGAATAGAGAGGAGGCCTAGTCCTATCGAAGACTAGCATCGTCAGAGGTCTTGCAGCATTAGAAGAGTGCAGAACAGATCGATATAATGTAGCAGTATCATTAAGTCTCAACCTCACCCAGAGATCCTTTCTCGACTCCCTGCGAGAAAGCAATCCCAGAGCCATACAGTCATCAACCTCGTCCTGAGATCCCTTCTCGACTCCCTGCGAGAAGCAATCCCAGAGCCTCATAACCAGGTCTCATCTCATGTTCTAGCTGTATCGATCGGGATACAACTCCGAGTGTCCTTTACCGTAGGACCGGCTATCGATAGAAGTTTTCTTCCCTGCAGGGGTGCACCAACTTACCCAACACGCTCGATTAACTCCGGCCGGACACACTTTCCTGGGTCATGCCCGGCCTCGGCCAAACGACACACCGCAGCCCTACCTAGAGCTCAGTAGAGAGGTCCCCGTCGGTCTACATCCTAAGCGCTCAGAGGTCTTGGGCCATCGCCCTGTGCACTCCGAGTTGTTGCGTGCAGGGGGAAGCCAGGCACCAGGGGGGCGCCGGTCCGTCCCGGCCGCAATGCTGAACTAGACGTCTAACAGAGCCTTCGGCTGATGCATACGATGCAGAACGCCCATACTATGCCCACGTGATGGTTAGTGCTATCAGGCCAGAGGCCCTCTCGGATCAAATACCCAAATCGTTAGTGGACTAGGGGCTTGTGGTAACGATCAGAGACTCACGATCGATGTGACCCCGTCGCCCCGTCTCGAGGACTTGCGGCAAGGGCTAGGAATGCCCGGCCACGCCTCGTATTCAGCACTCGGGCACCATCCAGGTCAACCCATCTCCACATCACTCGCGGGTACCCCTCAGGGTCGACCCGCCTTTCCAAGTAACAATAGTACAGTCCAAGTATCCGTGTGTCCATAACATCTGGGGAATCCGAGGTATCACCCTCGTTGGATTCCTACTCGATGTATCCGTCAAGGTGAACTCGGAGGAATCACCCTCGCTGGGTTCACACTTGAGGTGTGTACGACGGCGTCGTTATGGGAAGTGGTGAAGGAGGAATCACCCTCGATGACCACGACCGATTAGCTACTCTACAGAGTTAACATCAGAAGTGCTACACGAGGTATCACCCTCGGCACTCGATAGTAACGCTGCAGTGTCATTACAACTAAGGGGGTGATGTGCGGTGCCGGGGCCTGGTCTTCGTTCCCGTTGATCGGGTCTTCTGATAATCCAGCGGGGCAGTCGGGACAAGTGGGGGGTCACTGATAGGTCTCTACCCAGCCTATACTAGGCAGTTTGAAATAGGCAGGTAAGGTAACAATAAGCAGGTTATAAAAAAACAGGCTATGCATCAGAATAGGTAAAGCAGTAGCAGCATCAATTCTAATGCAAGCATGAGAAAATAGAATGGGCGATATCGAGATGATCAAAGGGGGGGCTTGCCTGGTTGCTCGGCGGCAAAGACAAGGTCGTCAATGGTGTCGTCGGGCTCCTGAGTTGCGTCGGTCTCGGGAACTGCGTCGGTACCGGGGTCTACCGAGAGAGAAGAGGGGGAAGAAACGGTAAATATAAAGCAAACAAGAGCAACACAATGTATGACATGACAATATGCAGTGCCGGGTGTGTCCTAACGTATGGTTTCACTTCACCGAGAAGGGGGAATCCATCCGGGAATGTTTTCCCGGTTCCGGACATTTGTCAGACAGATGACCGGAGGGGAACGATTCCATGTTTGGATAGTTAGAGACGTGTGACGGACGAACGGACCGCGTATTCGGATTCATCTCGTCGTTCTGAGCAACTTTCATGTACAAAGTTTTTCGATCCAAGTTACGGTTTATTTTCTATTAATTTTCAAAGTTTTTTCAATAATCTAAAATTTCCACAAGTTTGCATTTATTTAATTTCAACATTATCCGAAACAGTGTATGCTGACGTCATCATGACGTCAGCATGACATTAGCAGTCGGTTAAGATTAATTAGGGTCTAATTAAGTTAATCATAGATTAATTAGGCTATGTTAATTAACAGGATTAATTAGGTTAATTAATTACTTAATTATTATTATTATTATTATTATTTTAAATCTTTTTTTTTTAACAAATTCGTTTTGGGGCGGGCCCCCATTGTCACAGGCACAGGGGGCCTTAACGGGCGCGCGGTTACGGGGCGGAGCCAGGCGCGGGCACTGGGCGACGGGCGCCAGCCCGCCTAATAGGGAGCTCGCCCAGGCCAACCGCGGTGCGGGCTGGCGGGGCGCCGGCGGCCAATGGCGGGGGCCGGACCGGCGAGCGGGAGGCGCAAGGCAGCAGGGGGCTTCGACGGTGGCCGTGGCCGGTGACGGCGAGCGCGGGGCGCTGCCAGGAGGTGGAGGAGGGCGCCGGGCGCGGGCCGGGCAGCGGAGGAGCTGCAGAGCGCGGCCGGCTCGGGGAGAAGGCGGTGCAGGGGCGCGAGGCGAGCATGGTGGCGCGGCGGTGGGCGCGAGGAGCGGGAGCGGGCGCGCGAGGGAGGCCGCACCGCGGGCGCGCCGAGCGCGCAGGGTGGCGTGGACGCCGCGGGGAGGAGTCGGAGATGGGCGTCGCGGCACAGTGGTAGGGCGCGGCCGGGAACGGGCCCGGGCCGTCGGAGCCAGGGCGGCCTCGACGCGGTGAGCGGCGGCGCGGCACAGGCGACGGAGGACACGGCCGCAGTGGGCTGCGGCAGGCGGAGGAGATGGAGCAGCCGCAGCGTGGCGAGGCGGGGCATGACGCGCGGTGCGGGGAGGGACCGCGGCGTGCTACGGGGGAAGAGGGAGGCGGCGGCGGGGCTCAGCCCTGATGTAGATGAACAGGGGGGTCGGCGAGGCTTGAGGGCGCCGTTGGGGAGGAGACGGGGAGGCGTTCGGCGACGACAACGGCGGCGAAGGCGATCCGGCGACGGGGTTGGCGCCGGCGACGGCGCTCGGCGACGAGGGCGAAGGGATCGGGGTTCGCTGCCCCGATTCAGAACGGGGGGGGAAGTGGGGAACGAGGGGTGGGAGTGGGAGTGGGCTAGGGTTCGGGGGGGGGGGATAAGGGGGAGCGGGGTGGGCCGGCCTGGCGGCCTGGACGGCCTGCTGGGCCGAGGCCCAGGGGGGAGGTTCTTATTTTTTTCCTTTTTTTGTTTTCTTCTTTTCTTTTCTTTTTCTCTATTTATTTCTTTTCTGTTTTGCAAAAATGTCTAGGCTACTTCTGGACTTTTGTAAAATATGAGACTGGCCCAAACAAACATGGTGCATTATATGCCACTGCAATAAAATGGTTTTGAGCACAAAGGTTTTCATTTGGGATTTTATTTAATTTGAAAAGGATTTTATAGTGCTGTTTTGCTGTTGTTCCTTGATGTTTTAGTCCTTTTCCAACTCCATTAAACGTTCCAATCATTTTTATAAATGCTTTGGGAATATTTGCAACATGAGGCACATTTTTGTTTTCAGGTTTAGACAACTTTTAGTTTTCACTTTAGTTTTAATTTGAAATTTTAGTTAGGAGCGGAAAGCAAATGATGATTAGGCACTGTTGATCATGATGACATGGCATTATCAAAAGGGTTATTACTGTAGTTAACCACTGGGGGTGTTACAAGTTATATGAGCCATGGTCGAACAGGGTTGAAGCGATGTTGAAGGAGGCATCGTCGAGGTAGCTGTCAGTGACGCCACAGACTTGCTCGAAATAGAAGTGGTATTAGTGGCCGACCTGGGCTTGCTCGAAGGAAGTGGCCAGAGTTAGGACATACCTTCCTCCTTGAAAATGCTCTTGGTTATATCCTGGAGAGAACTTTCAATGTGTCGAACCTCCTGGATCCCATATCACTTGAGGTGTATCAATTCCAAGCCCCCAACAAGCATCATCCATGCCACCAAGATTATCTCGATGCCAAGCTGGGACAGAGCAAATATCCGGATTCCATTGCAGTTGTAGAATTTTAAAGATTTTGTAGTTGATATTGGCAAGAGGATGATCTTTAGTCATTAAGCTAGAGCCATCCTGGAGCTTGCTCTAAAACTTGAAAACCCACCACTGATCTAATTTCTCCATGGGACCGAATAGCACAATCAGCAGGAGAAAATAGTGGACCTCTGCACTTTGCCTTTTGGAGAACAACTGAATTTGCATTCGTATGTCTGAATCTTGTACTGAACATGTACCAAGAATAACCACCACCAATATAATAGCAAATGATAATGAAGTTGGCTGAAATTATCTCACCAACTTTAGGCGAAAATGATTCCTTGAAATTCATTCTCTTCAGCATCATTTGGTGAACAATTGGTATTGGATATTTCTGAGAGCTTAGTCCGCACTTGTGAGATACATGCCCACTTCCTCTCAAAATAGCTACTACTCCAGTGCAGGAAGAATTGTCATTGTCCGACTACCAAGACTAGTGAAGCATCTTCTCTCTATGCCAATTAAGTAACCATGCAAATTATGAATCAAAACATGCAAAACCATATTGTGTAGCAGCTTCCAGAATGAGCCTTTTGTAGTTTAGGCAACTGAACTCCTCCAAGAGAATATGTTGTACTAGGACATCGCCTGGGTGCCATGGAAAATACAACTCAGGGTATGTTGCGGTCCGAATTTGTTGCTCGGACTGGTTGACAACATCCAAGTATTTCAAGTTAAGCGACCATGCAATCTTCTATTGGTTTTGCTCCAGACCACATTGAAAAGCATGCCCAATCTTTAGCATAATCTGGTCCACACATAGATATCTCTAGAAGCTCAAATCCTTGTAATGCAATGGAGGAAGCATGCCCAGTTTGATGTGTGCCCAGAACGTGATGGTAACAATCCCACTGCATAAATAGGCTGATCCAGCACCAGATGACCCCAGTGTGAGAAACCTGAACCATTTTTCTTGGTATGTGGCAGGACAGTTCTGCTGCACCCATAGTCACACAATGCAGTCGAGTGTGGAGACTTGACAGAGAGTTTTGAGAACTGCAAGACCATGCAACTGTCCACGGAAAATTCTGACAACCATATAAGGACTCACATCCAGCAATGCATTATTGGAACCAAGACTTCCTTTGCATCATCTCTGAACTTTTAGTATACACCTCGTAGAATGTGACATGAAATCTAACATCTGCGAACAACATCAGTTAGGATCCTTGTGCAAGGATAATGCCACTATACTTCAGCTCTCCCATTGAGGATGGCAAGTAATCCATCGGAGTTAGAATCCTTTGGCACTATGATTTTCCTTGAAAAATACATCCTTGCATAATGACAGTACTTGACCACCCATATCTCTGGAGCAGGAATATGCATACCCCGGTGTGTGATAGCCAAATTATTACTTTCAAGAATACAATGAAGATTATCTAGACAACACCCATTCCGCACAGTATGTGCAGCTTGATGTCTACTACGCAACCTTCTTCTTGTAGACTCGTGTGGGGCCTCCAAGCGCAGAGTTTTGTAGGACAGTAGCAATTTTCCCTCAAGAGGATGACCTAAGGTTTATCAATCCGTGAGAGGCGTATGATGAAGATGGTCTCTCTCAAACAACCCTGCAACCAAATCACAAAGAGTCTCTTGTGTCCCAAACACACCCAATACAATGGTAAATTGTATATGTGCACTTGTTCGGCGAAGAGATGGTGATACAAGTGTAATATGTATAGTAGATATAGGTCTTTATAATCTGAAAATATAAAAAAAGCAAGGTAACTAGTAACAAAAGTGAGCAAAAATGGTATTGCAATGCTTGAAAACAAAGCTTAGGGTTCATACTTTCACTAGCGCAAAATCTCACAACAATGATAACATAATTGGATCATATAACAGTCCCTCAACATGCAACAAAGAATCACTCCAAAGTTTCTATCGGAGAACGCAGGACAAAAATGTGCGTCAACCCCTATGCATAGATTACCCCAATGTCACCTCGGGAATCCACGAGTTGAGTACCAAAACATACACCAAGTGAATCAATAGAACATCCCATTGTCACCACAGATATCCCATCGCAAGACATACATCAAGTGTTCTCAAATCCAATACTCAATCCAACATAACGAAACCTCAAAGAGCATGACTCAATTCATCACAAGAAGGTAGAGAGGGAAGAACACCATAAGATCCAAATATATTAACAAAGCTCAGGGTACATCAAGATCGTGCCAAATCAAGAACACGAGAGAGAGATCAAACACATAGCTACTAGTACATACCCTCAGCCCCGAGGGTGAACTACTCCCTCCTCATCATGGTGGCCGCTAGGATGATGAAGATGTCCTCCAGTGATGATTTCCCCCTCCGACAGGGTGCCGGAACGGGGTCCCGATTGGTTTTTTGTGGCTAGAGAGGCTTGCGGCGGCGGAACTTCTCATATAGGGTTCTTTTCGGAGGTTTCTGTATATATAGGAATTTTTGGCGTCGGTCTCACGTCAAGGAGGTCCACGAGGCAGCGACAAGCCGGCTCCGCGCCCCCAAGGCTTGTGGCTCCCTCGTCCACTTCCTGGCCCAGCTCCAGTGCTTCAGGGGTCTCTTTTGGTCCATAAAAAATCACCGTAAATTTTCAGCCCATCTGAGAACTTTTATTTCTGCACAAAAAATGTCACCATAGTAGTTCTGCTGAAAACAGCGTTAGTCCGGGTTAGTTCTAATCAAATCATACCAAAACCATATAAAATTGTTGTGAACATGGCATGAATACTTCATAAATTATAGATACGTTGGAGACGTATCAGCATCCCCAAGCTTAATTCCTGCTCGTCCTCGAGTAGGTAAATGATAAAAGAAATAATTTATGAAGTGTGAATGCTAGCTAACATGTTTATCATGTAATCTTTCTTATTGTGGCATGAATATTTAGATCCATAAGATTCAAAACAAAAGTTTAATATTGACATAAAAACAATAATACTTCAAGCATACTAATAAATCAATCATAGTTTTTCAAAATATCATGGCTAAAAAAAGTTATCCCTACAAAATCATATAGTCTGGTCACGCTCTATCTTTATCACACAAAGTATTTATCATGCACAACCCCGATGACAAGCCAAGCAATTGTTTCATACTTTTAATGTTCTAAAGCTTTTTCAACTTTCACGCAATACATGAGCGTGAGCCATGGATATAGCACTATAGGTGGAATAGAATATGGTGGAGGTTGTGTGTAGAAGATAAAAAAGGAGAAAGTCTCACATCAACTAGGCAAATCAATGGGATATGGAGATGCCCATCAATTGATATCGATGCGAGTGAGCAGGGATTGCCATGCAACGGATGCACTAGAGCTATAAGTGTATGAAAGCTCAAAAGAAAACTAAGTGGGTGTGCATCCAACTTGCTTGCTCATGAAGACCTAGGGCAATTTGAGGAAGCCCATCATTGGAATATACAAGCCAAGTTCTAAAAAGAAAAATTCCCACTAGTATATGAAAGTGACAAAATAGGAGACTCTCTATCATGAAGAACATGGTGCTACTTGGAAGCACAAGTGTGGAAAAAGGATAGTAACATTGTCCCTTCTCTCTTTTTCTCTCTTTTTTCTCTCTTTTTTTTCTTCTTCTTTTTTCTTTTTTTTTCTTTTGGGCTCTTTGGCCTCTTTTTTTATTTTTCGTCCGGAGCTTCATCCCGAGTTGTGGGGGAATCATAGTCTCCATCATCCTTTCCTCACATGGGACAATGTTCTAATAATGATGACCATCACACTTTTATTTACTTACAACTCAAGAATTACAACTCGACACTAGAACAAGGATATGACTCTATCTGAATGTCTCCGGCGGTGTGCCGGGATGTGCAATGATCAAGTGTGGCATGTATAAAAAAGTATGAACGGTGGCCAAGCCACAAACACTATGCCAACTATATGATCATGCAAAGCAATATGACAATGATGGTATGTGTCATAATAAATGGAACGGTGGAAGTTGCATGGAAATATATCTTGGAATGGCTATGAAAATGCCATAATAGGTAGGTATGGTGGCTGTTTTGAGGAAGGGTATATGGTGGATTTAATGCACCGGCGAAAGTTGCGCGGTACTGGAGAGGCTAGCAATGATGGAAGGGTGAGAGTACGTATAATCCATGGACACAACATTAGTCATAAAGAACTCACATACTTATTGCAAAAATTTATTAGCCCTCGAAACAAAGTACTAATACGCATGCTCCTAGGGGGATAGATTGGTAGGAAAAGACCATCGCTCGTACCCGACCGCCACTCATAAGGAAGACAAACAAAAATAAATCATGCTCCAACTTCATCACATGACGGTTCACTGTACGTGCATGCTTCGGGAATCACAAACCTTAACACCAATATTATTACTCAACCACAATTACCAACTAGCATGACTCTAATATCATCATCTTTATATCTCAAAACAAATGCAAGGAATCAAACTTCTCATATATTCAATGATCTTCATGAATGTTTTTATTATATCGCTCTTGAATGCCCATCATATTAGGACTAAATTCATAACCTAAACCAATTGCCATACTATTTTCAACACTCTCAAAATAATATAAGTGAAGCATGAGAGTTCATAAATTTGCTCAAAATAAAACCCCCGCCGTGATCTAAAAAGATATAAGTGAAGCACTAGAGCAACTGCCTAGCTCAAAAGATATAAGTGAATCACATAGAGTATTCTAATAAATTCACGATTGATGTGTGTCCCTCTCAAATGTGTGTACAGCAAGTATGATTGTGGAAAACTTAAAAGCAAAGACTCATATAATACAAGACGCTCCAAGCAAAACACATATCATGTGGTGAATAAAAATATAGCCTCAAGTAATTTTACCGATGGATTGAAGACGAAAGAGGGGATGCCATCCGGGGCATCCCCAAGCTTAGATGCTTGGTTGTACTTGAATATTACCTTGGGGTGCCTTGGGCATCCCTAAGCTTAGGCTCTTTCCACTCCTTATTCCGTTGTCCATTAAAACTCTACTAAAAACTTTAAAACTTCAAAACACAAAACTCAACAAAAACTCGTAAGCTCCGTTAGTATAAGAAAAGCAAATCACCACTTAGGTACTGTTGCAAACTCATTATAAATTTATATTGGTGTTATATCTACTGTATTCCAACTTCTCCATGGTTCATACCCTCCGATACTACCCATAGATTCATCAAAATAAGCAAACAACACATAGAAAACAGAATCTGTCAGAAACAGAACAGTCTGTGAAGATCTGAATTGTTCTCATACTTATTTAACTCTGAAACCTCTGAAAACTTAGGAAAACATAGGTAATTTGAATATAAATATTTTGAAAAAAAATCGGAACTTTATGATGCTCCAGTGAATATTAACAATTCTACTACTGGACGCATAAGTTTTTGTTTTTGCACAGAATCAAGTCAACTATCATCCACATCATCCCAAAGGTTTACTTGGCACTTTATTGAAAAAAAAGCTATAAAAAATGATTACCACAGCAGCATAATCATGTGCACACACAAAAACAGTAGGGGTAAATATTGGGTTGTCTCCCAACAAGCACTTTTCTTTAATGCCTTTGTAGTTAGGGATGATGATTTCAATGATGCTCACATAGAAGATAAGAATTGAAACATAATGGGAGCATCATGAACCATATCACTAGCACATTTAAGTCTAACCCACTTACTATTCATAGGGATTTTGTGAGCAAACAATTTATGGGAACAAGAATCAACTAGCATAGGAAGGCAAAACAAGCATAATTTCAAAACTTTCAACACATAGAGAGGAAACTTGATATTATTGCAATACCTACAAGCATATGTTCCTCTCTCATAGTAATTTTCAGTAGCATCATGAATGAATTCAACAATATAGCTAGCACATAAAGCATTATTTTCATGATCCACAACCATAGAAATTTTATTACTCTCCACATAAGCAAATTTATTCTCATGGATAGTAGTGGGAGCAAACTCAACAAAATAACTATCATGTGAGGCATAATTCAATTGAAAATTAAAATCATGATGAGAAGTTTCATGGTTATCATTATTCTTTATAGCATATATGTCATCACAATATTCATCATAGATAACAACTTTTTTCTCATAATCAATTGGAACCTCTTCCAAAATAGTGGATTCGTCACTAAATAAAGTCATGCCCTCTCCAAATCCACTTTTATCAATATTGTGAAAAGATTCAACACCCTCCAAAATAGTGGGATCATCATTACCTAGAGTTAACACTCTTCAAAACCCACTTTCATCATTATAATCATCATAAATAGGAGGCATGCTTTCATCATAATAAATTTTCTCATCAAAACTTGGGGGGCTAAAAATATCATCTTCATCAAACATAGCATCCCCAAGCTTATGGCTTTGCATATCATTAGCATCATGGATATTCAAAGAATTCATACTAACAACATTACAATCATGCTCATCATTCAAATATTTTATGCCAAACATTTTATTGACTTCTTCTTCTATCAATTGAGCACAATTTTCCTTTCCGTTATTTTCAAGAAAGACGTTATAAAGATGAACTATATGTGGCAACCTCAATTCCATTTTTTTTGTAGTTTTCTTTTATAAACCAAACTAGTGATAAAACAAGAAACTAAAAGATTCAATTGCAAGATCTAAAGATATACCTTCAAGCACTCACCTCCCCGACAATGGCGCCAGAAAAGCGCTTGATGTCTACTACGCAAACTTCTTCTTGTAGACTCGTGTTGGGCCTCCAAGCGCAGAGTTTTGTAGGACAGTAGAAATTTCCCTCAAGTGGATGACCTAAGGTTTATCAATCTGTGGGAGGCGTAGGATGAAGATGGTCTCTCTCAAACAACACTACAACCAAATAACAAAGAGTCCCTTGTGTCCCGAACACACCCAATACAATGGCAAATTGTATAGGTGCACTAGTTCGGCGAAGAGATGGTGATACAAGTGTAATATGGATAGTAGATATAGGTTTTTGTAATCTGAAAATATAAAAAGAGCAAGGTAACTAGTAACAAAAGTGAGCAAAAATGGTATTGCAATGCTTGAAAACAAGGCCTAGGGTTCATACTTTCACTAGCGCAAAATCTCTGAACAATGATAACATAATTGGATCATATAGCAATCCCTCAACATGCAACAAAGAATCACTCCAAAGTTTCTATCGGAGAACGTAGGACGAAAACGTGCATCAACCCCTATGCATAGATTACCCCAATGCCACCTCGGGAATCAGCGAGTTGAGTACCAAAACATACATCAAGTGAATCAATAGAACATCCCATTGTCACCACAGATATCCCATCGCAAGACATACATCAAGTGTTCTCAAATCCAAAACTCAATCCAACATAACGAAACCTCAAAGAGCAAGACTCAATTCATCACAAGAAGGTAGAGAGGGAAGAACACCATAAGATCCAAATATATTAACAAAGCTCGCGGTTGTAGCACCCTGGATTTTGCCCATTTTCTTTTTCTTTTGATTTTGGTTTGGATTTGCCCTTCGGTGGCTTAGTGGTCTTGAAACCTGGAGAGATCACCCTCGATTCCTCTCCCAAGTGGCTTGTCAATCTCAAAACCAACCCAAGACCTTGCCATTTCCATCTTGGACCAATCCCAATATTCTTTTTCTTGGGAATATTCCTTTTTCCTATTAAAGGAATAACCCTGTCTGCCCGGGGTTGTGAAGCAACCCACACTTCCATCATTCCAAAGATTCCCAAATAATTCCCATAAATTGTTTGGGTCATATATTCCTCAGATATGTCAAAATCCTTCCTTGCCATGTCCAGAAATATTTCACCAATATTTCTTTTCTGATTCTGCCCCAGCTGGCAGTTTGTGAAGCAAGTACCCTTTATATTTGCTTACTTCCTCTCAAACTTTTTGTGCACTCTTTCCCATCCGTATAATTGTCTCCTGCCAAAATTCAACTCAACTGGGCTAGTAATTCTTCCTTGGCAAATTTCCAAAGTTTCTGGTCAACTGGAAGCTTAATGAAGGAAGTACTAGCTAGGTTGATCCAAATGAGTTGAAATTTTGCAAGAATATTCATATGCTCAAATTAACACTATCCACAAGATTTTAGCATCTTCCCAGCATCTATGTAAGCACACCTTCCAATCTTTGTTTCTGGTCAGATTTTCACATTGTGAAACAACTATATTTTATATTGCTCCATAATTACTGAACAATTACCAGAGCATTCTTATACCCATATAACCCATCTCCACAAAATTTGGGCTCATTTCAGCTTCCCAATAATTCCGTAGAATTTTCCAAGATTCTGGTCAGAGAGGATATCTGTGAAGGAAGTACTATTTTGGCATGTCCAAATGGTATGAAAATTTTACAGAATCTTCATATGACCAAATCATCATGCTATATCAAACTTTCAGCTCAAGTGGCTACTCCATGTGAGTGCTCCGCCCTAATCAAGTCTCTGGACCAGATTGGTCAGTTGCAAAGCAACCCTATTAAACCTTGGTCCATTTCCTTCCAAACTTCCCAGTCTCATAGTCTTTCCTACCCTAACACTCCCAGACATCTCACCTGGCTCTTATCACTTCTCTGTTGATCACAGAGACATGGTCAAGTTTGCTGCTGGAAATTGTTTAACCTAGGTTCAGTCACACCAGTGCTCTCTCGTGACTTCCAGCTGCACAGATACGCTCCTGGAAGGAAGGCGAATACTCTAGACCTCTTTTGGCATCCCGTTGGGCGTGGCAATGTTGTGGCCACGCGGTGACCACGCGGCTGGCATGCCAGTCAGTGCGCTCCGGTGATGAAACCCCTCGGGTTCGTCCGTTCCTCCTCCTCCTCGCCACCTAGCCATGTCTAGGGGCTTCGCCTCATCGTCGCCCTCCTCCTGAAAGCCTCTCCCCCTCCTCTTTCCTTTTCCTCGCGCCACGGCGATCACTGTCACTATTCTGCCCGTGACCGCCGTAGTCGTTTTCCCCTGTCCCCTCCTCCTCGAGTCCTTCCGAAGCTCCTACGAGCCTCTCCACTCCTCCTTGAAACTTCCCGATGTCAGAAACGGACAGCCATGCCACCCCGCGCTCCAGTGCACCGATAAGATCGCCACCGTGGCTGTCCTTATCACCTTGTCGTCGCAAGGCTATTTATAGGCCCTCCCCGCGGTCTCCGAGCTCATCACCAGCTCCACCACCCACCACTACCCCTCCCGAGCCTCTTCCCCGAGCCCTGGAGCTCCTCCTCACCTCTAATGGCCGCCATGGCCGCCGCCCCCGCCCTCTGCAATTTCAGCGAACCGAGCACCCCTTCTCCCTCTAACCACCACCAGAGGACCACCCGGAGCCCGTAGAACCTCCCCGTATCCTCAACCCCTCCTCTCCACCACCGTGGCGCCCGCGCCCAATCTCGCCGGAGCCACCGTCCGCCACGGTCGTTGTAACACCCTGGATTTTGCGCAATTTCTTTTTCTTTTGATTTGTTCCGGTTTTGCTTTTCTGTGGTGTGATAGTTCTGCAACCCGGAGGGATCACCCTTCATTTCTCCTCTTGAGTGGCTTGCCAACCTCTAAACCATTCCAAGACCTTGTCATTTCCATCTTGGACCAATCCCAATATTCTTTTCCTTGGGAATATTCCTTTTTCTATTAAAGGAATAACCCTGTTTGCTCTGGGTTGTGAAGCAACCCATATTTCTATCATTCCAAAAATTCCCAAATAATTCCCAAAAATTGTTTGGGTCATATCTCCCACAAATATGTCAAACCCTTCCTTGTCATGTCCAAAAATATTTCACAAATATTCCTTTTCTGATTCTGCTCCAGTTGTCAGATTGAGAAGCAAGTACCCTTTATATTTGCTTGCTTGCTCTCAAACTTTTTGTGAACTCTTTCCTATCCATATCATTGCCACATGACAAAATTCAACTTTATTTGGATATTAAATCTCTCTTGGCTAATTTCCAAAGTTTCTGGGCAACTGGAATCTTTGTGAAGCAAGTGCTAGCTAGGAGTATCCAAATGAGTTGAAATTTTTCAGGCATCTTCATATTCCCAAATTATGACTCTCCACCAAGTTTCAACCCTATACAATCATCTATGTGACCACAGCATTAAATCTTTGTTTCTGGTCATATTTTCACATTGTGAAGCAACTATATTTTATATTGCTCCATAATTGCTGAAAATTTACTAGAGCATTCTCCTACCCATATAACCCATCTTCACAAAATTTGGGCTCATTTCATCTTCCCAATAATTCCCTAGAATTTTCCCAAGTTTCTGGACAGTAAGAATGTTTGTAAAACAAGTACCATTTTGGCATGTCCATTTGGTATGAAATTTTTACAGCATATTCATATGTCCAAATAACCCTGCCTTGCCAAATTTCTGCTCAAGTGGCTTCTTCATTCGAGTGCACCATCATGATCTTGATTCTGGACCAATTGTGCTGTTGCAAAGCAACTATGATGTATATTGATCCAATTCCTTCCAAAACCCCCAGGATTATAGTCCTTCCTCATATAAACATCCTAGACAACTTATTTTGCTCCTAGCTCATCTCTGTTGATCACTGTATCATGATTTATTCTGATACAGCAAAGTTCCAGTGAAGCCTCACATCTATCCTTGGTCTCATTTGATGATCTATCACTTCTGTGATGCCTTGGGGAGCAAGGACTACACCCCAGACAAGGCTCGCCAGCCTCTCGTGTCTCCTCCAAGCATGTGCACGTGGTGACCACGCGTTTGGACGCATATGCACGCGCTCTGTAGCTTTTGGCCGCGTCCAGAGCGCTGCCCAGCTCCTGTCCGTTCGGCCTAGTCGGTTTCCTCCTCTCCCCCGCCACCTGGCCAAGTCCAGCGGCTTCGTTTCGTCATCGCCCTCGCTCCTGGACCCCTCTCCCCCTCTCACGTCTTCTCTTACGCGGTGCGACAGCCGCGCCCGTGACTGGTCGCAGTGTCGCCGTCGTGTCCGATCACCACGAGCTCTCCCGAGCCTTCCTGAGCTCGCCTGAGTCCTCTCCGCCCCTCTGTGAACCCTCTGGATGCCTCACCCCTCCTCCAGGCGAGTTCCCGAAGCTCCGGCGCGCGGCGCACGCGTCGCCACGGCCGAGCTCGGCCACCCCCGTCGCTCGCCTATAAATAGGCCTCCCCGAACCCTCTCGTCGGCACCGCCAGCCTCACCACTCCCCCAGCAACCTCCCCGTCCACTCCTCGGAGCTCCAGCTCCTCTCCTTGCCTCGATTCACCGTCATGACCGCCGCTCGGCCCCGGCAAAATTCCGGCGAGCCGGAGCTCTCCCCTCCCTCATTCCACCACCAACAGAGCCTCTGTGGCCTAGAGACCCTCCCTGTCCCTTCGTCTGGTCGCCGGGACGCTTGTGGCCGCGTGCCCAAGCACGGATGATGGCCTCCGCCGTGGGCATCCGAGCCACCACTACCACGACCGTCCCCGGCGTCCGTGCTGTAGCTGGATGGGTGCGGTGCTCCTACGCGGTGCCGCCGGTGGTCTCGCCCTGGCCGGAGACGGCCGGAGCCGGCCAGGCCAGTCGCCGGCCGAACCTCCCTGCCCTCCTCTGTTCTTCGACGCGGGGAGGAAGAAGGAAGAAAAGGGAGAGAGAGAAGGCAGCGCGGGACCCACCTGTAAGTGACCCAGGAGCCCGGCCCCGCCGCTGCTGACGTGGAATAAGTGGCAACGTATTTCGACAAGTACGTCTTCGCTCTCAGAAAGCGCACCCTGCTCCTTCTTTGGGCCAGATTACGCTTTCTCCTCTGGGAAAACGTATTCTGCGAAAGTGTGCGACCCGCCGAGCTGCCAGGGACCCCGTTGGAAATATTCTATTTGCAGATAGGTCCCTGACAGAAAAACCTTCATAACTTTTTGCTCGGAACTCCGATCAAGGTGAATCCAAAGCCCACGTCTTCGTCTCGTCGAGCCCGTCGTGTTGGTATCATTTTCACTATGTGGTCCTACTGTGAAAATGACCATTTTGCCCTTGCCCGTAAACAGCCCCCTCCGAGAGAGTACTGTTTCCGGCAATCATTTCCGCGGACTCTCCGCACTCCTTCCCGATGGTCCCTTCATCTCCAGGCAAGCCACAACTCTCATCTGCATCATCGCATTTCAATGTCATAGTTTAACTATTTACTTTAACAATAAGTATGAGTATCTGTGAAATGAATTGGATTATGCAATGATCGAGTTAATTCTCGGATAGGTGACTGCCATGTTGAGTACCAGATTATTAGTGACTAGTAGTTTACCCACTTGTTGATACTATAATGTTGAGATCACCGTCTATGATTATTTTGGAGTTCATCCGGCAGTTCGTAGAGATGAATTAGTAGAAGTGGCTTAAGCATACTGGTTATCGGAGTGTCAGCCATGACGGAAATATTATTCGGGGATTAGATATTTCATGGTTGACCTTGAGTCACCTGTCCGGACTTATCCGTGCAGCCACATTTGCCGGTATGGGACGGCCTTGACTTGGTCTGATCGCGTGCACTTTCACCGGTACCGCCCGACATGGAAGGTTATGCGTGCGCGCTACCCTGGCCCGGTAGGCGGCGATAACCTTGTGAGCCCAGTTGAGTTTTGTGCCGGCGTCCCCGTTTGGGACAGTATAGTTTGGCCACGACGGTGGCAAGTGTCACGAGGTGACAAGGGGCCACCCAAGGCTTGACTCCGAGGGAGTGCGATTGCCGGTGGTACGATGGGAGAGTCACGGGTCAGGCAGGTTTCGTTGGAGCAACACTGGTCCACCCGAATGGGATCACGAGGTCAGTGCTCCATAGTGTGGGTAAAGTGCGCAATCTCTGCAGAGTGTTAAATCTATTCGAATAGCCGTGTCCACGGTATTGGACAGTCCGACCAGACCTCACTAGGTGGTCAACCATAGTAGTAGTGATAATGATGGAAGAACTCGTCATAAGATCAGAAGCACTCAGTGGATCATGAGTATTCTGAGGGTTGTGAGACAACCCGGATGAGAGTAAGTTTGTCAGACCTGTCATGCAGATGGAATCAGGTATATGATATGTTAGCCATGGGATGGCTGTAAGTTGAGTGGTCGGATGACCACATGTTTGGGGTTGGACTTGGCACAGGTTCGGATTGGATCCTGAGATTACTCGGAGTATGGATTACTTTACTGCATTTACTTCGGTATTTATCTTGCTAGATAACCATGCTTAATAATCTTGACTGCTATGATGTTGTCTTGCTTTATGCTGATGTTTGCTGTGAGCTTGCGAGTACATTCAAAGTACTCACCTGGCGTGTCATGCCAGTTTGCAGGTCATGCCGTGATTGTTTGCTTGTCGAAGATTCTGAGTTTGCGATCTAGGACACGCGTTCTAGCCAGAGTCCCTACGGAGTGGAG
This sequence comes from Thinopyrum elongatum, assembly GCA_011799875.1. Lineage (NCBI taxonomy): Eukaryota > Viridiplantae > Streptophyta > Magnoliopsida > Poales > Poaceae > Thinopyrum > Thinopyrum elongatum. Next base: position 53,076,411 of record CM022300.1, read on the forward strand.
TCCATCACCGTCGTCGCTGTTCCGCTGTCGAGAGAGAGACTCCGCTGTTAGCATAGAGCTACCCCGGGCAGGCGTTGTGTCGCCGTGCCGATGTAATTCATTTGCCCTTTGTAACCATATCTATTGTAATAAAGAGCTGATTTGTTCTATGCCCACAGTGCCGTATTCCAGAGGACTTGTCCCTGGGCTGGAATACGGGGCGTTCCGGTCTTCTCTGAGCCGGGGTGCCACAAGCGTTGGTATCAGAGCAGGTCTGGCTGTAGGACGCCCTAGACCACGCGAGCGTTAGAAACCGGTAGTATAGGATCCACTTGGTTTGCTGCACTTGGTTGTTGCATTTGTTTGAGCATAGCATGCATATAGACTAGATATCTTATCACTAACGATAATCTGGTGAGTGTAGGTGGCATCGGTTTCGATTCTCTACCTGCGCTCTCCAGTTTGCATATTTGTTCCTTGGTGTGGTGTCATCTTCGTCCCGGCGGAGTGATGCCAAGGTGCTTGGAGGTGTCGATCCCTTGTCGGATTGATGCACCAGTACCACACCAACTTATTCTCTTCAGCCACCCCCTATCGTTTCGGTGATAGACAAGTTCTATCCCGGATCATGCTATTCCACTAGCCGCTTCAGCAACCCTTACTGATCCTTGCTATCAGAAAAGGGCAATGCCTGCAAGCCTTTCTCTCCACCACTATCTCATTCCGCCACCTATTCTTTGGACATGTATGGTTTTTCCTCCGTACGCTTGATGATGATGTGGTCATAACTTCTGTGTTCCGACCCCCGATCACCAAGTTCGTCCTCGCCACCGGTTACATTGGTGTTAAGCCCGTGTTTGGTGTAGCCTTGTTTACACCAATTTTCTTCCACACATTGATTCACTTTCGTGCACATCGCCACTGCATGATAGACCGTAATACCGGAGTTCTTGCGAGATTTGTGTGCTTAAGTAGGAATGCATATTATTGCTGTGAATAGCTGTAGAATGTGATATTGCTTGTGTGTGTGATCTTGCTGGTTTGTGTGCTTTGGTTTAGTCATTCCTTTTGTTTTCTTTATTTGGGCCCTTGGTGTTACCTTATTTTCCCCTTAAGGAAGTTGCTCACCGACCCTGAACCCAAAGAGTCAGTGAAGAGACAGTCATTTGGAAGCTCAGCTCAGCAATATGAAGTTTTCAGCAGACTGTGTTATATCGGGAATATCGAGCCTGAATATAAATGATATCCTGGTTGGATTGGTTATCAGCATCAAGTATGCATCAGTGCAACTTTCACAGCAGTGATGATCGCATCAGCAAGAAGGCAAGGATGTGTGCACGATCAACAGCACAATTTCGAGTCAAGTCCGCAGATGGCAAAAAGAAAGCTTCAGGTGTAAGCAACCGAGTCTTTCCCTACAAGCTACCTGAGAAGCGTACAACGCAAGATGCCTGTGTCTTCCTCGATACGACACATGGACATCTTCCGATGCAAAGGTCAGCTCCGCAACAGTTGGTCCGAAGGCAAAAATTCAGTCAGGACACAAGCTTGTCTCGGGAATCAAGTGGCCAGCTACACATGTTTCCATGGATATGGTGGACATGCTGAGGTCATATGGGTGACTCATACAATGATGCCAGCCCGGTGAGGATCTGACTATTGCCTGAGCTATGATAAAAGAAGAGAACGCCAGTTATACACTTCAGCGTGATGACCAACAACCCATAGAGCAATCCGACCCTCTGATGTATGCCCTATAACATTGCTCTGTGTTATTCCGGTATGCTCAAATTATTATGCTCATACCTGTATGCATAATAGTGAGCTGTAAGGGACGCGGATGAACCCTTGCCCGTCTTTCTTTGGTGACGGCACCACGCCTGTGTTCTGAGCTGTTTTTGGCTGTCCAGGGTGGATGCCGATTTTTATTTCTCTTGTCAGCAACTGGCCCGTGTTCTGAGCTGCTTTTCGGCCGTCTCGGGCAGCTGTTGAATTTCTCTCCGTAGCAATGACCCTATGCTCTGAGCTGTTTTTCGGCCGTCTTAGGGAGTTGCTACTTTCTTCTTATCAACACCGTCTCATGCTCTGAGCTGCTTTTCAGCCGTCTTGAGTCGGGGTTGAGTTACTCCAGTAATGTCCCAGATCTGAGTTGTAAAGACCGTTCTGGTGGCTACTGGTTTATTTGCCGGTTTTATCCAAGGGTTCAGACGATCGTTACCCTACAGCTACAACTTGTAAAGTAATATGCATGCCGGAATATTGCACCTGATAACACCTACGGTCACCCGGAGAATCAAGGGCATATTAGGCCAAGTTTTTTTCCAGCAAAGGATCCAGGCACAGAGAACTATAATGAAAAAGCAAGGTTGTCCGTATGGTAATGGTACAAGTAATCCGGACAGTCTGGCTCGGTACTAGTCACCATGGGTACACACCCATGGGGTTTATTCCGTTTGCAAGGACCCCATATCAAGACAACCCGCCCAGCCAACCAGATATGCTCAGAATTGTCAGAGGAGGGCAACCAAGCTGGTCAGGTCAGCCGAAAGATTAACTCAACAGTTCGAAGTCAGCACCATGTTAAAGCATTACTCGGCCTACCATCCATATAGAGATACCGACAGACTGAATAATCAGAAGGATGAACAACAGTCTCAAAGCATGTGTTCTCACAGATAGGAATTAGTTAAAGACTAACCTGCCGTGAACAAGATTCTGCTGCCAGGACCACTGTCAGTCAAGTCTATGGATAATATCACCGTACACCTTTATGCGGGTCATGACGGGTGACAGTCAAATATTTGGTAAGAGCCTCATACCCAGGACAGTGAAGATACCCAAGATGATTCAGCAAACCATGCGAGAAGCCAGATTCCACCAGGAGAACGGTACGATTCACAGTACTATTTTAAGCCTGGAGGACACACAGCCATTCGAAGTCACCCAGTGAAATGAGTAAAAGATTTCGTGTCCACCAAGAGAATCTGTTCACAACTCAGTGAACGGTTGTTCGTATTGGACCCCGTCACGACACACCCCTAAGGAACCACCCTCGGACTTACGAGCAGGGCACATAGTTCGGACCGAATAATTTATTGCCCAGACAGGATAGCAGACATAAAAGGATTGAAGTCGGAGTAACATATGAGGTAAGATTTGCCAGAAAAAGGGTCCAGTAAAGCAAACCACCCCGAAGCAAGGCAGTCAGTCATATGAAATTCAACGGGAACATTATACAAAGGTAAAAAGGAAACCCGAGTTGGAAACGGTTTCCTCAAGTGGAAATATTCATGTTTGATTCCTGAGCAACCAAATCTCGAGGACGAGATTTCTTTAAGGGGGGTAGGTTTGTAAAACCCTGGATTTTGCCCAATTTCTTTTTCTTTTGATTTGGTCTGGTTTTGCTTTTCTGTGGTGTGATAGTTCTGCAACCCGGAGGGATCACCCTTCATTTTTCCTCCTGAGTGGCTTGCCAACCTCTAAACCATTCCAAGACCTTGTCATTTCCATCTTGGACCAATCCCAATATTCTTTTCCTTGGGAATATTCCTTTTTCTATTAAAGGAATAACCCTGTTTGCTCTGGGTTGTGAAGCAACCCATATTTCTATCATTCCCAAAATTCCCAAATAATTCCCAAAAATTGTTTGGGTCATATCTCCCACAAATATGTCAAACCCTTCCTTGTCATGTCCAAAAATATTTCACAAATATTCCTTTTCTGATTCTGCTCCAGTTGTCAGATTGAGAAGCAAGTACCCTTTATATTTGCTTGCTTGCTCTCAAACTTTTTGTGAACTCTTTCCTATACATATCATTGCCACATGACAAAATTCAACTTTATTTGGATATTAAATCTCTCTTGGCTAATTTCCAAAGTTTCTGGGCAACTGGAATCTTTGTGAAGCAAGTGCTAGCTAGGAGTATCCAAATGAGTTGAAATTTTTCAGGCATCTTCATATTCCCAAATTATGACTCTCCACGAAGTTTCAACCCTATACAACCATCTATGTGACCACAGCATAAAATCTTTGTTTCTGGTCATATTTTCACATTGTGAAGCAACTATATTTTATATTGCTCCATAATTGCTGAAAATTTACCAGAGCATTCTCCTACCTTTATAACCCATCTTCACAAAATTTGGGCTCATTTCATCTTCCCAATAATTCCCTAGAATTTTCCCAAGTTTCTGGACAGTAAGAATGTTTGTAAAACAAGTACCATTTTGGCATGTCCATTTGGTATGAAATTTTTACAGCATATTCATATGTCCAAATAACCCTGCCTTGCCAAATTTCAGCTCAAGTGGCTTCTTCATTCGAGTGCACCATCATGATCTTGATTCTGGACCAATTGTGCTGTTGCAAAGCAACTATGATGTATATTGATCCAATTCCTTCCAAAACCCCCAGGATTATAGTCCTTCCTCATATAAACATCCTAGACAACTTATTTTGCTCCTAGCTCATCTCTGTTGATCACTGTATCATGATTTAGTCTGATACAGCAAAGTTCCAGTGAAGCCTCACATCTATCCTTGGTCTCATTTGATGATCTATCACTTCTGTGATGCCTTGGGGAGCAAGGACTACACCCCAGACAAGGCTCGCCAGCCTCTCGTGTCTCCTCCAAGCATGTGCACGCGGTGACCACGCGTTTGGACGCATATGCACGCGCTCTGTAGCTTTTGGCCGTGTCCAGAGCGCTGCCCAGCTCCTGTCCATTCGGCCTAGTCGGTTTCCTCCTCTCCCCCGCCACCTGGCCAAGTCCAGCGGCTTCGTTTCGTCGTCGCCCTCGCTCCTGGACCCCTCTCCCCCTCTCACGTCCTCTCTTACGCGGTGCGACAGCCGCGCCCGTGACTGGTCGCAGTGTCGCCGTCGTGTCTGATCACCATGAGCTCTCCCGAGCCTTCCTGAGCTCGCCTGAGTCCTCTCCGCCCCTCTGTGAACCCTCTGGATGCCTTGCCCCTCCTCCAGGCGAGTTCCCGAAGCTCCGGCGCGCGGCGCACGCGTCACCACGGCCGAGCTCGGCCACCCCCGTCGCTCGCCTATAAATAGGCCTCGCCGAACCCTCTCGTCGGCACCGCCAGCCTCACCACTCCCCCATCAACCTCCCCGTCCACTCCTCGGAGCTCCAGCTCCTCTCCTTGCCTCGATTCACCGTCATGACCGCCGCTCAGCCCCAGCAAAATTCCGGCGAGCCGGAGCTCTCCCCTCCCTCATTCCACCACCAACAGAGCCTCTGTGGCCTAGAGACCCTCCCTGTCCCTTCGTCTGGTCGCCGGGACGCTTGTGGCCGCATGCCCAAGCACGGTCGATGGCCTCCGCCGCAGGCATCCGAGCCACCACTACCACGACCGTCCCCGGCGTCCGTGCTGTAGCTGGATGGGTGCGGTGCTCCTACGCGGTGCCGCCGGTGGTCTCGCCCTGGCCGGAGATGGCCGGAGCCGGCCAGGCCAGTCGCCGGCCGAACCTCCCTGCCCTCCTCTGTTCTTCGACGCGGGGAGGAAGAAGGAAGAAAAGGGAGAGAGAGAAGGGAGCGCGGGACCCACCTGTAAGTGACCCAGGAGCCCGGCCCCGCCGCTGTTGACGTGGAATAAGTGGCAACGTATTTCGACAAGTACGTCTTCGCTCTCAGAAAGCGCACCCTGCTCCTTCTTTGGGCCAGATTACGCTTTCTCCTCTGGGAAAACGTATTCTGCGAAAGTGTGCGACCCGCCGAGCTGCCAAGGACCCCGGTGGAAATATTCTATTTGCAGATAGGTCCCTGACAGAAAAACCTTCATAACTTTTTGCTCGGAACTCCGATCAAGGTGAATCCAAAGCCCACGTCTTCGTCTCGTCGAGCCCGTCGTGTTGGTATCATTTTCACTATGTGGTCCTACTGTGAAAATGACCATTTTGCCCTTGCCCGTAAACAGCCCCCTCCGAGAGAGTACTGTTTCCGGCAATCATTTCCGCGGACTCTCCGCACTCCTTCCCGATGGTCCCTTCATCTCCAGGCAAGCCACAACTCTCATCTGCATCATCGCATTTCAATGTCATAGTTTAACTATTTACTTTAACAATAAGTATGAGTATCTGTGAAATGAATTGGATTATGCAATGATCGAGTTAATTCTCGGATAGGTGACTGCCATGTTGAGTACCAGATTATTAGTGACTAGTAGTTTACCCACTTGTTGATACTATAATGTTGAGATCACCGTCTATGATTATTTTGGAGTTCATCCGGCAGTTCGTAGAGATGAATTAGTAGCAGTGGCTTAAGCATACTGGTTATCGGAGTGTCAGCCATGACGGAAATATTATTCGGGGATTAGATATTTCATGGTTGACCTTGAGTCACCTGTCCGGACTTATCCGTGCAGCCACATTTGCCGGTATGGGACGGCCTTGACTTGGTCTGATCGCATGCACTTTCACCGGTACCGCCCGACAGGGAAGGTTATGCGTGCGCACTACCCTGGCCCGGTAGGCGGCGATAACCTTGTGAGCCCAGTTGAGTTTTGTGCCGGCGTCCCCGTTTGGGACAGTATAGTTTGGCCACGACGGTGGCAAGTGTCACGAGGTGACAAGGGGCCACCCAAGGCTTGACTCCGAGGGAGTGCGATTGCCGGTGGTACGATGGGAGAGTCACGGGTCAGGCAGGTTTCGTTGGAGCAACACTGGTCCACCCGAATGGGATCACGAGGTCAGTGCTCCATAGTGTGGGTAAAGTGCGCAAACTCTGCAGAGTGTTAAATCTATTCGAATAGCCGTGTCCACGGTATTGGACAGTCCGACCAGACCTCACTAGGTGGTCAACCATAGTAGTAGTGATAATGATGGAAGAACTCGCCATAAGATCAGAAGCACTCAGTGGATCATGAGTATTCTGAGGGTTGTGAGACAACCCGGATGAGAGTAAGTTTGTCAGACCTGTGATGCAGGTGGAATCAGGTATATGATATGTTAGCCATGGGATGGTTGTAAGTTGAGTGGTCGGATGACCACATGTTTGGGGTTGGACTTGGCACAGTTTCGGATTGGATCCTGAGATTACTCGGAGTATGGATTACTTTACTGCATTTACTTCGGTATTTATCTTGCTAGATAACCATGCTTAATAATCTTGACTGCTATGATGTTGTCTTGCCTTAATGCTGATGTTTGTTGTGAGCTTGCGAGTACATTCAAAGTACTCACCTGGCGTGTCATGCCAGTTTGCAGGTCATGCCGTGATTGTTTGCTTGTCGAAGATTCTGAGTTTGCGATCTAGGACACGCGTTCTTGCCAGAGTCCCTGCGGAGTGGAGTCCATCACCGTCGTCGCTGTTCCGCTGTCGAGAGAGAGACTCCGCTGTTAGCATAGAGCTACCCCGGGCAGGCGTTGTGTCGCCGTGCCGATGTAATTCATTTGCCCTTTGTAACCATATCTATTGTAATAAAGAGCTGATTTGTTCTATGCCCACAGTGCCATATTCCAGAGGACTTGTCCCTGGGCTGGAATACGGGGCGTTCCGGTCTTCTCTGAGCCGGGGTGCCACAGTCGTCGCCCCACTAATCTCGGTGCTCCTCGGCATCCGTGTGATGCGGGGACGGACGCGCCACTCCTCCACGAGCATGCTGGTGTGCCGAGCACCGCGAGAGGTGGCCGGAGCCGCCGGCAAGCCTCGCCAGAGCTCGCCTCTGCTCCGGCCAAACACGGGCCAAGGGAAGGAGACGACGCCGCCCCACCAGCTGGCCAGTGGGCCCCGCGACCCCACCCGTCAGCGACTGACCACTGTCCAGTGCCCGGGCCCGCGTGTGGATAAGTGGAGACGACTTTTGATAATACGTTTTCACATTCGGAAAGTGTATTCTGGCGCTCTTCGGCCAAAATGTGTTTTCTCTAGTCTGAAAACGTATTTCCTGAAAGTGCACTTTCTGTTTAGCCGTCAGGGACCCGTCTATGAATATAATTTTTATGGATCAGTCCCTGTACTTCAAACGGCTATAACTTTTTGCTCGTGACTCCGATTGAGGTGAATCCAAAGCCCACTTCTTCGTCTCGTCGAGCTCTATGTGTTGGTATCTTTTTCATAATGTGTTGACCCAGTGAAAATGACCATTTTGCCCTTGCCCGTAAGCAGTTTTATCCGCCGCAGTTTTATCCTTGTTGGTAGTTACAGGGACCACCACATCGATAGAAGTTGGCGATGACGAGGTGACTTCATCGCCGCCCTCGATTAGTTCTTCCATAGCTGGACCCATGAACAAAACCAAGATAGTAGCTAGTAATGCTGGGGTCGATGCTGATGAAGCAGGCACCACCATTTGGGCCAATGATGTCGATACCATGTTAGTGTCGTCTCCTAGGTTTTTGGTTGTGCAGGTGGATGGTCTGACATAGCCAAGACGCATCTCTTGCGCTGAAACCGCCGCCAAGACGCTGGCTGGTGTAGAGCCAGTAGGCACCACAGAGGGGATGTGTGTAGATGTCGACGCATGCACAGAGGCCATGGCCGAACCGGTGTTGGAGACGGCATCGTGCATGGGGAGTTCACCGCGGTTGAGCGGTCGTCCGAGAAGTCCACCATGGGGGTCGGACACGAGGCCAAGGCCGCTGGTTCGAGGTCGAAGCAGCTGCGCTCAGGGATGACACCGATGGTGACCTTGGACGAAGCTAATTTTGCGGTGGGAGCGGGCGCTGACACCGACCCGGTGACAACGCGGCTTGTGCATTGCGTCGAACATGTTGCGAGCGACATGGCAGCGAGGTCGGCGCCATGGGATGCGGCTATGCCTCGGTCGTTGTCGAGCTGTAGAGTGGCCCCGTGGTTGATGGACGTCTTGGTGGTGGTCGCAGCAAGCATGAGAGAAGCGGTGTTGTCGACATTGTGGAAGCCCACCGCTCGAGCATGACGTACCTCCTCGATCTCCTGGCGGATGTGTTGCTTCGAGCCATTGATGTAGGCACGCATCTCCTTGATGGCCGGTTGCACCGTGTGTTTGACAGCCGCCTCCCTGGCCGCCTCTACGGCCGCCTCGTCGGAGCTAACGAGCCGTGCTTTCCAATCCATGGAACTAAGGATGAGTGGTGGAATTGAAGGAAGGGTCATGGGAATGTTTCTGAATACCAATTGTTAGCAGCACTCTTCTCACAGGGATCTATTCCTCATCAATTCAGATTGCAAGCCATGGATTCATCAAGCTCTAGCCATTACAAGGGAGGAGAGGAACACCAGAGGAAGAGGAATGATACGTCTCCAATGTATCTATAATTTTTGATTCTTCTATGCTATTATATTATCCATCTTGGATGTTTTATATGCATTATGGTACTATTTTATATCATTTTTTGGGACTAACCTATTAACCTAGTGCCCAGTGTCAGTTGCTATTTTTTCCTTGTTTTTGTCTTTTACAGAAAATCAATATCAAGCGGAGTCCAAATGGAATAAAACTTTACGATGATTTTTCTTGGACCAGAAGAACCCCAAGAGACTTGGAGAGGAGGCCAAAGGAGCCACGAGAGGGCCACAAGCCCTAAGGGCGCGCCCCCAGGCTTGTGGGCCCCTCGGGACTCCCCTAACCCTAATTCTTGCTCCATAAATACCCAAATATTCCCTCTACATGAGAAGCGTCCACAAAAATACTTTTTCGCCGTCGCAAGCTTCTGTTCTCGTGAGATCCCATCTTGGGGCCTTTTCTGGCACTCTGCCTGAGGGGGATTCGATCACGGAGGGCCTCTACACCAACCTTGCTGCCCTTCCAATGATGTGTGAGTAGTTTACCACAAACCTACGGGTCCATAGCTAGTAGCTAGATGACTTCTCCTCTCTCTTTGATCTTCAATACAATGTTCTCCTCGATGATCTTGGAGTTCTATCTGATGTAATCTTCTTTTGCGATGTGTTTGTTGAGATTCGATGAATTGTGGGTTTATGATCAGATTATCTATGAATATTTTTTGAGTCTTCTCTGAACTCTTTTATGCATGATTAAGATTGCTTTGTATTTCTCTCCGATCTTTTTATTTGGTTTGGCCAACTAGATTGATCTATCTTACAATGGGAGAGGTGCTTTGTGATGGGCTGAATCTTACAGTGTCCCCACCCAGTGACAGCAGGGGTAGCGAGGCACGTATTGTATTGTTGCCATTAAGGATAAAAAGATGGGGTCTATATCTCTACATCATGTCATCTTGCTTGATGTGTTAGTCTGTTCTTTTGAACTTAATACTCTAGATGCAGGCAGGAGTCGGTCGATATGTGGAGTAATAGTAGTAGATGCAGAATCGTTTCGGTCTACTTGTCACGGACGTGATGCTTATATTCATGGTCATTGCCTTAGATATCGTCAAAACTATGCGCTTTTCTATCAATTGCTCAACAGTAATTTGTTCACCCACCGTATGTTTTCTTTCAAGAGAGAAGCCTCTAGTGAACCCTATGGCCCTCGGGTCTATTTTCCATCATATATTTTCGGTTCTATAAAACCAAAAACATAAAAATACCTTGCTGCAATTTATTTACATTTACTTTATTTTGCCTTTTATTTATCTTTTATATCTATCTCTATTAGATCTCAATCTTGCAAGTGACCTTGAAGGGATTGACAACCCCTTTGTCCCGTTGTGTGCAAGTGTTTGTTAGTTTGTGCAAGTGCATCTATTGGAGACTTGCATGTTCCTCCTACTGGATTGATACCTTGGTTCTTAACTGAGGGAAATACTTATCTCTACTTTGTTGCATCACCCTTTCCTCTTCAAGGGAAATAACAACGCAAGCTCAAGAAGTAGCAAGGAAGACAAAAGCAGAAGAGGCCGAAGCCATCATGTTCTCCTCGGTGTTCTTGGAGTTCTATCCGATGTAATCTTCTTTTGCGGTGTGTTTGTTGGGATCCGATGAATTGTTGGTTTATGATCTGAATATTCATAAGTAATTGAGTCTTTTCTAAACTTTATTATGCATGATTGTTATAGCTTTGTATTTCTCTCCGATCTATCCGTTTGGTTTGGCCAACTAGATTGATTTATCTTCAGTGGGAGAGTTTCTTCGTGATGGGTTCAATCTTGTGGTGCTCTATATCCCAGTGACAAAAAGGGACAAGACACGTATTGTATTGTTGTCATTAAGGGTAAAACGATGGGGTTTATTCATATTGATTCAGTTTACTTTGTCTACATCATGTCATCTTGCTTAAGGCGTTACTCTATTTTCATACTTAATACCATAAATGCATGTTGGATAGCGGTCGATTGGTGGAGTAATAGTACTAGATGTAGGCAGGAGTCGGTATACTTGTCTCATACGTGAAGCCTATATACATGATCATTGTCTTGAATATCGTCATAACTTAGCGCTTTTCTATCAATTGCCCAACAGTAATGTGTTCACCCATCGTATGCTATGTGTTCGAGAGAGAAGCCTGTAGTGAAAACTATGGCCCCCGGGTCTACCTTTAGCATATTATAAAATCCAAAAATACCTTGCTGCAATTTTATTTCTTTTATTTTGTTTTGCAATTTATCTATCTACCACTACGAGATTTGGTCCTTACAATTAACGAGTTCAACGGGATTGACAACCCTCTTGCCTGCGTTGGGTGCAAGTATTTGCTTTTGTGCATGCACATGCTGTTCACGAGGCTTTGCGTGATTCTCCTATTGGTTCGATAAACCTTGGTTCTCACCGAGGGAAATAATTATCTCTACTGTACTGCATCTCCCCTCCTCTTTGGGAACGCAGCTCACAAGTAGCAGCACCCAGCTAAGATATGTATTACTCAAACCATTTAAAATCCAAAGTGTAGATCATATGCAAGGAACAAGTTTCGAACTTGGAGAAACCCTCAGAAAATGTATAAATGGATCTTCGATTATTCATGGATAATGATCATGAAAACAAAGTTTTACAAAAGTGTTTTGTAGGATTTGAAGAATTGATCTTGTCAAATCTTCTTGTTAGTAGAAATACTAAAAGGTATAAATGAATTACAATGGTGAATGTTGTTTATTGATATATAATAGATGAGCAACAAAACTAATTTTGAAAGAGATTTCAAATAGGATGTATATAAGACACAACCAAAAGGTTTTATTGGGAATACCGAAATGATATAAATATTTTAAGCCATGTGTATGATTTGAAATAAAGTACAAGTAGCTGGAAATTTGATAAAATAATTGGTGAATTTGAAATTTATCAAAAGACTTGTGGATACAAGAAGTTTAGTGGGAGCTCTATGGTGTTTATGATCTTACATATGTATGACATAGCACTTGATCAAAATAATATAAAGTATGTGAGCACAAAGAACATGTTTCTAAACACTTGGAATAATTGGATGAAAATCTATATAGATAGATTAAAACATCTAATTATACTAAGACTTGTACGGCGATGAAAGTTAAAAAAAAAAGAAAGCGAGAAAATGTTTTCTCAAAATGTCACATAGCATAACACTATGCAGAAATCAATAGTTGATGAGCATGTATGGATGAATAATAGTCATCATGTGTGTTATCAAATGTACAAATCCATATGTTTTGTATAAACTAATTGCTAGTAGTAAGTACCATAGTGATATATAATAGATTCACTAGGGTAATTGCTTAAATGTTTTAAATACCTCAGTTGGACGAATTATTTGCTTCTTGTCTTTAGAGGAGATGAAGAGGTTGTTGTAAATGTTACTCAAAATACTTGTTGTAAAAGGTTACACAAGACAACTTCATGACTCATAAACTATCGGCCTATAAATTGTGAAATAGTTTTTCAGAAATGAACATAAATTGTGGATCTATAAATGATATAGCTTGAGACTTGAGAAGTTTTTCAATAGAATATAATCTGGATCGATAAAAGTTTATTGATAAATTATGATGTAGTTCCAAATAGATATTGACTATATGGATATATAGCAATGGGACTATATGGAGATATAGTGTTATTATAGAATGGACTATATGAAGAACAATCATATTGAAATGACCCAATCTTGTTTGTTATGAATTGAGTTAAAATCGTCTGTATTGGATTGTAATAACACGGAGTGTTAACGTGTGATATTGCTCCTTAGACCATGAGAGTATCACGATCACTTCTTACCGTACGGTGGGCTTTGGGGTTGTTCAAACGTCACCTACAACACGGTGATCATAACGACTACGGGTGTATCAGAAAGTTTGACAAGTGGCCGGATAGCTCAAGAGTGGGATTTGCTCCTCCGATGATGCTGACATATTCTTAGGGCCCTCTCGGTGTGATGACATCAATAATCGTTTGGCCAAACACACGCGACTTCGTCACGAGGATGCCGAAACACAATAATGAGAAAGAGGAACAAAACCGGTAACGAGGATTTTGGTATTGTGGGCGGATGACTCAGGAGGATACCAATACATCCTGGTTTTTGTGAAGTATCGCGAACCAAAGGGAACATCACATGATAACCTAAGGTTCACTTGAATATCATTTGTGTACTCATAGTGATCGATACAGACGTCCACAGTCCCGCTGTCGGTCATTGAACGAATGGTTTCGTTCATGTCTGTGAGTTACCAAACCTATGGGGTCACAAGCTTAAGGCAATCACGGTCCGCTGGGTGTTAGTAGGACGGGAGTCATGAGAATATATTTGTGGAATTATTTCATGAATATTTGGAATAGTTCCGAGAGGATCCGAAAATGTTTCGGGGTCACCGGATGGGTTTCGGTGAATATCGGGTAATACCGGGTGTCGGTGTCAAAACCGGCAGACCTCGGGGTAGGGGGTCCCGAGCTGTGGATCTAGGATCGATGGGTAACAAGGGAAGACGAACACAGTGTTTACCCAGGTTCGGGCCCTCTCGAAGAGGTAAGACCCTACGTCCTGCTTGATTGTATTGAATGTATAACGTGGTTTACAGAGTAGATCTACCTCGAGACCAGCATGAGCTAAACCCTAAGGCTATGAGGTGATGAATGTAGCTCTAGCCCTAAAGACTAAAAACCCTCGGTTGATATAGACACCGGTAGGGTTAGGGTTACCGAAGTTAGATTACAATAAGGAATTAAAGAGATCCTCCGCCTTCTTGACTTGGAGGGCACACCACGGCTTCATAGATCTCCTGTCATTATACGGCTCCACCAGTCCGGCCCATGTACAATGGGCCGTCGTCCCAAGGACCCCTTAGTCCATGACTCCCTCAGTAGCCCCCGAACTTGCCTCCAACGCCGAGACTTGTATCCGGTATCCATCCATCCGACCAGTATTCGGCTTGTGGGGCGAGTTCCTCAGTATGTCTCTCCCCTGGTCGGAACCAAGTGATGTCCGGAATCTGAAACGGTAGTTTTACTTAACACCGAAGGTAATAATAAAAACATCGCTCAAGCGCAAATAGTGCCTTTATCTAACAACCTTTTCTATTTCAACGAAGAGTCGCTTCCGGCCATAACGCCAAGCAATTACTATTTCTCGAAGCGCGACTCAAGGCTGATGCCATGTTTGACACGTCCCCTCAAGGTGGAGATCGTGTCCCGCTTTTTGGGGGATATGGTTAATGATTTCAATTCCCCTCGCCGCTCATAATGTTGTGGAGATATTGGGAAGTGGAGAGGCCAGCGACATGGAAAAAGGAATCCCCGGCCTGCTAACAGTCTATAAAGGGGGGCCGCTACAGTCTGCATCCCATGCCCTCTTCCACCTTCCACTCACGCAGACCTTCAGAGCTCCAGCGCCCTTTCTCTCTGCTTCCACAGCGAATCCCACTTCACCTCCTTCGACCATGGCTGGATCTGGTGCCAATGGGAAGTGGGAGGCCTCCTCCGTCAACAACGAGGACATTCTAAAGCTGAAGGAGGCCGGCTACTTGCCGGCCAATGTCGCCCATCGGGCCCTCGAAGAGGGCCAGATCATCCCTACGCCCGAGCCGGGCGAAAGGGTAGTTTTTCTATCCCTTTGTGCAGGGGCTGATGTTCTTCCTCCGAGTCCAGCCGCACTTAGGTTTATGGCTGAAGGTGTTCAATGTCAAGAACAAGGTGGTCGGCGGCGAGCATGCGGACTGCGGAGGGGCCATGAGTAGTAAGCTGACACGGGTCCAGTGGCCGGACGGCCACTTTGTCGACACCGTCCAGATGTGGCAGAAGGAGTAGTTTCAAATCACCGAGCCGAGGGAGGCCGCATGGGGAGCGGCCCCCGCATTCAGGTCCAGACCCCCTACCAGATTGGCCTCCTGGACCACCAAGAACCCGGACTGGGGGGTGTTGCCGACACGAAAGCGCTGCAGAAGCGCGTCGACAGCATAATAGAGACCGGCGTGAAGCTGGTCGATGTGGTCCAGATCATGCTCCACCGCCTGCTCCTCCCTTGCCAGGCGAGGGCCAAGCCCATGTGGGAGTACGAGCCCGAGGATTCGGCCACCGTGCGACACCTCTACGGCACGACTCCTGACAAGATATGGGGCCAACTATTCCAGCCCCAGAAGGAGTGGCCAGTCGAGGGGAAGGAAGTCGGCCTCGATGCCGCGAACCCCCCAAAGGAGGTGAGCGGCATTTTTTTTCTTTGAGAAGTGTTCGGATATTCATACCACGTTTGAATAAGTCGAACCCTGGTATGTGGATTTTGCAGGGCTGGCTTGCCAAGGAAAAGAAGATCCGCGGCTCGGCGCCTCTGCCAGAAGGGCCCCGATCAGAGCAGCTGGAAAAGCTGCTGGTCGTGGTGCCTTATAAGGCGCCCTCCATGAAGGTCAAGAAGAAAGAAGTGCAGGAGGCCAGGGAAGGCCTCCGCCGCAGGGTTCGTCCGGGCAATCGGCCGGAGATGCTGCGGCTTCATCCCTGCAGGATGGGGCGAGGATGAGGACGAGGAGAAGAGTGCCTCCTCGCATTCCAAGAAGAGGGCGACGTCTGAGGACGTCGAGGAGGTCCAACCTTCTCCGGCCTCGAAGAGACGATGCCGGCCCAAGCTGGTCCTGTTCGATAGTTCGGACTCCGACAAGGAGTCTGAAGTGTCCGAGAAGGTTCCGGAGAAGGATCCCCGGGTCAAGCCCCCAGCCAGCAGGTAAGGCATTGGCATTTTTAGCTATCTCGTTTTCAGTAATTTGCTTTAGTTGAAGGTTAACCCCTCCGAGTTTTAATCCCCCACGTGAACGCCCCACCGAGCAGACTTCGGAGGGGACGTCTCCGCCCGCCGAACTGGCGGACAGTGGGTCTTTGGCGCACTCCGCGCCTCCTCCGATCCCCGAAGAGGTTGAGGAGGTGCGGTCCCAAAGGACTCCTCCTCCGAACACAGAGGGGGAGGCGGACGCCATAATGACCGAGGTTAACACCTTGGTCACCAAATACCAGGAGGGAGCGTCCCTCCTGGCTGGCGTGGGAAAGGGGTCCGGACCATCCGGACCCCAACCGTCGACCGCTCCCGAGCCCCCAAGGCCTTCGACGGCACAGGCTCCTCCCAGCGGGGGAGGGGACAAGGAGCCAACGCCTGCGCCGAACACCTCCACACGGGCTGCAGTTGGCTGGCCACACGTTCTAGAGGAGCTGGTGAGCAGCTCCGTCATCGTTGATGGGCACCGCACTCTAATGAGTGCGGTTATGCAGAGTGTTCATTCCGTCCAATCCGGACTGAACGACGCTGTCCAAGGCCTTCTAATAGGCTTTGAGGTAAGTCACGTAATGCTCTTTCCTCATAATGCGGTTGTAATTGTTAGTTTAGGTAGGCCGTATACATAGCAGCCCCCGAGACTCTGCCAGGACCTCAGAGAGACCTGCAGAGGATCAAATTCGGTAAGCCGAATAATAATGTCGACATATTTTTGCTAACGCAGGCATCTTCAGTGGCCGCGGCTGCTAATGCCGCAGCATTAGAGGAGATGGATCGGAAGCTCCAGCTTTCCAATCAAGAGCTTGACCTTGTCAACAAGTGGCTTGACGAGGCGCAAGGTAAGCCCTGTGAGAAGATGTGTATGTGCTTGACGTCGGATATTGACGATCCGGACTGTATGTTGATCCCTTATCTTGATGACCCTGTAGCTGCTGCCGCCGAGGTCGAGGGCTTGAAGGAGGACCTCAAGAAAGCCGAGGCCAAGGCGGCCAAGAAGAAGATGGCCGTTGAGAAGGCGGTGGCCGAGCTTGAGAAGGCCAAGCTTGCTGCCGAGCAACATGAGGCTCGGGTGACCGAAGTCCAAGTGGAGCTCCAGGATGCCGCCAAGAAGCTGGAGGTCCTTGAGAAGGGGCAGGAGGAGCAATCCTCCTGGCTATCCAAGGCAGAGAAGGAGCTTCAGGAGGCGAGGAGGGACACTCGAGGTGTCCGGTAGGAGCTCCGGCAAGCCGCGCAAATTGCCAATGGTAAGAAATATTTACTTCAGAGTGTGTTCGGAGGCAACAGATTCGCCCTGCTGATGAGGGTCTGGTGCTCCGCAGGCATCTTCACCAAACTTCTGAAGAATGCGGCGGCCGCGACGAGGCACTATGCCACCCTCGAGGAGGACTCCACGCAGCGGCTCTTCTGGTCACAGTTTCCGGACTCCGAGCGTCCACCCCTCCTCAGCGATCAAATGAAGCAGCTGATGGAGATGCATCGGATGTCCGAGCTGGCCTTGAAGGACCTCTGTGTCAGCCTGTGGCCGGCCGAGCCCATTCCGGACACCAACTTTGGCCTTGTACAGAAGCTGCGGGATGCGCCACTCCGGATTGACGCCGTAAAGCGGTAAGCGTGCCTTGAGGGGGCGAGGCTCGCGTTTGCAAAGACCATGGTTCATGGGTCGAGGATTAGTCCAATCGAGATGGCCACTGGTCCTCCGCCCAAGGGGAAGGAGCATCGCCGCCCCGAGCAGTACTTCGCGCAGGTGATAACCGGAGCGCGTGCGATAGAGGGCCAGTGTTCGAAAGATGTAATGTTTGAGTAGTTGTATTAAGTTTGTATCAAGTGGGATTTATGCTTCATTATGCGCCCGACGGACTTATTTGATATTGTAATGGTTAAATTTTAACTCATGTGTGGCCGTATGTTTATTCTGAAAGCAACCAGTCATCGGCTTCAGCCCCCAAGTGAATATCACGAGGCGTGTTTTGTCTCCGCACTGTTACCCTTAGCCAACGTCTTGGTTCCCAGAGGCGGTAGTGCGGGAGCGAAACCAGGCAATCAGACTATTCGGTTTTACTGCTTTCACTTAGCCTTAGAAGCTTGACGATGGGGACTAGGGACTAGCCCCTGGTGTATTGTGATGTACTTAGGGATCAAACCCTGCCCTTTCCGATCACATGGTTTGTGTTAAGACAAACCCTTCGTGTGACACGGCGAAATCGCCAACGATTTTTCGAGTCAAACCTCGTCATCGGATCGCGGACCTGTTCGTGCTTACTATGACGGTCAGTTTTCGGCTGTTTCCTCCTAACGTACTTGACCGCGCAAACCAGAAGTACAATCACAGGGGTTCTCCCTTTAACCTCTTAGCCGAACATGCGGAACATAAGAGGCAAGCACAGGAGCCGGGCAACCCAACTATTGACCCAAGACATAGTTCGAAACAGATGCATATAGTGCAATACCCGAGACGCCGAACACCTAGCGGAAAGCGGTGCCGGACTTGAAGATATTGAGCTGATACATAAATGGAACTCTTGACCAGTTAATATATTTTCATGCTGGGTAGTTCGAAGAGCGAGTGGGGAATCCGGAAAGATACAGAAAAAATTGCAAGATGCGGATATCCGAACACCGTAAAGGGTATTTTTATTATTTCTTGTAAGCTCGGGACGTCTAACCGTACAATTCGAACTGTGAAGGGAGTAATTGTAAGAGAGAAAGAAAAAGAAAATTTACAGAGGAAAGGTTGACGCAGGGCCTTGATACGTGAGTCGAAGCCTTCACTGTGCCCTGCTGCACGTCTGTGCCTTTGCCTCTGATAGGTGGGGGTTCGGACCTTCGATGAGACCTTGATGGGCGAGTACCCTGCTGATGGAGCTTTAAACTTGGGGATATCCGGAATTGGTCCCCGGGTCGTCCGAAGACGAGGTAATTCCGAAGTTCGGTTTAACCGAATATTTACTTCGGATTAATGTATGCCTCACGGCTGCCCATGGTATTTTGAGTGTGAAGTTGTGCTGACGAGGCGCGTGGAGCGTGAAGAATCTGGGTGTGCCATGGGGCGCATATCCCTATTTGCGGCGAACGCATGCGGGTTCCCATGACGGGGAACGGGTTCGAACCCGTTTACTATTGTCACCGGCCTTTACGGCATGTCGGCATCCGGGCCTATATGGGCCGGTGTGGTCTTCGGCCGCTAGGGCCGCAGTGTGCTCTTCGGTTCGAAGTGAACGTTATGTGTTGCCGTTGATAGTTATGACGCCTGATACGTCTCCGTCGTATCTATAATTTTTTATTGTTTCATGCCAATATTATACAACTTTCACATACTTTTGGCAACATTTTATATGATTTATTGGACTAACCTATTGATCCTGTGCCCACTGCCAGTTCCTGTTTTTTGCATGTTTTTTGTTTCGCAGAATATCCATATCAAACGAAGTCCAAACGCGATAAAAATTTACGGAGAATTATTTTGGAATATTTATGATTTTGGGAGGTGGAATCAACACAAACGGGGGCCCAAAGTGACCACAACCCACCAGGGCGCGCCGGGCACCCCCTGGCGCGCCCAGGTATCTTGTGCCCTCCTCGAACGTCGGTTGGAGCCCTTCTTCTGGCGCAAGAAAGATAATTTATGAAAAAATCGTGTAAATTTTTTAGCGCAATCGGAGTTACGGATCTCCAGGAATTTAAGAAATGGTGAAGGGCCAGAGCTGGGGAACGCGAAACAGAAGAGAACAGAGAGGGAGATCCAATCTGGGAGGGGCTCCCGCCCCTCCGCCGCCATGGAGACCATGGACCAGAGGGGGAACTCTCCTCCCATCTAGGGGGGAGGCCAAGGAAGAAGAAGAAGGAGGGGGGCTCTCTCCCCCTCTCTCCCGGTGGCGCCGGAGTGCCGCCGGGGCAAGGATCGTGACGGCAATCTACATCAACAATCTTGCTACCGTCAACACCAACTCTCTCCCCCTCTATGCAGTAGTGTAACTCCCCTTCTCCCCGTTGTAATCTCTACTTAAACATGGTGCTCAACTCCATATATTATTTCCCAATGATATTTGGCTATCCTATGATGTTTGAGTAGATCGGTTTTGTCCTATGGGTTAATCGTGATCTTAGTTGGTATGATTGTATATTTTATTTATGGTGCTGTCCTACGGTGCCCTTCGTCTCGCGCAAACGTGAGGGATCCCCGCTGTAGGGTGTTGCAATATGTTCATGATTCACTTATGGTGGGTTGCGAGAGTGACAGAAGCTTAAACCCAAGTAGTGGGTTGTTGCGTATGGGATAAAGAGGACTTGATACTTAATGCTATGGTTGGGTTTCATGACCTTAATGATCTTTAGTAGTTGCGGATGCTTGCTAGGGGTCCAATCATAAGTGCATATGATCCAAGTAGAGAAAGTATGTTAGCTCATGCCTCTCCCTCATATAAAATTACAAGAATGATTACCGGTACTTGTTATCGATTGCCTAGGGACAAATGATTTTCTTGTTGACAAAAGCTATCCACTTTTATTACCTTGCAATTTATTCGTAGTTTTATTCTCGCTAAGTACTCGTAGTTTTATTCTTGCAAAATAGTTTCATACTTGTTCTAGGTAAAGAAAACATTGAAGTGTGCATAGAGTTGTATCAGTGGTCGATAGAACTTGAGGGAATATTTGTTCTGCCTTTAGCTCCTCGTTGGGTTCGACACTCTTATTTATCAAAGAAGGCTACAAACGATCCCCTATACTTGTGGGTTATCAAGACCTTTTTCTGGCGCCATTGCCGGGGAGCAATAGCATGGGGTGAATATTCTCGTGTGTGCTTGTTTGTGTTGGGGAACGTAGTAGTAAATCAAAAAAAATCTACGTATCACCAAGATCAATCTAGGAGATGCTAGCAACGAGAGAGAGGGAGTGCATCTTCATACCCTAGAAGATCGCGATGCGGAAGCGTTGCAAGAACGCGGTTGGAGGAGTCGTACACGCAGCGATTCAGATCACGGTCGATTCCGATCTAAGCGCCGAACAACGGCGCCTCCGCGTTCAACACACGTGCAGCCCGGTGATGTCTCCCGCGCCTTGATCCAGCAAGGAGGAGGGAGAGGTTGGGGAAGACAACTCCAGCAGCACGACGGCGTGGTGGTGGAGCTTGCAGTTCTCCGGCAGGGCTTCGCCAAGCTCAACGGAGGAGGAGGGGGTGTTGGAGAGGGGGAGGGTTGCGCCTTGGATGAGGTGCTGCTGCCCTCCCTCCTCCCCTCTATTTATAGGGCAAAGGGGGAAGGGGGCCGGCCCCTCTAGATGAGATCTAGAGGGGGGGCGGCAGCCAAGGGGAGGGGGCTTGCCCCCCAAGCCAAGGGGGGCGCCCCCTTTAGGGTTTCCCCCCAACCCTAGGCGCATGGGCCCTAAGGGGGATGGCGCCCAGCCCACTTAGGGGCTGGTTCCCTTCCACATACAGCCCATAGGGCCCTCCGGGGCAGGTGGACCCTCCCGGTGGACCCCCGGAACCCCTTCGGTGGTCCCGGTACAATACCGGCAAACCCCCGAATACTTCCGGTGACCGTATGATGACTTCCCATATATAAATCTTCACCTCTGGACCATTTCGGAACTCCTCGTGATGTTCGAGATCTCATCTGGGACTCCGAACAACATTCGGTAACCACATACTATTTCCCATAACAACCCTAGCGTCACCGAACCTTAAGTGTGTAGACCCTACGGGTTCGGGAACAATGTAGACATGACCGAGACATCTCTCCGGCCAATAACCAACAGCGGGATCTGGATACCCATGTTGGCTCCCACATGTTCCACGATGAACTCATCGGATGAACCACGATGTCGAGGATTCAATCAATCCCGTATACAATTCCCTTCGTCCATCGGTATGTTACTTGCCCGAGATTCGATCGTCGGTATCCCCATACCTCGTTCAATCTCGTTACCAGCAAGTCTCTTTACTCATTCCGTAACGCATGATCCCGTGGCTAACTCTTTAGTCACATTGAGCTCATTATGATGATGCATTACTGAGTGGGCCCAGAGATACCTCTCCGTCATAAGGAGTGACAAATCCCAGTCTCGATTCGTGCCAACCCAACAGACACTTTCGGAGATACCTGTAGTGCACCTTTATGGTCACCCAATTACGTTGTGACATTTGATACACCCAAAGCATTCCTACGGTATCCGGGAGTTGCACAATCTCATGGTCTAAGGAAATGATACTTGACATTAGAAAAGCTCTAGCAAACAAACTACACGATCTTGTGCTATGCTTAGGATTGGGTCTTGTCCATCACATCATTCTCCTAATGATGTGATCCCGTTATCAATGACATCCAATGTCCATGGTTAGGAAACCATAACCATCTATTGATCAACGAGCTAGTCAACTAGAGGCTTACTAGGGACATGCTGTGATCTATGTATTCACACATGTATTACGGTATCCGGTTAATACAATTATAGCATGAACAATAGACAATTATCATGAACAAGGAAATATAATAATAACCACTTTATTATTGCCTCTAGGGCATATTTCCAACAGTTTGCTTTATCACTAAGTAGTTTTTATTTTCTGTTCTAAGTTGTTCTCTATCTTTAGTTATGGATATGGAACACGAAACACCAAAAAAAATAGTTGTACTTGCTACTCATGGAGATGGGGAACCTCCTAAAACCCTCGATGATCGTTATGTGAAAAATATTATGCACTACTTTGATAATCTCGAAAAAACCCCATTCAACTTGATAATGGGAGTAACGTTGGATCAATGTGAATACTTTAGGGATTATCGGTTGACACAAAAAGGGAAACTGTTATGGGATCAAACTGATATGTTGCATTGGTATGCTTGGAATTTATGCCAGAGGTATGATTATACTTGTTGCTCTAGGATGAAGGCTCCACACCTTCCCTTTTCATGCAAATTTAATGGAAATGAAACCTTAGCTTCTTATGCTAATGGTAGATATGATTACTATGATGTGGAATGAATAGAAGAATGTGTTGCTTTTAAGGGTGCTTATGAAATTGAATCTTTGTTTGAAAAGTATGAAGCTTTTGATGATGATGTTTATAGACCTGAAAATTTTGCTATCCTTAAATATTGCTATGATAATTACAAATACAATTCTGATATTGATATATTTATTCAGAAAGTCTCCGTTGTCCAAGAAGAGACTAATATTTTGCAGGTGTCTATGGAAGAAGGAATTGACGAAACTGTGAGCTCATTAGATGAAAAAGATGATGAGGAGAGCAAAGAACAAATGGAGGAAGAGCGGATTGATCACCCGTGCCCACCTTCTAATGAGAGTAACTCTTCAACTCATACATTGTTTAATGTCCCTTCGTGCTTATCGAAGGATGAATGCTATGATAATTGCTATGATCCCTTGGATTCTTTTGAAATATCCCTTTTTGATGAACTTGATGCTTGCTATGTTTGTGGCCAAGATGCCAATATGAATTATGCTTATGGAGATAAACTTGCTATAGTTCCTTATGTTAAGAATGAAATTATTTCTATTGCACCCATGCATAATAGTCCTATTATCTTTTTGAATTCTCCAAACTACACTATATCGGAGAAGTTTGCTCTTATTAAGGATTACATTGATGGGTTGCCTTTTACCGTTGCACATGATGATTTTTGATGATTATAATATGCAAGTGCTTGCTGCTCCTACTTGCAATTATTATGAGAGAGGAACTATATCTCCACCTCTCAATGTTTCCAACACGATAAAATTGCAAGAAACTGCTTATGCTATGTATTGGCCTTTACTTGACACTACTAGAAAAAAGGCTGTTAGTGGCGCACCAGTTTTTGCTATTAATGGCGCACTATAGGTGCGCCACTATTAACACGCCACTAGTAACAAATAGTAATGGCGCACCTCTGGTGTGCCATTAGTATCCCAGATAATAGTGGCGCACCACATAGTGCGCCATTACTATGTCCAACAGTGCGCCATTACTATGCCTCCTAGGGGGCCATATTTACCTTCACGTATGCCCCCAAGTGCGCCATTACTATGCCCCATAATGCGCCACTGGTATTTAGCCTTGGTGTGCCACTAATGCTCAATATGGTGCGCCACAACTGGGGGCCATATTTGCCTTCACCTATGCCCCAAGTGCGCCATTACTATGCCCGATAATGCGCCACTGGTATTTATCTTGGTGCGCCACTAATTCTCAATATGGTGCGCCACTACTATGAATATTAGGAATTATTATTTTTTGCTTTTCTGGTATTTGCACAGGTTACAAAATACGTTACAGCACAGAATATAAACATCACACAATAGAATTCATCATATTAGTCTCCAAATTCGAAATAGCGAACAAAGTTCAAACATTAGCCAAGTTTAGTTCTCGAGACATTAGCAAAGTTCATCATATTAGCCGAGTTTGTCGTCACATTACAAAGTCGATATCGATCATCTAAACTACCATCACATAGAAGAGAGCTGCGGTCACGATGAGCATCATCGCGATGAAACTGGTCTTCATCCGGTTCCTCCTCCGCTCCCTCCTCTCTCCCGCTAGATAGCGCGCGTAACTAGCTTCCGCCTCCGCCCTAGTGGTGTACCCTTTGTAACTGTTATCGCTGAAACGGTGAACCTGTCTCTGACACTCCTCCCAGTCGTCCCGGGAACCTTACCCTTGTACACGACATACGACGGCATCTCTATGCACTAGACAAAGAAAACGTTAGTAGCAATTCACAGATAATATATAAGCAATATATAAGTATGCAACAAAAGGATCGAAAGAGAAAAGCAACACATTAATAGCACGATTCATGGTCCTACTAATAAATAGCATCGATTACATATAAGTTGAACGACTGTCCAAACTAAAGAGACATACAAGTTCATTAAAGTTTAATTACAACATGAGCTAATGATATTTCAGAACTACATAGCATCAATACTTTCGACTCGACTAAGGGACCGGAGCATGGATGAAGCCGCCGTCTTTTGTGATGGTCATGAATGTGCGGTCGTTGTCAGCCTGCATTTGTAGCATTGTTTCTATTTCACTGTTGGACGGTTGATATTTGAGGTAGAACTGCCCCGAGGTACGAAGGACATCTTGATAGATGATTTCCGCAAACTCCGACTGGATGCGAAAGAATTCTTGTCTGATGTCCTCGTCCTGGATTGCCGACAAGTGTGCGGCCCAATCTTTGAGATTATTTGGTAGCATAAGGTGATTATGGTCCCGTACGATCGCCCGCATGTGATGGAGGGCGTAGTAGGCATCCTTCTAACTGCCAGGCGGCTGCTTGACGCAGGGGAACGTCGTTACGTGGGTGAACACGTGCTTGCCGTACCTACAAATTGGCCTCCTGAAGGTGCCTCCAGATTTGGCGTAGCCGGGGAGAGCATCATCAAGAACTTTCTTCATATTTATGTAGTCTTTCTTCGACTGACGGTCTGAGTCGAAATACGTGGCCATGGAATATTTCGGGCTTAAGAGGATGAGTGTGCAATGTGTGTCACTGCACAAAACAAGGAATGTTAGAAAAAAAAAGAACGATCGAAATCTAAGAAATCATATGTTACGGGGCGGTGAGGGGATGACTTACTCGGAAAAGTAAGGCACGAGGAAGTTATCCTTATCTGGGTTCACCAGAATGACGCCTTCGAGGTATGAACTCGCGACTTGCCGGTCCCCAGCGCTGCCCAAGAGCTTGGCACGCATGTAGAAGGGGTCGACTATCACGATGTCCGGGGTCTTGTCTCTAAAGATCCGCATCTCCATACTGAGCGAAAATAGCCGAATGAAGGTGTAGTGCAGCGGATGAAGGTTAAACATAGCGAAGATGTCATCAAACCGCAGGACGATCATACGCCCGATGGTGCTATCGACAAAGCCCTTGCCATCTGGCACCTTGGCCACGAAAACCAGGTATGCCACATCATTCTCGGAGAGACGCCGCTTTCCATAGAAAGAACACTGTCATGCAGACTCCGCATAGCACCGGTTGCAGCATTGAGCAGATTAGTCGGTAGCATCGGCCTACCCGCCACATGCACCCTCCTCGAGATATCCTTAGGTATTGGTGGCCCGTCCTGAGCACGGATCGTACTCGGTGCCGGCTGGCTCGCACCCTTGTTATTTTTTCTTTTTCGACCCTTCTGCTTCTTCTGCTGTAATGGGATCGAGTTCTGCTCAGAGACCACCTTCTTGAGTGTGTTGGGGCTGATAATATTTCGCACCTCGGCTATTTGAGTCTCGGTGAAGGCGGCAGCTGGAGGCGTCTTCTGAGAACTGAACGCCAGACGACGCCTGTTGCAATTTGGTTTCTCCGCGGTACCAGCTAGATCGCGATCATCTTTTGCAGGGTTGGGTTCTTGAGAAGGAGGCCCCAAGAATTTGTCACCGTACCCATGTTCGTTGAAGTACTTATCGACGTTGGAAAATGTACCGTCGTCGTCGTCCGGATCCTGTGCCATATGCATGTCCGGATCAGCTGACGACGGTAGCGTTGCGGCGGTCTTCCCATGGCTTGGCGCCGGCACGACTGGCGGTGTTGTCTGTGGGGTGGTGTCCCCCACCCCCAAACGAATCTGGCTCTTCAGCCAAAGCATGGACCAGCTTAAGCAGGCGCTGAGGGTCATCACATCATCTTCGTCGGCCCCAGGGGGTCGAAACAGAGGTAACAAGTCGTCGCAGCCCCGCAGCACCTGAACCAGTTGAACCCTATACACGGTGGGTGGCATCGGATTACCGTGGAACACGCGGTTGCCCGGTTGAACGATTTTGGCCTTGGCGACATCGATCAACTCGCCATCCACGGAGTGCAGGAGAGTGCATGGAACATCGGCGGCGCCCTGCGAAAACATGTAGGGCGTCAGGGATGCCCAGTCAAAGGCAAGGAGATGAAGTCATCGGCCGAGGCTTAGTTACCGTGATGGCATCGAGCTCGGCTAATGTCGAGGCACCGCCAACGGCGGGCGTGCAAGTGACGGAGGGGCCGCTTGCTACCGAGGTGCCGGCCGGCGTATTCTTTCCACACCCGGGTGCATTAAGCTCCAATGCCGGCGCCGACACCGGAGACACCAATGCCGCCTCCGCCGGAGACACCAATGCCGGCGCGTTGTGCGAGTTGCTGCCCGTGAAGCTGGGAATCGGAGGCGGCACCTGTTGGCCGCCCGCAATCCATGCCTACAGCCCCTCAAGCAAGGTAGGCATAATGGCGGTGATCGTCGCTCCCAGTTGATCTCGGACTTGCTCTTGGACTATCTCCGGAATCCGCGCGACTTGTGCCTTGAGTTCTTTAACCTCGCGCTCCTGGCTTTCCGAGCTAGTCTTTCTCTCCTTTCGCCCAGCCTTATAGTATTCCGACCATTTCGTGGACAAGCCTTTGCCGGCCACACGACCAGCTGACGACGGCTTACTGAACTTATCCTTGTGTTTCATTATGTTCAACGCCCTATTTAAAGTGGTGTCCCAAGGGGCAGATGGGGAGCTCTGAGACCCCGCGCTACTGCTTTCAGTTTCCTGCGGAAGGAACGTTAACCATTTAGAAATTTGGCTTCATTAATTAGAATGCAACCATATGGACCTAATTACGCGGGGGTGTATTCCTTACCAGAACAAGCTCAAGCGCCTTCACCTTCGGATCCGTGGTAAGCTCCTTTGTTACCGGGTCCACCTTGTACCGGGCCCTGACATAGTTCCTGGTCTGCTTTTCATGGTATTTATCGAAGAGGGGCGGTAGGCCTTGCTCGGCACGCTCCGCGTCCTCCTTGTCCCATATAGGTTCCGCCACTCTGTAACCGCCGGGACCGAGTTTGTGGACCCCTAAGTTCAAGTCCCGCATATCTTTCCCCCACTGACTTGATTCCGCGGATGCGTTGCTCTCGCACTTGATCTTGAACTCCAGGTAGTCAGCTTCGTTGATCGAAGGATTTGTCTCCTTGATCTTCTCATAACTATCACCACTTAGAATCCTTCTCTTCACCGCGGCTCTCCAAGTAGCCAGGGCCATGCTCATCTTCGTGAGGGTGGCACTATTCACTTTATTCCCTGAGAGGCGTGTGTTTGCGAAGTCACCGGGGAACTTGTATCGTTCGTGCAGCTTCGTGAAGAGGAGGTTGCGCAAATTCCCTCGGTCACGATGCCTTAGGTTCTCGGTGTTGATCGAGATGGTGCTCCGGAGAATGCACCCGAGTTGTCCCGCGTACCCACTGACTAATTCTTTGGGCGTCGTTGGATGCCCACTGGAGGACACTTCAGTAAATTCCTCCTTGATGGTGCTGAGCACGTTCGGGCGCCGGTCCTTCCGTTGCCTCTTCGGTTGGCTGCCATCTGTGCGTGCGCTGCCATCATCAGTGGTAGCATCCCCGGCGGCACCATCAGTGGTGTCATCCCCGACGCCACTAGGGGTTGTGTAGATGGGATCGGTGTCTTCCACGGCGTCCTCATAGCGGTGAGGTTCTTCCTCCATCTCCTGGGACAGCTCCCAGAATGACTTGCCCGAACCACCGGCCTCATCGTTGTCGGCCATGTTCGCTCGAAATAGGAAAAAAGGCTAGAATGATTAATTGTAAGATGGTGGCGAAAGCATTTTGCCACGTACGCAAGTGAGGACGCCTAGGTGTTCGTCACATTGCTGAGCCAGCAGCAGCTGGGTAATAACAAGGTCAAAACCAGGGGCCATGTACTAGTTAAACTAAGCAAAAACTGTGTTTGTATTCAGACGTCGACATGAATCGGGCACCTTCTAGGTCAAGAAAATTGGGCATGACCTTTGTTAATTTTCTTGACCTAGGAGTGCCCCATTCTCAACCGAAACGGAAATTAATCAACATTTCAGGAGAAAGGGGTAACTATTTATCTTTGATCTACTGTCAACAGCACATCCGATTGTCAATTCTGCATGGGCTCCCCAAATTAGTTGCAGTGAAACTGTTCCGTTCATCTACTTTGCCAAATGAGATATCCAAGTGTTATGCATAGCTAAAAGGTTAAAGCATGACAGAATTCATCATTTACAGATAATGGGAACAGTTTTGCTGCTTTGCAAAATGAGAAGCTGTGGGGTGGCTGCCAAGGTGAAGGATTTGTTCTTGTTTGGCCAGAGTTTCCAAGTGCTAATGCAACTCTGCCCCGTGTTCCCAAGTGTCATAGTGGTTTAGTTCAAATTTGAACTATAAACCATAACACTTATTTTGGATCGGATGGAGTACAAATTAAGTAAGTGGACAGCAGCAGCAGGCAGTAGCAGCCTCATCAATTTCAGCTGCATAATCTTTAGTCGCATAAACACTGCGATAGCATGTGGACCAAAACACGCGGTGCAGCTTCAATGTCATTGTATTTCAGTAATAGAACCTCACACTCTCTAAGGGTAAGAATGTAACCTCCTGCAATTTCGAATGTAATTGATTGCCGTCCAGTCCCATATCTTCAGCAATGGCTCACATGAACCATTACAAAGCAAGTAGTATTGGACAATCATCAGCAAAGCAAATCGCACTCTCACTCAGGGCAAGTGTAACTCATGTCTCTGTAGTTCAAGGCTGAATCATGATCACATTAGATCGACAACGATGACATACTTTTCAAACCACAGCTGAGAAACACACTCAAACACACAAGTTCACGTGAGACTTGGGGCTCAAACTGCATGGCCCAAGACAAGAGCTGCTAAGCACAAGCACGTACTACATCATATGCTTTGCTAGACTAAGGCATATGCATTTATTAAGCTTTTTCAGATAACATAAACACTGCCGACCACATTGATGCATGATGAACTCAGTGACAACAAAAAATTGCAGCAGCCCTTTCTCTACACCAGTGATCCTACCTGCTATCGCCCAAACTTAGATGGTGTAGCCTTCGTTGTTTACCAACGCCAAAGATGTTAGTCAGGGTAAAAGCGGTCGATTTTTAAGAAATATCCTATTTAGCTAGTCGTGTGTGTGTGTGTGTCTGTGATCGGTCAGGTTGGGAACAAGAACAAATCCTTCACCTAGAGAAAACAAAACCGATCCATCCAGAAGGAGGGGGTGGTTAGTACCAGGGAGGGATGGAGGCAAGGAAGGGGATGAATCTGCCTGCCCTGCCGTGCCCTGCAGGGGGGTCCGTCTCTTCTTCTTCTGGGATATGTAGGAGCGAGCAAGCGAGCAATCTGGGAAGGGGAGGAGATAAAAATAGGTGAGGGAGGGGGTGGGTGGGGGCGGCGGAGCCTGGCCGGGAGCGAGGTCGCCGGTGGGTGGGGGTGGCGGCGGTGGGGGAGGGAGATGAGGAATAATGGAAATGAGGGTGAGGGGGCGGCTGGGTCTTGGATATTACTGGGGGAGGGTTTGCAATGGCGCACCTTTTAGGGGTGCGCCATAAAAAGGGGTATATCAATGGCGCACCTTTTAGGGGTGCGCCGTAAACACCGTGATAGCAATGGCGCACCTTCTCCTGGTGCGCCATTACTAACTTTTTTTTATTTTTTTGGATTTTTAGTTGCATGTAATAATTTAAGATTTGAGATAAAAGAAAATGAAAATGCAAATGGAGTGATAAAACCATTGTGCAAAGATTTAGAATTAGATGACATGGTTGAAATCAAGTGATACATGTAATAATTTAGTTGCATGTAATAATTGAGCTTGCCACTGACACACACACACGCGGCCGACACGTCGTGATTCGATCTTAGCTATCTTTTCACAATCTTCTTGCCCTTCTTTTTCGCAAATGGAGTTCTTCTCTTGAACGGACGTCCTTTAGGTAGGGTGGTTCTGCTTCTTCTTGTGGTGTATGGTACTTCATCGTCGTCGTCATCTTCCATCTTCGGGTCGCCGTACTTGTCGAAGTCTTGCTCATTGGTGACTCCATCCATTACGATGATGTTCCTTTTGCCTCTCCTCATGACAACACGACTGGGCTTTGACGGGTCGGTAATGAAGAAGCATTGGTCCACTTGGGAAGCCAATACCAATGGCTCATTTTTCGCGGTGACGTTTGCGCCCGCGGTCTTGGATTTGGCTTCGGGTATAACCATTGTGGTGAAATACCGGTCTTGTTTTAGGACGCTCTTGGCCCATCTGACACAGAACATCGGGACCTTCTCTCCAGCGTAGCTCAGCACCCAGATCTCCTTGATCCTTCCGTAGTATCTGTCCTTGTCGTTACCGGTGTAGGATTCCATCGTTACCCCAGAGTTCTGATAATCGCTCTTCATGTCCTTTTCCTCGGTGTAGAATGTGTAGCCATTGATATCGTACGCCTCATAGGTCATCAGGTTGTGCTCGGCGCCCTGTGACAAGGCGAATATGAGTTTTTCTTCCGCGGAAGAATCCTCATGTAAAGGGTACGACAGAAGCTTCTCCTTGAACCAACGCGTGAAACATGAGTTGTGCTCTTTGATTATATCTCCGTCCGTCCTCTGTTGGCCTCGGTCATTGTACGTCTTCTCAATAAAGGTTTTGTGCTCTACCACCCAAGGATCGACCACGTCTATGTGTTGTAGCGCGACTAGGTTTGCTCTTTCAAAGTCGGCGAGTCGACCCTTGAAGTCAACATGCATTTCGCGGCGACCCTCGCGGTGACCCCATCCAGCGAGCCTGCCGAGGTGCCTGTTGACGGGCAGACCAACGGGGTTCTCGATGCCTAGATAATTCGTGCAATAGGAGATGCACTCTTCAGTCAGAAAGCCTTTGGCTATGCTTCCATCTGGACGTGCCCAGTTGCGAACGTATCCTTTGATCACACCATTCATCCTTTCGAACGGCATCATGCTGTGCAGGAATGTCGGCCCGAGTTGGATGATATCCTCCACGATATGGACTAGCAGATGCACCATAACGTCGAAGAATGCGGGCGGGAAGTAGATCTCAAGCTCGCATACTATCACCACGATCTCTTCCTGTAGCCTTCTGAGTTGCCTCACGCCAACCGACTTCCGAGAGATGATGTCGAAAAAGTTGCATAGGCCAAATAGCGTTTCACAGATGTGCGCGTCCATGATCCCACGGATTGCAACTGGAAGTATCTGCGTCATCAGCACGTGACAGTCGTGAGACTTTATCCCGCTGAACTTCTGCTTCGCTGAGTCTAGGTATCTGCTTATCTTCCCCGCGTAACCGTAAGGAAGTTTTACTCCTACGAGGCAGGTGAAAAACTGCTCGATCTCCTCCTGACTTAGAGTGAAGCACGCGGGAGGGCAGTCATATTCGATCTTCTTGGCCTTTTTGCCTTTGCGACGACTTTCCGTGTCCTTCGCCTCATCATCATCATCATCATCATTAGGGAGTTTTGCGTGAAGCTCCTCCCTAATGCCCATTGATTGCAAGTCTGCCCTTGCATTCGGCCCATCTTTGGTCCTCTCTGGCATGTTGAGCAGGGTACCAAGCAGACTCTCGCACACGTTCTTCGTGATATGCATGACATCAAGGCTGTGAGGCACACGGAGGATCTTCCAGTACGGCAAGTCCCAGAAAACAGACCTCGTTTTCCATACCTTCAGCAGCGGCTCTAGCGCCTTTCCCTTCTTTCTCGGTGGTGGGCACTCTTTCCAATTTTTCAACAGCTCGTCTATTTCCTCGCCGCTCCTCGTACGCGGGCGTCTTCAGGGTTCGGTTTCACCATCGAACAGATCCTTGCGTTTTCTCCATGCGTCATCGTCGCGAAGCCACCTTCGATGTCCCATGAACACGGTTTTTGAAGACCCGGGATCTCTATCTAGCTCGCGATATGTTGTGTCATCCATGCACCTGACGCATGCAAAAAATCCGTGGACCACCTGCCCCGCGACATATCCGTAACCGATATAGTCGTGCACCATCGTGAGCAGTGCGGCTCTCATAGGGAAATATTCTTTCGCTATGGCGTCCCACGTATTGGCTGGTGTTTTCCACAGCGTGTCTAGCTCCTCTTTCAGCAGCCCCAGATACAGATTGATGTCGTTCCCTGGTTGTTTCGGCCCTTCAATTAGCATACTCATGTGAATGTACTTCCTCTTCATGCACATCCAGGGGGGAAGGTTGTACATCCACACAAACATAGGCCAGGTGCTATGTGTGCTTCTCTGGCTGCCAAACGGATTGACTCCATCGGTGCTCGCGCCCAGCACGATGTTCCTTGGATCGTCCCCAAATTCTGGGTGTTCGAAGTTCAACGCTTGCCACTGGCTCGCATCCTTAGGGTGACTCAGCATCTTGTCTTTTTTATTTATCTCCGGATCATTTCCGTTATCTTCTCGCTTCTTCTCCTCCCTATCCGCGTGCCAACGCAGGAGCTTTGCTAGCTTAGGGTCCGCGAAATACCGCTGCAGACGAGGAGTGATCGGAAAGTACCACACCACTTTTCGAGGAGCTTTCTTCCTCTTCTTGTATCGAGTGACGCCGCACACCGGACATATGGTAGACTCCGCGTGCTCGTCCCGATAAATGATGCAATCGTTCATGCACACATGGTATTTCACGTGCGGTAAATCCAGAGGACACACGATTTTCTTCGCCTCCTCGAAACTGGTCGGGCACTTCTTCCCCTTGGGAAGACGTTCGTGCCAGAATGGCATGTTCTCGTTGAAGCATGCGTCGGTCATTTTGTGTTTTACCTTCATCTCCAGAGCCATGAGCGTTACTTTCAGGCGGGTATCCTCGGGCCTGCATCCTTCATACAATGGAGTAACCGCGTCTATCTCCAGTTGATCCAGCTTGGCTTTCTCTCGGGTGGCAGCTCTTGCATTACCCGTCTGCTTGAGAAGCCGCTCTTGAATATGAGGGTCCTGCACCCAGCCCATCGATGGTCCATCGTCGTCTGCTCCGGCATCTTCATCTTCATGATCATGCCCTTCGTCTTGATCTTCCTCATCATCATGTCCGGCATGTTCTACATGATGACTGTGTCCTGCATCTACTTTGTGATCATGTCCTGGAGATTCTTCGTCTTCTCGCCCGCCCTCGCCGCTATTGTCTTGCTGCCCTTCCTTATTTCTTGCCCGGCCCCCATGGACGACTTCATAATCATCTTCATCACCTTGCCACCGATAGCCATCCATGAAACCACGCAAGAGCAGGTGGTCCCGCACATGTCTGGAATCCCGGTCCATAAGGCTCTTCAGCTTGCATCTTCGACACGGACATCTTATCTCCGTCTCGTTCTTTTGAAGCATCTCGGCCTTTGCGGAGCTCAAAAACCTATTCACGATGCCTTCGGTCATCGTGCGGACCATGGTCGCCTGCGGGGTAGAGCAAAATGATATTTTAGAACCAAAAAAAAATTTGGCATGACTTTGCCTAAAAATAGGACCAAAAAGAATGCATAGTGCCAAATTCTCGCCGAAACGGAAATGAATCAACATTCCGGCAAAATATTGGCAACTATCACATTTCAAATACCGGTACCTGCAAACACAAACATATGCAACACCACAAACATACGTTGATCTAGGCCATAAAAAGTGTGTACGTTGTTGAAGGGAGAAAAAAGTAGATCTACTACATAAAGAAAGCTTTCCCCTTCCTTACCTGTCAAAAAAAGGAAATTTAACCACTTAATTTGGGTGAATCTATGGTGCAAATGAGGTGAGGAGGAAGAGGCAGCCGAGACCAAGCTTGGTAGAGGTGGAGAGATTGAAGTGGGGAAAGTGAGTGTGGTACGTGGCTGTCAAAAAATATCTAGCTGCTCTCAGGTTACCAATGGCGCACCTCCTAAGAATGCGCCATTGGTAACCAGGGTTACTAATGGCGCACCTGGTGTGTGGTGCGCCATTACTAGTTTTGAAAAAAAAAATTGAAAAAAAAATTGTTAGTAGTGGCGCACCGTGGGTGTGGTGCGCCATTACTAGTTAAAACTAGTAATGGCGCACCAAACCACGGTGCGCCACTGGTAAGTCTGGGGAGGGGGGTGTGCCCAGGAGAAACTTAGCGGTGGCGCACCACACACAAGGTGCGCCATTAGTAATATAAACATTAGTGGTGCACCCATGTGTGGTGCGCCACTGCTATTTGGCAGTGGCGCACCACATACATAGTGCGCCACTAATGTCTATCTTAGCTATAGCCCTTTTTCTAGTAGTGTGATGTGCATTGCTACTTCTTGAGCTTGCGTCGGTTTTTCCCTTGAAGAGGAAAGGGTGATGCAGCAAAGTAGAGATAAGTATTTCCCTCAGTTTGAGAACCAAGGTATCAATCCAGTAGGAGACAACGCACAAATCAGCGAATACCTGCACAAACAATCAAACAACTTGCACCCAACGCGATAAAGGGGTTGTCAATCCCTTCACGGTTACTTGCAAAAGTGAGATCTGATAGATATAGATGAAACTAAATAAAAGATAAAGTAAATATTTTTGGTATTTCGGTTTATATATCGGAAAGTAAAAGATTGCAAAATAGTAGATCGGAAACTTATATGATGGAAAATAGTAGATCCGAAACTTATATGATGGAAAATAGACCCAGGGGCCATAGGTTTCACTAGAGGCTTCTCTCAAGATAGCAAATAATACGGTGGGTCAACAAATTACTGCCGAGCAATTGATAGAAAAGCGCAAAGTTATGACGATATCAAAGGAAATGATCCTGAATATAGGCATCACGTCCGTGTCAGGTAGACCGAAACGATTCTGCATCTATTACTATTACTCCACACATCGACTGACTCCTACCTGCATCTAGAGTATTAAGTTCATGAAGAACAGAGGAACGCATTAAGTAAGATGACATGATGTAGAGGAATTAACTCAAGCAATATGACGAAAACCCCACCTTTTTATCCTCGATGGCAACAATACAATACGTGCCTTGCTGCCCCTACTGTCACTAGGAAAGGACACCACAAGATTGAACCCAAAGCTAAGTACTTCTCCCATTGCAAGAAAAACCAATCTAGTTGGCCAAACCAAACCGATAGTTCGAAGAGAATTACAAAGATATCAAATCATGCATAAAAGAATTCAGAGAAGATTCAAATAATATTCATAGATAAGCTGATCATAAATCCACAATTCATCGGATCTCGGCAAACACACCGCAAAAAAGTATTACATCGAATAGATCTCCAAGAACATCGAGGAGAACATGGTATTGAGAATCAAAGAGAGAGAAGAAGCCATCTAGCTACTAGCTATGGACCCGTAGGTCTGAGGTAAACTACTCATGCTTCATCGGAAGGGCAATAGGGTTGATGTAGAAGCCCTCCGTGATCGAATCCCCCTCCGGCAGGGTGCCGGAAAATGTCCCTAGATGGGATCTCACGGGTACAGAAGGTTGCGGCGGTGGAAAAGTGTTTTCGTGGATGCTTCTGGTGGTTTGGGAACATATGTGAATATATAGGTGAAATAATTAGGTCAGGAGGTTCACGGGGGGCCCACAAGGCAGGGGGCATGCCCTCCACCCTTGTGGCCGCCTCGTGGCTCCTCCGACTTCATCTCCAAGTCTCCTGGGTGTCTTCTGGTCCAAGAAAAATCATCGCGAAGATTTTATTCCATTTGGACTCCGTTTGGTATTCCTTTTCTACGAAGCTAAAAAACAAGGAAAAACAGAAACTGGCACTGGGCTCTAAGTTAATAGGTTAGTCCCAAAAATAATATAAAATAGCATATTAATGCATATAAAACATCCAAAACAGATAATATAATAGCATGGAACAATCAAAAATTATAGATATGTTGGAGACGTATCAAGCATCCCCAAGCTTAATTCCTGCTCGTCCTCGAGTAGGTGAATGATAAAATTAGAATTTTTGATGTGGAATGCTACCTAACATACTTATCCATGTAATTTTCTTTATTGTGGCATGAATGTTCAGATCCATCAGATTCAAAACAAAAGTATAGTATTGACATAAAAACAATAATACTTCAAGCATACTAACAAGGCAATTATGTCTTCTCAAAATAACATGGCCAAAGAAAGCTTATCCCTACAAAATCATATAGTCTGGCTATGCTCCATCTTCATCACACAAAATATTCAAATCATGCACAACCCCGATGACAAGCCAAGCAATTGTTTCATACTTTTGATGTTCTCAAACTTTTTCAACTTTCACGCAATACATGAGCGTGAGCCATGGACATAGCACTATAGGTGGAATAGAATATGGTGGTTGTGGATAAGACAAAAAGAAGGAGATAGTCTCACATCAACTAGGTGTATCAACGGGCTATGGAGATGCCCATCAATAGATATCAATGTGAGTGAGTAGGGATTGCCATGCAACGGATGCACTAGAGCAATAAGTTTATGAAAGCTCAAAAGAAAACTAAGTGGGTGTGCATCCAACTCGCTTGCTCACGAAGACCTAGGGCTATTTGAGGAAGCCCATCATTGGAATATACAAGCCAAGTTCTATAATGAAAAATTCCCACTAGTATATGAAAGTGACAACATAGGAGACTCTCTATCATGAAGATCATGGTGCTACTTTGAAGCACAAGTGTGGTAAAAGGATAGTAACATTGTCCCTTCTCTTTTTTCTCTCATTTTTTTTATTTGGGCCTTCTCATTTTTTTTGGCCTCTTCTTTTTTTTCGTCCAGAGTCTCATCCCGACTTGTGGGGGAATCATAGTCTCCATCATCCTTTCCTCACATGGGACATTGCTCTAATAATGAAGATCATCACACTTTTATTTACTTACAACTCAAAAATTACAACTCGGCACTTAGGATAAAATATGACTCTATATGAATGCCTCCTGTGGTGTACCGGGATGTGCAATAAATCAAGAGTGACATGTATGAAAGAATTATGAACAGTGGCTTTGCCACAAATACGATGTCAACTACATGATCATGCAAAGCAATATGACAATGATGAAGCCTGTCATAATAAACGGAACGGTGGAAAGTTGCATGGCAATATATCTCGGAATGGCTATGGAAATGCCATAATAGGTAGGTATGGTGGCTGTTTTGAGGAAGGTATATGGTGGGTATATGGTACTGGCGAAAGTTGCGCGGCACTAGAGAGGCTAGCAATGGTGGAAGGGTGAGAGTGCGTATAATCCATGGACTCAACATTAGTCATAAAGAACTCACATACTTATTGCAAAAATCTATTAGTTATCGAAACGAAGTACTACGCGCATGCTCCTAGGGGGATAGATTGGTAGTAAAATACCATCGCTCGTCCCCGACCGCCACTCATAAGGAAGACAATCAATAAATAAATCATGCTCCGACTTCATCACATAACGGTTCACCATACGTGCATGCTACGGGAATCACAAACTTTAACACAAGTATTTCTACAATCCACAATTACTCACTAGCATGACTCTAATATCACCATCTTTATATCTCAAAACAATCATAAGGAATCAAACTTCACATAGTATTCAATGCACTTTATATGAAAGTTTTTATTATATCCCTCTTGGATGTCTATCATATTAGGACTAAATTCATAACCAAAGAAAATTACCATGCTGTTTAGAGACTCTCAAAATAATATAAGTGAAGCATGAGAGTTCAATAATTTCTATAAAATAAAACCACCGCCGTGCTCTAAAAAGATCTTAGTGAAGCACTAGAGCAAGATTGCCTAGCTCAAAAGATATAAGTGAAGCACATAGAGTATTCTAATAAATCATGATTCATGTGTGTCCCTCTCAAAAGGTGTGTACAGCAAGGATGATTGTGGCAAACTAAAAAGCAAAGACTCAAATCATACAAGACGCTCCAAGCAAAACACATATCATGTGGTGAATAAAAATATAGCCTCAAGTAAAGTTACCGATAGACGAAGACGAAAGAGGGGATGCCTTCCGGGGCATCCCCAAGCTTAGGCTCTTGGTTGTCCTTGAATATTACCTTGGGGTGCCTTGGTCATCCCCAAGCTTAGGCTCTTGCCACTCCTTATTCCATAGTCCATCAAATCCTTACCCAAAACTTGAAAACTTCACAACACAAAACTCAACAGAAAATCTCATAAGCTCCGTTAGTATAAGAAAATAAATCACCACTTTTGGTACTGTTGTGAACTCATTCTTTATTTATATTGGTGTAATATCTACTGTATTCCAACCTTTCCATGGTTCATACACCCCGATACTACCCATAGATTCATCAAAATAAGCAAACAACACATAGAAAACAGAATCTGTCAAAAACAGAACAGTTTGAAAAAATCCGAATTGTTCTAATACTTCTGTAACTCCAAAATTCTGAAACAATAGGAAAACAGAGGAACTTTGTATATCAATCTCGTATAAAAAATTCAGCGTTTTTAAACGCTCCTGTGAATTATTAAAATTCTGTGACTGGACGCAAAAGTTTCTGTTTTTCAGCAAGATCAAATCAACTATCACCGTAAGCCATCCCAAAGGTCTTACTTGGCACAAACACTAATTAAAACACGAAAACTCTTCTAACCAGAGGATAGATGAATTATTTATTGCAAAACAGCAAGGAAAATATTGGGTTGTCTCCCAACAAGCTTTTTTTTCTTTAAAGCCTTTTTTGCTAGGCATTGAGATTTCGATGATGCTCACATGAAAGACAAGAAATGAAGCACAAAGAGAGCATCATATAGCATGTGAAAAACACATCTAAGGCTAACATACTTCCTATGCATAGGCATCTTATAGTCAAACAAATTGTCAAGGTAAGCAAAAACTAGCATATGCAAGGAAAAAAGAAACAATAGCAATCTCAACATAACGAGAGGTAATCTAGTAACATGGAAATTTCTACCATCATATTTTTCTCTCTCATAATAATTACATGTAGGATCATAATAAAATTCAACAAAATAACTATCACATAAAATATTCTCAACATGATCCACATGCGTGCAAAGTCATGACCTCTCCAAACTCACTTTTATCAAAAAATTTATAATATTGAACATTCTCCAAATATGTGGGATCTAAAGTTGACACTCTTCCAAACTCACTTTCAATATTATTGCAAACATTATTATCAATCTCATATTCATCATGGGGCTTAAATAAATTTTCAAGATCATAAAAAGAATCACCCCAATCATGATCATTGCAAAGAGTAGTGGACCTAGCAAAACTAGCATCCCCAAGCTTAGGGTTTTGCATATCATTAGCACAACTGACATTAATAGAATTTATAGTAGAACCATTGCAATCATGCTTTTCATCCAAGGAGATATCATGAATCACTTCATAGATTTCTTCTTTTAACACTTCATCACAATTTTCAGATTCACGAATTTCAAGCAAAACTTCATAAAGATAATCTAGTGCACTCAAATCACTAGAAATTGGTTCATCATAATTGGATCTCTTAAAAAGATTACCAAGTGGATGAGGATCCATAAACTTCTAGCAAGCGAAGATGCAAGCAAAAAGAAGGCACATGGTAACACAAGCAAACAAAAGATCGAACGGAAAGAAGGCGAATAAAAAGGCAAATCTTTTCGAAAATTGTTTTAGAAGTGGGGGAGAGTAAAACGAGAGGCAAATGGAGAATAATGTAATGCAAGAGATGAGAGTTTTATGATGGGTACATGGTATGTCTTGACTTCGCGTAGATCTCCCCGGTAACGGCGCCAGAAATTCTTCCAGCTACTTCTTGAGCTTGCGTTGGTTTTTCCCTTGAAGAGGAAAGGGTGATGCAGCAAAGTAGAGATAAGTATTTCCCTCAGTTTGAGAACCAAGGTATCAATCCAGTAGGAGACAACGCACAAATCACCAAATACCTGCACAAACAATCAAACAACTTGCACCCAACGCGATAAACGGGTTGTCAATCCCTTCACGGTTACCTGCAAAAATGAGATCTGATAGATATAGATGAAACTAAATAAAAGATAAAGTAAATATTTTTGGTATTTTTGGTTTATAGATCAAAAAGTAAAAGAGTGCAAAATAGTAGATCGGAAACTTACATGATGAAAAATAGTAGATCGGAAACTTATATGATGGAAAATAGACCCGGGGGCCATAGGTTTCACTAGAGGCTTCTCTCAAGATAGCAAATAATACGGTGGGTGAACAAATTACTGCCGAGCAATTGATAGAAAAGCGCAAAGTTATGACGATATCTAAGGCAATTATCCTGAATATAGGCATCACGTCCGTGTCTAGTAGACCGAAACGATTCTGCATCTACTACTATTACTCCACACATCGATCGACTCCTGCCTGCATCTAGAGTATTAAGTTCATGAAGAACAGAGTAACGCATTAAGTAAGATGACATGATGTAGAGGAATTAACTCAAGCAATATGACGAAAACCACATCTTTTTATCCTCGATGGCAACAATACAATACGTGCCTTGCTACCCCTACTGTCACTGGGAAAGGACACCGCAAGATTGAACCCAAAGCTAAGCACTTCTCCCATTGCAAGAAAAACCAATCTAGTTGGCCAAACCAAACCGATAGTTCGAAGAGAATTACAAAGATATCAAATCATGTATAAAAGAATTCAAAGAAGATTCAAATAATATTCATAGATAAGCTGATCATAAATCCACAATTCATCGGATCTCGGCAAACACACCGCAAAAAAGTATTACATCGAATAGATCTCCAAGAACATCGAGGAGAACATGGTATTGAGGATCAAAGAGAGAGAAGAAGCCATCTATCACTAGCTATGGACCCATAGGTCTGAGGTAAACTACTCACGCTTCATCGGAAGGGCAATAGGGTTGATGTAGAAGCCCTCCGTGATCGAATCCCCCTCCGGCAGGGTGCCGGAAAAGGTCCCTAGATGGGATCTCAAGGGTACAGAAGGTTGCGGCAGTGGAAAAGTGTTTTCGTGGATGCTTCTGGTGGTTTGGGAACATATGTGAATATATAGGCGAAAGAATTTGGTCAGGAGGGTCACGGGGGGACCACAAGGCAGGGGGGCGTGCCCTACCGCCTTGGGCGCGCCCTCCACCCATGTGGCCGCCTCGTGGCTCCTCCGACTTCATCTCCAAGTCTCCTGGGTGTCTTCTGGTCCAAGAAAAATCATCGCGAAGATTTTATTCCGTTTGGACACCATACGGTATTCCTTTTCCACGAAACTAAAACACAAGGAAAAAATAGAAACTGCCACTGGGCTCTAGGTTAATAGGTTAGTCCCAAAAATAATATAAAATAGCATATTAATGCATATAAAACATCCAAAACAGATAATATAATAGCATGGAACAATAAAAAATTATAGATACGTTGGAGACGTATCATGCATGAATTGTTCTTGTATGACATGCTGATGCATAGGAAGAGATTTAGACTTTGTCATTGCATGATATATGTTGCTTTGCGCTCACTACTAAATGCCAAATCATTGTTAATTAAAATTGGCTTTGATGTACCTTGGGATCCTGGTGGATTCATTACTTGAGCACTTTATGCCTAGCTTAATGGCTTTAAAGAAAGCGCTGCCAGGGAGACAATCCGGAAGTTTTAGAGAGTCATTTATTTCTGTTGAGTGCCTTTATAAAGTTTAAAAACAAAAAAATATATAGAGGGGAACCTAAAAACTTTTTCAAAAAGAAAAGCGATTGAAAGGTGATGCATTGGAGAAATGAGGGTCGACCTTGAACACTTGTGTTCATGCTCATGGAAACAATGTAAATTTTTCATGAAGATTATCACAAAAATAATTATCCCCTTGTACAAATCCATTGTATTATAAAAATAATGTGCCAAGATTTGCCTTTAGTATGATTAGATTGCTTGTTGGTATGTGCGGTGCAAAAACAGAAACTTTGGGTGTAGTGCGCGATTTTACATTTTTTACTGGAAAATTGAAAGTTTCTGAAACTTTTTGCAAGTATTGCTATACAAAATTTTTATTTTTTCCTAATTTTTCAGAATTTTTAGAGTTACAAAAGTATGGTGAACGTTCAGATCTTTACAGACTATCCTGTTTTCACAGATTGCTGTTATAGCTTCATTATTTGCGTATGTTTGAAATCTTGTTGAGCCTCCTTTGACTTGGGGACATAGAATTGTGATAGCATACAGTGGGTAATGTTTGATTATAATTTTACAATAATATTATAGCTGTACATGATGGGATTTGACTGCCATATTCACTAACCCCGCCACTAAAAGTTCGGTTAATTTTGTGTGGATGAAGTGATCAAAGATCGAGGAGGTCTCGATATGAGGAGAAGGAGGAGAGGCAAGAGCTCAAGCTTGGGGATTCCCAAGGCACCCCAAGTAAATATTCAAGGAGACTCAAGCGTCTAAGCTTGGGGATGCCCCGGAAGGCATCCCATCTTTCTTCAACAAGTATCGGTATGTTTTCGTCTTCGTTTCGTTCATGTGATATGTGTAAATCTTGGAGCATCTTTTGTGTTTAGTTTTCATTTTTCTTTTATGCACCATGCTGGTATGAGATAGTCCATGGTTGATTTATAGAATGCTCATTGCACTTCACTTATATCTTTTGAGTGTGGCTTTATAGAATGCTTCATGTGCTTCATGTATATCATTTGAAGTTTGGATTGCCTGTTTGTCGTGGATTTGTCACGGCAGATGTCCTCATGAAAAAGGACTTAATCGTGAGGCCAACGCATCTATGTGGTAGCTTGAGAGGGGTTGAGTGGGACGAGAGATGTGAGGTTTTACCCAGGTTCGGCCCCTCACGGTGGAGGTAAAAGCCTACATCCTGCTTCATTGATATTGATCATGGTGATGCTCACGATTACATGGGTGCTCTTTCGCTACCTCTATCTCAAGAGCTATTAACTTGTCTGTCTTAACTTGTAAAACTTCTCCTTCTTGGGGTGCCCTGCCCCTCCTTATATAAGTTGAAGGGCCGGGTTACATATGGAGTCCTAGTAGGATTAGGACTATCTTATTACAAGTGGAGTCCTAGCCTTGCTTCCTTTGTACGGGAATATTCCTTATGCCTTTTCTCTTAAACCGGCCCTCCATAACATGAGCCGGCCTTCTAGGCCTTGGGCCTTGTCATCCGTCTAACCCGCCCGCCGGGTTACTAATGAGTCGCCAAGCTCGGGCGGGTTACCCGTGAGTCGCCAAGCTCCGAGCGGGTCACCAATGAGCCGCCAAGTCCGGCCGGGTCATACCGCGGGGTATATCCCCGACATTAGCCCCCAGTTTAATTTGGATTTATCCATGTTAAACTGATCCTGCAAAATAAAACAACAACAAATTTCACAGGTTGTGCGCCGGGTCAAACCTTTTTGTAAACTGGCTTCTATTCATCTTGTCATTTTCTTCTGTGAAGATACTCGACCAAGTCAATATTTGCCGGGTCATGCAATTCTTGAGTTATTCCATCCCTTGTCTCTTAGTTTCTTGTAGAAAAAATATTGGGAAAAATAATCCATTTAAGTCGGCCTCCAATACTCTGGCTTGACAAAAATATTGGACTCAAGATATTCATCTGATGACCCGCCAGTTTTGAATACTCCGTCTTGATAAAAATATTGGACTTTAAAATATTCATCTGATGCTGAGCCGGCTTGAAAATGTTAGAACTTTTCAAGCTCATATGCATATCACCTGTAGCCCCCAAGTCTTAAGAAGGGAGCGTAGTAACAGCTTAAGACTTGCTTCAATATAAATGCTGCAACTTTGGAAAAATCAGGGTTGTTTATCTGAGTCACCACTCATAAACTGAATATTTTGTAGCCCCCAAGGGCCGGCTCAGTAAGATAAT
The DNA here is from genome assembly GCA_011799875.1 of Thinopyrum elongatum. Lineage (NCBI taxonomy): Eukaryota > Viridiplantae > Streptophyta > Magnoliopsida > Poales > Poaceae > Thinopyrum > Thinopyrum elongatum. The sequence goes on from CM022300.1 coordinate 53,120,999, forward strand.
ACTGAGCTGGGACTTTACATGTACTTCAAAAAATAACACCATATGATGTAGCTCCCAAGTTTCGGGTTACCTTTGACAGGAGCAATTAGTATCCCCCAAGGGCCGACTCATCACTATGTGATGGGTCGGTTCTTCAATGAGGCGAGTTAAAATGACTTTGCATTAGCCCCCAAGTGCCGTGGTGCATGCTTGCAGTGACATGGGACTTGTATACTCAATGTAATCTTGATTTAAATAATGTAGCCCCCAGGTGCTGGGTCGTATGCCTGCAGCGACTCGGGACTAAATAAAACCATATCCATTGTCCGGATGATGTTTGCTGAAAGTCTTTACATATCAATATATTGAACCATGCTCTCTGTTATGAACTGGTACTCTTGGATGAAGAAATAATAGCCATTGCTCTGAAGCGGCTTTTGAAAACCTCAATCAGAATACTGGTTATTGATAACCATAATAAAAATCCAGCCATGTTGGCTATTAAAGATTTGAATAATATAATCTGGTATGAAAGTCCCAATCATTCAATACCATAATGAAAATCCAGCCAGGTTTGGCTATTAAAGATTTGAATACTTTGCCTATTGACAAGTAAATCCAGAGTTAAATACCCGGCGGCTCTTAGCCGATGGCGACTTAATGCGCATCCATTGTACTCTGGGATGCAACCCGGCGGCTTATAGCCTTTGTAAAAAATCAAGAATTGATAACCCCATCCATGGCGGCTCATAGTCATGTCCAGTTTTTGAAAAGATCACTTTGGCGGCTTATAGCCTCAATAAACTCAATATGGAGCAATATAACCCGGAGCTGGATAACCCAGCAAAATCTTTAGATGACCAGATGATGGGTTTAAACGCAATGATTCATGTAAACTATAGCTCTGCATGTCCTGCACAAAGTTTAAACAACATATGCCCTGACGACTTAACGTCGAAAATCAGGGCGGGTAACAACCTAAACATAATATAGTCTTATGCAATTATGCAAAAGACTAGAATCAAGGCCATTAAAGCCGAAATATACTGGCGACTTATAATCAAAAGCCAGAGCGGGTTACCAAACCTCGCATATTCATATAACAATGAAAAACATACCTGTAGATCTGGATCATACTACCGGCTTACATTGCCATATCCAGTGAGGGTGACAACCCGAAGATTTATAAGCGCATGATTCCAATTGCGCAATCCAAAGTATAATGGCGACCTAATGTCCAAAGTCAGGACGGGTTATCAAAACCCCAAATATGCTCCAATATGAGTCATAAAGATTAAGACTACATGGCCTCAATTTTTTCAAACCATATGTTAATATGGAATAAGGATATGAATCCAAACAATGTTCAGAGAAAATAACAAATCAGAAAAAAATAAGGCTTTCATAGGCCGCCAAGCCGAAATTTCAAGTGCTTTCATGGGCCGCACAGCCACTGAGTTAATCCTTCATTCAAACCCGTAAGCCGGCCCTCACATGACCAACCGCCATTTTAACCTCGACAAGTTCAGGGTCTTTATTACAAGATTGACTGTTGAGAGTACAGCGGGTCATTCCAGTATTACCTGGGCGGAGTGACAAGGACATACAGGCAGGATAACTCGGAATTTGGTGTTTACACCTGGCATACAAGCCGATCAAGATGGTAAGTATAGCTATGTTCATTGAACAGGAAGCCTCCAAGTGACCTATAATAAGCCCTCAAGGCAGGATACCTATGTTTGAACTGCGCACTGCAGTAAGTTCTCTTTGGTAACCTTTAACTTGGGCAGGAAGCCCCCAAGTGATTTGTAACAAGGCGTGTAAGCCGGATCAAGAGGGTAAGCATAGCTATGCTCATTGAGCAGGAAGCCCCCAAGTGACCCATAATATGATAAGCCAATAAGGCAGGATACCCATGTTTGAACCGCGCATCATGGCAGCAAGTTCTCTTTGGCAACCTTTAATTTCTTCTAAGAACTCGAACTTGCGAGAGATGAATTCCTCTTGAACCGGATGTTGAGCCGGATATTGAGAGCTCAAAACATTGTGGGAGAGAGATTTCCCTTGAGCCGGATATTGAACCGGAATCTTTTCTTATAACCCGGAACTCTTCTATTGAGCCGGAACTTTTTTGATTGCCACGCATTTTTTAAGCCGGAAATTGCCGGACAGCCTTTTGAATTTTCACCAATGTGGCAGTAGCCTCCGGGACCGGGTTATTTTCCCTCCAATGACCCGGGGTTTTTGAATCTGGCAAAATTTGCCAAGTCATGTCATCGTAGCCCCCCAGTCTTAAGACGACTCGAGGAGTTGTCTTGAGATTCTCCATACTTGACCGTGATATAAACCGGCATATAGCTGAACAACGGAATGCTGTAATATGTTGAAGCTGGAGGCAAGGTGGTGAGTTGCAACACTCATTGTATATCCTTAGCGTTGATAACGCGATGTGAATCCATGAAAGGTTGAGGTCGACCGTGACGGGTTATAAATGATCCCGTATGAGTTGTGTCAGTAACCCGGCCGATGGTTCATCCCAGCTGGTTGTTGAAGTTTAACCAAACCGCAATGATGGCGACTTGAGCGCCTGTCCATTGAGCCATCCGGTGCAGGCAGAGGCTGATAATATACTTGCTCAAGAATTGTTGGAATAGACCGGACCGCGAGGCGGCGGCTTGCACATGTCCATTGGACAGCTTGTGTGAGCAGACGCGGCTCTGATTTGTTGATGTATATGCAGGAGTCAACCGCGACATTTAGAAGACGGAGTGGACGCGTGAGTCGGCCGCGGCGTTGTAAGCCGCGCGGACGAGCGAGTCAGCCGCGGGCGCAGACGGATGAATCGGCCACGGGCGCGGTCGGATGAACCGCCCGCGGACGCGGTCCCGGAGAGTTGATGTACACCGGGCCGCAGGGGCGGCGACTTAGGCGCTTCCATTGATCAGGGCAACATGAACAAATGCCAGTGAAAAATGATGATGCCGTGCGCTCCGTATCCGCGGTATAATGTCATTTTTGTAGTAAATGTTTACCCTGCATATAAAAAATACCGTAGAGCAGAGTAGTTGTGCTCGGAGTAATTAAAAGTGTACTAAGAAAAAATATATAGGAGAAATAGCACCTGACTTATTTTTTTTGGACGTATGTGGGTGCGGCCATTAGCGTGCAGTTGGTCTCCACGTGTGCTTCCTCCAATTTAGGCAGACTGATGTCCGAAGAAAATTAATCCAATACGGAGTACCAGTGCTAGTCACCTCCTTGGATTGGTGCTTGTAACTTGTAATAATAATATTCCATCGTTTTAAACTCTCCATAGGTTATAACAAGCCCAACGAATCAAGCGAAAACGGACCCCTCATATTGTGCAGTTGCAGTCGTGTAAAACCAGCAAATGCATCTTCAGCTTGCAAACGGTGATCTACGAGGGTGGCTCTCAGGCAGCAGAAACGGGCGGCCTTGGCACGAGCGCGGCTGTTGACCACAGCGACGGAAGCATCGCCGGCCCGAGGCCGCGGGGACGGAGGCAGCGGCGGTAGCGAGGCGGCAAGGGAAGGCCGGCGCCGATTTATAAGAAGGAGCAGGCATGGTGACCCGGCGCGGCGGCTCGTGTAGAGGCGAGGCGGCTTAGAACTTCGGGCTACCGATGGCGGCTTGGAAGCAGGCGAGGCCCCTGGCCCTGGGCGGCTCTTGGCAGGCACGGCGCTCGATGGAGGCGAGCGAGGCCGAGCTGGCGAGGCCATGCAGGGGCGGCTCGACGCAGCGCGAGGCAAGGCGGGTCCGTGGCCGGGTCGCGGGACGAAGGGCAGCTCGACGCGTGATGGCAGAGGCGGCCGGGCGTGAAGGATGGGTCAGCCAGTCGGCGACTCACGGCAGGGCCAGCTTGCGGCAGGGGTGGCGCGAAGGGGGCAAGCCATGGCGGCTTCAAAGGCAGCCGGCGGCTTGAGGAGGAGCGACGGGGCTGGCCGCAGCTGCGGCTCGAGGCGCCGGCGAGGACAGCTCAGGCAAGTCGGCGACGGTCGGCTGCTGCGGAGGCCGGGTGTGGAGGTGAGCATGGCGGCGGTCCGCGGCGCTTCTCCGTTCAGGCGCTGTAGGGAAGGCCCGTGGCCGCTGCTTGGGGTGCGGCTCGGTGGTCCAACGAGGCGGGTCAACGAGGCGGTTCCCACACGCTGCTTGTTTCCAGTGGACGAGTACTAATGAATTTGTAGTACTCCCGTGAGGTCAGCTCTGGACCGATGTGACTCCATGCAGGATGGCTGCTGCAATGACTACAATGATGCTCCTTTATTGCATTGCTTTTTGCGTCTCTATGCGGTGGCCTGTGCCGGTCTGGGCCTAGCGATAAATCGCCTAAGGACTTTAGCTAGTGGCTTCCCCTGGAAAAAACAAGTACTGCCTCCAAGTTGACCTAATACGACTGCTTGTTTTGTATGCGGTGGCCTGTGCCGGTCTGGGCCTATGCGGTGACCACGTGTACGGCGTCGTCTCCAAGTTGAACTAATACGACTGCTTGTTTTGTATGGGAAGAGAACACCTAGAATCGAATTATTGTCCGACTCGGTCACACTCGGCTATAGCGATCTGACGGATTGTCGATGGCCGCGTCCGCCATCCAAGTAAACCGTCGGTCTCGATGAAACGATCTGTTGGTCGTATACGGTGGCGCAGAGACGCGCAACCCTAACTCTCCTTGAACTCAAACCCTGCATATGCTGGTTCCAAAGTTAATGATGTTCCAGATCACAAAACAACGAACTTGTCAGCTCTTCCTCATCTGACCAAATCGCGAGCTCCTCGATCCCTAGAAATGATGTTCCAAAGTTTTTTCTCTATTGTTTCATACAAGTTTTGGAGCCTCCTCTATTTCTTCTAGTTCTAGTTCTAGTTGGTCCTAATTGACTAATTAGAGCTAGGATAATCCTCTTGTCCTCATAATTAGAAGCCAGGTGTTATTCTAATCTCCTCCCTCTAATTCTCCGGCGACGATTAGCTCTCTACAGCGAAGCGCTACCAAATCGTGAAGGCTGCACGCTTGCAACCAAGTAGAGAGGTCGTGCTTTTGGTCTTCAGTTCGAGGGACTATTCGTGGCAGTACGAGGGATTGTTCATCAACGGTTCGAGGGACTCCAAGTACGATCTACACCAACATATTCTTCTTCCGCTGCAACTCGATGACGGTAATGATCGTGATCCCAACATGTTATCCATCTTCATATTGATCTTGAGTAATTGTAGGTGCAATTTTTTTTTCTACTACGTTTCCAAACAAGGGACACTTATTGCCTTGAACAGTAAATTGAGCACACCTACTGACACTTCACATCAGTCAAATCACTTTAGCCCATGTACACTGACTCACTCCTGTGGTCAACTTGTCCACTGCATCAGTCCACCCAAAATTAACTCATGTACTCACTACACAGCAACCTGCAAATTGCAGTAGTGGCATTCAGTCCACAAGAGTAACTAAACCTATAATAATTAGCTATTTTCAAACCCTAAAATTTAGTCAAATAGGACATGAAAATTCAGTGACAACAGGAAATTGCATCACTGATTCTTGTTGACTGAATCTTGTTGTGAACAACTGCATTCATTCAGTTAACTGAATCTTGCGGTGAACTGTGAACTGATTCAGTTAACAGCATCTTAGTGTGAACCTGGTTGTTAACTGCATTCATTCAGTTAGCTAAATCTGGTTTCAATTAACACCTAGGTACAATGACATACATCAAAGATTTAGTTAACAATTAGGTGTGCAGTGACAGTAAAAATTCAGTTAACAACTAGGTGCGGTGACAGCAAAAATTCAGTTAACAACTAGGTGCGGTGACAGCAAAAATTCAGTTAACAACTAGGTGCAGTGACAGGAAAGATTAATCAGTCTAGGTCCAGTTAACAACTTTGTTCAGTCACAAACAGCGAGATTCAGTTAACTACATAAGTTCAGAACCAGATTCAGTTCACAACAAACCAGCAAACCCTTGTTTCCAAATCCGAAACCCTAGAATTCCACCAACCAAATTTGCTACTAGAGAGGAGGTAGCTCACCCAACCAAATTTGCTACTAGAGAGGAGGCAGCTCACCTAGGGCTGGACCAGCATCATTTGGCAGTAGCTCAACGATTTTTGCTCCAAACGTGGAGACGATGAAATACTCTGTGATTGATGAATATGCTCTGGCCGCAAAATCTTCCTCCTCGCCACGCGTGCCTCCTGCAACGCCGGCCAGCCAAGGTGATTGCCTCTGTTCACCACGCCTTGCACCCCCAACTACTCCCTCGCCGATGGATCCGAAACCGCCATGCCCGCGCGCATGCGCGTGAGAGAGAAGGAGAGAGAGGAGGAGGAGAAGGGTAGAGGGCGAGGATTGGGAGTGAGGGCCGGCCCAGCCGCGTCGAACATAGTCATTAACGCCTGTTAGCGCCTCGCCATCACCGCTGTCGGCCCATGAGTGATCGGTCACGTCAAAACGAGATTATTTTTTCGTTTTGTGTTTTTTGCCACTGTTATTTTTTCGGTGCGATTGGAAGTCTCATGTTTTGTAAAGTGCTGGTTTTTCGAGAGCTACGATGCTAAAGTGATGGTTTTATGCATTTTACTCTTTTTCAGCTTCTCCAACGGGTCCTTGAATAACACCATCCATTTTTTGAGTGTTAAGTGGATTTGCCACCATATCTCTACTCCTAATGTCTGAGTTGGTGAATAGCCTCCACGGTTTATTTTCATCCCACCACTTTCAACCGTTTTTTTAGCTGGTTTTTTTTCGTCCCCTCCCCCCATCCCACTGGTTTATTTTCGCGTCACCCTCTCACACAACGAAAAAAATCTGAACGGATCAGAACTTTCCATGCTGGAGTAAATTATTTAGTAATGTCTTCATGTGAAAGAATCAATCACGATCAACCTTTAAAGATCAAATCTAAATTAATTAACCTTACCTTAAATCGCTCAATCACATTAATTAAAAAATAAATAATCAATTTTAAGAAAAATCGTTCAATCACATTAATTAGGAAACAAATAACCGAGTTTCAAAAAAAATCTCTACTCCTAGTGGATGACTTGGTAGTCTCCATTTTATCCGATTTTTTTCGTCTCAACCTTCCATCTTCATCTGGTTTTTTTCGTCGCTCCTCCCACCATCCCACCATTGTACGATTTTTTTCCGTCTCTGCACCTCCTCTCTCGATCTACCCCTCCCGACCGCTCTCTCCCCCCTCTTTACGCGATGCACTCCCGGCCCTCTCCTCCCCTCCCCTGTCCCCTGCTCAGCCACCTCCACCACCCCCACCCTTCTCTCCATCGCTGGATCCGCTGCAGATCATCAAGGTTCCACGATGCGCGCGTGCTCGTCAAGGAAACGTCTCACGGATCTGCGCTCGTGCGGCCACGACGGAAGGGACTCGAGGTGGCCGTCTGCCGCCGCCGAAGACCAAGCCCCCACCTTGTCCAGAATCACATCCTACGCCATGTTCCAGGGAGGAAGGAGGGGCGGCACAGATAGGGTCCTCACCCAGCCGTGCGGTCGACCACTACGACACGACCGTGCGGTGGGCAGATGCGGTGTTGCGTCAGCGAGGTGGGGGCGGCGGCGTTCACTCGTGCGGATCACAGCTGGGGTGGCCCCGATCTGGACTCGGCAGGCCTTTTGACTGCAGCCGGAGCTCGATGGGGCATGGCGCTGGTCTTGGCCGAGATCCACCGCTGCCCGTCATCTTCACCGTCCATCAGTTCTTTGCTCCCCCGATCCCGCTACCCTCCATGGCGTCGTCTCCTGCGAAGGTCGCCGTTCATCCTCGAAGATCGCCGGCCTCCCTTACGCGGGATCACCGCGATTGCCACCAGGAAAGACATCATCGCTGTTGCCGTGCTATGTAGCCGACCACCTCCTCTTCACAACTTAAATCTACTCCTAATGTCTGAGTTGGTGAATAGCCTCCACGGTTTATTTTCGTCCCACCACTTTCAACCATTTTTTTTTCGCTGGTTTTTTTTCGTCCCCTCCCCCCGCCCCACTAGTTTATTTTCACGTCACCCTCTCACACAACGAAAAAAATCTGAACGGATCAGAACTTTCCATGCCGACGTAAATTATTTAGTAATGTCTTCATGTGAAAGAATCAATCTTTAAAGATCAAATCTAAATTAATTAACCTTACCTTAAATCGCTCAATCACATTAATTATAAAATAAATAATCGATTTTAAGAAAAATCGTTCAATCACATTAATTAGGAAACAAATAACCGATTTAAAAAAAAATCTCTACTCCTAATGGACGACTTGGTAGTCTCCATTTTATCTGGGTTTTTTCGTCTCAACCTTCCATCTTCGTCTGGTTTTTTTTTGTCGCGCCTCCCACCATCCCACCATCGTACGATTTTTTTCGTCTCTGCACCTCCTCTCTCGATCTACCCCTCCCGACCGCTCTCTCCCCCCTCTTCACACGATGAACTCCCGGCCCTCACCTCCCCTCCCCTGTCCCCCGCTCAGCCACCTGCACCACCCCCACCCTTCTCTCCATCGCCGGGTCCGCTGCAGATCATCAAGGTTCCATGACGCACGCGTGCTCGTCAAGGAAGCGTCTCACGGATCTGCGCTCGTGCGGCCACGACGGAGGGGGCTCGAGGTGGCCGTCTGCCGCCGCCGAAGACCAAGCCCCCACCTTGTCCAGAATCACATCCTACGCCATGTTCCAGTGAGGAAGGAGGGGCGGCACAGATAGGGTCCTCACCCAGCCGTGCGATCGACCACTACGACGCGGTCGTGCGGTGGGCAGATGCGGTGTTGCCGCAGTGAGGTGGGGGTGGCGGTGTTCGCTCATGAAGATCACAGCTGGGGTGGCCCCGATTTGGACTCGGAAGGCCTCTTTGACTGTAGCCGGAGCTCGATGGGGCATGGCACTGGTCTTGGCCGAGATCCGCCGCTGCCCGTCATCTTCACCGTCCGTCAGTTCTTTGCTCCCCCGATCCCGCTACCCTCCATGGCGTCGTCTCCTGCGAAGGTCGCCGTTCATCCTCGATGATCGCCGGCCTCCCGTGCGCGGGATCGCCGCGATTGCCACCAGGAAAGACTTCATCGTTGCTGCCGTGCTAGGTAGCCGACCACCTCCTCTTTTATCTTTTTTTTGTAATTGTACAGTGTACTGCATGGCATATTGATAATTGTTTCTCCTCCATCCACGCTCGCCTCAACACCGCTACCATAATATTTGGTCATTAGTCAATTTGCTCGAGGAGGCTAGCTGGGCGAATTATTGTACAGATTATGTGTGGAGCAGGCTACAGGGGTAGTGTCCACCACCTCTACACGCTGGGATTCCTCTCATAATATATTTCGAGTGATTCGCATAAGGCCATCGGCCCATACCTCACCAAGGTAATCAGTAATAACGGCCACCTCGACGCTGGTGGTGACAGATCCTAATCCTTCCCAAGCATCAGTAAAGATTGATGTGGTCTATTTATTAAGTTGTTTGTGTTTCCTTTACCTGCATTTTTGTCTTCTTTTAGTTTACGGTATTGATGTGTGAATCAAGTTCAGGATCTTAGACGATGTTGTGAGTGGTGTAGCCCAAGCTTGGTTTATTCATTTGTCTTTCTTAATTCTGTTATTGATATTCTTTGCGTCATGGACGACCTTCCGGATAGTTATATATACCTCACCAAACACAAATGGATGAGAATATCAACTAAGGAATACAAAAGTTGAAGGCCCATGATAGACAACAATGATGTATCTTTTAGGTTATTGAGCAGGTCATGTTTTTTTCTTCTTCAGATATTTTCAGATATCTTGAGGCTTTTGGATCTTTCTACGTGCGATCTATGGCGCTCAAGGTCATGCTGACCGTTGTCATCATTATGTGATTTCAGTTTATATATAATTCAATCAGAGGCTTTATCCATGATGAAGATAAAGTGCTATAGTGATGCAACAAATTTCATCCAAATTATTACGAATGGGGAGTAGAGATTAATTTTTTTGGAGATTCAAAATGACGTCCTATAGTGATGACCAGTATCAATGCTTTGATCACATTTTGCACATAGTATTTCTCTTCTGCTCGAAATAGAGTGAAACCATTTTGAAATTAAGTGATGTGATCAAAGTAATTTTGTACTCCCCTAAAAAAGGTTTGTACCTGAATTAATGTACTTATGAAAAATATCTACTCTTTGAAGTATTTAAAGCAATACAAAATTAAGTACTGAGCTTAAAAAAAGAAATTAAGTTATGTTCATGGATTTGATGACGAAATACTAATGAAAATGAACATAGATTACAGACCTGGAACATTCCAACATTCCTTCGAGCTAGGGGATTTCATAATCGAACCAACGGAAAGCAAGGTGGGGATGAAAGCTATAGGGGAGTAGCGAGTACCACAAGATCTGACTCACCACCGTCTGATGTAGGCGCTGGCAGGCCGAGGTAATAAAGGGTGACATAGGGAGGGCCGAGAGACACCGGTGATGTTCTCTTTTTATTTTGCATTTACTTATTTATTTCACATTTACTTAGTCATGTTATTTTACTGTACCTGAGGTAATTCACCGGCATTGCTTCTAAAATAGATTATGTTTTGTTTTGTTCTGGTGTGTTTGTACTGTTGCACAAAACTATCTGCATCTGAAATGGCATGGTATTAGTCTTTTCATTTTTAAAAGAATGCCACTAGCCTTTCCGCAAACAAAATTATGTCCTGAAGTTATCAACACTTGAATATACATTATGACTTAGTGCACTTTCAGTCAATGGTCAATGCATCACTATTTTCTGGAAACATTCGGTTCCATATGAAGTTTTCTTTTCAGCTTGATATGTTAATAATATTATAACCATCTTTCTCGAAAATGTCTATTTGAGAACTTTTCAGCTAAAGTCGTGCCTGTATATTGGACAAGTAAGACACTCGAAAATAGATTCGGCATGGTTCCTGCACTCCCAACCTTTCATGGTTCACTTCACGTTAAAAAAAACCTTGTTTGTCATGGGGCAGCTGCGGTGGTTCGTGGCTCTGTGAGAAGATGATCGAGGGTCGGCGGCGCTGGCTGCTTTGTCGTCATCTTCGATGAGTCTAAGTGATTTATATCTGGTACTGGCCGACAATGATTATCCATTGGCATGCTCTATCGAATGTCACTGCTTTTATCATGGAATCCAACACTTGCAGATACCACTCAAAAGAGAATTCTGAAGCTGATGTACTTGGATGGCCTGGCAGTCTACCGTACCAACAGACATCTCCACGTAAATGGTGGCGGCTAGGGTGATCAGGGAGGATGACGCGCTACGGCAGCAATAAAAGCACAGTGCCGCTATCTCTCTCGTGATTGAATCATCCCAATCTGAAATCTGAGTGGAGTTCCCCACGGCAAGTGAATACCTTTCAATTGGATGCTCGAGGGAGCAGGGTACCCTATGATGCAAGTGGATGGTTGTATATCTGTTGTAAATCAAATCAAGTGTTCCCTTTTTCTGTACTGCAATTGTGGTTATATTATTGGTGTATAAATCTGCACAGAAACTGCATTTGCTATACCCTATATCTGAGCTAACATCATTTGCTTTCCAATTGCAGCTTTGGATCATGCGTTTATGTCAAGTTTCATTTTTTCTTAATCCCAGTTTTGTGCTAATTATCTTTTGTTCTTTGATGGGCAGTTGTATTGCCGGCTGATGCATCCATGTGCTAATCTGCCGGCAGAGTTGAGGGAGGGCGGCCAGCTGCCTGGCGGGTGCACCGGCGAGCACAACGTGGAAGAGCCTGACAGTCCGTCCGCTACCAGCTTACTCGCCGACTCTTTGATCGTCGTGCTGCTCCGTGCAACGGCTAGCTGGTGAAGGCAGTGTGCATAAGTAGTATTTCTCATGTTTATTGTATCGATCAACAGATTGACTGTCAGGTCCTTCCCTACAAAATCTTTAGAAAGAAAAAAACTACAAGGGAAGTACATATGAAAATACTGCAGTCTGCAGTTAACATCTCTTTTGTCAGTTTGGTATAACTTTTGTGGTTGTTTCATTATCCATTGAGACCCATGTTTGATCACCATAGCTACATAGAAGAGCAGACCATTGATATGTACAGTATCATTACTATTTTAGCAGACATGAGTTACAATGTCATCTTTTCATTAAGAAATAATTAAGGTGAAGAAAACCCAATTTTAAAAATAGTGACAGTTCAACATCATGAGGATGCCAAATTGACATAAGTGTATGATTGTTTGTCAGAAAGAAATTTATACATGTGATTTTTATATCTGTGTGAATGTATCTCTCCTGGTCTATTTGTAGTAAAACTGACTTTGGTGTCATGGTTTTTCTCATATTTTAGTGCTAAGTACTACCGTGAGGACCTTGGAAGGAGGTTTTTTTTATTAATATGTGTAGGTGACCACGAGCAGGATGACCACTCAGCATTTGATACTGTCAAATCCTTCTACCACAGAAATGTATGAGGCATGCTTAGCAAGGATGAGCACTCGGCGTTTGATATTTTCAAATCCTTCTAACACAGCAAGGTCTGCCAACGTTATATATTTTCTTAACAAGGAGTTAAGAAGATATTGAGCAAGGTAAAAGACATTGTTTTGAACAAATATTATGAGAATAAATTATTTGGTTTTTCCCTTGGGTTTACATAATAGTACTTCAAATTTTTAGGTCTATAATTAAAGAAAACTTAATTTATGCACTTGTGTTAGTTCACTTTCCATCTACTTGGTTGAATAGAATCATGTTTCATCTACTCAGTGAATGGCTTGCTTGTTCACGTGAATGCTTTTCATCTACTCGGAAAACTGCCAGGATCCATCACTGAAGCTCTATCTGAAGATTACTGAAGATTTGGACACTTGTACGTTCATCCACAGCTCCATACCTCTTCGCTGTGGCCATTGACTGTGTAACCGACTGTGTAACCGTCCATCTCTAATTCTGGGGTCCTTATATCTTCTTGCTTTGTTGTTCTGTTTCTGGGATACATGAGCTGTGTAAGCCAAAGGGCAGGAATATCTTATCTCTTGTATTTGGGTATATGAGCTGTGTAAGCCAAAGGGCAGGAATATCTTATCTCTTGTATTTGGGTTGAACCCTAGACGCTCCATGTTTTGGCTGGCATAAAGAGGATGTTTGGATTGTGGCCAACAGTTACCATGCCAATTTTTGGCGTTGACTGCAGTCATGGACTAGCGTTTCGTTTGAATTGAAGCCTAAGTTTTGAAGCCTCGCCAATATTTTGGTCGTAGCTACCGATTCCTTCGGGCTGCTGTACCCAGGCGCTGGCAAAACATGGCCAGGCAAATCATATGCCAAAATTTTGGTGTGCCCTTGATTTGGCAGGGCTGACCTGGGCGTAAACCAAACATCCCCGAACTTCCTTGTAATCTTGTAAGTTCTAGCAAGCAGCATTCATCTAAGAGTAGTAAATCCCTGTGACAAGCTGAGCTTCCCTTGTTTCAAAGTGTTTCATCTCCGAATCTCTCTATGTTCCCTGAATTCTCTAGCCAAAACTTGTCAATCGGTATCTAGATGGATGATGAATTCTCTATGTTCCCTGTATTTGAGGAGTCCGGACTATCCAGATGGATGAATTTTGAGGAGCTCGTTGGGCGCCCATTTGATGTCTGAACACGCCCGAACATACGTGGAAGAAATAAGCTTCGACCTTCGGGACGACCATAATCATTTATTTGATTTATTTATATGTGTTGTAGCCCGTAGCAACACACGGGCATTCTACTAGTCTATTTAAGATCAGACCATATCACATTGTCAAAAACTGCCGAGTTTCTGTATTTCCAAATGCACCACAACACTCAAGCACAAACTTGAGTAGCATGGTGCCAAAGAGGGCGTGACAAAAAGGAATCCGCACGATCACACCGTTGAGGACAAGAAGAGTTCGTGGAGACCCCGCAAAAAACAAAGAGTTCGTGGATGTCACCAAAGAGAAGAGAAACTTGTCCAGGCATTTCTCATCAAGAATGATCCCAATAAAGCTTATTAAAATAGTAAGAAAAAATGGTACACTCCTTTTCTACAGATGATGTGAACTCTTTCGAGTCACTGATCCAATCAAGGGAATCCAAAAAAACGAACATTTTACTGCAGAATAAAAAAACTGGCAGCTGAAAAGAAAAACTTGTGATGGTTAGCCTCCGAATCTAGGCGAAAATAGTAAAGAAGTGCAGTGTGAAAAGATTGTTTTTTTCCTTTTTTCTGAAACTCAACGAAATCCATTTGATCTATGTGTAAGTAAAAAAGCCCTGGGATCAAACATTTTCCAAGGAGAAAAAAGGGATACTGCATGATGGATAGCACCAAAAACAGCCGAAAATAAATCAATACAACAAACACTCCAAACTCTGAATCCCAAGCGAGCTTTCCAATCACGGCAGCACCAATCAGTAAAACAAAATAGTAACCGAGATACAGAAAAGCCGAGCTTTCGCGAGCACGGGCTGCAATCCCACCTGAGCAAGAAGCGGGCGTGCCGTAGTATAGCGGCAGCGCGGCCTGAGCGACAGCGGCGGCGGAGGGGCACTGGGACGGCTGCGAGGAGGAGAAGCTGAGCATCTTCTCCCGGCCGTGCCCGGGGCTGCAGGTGCCGAGCAGGTATGGCGCGGCCGCCTTGACGGCCTCGGACACGGCGTCGTTGTCCCCGGCTGCGACCCGGGCCTACTTGACGGCCGGCCTGCCCCAGCCGTGCTCGTCGGCCTCCGCCGCCGCATTGCCCCTCCCGTGCTTGAGCAGCCTAGATCCGAGCATGCCGAGGTCCCCGCCGCCCACCCTCGCGTCCGCGGCCGCCATCAGCACCCCGCCCAGGTCCATGGCCAGCCGGCTACCACTCGTCCTTCTCCCGCTCCCGGCGCGCTGCTATACTAGTGCTGGTGGTGGCTGCGGTCATGGCTGGCTGGTTGCTGGGAGGGACGGAGTCCTGTTGGTGTTTGGTTGGCTGCTCTCGGGTTTTAGGCCAATTTCAACGCACGACCCATCCTATCCGTCTGTGTTGTTCGGGTCAAAACGGACAGACGATACGGCATAATGCGCGGTCGCAATCTCAAATTTTGTGTGTTTGACGTTCAGCCCGTCTCATTTTCAACGTAAACATGCGTGCGGTTTGCATTCACACGAACGTCGAACGGACAGGCACACGCTTGCTCGGCGTCCGTCTAGGGAACGCGTGGGGCCGTTCACCTACCTCCACCGCTCAAATTCAATACGCACGCACGGCGGGCCCCGGTTGTCAGTCACACTGGCGGAGGGTCGTCGTCCTTCTTAAATTGGAAGCCGTGGACCGGCCAGTCCACGGTTACCACTTCCTAGCCGTCCTGCCTCCTCGAGCCCCGACACGAGCAAACCCTAGCCCCCTCCTTCACCTCTCCGCCGGCGATAATGGTGGGGCGCTGGTTCCCTGGCCGCAAGACGAGGCACGACCACAAGGCCGGGCCGTCGTCCGGTCGCCGTCGCTGAGTGAGTCCTGAACTAAGGGGTCCTCGGGCCGTCGACCCTTTGGTATGGGCCGGACTAATGGGCCACTATGGGGCCAAGCTGGAGTACGGACCCGACCGGACAAGACATCTTCGGAGTCGTGGTGTGCCCTCCAAGTTAGGGTTAGCGTGATCTTTCCTTCATTGTAAACCGATGGTTTGTAACCCTAACCCTACCGGTGTCTATATAAACCAGAGGGTTTAGGGGCCTTAGGGCTAGAGCGACATTCATCACCTCCTACCTTACGGTTTAGCTCACTCGATCTCAAGGTAGATCTACTCTCTAACTATACCATACATCAAATACAATCAAGCAAGACGTAGGGTTTTACCTCTTCGAGAGGGCCCGAACCTGGGTAAATATCGTGTTCATCGTCCCTTGTTCCCCATTGATCCTAGATCCACAGCTCGGGACCCCCTACATGAGATCCGCCGGTTTTGACACCGACATTGGTGATTTCATTGAAAGTTCCGCTGTTGGATCGCCAAAGGGTCGATGGCTCGCCTGATCATCGGAGAAGGCGTCAGCTCCGGGGACCTCTTCGTCCCCGGTCAACTCTTTGCGTTTGGCAGCATCGTGCTGCACGCCAACCCAGCTGGTCATCTAGATCAGATCAACAACTTTGCCACCGAGCACCGGATTCGATTCGGCAATCTGGAGTACGTCTCGTGTAACACCCCTGTGTATTAGTCACTGTGATCAACTGCTAATAATGCCAAGTCATATCATTTGCAATGCTTAGTCATAGTGATTAACCAAAATAATTCAAACTCCATTATGAAAATCAACTCAAATTCGAAAGTGCAAAATCAACTTGCTCAAACACTGTTGGAAAAATGTTCACTTAATAGCAAATATTCCAGAAGCACTTATAAAATCATAAGTGATGATGCTAGGATTATCTAAATGACTCCAACAACTTGAAACAGCACCAAAACAGGATTATTTAATCTAATTAAATTCATTTCAAATCAAATGAAATTCAAATTCACCCAAACCAGTTTTTGGTGACAAGGAATATTGCATTGTAATATATGGGCCTAGTCTCATATTTTACAAAAATGCAAAAGTGTCCTAACTAATACAAAACAGAAAATAAATAAAAGAAAATTAGAAAAGAGAAACAGAAAAATAAAACGAGGCACTGTGCACTGGGCCTAAGTGCACAGTGCCCCGACCACCGGCCCACCTGGCCCAATTCCTCTCTCTCTCTCTCTCTCTCGCGCTGTCGTCTCCTCCATGGCCGAGCACGCGCGCGCCGCTCGCGCGGTGACACGCCGGCGCCCACCGACGAAACAGGAAAGCGGAGGGGATAAGGGCAAACCCGAGCAGACCCCCTGGTCCTCCCCGTCATTCTCCCCTTCTCCCCTTGCTCCCTTTCCCCAGATCCCATCGCCACCGAGCGCCATCGCCGCCGCACCGCGCTCGTCTCTGTGGCCACCGGCCACTCTTCGCCAAGCCGACGAGTCAGCGAGCTCCGCCCCGCTCCTCTCCATCGCCTGGTGTCTTCCATTTGAGCCAAGGAGCACCGGAGGCAGTGGATCGAGCTGCTCCCCTTTCTTCTCTGCCTCCGGCGATCTTCGTCGTCTCCGGCGACCTCTGCAGCTACTAAGCTATCGCCGGGCCTTCTTGCGCCTACTAGGTGAGCTCCTCCGCCTCCTGTTTCTCTCCGCTTACTTCCCAGCACGCCGTAGCCGCCGCATAGCTCGAGCTCGAACGCGCCGCCGTCGAGCTCTTCGCCGGCGTGGCCACAACCGCTGCCGTGCTGGCCTGAGCCCACCAGCGAGCCCCTGGTGCTCCCAGGAGCACCACGCACTCACCCACACACCCTCCCGTGCTCTCTAACCCCTAGCTTGACAAGCGCCCGATTGCATCACCGCCTGTGCACATCGTCGGCGCCCTTCCGGTGACCAAATGGTCACGGGAACGAGCCTGTTGTGCTCAACGCATCGTGCCGCACCTTCCCAGCCTTTCCTTTCGCTTCGTAGCACGCTACCTCGCCGTTCCCTTTTCGCGTCCGATTCCGGCCGGCCGCCGCGAAGCTCGCCGCCGTCGTTACACGCTGTTTCCGGCCCCGCCACCGCCACCACTCGACGCGCCGTCGAGTGGCTGTTCGAACGCGCCCGGCCCCGAGGTTTTTGGTGGCCTATAGGCAATTTCCGGCGAACGCCCGAGCCGCGCCGCCACGAAAACGTGCTCGCCGGCGTTTAGACGCCGGCCGGCCGACGTGGCTGGACGGGGCCACCGTCTGGGTCAATGACCCGTGGGCCCAGGGGCCCCCGTTGACCAGTTGACCCAGTCAACTGCGTTGACGTGGCAGCTACAGTCACTGACATGTGGGCCCCCAACTGTTAATTAACCTAATAAACGAATTAATAATTAAAACTAATTAGTTAACCTAATTATGTCACTGACAGGCTGGGCCCACACCTCTAATTAACCTGTTAGGTTAGCTTAATACTCTATTAAACTAACAGAGGCTGACATGTGGGTCCCACTGGACCCACATGTCAGGTTTGACTGGTCAGTCGACCTGTTGACCTACTGATGTCAGCATGCATCATGCTGACGTCATATATCATTTTCTGTTAAATAAAATAATTCCAGAAAATCATTTAAACTTGGAAAATTCGTAACTTTTAAACCGTAGCTCGGATTGAAAAACTTTAAACATGAAACTTGCTCAGAACGACGAGACGAATCTGACTGTGCCGTCTGTTTCCATGTCGGAACCTCCTACGTAGGAGAACTCGTAACTCCGAACCCGATTCTAGTAGATAAATAGTGCACACACACCGGGTAATAAATCCCGCGATAATCCTAAAAATAACTAAATGACTTAGATGCATATTTAGGCAACCCTGCACTGCATCATAGCGTAGCACGCACTGTGTTGCATCTGTTTGCATTATGTTTACCTGTTTCTTCCCCCTCTTCTCTTTCGGTAGACCCCGACGTTGCCGTAGCTCCTGAGGCAGACGCCGCTCCGGAGTACGACTATGTCCCCGACGATCAGACCCTTGCCGTCGAGCAGACAGGCAAGCACCCCCCTTTTTGAGCATTCCGATATCGCCCATTCTCTTCTCTCTTATGCTTGCATTAGAATCTGCTGGTGTTTCTGTATCCTATATCTGCTGCATAGCATGTTTACTTGTAACCTGTTGTTGATACTTATCTGTTATCCTAAACTTCTTAGAATAGGTTGGGTAGAGACTGACAAAGACCCCCACTTTATCCCGACTGCCCCGTTGGATGATCAGAAGACCCGTGCAACGGGATTGAAGACCAAGCTCCGACACTGCACGTCACATCCTCCTTAGTTGCCGACACTGCTGGGTTACTATCGAGTGCCGAGGGTGATACCTCGTCAGCACTTCTGATGATAACCTTGTAGGTTAGTTATTCGGTCGTGGTAAGCGAGGGTGATTCCTCCTACACCACCCCCGATAACAACGTCGTCGCGCAACTCCTCAAGTGTGGACCTCGAGGGTGATTCCTCCTCCGTTCACCTTGACGGTAACATCAGAGGGAATTCCATCGAGGGTGATTCCTCAGGGTCCCTTTGGTGTCAGACACACGGATGCTTTGGTTACTATGACTGTACACTGTAACATGATACTAAAGACGGGTCGGCCCTGAGGGGAACCCGCGCGAGCTTATTAGCGAGTGATGTGGAATCGGGTGGACCTGGATGGTGCTCGAGGGTTGAACACGAGGCATGGCCGGGCATTCCTAGCCCTTGCCGCAAGTCCTCGAGACGGGGCGACGGGGTCACATCTTTCGTGAGTCTCTGCTCGTTTCCGCACTATCAACACACTAACGGTTTGGTTATTTGATCCGAGGGGCCTCTGGCCTGATAGCACTAACCATCACGTGGGCATAGTGTGGGCGTTCTGCATCGTATACTTCAGCCGGAGCTTAATGGATGTCAGCGACTGAGCGGCGCGCGCCGAGTTCGACTGGATACGCAACTGCACTTGTATTAAGGGGTTGCTAGGTCTGCTCTCGGCCGCCTGACGCAACGTGCAGGAGTTCCCGGGGCGATGACCCAAGACCCCTGGGGGAATAGGTTTAGTCCGGCGTGCTGACCTCTCTGTTAAGTATTTGGTCGGGTGGCGGCGTATCGTTTGGCCGAGGCCGGGCATGACCCAGAAAAGTGTGTCCGGCCGGAGTTAAGAGAGCGTGGTGGCTAAGTTGATGCACCCCTGCAGGGAAGAACTAATCTATCGATAGCCTGTCCTACGGTAACGGACACTCGGAGTTGTATCCTGATCGGTACAACTAGAACTTGAGATCATAACTGGATAGTATGGCGCTGGGATTGCTTTCTCGCAGTGAGTCGAGAAAGGATCCCTGGCCGAGGTTGATGATACACTACTACTACTTTACATTGTGTAATCTGCACTCTTCTAATGCTGCAAGACCGATGAAGATGATTGAAGATGCTAGTCTTCGATAGGACTAGGCTTTCCCCTCTTCTCTGGCATTTCTGCAGCCCAGTCCACATATACAAACCCCTTTAAAAATGTTGCATATGTAGTGTAGATCCTTGCTTGCTGAGTACTTCGGATGACTACTCACGTTTGCTTTATTTTCTTTTTCTCCCCATATCCATTTGACGCCGCCAGATGATGGAGCCCCTGAGATAGCAGCCCCCGTCGACGACTACGGCTACTACTACTACCCTCCCGGCGAGTACTACTACGAGGAGCCGACAGACGACCAGGAGTAGGATTTGGAGGATCCTAGGCAGGAGGCCTACGCCTTTCGATCGTAGAATTTTATTTTGCCCCGCCTTCATAAAGGCTTATCTCTGTTTCTGTAATATATCTGTACCCAGATATCTGATGCTTCCGCTGACACTTGTATGCCATCGAGCTATGTATTCGAGCCCTCGAGGCCCTGGCTTGTAATATAAAGCTTGTATGAATTTATTTATGATTTAGAGTTGTGTTGTGCTATCTTCAAGTGAGTCCTTAGGCTTGATCGTGTGCATTTACGTGTATGGTTAGTGCACGATTAAGCCGGGGTCGTCACAGGTTGGTATCAGAGCCGACTGCCTCTAGGAATCCACCTATCCAATTCCTTGGCCGAAGTTGAGTCTAGAAACCGAAAACTGTTTTACTAACTTGGCTGTGTGGCTTACGGGCCCACATCGCCAATTGGGTGGTATTAGGATCTTTTATTCCTCATCTATACTCTGGGACTCTGATCACTCTTCTATTCGGGTTTATTAAATTTACTAATGCCGACACTTAGGCTCTCGTAAATTCCGTCCACCCGGAGAGCTGGATATCTGTGCGATTTCCCTGTCATTGATCTAATTAGTCTGATAATCATTTCCTTTCCATTGTTTTGTTTATCCTTTCTCTTTGAGATCTGTTATACTTCTCATCGTCAAATGAGTTGGTGAATTACCGTGCTCATATCACTCAGAACGCCGAGGCTCAGATTTATGCCTTAAATGCGTTGAACGCTTCTCCGCTTGAGGGGATCGAAAACGTTCCAGTCGTCTGCGAATTCCAGGATGTTTTTCCAGAAGAACTTCCAGGAATACCCCCTGCTAGAGCTGTCGAGTTTGTCATTGACTTAAAGCCTGGCACCACTCCTATTGTGAAGCGTCCTTACAGGATGCCTCCGCACCACCTACTTGAGCTTAAGGAAGAAATCGATAAATCACTTAAGATGGCCTTCATCCGTCCTAGTTCCTCTGCCTGGGGAGCACCGTCTCTCTTTGTCAAGAAGAAAGATGGTACGAATAGGTTGGTCCAAGATTACCGTCCTATCAACCAGGCAACCATTCAGAATAAATATCCGCTTCCCCGGATCAATGACTTATATGATCAACTTGCTGGATCATCGGTGTTCTCTAAACTCGACTTGAGGTTGGGTTATCACCAGATCCGTGTCCGTGAAGAAGATATTCCCAAGACTGCATTCGTCACTCGTTACAGTTCTTATGAATACACCGTCATGTCATTTGGCCTAACGAATGCTCCAGCTACGTTCTCCCTCCTGATGAATTATATATTCATGGATTACCTCGACAAGTTCGTCGTGGTATACCTGGATGATATTCTAGTATATTCGAAGAATAAAGAAGAACATGCCGAACATCTTCGCCTTGTTCTAGAGAGGCTTCGAGAACACAGGTTGTATGCCAAATACTCCAAATGTGAATTCTGGCTTTCTGAAGTTACCTACCTTGGACATGTGATTTCCAAGGACGGTATTGCCGTTAAGCCGGAGCGAGTTCAGGCTATCCTTGACTGGACTCCTCCGAAGAATGCCAAGCAAGTCCGAAGTTTTCTCGGCCTTGCAAGTTATTGCCACCGATTCGTTGAGAACTTCTCCAAGATTGCCTAGCCCCTGACTAATCTGCTCCACAAAGGCGTTAAGTTTGAGTGGACAGACAAGTGTCAGGAAATTTTTCAGACCCTCAAGGACAAGCTTACTTCTGCTCCAGTGCTTGCTCCTCTGGATTCTCGTAAGGACTTTGTCATATATTGTGATGCCTCTTGTCAGGGATTAGGCTGTGTCCTAATGCAAGAACGAAGAGTAATTGCTTATGCTTCGCGTCAATTGCATCCTCATGAAGAAAA
The DNA here is from genome assembly GCA_011799875.1 of Thinopyrum elongatum. Classification (NCBI taxonomy): domain Eukaryota; kingdom Viridiplantae; phylum Streptophyta; class Magnoliopsida; order Poales; family Poaceae; genus Thinopyrum; species Thinopyrum elongatum. Next base: position 53,143,080 of record CM022300.1, read on the forward strand.
TTATCTAGTGCATGATCTCGAACTCGCTGCTGTGATCTATGCTTTGAAGCAGTGGCGACACTACCTTCATGGTAATCGGTGTGAGATTTATACCGATCATCAGAGTCTGAAGTATTTGTTCACCCAACCGGATCTTAATCTTCGTCAACAACGATGGTTGGAAACGATTACGGACTATGACTGTGGTATTTATTATACTCCTGGCAAGGCTAATGTGATGGCTGATGCCTTGAGCCGCAAGTCCTATTGCAACAACCTCATGGTTAGGCGAGCTCAACCTCGTCTTTATGCAGAACTGACTCAGCTGAATCTGCAAATTGTTCCCCAGGGTTCTCTTAATAACCTTGTGGTACAGCCAGATCTTGAGAAGGCTGTAAAAATTGCGCAAGCCAAAGACGCTGAAGTAGATCTGATGAAGAAAGAACTTCACCTCGAGAAGTACAGGGATTTCTCGATTGCTGAAGACGGAACCTTGTATTTCAGAAACCGCATCGTGGCACCTCGATTCGAGCTTATGACAGACAAGGTCATGAAGGAGGCTCATGATACCCCGCTGTCTATCCATCCGGGTAGTACCAAGATGTATCGGGATCTTCGACAGAGGTACTGGTGGTCTAAAATGAAGCAGGACATTGCTCGCTATGTTGCTGAATGTGATGTTTGTCGTCGCGTGAAAGCAGAACATCAAAAGCCTGCTGGAATTCTTCAACCACTCCCTATTCGTTTGTGGAAATGGGATAAAGTGCAGATGGATTTCATTACTGGTCTTCCCAAGTCTCAGAAAGGTCACGACGCTATTCTTGTCGTCATCGATCAACTTTCCAAGGTTGCTCATTTTCTGCCTGTCAAGGAGACTATCACTGCTAGCCAGCTAGTAGAGCTGTACATCTCCAGAATCGTTTCACTCCACGGTATTCCGAAGGAGATTAGTTCGGACCGTGGCGGTCTTTTCACATCCAAGTTCTGGGAAAGTTTCCAAAAAGCTATGGGAACTCACATTACATGGAGTTCAGCTTATCATCCTCAATCTCAAGGCCAAGTCGAGCAAGTAAATCAAGTGCTTGAAGATATGCTTCGCGCTTGTGTTATATCATTCGGTAAGAAATGGGAGGAATCTCTCCCGTTTGCTGAATTCTCTTATAACAATAGCTATCAAGCCAGCTAGAAAATGGCCCCCTTCAAAGTGCTATACGGACGTAAGTGTCGAACCCCTCTGAATTGGTCAGAAACTGGGGAACAACCTCTCGTGGGACCGGAAATTATCCAACATGCTAAAGAACAAGTCAGAATTGTCCGAGAGAACCTCAAGGCGGCTCAGGACCGCCAGAAGAGCAATTATGATCGCAAGCGATGGGGTCTGACTTATCAACCAGGTGATCAAGCTTATCTTCGTGTCACTCCTATGAAGGGCACCCGTCGTTTCGGAATCAAGGGCAAGCTAGCTCCTCGCTATATTGGCGCATCGTGGCTAGACGTGGACAGCTGGCATATAAATTGGAGTAGCCACCACAATTCTCTCATATCCATGATGTCTTCCATGTGTCCCAACTTCGTAAATGCTTCAAGGAATCTCCGCACCGCGCAGTGGATCATGAGATGCTTGAATTGCAAGATGACTTATCTTATAAGGAGCATCCGATCCGCATCCCTGATGAAGCTGAACGTTGAACTCGTCAGAAGACGACCAAGTTCCTGAAAGTGCAGTGGTCGAATCACACTGAAGATGAAGCCACTTGGGAACGCGAGGATCATATTCGGGAAGAATATCCCGACCTCTTTCCTTCTACCTCCTAAATTCTCGGGAAGAGAATTTCTTTTAGAGGAGGAGAACTTGTAACACCCCTGTGTATTAGTCACTGTGATCAACTGCTAATAATGCCAAGTCATATCATTTGCAGTGCTTAGTTATAGTGATTAACCAAAATAATTCAAACTCCATTATGAAAATCAACTCAAATTCAAAAGTGCAAAATCAACTTGCTCAAACACTGTTGGAAAAATGTTCACTTAATAGCAAATATTCCAGAAGCACTTCTAAAATTATAAGTGATGATGCTGGGATTATCTAGATGACTCCAACAACTTGACACAGCACCAAAACAGGATTATTTAATCTAATTAAATTCATTTCAAATTCACCCAAACCAGTTTTTGGTGACGTCATATATCATTTTATGTTAAATAAAATAACTCCAGAAAATCATTTAAACTTCGAAAATTCGTAACTTTTAAACCGTAGCTCGGATTGAAAAACTTAAAACATGAAACTTGCTCAGAACGACGAGACAAATCTGACCGTGCCGTTTGTTTCCATGTCGGAACCTCCTACGTAGGAGAACTCGTAACTCCGAACCCGATTCCGGTAGATAAATAGTGCACACACACACCGGGTAATAAATCCCGCGATAATCCTAAAAATAACTAAATGACTTAGATGCATATTTAGGCAACCCTGCACTGCATCATAGCATAGCACGCACTGTGTTGCATCTGTTTGCATTATGTTTACCTGTTTCTTCCCCCTCTTCTCTTTCGGTAGACCCCGACGTTGCCGTAGCTCCTGAGGCAGACGCCGCTCCGGAGTACGACTACGTCCCCGACAATCAGACCCTTGCCGTCGAGCAGATAGGCAAGCACCCCCCTTTTTGAGCATTCCGATATCGCCCATTCTCTTCTCTCTTATGCTTGCATTAAAATCTGCTGGTGTTACTGTATCCTATATCTGCTGCATAGCCTGTTTACTTGTAATCTATTGTTGATACTTATCTGTTATCCTAAACTGCTTAGAATAGGTTGGGCAGAGATCGACAGAGACCCCCACTTTATCCCGACTGCCCCGCTGGATGATCAGAAGACCCGTGCAACGGGATTGAAGACCAGGCTCCGACACCGCACGTCACATCCCCCTTAGTTGCCGACACTGCTGGGTTACTATCGAGTGCCGAGGGTGATACCTCGTCAGCAATTCTGATGATAACCTTGTAGGTTAGTTATTCGGTCGTGGTAAGCGAGGGTGATTCCTCCTACACCACCCCCGATAACGACGTCGTCGCGCAACTCCTCAAGTGTGGACCTCGAGGGTGATTCCTCCTCCGTTCACCTTGACGGTAACATCAGAGGGAATTCCATCGAGGGTGATTCCTCAGGGTCCCTTTGGTGTCAGACACATGAATGCTTTGGTTACTATGACTGTACACTGTAACATGATACTAAAGACGGGTCGGCCCTGAGGGGTACCCGCGCGAGCTTATTAGCGAGTGATGTGGAATCGGGTGGACCTTGATGGTGCCCAAGGTTTGAACACGAGGCGTGGCCGGGCATTCCTAGCCCTTGCTGCAAGTCCTCGAGACGGGGCGACGGGGTCACATCTTTCGTGAGTCTCTGCTCGTTTCCGCACTATCAACACACTAACGGTTTGGATATTTGATCCGAGGGGCCTCTGGCCTGATAGCACTAACCATCACGTGGGCATAGTATGGGCGTTCTGCGTCATATACTTCAGCCGGAGCTTAATGGATGTCAGCGACTGAGCGGCGCGCGCCGAGTTGGACTGGATACGCAACTGCGCTTGTATTAAGGGGTTGCTAGGTCTGCTCTCGGCCGCCTGACGCAACGTGCAAGAGTTCCCGGGGTGATGGCCCAAGACCCCTGGGGGCATAGGTTTAGTCCGGTGTGCTGACCTCTCTGTTAAGTATTTGGTCGGGTTGTGGCGTATCGTTTGGCCGAGGCCGGGCATGACCCAGAAAAGTGTGTCCGGTCGGAGTTAAGCGAGCGTGGTGGGTAAGTTGGTGCACCCCTGTAGGGAAGAACTAATCTATCAATAGCCTGTCCTACGGTAACGGACACTCGGAGTTGTATCCCGATCGGTACAACTAGAACTTGAGATGATAACTGGATAGTATGGCTCTGGGATTGCTTTCTCGCAGGGAGTCGAGAAAGGATCCCTGGCCGAGGTTGATGATACACTACTACTACTTTACATTGTGTAATCTGCACTCTTCTAATGCTGCAAGACCGATGAAGATGATTGAAGATGCTAGTCTTCGATAGGACTAGGCTTTCCCCTCTTCTCTGGCATTTCTGCAGCCCAGTCCACATATACAGCCCCCTTTGAAAATGTTGCATATGTCGTGTAGATCCTTGCTTGCTGAGTACTTCGGATGAGTACTCACGTTTGCTTTATTTTCTTTTTCTCCCCATATCCATTTGACGCCGCCAGATGACGGAGCCCCTGAGATAGCAGCCCTCGTCGACGACTATGGCTACTACTACTACCCTCCCGGCGAGTACTACTACGAGGAGCCGACAGACGACCAGAAAGGCTTATCTCTGTTTCTGTAATATATCTGTACCCAGATATCTGATGCTTCCGCTGACACTTGTATGCCATCGAGCTATGTATTCGAGCCCTCGAGGCCCTGGCTTGTAATATAAAGCTTGTATGAATTTATTTATGATTTAGAGTTGTGTTGTGATATCTTCAAGTGAGTCCTTAGGCTTGATCGTGTGCATTTGCGTGTATGGTTAGTGCACGATTAAGCCGGGGTCATCATATCGCGGACGCCCGAGGCGATCTGGTTTTTACCAGATTCGCCGCACCCGCTCCGGAGTGTTCCCCGATCCGATCTACGGATCGACCCGATCCCCCATCCGGCCTCAAGCTCGGACGTCTCCAACTCGAACGGAGACTGGGAATCCCCTTCGACCGCAGTGACCGCCAAAGACCCATCTCCGGGCCACAATGCGGAACTATTGTTCGGATATCGAGAATCGATTTCGGCCGAACCCTCTCCTTGCAGCACTCCTGCGGCCTTGAGCCCCAACGGCGGGTCGACGTTAGATGGCCAGGAGTCATTCCTAGTCGAACTCCCCCTCGACAACTCGGCTTCGAGCCCCAACATGGAAGCAGTATCTGAAGACCAGGTTTTGTCATCGGATTCCTACGACTATCCGGCCTCGGACTTCGAGGATAACTCAGCCCTCGAAAATCAGGATCCGGCTCTAGCCCCGATCGTTCCTCACCCCGCCACATCAGAAGCCGGCCCCTGGCAGCCCCCGTATACCAGTCCGACGACCCTCGCCTCATTAAACGAGGCGTTGGACCGAATCCAGATGATGGCTATTCGGGACGACTCGCCCGCGGCCTGTGTCCAGCAGCCCTTTGAGGCGTACTTCGGGAATTTTGCGCCCCACCCACCACCCATCTCGTGACCACAGTCAAGGATATAACCGACATGTTGGACTACACTTCAGAAAACGCCTACTCCATGGACGAGGATGGCGGAGCCAATGACGCCGCACTCCCCGCCACTGGCCGCTGGACGGCCACGTCCACTTACAACATCTATATGGTAGACACTTCGAAGGACGACTGCACCCCTAGGAGGGATAGTGGCAAGCCCGGCGAGGAGCGGCACAGGCGCCGCAAACAACGTCGTCGCTCCAAGGCACGCCAAAGCCATGCGAGCAACACAGACACCGGAGAGAACGGCACCCCGGACAATGCGGACAGCCTCGAGGACCACGGCACCGACGAGCAACCTCAAGCCGATCACGAGGAGGAAGACCCACTCAACCTAGAGGACCTTGGTGATTCCGAAGACAACAACTACCTCCCCTCCTCCGAAGAGGAGGTTAGTTTGGGCGAAGAGGATTTCGTCATCCTCGAAGACCCGCTGGATCAAGAGCGGTTCAAACGGCAGCTCATTGCCACCGCACGTAGCTTGAAGAAACAGCAACAGACAATAAAGGCCGAGCAGGACACCCTCAATGACAGATGGGCTACGATCCTAGCTGCCGAAGAAGGGTATGGCTACGAGCGGTAGTCCAACGGGTACCCAATGCGAAAGCTTCTGCCGCAATTTGACGACGAGGTCATAGAGCCAGCCCTTGCACAACACATTCAGGCGGACCAGGCGGACCGCCCCCCTCGAGGACGGGATGGACCAGCGGCCACGTCCACTTACGACATCTATATGGTAGACACTTCGAAGGACGACTGCACCCCTAGGAGGGATAGTGGCAAGCCCGGCGAGGAGCGGCACAGGCACCGCAAACAACGCTGTTGCTCCAAGGCACGCCAAAGCCATGCGAGCAACACAGACACCGGAGAGAACGGCACCCCGGACAATGCGGACAGCCTCGAGAACCACGGCACCGACGAGCAACCTCAAGCCGATCACGAGGAGGAAGACCCACTCAACCTAGAGGACCTTGGTGATTCCGAAGACAACAACTACCTCCCCTCCTCCGAAGAGGAGGTTAGTTTGGGCGAAGAGGATTTCGTCGTCCTCGAAGACCCGCTGGATCAAGAGCGGTTCAAACGCCAGCTCATTGCCACCGCACGTAGCTTGAAGAAACAGCAACAGAGAATAAAGGCCGAGCAGGACACCCTCAATGACAGATGGGCTACGGTCCAAGCTACCGAAGAAGGGTACGGCTACGAGCGGTAGTCCAAGGGGTACCCAATGCGAAAGCTTCTGCCGCAATTTGACGACGAGGTCATAGAGCCAGCCCTTGGACAACACATTCAGGCGGACCAGCCGGACCGCCCCCCTCGAGGACGGGATAGACCAGCCGATAAAATCGAGCAGCCTCTTGCTCCACCCCGCCATCCAGGCAAGGAGCCAGTTCGGCCGACCTATGACGCGACCTAGACTCCCGCGTAGGTCGGACAAGGTCCATCTATGGACCTAGAGACAACTCTCCTGTTCAACGGAACGGTTACCAAGCTTGGCTAGACCGTAACGACAGAGCTCGGGAACAGCAGCGAGCCCGGATGACAGATGGCCTCCGGCGTGACGTAGCCCGAGTCAGGGGCACCGCTCACCCTCTGTGCTTCACAGACAGGGTGATGCAGCACCAATTCCCGGAGGGCTTCAAGCCCGTAAATATCGAGCCATACGACGGGACGACGGATCCGACCGTATGGATAGAAGACTTCCTACTACACATCCAAATGGCACGAGGCGACGACCTCCACCCCATCAAATACCTACCATTGAAGCTCAAAGCTCCGGCTCGGCACTGGCTAAATAGCCTCCCCGAAGACTCCATAGGATGTTGAGAGGAGCTCGAGGACGCTTTCCGGGCCAACTTTCAGGATACCTATGTCGGGCCCCCGGATGTCGATGACCTGAGCCACGTAATCCAGCAACCCAGCGAGTTAGCCCGGCAATTCTGGAACCGGTTTTTGACCAAGAAAAACCAAATCATTGACTTTCCGGACGCCGAAGCCATAGCTCCCTTCAGGCATAGTATTCGAGACGAATGGCTAGCGAGGCAGCGAGGCCAGGACAAGCCGAAGACAATGGCAGCACTTACCTCCCTCATGACCCGTTTCTGTGCCGGGGAGGATAGTTGGTTGGCTCGTAGAAGCACCAACCCAAAAGCCCCCGGCACCTCTGAGGTCCGGGATGGGAATGGAAAGCCGCGGTGTAACAAAAACAAGCGTCGCCACAACGACGGCGAAATCAACGAAACGGCAGTAAATGCCGGATTCCGCAATCCAAAGTCCGGATCACGGAAAAAGCCTTCTGAAGGCAACCAGGATGGGCCAACCAAATTGGACGCAATCATGGACAGGCCCTACCAGATTCATGGCACCCCCGAAAAGCCCGCTAACCATACCAACCGTAATTGTTGGGTAATAAAACAAGCCGGCAAGCTCATAGTCGAAGACTCGGGTAAAAGCCCATGAAGCGAGGACGACGATGAGCCCCACAGGCCGAATAGCAGAGGCCAAAAACCCTTCCCTTCCGAGGTCAAGACCGTGAATATGATCTACGCCACCCATACACAAAGGAAAGAAAGGAAGCGCGCGTTGCGGGACGTATACGCCATCGAACCCGTAGCACCGAAGTTCAACCCGTGGTCGGCTTGCCCGGTCACCTTTCACCGCGAGGACCATTCGACCAGTATCCGTCATGGAGGATCGGCGGCCCTGGTAATCGACCCCATTATCGATGGGTACCACCTCACGAGAGTCCTAATGGATGGAGGCAGCAGCCTCAATTTGATTTACGCAGACACAGTGAGGAAAATGGGGATCGACCCATCAAGGATCAAACCCAGCAACACCACCTTCAAGGGGGTTATTCCGGTTGTAGAAGCCCGATGCTCAGGCACGGTAACGCTGGAAGTAGTATTTGTCTCGCCAGACAACTTCCGATCCGAAGACTTGATCTTCGATATCGCCCCATTCCGAAGTGGCTATCACGCCCTCCTCGGTCGAATAGCGTTTGCCAAGTTCAACACCGTCCCACACTACGCATACCACAAGCTAAAGATGCCGGGACCCGCAGGCGTCATAACGATAAATGGCAACACGGAGCACTCACTCCAGACGTAGGAACACACTGCGGCCCTGGCGGCCGATGACCAGTCTGTCGCTAGTAGGCCAAGGTATCAGCCCACCGTAAAGGCAAAAGATACACTTAAGCGGGCTCGAGCCCGATCCCCGTCATGGGAACCCGCCTGCGTTCGCCGCAAATAGGGATACGCTCCCTACGGTACGCCCGCCCTCCCCGCGCGCTACGTGCCTCGTCAGCACAATTTCGCGCTCAAAATACCATGGGCAACCATGGGGGCCTGTAACACCATGTGTTCGGCTCAACCGAACTATCATATCATCCCGTCCTGGGACGATAATAGACAGGATTCCAGACTCGCTTGGCGTTAAGCCACAACGGCAGGATTACATCTCAAGGTCCATATTGAAGGCACCCCTCGCCAGTATGCGGTGTTCCACATGGATATCCAGCTCAAACCCCCCACCTCGCAGAAGAAAAGGCGCAGACGTGCAGCAGGGCACAGTTGAGGTTTAGACCAACGCATCAAGGCCCTGTGTAAACCTTTCTCTGTAAAATTTTCTTTTCATTACTTATTATAAAATGCCTCAGCCGTACAAATTGTACAGATAGATGTCCAGAGGTTATGAAAAATAATAATAAAACATCCTTTACGATGTTCGGGCACCCGAATTGTTTTGCCCCTCTTTCTTTTTCTTTCCCGCTCTTCGAACAAGCTAGGCATGCAAGTATTAATACAAAATGGTAATGGACCAAAGGATTGATTTTCCCATCAGCTCCGCATCATAAGTCCGGCACCGCCTTTAGTAGAGTGTTCGGCGTCTCGGATATTGCACTATATGCACTAGTTCCGAACTATGTCTTGGGTCAATAGTTGGGTTGCCCGGCTCCTGTGCTTGCTCTCTTACGTTTCGCACATTTGGCTAAGAAGGCAAAGGAAGAACCCCTGCGATTGTGCTTTCGGCTAGTCCAGTCAAGCACCTCAGGGGAGAAAGCCGAAAACTGACCGTCATAGTAAGCGAGAATTGGTCAGCGATCCGATGACAGGTGTTAAACTAAGAAATCGTTGGTGATTTAGCCGTGTTACACGAAGGGTTCGTCCTAGCACAAGCCACGTGACTACAAAGGAATGCCTTGGCTCCCGCGTACATCACAAAAACTTGGAGGCTAGTCACTAGCCCCCGCCGTCAAGCTCCTATGGCTAAATGAAAGTGATAAAACCGCATAGTCTGATTGCCTAGTCTCTCGCTCACACTACCGCCTTTGGGCACCGAGGCGTCGGCTAAGGGTAACAGTGCGGAGACGAAACACCCCTCGTAACATTTACTTGGGGGCTGAAGCCGGCGACTGGTAACTTTCAGAATAATAAACGGCCGCATAGGAGTCAAAATAAACACACCACAATATTATATAAAATCTGGCCGCATAGTAAAACTTAAAGTTCGGTACAACGTCAATCACTCAATGATTACATCCCTGGAGCACTGGCCCTCTATCGCCTGAGCACTGTCCATCACCTGTGAAAAATAGAGTTTGGGTTTACGGTGCTCCTTGCCAATGGGCGGAGGTCCAGTGGCCCTGTCCATCGGCTTGATCCTCGGCCAATGCACCATGGTCTTCGCGAAGGTCAGCCTCGCCCCTTCAAGGCATGCGGAATGCTTCACGGCGTCGATCCGCGGCGATGCGTCACGCAACCTCTACACTAAGCCGAACTAGCTTTTCGGAATAGGCTCAGCATGTTGGGGAACGTAGCATGCAATTTCAAAAAAAATCCTATGCTCACGCAAGATCTATCTAGGAGATGCATAGCAACAAGAGGGGGGGAGTGTGTCCACGTACCCTCGTAGACCGAAAGCGGAAGCGTTAGCTTAACGCGGTTGATGTAGTCGAACGTCTTCGCGATCCAACTGATCAAGCAACGAACGTACGTCACCTCTGAGTTCTGCACACGTTCAGCTCGATGACGTCCCTCGAACTCTTGATCCAGCAAAGTGTCGAGGGAGAGTTTTGTGAGCACGACAGCGTGGTGACGGTGATGGTGATGTGATCCGCGCAGGGCTTCGCCTAAGCACTACGACAATATGACCGGAGGAGTAAACTGTGGAGGGGGGCACCGCACACGGCTAGGAGGGGGGGAAGGAGGCCGGCCACTAGGGGCATACCATGGAGGGAGTCCTACTAGGACTCCAAACCTAGTAGGATTCGCCCCCCCCCCCCCCCCCCCCGCTTTTCCTTTTTCCGGAGTAGCAAAGGGGGAAAGGAGAGGGAGTAGGAGAAGCAAAGGGGGGCGCCGCCCCCACCCCTTGTCCAATTCGGATTGGCAAGGGGGGGCGCGTGCCACCTCCTATGGTCGGCCCTCTCTCCTCCACTAAGGCCCATGTTGGCCCATTACTCTCCCGGGGGGGTTCCGGTAGCCTCCCGGTACTCCGAAACTTCCCGAAACCATTCCGGTGTCCGAATATAACCTTCCAATATATCAATCTTTATCTCTCGACCATTTCGACACTCCTCGTCATGTCTGTGATCTCATCCGGAACTCCGAACAATCTTCGGTCACCAAAACACATAACTCATAATACAAATCGTCATCGAACGTTAAGCGTGCGGACCCTACGGGTTCGAGAACTATGTAGACATGACCGAGACACATCTCCGGTCAATAACCAATAGCGGAACCTGGATGCTCATATTGGCTCCTACATATTCTACGAAGATCTTTATCGGTCAAACCGCATAACAACATACGTCATTCCTTTTGTCATCGGTATGTCACTTGCCCGAGATTCGATCGTCGGTATCATCATACCTAGTTCAATCTTGTTACTGGCAAGTCTCTTTACTCGTTCCGTAATGCACCATCCCGCAACTAGCTCATTAGTCACATTGCTTGCAAGGCTTCATATGATGTGCATTACCGAGAGGGCCCAGAGATACCTCTCCAATACTCGGAGTGACAAATCCTAATCTCGATCTATGCCAACCCAACAAACACCTTTGGAGACACCTGTAGAGCATCTTTATAATCACCCAGTTACGTTGTGACGTTTGATAGCACACAAGGTGTTCCTCCAGTATTCGGGAGTTGCATAATCTCATAGTCAGAGGAATATGTATAAGTCATGACGAAAGCTATAGCAATAAACTTAACGATCATTATGCTAAGCTAACGGATGGGTCTCGTCCATCACATCATTCTCCTAATGATGTGATCCCGTTCATCAAATGACAACACATGTCTATGGTTTGGAAACTTAACCATCTTTGATTAACAAGCTAGTCAAGTAGAGGCATACTAAGGACACTTTGTTTTGTCTATGTATTCACACATGTATCAAGTTTCCGGTTAATACAATTCTAGCATGAATAATAAACATTTATCATGATATAAGGAAATATAAATAACAACTTTATTATTGCCTCTAGGGCATATTTCCTTCAGTCTCCCACTTGCACTAGAGTCAATAATCTATATTACATTGTAATGATTCTAACACCCATGGAGTCTTCGTGTTGATCATGTTTTGCTCGTGGAAGAGGCTTAGTCAACGGGTCTGCAACATTCAGATCCGTATGTATTTTGCAAATCTCTATGTCTCCCTCCTTGACTTGATCGCGGATGGAATTGAAGCGTCTCTTGATGTGTTTGGTTCTCTTGTGAAATCTGGATTCCTTCGCCAAGGCAATTGCTCCAGTATTATCACAAAAGATTTTCATTGGACCCGATGCACTAGGTATTGCACCTAGATCGGATATGAACTCCTTCATCCAGACTCCTTCATTTGCTGCTTCCGAAGCAGCTATGTATTCCGCTTCACACGTAGATCCTGCCACGACGCTCTGCTTGGAACTGCACCAACTGACAGCTCCACCATTCAATATAAATACGTATCCGGTTTGTGACTTAGAGTCATCCTGATCAGTGTCAAAGCTTGCATCGACGTAACCATTTACGACAAGCTCTTTGTCACCTCCATAAACGAGAAACATATCCTTAGTCCTTTTCAGGTATTTCAGGATGTTCTTGACCGCTGTCCAGTGATCCATTCCTGGATTACTTTGGTACCTCCCTGCTAGACTTATAGCAAGGCACACATCAGGTCTGGTACACAGCATAGCATACATGATAGAACCTATGGCTGAGGCATAGGGAATGACTTTCATTTTCTCTCTATCTTCTGCAGTGGTCGGGCATTGAGTCTTACTCAACTTCACACCTTGCAACACAGGCAAGAACCCTTTCTTTGACTGATCCATTTTGAACTTCTTCAAAACTTTATCAAGGTATGTGCTTTGTGAAAGTCCTATTAAGCGTCTCGATCTATCCCTATAGATCTTGATGCCCAATATATAAGCAGCTTCACCGAGGTCTTTCATTGAAAAATTCTTATTCAAGTATCCTTTTATGCTATCCAAAAATTCCGTATCATTTCCAATCAACAATATGTCATCCACATATAATATCAGAAATGCTACAGAGCTCCCACTCACTTTCTTGTAAATACAGGCTTCTCCAAAAGTCTGTATAAAACCATATGCTTTGATCACACTATCAAAGCGTATATTCCAACTCCGAGAGGCTTGCACCAGTCCATAAATGGATCGCTGGAGCTTGCACACTTTGTTAGCACCCTTAGGATCGATAAAACCTTCTGGTTGCATCATATACAACTCTTCTTTGAGAAATCCATTAAGGAATGCAGTTTTGGCATCCATTTGCCAGATTTCATAATCATAAAATGCGGCAATTGCTAACATGATTTGGACAGACTTAAGCATCGCTACGGGTGAGAAGGTCTCATCGTAGTCAACTCCTTGAACTTGTCGAAAACCTTTCACAACAAGTCGAGCTTTGTAGACAGTAACATTACCGTCAGCGTCAGTCTTCTTCTTGAAGATCCATTTATTCTCAATGGCTTGCCGATCATCGGGCAAGTCAACCAAAGTCCACACTTTGTTCTCATACATGGATCCCATCTCAGATTTCATGGCCTCAAGCCATTTCGCGGAATCTGGGCTCATCATCGCTTCCTCATAGTTCGTAGGTTCGTCATGGTCTAGTAACATGACTTCTAGAACAGGATTACCGTGCCACTCTGGTGCGGAACGTACTCTGGTTGACCAACGAGGTTCGGTAGTAACTTGATCCGAAGTTTCATGATCATTATCATTAACTTCCTCACTAATTGGTGTAGGCATCACTGGAACTGATTTCTGTGATGAATTACTTTCCAATTTGGGAGAAGGTACAATTACCTCATCAAGTTCTACTTTCCTCCCACTCACTTCTTTCGAGAGAAACTCCTTCTCTAGAAAGGATCCATTCTTAGCAACGAATATCGTGCCTTCGGATCTATGATAGAAGGTGTACCCAACAGTCTCCTTTGGGTATCCTATGAAGACACATTTCTCTGATTTGGGTTCGAGCTTATCAGGTTGAAGCTTTTTCACATAAGCATCGCAACCCCAAACTTTAAGGAACGACAGCATAGGTTTCTTGCCAAACCACAGTTCATATGGTGTCGTCTCAAGGGATTTAGATGGTGCCCTATTTAACGTGAATGCAGCTGTCTCTAATGCATAACCCCAAAACGATAGTGGTAAATCGGTAAGAGACATCATAGATCGCACCATATCTAATAAAGTACGGTTACGACATTCGGACACACCATTACGCTGTGGTGTTCCAGGTGGTGTGAGTTGCGAAACTATTCCACATTGTTTTAAATGAAGACCAAACTCGCGACTCAAATATTCGCCTCCGCGATCAGATCATAGAAACTTTATTTTCTTGTTACGATGATTTTCCACTTCACTCTGAAATTCTTTGAACTTTTCAAATGTTTCAGACTTATGTTTCATTAAGTAGATATACCCATATCTGCTCAAATCATCTATGAAGGTCAGAAAATAACGATACCCGCCGCGAGCCTCAACACTCATCGGACCGCATACATCGGTATGTATTATTTTCAATAAGTCATTGGCTCGCTCCATTGTTTCGGAGAATGGAGTCTTAGTCATCTTGCCCATGAGGCATGGTTCGCAAGTATCAAGTGATTCATAATCAAGTGATTCCAAAAGCCCATCAGCATGGACTTTCTTCATGCGCTTTACACCAATATGACCTAAACGGCAGTGCCACAAATAAGTTGCACTATCATTATTAACTTTGTATCTTTTGGCTTCAATATTACGAATATGTGTATCACTACAATCGAGATTCAACAAAAATAGACCACTCCTCAAGGGTGCATGACCATAAAAGATATTACTCATATAAATAGAACAACCATTATTCTCTGATTTAAATGAATAACCATCTCGCATTAAACAAGATCCAGATATAATGTTCATGCTCAACGCTGGCACCAAATAACAATTATTCAGGTCTAAAACTAATCCCGAAGGTAGATGTAGAGGTAGCGTGCCGACGGCGATCACATCGACCTTGGAACCATTCCCGACGCGCATCGTCACCTCGTCCTTAGCCAATCTTCGTTTAATCCGTAGTCCCCGTTTCGAGTTACAAATATGAGCAACCGAACCGGTATCAAATACCCAGACACTACTACGATCATTAGTAAGGTACACATCAATAACATGTATATCAAATATACCTTTGTTCACTTTGCCATCCTTCTTATCCGCCAAATACTTGGGGCATTTCCGCTTCCAGTGACCAGTTCCTTTGCAGTAGAAGCACTCAGTTTCAGGCTTAGGTCCAGACTTGGGCTTCTTCCCGGGAGTAGCAACTTCCTTGCTATTCTTCTTGAAGTTCCCCTTCTTCCCTTTGCCCTTTTTCTTGAAACTAGTGGTCTTGTTAACCATCAACACTTGATGCTCCTTCTTGATTTCTACCTCCGCAGCCTTTAGCATTGCGAAGAGCTCGGGAATTGTCTTTTCCATCCCTTGCATATTATAGTTCATCACGAAGCTTTTATAGCTTGGTGGCAGTGATTGAAGAACTCTGTCAATGACACTATCATCAGGAAGATTAACTCCCAGCTGAGTCAAGTCGTTATGGTACCCAGACATTCTCAGTATATGTTCACTGACAGAACTATTCTCCTTCATCTTGCAGCTATAGAACTTGTTGGAGACTTCATATCTCTCAACTCGGGCATTTGCTTGAAATATTAACTTCAACTCTTGGAACATCTCATATGCTCCATGACGTTCAAAACGTCTTTGAAGTCCCGATTCTAAGCCGTAAAGCATGGTACACTGAACTATCGAGTAGTCATCAGATCGAGCTTGCCAGACGTTCATAACATCAGCATCTGCTCCTGCAGCAGGCCTTTCACCTAGCGGTGCATCAAGGACATAATTCTTCTGTGCAGCAATGAGGATAATCCTCAAGTTACGGACCCAGTCCGTGTAGTTGCTACCATCATCTTTCAACTTAGCTTTCTCTAGGAACACATTAAAATTCAAGGGAACGGTAGCACGGGCCATTGATCTACAACAACATAGATATGCAAAAACTATCAGGACTAAGTTCATAATAAATTAAGTTCAATTAATCATATTACTTAAGAACTCCCACTTAGATAGACATCCCTCTAGTCATCTAAATGATCACGTGATCCATATCAACTAAACCATGTCCGATCATCACGTGAGATGGAGTAGTTTTCAATGGTGAACATCTCTATGTTGATCATATCTACTATATGATTCACGTTCGACCTTTCGGTCTCAGTGTTCCAAGGCCATATCTGCATATGCTAGGCTCGTCAAGTTTAACCCGAGTATTCTGCACGTGCAAAACTGGCTTGCGCCCTTTGTATGTGAACGTAGAGCTTACCACACCCGATCATCACGTGGTGTCTCGGCATGACGAACTGCCGCAACGGTGCATACTCAGGGAGAACACTTATGCCTTGAAATTTAGTGAGGGATCATCTTATAATGCTACCGCCGTACTAAGCAAAATAAGATGCATAAAAGATAAACATCACATGCAATCAAAATATGTGACATGATATGGCCATCATCATCTTGTGCCTTTGATCTCCATCTTCAAAGCATTGTTATGATCTCCATCGTCACCGGCTTGCCACCTTGATCTCCATCATAGCGTCGTTGTCGTCTCGCCAACTATTGCTTCTACAACTATCGCTAACGCATAGTGATAAAGTAAAGCAATTACATGGCGATTGCATTTCATACAATAAAGCGACAACCATAAGGCTCCTGCCAGTTGCCGATAACTTTTACAAATCATGATCATCTCATACAATAACGTATATCACATCATGTCTTGACCATATCACATCACAACATGCCCTGCAAAAACAAGTTAGACGTCCTCTACTTTGTTGTTGCAAGTTTTACGTGGCTGCTACGGGCTTCTAGCAAGAACCGTTCTTATCTACGCATCAAAACCACAACAATTTTTCGTCAAGTGTGCTGTTTTAACCTTAAACAAGGACCGGCCGTAGTCAAACTTGATTCAACTAAAGTTGGAGAAACAGACACCCGCCAGCCACCTGTGTGCAAAGCACGTCGGTAGAACTAGTCTCATGAACGCGGTCATGTAATGTCGGTCTGGGCCGCTTCATCCAACTATACCGCCGAATCAAAGTAAGACGTTGGTGGTAAGCAGTATGACTAGTATCGCCCACAACTCTTTGTGTTCTACTCGTGCATATCATCTACGCATAGACCTGGCTCGGATGCCACTGTTGGGGAACATAGCATGCAATTTCAAAAAATTTCCTACGCTCACGCAAGATCTATCTAGGAGATGCATAGCAACGAGAGGGGGAGAGTGTGTCCACGTACCCTCATAGACCGAAAGCGGAAGCGTTAGCTTAATGCGGTTGATGTAGTCGAACGTCTTCGCGATCCAACCGATCAAGCACCGAACGTACGGCACCTCCGAGTTTTGCACACGTTCAGCTCGATGACGTCCCTCGAACTCTTGATCCAGCAAAGTGTCGAGGGAGAGTTAAGTCAGCACAACGGCGTGGTGACGGTGATGGTGATGTGATCCGCGCAGGGCTTCGCCTAAGCACTACGACAATATGACCGAAGGAGTAAACTGTGGAGGGGGCACCGCACACGGCTAGGGGCGTGCCAAGGATGGGGGAGTCCTACTAGGACTCCAAACCTAGTAGGATTCGCCCCCCCCCCCCCCACTTTTCCTTTTTCCGGAGTAGCAAAGGGGGAAAGGAGAGGGAGTAGGAGAAGGAAAGGGGGGGCGCCGCCCCCACTCCTTATCCAATTCGAATTGGCAAGGGGGGGCGCGCCACCTCCTATGGCCGGCCCTCTCTCCTCCACTAAGGTCCATGTTGGCCCATTACTCTCCCAGGGGGGTTCCGGTAACCTCCCGGTATTCCGAAACTTATCCGAAACTTCCTGAAACCATTGCGGTGTCTGAATATAACCTTACAATATATCAATCTTTATCTCTCGACCATTTCGAGACTCCTCGTCATGTCCGTGATCTCATCCGGGACTCCGAAAAATCTTCGGTCACCAAAACACATAACACATAATACAAATCGTCATCGAACGTTAAGCGTGCGGACCCTACGGGTTCGAGAACTATGTAGACATGACCGAGACACATCTCCGGTCAATAACCAATAGCGGAACCTGGATGCTCATATTGGCTCCTACATATTCTACGAAGATCTTTATCGGTCAAACCGCATAACAACATACGTCATTCCTTTTGTCATCGGTATGTCACTTGCCCGAGATTCGATCGTCGGTATCATCATACCTAGTTCAATCTCGTTACCGGCAAGTCTCTTTACTCGTTCCGTAATGCACCATTCCGCAATTAGCTCATTAGTTACATTGCTTGCAAGGCTTCATATGATGTGCATTACCGAGAGGGCCCAGAGATACCTCTCCGATACTCGGAGTGACAAATCCTAATCTTGATCTATGCCAACCCAACAAACACCTTAGGAGACACCTGTAGAGCATCTTTATAATCACTCAGTTACGTTGTGACGTTTGATAGCACACAAGGTGTTCCTCCGGTATTCGGGAGTTGCATAATCTCATAGTCAGAGGAATATGTATAAGTCATGACGAAAGCTATAGCAATAAACTTAACGATCATTATGCTAAGCTAACGGATGGGTCTCGTCCATCACATCATTCTCCTAATGATGTGATCCCGTTCATCAAATGACAACACATGTCTATGGTTAGGAAACTTAACCATCTTTGATTAACGAGCTAGTCAAGTAGAGGCATACTAGGGACACTTTGTTTTGTCTATGTATTCACACATGTATCAAGTTTCCGGTTAATACAATTCTAGCATGAATAATAAACATTTATCATGATATACGGAAATATAAATAACAACTTTATTATTGCCTCTAGGGCATATTTCCTTCACAGCGGGCCATAGCCGCACACACAGATCCTTCAGGGCCGGCTCGGCCATCCGGTGTAGCTCCATCAGCTGCTTCATTTGGTCGCCAAGTAGTAGAGAGGGCGTTCGGGCGCCGAGAACTGCGACTAGAAAAGCCGACGTACGGAGTCATCTTCCCGCGTCGCATAGTGCTCCACCGCAGCGGCCACACTCTTCGGGAGCTTGGCGAAGACGTCTGCGGAGCGCCAGACCCGCGTCAGCAAGGCGAACCTGTTGCTGCCAAAAACACTCTGCAGTAAGTACTTCTTACCTTCGGCAAATTGCTTCACTTGGCGGAGCTCTTCCCGGACACCCCGCACCTCCGTCCTGGCCTCCTGGAGTTCCTTATCCGCTTTTGACAACTTGGAGGACTGATCCTCCTTTTCCTGCTCAAGAGCCTCACATTTTGTGACAGCATCCTTGAGCTCGTATTGCACCTCGGCTACTCGAGCCTCGTGCCTCTCGCCGGCAGCCTTTGCCGTCTCTAGTTCGGCCACCGCCTTTTCGGCAGCCGCCATCTTCTCGGCCGCATCGGCCTCAGCCTTCTTAAGAGCCGCTCTGAGGCCCTCAACCTCGGTGGCAGCAGCTGTAGTCACCAAATAACAGGGGCTCAGTACACAACCCGTACCATAAGTATCCGGCAATAATAGCCCCGCATATTAATATGAGCTGACCTTGTGCCTCATCAAGCCGTTTGTTGACAAGGTCAAGCTCCACATCGGAGTGCTTGAGCTTCCGATCCATCTCCTCTAGCGTCGCGGCATTAGCAGCCGTGGCCACAGAAGATGCCTGTGACATCAAAAAATTTCACACTACTTTAAATAGTGGCCTAGTAAAATTGGACTCTCTGCAAGCTTCTTTGTGCTTCTTACAGAGACTCGGGGGCTGCTATACATACGGCCTATTCAAACATTACAACCAAGGGTTAAAAATCACTTTACGGGAAAAGAGTATTACTTGACTTACCTCAAAGCCTGTTAGAAGGCCTTGGACGGTGTCGTCCAGTCCGGATTGGACCGACCGAACACCCTGTAGAACTGCACCCATAAGGGCGCGGTGCCCGTCCACAATGACGGAGTGGTTCAGCAGCTCCTCCAGAGTGCCTGGCCAGCCCGTCGCGGCCTGGCGGCTAGTGTCCGGCGCAGGCGGCGGGACCTCAACCCCCTCCCCATGGGAGGGCGGAATCGGCACCTGTGAAGGCTGCGAGGGCTCAGGTGCAGCCGGCTGGGTGGGCCCGGATGGACCGGATCCTCCCCTCGCATTAGCCAGGAGGGACCCATCCTCCTGGTCTTCGGTAGCCGAGGCGTTAGCCTCGGCCATGGTGACGTCACCTTCCTCCCCCATGTTCGGGGCCATTCAAGATAGGACCTCCCCGCTCTCTTTGTGGATCTTGGGAGGTGCAGAGCATGACGTAGACTTGTTGTCCGCCAAATCGGCGGGTGGAGATGTCCCCTCCGAGGTATGCTCGGCAGGGTGACCGCGCGGTGGGCTATAACGTCATACAACCAACTTCCATCGAACAAAGGGCTGTCGAAAATACAGCAGCTACAAACTCCAGAATATGTACCTCGTAGCAGTGGGCTTGACCCTAGGTTCCTTGTTCGAAACCTTCTCGGATGCCACGGACTCCTCATCGGAGTCCGAACTGTCAGGCAGGACCACCTTGGGCCTGCACTGCCGCTTTGAAGCCCGAGGAGGCCGTTCCTCCTCGGCGTCTTCGGATGCCGCCCTCTTCTTGGAGTGGGAGGAGGCACTCTCCTCCTCGTCTTCGTCCTCCTCCCCGTCCTGGGCAGACGAGGCCGCCGTGTCTTTGGCTTGGGAGTCTGGGCGAGCCCTTCGGCGGGGGCCCTCCTTGGCCTTCGTTTGGTCCTTCTTCTTTTTCCTTTCTTCTCTGGCGCCCTATAAGGCGCCACAACCAGCAGCTCCTCCAGCTGAGCGGATCGACGCTCTTCGGGCAGTGGAGCCGGACAGCTGACCTTCTTGGCCTTCTCGAGCCAGCCCTGTTAAAGCGGCAAAGCGGGGTTTAGACCAAGCTCTGGACAGTATGAACGACCGAATACACGACGAGCGGAGAAATTAATTACCTTCCTCGGAGGGTTCGCGGCATCGAGTCCAATGTCTTCTTTCTCGGCCGGCCACATCTTCTGAGGCTTGAACAACTGACTCCACACTTTTGCGTGGGTGGTGCCAAAGAGGTGCTGCATGGTGACCGGGTCTTCGGGTTTGTAAGCCCACATTGGGCTCGCCCTTTGTTGGCAGGGTAGGAGACGGCGACAGAGCATTATCTGCACCGCATTGGTCATTTTGGCCCCGGTCTCCGTCACTCTGGACAAGCCCTTCTGCAGCATCTTCACCTCGTCGGTAGATCCCCAATCGAGACCTTTCTTGGTCCATGAGGTCAGCCGCACTGGAGGTCCGGATCTGAACTTCGGGGTCACCGCCCAAGTCGCCTCCCGTGGCTTTGTTATGTAGAACCATTCCTTCTGCCACACTTTGACGGTGTCGATAAACGTGTCCTCTGGCCATTGGACTCGGGCGAGGTTGCTTATCATCGCTCCACCACAGTCCGCCTGTGCGCCGCCGACCACCTTCGGCTTGACATTGAAGATCTTCAGCCATAAGCCGAAGTGCGGCTGGACGCGCAGAAGAGCCTCACAGACTATGATGAAAGTAGAGATGTGAAGTAGAGAATTAGGGGCTAGATCATGGAAATCAAGCCCATAGAAGAACATCAATCCCCGCACAAAAGGGTGTAGCAGGAATCCCAGCCCCCGGATAAGGTGGGGGAGGAAAACTACCCGCTCGCCCGGTTGCGGCGTGGGGATGACTTGGCCCGTCTCGAGGGCTCGGTGAGCAACGCCGGCCGGCAGGTAGCCAGCCCGTTTCAGCCCCTCAATGTCGTCGTTGGTGATAGTGGGGGCCTCCTACTTGCCGTTGGCTCCGGATCCGGCCATGGCTGTGGCTGGGAAGAACGGGGAAGGGAGTCGCTGCAAACGGATGAAGGAGGGCGCTAGAGCTCTGGAGACTAGAAAGGCAACGGCGGGAGGTGGAAGAAAGCGTGAGGTGCTAACTGTAGCAGCTCCCCTCTTTATAGGCCACGGAGGAGCTGAACGTTCCCCTTTTGCGTCGTGGGCTTCTCCACTTCCCGATATGCTCGCGGCGTTATGCGCGGGTGGGGGAATCGAAGTCGTTGATCATATCCCTAAAAAATGGGGCACGATCTCTATTTTGGTGAGACGTGCCAATAGAGGGGCGGCCTCGAGCCGCGCATCAAGAACTGCCAGCCGTTCAACATTATGACCGGTCGCGACCCTTCGCTAAAATTTGTCAGGCGTGGGCGTTGTTCACACTTAAACACTCAGACCTTCAAGGCTAAATAAAGCAGACGCTTCAGATTCCAGACACCGCTCAAACTCCGAATATGCACAGGATAAAACGAAGAACTCGCCTCGCAAGCTAGAGATCATGACATGTGCAGACGCCGGATACAATCCCTGGCGTTGGAGGCTAGTTCGGGGGGCTGGTAAGGGAGTCCTGGACTAAGGGGTCCTCAGGCCGTCGACCCTTTGGTATGGGCCGGACTAATGGGCCACTATGGGGCCAAGCTGGAGTACGGACCCGTGACGGGACAAGACATCTTCGGAGTCGTGGTGTGCCCTCCAAGTTAGGGTTAGCATGATCTTTCCTTCATTGTAAACCGATGGCTTGTAACCCTAACCCTACCGGTGTCTATATAAACCAGAGGGTTTATGGGCCTTAGGGCTAGAGCGACATTCATCACCTCCTACCTTAGGGTTTAGCTCACTCGATCTCGAGGTAGATCTACTCTGTCACTATACCATACATCAAATACAATCAAGCAGGACGTAGGGTTTTACCTCTTCGAGAGGGCCCGAACCTGGGTAAATACCGTGTTCATCGTCCGTTGTTCCCCATTGATCCTAGATCCACAGCCCGGGACCCCCTACCCGAGATTCGCCGATTTTGACATCGACAGTCGCCGCTCCCCCACTCCGCCTCCACCTCCACCTCCACCGCCCGCATTTCATATCGCACCGGGCGGTGCCCCACCTCGCCAGCGGTCGTACGTGAAGACGTAGGTGTGCCAGAGGTACTGGGAAACGCGCACGCCGTTGCTGTGGGCGACGCGCACATCCCCAACAACTGGCACCGCTCCGTGGATCGGGTGCCTATCCCGCCGGTCCCGGTGAGCGGCCGGTCCCGTCGGGAGGAGATCAATCGTCGCCACGCCCGCCTGCCCTCGGACCTCATCGACGACTGGAGGTACGTCGTCGACTCGCCGTTGTGGGATACGTGGCTCCGCGACGAGCACAACATCCGGCGGCAGTCGTACTTTGCAGGCCGTCCACCGAGCCCGCAGCGGCCGCGCGCTCCTAGCCCGCCCCAGTCGCGCGGGCGCAAGCTGGTTCGTGGCCTCACCCCTACGCCGTCGTCGTAGCCATCGCCGTCCCCGCCACCACCCGAGCCAATGACGGCCGCCAAGGAGGAGGAGCTCATGAGGCAGGTGATGGAGGACTCCCTCCGCACCCACGACGAGCGCCAATGGCAGGGCCTCCAGGAGATGATGGCCCTGTCAGCGGCCGGCGATGTCGCCCTCCCCGAGTTCGACATCGTCGTCAAGGAGCAGGCCATGGAAGAGGCGCGGCCAGAGGTGGCGACGGGATGGAACCCGGCATTGGTCGGGCAATCCTGGACGTGGACGGAGACCGTGGCATGCACGCCCGAGGTGGACGCCGCCCGGTGGTTACCATCCCCACCGCGCGAAGAGGTCGTGCAGGCGCCACCGCAGCCGGCATAGCAGGCGGCTCCGGCCTGGCAGGGGTGCCATCCCACCTCTGTCAGCCACCTCCATACGTCGACCTCACCGGCGACGAGGACGACGATGAGGAGTAGACGACAGCCACGGAAGGCAACGGCGGCCACATGGCGGCTACAGCCCTTATCTATTTTTTTTATATTTTTTTATATTAATGTGCTGAACTTGGGTACTGTGGACGTTTTAATGTTTGCGTTAATATTTTCGAGTTGTTTTCAATGTTTATTTGAGGTCTTGGGGGGTTTATTTTCGTGTCAAAAAACAAACCGTTTGGCATGCGGCCAATCCGTTGGGCGCATCGATGACCGCACGACCATAAGCGAACGACCGTGTTCGTTTTTCTGCCCTAAACGAACAAAAAGCGAACGAACCGGAGTTGTCGAGGACGTTGCTTCGGTGCCTTAAATGCAGGTGCATTTGGGTCCCTGACATGTTGGGTCTGTGACACGTGGGCCAGTCACCTGTTGGACCCACATGTCAGGGATTCAAATGCACCTGCATTTACGGCACCCAAGCTCAGTCCCCTTACTACGGGCGAGGACGGGTGGCAGCGGTGGCCTGCGCTCGGGAAACCAGGCTGGTTTTCCTTTCGGGGACAGAGACGGACGGAGACAGGAGTGTGGAGTGGGGTGTCAACATTGGGGAATAAATAAGCCTCCAATTAATTTCTTCCCTCTCTCATTATCACAGCAATATTAATGGTGCGCAGCGTAGAGTAGCACAAGGCTTTAACTATTTGCTCCTGGATGGGTATATTTTCACCATCCAACCATGTGCTTGTGGCGAAATGTTACAAGCACTCGCAAAAAGGAATTAATTTTATTAGCGAGTAGTGACAATTTACGCCAAGACAAAACAGTTTAGCAACTGTACAAAGGCAAAACACGTGTTGTAGTACTATCAGGATCAGCTAGCATCGCCATTTTGATTTCCAGCTTGATTTTTTCTTTTCTTCCGAGGATGGATTGCATGCACGAGAGATTGATGGCACTAGGTACGTACGCACTGGTAGCAACGTACAGTAGCGGCCGTGAATGGGGCTACATTTGATTGATGCCGCCTAGTACAGTGCATACACACAGTGGTGGATCAGCAGGTAGCAGCAGCGGGGTGACACGATCTAGGGCTCATTATTGGCGCTCGATACAGGCTCTGATAGGTGCGTTTGTTTGCTGCCCTGCTTCGGCCACTCATTTGGCATTCAGAATCAGTAGTAGGTGAGGTGTCCTGGTTCTGAGATGGCCCTAGATCGTACTGTAGATGACACTCCAGTGGTAGTATCTAATGCTTCTTCCATTTTAAAATATAGCGCGTCCACGGTTCCCGCGCTTCAACTTTTTTTTGAAACAAAAAGGATTTCCGCCCTCTCCATTTTATTGCATAAAACGGAGAACAGCAAACCGAACATAATGGTAGCACTCGAGCCTCACCAAAGTAGCAGGCCAGACTATATGAAAACTACAACTACCAAGAGCAATAGGTTCGGCAACACATCCAGCGCGCAGCAAGGGCTCTAGAAAGTCTAGACTATTACAGAATGTCTTCCTCACGCAGGAGGGAGAGATCACCCAGTGTGCGCCCTGAGCATGAGGCCATCCAGTCCCTTGTTCAAACCAGCCTTGGTCCCTCCTACCACGCAATGCGCGGCAGCTCGCTTCTTCGTCGGTCCAGCAGCAGGAGACAGCGCCGCAGTAGCACCGATTGATCCCCGATGCACAAGATCTTCCACTGATGCAACAAAGCACACGCTCTCCCCAGGATCACCCGAATGCTTGTCCACGGCACGCCCAGAAAACACATATCGTTATGCATAGTTCAAATGCTCCAAATGGTAGCAACACAAGCAATGTTAACAACAGTCTTCTTGTTATTAGCATCCCATAGGTCAGACAAGGTTTTCATGCAATGCGGATATCTGAAGTCAAAAGATTCAGCAACGTTTTTCCAGGTTTCTTTTGCAACTACACATTCGAAAAACAAATGGTTCACAGACTCGTTTTCACAGCAAAACAAGTAGGTTTTATCATTCACAGGACGTCTCTTGGCTAGGTTATCTCTAGTAAGGATCTTGTTATGGTAGGCTAGCCATATGAAAACCAAGTATCTATGTGGTGCTAAAATTTTCCAACCCCCCCCCCCCCCCCCCTCTCCCCAATTGATCATATTATAAAAGGACTTAACAGAGTAAGTCCCAAACGCTTCTAGCATCCAAACAGGATGATCCTCTTCATCACTAGGCTTATTAGTAGATAGTAGTTGAAGCAATTCATGCCACCTGTTCAAGAACTGCACATCAACACATCGCTTAAAAGTAAGTTTGAGGACCACACCATCCCACACCTGAGCTACAGTACTCTCTTGTTTTTGGCAGATATCGTATAATTCCCAAAATTGGGTTTTCAAACTTGAATCACCAGCCCAAGTATCATGCCAAAAGCTGATACTTTGGCCATTTCCAACTTTCCATTTATACAAGGGTCTAGCTCCAGCCAGGGCCCATGTGACTCCTTTCCAGAATGGGGAGCCAGTATTAGAATTAGACCAGAGCAGGTTGGGATTGTCAGTGTTGTACTTGTGTTTAACTAGTGTTTAACTAGTGTTTTCCAATCTTTGTCATCACCCAAGAAAAATCGCTTAGACCACAAGGCTAACAAGGCCATATTGAACTCTCGTAGGTTTACCACACCTAAGCCACCAAAAGCTTTTTTCTGGGATACAAATCCCCATTTTGCTAGATGATATTTATGATCATCACCCACATTTCCCCAAAAGAAGTGAGCCATTTGTGAAGTAATTGCCTTAATAGCTCATTTAGGAAATTTAATAACAGACATAAGGTACATTGGAAGAGAGGACCTCCAGCCCATTATTGACAAGATTATTAAAAGAATTTGTGGGTGAAGAGGCAGACTGCTTAGCTATGAGACTAAGTTTGTAACAACACCAATTTGTCCGCGCTTCAACTTTGATTATAAATTTAACCAACGAGACCGACTACGGCGGAAGTAAAAAATTATATATTTTTTGCTCCCGCCGCAGTCGGTCTCGTTGGTTAAATTTATGATTAAAGTTGAATCTCGAAAAGCGCGGGCGCACTATATTTTATAACGGAGGGAATATCTATATTGTGCACATGCACCGAAACGCAGATCGTTGCCGGCATCCGGAATTCCAGATATCATCAATCATGTTACACGAGCAACACGGCCGAGCCCAACTCTGATTAGACTTCTTCCCTTCCGCATCGTCGAAGATACCCAGTGTACCTACCGAGTACTACCTTGCACCTAAACGTCCTATAAGCTGTGGCTAAGCCTCCGCTTTTTGTGTTGTTTTTTAGGGCGTGGATGTAACAGCGACGCACGGGCGCCTGCTTTTTGCCTACAGCTTGCTTTGGGTGTTTTCTACTTGGAGCAAATGGAAGCCGTAAACTTTTACTTTATCTTTAGATGAAGGTTAACTTTTTCTGTTCGCCGTGAGGATAATGTCTCGACCTTTTATTTTAACTGATGTTTTCGGGTCAACTCTACTAGTAAGTCAATGGTTTGTGGTGGAAACAACTGTGCCCTGTTGTGCTTATTTTATGATTGTTGTAGAAAATATAGCCATCAAAATAGTCAAAAGTTGCTAAAGATATTCTAAAGTTCACAAAAGGTCACTGGAGAAACATGGTTATGATGATGCAACGAAACGCCAAAGGCAACCTAAATTGCACACAAGTATAAGAGCATCTCCAACCGCAGCTTTATTTTTGGGCACGAAACGTTTTAAGGAATCAAGAGAGCAAAAAAACAGCCTCCAATAGCTGCCCTATACTACAACTTTTGCATCTCATGCAACTAATATGCGGCACGCGGGTGGATGCCGCAAACCAAAAACGGCTTGCAACCGCACGCCCATCCCCTCCCAGCCGCGCACCCGCCCCACCGTCGGCCGCAGATCTACGGCTGCCGCACCCCGGCGCATCCCTGCCGCGGACCAAGGAATCGCTCCACCGCCGCCGTATTCACGCTGAAATCCGCCGCCGCTGCATTTTCCGAACGGTCGGCTCTTCTTCGAGTCGCCGCCTCCCCGAAGTTGCCGGCTGCTTCCCCGGCGTCGTCTCATTCTCGACATGGCACCTAAGCACAAGAGCTCCGCCAGATTCAAAGGGGTGCGCCGGCAGCCGTCTGGCAATTACGGTATGGAGTTTCAACACGCCGGCCGGCGGTATTGGCTCAACACATACGCGACGGCCGACATCACTGCCCGTGCATACGACATCGCAATGTGGAGGCTCGGCCTCGCCCGCTCCAAGCTCAATTTCCCCAAGATTGAGTCTCGGGTGGATGCGGAGCACGTCGATCCGCCGAGGACAATTGAGTCGAGCCTGATCCGGGGCTCCTCGCATTATTATCAAGGAGCGGGACAACATCCCAGAGCAATAAGGAGGCCATGGCTGCGTTTGCACGGGCACATCCAGAGTATGTGCAAGCCGAGAGGGAGTTCTTCTAGAAGAGGCCGAGAAGCGCAAGAACGACGACGGGGCATGGCCTTCATCGTCACAGGGCAAGAAGACGAAGAATGCAGGGGCCTCCGGTGTGGTCGATGTGACGACCCCGGCTTAATCGTGCAGTAACCATACACGCAAATGCACACGATCAAGCCTAAGGACTCACTTGAAGATATCACAACACAACTCTAAAACATAAATAAAGTCATACAAGCTTTATATTACAAGTCAGGGCCTCGAGGGCTCGAATACATAGCTCAACGGCATACAAGTGTCAGCGGAAGCATCAGATATCTGGGTACAGATATAACAAAGTTAAAAATAGGCCTTTACGAAGGCGGGGTAAAATAAAATACTACGATCGAAAGGCGTAGGCCTCCTGCCTAGGACCCTACGATCCTACTCCTGGTCGTCGGACGGCTCCTCATAGTAGTACTCGCCGGGAGGGTAGTAGTAGTAGCCGTAGTTGTCGACAGGGGCGGCTATCTCAAGGGCTCCGTCATCTGGCAGCGACAAATGGATATGGGGAGAAAAAGAAAGTAAAGCAAACGTGAGTACTCATCCGAAGTACTCAGCAAGCAAGGAACTAAAACTACATATGCAACATTATCAAAGGGAGGCTGTATATGTGGACTGGGCTGCAGGAATGCCAGAATAGAGGGGAGAGCCTAGTCCTATCGAAGACTAGCATCTTCAAGCATCTTCATCGGTCATGCAGCATTAGAAGAGTGCAGCTCAACATAATGTAAAGTAGTAGTAATGTCATCCACCTCGCCCAGAGATCCTTCCTCGACTCCCTGCGAGAAAGCTATCCCAGAGCCATACTATCAAGTATCATCTCAAGTCATCAGTTCTAGTTGTACTGATCGGGATACAACTCTGAGTGTCCGTTACCGTAGGACAGGCTATCGATAGATTAGTTCTTCCCTGCAGGGTGCACCAACTTACCCACCACGCTCGCTTAACTCCGGCCGGACACACTTTACTGGGTCATGCCCGGCCTCGGCCAAACGATACGCCGCAACCCGACCGAAAACTTAACAGAGAGGTCAGCACGCCGGACTAAACCTAGGCATCCAGGGGTCTTGGGCCATCGCCCCGGACGCTCCTGCACGTTGCGAACGCGGCCGGTGAGCAGACCTAGCCCCCCTTATACAAGTGCAGGGCGTTACCGGTCCAACCCAGCGCGCGCCGCTCAGACGCTGACGTCTATTAAGCTCCGGCTGTAGTATACGACGCAGAACGCCCATACTATGCCCACGTGATGGTTAGTGCTATCAGGCCAGAGGCCCCTCGGATCAAATATCCAAATCGTTAGTGTGTTGGTAGTGCGGTAACGAGCAGAGACTCACGAAAGATGTGACCCCGTCGCCCCGTCTCGAGGACTTGCGGCAAGGGCTAAGAATGCCCGGCCACGCCTCGTATTCTTCTCTCGGGCACCTTCCAGGTCAACCCGTCTCCACATCACTTCGCAATTAAGCTCGCGCGGGTACCACTCAGGGCCGACCCGTATTTAGTAACATGGTTCAGTGTAAAGTCATAGTAACCAAAGTAATTGTGTGTCTAACACCAAGGGGAACCCTGAGGAATCACCCTCGATGGAATTCCACCTGATGTTATCGTCAAGGTGAACGAAGGAGGAATCACCCTCGAGGTCCACTATGGAGGAGTTGCACGATGGTGTCGTTATCGGGGGTGGTGTAGGAGGAATCACCCTCGCTGACCACGACTGTTTAACTAACCTATAAGGTTATCATCAGAAGTGCTGACGAGGTATCACCCTCGGCACTCGATAGTAACCCAGTAGTGTCGAGCAACTAAGGGGGAAGTGATGTGCAGTGCCGGGGCCTGGTCTTCGATCCCGTTGCTCGGGTCTTCTGTTAATCCAGCGGGGCAGTCGGGATCAGTAGGGTCTCTACCCAACCTATACTAAACAGTTTAGGATAAGCAGGTAGGTAACAATAGCAGGTTACAATAAACAGGCTATGCAGCAGAAATAGGATAACAGCAGCAGCAGTAACTGTTAATGCAAGCATAAGAGGGAAGAGAGTGGGCGATAACGGAATGCTCAAAAGGGGGTGCTTGCCTGGAAGCTCGGCGGCAAAGGTCTGGTCGTCAGCTGTGTCGTCGGGCTCTTGAGCTGCGTCGGTCTCGGGAGCTACATCGACGCCGGGGTCTACCGAGAGAGAAGAGGGGGAGGAAACATATAAATACACAGCAAACGATGCAACACAGGGCATGCTACGCCTAGGATGCAGTGTAGGGTTGCCTAAAATATGTCTAAGTCATTTTAGTTATTTTAGGATTTAAGTAGGATTTAATAACCGGTGTATATGCACTTTTCATCTATCGGACACGGCCTCGAGGTTGCGGGTTCACCTACGTAGAGGGTTCCGACATAGAAACAGACGACACGATCAGATTCGTCTCGTCGTTCTGAGCAACTCTCATGTACAAAGTTTTTCGATCTGAGCTACGGTTTAAAAGTTAGGAATTTTCAAAAATTTAAATCATTTTCTGGAATTATCTAATTTAACAGAAAAGGAAATATGACATCAGCATGATGCAATGCTGACATCAGCAGTCAACTGGTCGGTTGACCAGGGTCAAACCTAACCTGTGGGTCCAGTGGGACCCACATGTCAGTGACAGTGGCTTTAACAGGGAATTATTTTAACTATACTGAGTTATTTAGCAGGTAGGCCCCACCTGCCATAGACTAATTAGCTAAACTAATTAGTTTTAACTATTAAAACATTTTAATTAAACTAACTATGCGGTGGGGCCCGCTTGTCAGTGACTGGGGCCGCCCAGTTAGCACAGTTGACCATGGTCAACGTGGTCAACTGGGCCAGGGGCCCACTGGTAGTGACCCAGGGCGGGGCC
The DNA here is from genome assembly GCA_011799875.1 of Thinopyrum elongatum. Classification (NCBI taxonomy): domain Eukaryota; kingdom Viridiplantae; phylum Streptophyta; class Magnoliopsida; order Poales; family Poaceae; genus Thinopyrum; species Thinopyrum elongatum. The sequence continues at coordinate 53,173,985 of CM022300.1, forward strand.
CCAGGTGTGCCACGTGGGTGGCCGGCGCCGGAGCGTCGCCGGCGAGGCAAAACGCAATGGCGCGGCTCGGAATAGCGTCGGGATTCGGCTGTGATTGGCCGTCGGCTAAGGTGACCGGAAACGGCGTCGTCGATGAGTTACGGCGGCGGCGGCGTTCGGGTCTCGACGAGGATGGCGCTAGGAGCTCGCAGGCTCAGCGGTGAAGGGCTAGGCAGCTACTGCGCTACGCGGTGAAGCTAACGGGCATACGCCCGTGACCATTTGGTCACCGGAGACTCGCCGGTGACGAGCTCCGCGGTGCTGCGTTCGGGTGCTTGGGGAAAAGGTAGCTACGGGTCGTGCAGGAGCATCCAGAGAGCGGGAGATGGACGAGGGGCTCACCGAGCGGCACACGGAGATCGGCGATAAGCTTAGTAGCAGCAGGAGTCGCCGGAGTCGGAAGAGATCGCCGGAGTCCGAAGCAAAAGGGGGCAGCTCGATCCTCTGCTTGCGGTGCTCCCCGGCTCCCATTCGAGGAAGAGGACGACGTGGCCGATGGTGACGAAGGCGTAGGACACGGTGGCGAGGCACGGGGGCGACGGTGGATGCGTGAACGACGGCGCACGGTGGTGGATCCGCCCGGGTGTCGACGGATACATGAGGGAGAGAGCGGTGGAGGGAGGGGAAAGAATGGCGAGGCGTCCAGGGGAGATGCGCGAGGCTGGGGCCTTATCCCCTCGCGTCGGTGGGCGTCGGTGGCGCCGCGCTGTCGCCGTTTCACCGACGCTCGCCGGCGCGGCCATGGGCGTGCCGACACGCAGTGAGAGAGAGAGGAAGATGGGCCTGTTGGGCCAGTTTCGAGGCACATTGCACTTAGGCCAGTACATAGTGGGCTCTTCTATTTTGTTTCCTATTTTCGTTTATTCTTTTTTGTTTTTTAGCTAGCAATTGTATTTTGTAAAATATGGAACTTGCCAAATCAGTTACTAGGCAATGGCTCGCACTGCCTCAAAAAGTTTGGAGAGTTTTTGAATCCATTTGGTATTTTCAAAAATGAAATTGGATTTAATAGGGCTGTTTTGGGTACTATTTTGATTTCTAGGGCCAGGTTTTGAATTCAATAAATGTTGATGTTATTTTTATTATTGCTTTTGAATTATGTGCTATTTAATGAACATTTTTGCAGCAAATTTTGAACAACTTTATTTTGCACTTTGAATTTGAAATGATTTTCGGAGAGAAATTTGATTTGAATCTTTAACCAATGTATCTAAGCACGGAAAATGAAGGTGACTTGGCATTATTAGCAGAGTGTCACAGTGCTAGGTTACATAGGGGTGGTACAAATTCTCCTCTAAAAGAAATTCTTGTCACGAGAATTTAGGAGGTAGAAGGAAAGAGGTCGGGATATTCTTCCCGAAGATGATCCTCGCATTCCCAAGTGGCTTCATCTTTAGTGTGATTCGACCACTGTACTTTAAGAAACTTGGTCGTCTTCTGACGAGTTCGACGTTCAGCTTCATCGAGAATGCGGATCGGATGCTCCTTATAAGATATGTCATCTTGCAAATCGAGCATCTCGTGATCCACTGCGTGGTGCGAAGATTCCTTGAAGCATTTACGAAGCTGCGACACATGAAAGACGTCGTGGATATGAGAGAATTGCGGCGGCAACTCCAATTTATAAGCCATCTGTCCATGTCTCGCAACGATGCGAAAGGGGCCGATGTAGCGTGGAGCTAGCTTGCCCTTGATTCCGAAACGACGGGTGCCCTTCATGGGGGTGACACGAAGATAAGCTTGATCACTTGGTTGATAGGTCAAGCCCCATCGTTTGCGATCATAGTTGCTTTTCTGGTGGTTCTGAGCCGCCTTGAGATTTACTCGGACAATTCGGACTTAATCTTCGGCACGTTGAATAATGTCCGGTCCCACGAGTGGTCGTTCCCCAGTTTCTGACCAATTCAGAGGGGTTCGACTCTTACGTCCATAAAGCACTTCGAAGGGGGGCATTTTCAAGCTGGCTTGATAGCTGTTATTATAAGAAAATTCGGCAAACGGGAGAGATTCTTCCCACTTCTTACCGAACGATATAACACAAGCCCGAAGGATATCTTCAAGTACTTGATTTACTCGCTCGACTTGGCCTTGGGATTGTGGATGATATGCTGAACTCCAGGTAATGTGAGTTCCCATAGCTTCTTGGAAACTTTCCCAGAACTTGGATGTGAAAAGACCACCACGGTCCGAACTGATCTCCTTCAGAATACCGTGGAGTGAAACGATTCTGGAGATATACAATTCTGCTAGCTGGCTAGCGGTGATAGTCTCCTTGACAGGCAGAAAATGTGCAACTTTGGAAAGTTGGTCGACGACGACAAGAATAGCATCGTGACCCTTCTGGGACTTGGGAAGACCAGTAATGAAATCCATTTGAACCTTATCCCATTTCCACAAAGGAATAGGAAGTGCTTGAAGAATTCCAGCAGGCTTCTGATGTTCTGCTTTCACGCGACGGCAAACATCACATTCAGCAACATATCGAGCAATGTCCTGCTTCATTCTGGACCACCAGTACCTTTGACGAAGATCGCGATACATCTTGGTGCTACCCGGATGGATGGACAGCGGTGTATCATGTGCCTCCTTCATGACTTTGTCAGTCATAAGTTCGAAGCGAGGTACCACAATTCGATCTCTGAAATACAAGGTTCCGTCTTCAGTAATTGAGAAATCCCTGTACTTCTCGAGGTGAAGCTCTTTCTTCATCAGATCTACTTCAACATCTTTGGCTTGCGCAACCTTTATAGCTTTCTCAAGATCTGGCTATACCACAAGGTTATTAAGAGAACCCTGCAGAACGATACGGAGATTCAACTTGCGCAGTTCTTCAAAAAGATGGGGTTGAGCTTGCTTAACCATGAGGTTGTTGCAATAGGACTTATGGCTCAAGGCATAGGCCATCACATTAGCCTTGCCAGGGGTATAAGAAATACCATAGTCATAGTCCGTAATTGTTTCCAACCATCACTGTTGATGGAGATTAAGATCCGGTTGAGTGAACAAATACTTCAGACTCTGATGATCGGTATAGATTTCACACCGGTTACCAAGAAGGTAATGTCGCCACTGCTTCAAAGCATAGATCACAGCAGCGAGTTCGAGATCATGCACTGGATAGTTCTCTTCATGTGGATGCAATTGTCGCGAGGCATATGCAATTACCTTTCGCTCTTGCATTAGGACACAGCCTAATCCCTGACGAGAGGCGTCTCAATAAATTACAAAGTCCTTGCGAGAATCTGGAGGAGCAAGCACTGGAGCAGAAGTAAGCTTGTCCTTGAGGGTCTGGAAACTCTCCTGACATTTGTCTGTCCACTCAAACTTAACGCCTTTGTGGAGCAAATTAGTCAGGGGCTTGGCGATCTTGGAAAAGTTATTGACGAATCGACGGTAATAGCTTGCAAGGCCGAGAAAACTTTTGACTTGCTTGGCATTCTTCGGAGGAGTCCAGTCAAGAATAGCTTGAACACGCTCCGGGTTAACGGCGATACCGTCCATGGAAATCACATGTCCAAGGTAGGTCACTTCAGAAAGCCAGAATTCGCATTTGGAGTACTTGGCATACAACTTGTGTTCTCGAAGCCTTTCTAGAACAAGGCGAAGATGTTCGGCATGTTCTTCCTTATTCTTCGAATATACCAGAATATCATCCAGATATACCACGACGAACTTGTCGAGGTAATCCATGAAGATATAATTCATCAGATAGGAGAAAGTAGTTGGAGCATTCGTTAGGCCAAATGACATGATGGTGTATTCATAGGAGCCATAACGAGTAACAAAGGCGGTCTTCAGAATATCCTCTTCACGGACACGGATCTGGTGATAACCCAACCTCAAGTCGAGTTTAGAAAACACCAATGATCCGGCAAGTTGATCGTATAAATCATTGATCCGAGGAAGCGGATATTTATTCTGAATGGTTGCCTGGTTGATAGGACGTAGTCTTGGACCAGCCTATTCGTACCATCTTTCTTCTTGACGAAGAGAGACGGTGCTCCCCAAGCAGAAGAACTAGGGCGGATGAAGCCCTTCTTAAGTGACTTGTCGATTTCTTCCTTAAGCTCGAGAAGGTGGTGCGGAGGCATCTTGTAAGGACGCTTCGCAATAGGAGTGGTGCCAGGCTTCAAGTCGATAACAAACTCGACAGCTCTAGCACGGGGTATTCCTGGAAGTTCTTCTGGAAAAACATCCTGGAATTCACAGACGACTGGAATGTTTTCGATCCCCTCAAGCGGAGAAGTGTTCAACGCATTCAAGGCATAAATTTGGGCCTCGGCGTTCTGAGTGATATGAGCATGATAATGCACTAACCCAGCTGTTGGGTGCCTGAGATGTACGACTTTGGTGGCACAATTGATTGAGGCATAGTGAGCCTTCAACCAATCCATTCCCAGGATAAGATCAATTTTTGAATTATTTAGGATAATGGGGAAGGCCTGAAAATTCCTCCCTTCAATCACAACATTGACTTCAGGGCTAAACATGGAGGCTTGGCACTGACCCGCGGGAGTGTTTACCGCTAATGGATGGTGCAACTTCTCATATTTAATGCCATGCATGAATGCGAAATGTTCGGACATGAATGAATGCGATGCTCCTGAATCAAATAAAACAGAAGCTGGTACTAAATTAACAGGAAGTGTACCCATCACAGTTTCTGGTTGATCCTGAGCTTCAGCCTTGTTGACGTGATAGTTCTGTCCATGGCCATAAGAAGGCCTGACATCGTTGTTACGCTGCTGAGGAATTCCACGGCCATTACCACGGCCAGCAGGAAGAGGCACTAGCTGATTCTGACTCTGAGAACAGTCTCTGGCACGGTGACCTGGCTGGCCACACTTGAAGCAGAGTCCATTGTCTGGACGTGGTGCAGGAGCTCGAGGTGGTGGAGCTCGAAGAGGCTGCCTCGGTGGTGGTGGAGGAGGCAGACGAGGTGCAACATAAGCAGGTCTGTACACTAGAGCTGTTGGACGGTACATGCTCTTTGGAATCCATATGCAGCGCTTCTGCGAAGACGAGCCCGAAGATGAGCCCGCTTCACGGGTGCGTCTGGTCGCTTCCTTGTGCTTCTTCAGACCAGTCTCGACCACGATGGCCTTGTTCACCAAGGTGGCAAAGTCAGGAAAGTCTTGGACGAGCAGGGCTAGCTGAATGTCATGGTGTAGCCCTTCACGGAACTTCTCCTATCTACGAGCATCAGTGGGGATGTCTTCTTCAGCGTAGCGAGACAAATCAAGGAACTCACGCTGATAGACTTCTGCAGTCTTGTTGCCTTGAACGAGGCTGCGGAACTCGGCCTTCTTCCAATCTATAACTCCTTGCGGAATATACCGGGCACGAAAAGCAGCCTTGAATTCCACCCAGGTGCCGACAGTTCCAAGAGGTAGGGTCTGTCTGTGAGTTGCCCACCATTGTGCTGCGGGTCCCTTCAGGAAGTATGTCAAGAATGTGACATAGCTGACAGGGGGAACATCAGCTGACTCCATCTCATAGAAGATGTCACGCAGCCAGTCATCGGCATCCAGTGGATTAACTGTGTTGCGGAATACCGATGGGTTGAGACGCACAAACTCTGGTAGTGTGATTGAGGTTGGCTGCTGGTTGGCATTGGGACGGGGGAATTGATCCATAATCCCCATCATGAACTGAAGGTTGAGTTCAAATTGTTGCATCATAGCAGCCATATAGTCAGGCGGTGGCGACGGTGGTGGATTGTTATCACCCATCCTGCTAAATTCAACAGGGGTAGTTTAGAAGAGGCTATTGCGAGTGTTTAGCAACAAACATGATGTAACACGATGGAATTTAAGTAGTGTAACAGATGCTTAACAGTAGTCATTAAGACATACAGATCCATACAGAGTCGGTTACAATCGGACAGCATAACGGCGCAAATTCAAAAGCTAGACATACTAGGCGGCACGCAGTCACGCGGTAAGGAAGTACACAACGAGACATAGCAAAGGCTACATCAACGTCGGAGAAAACCACTGAAACGGGGTAGCTGCAAGTGCAGACGACGAATGTTCGTCGTGGAAGGATCATGTGCTCCATGTGCACTCTGTTGAAGAACCCGGTCTCGAACTGAAAGAAGAGGTCCACGTGCTGGTGTGTGACCTCCCACAGCAGGCCAATCGATCCCTGGTGGCATCTCAGTCCTGCGCGGGTAAAGGATGTGCTCCGGATGTATCCTTGCATGAACAGCTGGTAGCAACTGCGTCATAGCATCGTAGAGTCGTGCTCGAGTGGCAAACAACTCGACGGCAAGAGCCCGAACAGTGCGATCCAGAGCCTGAGTACACTGAATCAGAACTCACGGATCGTAGCGACGAGGCTCATACGGGGCACAGACAGTTGTGTAGTATCCAGTAGCATCTCCAGCAGGGGCATACGGAATGTATCAAAACTCAGAGGCATCCAAGCTAACGCTAAGCTCTCCTCGGAGACGTGCGACAGTAGAGTAGGCGGCATCATGGACTGCCATCTCAATCGTCACGCCGATACCGTGGAAAAGGTACAGCTCAGTGTCTGAGTCATCCTGCTGATCATAGATGCGAACATCAGCATAGTACTGCTCCTAGTTGAACCCGCGGTAAACCTCGTAGACCATGTACTCGGGGTACCAGCGGTAACCCAATCTGGTCAGGAGGGCGATCCGGACAGCTGGAAAACCAGGGGCATCACGAGCTCAAGTACGAAGCACAAGCTGCGTCGTAGGACGTGGTGGAAATAGACGATCCATCTGAAATAAAGGAAATTCAGAATTGTCATTTGACGGCGAGAAGTATAAGAAATCTCGGAGAGAAAGGTTAAACAAAACAATGGAAAGGAAAAATGATTATCAGACTAATCAGATCAATGACAGGGAAATTGCATAGATATCCAGCTCTCTGGGTGGACGGGATTTACGAGATCCTAAGTGTCGGCGTTAGTAAATTTATTAAACCCAAATAGAAGAGTGATCAGAGTCCCAGAGTAAAGAGGAGGAATAAAAGATCCTAATACCACCAAGTTGGCGACGTGGGCCCGTAAGCCACACAGCCATGTTAGTAAAATAGTTTTCGGTTTCTAGACTCAACTTCGGCCAAGGAGTTGGAAAGGGGATTCCTAGAGGCAGTCGGCTCTGATACCAACCTGTGATGACCCCGGCTTAATCGTGCACTAACCATACACACAAATGCACATGATCAAGCATAAGGACTCACTTGAAGATATCACAACACAACTCTAAAACATAAATAAAGTCATACAAGCTTTATATTATAAGCCAGGGCCTCGAGGGCTCGAATACATAGCTCGATGGCATACAAGTGTCAGCGGAAGCATCAGGTATCTGGGTACAGATATATTAGAGTTACAGATAGGCCTTTACGAAGGCGGGGTAAAATAAAATACTACTATCGAAAGGCGTAGGCCTCCTGCCTAGGACCCTACGATCCTACTCCTTGTCATCAGACGGCTCCTCGTAGTAGTACTCGCCGGGAGGGTAGTAGTAGTAGCCATAGTCGTCGACAGGGGCAGCTATCTCAGGGGCTCCGTCATCTGGCGGCGACAAATGGATATGGGGAGAAAAAGAAAGTAAAGCAAACGTGAGTACTCATCCGAAGTACTCAGCAAGCAAGGATCTACACTACATATGCAACATTATCAAAGGGAGGCTGTATATATGGACTGGGCTGTAGAAATGCTAGAATAGAGGGGAGAGCCTAGTCCTATCAAAGACTAGCATCTTCATCGGTCTTGCAGCATTAGAAGAGTGCAGTGTAACATCCCCGTGTAATAGCCACTGTGACACTCTGTTAATTATGCCAAGTCATCTCCATTTGCAGTGCCTAATCACTTTGGTTAAGTATTCAATTCAAATTCTATTCTGAAAATCAACTCAAAATTCAAAAGTGAAATGTGAAGTTGCTCAAACACTGTTGGAAAAATGTTCATTAAACAACAAATAATCCAGAAGCAATTATAAAAATATAAACAAAGATAATTGAGTTAGCTAAGTGACTCAAACTACATGAAACAGCACCAAAACAGCACTATTTAATCCATTTATAATAATATCAAATTCAAATAAAATCCTACTTTGCCCAAACCAATTTCTGGTAAAAGGTAATATTGCATTGTAATATTGGGGCCAACTCTCATATTTTACAAAACTGCAAAAGTGGCCTAAACAATTGCCTAACAGAAAAGTAATAAAGAAAAAGCAAAACATAAACCAGAAAATAAAACGAGGCACTGTGCACTGGGCCTAACTGCACAGTGCCCCGAAACCGGCCCAGTTGGCCCATCTTCTTCTCTCTCCGTCGCCGTGTCGGCACGCGCCTGGACGCGCCGGCGAGCGCCGCTCGAACGGCGACACCGCGGCACCCCACCGACGCCACGGGCCGTCGAGGAGATAAGGACGAGCCAGGGCATCCCCCCTGGCCTCCCCGTCCACTGCCTCTTCCTCTCCGTCGCTCTCCCACTCGATCCCCATCATCGCCGAACGCCACCACCGCCGTGCCTCCGTCGATCTCGTGGCCACAGCCACCACCTCGCTCCGCCGACTTGTCGAAGAGCTCCACCATCGACTACTCCATCGATCGGTGGCCTCAGTTGGAGCGGGGAAGCACCGAAGAGCCGGATCCCTCTCGTCCACATCTCCGGTCGCCGCTGGTCGTCTTCGTCTCCGGCGCCGGCCTCTGCTGCTACTAATCTGCCAAGGGCCCTCGTGCGCGCCGCTTGGTGAGCATGCTCCCCTCCTTTTGCTTCTCCTCGCGCCGTAGCTATCTGCCGTCGTGTCCGTGCTCTGCCCGCCGCCGGCGAGGTCGTGGCCATCGCTGTGGTCCTTGTCACCACCGCCTGAGGCCACAGTTGTGCTCCTGGTGCTCCCAGGAGCCCAACGAGCTCGAGCACGAGCTTCTCTGTGCCCCACATCGCCGTAGCCACTTGTGCCCGATTCCGGCCATCCGCCGCGGTCATCGCCGCCGTCGATTCCGGCCACCTCCGGCCCGGAGACCGCCACGGTTGGACGCGGCGTCGTCTCCGCGTTCGAACGCGACCAGCCGCGTGCGTTTTGATAGCCTGTAGAGCGAATCCGGCCACCTCCCGAGCGCGCCGCCGTGAAAATTGGTCGACTCCGGCGACGGCGCCGACGTGTTACCACCAGTAGCCGCCCCTGAGAGGCTGACAGTGGGCCCCGAGGGGCCCAGTTGACTGAGTTGACTCAGTCAACTCTGCTGACTGGGCACTCTGTGTCTATGACACGCGGGCCCCACCGCATATTAAATTAAAATAAAATGTTTTAATAAATAAAACTGATTAGTTAGAATGATTAGTCACTGACAAGCTCGGCCCACTACCCTAATTAGCCTGTTAATTAGATTAATCCACAGTTAGTCTAACAGAGGCTGACATGTGGGTCCCACTGGACCCACATGCCAGGTTTGACCCTGGTCAGCGTCCTGTTGACTGTTGACGTAGTGGTGACCTCATCATGATGTCATATTACCTTTTCTGTTAAATAGAAATAATTGCAGAAAAATGTTTAAATCTTTGAAAATTCGTAGAAAATAAACCGTAGCTCAGATCGAAAAACTTGAAACATGAAAGTTGACCATAACGACGAGATGAATCTGATCGTGTCGTCTGATTCGATGCCGAAACCCCCTACGTAGGAGGACCCATAACTTTTCGACCGTATCCGATATATGAATAGTGCATAATCACCGTATAATAAATCCCGCGTTAATACTAAAATAACTAAAATGACTTAGGTGCATCTTTAGGCAACCCTGCACTGCATCCTAGCATAACATACCCCGTATTGCATCATTTGCTGTGCATTTATATGTTTCTTCCCCCTCTTCTCTCTCGGTAGACCCTGACGTCGACGTAGCTCCTGAGACCGACGCAGCTCCGGAGGTCGACTACGCCCCTGACGACCAGTCCCTTGCCGCCGAGCTTCCAGGCAAGCACTCCCTTTTGAGCATTCCGATATCGCCCACTCTCTTCTCTCTTATGCTTGCATTCGAGGTTACTGCTGCTGTTGTTATCCTATATCTGCTGCATAGCCTGTTTATTGTAACCTGCTATTGTTTCCTACTTGCTTATCCTAAACTGTTTAGCATAGGCTGGGTAGAGAACCATCAGAGACCCCACTATATCCCGACTGCCTCGCTGGATCATCAGAAGACCCGATCAACGGGATCGAAGACCAGGCCCCGACACCGCACATCACTCCCCCTTAGATGTTCGACACTACTGGGTTACTATCGAGTGCCGAGGGTGATACCTCGTCAGCACTTCTGATGATAACCTTGTAGGTTATTTAATCGGTCGTGGTCAGCGAGGGTGATTCCTCCTACACCACCCCCGATAACGACATCATCGAGCAACTGCTCAAGTGTGGACTTCGAGGGTGATTCCTCCTTCGTTCACCTTGATGTTTACATCAGGTGGGAATCCAACGAGGGTGATGCCTCGGATTCCTTCTTGATATGATAGCCACACGGATGCCCTTACATTACTGTTGACACTGCATAATCTGGACAAAGACGGGTCGGCCCCGAGGGGTACCCGCGCGAGCTTAATTGTGAGAAATGTGGAGTCAGGTGGTCTTGGACGGTGCCCGAATAATGAATACGAGGCATGGCCGGGCATTCCTAGCTCTTGCCGCAAGTCCTTGAGACGGGGCGACGGGGTCACATCTTTCATGAGTCTCTGCTCGTTACCGCACTACCAACACACTAACGGTTTGGATATTTGATCCGAGGGGCCTCTGGCCTGATAGCACTAACCATCACGTGGGCATAGTATGGGCGTTCTACGTCGTATACTTCAGCCGGAGCTTAATTGACATCAGCAAGGAGCGACACACGCTGGGTTGGACTGGGAACGCAACCACGCTTGTATTAAGGGGTTGCTAGGTCTGCTCACCAGCGGTGCACGTAACGCACAGGAGTCCCCGAGGCGATGGCCCAAGACCCCTGGGCGCATAGGTTAGTCCGGCGTGCTGACCTCTCTGTTAAGTATTCGGTCGGGTTGCGGCGTATCGTTTGTCCGAGGCCGGGTATGACCCAGAAAAGTGTGTCCGGCCGGAGTTAATCGAGCGTGGTGGGTAAGTTGGTGCACCCCTGCAGGGAAGAAACAATCTATCGATAGTCTGTCCTGCGGTAACGGACACTCGGAGTTGTATCCCCATCGGTACAACTAGAACTGGTGACATTGAGATGAAATGAATAGTATGGCTCTGGGATTGCTTTCTCGCAGGGAGTCGAGGAAGGATCTCTGGCCGAGGTTGATGACACTACTACTACTTTACATTATGTTACTCTGCACTCTTCTAACGCTGCAAGACTGATGAAGATGCTTGAAGATGCTAGTCTTCTATAGGACTAGGCTCTTCCTCTCTATTCTGGCAATTCTGCAGCCCAGTCCACATATACAGCCTTCCTTTTGAAAATGTTGCATATGTAGTGTAGATCCTTGCTTGCTGAGTACTTCGACTGAGTACTCACGTTTGCTTTACTTTCTTTTTCTCCCCATATTCAATTGTCGCCGCCAGAAGACGGAGCCCCTGAGATAGCTGCTCCCGTCGATGACTACGGCTACTACTACTACCCTCCAGGCGAGTACTACTACGAGGAGCCGACCGAGGACCAGGAGTAGGATTCGGAGGGTCCTAGGCAGGAGTCCTACGCCTTTCGATCGTAGTATTTTATTTTGCCCCGCCTTTCTAAAGGCCTATCTGTTTCTCTGTAATATCTGTACCCAGATATCTGATGCTTCCACTGACACTTGTATGCCATCGAGCTATGTATTCGAGCCCTCGAGGCCCTGGCTTGTAATATAAAGCTTGTATGACTTTATTTGTGTTTTAGAGTTGTGTTGTGATATCTTCAAGTGAGTCCTTAGGCTTGATCGTGTGCATTTGCGTGTATGGTTAGTGCACGATTAAGCCGGGGTCGTCACATGCAGCTCAACATAATGAAAAGTAGTAGTAATGTCATCAACCTTGCCCAGAGATCCTTCCTCGAATCCCTGCGAGAAAGCAATCCCCGAGCCATACTATCAAGTATCATCTCAAGTCATTAGTTGTAGTTGCACCGATCGGGATACAACTCCGAGTGTCTGTTACCGTAGGACAGGCTATCGATAGATTAGTTCTTCCCTGCAGGGGTGCACCAACTTACCCACCACGCTCGCTTAACTCCGGCCGGACACACTTTACTGGGTCATGCCCGGCCTCGGCCAAACGATACACCGCAACCCGACCGAAAACTTAACAGAGAGGGCAGCACGCCGGACTAAACCTAGGCATCCAGGGGTCTTGGGCCATCGCCCTGGATGCTCCTGCACATTGCGAACGCGGCCGGTGAGCAGACCTAGCCCCCCTTATAATAGTGCAGGGCGTTACCAGTCCAACCCAGCGCGCGCCGCTTAGACGCTGACATCTATTAAGCTTCGGCTGAAGTATATGACGCAGAACGCCCATACTATGCCCACGTGATGATTAGTGCTATCAGGCCAGAGGCCCCTCGGATCAAATATCCAAACCGTTAGTGTGTAGGTAGTGCGGTAATGAGCAGAGACTCACGAAAGATGTGACCCCGTCGCCCCATCTCGAGGACTTGCGGCAAGGGCTAAGAATGCCCGGCCACGCCTCGTATTCTTCTCTCGGGCACCTTCCAGGTCAACCCGTCTCCACATCACTTCGCAATTAAGCTCGCGCGGGTACCACTCAGGGCCGACCCGTCTTTAGTAACATGGTTTAGTGTAAAGTCATAGTAACCAAAGTAACTGTGTGTCTAACACCAAGGGGAACCCTGAGGAATCACCCTCGATGGAATTCCACCTGATGTTATCGTCAAGGTGAACGAAGGAGGAATCACCCTCGAGGTCCACTCTGGAGGAGTTGCACGACGGTGTCGTTATCGGGGGTGGTGTAGGAGGAATCACCCTCGCTGACCACGACCATTTAACTAACCTACAAGGTTATCATCAGAAGTGCTGACGAGGTATCACCCTCGGCACTCGATAGTAACCCAGTAGTGTCGAGCAACTAAGGGGGAAGTGACGTGCGGTGCCGGGGCCTGGTCTTCGATCCCGTTGCTCGGGTCTTCTGTTAATCCAGCGGGGCAGTCGGGATTAGTGGGGTCTCTACCCAACCTATACTAAACAGTTTAGGATAAGCAGGTAGGTAACAATAGCAGGTTACAATAAATAGGCTATGCAGCAGAAATAGGATAACAGCAGCAGCAGTAACTTCTAATGCAAGCACAAGAGGGAAGAGAGTGGGCGATATCGGAATGCTCAAAAGGGGGGTGCTTGCCTGGAAGCTCGGCGGCAAGGGTCTGGTCGTCAACTGTGTCTTCGGGCTCCTGAGCTGCGTCGGTCTCGGGAGCTACGTCGACGCCGGTGTCTACCGAGAGAGAAGAGGGGGAGGAAACATATAAATACGCAGCAAACGATGCAACACAGGGCATGCTACGCCTAGGATGCAGTGCAGGGTTGCCTAAAATATGTCTAAGTCATTTTAGTTATTTTAGGATTTAATAACCGATGTATATGCACTTTTCATCTACCGGACACGGCCTCGAAGTTGCGGGTTCACCTACGTAGAGGGTTCCGACATAGAAACAGACGACACGATCAGATTCATCTCGTCGTTCTGAGCAACTCTCATGTACAAAGTTTTTCGATCTGAGCTACGGTTTAAAAGTTATGAATTTTCAAAGATTTAAATCATTTTCTGGAATTATCTAATTTAACAGAAAAGGAAATTTTACGTCAGCATGATGCAATGCTGACATCAACAGTCAACTGGTCGGTTGACCAGGGTTAAACCTGACCTGTGGGTCTAGTGGGACCCACATGTCAGTGACAGTGGCTTTAACAGGGAATTATTTTAACTAAACTGAGTTATTTAGCAGGTAGGCCCCACCTGCCATAGACTAATTAGCTAAACTAATTAGTTTTAATTATTAAAACATTTTAATTAAACTAAAAGAGCGGTGGGGCCCGCTTGTCAGTGACTGGGGCCGCCCAGTCAGCACAGTTGACCACGGTCAACGTGGTCAACTGGGGCCAGGGGCCCACTGGCAGTGACCCAGGGCGGGGCCACAGGTGTGCCACGTGGGTGACCAGCGCCGGAGCGTCACCGGCGAGGCAAAACGCGATGGCGCGGCTCGGAATAGTGTCGGGATTCGGCTGTGATCGGCCGTTTGGCGCGCGCGACAGCTCGTTCGAACGAGCGGAGCAAGCCGCGTCGAACGGTGGCAGTGGCGTCGCCGGAGAAGCCCTACAGCGACGGCGGCGATGAGCGCGGCGGACGCCGGAGTTCGGGCGTCATCGGGCGCGCGGCTACGGTGGGTTTGCGCGCGCATTTTCGGTCGCGTTCGAACGGGAAGAGGACGACGCAACGAACGGTGGCGACGCCGTCGGCTGAGGTGACCGAAAACGGCGCCGTCGTTGAGCTACGGCGGCAGCGGCGTTCGGGTCTCGACGAGGATGGCGCTAGGAGCTCGAGGCTCAGCGGTGAAGGGCTAGGCAGCTACTGCGCTACGCGGTGAAGCTAACGGGCATACGCCCGTGACCATTTGGTCACCGGAGACTCGCCGGCGACGAGCTGCACGGCGCTGCGTTCGGGTGCTCGGGGAAACTGTAGCTAGGGGTCGCGCAAGAGCATCCAGAGAGCGGGAGATGGACGAGGGGCTCACCGTGCGGCACACGGAGGCCGGCGATAAGCTTAGTAGCAGCAGGAGTCGCCGGAGTCGGAAGAGATCGCCGGAGTCCGAAGCCAAAGGGGGCAGCTCGATCCTCTGCTTGCAGTGCTCCCCGGCTCCCGTTCGAGGAAGAGGACGATGTGGCCGATGGTGACGAAGGCGTAGGACACGGTGGCGAGGCACGGCGGCGACGGTGGACGCGTCAACGACGGCGCACGGCGGCGGATCCGCCCGGGCGTCGACGGATACATGAGGGAGATTGCGGTGGAGGGAGGGGGAAGAATGGTGAGGTGTCCAGGGGAGATGCGCGAGGCCGGGGCCTTATCCCCTCGCGTCGGTGGGCGTCGGTGGCGCCGCGCTGTCGCCGTTTCACCGGCGCTCGCCGGCGCGGCCATGGGCGTGCCAAAACGCAGTGAGAGAGAGAGGAAGATGGGCCTGTTGGGCCAGTTTCGAGGCACTGTGCACTTAGGCCAGTGCACAGTGGCCTCTTCTATTTTGTTTTCTATTTTCGTTTATTCTTTTCTGTTGTTTTTTTAGCTAGCAATTGTATTTTGTAAAATATGGAACTTGCCAAATCAGTTACTAGGCAATGGCTGGCACTGCCTCAAAAAGTTTGGAGAGTTTTTGAATCCATTTGGTATTTTCAAAAATGAAATTGGATTTAATAGGACTGTTTTGGGTACTGTTTTGATTGCTAGGGCCAGGTTTGGAATTCAATAAATGTTGATGTTATTTTTATGATTGCTTTTGCATTATGTGCTATTTAATGAACATTTTTGCAGCAACTTTTGAACAATTTTATTTTGCACTTTGAATTTGAAATGATTTTCAAAGAGAAATTTGATTTGAATCTTTAACCAATGTATCTAAGCACGGCAAATGAAGGTGACTTGGCATTATTAGCAGAGTGTCACAGTGCTAGGTTATATAGGGGTGTTACAGTCGATGTCAAGATTGATGGGTCCGATGATGTCGACTAGGACAATCTGTATTGTTCGCAGTGGTGCTTATCATAGGTTAAGTTGGTAGTTAAGTGGCATGTAGTATTTGAATTATGTTTGTAGTTTGCATGTTTAACTTTGGTGGAACGTTCTTTGAAATATGAAATATGGTCGAAGTTGTTCAAATGCTAGTTCATGTTTCTTTTTTGATTTAGTTGATCTGGGTGCCCTATTGCATTCGAGAAAATCTGGGAGCCCTATTTTAGGGTTGTTGTTGGAGACAGCGCTTCCTCGTGCTAAAAAAAACAAGTTTTCGTGCTCAAAACTCTTTACTCCACCTAGTTCTTGTGCTAAAAAAAGTAGGGCCGATATTGGAGACAACGCTTCATCGTGCCCTAAAAAACAATTTTGGTACCCAAAACTTCTTACTCCACCTACTTTTCATGCTAAAAAATAAGGCTTTTGTTGGAAATGTTGTAAGGGCATCTCCAACGCCGACCCTCAGATCTCACGCAACCGTTCGGATCACGCTGTCCGGACCGCAGAAGCCATTCAACGCAGGCCTGTATCGGTCTGCGGCGCGGTCCGGACACATTTTCACCCGTAAACCGGAGACAGACGTAGAGGAGGTTTGCGGGACTCCAGACCGCTCCCAAGCCCGTTTTCTGACCGTCCTGGCCCACCAAAATCACCCACCCACCCTTCCTGTGCTTTCCATCCCACTCGTCGCGCCGGTTATCACGCCACATTCATACCGGCCCAGAGCATGCAGCGGCCAGCATTAATGTCGTGATTTGACCGGACTGGAAGGCGGCACCGACGGGTGCGACCTCTCGGGCGTCACCGCTGCTTCGATGCGGATGCCGCATCCCGAGAAACCAACTCCGCTGCTGCGCCGCATTAAAACGGGCTGACCGCCCATCCGCCTGGCCTGGCCACAACAATTGAAGCAACGCTCCGACGCCGTCCAGAACCGCACCATCCCGAGCACCGCACCATTCTCCTCCCCCTCGTCGATCCCTTCCTCCTCTCTAAGCCCGGCGGCGATGCCGAAGTCCTGGTTCTCCGCGCCAGCCGGCGGCCATGGTGGCAGTTCGTCGTTAGGTGGATCATGGCGTCGCCGCCCTCACTCACCTCGACCATCCACATCCACGGCGGCGGGCTCCTCTGGCGACGAGGAGGATAAGCCACAGCAGCGGCCCCGTCTCCTCTCGGAGGCGGCTCTGACGGACGAAGAATTGGTTCGTCAGATGGGTCCGGCTCCATCGTCGCCAGCGCGCGTGAAAGAGGAGCTACCGTCCCCGCCGCGGGTCCGTGTTAAGTGGGAGCCCGCATCCCCACTCTGGCAATTGAAGATCAAGCCAGCGTCACCGCCGTGCAACAGCGGCCTCCTCATCGGGGGCCGCGTGAAGCAGGAGCCAGCATCCCCCAGCGCATCTGCCGCATGAAGGACGAGCCGGCGTCGCCCTCGCCACATAGCTGCTACGCGCGGATTGACGAGGCATCCGAGGCCGAGCGCGCGGCGCGACAACAGGCGACGTACGACCGGCGCAATGCCGGTCGCCGTTCCACGTTTTCCTAGACGGACGTGGCACCGGAATGGGTCCGCAACGACTCGGACCTCACCACGGCGTGGCCACTGGACCGCTCTATCACTGATACGTCTCCAACGTATCTATAATTTTTTATTGTTCCATGCTATTATATTATCTGTTTTGGATGTTTTATATGCATTAATATGCTATTTTATATTATTTTTGGGACTAACCTATTAACCTAGAGCCCAGTGCCAGTTCTTGTTTTTTCCCTGTTTTTGAGTTTCGCAGAAAAGGAATACCAAACAGAGTCCAAACGGAATAAAACTTTCGCGATGATCTTTCTTGGACCAAAAGGAAACCAGAGGACTTGGAATGCAAGTCAGAGAAGCCGCGAGGCGGCCACAAGGACGGAGGGCGTGCCCAGGGGGGTAGGGCGTGCCCCCCACCCTTGTGGGCCCCTCGTGCGTCTCCTGACCTAATTCTTTCGCCTATATATACTCTTATATGCCCAAACCACCAGAGGCATCCACGAAAAGACTTTTCCACCGCCGCAACCTTCTGTACCCGTGAGATCCCATCTAGGGGCCTTTTCCGGCGTCCTGCCGGAGGGGGATTCGATCACGGAGGGCTTCTACGTCAACACCATTGCCCTTCCGATTACGGAGGGCTTCTTAGAGATCTATTCGATGTAATACTTTTTTGCGTTGTGTTTGCCGAGATCCGATGAATTGTGGATTTATGATCAGCTTATGTATGAATATTATTTGAATCTTCTCTGAATTCTTTTATGCATGATTTGATATCTTTGCAAGTCTCTTCGAACTATCGATTTGGTTTGGCCAACTAGATTGGTTTTTCTTGCAATGGGAGAACTGCTTAGCTTTGGGTTCAATCTTGTGGTGTCCTTTCCCAGTGACAGTAGGGGCAGCAAGGCACGTATTGTATTGTTGCCATCGAGGATAAAAAGATGGGGTTTTCATCATATTGCTTGAGTTAATTCCTCTACATCATGTCATCTTTCTTAATGCGTTACTCTGTTCTTCATGAACTTAATACTCTAGATGCAGGCAGGAGTCGGTCGATGTGTGGAGTAATAGTAGTAGATGCAGAATCGTTTCGGTCTACTTGACATGGACGTGATGCCTATATTCATGATCATTGCCTTAGATATCGTCATAACTTTGCGCTTTTCAATCAATTGCTCAGCAATAATTTGTTCACCCACCGTATTATTTTCTATCTTGAGAGAAGCCTCTGGTGAAACCTATGGCCCCCGGGTCTATTTTCCATCATACAATCTTCTACTTTCCAATCTACGAGTTTCCGATTTACTATTTTGCAATCTTTTACTTTCCAATCTATGAAACAAAAATACCAAAAAAAAAATTACTTTACTGTTTATCTATCTCTATCAGATCTCACTTTTGCGAGCAACCGTGAAGGGATTTACAACCCCTTATTGTGTTGGGTGCAATTTTGGTGTTTGTTTGTGCAGGTATTCGGTGACTTGCGTGTTGTCTCCTACTAGATTGATACCTTGGTTCTCAAAATTGAGGGAAATACTTACTCTACTTTGCTGCATCACCCTTTCCTCTTCAAGGAAAAAACCAATGCAAGCTCAAGAAGTAGCAGGAAGAATTTCTGGCGCCGTTGCTGGGGAGATCTACACCAAGTTAAGACATACCAAGTACGCATCATAAACTCTCATCTCTCGCATTACATTATTCGCCATTCGCCTCTCGTTTTCCTCTCCCCCACTTCTAAAACGATTTTTGAAAAGTTTGCCTTTTCTTCGCGTCTCTCTTTGCCTTTTCTTCGCCCCTCTTCCGTTCGTCTTCTTCATTTGCTTTTTGTGTGCTTGCGTGTTGGATTGCTTGCTTTGTCACGATGACTCAAGAGAATACCAAACTGTGTGATTTTTCCAACATCAATAATAATGATTTTATTAGTACTCCGATTGCTCCCACTACTAATGCGGAATCTTATGAAATTAATGCCGCTTTGCTGAATCTTGTTATGAAAGATCAATTTTCTGGCCTTCCTAGTGAAGATGCCGCATCCCATCTAAACAATTTCGTTGATTTGTGTGATATGCAAAAGAAGAACGATGTGGATAATGATATTGTTAAATTGAAGCTATTTCCGTTCTCACTACGAGACCGTGCTAAAACTTGGTTTTCTTCTTTGCCTAAAAATAGTATTGATTCATGGAATAAGTGTAAAGATGCTTTTATTTTCAAGTATTTTCCTCCCGCTAAGATCATCTCCCTTAGGAATGATATTATGAATTTTAAACAACTTGATCATGAGCATGTTGCACAATCTTGGGAGAGAATGAAATTGATGATACGAAATTGCCCTACTCATGGTTTGAATTTGTGGATGATTATACAATTTTTTTATGCCGGATTGAATTTTGCTTCTAGAAATCTTTTAGATTCGGCCGCGGGAGGCACTTTTATGGAAATTACCCTAGGAGAAGCTACTAAACTTCTAGATAATATTATGGTTAATTATTCTCAATGGCATACCGAAAGATCTTTCACTAGTAAAAAGGTGCATGCAATTGAAGAGATTAATGTTTCGAGTGGAAAGGTGGATGAACTTATGAAATTGTTTGCTAGCAAGAGTGTTTCTTTGGATCCCAATGATATGCCTTTATCCACTTTGATTGAAAATAATAATGAATCTTTGGATGTGAATTTCGTTGGTAGGAACAATTTTGGTAATAACGCGTATAGAGGCAATTTTAATCCTAGGCCGTTTCCTAGTATTTCCTCTAATAATTATGGAAATTCCTACAACAATTTTTATGGAAATTATAATAAGATGCCCTCTGAATTTATGAGTTTTCAAAAGAATTTCAATGCTTTGATTGAAGAAAAATTGCCTAAGATTGATGATTTGGCTAGGAACGTGGATAGAATTTCTCTTGATGTTGATTCTTTGAAACTTAGATCTATCCCACCCAAGCATGATATCAATGAGTCTCTCAAGGCTATGAGAACTTCCATTGATGAGTGCAAATAAAGAACCGCTAAGATGCTTGCTAAAAAAGATTGGTTTGTAAAAACGTGTTCTTCTAGTTTCCGTGAAAATAATGATGAAGATCTAAAAGTGATAGATGTGACTCCTATTGAATCTTTGTTTTCCAATATAAATCTTGATAAATATGGGACTGGAGATGAGTCAACTTTAGTTAGAAGGCGTCCCAATGATTCGGAGTTTTTAGATCTTGATGCAAAAATTGATAAAAGTGGGATTGGAGAGGTCAAAACTTTAAGTAGCAATGAACCCACTCTTTTGGATTTCAAGGAATTTAATTATGATAATTTTTCTTTAATAGATTGTATTTCCTTGTTGCAATCCGTGTTGAATTCTCCTCATGCTTATAAACAAAACAAAGCTTTTACTAAACATATCGTTGATGCTATGATGCAATCTTTTGAAGAAAAGCTTGAATTGGAAGTTTCTATCCCTAGAAAACTTTATGATGAGTGGGAACCTACTATTAAGATTAAGATTAAAGATTATGAATGCCATGCTTTGTGTGATTTGGGTGCTAGTGTTTCCACGATTCCAAAAACTTTGTGTGATGTATTAGGTTTCCGTGAATTTGATGATTGTTCTTTAAATTTGCATCTTGCGGATTCCACTATTAAGAAACCTATGGGAAGGATTAATGATGTTCTTATTGTTGCAAATAGGAATTATGTGCCCGTAGATTTCATTGTTCTTGATATAGATTGCAATCCTACATGTCCTATTATTCTTGGTAGACCTTTCCTTAGAACGATTGGTGCAATTATTGATATGAAAGAAGGAAACATTAGATTTCAATTTTTGTTAAGGAAGGGCATGGAACACTTTCCAAGAAAGAAAATTAAATTGCCTTATGAATCTATTATGAGAGCCACTTATGGATTGCATACCAAAGATGACAATACTTAGATCTATTCTTATTTTTATGCCTAGCTAAGGGCGTTAAACAATAGCGCTTGTTGGGAGGCAACCCAATTTCATTTTTGTTTTTGCTTTTTAGGTTCTGTTTTGCAATAAATAATTCATATAGCCACTGGTTAGATGTGGTTTTATGTTTTAATTAGTGTTTGTGCCAAGTAAGACCTTTGGGATAGCTTACGGTGATAGTTGATTTGATCTTGCTGAAAAACAGAAACTTTTGCGCCCAGGAATATAATTTTTATAATTCAAAGAAGAGTGCTTTTGAGTCGATTCTTTTTGTAAAATATTAATAAACAAATTTCTTAGGTCTTCGTAATTTTTCAGAATTTTTGGAGTTACAGAAGTATTTGAGATTTCCAGATTGCTACAGATTGTTCTGTTTTTGACAGATTCTGTTTTCTATGTGTTGTTTGCTTATTTTGATGAATCTATGGGTAATATAGGGGGGTATGAACCATGGAAAAGTTGGAATACATTAGATATTACACCAATATAAATAAAGAATGAGTTCACAATAGTACCAAAAGTGGTGATTTATTTTCTTATACTAACGGAGCTTATGAGATTTTCTGTTGAGTTTTGTGTTGTGAAGTTTTCAAGTTTTGGGTAAGGATTTGATGGACTATGGAATAAGGAGTGGCAAGAGCCTAAGCTTGGGGATTCCTAAGGCACCCCAAGGTAATATTCAAGGACAACCAAGAGCCTAATCTTGGGGATGCCCCGGAAGGCATCCCCTCTTTCGTCTTCATCTATCGGTAACTTTACTTGAGGCTATATTTTTATTCACCACATGATATGTGTTTTGCTTGGAGCGTCTTGTATGATTTGAGTCTTTGCTTTTTAGTTTGCCACAATCATCCTTGCTGTACACACATTTTGAGAGAGACATGCATGAATCATGATTTATTAGAATACTCTTTGTGCTTCACTTATATCTTTTGAGCTAGACAATTTTGCTCTAGTGCTTCACTTACATCTTTTTAGAGCACGGCGGTGGCTTTATTTTATAGAAATTGATGAACTCTCATTCTTCACTTATATTATTTTGAGAGTCTTTAAAACAGCATGGTAATTTGCTTTGGTTATAAATTTAGTCCTAATATGATAGGCATCCAAGAGGGATATAATAAAAACTTTCATATAAAGTGCATCGAATACTATGAGAAGTTTGATTCCTTATGATTGTTTTGAGATATGAAGATGGTGATATTAGAGTCATGCTAGTGAATAGTTGTGAATTTAAGAAATACTTGTGTTAAGTTTTGTGAGTCCCGTAGCATGCACGTATGGTGAACCGTTATGTAACGAAGTTGGAGCATGAGATATTTTTTGATTGTCATCCTTTGTGTGGAAGTTGGGATCGCTCGATGGTTAACTCCTACCAACCCTTCCCCTAGCAGCATGCGTCTAGTACTTTGTTTCGATGACAAATAGATTTTTCCTATAAGTATGTGATTTCTTTATGACTAATGTTGAGTCCATGGATTATACGCACTCTCACCCTTCCACCTTTGCTAGCCTGTCTAGTGCCGCGCAATTTTCGCCGGTACCATAAACCCACCATATACCTTCCTCAAAACAGCCACCATACCTACTTATTATGGCATTTCCATAGCCATTCCGAGATATATTGCCATGCAACTTTCCACCGTTCCGTTTATTATGACACGCATCATCATTATCATATTTCTTTGCATGATCATGTAGTTGACATCGTATTTGTGGCAAAGCCACCATTCATAATTCTTTCATACATGTCACTCTTGATTCATTGCACATCCCGGTACACCGCCGGAGGCATTCATATAGTCATATTTTGTTCTAGTATCGAGTTGTAATTTTTGAGTTGTAAGTAAATAGAAGTACGATGATTTTCATTATTAGAGCATTGTCCCATGTGAGGAAAAAAAGAGAAAAGAAAGAAAGAAAAAAAGAAAAGAGAAAAGAAAAGAAAAAAAAGAAAGAAAAAAAAGAAAAAAAAGAGAAAAAGAGAGAAGGGGCAATGTTACTATCCTTTTTCCATACTTGTGCTTCAAAGTAGCACCATGATCTTCATGATAGAGAGTCTCCTATGTTGTCACTTTCATATACTAGTGGGAATTTTTCATTATAGAACTTGGTTTGTATATTCCAACGATGGGCTTCCTCAAATTGCCCTAGGTCTTCATGAGCAAGCAAGTTGGATGCACACCCACTTCGCTTTCTTTTTGAGCTTTCATAAACTTATAGCTCTAGTGCATCCGTTGCATGGCAATCACTACTCACTCACATTGATATCTATTGATGGGCATCTCCATAGCTCGTTGATACGCCTAGTTAATGTGAGACTATCTCCCTCTTTTTGTCTTCTCCACAACCACTTTCTATTTCACCTATACTGTTATGTCCATGGCTCACGCTCATGTATTGCGTGAAAATGAAAAGGTTTGAGAATACTAAACTATGAAACAATTGCTTGGCCAAAACCGGGGTTGTGCATGATTTGAGTATTTTGTGTGATGAAGATGGAGCATAGCCAGACTATATGATTTTGTAGGGATAAGCTTTCTTTGGCCATGTTATTTTGAGAAGACATAATTATCTTGTTAGTATGCTTGAAGTATTATTGTTTTTATGTCAATATTAAACTTTTGTTTTGAATCGTACGGATCTGAACATTCATGCCATAATAAAGAAATTACATGGATAAATATGTTAGGTAGCATTCCACATCAAAAATTCTGTTTTTATCATTTACCTACTCGAGGACGAGCAGGAATTAAGCTTGGGGATGCTTGATACGTCTCCAACGTATCTATAATTTTTGATTGTTCCATGCTATTATATTATCTGTTTTGGATGTTTTATATGCATTAATATGCTATTTTATATTATTTTTGGGACTAACCTATTAACCTAGAGCCCAGTGCCAGTTCCAGTTTTTTCCCTGTTTTTGAGTTTCGCAGAAAAGGAATACCAAACGGAATAAAACGGAATAAAACTTTCGCGATGATCTTTCTTGGACCAAAAGGAAACCAGAGGACTTGGAGTGCAAGTCAGAGAAGCCACGAGGCGGCCACAGGGACGGAGGGCGCGCCCAGGGGGGTAGGGCGCGCCCCCCACCCTTGTGGGCCCCTCGTGCGTCTCCTGACCTAATTCTTTCGCCTATTTATACTCTTATATGCCCAAACCAACAGAGGCATCCACGAAAAGACTTTTCCACCGCCGCAACCTTCTGTACCCGTGAGATCCCATCTATGGGCATTTTCCGGCGTCCTGCCGGAGGGGGATTCGATCACGGAGGGCTTCTACATCAACACCATTGCCCTTTCGATGAAGCATGAGTAGTTTACCTCAGACCTACGGGTCCATAGCTAGTAGCTAGATGGCTTCTTCTCTCTCTTTGATTCTCAATACCACGTTCTCCTCGATGTTCTTGGAGATCTATCCGGTGTAATACATTTTTGCGGTGTGTTTGCCGAGATCCGACGAATTGTGGATTTATGATCAGCTTATGTATGAATATTAATTGAATCTTCTCTGAATTCTTTTATGCATGATTTGATATCTTTGCAAGTCTCTTCGAATTATCGATTTGGTTTGGCCAACTAGATTGGTTTTTCTTGCAATGGAAGAAGTGCTTAGCTTTCGGTTCAATCTTGCGGTGTCCTTTCCCAGTGACAGTAGGGGCAGCAAGGCACGTATTGTATTGTTGCCATCGAGGATAAAAAGATGGGGTTTTCATCATATTGCTTGAGTTAATTCCTCTACATCATGTCATCTTTCTTAATGCGTTACTCTGTTCTTCATGAACTTAATACTCTAGATGCAGGCAGGAGTCGGTCGATGTGTGGAGTAATAGTAGTAGATGCAGAATCGTTTCGGCCTACTTGACACGGACGTGATGCCTATATTCATGATCATTGCCTTAGATATTGTCATAACTTTGCGCTTTTCTATCAATTGCTCGACAGTAATTTGTTCACCCACCGTATTATTTTCTATCTTGAGAGAAACCTCTAGTGAAATCTATGGCCCCCGGGTCTATTTTCCATCATACAATCTTCTACTTTCCAATCTACGAGTTTCCGATTTACTATTTTGCAATCTTTTGCTTTCCAATCTATAAAACAAAAATACCAAAAAAAATTACTTTACCGTTTATCTATCTCTATCAGATCTCACTTTTGCAAGTAACCGTGAAGGGATTGACAACCCCTTCTCGCGTTGGGTGCAAGTTTGGTGTTTGTTTGTGCAGGTATTCGGTGACTTGCGTGTTGTCTCCTACTGGATTGATACCTTGGTTCTCAAAACTGAGGGAAATAGTTACTCTACTTTGCTGCATCACCCTTTCCTCTTCAAGGAAAAAACCAACGCAAGCTCAAGAAGTAGCAGTCACCACCGCCGAGACGGCCGCCAGGCGCCGCTGCCGCTTTGACGGCGAGCTCGCCAAGATCGGCGAGGATTGGTCGCTTAGCGACTGCTCCGCCAACGCCGGCAGGGGCAAAGCCGTCGCCAGGGCGCCGTGCGCCCCTTCGGGAGTGGCCAGGGCGGCCCTTCGCACCGCACAACACGAGGCGGAGTGGCTCCTCCGCGAGCATTAGGCAGCCGCCAGACAGGGCTGTCGCGGACCTCCGAAATCCTTGCGCCGCTGGAGGGACGATGACGATGACGACGACGGCACGAACGCCGACGGCGGTGCGGCAGGACAGGGCAGCCACGCTTACGAGGTGGTTGTCCAATATAGGGTTTAGTGTTTTTTTAATATCTTATTAAAACGGTTGAAATATCGTCCGTTTATGTAAATTATATTAGAATTGAAATGAAATCTGTCCAGTTTGATTGCTTTTCCGGCATATTCAAATAGATTTTACAATGTATATGATTATGATTGGATGGCGTCCTCCTATGTCGACTAATTCCCTCTGTTCGAAAATGAATGCGGGCGAAAATTTACGAGTTGCCGTTGAAGATGCCCTGAGAAGAGAGTTGAAGTCTCTCTTACCGCTACCATGATTTTTACACACAAACAAACTACCCAAAATCCGGGCACATGACATAGTCATCACACATGGGTTTAACAAGGACACTTGAGAGAGGCGCGCTAGCGCTACATTCCAAAATAAATAGTCGTGCAAACATACGCCAGCTGTTCCAAGTGCACCCTACTATACTAGATAATCACTATACTATACACCCTAGCTTAAACAAAAAGCCATCAAGTGGCAATCCGGAGCACGGAGGCCTCACGCGCCACCCCCGCGACCGCCACGAGCGCCCGGGATTAATCAAACCTTGGCCTAATCTAATCTAGCCTAGCCTTGTCTCGAGCTTGTTTGGGCGTGCCGGCCGGCCGGCCGGTCAAAGAAGCGCTTAGAAAGATTCCTCCAGCGAGCGAGCAAGGGGGCTCTACCTGATTATATTTAGATCGGTGAGATGCGGGACTATTTTAGTGTTAATGACTTTTGACCTTCTCTAGCAAACCTGTATAAAGCCGCGACCCACAAAATAAGCGCCAAAATACGGGTCGGCGCGGAAAATGCTGCCCGACCGACCCGTATATATTTTTAAGGCACGCGGCAAAATCTCATCCCAACCCGCAAAAATGCAGGTTTCCGTCTTGTCCCTACGGTGCCCCGTATCTCAGGAAAGCGGTTGGCGGGAGGGACATTTCAGCCCGCGCCCTTTCCCCACCCCCTTCCGCCGCCGCCCGCTATTGGTTCCGCCCGTCCGCCGCCGGCGATTCCAGCCAAATCTGCGTGCGGAATCGTGCCGCGGGGACGCCCCTACCCTCTTCCACCGAGCCGCTGCACCGGCTCCCCGGATCCGCCGATCCAAGCCGCCCCTAGTCGCCGTCGCCGCCTGGAATCTACCGTCCCCGAGCCGCCCCTAGTCGTCGTCGCCGCCTTGGTCGGAATCGCGCTGCGGGGGCGCCCCTACCCTCTTCCACCGAGCCGCTGCACCGGCTCCCCGGATCCACCGATCCGAGCCGACCCTAGTCGCCGTCGCCGCCCGGGATCTACCGTCCCCGAGCCGCCCCTAGTCGTCGTCGCCGCCTCGGGATCCACCGCCCCCGAGCAGCCGGTGAGTTTGTACTTGTGCTTGTGCCGCGCAGTATGCATAGTTCGTTAACGCGGCGCACGCGTATTTGTGAATTTAGATGGAATTGAGCCCGTGCGAGAAGTTTTTGCTCGACGATTCGTCCGATTCGGACGACTCGGATGTTGAGACATTGCTTGTCAACTATCGCCAGCAGACGTTGGTGATGGACCTTGCCGTGAAGGAGCACGAAGATGAGAACCGAAAGAGGCGGCGAGGATCGACCGTCGGCCGTCTTTGCATTCCTCGAAATCGCCATCTCGGGAACGAGATGTTGGTGCAAGACTACTTCGCGGAGAATCCAACATATCCGCCGCACCTCTTCCGGAGAAGTGGCATATCAATTGCAATTGCCGCCAAATCTTTCTCAAGTGCATGATGTCTTTCATGTATCTCAACTCCGTCGCTGCTTCAAGGATCCTATTCGAGCTGTGGATCATGAAATGCTTGAATTGCAAAAAGATCTGTCTTATCCAGAATATCCCATCCGTATTCTTGATCAAGCTGAACGCCGGACTCGCCAAAAGTCAATCAAATTCCTCAAGGTTCAGTGGTCGAATCATTCTGAAGATGAAGCCACTTGGGAACGCGAGAATCGTCTTTGCGAAGAATACCCCGCTTTCTTTCAGTCTTCCTCTAATTCTCAGGACGAGAATTCTTGTTAGATGAGAAGAATTGTAACACCCCCTGTAATGAATAACAGTGATCACCTTAGTTAATGCCATGTCAGTCAGTTTAACAGTGTCTAATCATCATTTGCATCATATTGCATTTCAAACCCCTAATTCAAACTTCAAATTAAGGCAAAGTGGAATATAAAAGTTATTCAAATCAAAAACTAAAATGTTCATTAAATAACAAATATTCCAGAGACAATTCAAAAATTGTAACCAACATTTAATAAATTAATTAAGTGACTCTAACTGTACCAAAACAGCAAGGTTTAATACATTTTATTTAATACAAAATTTGTGTGAACTCCATTTTCTCCCAAACCAATTTTTAGCAGTACTAACTAATGCACTATATATATTGGAACAAGTAACCTATATTATAAAACTGTGTATGAGGCCACACATTATTGCAAAAGTAGAAACAAATGAAAAACAAATAAATAGAAAAGAAAAAGACAAAACAAAAATAAAAACAGCAACCCCCCCCCCCCCCCCCCCCACTGGGCCAACCGGCCCAGCTGGCCACTGCACTAGGCCGGCCCATCCCCCTGGCCTATATGGCCTCCCCAGAGACCCCGAAACCTAATCCCCCCCAACCCCCCCCCCACCCTATAACAATAACCAAACACAAAAAAAAAAAAACAAAAAAAACACAAAAGGAGTGCTTTCGAGCTTACAAAAAAAAGAAAAAGAACGTAACGGACAGATAAGAATAAACAAAAAAAAAAAAAAAATAAAACATAAACAAAAACCCGCCCCCCCCCCAATCCCACAAACCAACCCACCAAAAAAACGAACACCACAAACAGAAACTCCATTCAACATCCCACCCTACTCCCTATTCTCTACTCAATACAAAAAAAAAAAACCTCCCCAAAAAAAGAAAAACAAAAAAACTCCACCCCCCACACAATAACAAACCAAAAAAAAAACACAAAAACCCTAACAGACTCGATCCCCACTCACCCCCCCCCCCCGATCCAAGCGGGATCGGGCCGCCGCCGCCGCCTGGACCTCGCCGGAGCCACCACGCCGGCCTGCCGCCTCGCCTCGACCCCATCGCCGCTCGTCACCGACCGCCGCCCGACGCTACCTCGCCGGCGCCCGACCCCGACTCCTCCTCGAGCCCACCTCGCTCAACTACAGGGCTCGGTGAGCCTCGACTTCCTCTCCCCCTTCTCTGCTCCGCCGCGCCCCAGTCGTACTCGCTCCGGCCAGGCCGCGCTCTGACCGCGCACGCCGCCCGCACTCCCGTCGCGTCCCGCTAGCCCCGCCACCGCGCCGACCGCCGCTCTCCCCTGGCCGCGAGCCCGCGCCTCGCTCGGCTGCTCTCGCCCTGCGCGCTCACCCGTGTCCCCTGGACGCGCCTGCCTGCGCGAGACCGCGCGCGCGTCCACCTGCTAGCCACAGCCCGCTAGCTGCGCCATGCCTCTGCTCCGCCAGCCGCTCCGCTCGCCGTGACCGAGCCAACATCGCCGCCCCTTGCCGCTCGCGGACCCCCTGCCTCCGGCCCCGCGCCACAACTGGCCGTGCTGTGGCCGGCCCCAGCGCGTCGCCCTGCCTGCTCCCCTGCTACCGGCCGCTCCCCTGCATTCCCCCGCCGCGCCCGCTTCCGTTAGCTGCTGCCGGCACCCTCGCACGCCACCGCGCGTCGCCTACCCCGCCGCTCCCACGCACGCCCCGGCCAGAGGGCCTCGCCGTGGCCACGGCCACCCGCGCCCGGCGCCCCAACTTCGCCGCTGTCCCACCCGCGCGTGTCCGGGTCCAGGCGACCCGGCGCCCGCGCCCGGAACCCTTGCCCAATGCCCGCTAAGGCCCTGGGGCCACTAACAGTGGGGCCCCGCCCCCCTGAGAACAAAAAAGAAGAAGAAGAAAAATATATAAATATAAATAATATAATTAATAATTAAACTAACTAATTAAATAAATAAATAAATAATTTAGGTTAATTAACTCAACCTAATTAACCTGTCTAATTATAGTAATTAACTTTGTTAATTAGTGTAGAGTCAATGACTAATGGGACCCATCAGTCAGTTGATTGGTCAACGGTCAATTTTGACCGGTGACATCATAAATGCTTTTTGATTTAATTAATTCTGTTAATTTCAAAAAAATGATAAAATCTTTTGAAATTAATATAAAATAATCCGTAACTCGGATGAAAATACTTTGTACATGAAAGTTGCTCAGAACGACGAGACGAATCCAAATACGCAGTCCGTTCATCCGCCGCACGTCCCTAGCATAGCGAACATGCAACAATCCCCTCCGGTTCGTCTGTCCGAAAATGCCAAACACCGGGGATATTTTCCCGGATGTTTTCCCCCTTCGCCGGTATTACCAATCCCTGCGTTAGATCACCCCTGGCACCGCGTATTGCCTTGTTATATTTTGTGATGCTTTGATTGCTCCGTATTTACTGGTTCTTACCCCCTCTTCTTCTCCGGTAGACCCCGAGATCGGCGTCGATGCCACAGTGATCGACTACGTCGACGACGACCCTTCGTATTTTTTGGCAGAGCTTCCAGGCAAGCACCCCCCCCCCCCTTGAGCATACCGATATCGCCTATTCTTTCTCTCTCATGCTTGCATTAGAAATGCTGCTGCTACTGCTTTACCTATTCTGATGCATAGCCTGTTTATTGTAACATGCTATTGATACCTTACCTGCTTATCCTAAACTGTCTAGTATAGACTGGGTAGAGACCTATCAGTGACCCCCACTTGTCCCGATTGCCCCGCTGGATTATCAGAAGACTCGACGACCAGGCCCCAGCACCGCACATCACCCCCTTAGTTGTAACGACACTGCAGCGTTACTATCGAGTGCCGAGGGTGATACCTCGTATAGCACTCCTGATGTTAACTCTGTAGAGTAGCTATTTGGTCGTGGTCATCGAGGGTGATTTCTCCTTCTCCACTTCCGATACGACCCTGTCGTGCAACACATCAAGTGTGAACCCATCGAGGGTGATTCCTCCGAGTTCACCTTGACGGATACATCAAGTAGGAATCCAACGAGGGTGATACCTCGGATTCCCCTGATGTTATGGACACACGGATACTTGGACTTTACACTGTTACTTGGAAAGGCGGGTCGACCCTGAGGGTTACCCGCGTGAGCCTAAGTGGCGAGTGTTATGGAGACGGGTTGCCCTGGAGGGTGCCCGAGATGTGAATACGAGGCGCGGCCGGGCATTCTTAGCCCTTGCAGCAAGTCCTCGAGACGGGGCGACGGGGTCACATCGATCGTGAGTCTCTGCTCGTTACCGCAAGCCCCTAGTCCGCCAACGATTTGGATATTTGATCCGAGTAGGCCTCTGGCCTGATAGCACTAACCATCACGTGGGAAGAGTTATGGGCACTCTGCATCGTATGCATTAGCCGAAAGCTTTGTCAGACGTCCAGTTCAGCCTCGTGGCCGGGCCGGGCCAGTGCCATCCAGGACTGAGGTGGTGCTCGTCCTGACCCTGCACACATCGACCCGGAGTGCACAGGGCGATGGCCCAAGACCCCTGAGCGGTTAGGATATAGACCGACGGGGACCTCTCTACTGAGCTGTAGGTAGGGTTGCGGTGTATCGTTTGGCCGAGGCCGGGCATGACCCGGAAAAGTGTGTCCGGCCGGAGTTAAGCGAGCGTGGTGGGTAAGTTGGTGCACCCCTGCAGGGAAGAACACATCTATCGATAGCCGGTCCTACGGTAAAGGACACTCGGAGTTGTATCCCGATCGATACAATTAGAACTGGATACTTGTAATGAGTATGGCTCTGGGATTGCTTTCTCGCAGGGAGTCGAGAAAGGATTTCTGGCCGAGGTTGATGACTGTATGGCTCTGGGATTGCTTTCTCGCAGGGAGTCGAGAAAGGATATCTGGGTGAGGATGAGACTTAACGATACTACTACTTTATACTGTGCTGATCTACTCTCTTCTATTGCTGCAAGAACGTTGAAGATGCTAGTCTTTGATAGGACTAGGCCTTCTCTCTATTCTGGCATTTCTGCAGCCCAGTCCACATATACAACCTTCCTTTAATAATGTTGCATATGTAGTGTAGATCCTTGCTTGCTGAGTACTTCGGATGAGTACTCACGGTTGCTTTGCTTTCTTTTTTCCCCATATCCTTTTGATGCAACCAGATGACGGAGCCCCTGAGACAGCTGCCCCCGCTGACAATCGCTGCTACTACCCCGAGGGTGGATACTACTACGAGTTGGCCGACGACCAGGAGTAGGATCGGAGGGTCCCAGGCAGGAGGCCTGCGCCTTTCGATCGTAGTGTTTTCTTTTGCCCCGCCTTTTAAGGGTCTATCTGTGTTTTCTTTTATATCTGTACTCAGATATCTGATGCTTCCACTGACGCGTGTATGCGAGTTTATATATTCGAGCCCTCGAGGCCCCTGACTTGTAATATAAAGCTTGTATGACTTTATTTATGTTTTAGAGTTGTGTTGTGATATCTTCCCGTGAGCCCTTAGCCTTGATCGTGTGCATTTGCGTGTATGATTAGTGCACGATTGAGCCAGGGGCGTCACAACTATGCCGATGAGTACCTTCGCATTGGTGAAGATACTACAATTGAGTCAGTGCGTAGATTTGCCAAAGTGATCATCCGTGTCTTTGGTCCTGAATATCCTCGAGCACCCAACGAGGAAGACACAAAAAAATTGATGGCATCTAATGATAGAAGAGGTTGGCCTGGCATGTTAGGAAGCATAGATTGTATGCATTGGACTTGAAAA
Organism: Thinopyrum elongatum; assembly: GCA_011799875.1. Lineage (NCBI taxonomy): Eukaryota > Viridiplantae > Streptophyta > Magnoliopsida > Poales > Poaceae > Thinopyrum > Thinopyrum elongatum. The sequence goes on from CM022300.1 coordinate 53,206,676, forward strand.
AATTACCCAAAGGCATGGCAGGGAATGTATTGTGGCAAGTCTTGTGATGCAACAATTGTGCTAGAGGCCGTAGCATCCGAGGATTTATGGATTTGGCATTGCTTTTTTGGTATGCCGGGTACTCTCAATGATATCAATGTGTTGCAACGGTCTCATTTGTTTGCTAGGCTTGCTATCCTTGGTGCACATTTGTCAAGAGTATCAAAGACCCCCAAACTAGGAAACAATGTGAATTCGCAAGGGTACAAGAGGCAGCCCGAAAAGACATTGAAAGAGCATTCGGGGTTTTGCAATCTATGTTTGCCATTGTTCGTGGTCCTGCTCGTTTTTGGGACAAGCAATCCTTGAAAAACATCATGACATGCTGTGTTATTCTTCACAATATGATTATCGAAGATGAGAGAGGCATGAACTTGGAGTTCTTTCACGACAATATGGGTAGCCGTGTCAAACCAGCTAGAGACCCTAACCGCATTAGAGCTTTTCTTTAGACCTACAAGGAGATTGAAAATGCAAACACCCACTTTCAGCTTTAGGAGGATCTCATTGAGCACCATTGGCAAAGGGCTGGGCAGTAACACATTTCATTTTTCCATTCATTTTCATTTAGTTCATGTGTGATTTGTATTCGGGACAAGTTTTGTATTGAATTTTTAGTTTGCTTCGGTGATTTGAATAATTATTGTAATTTGGATGATTATTGTATTGTAATATTGACATTTTTCTTATATTGCAAATTAGTAATTTTGAATGTGTGCATATGTGTCAAATTCAGATAAAACCGCATCTGATATGCGGGCCGGCGACCGCGCCGGCCCGCAAAACCGTTTTTCCATGAACTGTAAACGAGTTTTGCGGGTCAGTATTATACGGGGTCTGCTAGAGATGCTTTAAGGTTACGCATAGGCATAGTGATGGTGTAGATCAGTCCGGCTGGCTTTTGTGTATGAGAATACTGTAGGATGGATTCCCATCTGTACCTATCTATGGATCTACCTATCGTGTTTGGCACAAATCTGGGAGGGATAGGTTCGATCCTGCCGTGGAGGGATCGATAGGATCGGATGCTTGGGTTGGGTGACTACTAGGGGGAGCAATAGCATAGCGCTGTGGCCTTCTCACGCGCGCGTGCAGTCGAGGGAGGGCCTGCGCGAGTGTTTATGCTTGCTTGGGCCCCCACAACATCACCGTTTTTCGTCCAGACCCATCTCCATTCTTCTTCTGCCGTGGCCGAACCGACACCCAATCATCCAACCCATCTCCCAAACTTTTCCGTCTCGCGGATCCGATCCTTCTCCTCCATGAACGAACAGCAAAACTTATCCATCTCGCGTACGTGTCCGATCCTTTTCCTCCGATCATCGGCTGGGGAAATATCCCGACGGCTTCTTCCCCTTCATTTCCCAAGCACACACACATGACGCGACTTTTCTGTCCCAGAGCAAACCAAACCGGCGACAAGTTAAGCCCACGCCATTTTGCACCACAAGTAAAAAATGTGAATCGTGCAACGTTTACGTTCCCATATCTGTAAATGAAGCGATGGAAGCGAGGGTCATAACTCATGAGTAGCATTGACGTCTAGGTGCCGAGAGTACGTACATGTACAGGGAGCGATCTGGACCTCTTGCGATTCAAGGCAACGCTTCCCCCATCAAGCCGGCCGCGGCCTCCTTCAAGTCGCGCTCAGCTCCCTTTCATGGGAAAATCATAGGAGGAGGAGGAGGAGTACGTTTCACGGAAGGGATGCATGTCCTGCGTCCCCATCCTGCATGCCCATCTCCTTTTCGTCTACCTTTCTCTTCCTGGTGAAAATGCTGGAAATGTCCCGGGCGTACCGGCAGCGCCAGCACGTGCAGCGGAGGCTGGGAGGTGGGAGCCGTGCGCGCAACTGCTGCACCACAGTTTCAGGACCTGGGCATGGCTCAACTGCGGCAAAAAAGTTTATAGTAACTCCGCGAGAAGAGGCTGGGAGGTGGGATCGAAACTATGACTATCGAGTAGATGAAAACAAGTCAGAAAATTAGCGCAAAGATCTGCGATGCAAATCACGTAACTATTGTTGAGGAGTTCCAGTTTATGATTTTCTATGCAAGTCACAAATAATCACATTATTTTATTAAAAAAAGTTTAGATTGAGTATATATATAATACCTACACGCTTTAGTTTCATTTAGGTTTTTCAACTTACAACATTGCTTTTGCATAATTACAACGTGAAAATGGGTTTATTAGTAATGTTTGGATTACTTCGACGGTGATATAAGTAGCTACTCCCTTGGATCCAAATTAATTGACACAACTTTAGGTACAATTTTGTACTAATTGTGGCCATTTTCTGTATTAATTTGGATCGGAAGGAGTACAATGCAACCTACAAACGCTAATAATATTATTATTTTTGTGGGGTAACGCTAACAATATTTTCAATGTAACTAAACCAAAAGGCTTGGGCGTGGCCGCAATAAACAACTATACCTTTTGTGTTACTATCAAAACCAGATGATACCCGTGCGTTGCTCCGGGAATCGTTTGCAATATACCTCAATTAGATTTGATTGTGTGGAATATAATATTTAGATTAATAAAAATGCGACCAAGATTAAAAATAAAAATAAATTATATTTGATCATGTATAGTTGTAAAATATTTATTGAAAATAAGTAGAATAATAGAACAAAAAATATTTTTCTCATGCATGGTTGCATATGGTGGTGGGTCTTTTGCATGCATGGTTGGATGTTGAGGTGGGCCTTATCCCATCCATAATTGTATGGTGATGTGGCATGCTTGCATGTTGAGATAAATAAGTAGTAGGGATGAACTTCTTAGGTATATAGGATCAGTTACAATGTGTTCCAATAAGATTTGGTTATACAGAACACGGCCAATATTATGAAGAATCGTTGAGTCATTAAACAGTCAAAGTTAATCTTTTTAGCCACTAGTACTTTTTATTGATGATCAACGCATCAACCACTACCGCAACAGACCAAAAACCAACCTACCCAAAAGAGCAAAAAAAAAAAGATCATCTACAGTATTTGTTTTGCCTCTTGTCCGCTCTCAACGGTTTGACTCTGTTTGGTTTCATAACACGATGTGGTGCTGGCTAAGAGCAACTCTAGGAGAATTCATATCTTTACCGTATCGTCATAATAACTATCAATATGGTGTTTTTGGTCCAAACTGCAGGCCTAACAGATTTCATCCCGCACTCCATCGCCATAATTACTACTAGAGCACTCTCAATATCTGGCCTCCCAGTCTCCATATTCACGTCTTGGAGTAGTAGTTTTTTTTAAGAGAAACCACGTGATCATTACTCAGATAGTAAACGTAGCGTTACACGCAGCACTCGCTGGAGAAGACCAGAAACACAGCTGTCCCAGCACACTTTGCAGGAAGGTCCCCAGGAAGACAAACAAAGCACAGGGGGACCAAAACGCAAAAAGACCAGAACTCGTCGCCGATCCGCGCCGCCGCCGAAGCACCGTCGAAGAGGGGAACGAGACGCCGTCAAACCCAGGACCGGAGAGACGCCATCGCGGACATGGCCGCTTTGTGAGCCGATGAAGCGGTCCGCCACCGGCAGGACCGAACCTTTGTGGCGCGTCGGCCGGGGATCTTCCTCGCGCTCGCCGGTCGTCAACTCCGCAGCCTCCGTCCGAGTAACTCGGAGGACAGCAACGCAGTCGCAAACCGCAGACCACAGCCCAAGCACTGGGCCAGCCATCTTTCTGCTCAGGCCGACGTCGCACGCTGGCAAAGCTCCTGTACAAGCCCCACAGTTCCGCACCGACGACGGAGCACGCGCCGACACGACGGCGGAACCGGAGCACAAATGGTCGATATGAGTCCGCCACCGCCGCCGTGACGAGCTCGACCGGAGACGCTGGCCCCCAGATCCTACGCCTGCCCCAACCAGCGGCCGTGCTGGAGGACGATCTGGGGCCAATTTATTCGCGGGTGTCGTCGTCAAGCTCGCCATCCGCTCGAGACGGATGAGCTCCACCGGCGAAGACCACCCCAAACAGCAAACACCTAGCTACCTAGCTAGCTATATACAGATCCAGCCGGAGAATCAACCCCCTCCCCCCCTCCGACAGCACCGAGGCCGTCAGAAGGGAGGAGAGCGGAAGAAACGCCGGCTGAAAATGGATCTCTTGTCCGGCCGCCTCCTGCTACTGTAGGTGGGGAACGAGAGAAGGTGAGGCCGTAACACAGACGCCCCCCAGGCAGCCCGGGGTCTGGCAGAAGAGCTTTTTGTTGAATATAGCTACTTCAACTAACATTGTCGCTATTGTAGCTACGAGGCCTGGCTGGGGTGTATGCTAACCCTGGCGGTGCTGTTGCACGTAGATGTGGGGGCACTGACCCTGTTTTTCTTTAAACTTTCAAGTTTGTGTGTATTATATCTTTTGTACCGAAAGTCCAAGCTTAAATTCATGCAGTGAATCAAACGAGTTTACATATCGCAAAGTTATCATGCAGCCGAGCACAGCTGGCAGGTGCTTGCCCCGTACCTACGTGCTCCTGCGAATTTCCGGACAATTGTGTGAAGGAGATCGAGCTGCCGGAGACAACGCGAGAGCTCTGCCGTCGGGTGTGAAAGGCGAGTTCGCACCTTTTTTCTTCTTCATCGGGGTAGAAGGGGGAAGACGAAAGAGAAGAGATGTACATCAACCTTGGTTGGTAGTGTGTGTGTGGAGTATATTCCCGCATTTCGGTCGCTTGATTACCACTACTCATGTTAGAAATACTAGTTGGAACTGAAGCCGGTGGTTAGGTGGATTCGATGCACGACGCATGCTGCAAAGTGTGTGGATTTTTTTTTGAACGAAGGCTCAAGAAGAGCCCGACTTTGAATTAACAAAGCCATCAACGGGTCAAGGATTACACAAGGTCACCATTACAACCAACTGGGAACAGAAAAGAAAAGCAAACTGCAGATACACGGTGATGATGAAGCAGCTTACAAGCACCAAAGAGTACACGCCCTATAGGAGTAAACAGGATAAGCACTAGCTTGTAGTCGACGGAGTCGACGGAGTCCTCCGAGTGAACTTAAACGAGTAGGGCAAACAGAGAGGAACTTCGGGCGGAGCCAATGCCCAACGTCGATGAACCGTGCCCTCATCTACCCTGGAAGGTGCACATCGTAAACATGCCGCTCCTCTCCAAATCCGGAGGGGACCCCTGTCCCTCGCCTTGGCTCGAAAGGCGCCGGACCGCCGGAAGATGGAATCCCCCCCCCCCCCTAGAGCAAGGAATGGACATGATTCTGGACACCAAGGGAGATACTCAGCTCGAAACGCCGCTGCACGAAGGATACCAGACGAAAGTCCACACCGAGGCCCACTGTTACATGCACGAAGAGGAAAAACTGCACAAGGGAGTTGTCACTGAACAAACAAACAGAGAAGAGAAAATGGAGTATCCATAACTGGAATCAGATCAGCCCGCAGGAATCAGCTCCGTGACCTTGCTACCGCATTTGGTTGCTGCCAACAAAAAAGAGGATCCCTATCCCCTCCCTGCCCAAGGCAAAGACGTTGAGCAAGCAAGCACAGATCGGCCAACGGCCAAATCAACAGAACAGTGGACCTACACTAATTCAGAGACAAAGAACCATGCTCCAAATCCCTCGCCGAAGACGCAGCAAACCCAGCCACCACCGCTCAGCACCACAGCACTCTCCCACCTTGCCCAAGCCGGCACCTTCAAGAAGGAGGCGACGCACGGCGCCGTTGCCGACCAGTCTCAGCAAGACAAGGGATTTCTCCCGGGAATGAAGCAGGAGGGAGAGGGCACGAACCTCGACGACGCCTCCGAGGAGGGGAACGGCACCGGCCGGTGTCGTGCCTAGAGAACACCAGCCAAGGATTTCTCCCGATTCGGTCCGCACCTCCAGGCAACCTAAGAGCATCTCCAATAGATGGTCCAAAATTTGGCGGTCCAAAACCGGAGATGTAAAATTTGGACCGCCAAAAAGTGTGTTTTGGAGCTTCGAAAAAAGCTCAACTCCAACAGATGGTCCAAATTGATGGTCCAAAAGAGCAACTCCAATAGATGGTCCAAAATGAAGATGTAAATTTCTTAAAACGACAAACTGCTAGTCCATTCAACATAGTTCAAACATCAAATTCAACATAGTTTCATACATGAACTTCAACTACTACTTATTCAAACTACTAGATAAACTACTCCTCATCGTTGGAGCTGCGGAACTGCGCCCAGAACTCCTCCTTCTGTGGGTCGTCGCACCCCTCCTCCTCCTCCTCCGAGAAGTCTGCCCAGTCCACCTCGGAAGAGGACTCGATGGGGATCACCGTCGAGGGACCGGCCTCGTCCTCCTTCTTCGCCCCCCTTCTTCTTCTGCTCCGCCTCACGCTTCCAGTAGTACTCCAGCTCGGCCTGGACGTACTCCGGATGCTCCCGAGCAAACCTCGCCATCGCCTCCTCGTCGGTCTCGCCGGCACTGACGACAACCGACGGCTTCTTCGTCGTCTTCTTCTTCGTCGGGACCTCCTTCATCTTGATGCCCTGCGGCACAAGCATCTCCGCTTCTGCCCGACTCTCGATCTCTGGGAAGTTGAGGTGCTCCCGAGGCCTCTCGGCACGCCACACCGCCACGTCGTAGGCACGCATGGCCTCGTGGGCGGAGGGGTACGTGCCGATCCACCAACGCCTCCTGGCGTCGGAGAACTCCACTCCGAAGTTACCGGAGGGCTTCTGCCTCACGCCGAAGAAGCCCGACTTGCCCTTCGGCGTCTTCTTCGGCGCCATCGGAGAGCGGTGAGAGCGGTGGAGCGGCGGCGGCGTGCGGCCGGGGCGGTGGCGGACGCAGCCGGGCGGGGCGGAGCTGAGGGGCGGTGGCGGACAGAGCCGGGCGGGGCTGTGGCGGACGGAGCCGGCCGGGGCGGAGCTACGGGGCGGCGGCGGCGTGCGGGGCGGTGGCGGACGGAGCCGGGGCGGGTCAGAGCTACGGCGGGCGGGCCGGGGCCGGGCGGAGCTGCGGCGGACGGGGCGGAGCGGGCGGCGCGGCGGCGCACGGGGCGGCGGCGTGCGCTGCCGCCGCGGCCGGATCCGCGACGGGCGGGGCGGCGGCGGCGTGGAAACAGCGGCGGGGGGCGGGGCGGGGCCGGATCTGATGCGGGCAGTGTGCGGCGGGGCGGCGGCGGGGTGTGGAGGCGGCGGGGCGGCGGCAGACGGGCGGGAGGTCGCGGGCGGGCGGGCGGGAAAGGAAAGGAAGTGGCGGTTGTGCGTTCGCGGGCGGCGGCTGGTTTTGGACCAGATGCACCTCGTGATGTAAATTTGCACCGCGAGGTGTTGTATTTTACATCACGAGGAGGCCACGGTCCAATTTTTTTTACATATGGACCGTCTGTTGGAGCTGCGTTTTTGGCCTCAGACGGTCCAAAAGTTAGTTACTTTTACATTTGGACCATCTATTGGAGATGCTCTAACAATGGATCTGTCGACTAAAGGCCACCGACGACCAGATCCAGCGGGACATAGTGCTGCATGAGGGAGGGAGGCCGCCTTCAGATCCACACGCGAGCGAGGAGGGCGCAACACCAGCTGCGACCGGCGACAGCTCCCGCCGTCCATCGCCACCCTCGCGGCCGAGTAAACGGAGGGCCACCACCTGCGACGCCGCTTGCAGCAGAAGACAATGCTGCCTCGCCGCCCGAGGCCCCCGCCTCGGCGTCCGGAGCCCTCCAGTCGGGAGCAGCAGATCGTCGCCGCCGCCGTCCTTGACGACCCCGCGGACGTCGCCGGAGGTCTCCTCGGACGGCGGCGAGGGGGCAAGGAGGCGAGAGGGTAGGGTTGGCGGCTAGGGTTCGTCGCCACCCGAGTCGCCCCAAGCGGAGCGACGCGGGGGCGTTGCTGCTGGTACATTCATTTGGTTGTCCCCGATCCGGCAGCACGCTTGTTGGTCCGCTAATAACTTCTGCAACCTATTGATAGACCCATCAACCGCGCCACCCAGACCCAGCTACTAACCACTAGCTTTAACACTAACTTAGGTTTAACATATCCGAAAAAAAAAACACCTTAGCTTTAACATACAGCGTTTACGTGCACGTCGATGCGACTTGGCCCGTCGCGGAACGAACAAAACTGACATACTACTCCGCTTGCCAGGGTGTATTCGGGATATTTTTCGCGAGCCAGCGCTATTTCATCGCCTTCTCTCTCTCTCTAGGAGCCAATCACATCACGTTGAAATGATCCGTAGGGCGGGGCCACGAGGTGGAAGAAGTGTCCGACCGGACGGGCGCGGCGAGCGATAGGGTAGTTTGGTGAGGGTGGGCACGTCAACGCTCGACTGGATACCTTGATGGAGGACAGGGGAGCATGCAGGCGCAGGCGGAACGACCCGCCACCAAAGCGCCAGCGCGACGTACGTACCGTCCGGCGACGGTGCACGTCGGTACGTACGTGCATGGATGGGTCCAATCGAGCACCAGGCGGTTGGTGGAATGGTAGTATTACCAGACGGACGCAGCGACGGGCGGAACCTGCTCTTGCTCTGCTACCGGAACTGCACTGCACAAGAGGGCATGGGCCTTTTTTCTTCCGATCGGCGCTCGCTCGGACGGTACACAGGTGAACTCCAATTTACTGCCTGGTTTTTTATCGTGGTCCAGGCTTCATGCATGGATGGGTATATACGGTGACACGAATCGCGAGACGGCGCCATGCCGTCTGCTATTGGACGGACGCCGCTAGCTTGGCCTGCCTGACCCGGCAGCCTACGTTCGCGCGCGCGGCTCGCTGTCCTCTCGCAGCAGCGCGCGTCGTGGTTACTCACCGTCGCGCACGTACGTGACCGCGACGCGTCGTGGCGCGCGGAGGAGGCGCCTCTCCGGCTCTCTGCAAGCATACGTGCGTGCCTGGGGCCAGCGTACTGATACGTGCCTACCCGACTCGAACCATCTTCGTCCTACCTATATCTATCGACGCACTAGCTAGGTTGGTGTCCATGGTCCGTATGATCCACGAGTATCTGATGCGTGCAACCCATAATAAATGCGCGTGTGTACATTGAGGTCTAGGTCTTGTGCATCCTGTCGTGTTGGTGCGCTCCTAGCTTTCACGCGGCCTTCGCTGCCTACATCTACATGCATGGTTATCCCAGTGATAACGATCGGAAAACGTCACGACAGATGCGTGTACTGCGCGCCTATTAAAAAATATATGTACTGTGGCTCAGGACCACCACCCATTGCCAACTCAGTTTCCCCATTTTTACCAACATGGAGCATTAAGATTTCGAGGTAGTCAGAGCATATACACTTCTACAGCCGGGTGTCTGAACCCCGCCCCAAACGCCTGGCGGATGGCCCGATAACAAAAATGCGACTCAGATGAGTGCCTTAAACGGACCTCAAACGTTTGGACTGGTCGACACCGCTTATATCCAGCCTAAATATGGAATGAATATAAGGGTGTCCGGACGTGTCCGCCACGCCGGACCCGACAACCCGAACTCCACCTGAAAATGCACCAAATCCACTAAATCGCCCTGCTGGATCCATTTGATCTCTTCTCTCTTCTTCCTTCTCCTCGACGTCTGTCTTACCGCTCTGTCGCCAGGCGCGCTCCACAGCCGTTCCTAGCCTCTGCGCCGCTATCTCCGGCAGAGCAGTCCTCCCTCCCATCCTCGCCGCCGGGGGCGTCGTCGCCGGCCCAGACGCCACCGCGGTACGTTCGACAACTCTTTGGCTCCGCCATGCGCTCTATGTGTTCGACACATTATTTAACTGGATTTTTTATGATTTTATTAGGGGAAACGATGAATTTCGATGCTTCATCGGACGAGGAGTATGGACCGATGGTGCTTAATCAAATGATTCAAGATGAGTTCTTCGATTCCTCGAATTCGGACGAAAAAGTGGACATGCTTGTGCTCATGAGCATGCAAGAGGAAATGGACCGGCAGGTGGAGCATATTCTCAATTTCAAGGGCTCAATCAAAGGGAGAAGAGTGATCAATCAGGATGATCCATGGTTTCGCCGCCGTTTCCGCATGCAGAAACCATTGTTCTCGCGCATTGTGGAGTGAGTGGAGGCACACGATGACTACTTCAAGCACAGAAGGGATTGTTGCGGCCAACTTTCTTTCTCTACCAAGCAGAAGTGCACGGTTGCTCTGCGGATGCTTGCACTCGGTACTGCCGCAGATGCCATTGGTGAGATAGTCAGGAGGGGAAGAGTACATGACTGAAGACTACTGTCAAGTTTGTCCGCGCCGTGTTGCAGGTGTTTGGAGCAGAGTATCTGAGAACCAAATGTGCAGGACACAGAAAGGTTGTTGGCTATTGGAGAGACCAGAGGGTTTCCAGGAATGGAAGAACTGCCCCAAATGTTTGCGGGGAATGTATCAAGGTCATGCCGAGGAGGCTACCATCATACTACAAGCGGTGGCATCACATGACTTATGAATTTGGCATGCTTTCTTTGGAATGTCGGGATCTCACAAGGACATCAACATGCTTCAACGATCTCCGGTGTTCAGGAGGCTTTGCAATGGGGAATCGCCGTGGTGCAACTACACTTTCAACGGCCGTGAGTATAACATGCGATACTATCTTGCCGACGGCATCTATCCTCAGTGGGCGGCGTTTGTGAAGACCATATCCGGACCACAGGGCAACAAACAAAGCAACTTAGCAACAATGCAGGAAGCAATTGGAAATGATGTGGAGAGGGTATTCGGAGTGCTTCAAACTCGTTGGGGAATTGTTCGTGGAGCTGCAATGATGTGAGAATCAGAAACTTTGCGGCAGCTCATGACATATTGTGTTATTTTGCACAATGTGATTGTCGAGGATGAGGGTGATGGTGTAGTCCAAACCTATGATTTTAAAGCACCTAGAGAACAAGTTGAAATCCCGGAAGATCAAGATGCAGCTCATCTTATGAACGTTCTGCGGATGTATCAGAATATTCAAGATCATCAGTGCACGTGCAGCTACTCAATGATCTTGTGGAGCATATATGGACCCACAATGAAAACTAAAAAGCTAATATTTGAGTTGTGCACTTAAATAAATTTTATGTAACAAGATCTATGTATTTTCGGTACCAACATTTGTTATTTACGTGCGACATTGACGTGTATGATGGACATGCATGAATTTAAGAGTCCGGATTTGAGATACGTAGATACCGGGCATAAGATATGAGAGGCTGGCAGGCGCTGTCCCCGGGCGCGTCCATGAACATACAGGGAGTCGGATTTGCCAGGTCCAGCTTTACCGCATTTACCACGTGCTATATAGCATGGAAAAGCTTATCTCTCTGCGTCAAAACTATAGCATGGAAAAGCTTTCGACGTGCGGATAATAATCATCGGGTAATGCCAGTTTCCATTAAAAAAAGCACTTACTCATGTGCACAGGCGGAGGACTCGGTAGGGCAAGGTCGTGCGCCCGCCCTACCTTGATTTAGCGAAGACTTGATATACCGGTATGCTGCATCGCTGCGTACATCCGCATCCGGTTGTACATGCATCGCTGGTTTTTCTTTTTAGAATAGGAAAAGGAGGGCATGTCGCATGGGGCTTGGGTTCAACCCAGCACAACCCAGAAAAGAAAGGCCCAAGCAGGACAGCATCCACCGATTCCACGAACGACTCAACTCCTCTGCGCAAACGCACCAGCCGCCTCCCTAATCGGCTGCTCACGTGCCGCCGTCCCGGCCTTCCCACCAGGGCGGAGCGTAGTGGGGACCATACCGGGCCATGGCCTGTCTTTTTTTCTGGATTTGCTCTTAGTATTTGCTATGAATTTGGCCCAATAATAGCAGATGGCTCACTCAGCAAGCTTCTGGCCTGTCCTTGGCCCGTTCTTCACTTTGCTCCACGCTCCGCCACTGAGTCCCCACTCCCCTGGTCTTGGCCCATCCTTCGCGAGTCCCGGCCGCTGTGCTGCTGCTGTTGTTCACAGCCGCGTGGTCGCGCCATTCCCTGCCTGGCTGCCTCGTCGCTTGGTAAATTTTCATTAATGCTTGGTAATTTTCTGACAATGCATCACAGGTTGGTAATTTATTAGATGAGACCATGAGGGGATATTAGAGCCGCTGCTTGGCTCCAGGTCTTGGATGAAGTATAGCCAGCTTATGCAGGTGCTTATCTGCTTATGTGACAATGAATTAAAATTTTCATGCTTGGTAATTTTCTCACAACTCCCCGTGCATTGAACTTAAATTTAATTAAAAAAATGGTTGTGTGTGCAGTCCCAGTGTATGTATTCCTATATGTATTTTTGAACTAAATTGAAGCATTTCTATATGCAATTCATTTCATGTTTGATTGTTAAGCACTCAGTTCAAATTATAGATTTATTAAGAAGTTGAGCTTTGTTTTGTATTTTTTTCCTATGTGGCAATTTATGAAAATTTTATTAGGTATGTTTGTGTAGTTATAAGTGGCAAAGTTATTTCATGTTGCCGAATTTATTTATTTGCCTCGGGGTTGCTTCAATCCTGGCTCCACCGCTCCCACCACGTGAGCGAGCAACCAACCCTAATGATTGTGGCGACTATGGGAGGCCGTCGGACTGGCAAACAACCAGAGCAGCGGAGGATAGACAAGGCCCAGCCATGGGCGCGGGCGACAGGAGAGCAGCAGCGGTGCAGCGGCATTGCTAGTGGCTGCTGTTGGGTGGCGTGTTTCCGCGACGGTTGTCGATACAAGGTTCGCCCCACCTTAAAAAACTTTCGTCCTCCGCCACTGCTCATGTGGCCTGGACGTGGCATGAAAAAATATTTATAAAAAGAAAATTTATTTTTGGGCGTGGCTAGGTCTGAACTTAATCAAGTCTCAGTTAAACACTACAACAAGTAAAAAATGACGGACGGGGATCCCCTGACATGGCCTATCCTGCCATTGTGACACTGACACATGGGTCCCACCGAGTGTGGGGCCCACCTGTCAATGACTCAAAGGTAGGGTAAGGCAGGGATTGCTACGTCAGATGATCCATGTCCAAAAATGACTAGAAGTAAATTTTTATACGAATCTCAATGTAGACCAAACCTCAGTCGAGTGAGATTTAACAACTGTTTATTCATAGAACGAGCCAATATTTGCGCCTTGTCCCCTCTGGTTTTGTTTGACACTCCAAGCCCTGTTCAAAGGTCAAGGATCTTTCCCTCGTCACCTTTTTTTATAAGAAAACAGCATACTCCGGGAGTACCATAGCTTGGATGATTCTGGCCACATTTCGTTTCTATATATGCCGAATAGGGACGCGTACACACATGACATATATATAGGGCTAGCTAGAGCTAGGCCGGGCGTAATGATTCCGGTACGGCACGATTGATTTCCAAGCATGGTGATGGTGGCTGCCTAGAAATTTATGAAATCCTATCAGCTGGCTGGATGATGGGATGAGACGAGATGCGACGGCGACGGCGACGGACTGGCCGGGCCACCAGCTTCCTCGTGGCCGACACGATTAAAGACGCGCCTCCCTCCTCCGTCCCTGCCAGCAGCAGTCTATCTCGTCGATCGTCTCGTCTCCCGCCGCTGCACCGCCGCGATGTCAAGTCCCGTCTGCGGACATGTCTACTGTTTGCATGTATACATCATCCGATCGAAAATAAAACTCGACTGACTACTGTTTGCATGTACACCAGGGCACCCTAAACCCGGACGGACGCCTGGTCTGTGACCGGTCTAAAAAACAAGCCGGATGTCCGGCTAACCGGCATCTCTCATATCCAGCTCAAATATAGGACGGGTATGGAACGCCAAGACGCGACAGGCCGCGTCCGCCACGTCGTAACCGACAGCCCTACCTCACTACAAATTGCACCAAATTCACCCTCTCGACCTAACAGATCCATTTGCTCTCTCCTCTTTTCTTCAACCTCCGCGAGAGACGTCTCGGAGCTCCGTCGCCACCCTTGCCCTCACAGCCGTTTCGAACCTCTGCGCCGCCAGCGCCAGCACATCAGTCCTCTCTCCCGTGCTCGCCGTCGGGGACGTTATCGCCAACCCGGACGCCACCATGGTACGTTCGGCAACTCTCGGGTTGCCCCTTTTGCGCCCTATGTGTTCGACACATTGTCTGACTTGATTTTTTGTGATTTATTAGTAGGGACAACGATGAATTTCGATGCTTCATCGGATGAGGAGTATGGACCGACGGAGCTTGATCAAACGATTCAAGATGAATTTTTTGATTCGTCGGATTCAGACGAACAAGTGGACATGATCATGCTCATGAGCATGCAAGAGGAAATGGACCGACCGGTGGAGCATATTCTCAACTCAAAGGGCTCAATCAAAGGGAGAAGAGTGATCAATCGGGATAGGGTCTTCGGAGCACGGCTACTGCACAAGGACTACTTTACTCCGAACCCAACTTTTCTGGACGATCCATGGTTTCATCACCGTTTTCGCATGCAGAAACCATTGTTTTTGCGCATTATGGAGGGAGTGGAGGCACACGATGACTACTTCAAGCTCACAAAGGAGTGATGCGGCCAACTTTCTTTCTGTGCTATGCAGAAATGCACGGCTGCTCCGAGGATGCTTGCACTTGGTACTGCGGCACATGTCGTCGGTGAGATGGTCCGAATGGGGGAGAGCACATGTGTGAAGACTACTGTCAAGTTTGCCCGCACCGTCGTGCAGGTGTTTGGAGCAGAGTATCTGAGAGAACAAAGATGCAGGATACAGAAAAAATATTGGCTATTGGAGAGGCCAGGGGTTATTAGGAATGCTCGGATCAATTGATTGCATGCATTGGCAATGGATGAACTGACCAAATGCTTGCGGGGAATGTAACAAGGTCACACCAAAGAGGTCACCATCATACTGGAAGCACAGGCATCACATGACTTATGAATTTGGCATGCTTTCTTTGGAATGTCGGGTTCTCGCAATGACATCAACGTGCTTCAATGATCTCCGTTGTTCAGGAGGCTTTATAATGGGGAATCGCCGCCTTGCAAGTAGTCTGTCAACGACCGTGACTACAACATGAGATACTATATCGCTGATGGCATCTATTCTCAGTGGACGGAGTTTGTGAAGACTGTAACACCCCTGTGTAATAGCCACTGTGATCATCTGCTAATAATGCCAAGTCATCTCCATTTGCAGTGCCTAGTCATAGTGGTTATTCAAAACAATTCAAATTCTATTCTGAAAATCAACTCAAATACAAAAGTGCAATATGAAGTTGCTCAAAACTTGTGGGAAAAATGTTCACATTATAGCAAATAATCTAAAACTAGCTGCTGTTAAGGAACACAACATCATCATCTACCACAGAAGGGTCTAAGCATTTAAACCAGGGCCAAAACAGCAATTAAATGCCCTATTTATTTTTGAATAATTTCAAATGGAATCCAAAAATGCCCAAACTTTTTGTGGCAGTGCTGGATATTGCAAGATATTTATGTGAGCAAGTTTCACATTTTTGCTAATCCATTTGAATGCTCAAAATATTTCAAAACCAACTCTGTTAAAAGAAAAAGCAGAAAACAGAAAATAAAAAGAAAAGAGGCACTGTGCACTGGGCCTAAGTGCACAGTGCCCCGAGAACCAGCCCACCGGCCCATCCCTCCTTCTCTCTCCTGTGCGTGTCGCCGTAGCAGTGGGCGCGAGCGCGCGCGCCGGCGGAACGCCGACACGGCGACGGCCACCGACGCTACAGCGCCAGCGAGAGGATAAGGTCTCGCCCATCCATCCCCACTGGTCGCCGCGCCACTTCTCCCCCTCTCTCCCTCGCTAGCTCCACCCCTTTCTCCCCCTCAGATTCGTCGTTCGAACGCCATCGCCGCCGCAGCTCCGACGCCACCGCGACCACAGCCATCACCTTGACCCGCCGTGATGTCGTGAAGCTACGCCGGCGTCCACTCGTTCGCCTGGAGCTCTCTGACGGAGCCAGGGACCGCCGCAGCTGCAGAATCGACCTCGTCTGCATCTCCGGCCACCGAACGCCGCCATCGTCTCCGGCGAGCCTCGGCTGCTACTAATCTGTCGAGGGCCTGCGTGCGTGCCGCTAGGTGAGCATGCTTTCCTCCCCTGCTCTATAGGACCTCTGAATCGCGCCGTAGTAGCTCGTCACCGAACCCGAGCTCTGGCCGCCGCAGTTCGCTTCGCCGCCGTGGTCATGGCCTATGTCGTGCTCGTCTGAGCACGGCATCGTGCTCCTGCTGCCCCCAGGAGCCGAACGCGCCCGCGCACGCGCTCTCCCGTACTCCCTAGCGCTGGATTCGTCGAAGCCCGAACTCTGGCGCCGCCTTTGCTCGACGCCGGCGACGATTCCGACCGATTCCGGCGAAACCACCACCATCATTGGACGCGGTACTCACTGCTCGTTCGAACGCGCCCAAGCGCGCGTGAAACTATTCACCGTAGATGAAATCCGACGCGTTCCGGCGATGCGCCGCCGCGAATTTGGTCGCCGGAGTAACTCCGGCGACGCCGCCGACGTGGCAAGGTGGGTCCCGCGCCTGGGTCGTCGACTAGTGGGCCCTGGGGGCCCCGTTGACTGGGTTGACCCAGTCAACGTGCTGACTGGGCAGCCCAGCCACTGACATGTGGGCCCCCTCGACTGATTAGGCTAATTAACAAATTAAATAAATAAAATAATTGGATTAATCTAATGTCTCTCTGACAGGATGAGCCCACATCCCTAATTAACCCTGATCAAATGATTTAATCCACTGTTAAAACAACAGAGGCTGACATGTGGGACCCACATGTCGGGTTTGACTCTGGTCAGCTCTGTTGACCTGCTGATCTCATCATTGCATCGTGCTGGCGTCATAATTCCTTTTATGTTAAAATAATTAAATTCCAGAAATGTTTAAATCTTTGAAAATTCATAACTTTTAAACCGTAGCTCAGATCGAAAAACTTAAAACATGAAAGTTGCTCAGGACGACGAGACGAATCTGATCGTGTCGTCTGTTTCTATGTCGGAACCCCCTACGTAGGTGAACCCGCAACTTCGGGGCCGTATCCGGTAGATGAATAGTGCTTATACACCGGTTAATAAATCCAACTCTAATCCTATAATAACTAAAATGACCTAGATGCATCTTTAGGCAACCCTGCACTGCATCCTAGGCATGGCATGCTTGTGTTGCATCGATTGCTGTCTATTTACCTGTTTCTTCCCCCTCTTCTCTCTTGGTAGACCCCGACGTCAACGTAGCTCCCGACGCCGACGCCGCTCAGGAGCCCGACGACGCAGTTGACGATCTTGTCCTTGCCGCCGAGCAAACAGGCAAGCACCCCCTTTTTGAGTACTCCGATATCGCCCACTCTCTTCTGTCTTATGCTTGCATTCGAAGTTGCTGCTGCTACTGTTATCCTATATCTGCTGCATAGCCTGTTTAATTGTATCCTGCTGTTGATACCTACCTGTTATCCTAAACTGTTTAGTATAGTTTGGGTAGAGACCCCACATTATCCCGACTGCCCCGCTGGATCATCAGAAGACCCGATCAACGGGATCGAAGACCAGGCCCCGACACCGCACGTCACTTCCCCTTAGTTGCTCGACACTACTGGGTTAGTATCGAGTGCCGAGGGTGATACCTCGTCAGCACTTCTGATGATAACCTTGTAGGTTAGTTAATCGGGCGTGGTTAGCGTGGGTGATTCCTCCTACACCACCCCTGATATCGACGTCGTCGTGCAACCTCTCAAGTGTGGACCTCAAGGGTGATTCCTCCTTCATTCACCTTGACGGTAACATCAGAGGGAATTCCATCGAGGGTGATTCCTCAGGGTTTCCCTTGGTGTTAGACACACGGTTACCATTGTTACTATGACTTTACATTGAAACTTGTTACTAAAGACGGGTCGGCCCTGAGGGGTACCCGCGCGAGCTTAATTGCGAGTGATGTGGAATCAGGTGGACCTGGATGGTGCTCGAGAGTTGAACACGAGGCGTGGCCGGGCATTCTTAGCCCTTGCCGCAAGTCCTCAAGACGGGGCGACGGGGTCACATCTTTCGTGAGTCTCTGCTCGTTACCGCGCGCTTCTAATCCACTAACGGTTTGGATATTTGATCCGAGGGGCCTCTGGCCTGATAGCACTAACCATCACGTGAGCATAGTATGGGCGTTCTGCGTCGTATACTTCAGCCGGAGCTTAATGGACGTCAGCGACTGAGCGACGGGCGCCGAATTGGACTGGTTAAGCCTGCGCTTGTACTAAGGGGGTTAGGTCTGCTTTCGGCCGCGTTCGTAACGTGCAGGAGTTCCCGGGGCGCTGGCCCAAGACCCCTGGGGGCATAGGGTTAGTCCGGCGTGCTGACCTCTCTGTTAGGTATTTGGTCGGGTTGCGGCGTATCATTTGGCTGAGGCCGGGCATGACCCAGAAAAGTGTGTCCGGCCGGAGTTAATCGAGCGTGGTGGGTAAGTTGGTGCACCCCTGTAGGGAAGAACTAATCTATCGATAGCCTGTCCTACGGTAAGGGACACTCAGAGTTGTATCCCGATCGGTACAACTAGAACTTGAGATGATAACTGGATAGTATGGCTCTGGAATTGCTTTCTCGCAGGGAGTCGAGGAAGAATCTCTGGGCGAAGTTGATGACATTACTACTACTTTACATTAGGATTATTCTGCACTCTTCTAATGCTGCAAGACCGATGAAGATGATTGAAGATGCTAGTCTATGTTAGGACTAGGCCTTTCTCTCTATTCTGGCATTCTGCAGCCCAGTCCACATATACAGCCTCCTTTGAAAATGTTGCATATGTAGTGTAGATCCTTGCTTGCTGAGTACTTCGGATGAGTAATCATGTTTGCTTTACTTTCTTTTTCTCCCCATATCCATATGTCGCCGCCAGATGACGGAGCCCCTGAGATAGCTGCCCCTGTCGACGACTACGGCTACTACTACTACCCTCCCGGCGAGTACTACTACGAGGAGCCGACCGACGACCAGGAGTAGGTTCGGAGGATCCTAGGCAGGAGGCCTACGCCTTTCGATCGTAGTATTTTATTTTGCCCCGCCTTCCTAAAGGCTTAACACTATTTCTGTAATATATCTGTACCCAGATATCTGATGCTTCCGCTGACGCTTGTATGCCATCGAGCTATGTATTCGAGCCCTCGAGGCCCCTGGCTTGTAATATATAGCTTGCATGACTTTATTTATGTTTTAGAGTTGTGTTGTGATATCTTCAAGTGAGTCCTTAGGCTTGATCGTGTGCATTTGCGTGTATGGTTAGTGCACGATTAAGCCGGGGTCGTCACAGGTTGGTATCAGAGCCGACTGCCTCTAGGAACCCCTCTTTCCAACTCCTGGGCCGAAGTTGAGTCTAGTAACCAACAAACTATTTTACTAACTTGGCTGTGTGGCTTACGGGCCCACATCGCCAACTGGGTGGTATTAGGATCTTTTATTCCTCGTCTTTACTCTGGGACGCTGATCTCTCTTCTATTCGGGTTTAATAAATTTACTAACGCCGACACTTAGGCTCTCGTAAATTTCGTCCACTCGGAGAGCTGGATATCTGTGCGATTTCCCTGTCATTGATCTGATTAGTCTGATAATCATTTTCCTTTCCAATGTTTTATTTAACCTTTCTCTCCGAGTTGTATTATACTTCTCATTGACATGCTGACGTGATAGCACCTGACGTTACCGTCAAAATTAAAGGATTGGAATTCCTTGCCTCACCCATCGTCTTGAAGTCTTCCACCATAGACCTCATACTCGGAATGGATTGGTTGAAAGCTCACATTGCTTCAATCAATTGTGCCACTAAAGTTGTACACCTCCTACATCCATCAAATGAGTTAGTGAATTACCATGCTCACCTCACTCAGAACGTCAAGGCTCAGATTTATGCCTTGAATGCGTTGAACGCTTCTCCGCTTGAGGGGATTGAAAACATTCCAGTCGTGTGCGACTTCCTGGATGTCTTTCCAGAAGAACTTCCAGGAATACCCCCTGCTAGAGCTCTCGAGTTCGTCATCGACTTGAAGCCTGGCACCACTCCTATTGCGAAGCGTTCTTACAAGATGCCACCACACCACCTTCTCGAGCTTAAGGAAGAAATCGATAAATCACTTAAGAAGGGCTTCATGCATCCTAGTTCCTCTGCCTGGGGAGCACCGTCTCTCTTTGTCAAGAAGAAAGATGGTACGAATAGGTTGGTCCAAGATTACCGTCCTATCAACCAGGCAACCATTCAGAATAAATATCCGCTTCCCCGGATCAATGATTTATATGATCAACTTGTTGGATCTTCGGTGTTCTCTAAACTCGACTTGAGGTTGGGTTATCACCAGATCCGTGTCCGTGAAGAGGATATTCCGAAGACCGCTTTCGTTACTCGTTATGGCTCCTATGAATACACCGTCATGTCATTTGGCCTAACGAATGCTCCAGCTACGTTCTCCCGTCTGATGAATTATATCTTCATGGATTACCTCGACAAGTTCGTCGTGGTTTATCTGGATGAGATTCTAGTATATTCGAAGAATAAGGAAGAACATGCCGAGCATCTTTGCCTTGTTCTGGAGAGGCTTCGAGAGCACAAGTTGTATGCCAAGTACTCCAAATGTGAATTCTGGCTTTCTGAAGTGACCTACCTTAGACATGTGATTTCCAAGGACGGTACCGCCGTTAACCCGGAGCGTGTTCGGGCTATTCTTGACTGGACTCCTCCGAAGAATGCCAAGCAAGTCCGAAGTTTTCTCGGTCTAGCAAGTTATTGTCGACGATTCGTCGAAAACTTTTCCAAGATTGCCAAGCCCCTAACTAATCTGCTCCACAAAGGTGTTAAGTTTGAGTGGACAGACAAATGTCAGGAGAGTTTCCAGACCCTCAAGGACAAGCTTACTTCTGCTCCAGTGCTTGCCCCTCCCGATTCTCGCAAGGACTTTGTGATATATTGTGACGCTTCTCGTCAAGGATTAGGTTGTGTCCTAATGCAAGAGCGTAAAGTGATTGCATATGCCTCGCGACAATTTCGTCCGCATGAAGAAAACTATCTAGTGCATGATCTCGAACTCGCTGCTGTGATCTATGCTTTGAAGCAGTGGTGACATTACCTTCTTGGTAACCGGTGTGAGATTTATACCGATCATCAAAGCTTGAAGTATTTGTTCACCCAACCGGATCTTAATCTCCGTCAACAACGATGGTTGGAAACAATTACGGACTATGACTGTGGTATTTATTATACCCCTGGCAAGGCTAATGTGATGGCTGATGCCTTGAGCCGCAAGTCCTATTGCAATAACCTCATGGTTAAGCAAGCTCAACCCCAACTTTATGAAGAATTGCGCAAGTTGAACATATGTATTGTTCCGCAGGGTTCTCTTAATAACCTTGTGGTACAGCCAGATCTTGAGAAAGCTGTAAAGATTGCGCAAGCCAAAGATGCCGAAGTAGATCTGATGAAGAAAGAACTTTACCTTGATAAGTACAGGGATTTCTCGATTGCTGAAGATGGAACCTTATATTTCAGAGACCGCATTGTGGTACCTCGTTTCGAGCTTATGACAGACAAGTTCATGAAGGAGGCTCATGATACACCGCTGTCTATCCATCCGGGTAGCACCAAGATGTATCGCGATCTTCGACAAAGGTACTAGTGGTCTAGAATGAAGCAGGACATTGCTCGATATGTTGCTGAATGTGACGTATGTCGTCGCGTGAAAGCAGAACATCAGAAGCCCGCTGGAATTCTTCAACCACTCCCTATTCCTTTGTGGAAATGGGATAAAGTGCAAATGGATTTCATTACTGGTCTTCCCAAGTCTCAGAAAGGTCACGATGCTATTCTTGTCGTCATCGACCAACTTTCCAAAGTTGCACATTTTCTGCCTATCAAGGAGACTATCACTGCTAGTCAGTTAGCAGAGCTGTATATCTCCAGAATCGTCTCACTCCACGGTATTCTGAAGGAGATCAGTTCGGACCATGGCTGTCTTTTCACATCCAAGTTCTGGGAAAGTTTCCAAGAAGCTAGGGGAACTCACATTACCCCGAGTTCAGCTTATCATCCTCAATCCCAAGGCCAAGTCGAGCGAGTTAATCAAGTGCTTGAAGATATGCTTCGGGCTTGTGTTATATCGTTCAGTAAGAAGTGGGAAGAATCTCTTCCGTTTGCCGAATTCTCTTATAATAACAGTTATCAAGCCAACTTGAAAATGGCCCCCTTCGAAGTGCTATACGGGCGTAAATGTCGAACCCCTCTGAATTGGTCAGAAACTGGGGAACGACCTCTCGTGGGACCGGAAATTATTCAACATGCCGAAGAACAAGTCAGGATTGTCCGAGGTAATCTCAAGGCGGCTCAGGACCACCAGAAGAGCAATTATGAGCGCAAGCGATGTGGTCTGACTTATCAACCAGGTGATCAAGCTTATCTTCGTGTCACTCCTATGAAGGGCACCCATCATTTCGGAATCAAGGGCAAGCTAGCTCCACGCTACATCGTCCCCTTTCGCATCGTTGCCAGACATGGACAGGTGGCATATAAATTGGAGTTGCCACCGCAATTCTCTCATATCCACGACGTCTTCCATGTGTCGCAACTTCGTAAATGCTTCAAGGAGTCTCCTTACCGAGCAGTGGATCATGAAATGCTCGAATTGCAAGATGATCTTTCTTATAAGGAGCATCCGATCCGCATTCTCGATGAAGCTAAACGTCGCACTCGTCAGAAGACAACCAAGTTCCTGAAAGTACAGTGGTCGAATCACACTGAAGATGAAGCCACTTGGGAATGCGAGGATCATCTTCGGGAAGAATATCCTGACCTCTTTCCTTCTACCTCCTAAATTCTCGGGACGAGAATTTCTTTTATAGGAGAAGAATTTGTAACACCCCTGTGTAATAGCCACTGTGATCATCTGCTAATAATGCCAAGTCATCTCCATTTGCAGTGCCTAGTCATAGTGGTTATTCAAAACAATTCAAATTCTATTATGAAAATCAACTCAAATACAATAGTGCAATATGAAGTTGCTCAAAACTTGTGGGAAAAATGTTCACATTATAGCAAATAATCTAAAACTAGTTGCTGTTAAGGAACACAACATCATCATCTACCACAGAAGGGTCTAAGCATTTAAACCAGGGCCAAAACAATAATTAAATGCCCTATTCATTTTTGAATAATTTCAAATGGAATCCAAAAATGCCCAAACTTTTTTTGGCAGTGCTGGATATTGCAAGATATTTATGTGAGCAAGTTTCACATTTTTTGCTAATCCATTTGAATGCTCAAAATATTTCAAAACCAACTCTGTTAAAAAAAAGCAGAAAACAGAAAATAAAAAGAAAAGAGGCACTGTGCACTGGGCCTAAGTGCACTGGGCCCCGAGAACCAGCCCACCGGCCCATCCCTCCTTCTCTCTCCTGTGCGTGTCGCCGTCGCAGTGGGCGCGAGTGCGCGCGCCGGCCGAACGCCGACACGGCGATGGCCACCGATGCTACAGCGCCAGCGAGAGGATAAGGCCTCGCCCATCCATCCCCACTAGTCGCCGCGCCACTTCTCCCCCTCAGATTCGTCGTCCGAACGCCATCGCCGCCGCAGCTCCGACGCCACCTCGGCCACGGCCATCACCTTGACCCGCCGTGATGTCGTGAAGCTACGCCGGCGTCCACTCGTTCGCCTGGAGCTCTCTGACGGAGCCAGGGACCGCTGCAGCTGCCGAATCGACCTCGTCTGCATCTCCGGCCACCGAACGCCGCCGTCGTCTCCGGCGAGCCTCTGCTGCTACTAATCCGTCGAGGGCCTGCGTGCGTGCCACTAGGTGAGCATGCTTTCCTCCCCTGCTCTCTAGGACCTTTGAATCACGCCGTAGTAGCTCGTCACCGTACCCGAGCTCTGGCCGCCGCAGTTCGCTTCGCCGCCGTGGTCATGGCCTCTGTCGTGCTCGTCTGAGCACGGCATCGTGCTCCTGCTGCCCCCAGGAGCCGAACGCGCCCGCGCACGCGCTCTCCCGTACTCCCTAGAGCTGGATTCGTCGAAGCCCGAACTCCGGCGCCGCCTTTGCTCGACGCCGGCGATGATTCCGACCGATTCCGGTGAAACCACCACCACCATTGGACGCGGTACTCGCTGCTCGTTCGAACGCGCCCAAGCGCGCGCGAAACTATCCACCGTAGATGAAGTCCGACGCGTTCCGGCGATGCGCCGCCGCGAATTTGGTCGCCGGAGTAACTCCGGCGACGCCGCCGACGTGGCAAGGTGGGTCGCGCGCCTGGGTCGCCGCCTAGTGGGCCCTGGGGGCCCCGTTGACTGGGTTGACCCAGTCAACGTGCTGACTGGGCTGCCCAGCCACTGACATGTGGGCCCCCTCGGCTGATTAGGCTAATTAAAAAATTAAATAAATAAAATAATTGGATTAATCTAATGTCTCACTGACAGGATGGGCCCACATCCCTAATTAACCCTGATCAAATGATTTAATCCACTGTTAAAACAACAGAGGCTGACATGTGGGACCCACATGTCAGGTTTGACTCTGGTCAGCTCTGTTGACCTGCCGATATCATCATTGCATCGTGCTGGCGTCATAATTCCTTTTCTGTTAAAATAATTAAATTCCAGAAATGTTTAAATCTTTGAAAATTCATAACTTTTAAACCGTAGCTCAGATCGAAAAACTTAAAACATGAAAGTTGCTCAGAACGACGAGACGAATTTGATCGTGTCGTCTGTTTCTATGTCGGAACCCCCTACGTAGGTGAACCCGCAACTTCAGGGCCATATCCGGTAGATGAATAGTGCTTATACACCGGTTAATAAATCCAACTCTAATCCTATAATAACTAAAATGACCTAGATCCATCTTTAGGCAACCTTGCACTGTATCCTAGGCATGGCATGCTTGTGTTGCATCGATTGCTGTCTATTTACCTGTTTCTTTCCCCTCTTCTCTTTTGGTAGACCCCGACGTCGACGTAGCTCCCGAGGCCGACGCCGCTCAGGAGCCCGACGACGCAGTTGACGATCTTACCCTTGCCGCCGAGCAAACAGGCAAGCACCCCCTTTTTGAGCATTCCGATATCGCCCACTCTCTTCTCTCTTATGCTTGCATTAGAAGTTGCTGCTGCTACTGTTATCCTATATCTGCTGCATAGCCTGTTTAATTGTATCCTGCTGTTGATACCTACCTGTTATCCTAAACTGTTTAGTATAGTTTGGGTAGAGACCCAGCAGAGACCCCACATTATCCCGACTGCCCCGCTGGATCATCAGAAGACCCGATCAACGGGATCGAAGACCAGGCCCCGACACCGCACGTCACTTCCCCTTAGTTGCTCGACACTACTGGGTTACTATCGGGTGCCGAGGGTGATACCTCATCAGCACTTCTGATGATAACCTTGTAGGTTAGTTAATCGGGCGTGGTCAGCGAGGGTAATTCCTCCTACACCACCCCCGATGTCGACGTCGTCGTGCAACCTCTCAAGTGTGGACCTCGAGGGTGATTCCTCCTTCGTTCACCTTGACGGTAACATCAGAGGGAATTCCATCGAGGGTGATTCCTCAGGGTTCCCCTTGGTGTTAGACACACGGTTACCATTGTTACTATGACTTTACATTGAAACTTATGACTAAAGACGGGTCGGCCCTGAGGGGTACCCGCGCGAGCTTAATTGCGAGTGATGTGGAATCGGGTGGACCTGGATGGTGTCCGAGAGTTGAACACGAGGCGTGGCCGGGCATTCTTAGCCCTTGCCGCAAGTACTCAAGATGGGGCGACGGGGTCACATCTTTCGTGAGTCTCTGCTCGTTACCGCGCGCTCCTAATCCACTAACGGTTTGGATATTTGATCCGAGGGGCCTCTGGCCTGATAGCACTAACCATCACGTGAGCATAGTATGGGCGTTCTGCATCGTATACTTCAGCCGGAGCTTAATGGACGTCAGCGACTGAGCGGCGCGCGCCGAATTGGACTGGTTAGGCCTGCGCTTGTATGAAGGGGGTTAGGTCTGCTTTCGGCCGCGTTCGCAACGTGCAGGAGTTCCCGGGGCGATGGCCCAAGACCCCTGGGGGCATAGGGTTAGTCCGGCGTGCTGACCTCTCTGTTAGGTATTTGGTCGGGTTGCGGCGCATCGTTTGGCCGAGGCCGGGCTTGACCCAGAAAAGTGTGTCCGGCCGGAGTTAATCGAGCGTGGTGGGTAAGTTGGTGCACCCCTGCAGGGAAGAACTAATCTATCGATAGCCTGTCCTACGGTAACGGACACTCGGAGTTGTATCCCGATCGGTACAACTAGAACTTGAGATGATAACTGGATAGTATGGCTCTGGGATTGTTTTCTCGCAGGGAGTCGAGGAAGAATCTCTGGGCGAGGTTGATGACATTACTATTACTTTACATTATGATTATTCTGCACTCTTCTAATGCTGTAAGACCGATGAAGATGATTGAAGATGCTAGTCTACGTTAGGACTAGGCCTTCCTCTCTATTCTAGCATCCTGTAGCCCAGTCCACATATACAGCCTCCTTTGAAAATGTTGCATATGTAGTGTAGATCCTTACTTGCCGAGTACTTCGGATGAGTACTCATGTTTGCTTTACTTTCTTTTTCTCCCCATATCCATATGTCGCCGCCAGATGACGGAGCCCCTGAGATAGCTGCCCCTGTCGACGACTACGGCTACTACTACTACCCTCCCGGCGAGTACTACTACGAGGAGCCGACCGACGACTAGGAGTAGGTTCGGAGGATCCTAGGCAGGAGGCCTACGCCTTTCGATCGTAGTATTTTATTTTGCCCCGCCTTCCTAAAGGCTTAACTCTATTTCTGTAATATATCTGTACCTAGATATCTGATGCTTCCGCTGACGCTTGTATGCCATCGAGCTATGTATTCGAGCCCTCGAGGCCCCTGGCTTGTAATATAAAGCTTGTATGACTTTATTTATGTTTTAGAGTTGTGTTGTGATATCTTCAAGTGAGTCCTTATGCTTGATCATGTGCATTCGCATGTATCGTTAGTGCACGATTAAGCCGGGGTCGTCACAAAGACCATATCCAAACCACACGACAACGAATAAAGCCACTTCGCAACAATGTAGGAAGCAGCTAAGAAGGATGTGTAGAGGACTTTTGGAGTGCTTCAAACTCGTTGGGGAATTATTCGTGGAGCTACGATGATGTGGAAATCAGAAACTTTGTGGCAGCTGATGACATGTGTTATTCTGCACAATACGATTATCGAGGATGAGGGTGATGATGTCGCCCAAACCAATGATTTTGAAGTGCCTGAAGAACAAGTTCAAATCGGATAAAATCAAGATGCAAAATCAGCTTATGAACTTTCTGCAGATGCATCAGAATCTTCAAGATCATTAGGTGCACGCGCAACTACTCGGTGATCTTGTGGAGTATATGTGGACCCAGAATGAAAATCAAAGTGCTAATTTTTGAGTTGTGCACTTGAAAGAAATTTTATGTAAGAACTATGTATTTTTGCTATCAACATTTGTTATTTACATGCGATATTGGCTTGTATGATGGACGTGCATGGATTTGCATGTATTTGAGAGTCCGGATTTGAGATATGTGGATGCCGGGCATGAGATATAAGGGGCTGTCCGAATGCATCCGCGGGCATGCCCGGGCGCGTTCGCAGACGTACAGAGGGCCGGATTTGCCAAGTCCGACCGTAGATGCTCCTATACTGTTATTTGTAATAGTCTTTGTATTTCTTTTCAGAATAATATTTAATCTATTCATAATCAATCATGACAATAGAGGTTACAGTAAAGGAAACAAAAATTACAAGCAGGTCCGCGAATCGCCTAGGTACGACTATAAGCACTGGAGCGAGTCAATGTCGCGCTGCCGTCATGGCCCGTTTCTCACTGGGGCCAGGCAAACATCATCGGCATCACACAACCCCAACCAAGACGTTGAACCTAACAAAAATGAGAGCAGGGTCCATCAGTCGACGTGGGGCCAAGGTCCTCCGCACCTCCATGACCCAAAGGCAATTGGAGGTGAGGTTGACCGATGGCAGCACCGGCTGAAGAAGAAGGAAACCCAATCATCCGAAGTCTTTTCTTCAGAAGGAGGAAAGAACTCTGCTTTTGCTTATTCCTAGTGACCCAAGATTTTCTTAGTTACCAATTGATTACTATTATTCAAGAAGCTTAACATTTATATGTACATTTGTTGATTGTTACCATCTCCATCCCAATTTACTAGTCTTCTCGTATTTTGGATCATATTTTGACCATGTTTTAACTAATAAAATATAAGATAATCGTACAAAGAATGATATCATTGAAGACTAAATTTAAATAAGAATCCAACAACACAATTTTATGTGACATGCATATCATGCTAGTCAAATACTTGATCTAAAATATAATGAGAACTAATAAACACAGAGGGAGATAGTATCTTCAAGATAGCTAAACGTTTAACAAACCAACAAAAGCGAAAAACAAGCAATGCTGCAGTAGTAAGTCACCATCAACAAATCATGAATCAATCCTGTAGTAACTCGGCCTGCTTACCTGGATCCTAGCTAGCCGCACCTAGGTGCTCCATTATTACTAACAAACATTGGTCTTGGCTTATTACATGGCCAGCCTTGCATTGGTGCAGCAGGAAGACTTGCCTGATGCTCATGCTTGAGAAGTGGGGTAACCTCATTACCCTCTCTGGACCTATACTCTGCCTGACTGGTAGAGCAAAAAGTCCCATCGGGCGGTGCAAATCTTGTTCGATGTCTTCTGGCTGGCATCATTTGCTCGCGCTTGTAATTTCCCCGGTTGGTGGCTAATGCACAGTACAAGTGGGACTAGTGCCAAAAATGAGATGTTTTTCCAAGAGTAAAAGTAAACCCAGCGCAGCTAGCACCAAGCAACGAATCCGAGATCTCTCTCTGGTAACAGGAGGCCACGTAAATACCCACTCTGGCGCAAACCAGACAACAGCTGATAAAAGAATGCCAAACGCATATGATATGCTCCACAGCGCCACGCAACACGTACTGTACATACAAAGACGTGTCACCGCCGACGCCGAGCCGGCCGCTCTAGCTCGTTCGTCTCTCTCCCATCCCTCGCGCCCGCACGTAGCACCATCGCATCTCCACGGCGCGCGGCCTGCAAGCATACTACCACCAGCACACCGGTGCGTGCGTGTTAAACCGGTGGCCGAGTCCCGATGCGATTGAGCAGGAAGGAAACCGGTGGCCTAGCCTTGTCCTTTTCGTGCTCATCATACTCGACATGGGCGGTGCGCATTATGGCACGGTTGGTTGATTGGGTGCACCAGTATTCCCTTTTCGTTACGGGGGACGCCGGGGCCCCTCTCCCGTCTCAAGAAAGTTGCACCACTAGCATACCAGCTGGAGGTCTTTGCCCGACTAAATCGAGGTCAAAGCTAGTTTTCAATAATCACCACGTAGGATCCATGTGCGAGGCGTATGTTGCAAGTAAAAATTAAGACGCTACGCCGATCCAGGACCCGCAAGGAAGGATGGCTAGCTAGCTAGCTTTCTTGTTGGTGTGTGTGTGTGTGGGTGTGTGTGTGTGGATGGAGGTGATGACTTCTCCGTCCCGGCGGCCCCGGCAGTGGCCGGCTTGTCTTTGGACATGCAACTGTTGCAACGAGGACCAATCACGCCGTGATCATTCGCTTCGTCCGCCCCGGCCGGAGAACGCACCTACGTATACGCGGTACGCCCCCATCCCGTCACTTGATGTGCCCTGTTCAAACGCATCGGCCAGTGAGTAGTGGCCTTGCCGTTGATGCGACGTTCACGTCTCGACGTGGTCAAATCTACAGGAGTAGTGGTACAAACTGGAGTATGGATGGACGCGTCGTGCGTGCATGCATGGCCAGTCTCGGATCAATGTTCACGTATGCCTTGCCCACTCCCTGAGCCCTGAGGCTACCAGAAATGAAATTCCATA
The DNA here is from genome assembly GCA_011799875.1 of Thinopyrum elongatum. Taxonomy (NCBI): domain Eukaryota; kingdom Viridiplantae; phylum Streptophyta; class Magnoliopsida; order Poales; family Poaceae; genus Thinopyrum; species Thinopyrum elongatum. The sequence continues at coordinate 53,236,582 of CM022300.1, forward strand.
TACAACGCACAAGTCCTCTGGATCACGCAGAGAATTAATCAACTCCGTTGTCATGGTTATTTAGCACATGTAGGCGTATTCGTGCGACAACCTCATGCTAGCCTATCTATACACTCCTATGAGGAGGAGGAGGAGGTCCCCTGTGGAAGACCGTGCAGGCAGGTGCACCCTATATACTCCCTCCGTCTTTAAAAGAGTGTACTTTCAACTTTGTTGAAGGTCAAACTATCTCAAAGTTTGACCGAGTTTGTACAAAAATATATCAATATTTGTGAAATCAAATAGGTATATGATGAAAATATATTTTATAATGAATCTAATGCTACTAATTTGATGTCATAAATGTTGGTATATTATTACATAAATACGGTCAAACATAAAAAATTTAACTTTTCAACAAAGTTGGAAGTATACCTTTTCAAGGACGGAGGGAGTAGGTAGGAACCTGGGTTTCCGGTCGGGACGTCGCCCCGCCGTGGCGTCCCCGGCGTAGAGCTCTCGGGTCGGCCATGTCGTTTGGAGGGACGCTGTTACTTGTTAGAAGGGATAGAGAGGAGATTGGCGGAATATGATGGATTAGTTTTTTTATGTATTGTTTGAGCCTTATGGGCATATATATATAGGAGTACATGGTCATCTTGGAGTACAAGGCAATGCAGAATATTTCCTAGTCTATCCTATGTTTCCAATCTAATCAATATAGTCAACATCCCCCGCAGTCACAATGGTAGCGACGCAGACGGTAAGACTGGAGAAAAATCTGAAGGGAAGCCGACGGTCACCCCCCTACAGTCGTAACGGTCGACGCATCGCGGAAGTCGTGGCTGGAGTGGAAACCGACGAGGTTTCTCAAGCAAGGCGGTAGCCCTTTGTGCCGTTTGTCGAAGTAGCCGAGAGCGTAAGTGGTGTAGCCGTGGTCGAGGTAGCCGTGCGGAGAATGCGGTGGTCAATGTCGAGTCGGGGTAGCCGGTGTCGAGGAAGTCGCTGTGGAGCCGCGCGCGCAAGGAGACACCGAGTTAGTCATGGGCGCAGTAGTATCGAAGTAGTGCTACGCCGGGGAGAAGACGTTGTTGACGACGCGTCGCGCTGGGGTTGCCAAGCCCGAGGACACATTGTAGACGAAGACACGCACCGGTGTTGTCAGCACCGGGCATGCGTAGACAGACGAAGACGAATCTGACGAAGCGCCGCACCAGGCTTGGCAGGCCCGGGGACACGTCGTGGACAAAGGCACGTGTCGGTGTTGCCAGCACCGGGCATGCGTAGACTGGGACCTGCACGAGCTGTACGCCATGTCGAAGAAGTCGGAGAGGCCAGCAGAGAAGGACTCGACGACGGTTGCGGCGCCAATCGGCGCGGCGCCGATGTCACCTGCGGTTGTCGGAGTAGACGAAGTGGTCGGGGTAGATGACGGCGACGCTGGCGACGGGTTGGTGCTGGACGAAGACGAAGGAGGTGGACGGGCGGCGGCGGCTATGAGGGTAGCAGTAGCGGCTGCCAAAGAAGAGCATCGGCGGCGGCCTGATGGCGGCGGTGGCTGCTAGGTTAGGAGCGCGGCGGCGATGCTCGAAGTAGGCGAGCAACCCGACAGCGTGACGAAGACCGGCGCGGACGTTGGCGTTCCCGCACCGAGGGAGATGGTGCGGCGCATACCATGGGAGGTCGACGCGCGGTGACGACGGAGTGGACCGCGGGCCGCGGTGCTACATGTGATGACCCCGGCTTAATCGTGCACTAACCATACATGCAACTGCGCACGATCAAGCCTAAGGACTCACTTGAAGATATCACAACACAACTCTAAAACATAAATAAGGTCATACAAGCTTTATATTACAAGCCAGGGCCTCGAGGGCTCGAATACATAGCTCGATGGCATACAAGTGTCAGCGGAAGCATTAGATATCTGGATACAGATATATTACAGGAAGAGAGATAAGCCTTCACAGAGGCGGGGCAAAAAAAATACTACGATCGAAAGGCGTGGGCCTCCTGCCCTGGACCCTCCGAATCCTACTCCTGGTCGTCAGTCGGCTCCTCGTAGTAGTAGTACTCTCCGGGCTGGTAGTAGTAGTGGTCGTCGATGGGGGCGTCTGGCTCAGAGGCTCCGACGTCTGGTGGCATCAAAAGGGATATGGGGAAAAAAGAAAGTAAAGCAAACGTGAGTACTCATCCGAACTACTCAGCAAGTAAGGATCTATACTACATATGCAACATTTTCAAAGGAGGGCTGTTTTAGTGGACTGGGCTGCAGAAACGCCGGAATAGAGGGGGAAAGCCTAGTCCTATCGAAGACTAGCATCTTCAGCTTCTTCAAAGAGAGCAGAATAACATAATGTAAAGTATAGTAGTAATGTCATCAACCTCGGCCAGAGATTCTTCCTCGACTCCCTGCGAGAAAGCAATCCCAGAGCCGTACTATCCAGTTCTCATCTCAAGTCATGTTCTAGTTGTACCGATCGGGATACAACTCCGAGTGTCCGTTACCGTAGGACAGGCTATCGATAGAAGTTTCTTCCCTGCAGGGGTGCACCAACTTACCCACCACGCTCGCTTAACTCCGGCCGGACACACTTTTCTGGGTCATGTCCGGCCTCGGCTAAGCAACACGCCGCAACCCGACCTGGGTTCTAAAGAGAGGTCAGCACGCCGGACTAAACCTATGCCCCCAGGGGTCTTGGGTCATCGCCCCGGAAACTCCTGCATGTTACGGGGCCACCGAGAGCAGACCTAGCAACCCATTATACAAGCGCGGTTGCGTTCCCAGTCCAACTCGGCGTGCGCCGCTCCTTACTGACGTCAAATAAGCTTCGGCTGATGTATACGACGCAGAACGCCCATACTATGCCCACATGATGGTTAGTGCTATCAGGCCAGAGGCCCCTCGGATCAAATATCCAAACCGTTTTGTGGTTTAGGAGCGCGCGGAAACGAGCAGAGACTCACGATCGATGAGACCCCGTCGCCCCGTCTCGAGGACCTGCGGCAAGGGCTAAGAATGCCCGGCCACGCCTCGTAGTTATCTCGCGGGCACCTCTCAGGTCAACCCGACTCCACATCACTTCGCAATCATGCTCGCGCGGGTACCCCTCAGGGCCGACCCGGCTTTAGTGTCATGTTTCCGTATAAGTCACAGTAACAACAGTAACCGTGTGTCTACCACAAAGGGAACCCTGAGGAATCACCCTCGATGGAGTCCCACCTGATGTTCTCATCAAGGTGAACGAAGGAGGTATCACCCTCGAGGTCCACACTTGAACAGTTGCACGACGATGTCGTTATCGGGGGTGGTGTAGGAGGAATCACCCTCGCTTACCACGACCGATTAACTAACCTACAAAGTTATCATCAGAAGTGTTGACGAGGTATTACCCTCGGCACTCGATAGTAACCCAGTAGAGTCGCGCAATTTAAGGGGAAGTGACGTGCAGTGCCAGGGTCTGATCTTCGATCCCGTTGCTTGGGTCTTCTGAGAGTCCAGCGGGGCAGTCGGGACAAGTGGGTCTCTGATAAGGCTCTACCCATCCTATACTAAACAGTTTAGGAAAACAGGCACGTATCAAAAGTAGGCTACAATAAAACAGGCTATGCAGCAGATATAGGACAACAGTAGCAGCAGTACTTCTAATGCAAGCATAAGAGAGAAGAGCATGGGTGATATCGGAATGCTCAAAATGGGGGTGCTTGCCTGTCTGCTCGACGGTAAGGGCCTGATCGTCGGGGACGTAGTCGTACTCCGGAGCGGCGTCTGCCTCAGGAGCTACGGCAACGTCGGGGTCTACCGAAAAAGAAGAGGGGGAGGAAACAAGTAAATATAATGCAATCAAATGCAACACAGTGCGTGCTATGCTATGATGCAGTGCAGGGTTGCCTAAATATGCATCTAAGTCATTTTAGCTATTTTTAGGATTATCACGGGATTTATTCACCGGTGATTAGTCACTATTCATCTATCAGATACGGGTTCGGAGTTACGAGTTCTTCTACGTAGAAGATTCTGACATGGAAACGGACGACACGATCAGATTCATCTCGTCGTTCTGAGCAACTTTCATGTTTTAAGTTTTTCAAACCGAGCTACGGTTTAAAAATTATTAATTTTAAAAGTTTAATTGATTTTCTGGAATTATTTTTATTAGGAGAAATGGTTTATGACGTCAGCAAGGTGTTATGATGAGGTCAGCAGGTCAACTGCCACTGTTCAGGTCAAACCGGACAGTGGGTCCCACCTGTCATAGACAAAGGACTAAACAGGGCTAATTAATTTTAACAGGGACTAATTCAACAGCTAGGCCCCACCTGTCATAGACTAACTAATTAACTAATTATTCAACAGATTTTAATTAGCAATTTATTTATTTTAACGAAAATGTTTAAGCGGTGGGGCCCGCCTGTCATAGGCAGTAACTGCCACGTCCGCGCTTTGACCTCGGTCAACGGGGCCAGTTGGGGCCCCCGGGCCCATGGGTCAGTGACCCTGGGTGGAGGCCCAGGTCGGCCACGTCAGCGGTGGCGGTGGCGCGCAGGCGGCAACGCGCCGGCGACCACAGAAGTGGCGGAACGGCGCGGAATCGGCGCACAGGCCTCCATTTGACACACCGCGACCACCTACGGGACGCGGGAGCTCGCGCGCGTCGATGTGTGCAAACGGCGTGGGCTCCGGTGGTCGGAAACGACGGCTACGGCGAGCACGGGCGGCGCCGGACTTCGGGCGTCGTCGCGTACGGCGACGGAGGCTGCGGCACGCCCAAAGGAGGGGTCCTACGGGGTCCTAGAAGTAACCGGAGCACGACTACGAACTCGATTGAGCACGTTATCGCCGGTAGCGGCGGCGATGAGCACCGCGGCGGAGCAAAGCTCGGGCGGCAATGGCGGTGGCGACTACAGGCGCCTAAAGGCAGCGCTGAGTGAGGGGAAAGGGGAGACTGCTCACCGGGGAGGCTCACGGAGGCCCGGTGGTGGATTAGGAGCAGCAAACGGCGCCGGATTCGAAGAAGATCACCGGCGACAGGGAGTTCGGCGTCGAGCTCGATCCGTTCGAGACGGAGCTCCTCGGCTAGCACTCATGGACGGGGACGGGCCAGCCGACGATGGCTGAGCTACTGAACAGAGCGGCGGGGCGAGGCGAGGTCGGTGGCCACGGATTCAAGCGGCGACGGCGGCGAGCGTTTCGGATGAGGTGGGGAACGAGAGAGGGAGAGGCGCGCGGGGCGAATGGGTAGCTAGGGTTTGTTGGGGGGGAAGATAGGAGGCGACCAGGGGTCTTAACGGCACCGGAGAGCCGTCGGATGCGCGACAGCGCGACGGACGTCGCCGTGTCGGCGAGCGCGCGCGACAGCGCGCGAAGGAGGACGACGGCGCGGTTGGGCTGGGGCGCTCGGCCCATCAACCAGGTAAGCGTTCCCTGGCCTTTTCTCTTTTAGTCATGTTTCTGTTTTCCTTTTATTTATTTAACAGAGAGGGGAAAAGATTTTTTTGGGCATCCAAAATCATTTTGAAAAATATGGGTAGTGTCCCCATAAATCTCTGGTGATTTTAGACACTGCTTCAAAATGTTTCAGGGCATATGGAAGTGGCTAGGTATTTTTTTAGTAATTGAATAAGGCAAGTTAAATGATGCTGGACCATTCAAATAATTTCCAAGGGCAATTTGGGATTCCCAAAAATGTTGATTTCAATTTTATGATTGCCTTAGGAATATTTGCAACATGATGAACTATTTTGTTTGGGTATTTGAAGAAGTAATTATTTGACTTCCATTTGAAATTTGAATTTGAAGTTGAAATATTTTCTAATGAAATTTTATTAGAATAATCATGATGACATGGCAGGTTAAGTAGCTTAACTAGGGTGGGGTAACCTGGGGATGTTACAAATCTCCTCTACTACAAGAAATCTCGTCCCGAGATTTAAGTGGGAAATAAGGAGTAACTTCAGGAGAACTGATTATCTGGGGAACGGTTCAGGGAATGTGGCAGAAATATCTCTCGATTTGAAACTTAGGAAAACTTCGAGAGCAAAGTATGAAGGTACGATAATAAGTATCAAGCGAATGGACATTCGATCGATACCTGAACGAAGTGTGAACAGGGGTTCAGGGTATCGGGAGTAGATCATCTCTCGAGGGGTGGCTCGGGATAACACACAAAGTCAAGGGCAAAGGATGCTTCAGAATCAAGGATGTTACAGGAGAGTCAGGTTCCGATCCTGTGGAACTATGGAGGGGTGTCGATCAAAGTAGGAAGAATGGTGACATCTTACCGGTCACGGCAACAAGGTATGTCAGAGGGAAGTATGTCACTATGTCGGCAACAACGTCGGTACCAAGGGCGAGGGACGAAGAGAACCATTTTCCTGCTCGTTGAACGAGGCGGACCAATAGGTAAAGTTCTCGTCCATCGGGGGTTACCGGAATGTCATCAACAATAGTAACAGGATCTCACTGTCAGAGCTGTTGACCGGGGTGTTTTATAAGCAGGGAATTATTTCTGCTTATATCATAGAGATCACAAGAAAGGTTAAACAAAACAATGGAAAGGAAAATGTGTTTTCACACAAGTATTGGGGGTATATTCTGTCCTAGGAAAAGCGGAACAGGACATACATGATGGGACAGCAAGTTCCAACTCATTTAGACAGAGGGGCGAAGGAAGAATCATGATATTATCCATACAACGGTGTTTGGATAATTGATCGAGACACATTTGGCAAAGTGCTTCCAATGTTCTTGTTGATATTCGGAATACCACTATCATGCTTCGAGGTAGCAATGATATGGTGTCAAGTAGAGATTGGGTTCGAAGATCTCAAGAGGTACCGAGAAACAGTTCCAAGATTATCTCAGAACGCAAGGAATATCCAAGCACAACCAGGTATCTGTTGGTAGAGAATCAAGGATGTCATCGATGATATCACAAATCATCGAGGGGCAGAGATGGTATTTCTAGCCATGAATTCAATGGACATCTCTGAGGGAGCCAAAATACTGTCGGTGATTACGACACGTTTGTTGAGGGATTTATAGAAGATGAAATCGGTCAGCGATGACATCAGGCAAAAGGAATGCCGAAGCGAAAGGTTATTGGAACCACGGAGATGACACAAAATCGAAATCAAGTTTGTTGTGAGAGGTGAAATAATAAGATGAGGAAGATCGATGTAAGCTTAGCTCATCGTCGGAAGTTGTGCTCCGGGAATAAGGGCCAGGTAGCACAGCTAAAAGTTGGCACGACATAGATATAGCCGATCAGGCTAGGAATGAAGTGATGGGGTATTAAATTTCCCAGTAACAAGTACTAGGGGTAATACCGAGTAGAGATTGGACGGGTGAAATGATCTGCAGAGGACAAGTATGTTAACTTATCCGAGAAATGGAATCAAGAAGGAAATATGGTGGGAACCACGATTGCAAGGGATCAAAGCAAAATACAAGATGGATTTATATCAAGGGATTGTTATTTTTACGAGCAGCTTCCATGATAAGTTCTGCATCGTGTCCATGGGCATGAACGCAAAGGTTCAAGGTCGACTCCCACTTCTTCAATGCATAACCTTTCATTCACTTCTCTCTGTTAAGAATGTTTAGAGTTTGAAAGTTTAACTGGTGGAACAACAAAAGGTATGGCACATGAAGCCTTGTGGGTTCTCACAGCTAGCGAAGGCATAGACTCAACCCATAGGGGCATTTTACGGATCTATACCCCACGCTTATAGAAGCAACAAACAACATTTCATAATTGAATATGGACAAAAATAATTACATGATACCGCATTGCCGAAGGCAATTGCAACAGGGAAAGAATTCTCAAAGATTGAAGATGAAGGACATTGTCGGATAATAATCCAACAAAAGAGCAGGGGGTCAGCAAAGGATCTGACGTGAGTAGCGGTACTTAACCAAAGGAAGAAAGAATGTGACGGCATCAGATTATAGAAACATTGGAACAATCCGACGTTTAAGTACAAAGGAGTTATGGTTCAGAAACGAAGGATCAGAAGCAAAAGCTTTGTCCAAATATGAGTAGGTTGAATAGAACTAGATGAACAACTTTAGCGTTCCGTCTTGCAGAGATCTCCAACCATGTTTACGGGACATGTCCTGGTCAGTAGTCAGTCCCAAGTCAATATGGAGAAGGAATACACTGTCTCTCCGTGCCATGCAAGCAGGGTGGATAAGCGGACGGCAAAAAGTAGAGGATGCTGTAGTGCCAACGGCATTTGTAACGGGGAAGGTACCATTATGACTCATTGAATAGGAAAGAACCGGTCAGGTAATTTTCCATAAAAGGAATCAAGTGATCCGTAAAAATTAGCGAGGTAAGGTTTAAACAACTGGTTACACATGAGAGTCCTTCGAGAAAATACGGGAGGCAAGCACATCGAATTAAGGAAGCACTTGAACAACCCAAATATAAAATTCAGAGGGTTCACGACCTCCATAGTGAGTAGTGGCAGGTAGATCACCTGGCAAAAGGACAAGTAAATTGAACAGGCTTTGTTGGACAATCAACCAATACTTGATTGGCTGAGAACCAGCTCATGTCTGGAATGGTGACTGAGCCGGAAGGACGAGTTCTAGGAATTGACAGATGATTGCGAGCATTCGCACTCATGTTGGATCAATAAGACCTAAATGACGGTGTCAAAGGATACGAATGATTATTGCCAGACATATGGAATTAACCATAAGGCAAGTAGGCAAGAATTTCAAGTGCAATAGACTGCAGAGGATTTTTGGGAGATCAGATAGCAATTACAAAGTATGTCGTAAAACACAATAACAACTGGGGATGAATGGATCCCCAGAAATGTGAGGAATTATTCATAAGTATGTTCAGACAAAAAGGAACTGCAAGGCAGTAGGTTCAGAGAATTCTCGAAATGTCGGATAGTATTTCGATATGTCAGATGGAACCAAAGAGTAACTGGAATGAATATATGTGCGATAAGTGTAAGTAGTTATTCGTCGGAGTTTATCGGTGGTCGGGAACTGCAAGGCAGTGGGCACAGGGTCTCGGAACTTCGAGGAGTATCGTCGGAGTCTTCTGATGAAGCAGGCGACCATCTGTGGTGAAGGGGCTCTCCGGGAGGAAGGGTTCACGAGATCCTAATGCCAGAGTTAGCAAAATCATTTAACCCGAATAGAAGAGAGATCAGAGTCCCAGAGTATAGATGAGGAATAAAAGATCCTAATACCACCCAGTTGGCGACGTGGGCCCGTAAGCCACAGAGCCAAGTTAGTAAAACAGTTTTTGACGTCTAGACTCAACTTCGGCCAAGGAATTGGATAGGGGGATTCCTAGAGGCAGTCGGCTCTGATACCAACCTGTGATGACCCCGGCTTAATCATGCACTAACCATACACGCACATGCGCACGATCAAGCCTAAGGACTCACTTGAAGATATCACAACACAACTCTAAAACATAAGTAAAGTCATACAAGCTTTATATTACAAGCCAGGGCCTCGAGGGCTCGAATACATAGCTCGATGGCATACAAGTGTCAGCGGAAGCATTAGATATCTGGATACAGATATATTACAGGAAGAGAGATAAGCCTTCACAGAGGCGGGGCAAAAAAAATACTATGATCGAAAGGCGTGGGCCTCCTGCCCTGGACCCTCCGAATCCTACTCCTGGTCGTCAGTCGGCTCCTCGTAGTAGTAGTACTCTCCGGGCTGGTAGTAGTAGTGGTCGTCGATGGGGGCGTCTGGCTCAGAGGCTCCGACGTCTGGTGGCATCAAAAGGGATATGGGAAAAAAAGAAAGTAAAGCAAACGTGAGTACTCATCCGAAGTACTCAGCAAGCAAGGATCTATACTACATATGCAACATTTTCAAAGGAGGGCTGTTTTAGTGGACTGGGATGCAGAAATGCCAGAATAGAGGGGGAAAGCCTAGTCCTATCGAAGACTAGCATCTTCAGCTTCTTCAATAGTCTTGCAGCATTAGAAGAGAGCAGAATAACATAATTTAAAGTATAGCAGTAATGTCATCAACCTCGGCCAGAGATTCTTCCTCGACTCCCTGCGAGAAAGCAATCCCAGAGCCGTACTATCCAGTTCTCATCTCAAGTCATGTTCTAGTTGTACCGATCGGGATACAACTCTGAGTGTCCGTTACCGTAGGACAGGCTATCGATAGAAGTTTCTTCCCTGCAGGGGTGCAGCAACTTACCCACCACGCTCGCTTAACTCCGACCGGACAAACTTTTCTGGGTCATGCCCGACCTCGGCTAAGCAATACGCCGCAACCCGACCTGGGCTCTAAAGAGAGGTCAGCACGCCGGACTAAACCTATGCCCCCAGGGGTCTTGGGCCATCGCCCCGGGAACGCCTGCACGTTACGGGGCCACCGAGAGCAAACCTAGCAACCCCTTATACAAGCGCGGTTGCGTTCCCAGTCCAACTCGGCGTGCGCCGCTTCTTACTGACGTCAAATAAGCTTCGGCTGATGTATACGACACAGAACGCCCATACTATGCCCACATTATGGTTAGTTCTATCAGGCCAGAGGCCCCTCAGATCAAATATCCAAACCGTTTAGTGGTTTAGGAGCGCGCGAAAACGAGCAGAGACTCACGATCGATGTGACCCCGTTGCCCCGTCTCGAGGACTTGCGGCAAGGGCTAAGAATGCCCGGCCACGCCTCGTAGTTATCTCGCGGGCACCTCTCAGGTCAACCCGACTCCACATCACTTCGCAATCATGCTCGCGCGGGTACCCCTCAGGGCCGACCCGGCTTTAGTGTCATGTTTCCGTATAAGTCACAGTAACAACAGTAACCGTGTGTCTAACACCAAGGAAACCCTGAGGAATCACCATCGATGGAGTCCCACCTGATGTTCTCATCAAGGTGAACGAAGGAGGTATCACCCTCGAGGTCCACACTTGAACAGTTGCACGACGATGTCGTTATCGGGGGTGGTGTAGGAGGAATCACCCTCGCTTACCACAACCGATTAACTAACCTACAAAGTTATCATCAGAAGTGCTGACGAGGTATCACCCTCGGCACTCGATAGTAACCCAGTAGAGTCGCGCAATTTAAGGGGAAGTGACGTGCAGTGCCAGGGTCTGATCTTCGATCCCGTTGCTCGGGTCTTCTGAGAGTCCAGCGGGGCAGTCGGGACAAGTGGGTCTCTGATAAGGCTCTACCCATCCTATACTAAACAGTTTAGGAAAACAGGCAGGTATCAAAAGTAGGCTACAATAAAACAGGCTATGTAGCAGATATAGGACAACAGTAGTAGCAGTACTTCTAATGCAAGCATAAGAGAGAAGAGTGTGGGCGATATCGGAATGCTCAAAATGGGGGTGCTTGCCTGTCTGCTCGACGGCCAGGGCCTGATCGTCGGGGACGTAGTCGTACTCCGGAGCGGCGTCTGCCTCAGGAGCTACGGCAACGTCGGGGTCTACCGAAAGAGAAGAGGGGGAGGAAACAAGTAAATATAATGCAATCAAATGCAACACAGTGCGTGCTATGCTATGATGCAGTGCAGGGTTACCTAAATATGCATCTAAGTCATTTTAGCTATTTTTAGGATTATCGCGGGATTTATTTACCGGTGATTAGTCACTATTCATCTATCAGATACGGGTTCGGAGTTACGAGTTCTTCTACGTAGGAGGTTCTGACATGGAAACGGACGACACGATCAGATTCGTCTCGTCGTTCTGAGCAACTTTCATGTTTTAAGTTTTTCAAACCGAGCTACGGTTTAAAAGTTATTAATTTTCAAAGTTTAATTGATTTTCTAGAATTATTTTTATTAGCTGAAATGGTTTATGACGTCAGCAAGGTGTTATGATGAGGTCAGCAGGTCAACTGCCACTGTTCAGGTCAAACCGGACAGTGGGTCCCACCTGTCATAGACAGAGGACTAAACAGGGCTAATTAATTTTAACATGGACTAATTCAGCAGGTAGGCCCCACCTGTCATAGACTACCTAATTAACTAATTATTCAACAGATTTTAATTAGCAATTTATTTATTTTAACGAAAATGTTTAAGCGGTGGGGCCCGCCTGTCATAGGCAGTAATTGCCACGTCCACGCGTTGACCTCGGTCAACGGGGCCAGTTGGGGCCCCCAGGCCCATGGGTCAGTGACCCTGGGTGGTGGCCCAGGCCGGCCACGTCCGCGGTGGCGCGCCGGCGGCAACGCGCCGGCGACCACAGAAGTGGCGGAACGGCGCGGAATCGGCGCACAGGCCTCCATTTGACACACCGCGACCACCTACGGGACGCGGGAGCTCGCGCGCGTCGATCTGTGCGAACGGCGTGGGCTCCGGTGGTCGGAAACGATGGCTACGGCGAGCACGGGCGGCGCCGGAGTTCGGGCGTCGTCGCGTACGGCGACGGAGGCTGCGGCACGCCCAAAGGAGGGGTCCTACAGGGTCCTAGAAGTAACCGGAGCACGGCTACGAACTCGATTGAGCACGTTATCACCGGTAGCGGCGGCGATGAGCACCGCGGCGGAGCAAAGCTCGGGCGGCAATGGCGGTGGCCACTACAGGCGCCTAAAGGCAGAGCTGAGTGAGGGGAAAGGGGAGACTGCTCACCGGGGAGGCTCATGGAGGCCCGGTGGTGGATTAGGAGAAGCAGACGGCGCCGGATTCGAAGAAGATCGCCGGCGACAGGGAGTTCGGCGTCGAGCTCGATCCGTTCGAGACGGAGCTCCTCGGCTAGCACTCGTGGACGGGGACGGGCCAGCCGACGATGGCGGAGCTATTGAACAGAGCAGCGGGGCGAGGCGAGGTCGGTGGCCACGGATTCGAGCGGGGACGACGGCGAGCGTTTTGGATGAGGTGGGGAACGAGAGAGGGAGAGGCGCGCGGGGCGAATGGGTAGCTAGGGTTTGTTGGGGGGGGGGAGATAGGAGGCGACCAGGGGTCTTAACAGCGCCGGAGAGCCGTCGGATGCGCGACAGCGCGACGGACGTCGCCGTGTCGGCGAGCGCGCGCGACAGCGCGCGAAGGAGGACGACGGCGCGGTTGGGCTGGGGCGCTCGGCCCATTAGCCAGGTAAGCGTTCCCTGGCCTTTTCTCTTTTAGTCATGTTTCTGTTTTCCTTTCATTTATTTAACAGAGAGTAGAAAAGATTGGTTTGGGCATCCAAAATCATTTTGAAAAATATGGGTAGTGTCCCCATAAATCTCTGGTGATTTTAGACACTGCTTCAAAATGTTTCAGGGCATATGGAAGTGGCTAGGTATTTTTTTAGTAATTGAATAAGGCAAGTTAAATGATGCTGGACCATTCAAATAATTTCCAAGGGCAATTTGGGATTCCCAAAAATGTTGATTTCAATTTTATGATTGCCTTAGGAATATTTGTAACATGATGAACTATTTTGTTTGGGTATTTGAAGAAGTAATTATTTGACTTCCATTTGAAATTTGAATTTGAAGTTGAAATATTTTCTAATGAAATTTTATTAGAATGATCATGATGACATGGCAGGTTAAGTAGCTTAACTAGGATGGGGTAACCTGGGGATGTTACACTACGGCCCGAAGGGGCGACGCAGCGGCGGCAGGCAGGTCGGGGCGACGGCGGGAAGACCTCGGGCCGCGGCGTTACAGCCCGAAGGGGCGGCGCAGCGGCGGGACGCGGGTCGGTGCAACCGCGGTGACGACCTTGGGGCGGCGGCGACGACCGCGTATCGCGGCACTGCGGCCCGAAGGGGCGACACAGCGGTGATGTGCGAGTCGATGCAGCCGCGAGGAGAACCACGGGGCGGCGACGCAGCGGCCCGACGGGGGCGATGCAGCGGCAGCCCGATGCTCGATCGGTGGAGAGGCGTGTTGTACTCGAGACGGTCGTCACGGAACCTGCGGAGGCGCGCGCAACCAACGGGTCAGGTCGGTCGCGCGGCGTAGATGGGGCGGATCGCGGCGGCGAGCGGGTGATCAAGCCGATCGCGCGCGAGGTCGGGGACGCCGCTCGGTGGAGGCGGGGTGGCGGCGGAGTCCGAGATGAAGCCGTCGACGACGGACGTTGTTGGACGTCGTGCGGACGAGCGCGTCATCACCGACACCCGGGCTGCCAAAGCAGCGCCGGCGCCCGGGCAGCGAGGCCCGAGCGACCAACGTAGCAGCGGCGCCCGAGCAGAGGTACCCGACGAGCCTGACTCAGCCGGGTGACGAGGCCGGCGAGGCAGTCCGCCGGGCCGCCGTGCAGACGCGGCGGAGGCGGGTCGTGTGGATCGATGGGTGGGTCGGCGCGCGAATGGCGGCTATGATGGGCCGCCGCATGGCGCGAGGCCGCCGGGTGGGGGCGATGCAGGTGTCCCGGTCGAAGAGGGCGGTGACGGCCGGTGTAGATCGACGAGCGGGCCGGCGCGCGGACGGTGGCCTTGAGGGGCCACCTGTTGCGCGAGGCCACCGGGTCGATGAAGAAGCCTGTCGGTCGCGCCGGTGTTGGAGTAGAGGGCACGGGGGTCGACGGCGGTGACGGACGACGCAAACCGATCAAGCATAGATCGGGAAACCAAAAAGAAAACGCCGATCAACATGACCGGCGGGAGAGAGAAGAACCCGAAGCAAGGGCTCGGAAAAAAGACTCTCTAGTGCAGCCAGTCAACATGACTGGCAGATGAACCCTAGGTACGGGCGGCGCTGCCCCCGGCAGCGGTCATGGAGGCCAACCGCTCTGGGGACGGCGCGCGGGTGCGGAAGCGGCGGCGGTTAGGGTTTAGGATCGAGGTAGGCTAATACCATGTTAAAAGGAGAGAGAGGAGATCGACGGAATACGATGGATTAGTTTTATGATGGGCATATATATAGAAGTACATTGTCATCTTGGAGTACAAGGTAAGGCAGAATATTTCCTATTATATCTTATGTTTTCAATCTAATCAATATGCTCCCTCGCAAAATTCTTGCCGTAAATTTGTCTAAATACGGATGTATCAAGTCATATTTTAGTATTAGGTACATTCGTATCTAGACAAATTTAAGACAAGAATTTTGGGACGGAGGGAGTACTCAACACTACTTGCTCACTCTAAGTTGATCAGACGCCAAAATCGTCGCGCTCTCCATCATTCCGATGGAGCTAGCGGCCGCACACGCGTGATCGGCTTGATCACCCAGATCGACGCACATGTCCGCGCCTTTTGTCGACCTCTCCCTCGCGTGCGTGGGAACCCGAGTCCTCTCCTCCTCCCGTCCCGGGCAGCTGGGCAGGGACCGGGCTAGCTGTGTGGACCGTGCGCAACTAGCATGGCATGGCACTGGCGGCTGCTCCGGCCTGCGAGGCCATGCATGCATTGTCGCGCTACAAAATGATGGGACGTACTAGGAGCCACAGTGCACGCTCGAGTACTACGACTCGATCGATCGGCATCCGACGTAGGTACGTACGCGAGTCCGACCGACGCCGCCACGAGCGTACACGTACGCAGCCTTTTTGCGTACTCGACCACAGTACGCGACAGTGATCTGCCTGAACGTTTGTTTCAAGCAGTACATTGTGGCTCACAGTCACCGGTACTCCTAACCTAGGTCCGGGTAGGCGGGTAGCACAAGTAAAATGTTTTCATCTGTGCTCCCCTGTAGATCATGGAGATGATCCATTTTTTTAACCTGGGTGACGTGTAAGCATGGATTAGGTACGTGCAGCAGACATTCATCCGGTGCAATCAATACCATCCGGGTGCCAAATGGCCGTGCATGTGTCACGCTGTGCTGCAGATACGTACGTCTAGAAAACATGCATGTACACTGTCTGGCTATGGCTAATGGCTTCACGAAGGATTCGCGTCGTAGCAGTTGCAGGCCGGAGCATCTGGCGAGGAAAACGCCAGGGGAAGATTTCCAAGACAAGCGGCCGCAGGAAGTGGGTCTTGTTTTGGGACTAGGAGTATGATCCTCTCAGGCATGGTAATAGCAGAAGAAGGGCAGTAGTAGTAGTAGCAGTGAAAATTGGTGATGCAAGCATTTGATTTGAAACACGCAAAAACATATTGGTTCTGAATGGTTCGACCAAAGCAAAAACGAGACGTTCATTAGGAGGATTATTAATAAGATTTTAAGTCAGCACATAGCCGAACTGTGTTTCTTCCATGCAACTCCAACAAAAATCCAACAACTTGTCAAGTTGCATTGCAATATCATTGATCAAATTAGCTCATTGGCCACACAGGACATCTCCACATACATATACAATGCTGCAGATCTCGAGTACGTGCATACACACTTTGATTCTTTCCCTAGTTAGTTTAGCTAGGGGGTGGCTTTGAGGGGTTCCAGGCGAGACATACTTTACGCTAAATACTAAGTAATCTCACCACTAACGTACTCCCCACTTGCTTAGGTTACTAGTACCGGCATGATATAAGAATGATGGCTGGCAAGCGAGTGAGGGAGTGAGGATGCGTGACGAGACTTGAGGAGGAGAAGAGAACAGAAGAGAAGTCCTGCGAGTGAGATTGGGTGGAACCCGACGGATGCCGCTGCGTGCTTAATTTACTCGCTCCCAGGCCAGGCCAGCAAGAAACACATCGAGATGCCGACCAACACGCAACTAATCTTTGCATGGGTGAGGTTTGTTAACTGCATGCTGCCGCCCTTTGCTTCTTGGGGACACGGAAAAAATCCCAAAGCTATCTTTTGCATCAAGGTAAAAACCTCTCTCCGCTGGCTTTCCGGATCGGAATCGTTTTCCCGACCGAGGAGGGCTCGAGGTGCACGCACTGCACCGGTCTCACGTGAGCCTCAAAATGTGCAGCCAGCACCCACGTAACTTCAACGGCGGTGAACATGTCCGATTGTCTGCTGCTGCATGCTCTGCTCACACGGTAAGTCAGTAAATGAAGCTTGACACTACTGCCGCGCTAGTGGATACTCTCTCCGTTTTTTTTACTCCGCGTATAAACTTTAGTCAAAGTCAAACTACATAAATTTTGACCAAATTTATATCAAAAAATATGAACATCTACAATACTAAAATTATATAGTATGAAAATATATTTCATGGTGCATCTGATAATATTAATTTTATGTTGTGAATGTTGATATTTTTTAATATAAAGTTAGTCAAATTTTACAAAGCTTGACTTTGACCAAACCTTATATGCAGACTAAAAAGAAACGGAGGGAGTACTACTAGTACTGTTAGCATGACCAGCAGAACAGATATGTAGGGTAACATTTCTCTCTTCTTTTACTCTGTTTCTGGACGAACTTACTCTTTTGTAGGGTAAAGGAAGCTTGATTAGCTAAGTATATGACCCCAGTAAAAACAGGCGCGCTCGCTTTTGGGCCAGCTCCACGGAAACCCTAGGTAGTAGGAGCAAGACATGATTAGCGGAGCCCCGTGGGGCAGTGTGGTTGCTCCAACTAAACACTTTTTAACCCTACTTTGGGAGGCCGTTTCTCGCTAACCGAGGGGTGATGTGTGCCTACGCCGGCTCGCATGGACATGGGATGGGAATCTTGGTTTTGTTTACGCCGCACGGGGTTTCGTGCCGGCCTTCTCTGCATGGTCCCCACGGGGTCGGGTCGGGTCGGGATTTGTGACCGCGCCAAAGCGAAAATTGACTACACGCGCTCCATGAGTGCGTGGCCAATTATATCAGTGTCCGAACGGTAGTAGTACCACTGTGCAGAAAGGTTTAGGGCCTCTTTGATTTAAAGGATTTTCATAGGATTAAAATCCTTAGGAAATTTTCCTATGTTGGTTGTTTGATTGGTAGGATAGAATCCTATAGGAATTTTTCCTAAGAATTCATTTATACTACATTTTATAGGAATTCTAACATCCACTCAAATCTCTTGAAAGAAATCCTTTGTTTTTCCTTTGGCACAACCAAACAAACTCAAATTCTAGAAGAATTCAATGGACATGTCTTTTCAATCCTACATTTTTCCTATTCCTGCATTTTTGCAATCCTGCGAATCAAAGAGGCATTTACTCAAATATCTCTGTGGGTCCCGGTGGCAATAGCGTTTTCTTGCGTTTCTGTGGACAGCACAGTGCCATTTACTACCGTCCCGTAAAAAGAAAGTGCGATGTTTGTGCCATGGAAAGTTGATGCTACTCCTGCTTGCTTTTGCTGCTCTGCCATTGTGTAGCGGTCGCGGTAGAGTTGCATTTTCAGCTCAACTGCGGAGGTACTATTCCGGTGCTGCTCTCACCAAGAAATCAATCATGTTAGTGAAAGGTGTTTGCCCTGTTTAATGTCAGGGACACTTTTATCTACAACAGTCGCACCATTTTCTGCCTTCAGATGCCTGAAAGACATGTTTACACGTACTGCCGGAGAGATTTACCGCGCGGTGGATTTCGATCCGATCGCCGTTGGAAATGAGTGCGATACTTTGGATGCACGAGGCACTACTAATTGTGCCTTTTCACATATACAACCTGGAGAGTGCCCTAGCCTAGGATAGGATAGGATAGGATCGTCTCGTGTGATTAACCGTGGATTTGTTTTGCACGGTGACATCTTCCTAGGTACTGGCATTACGCAAAACATCTCTCAATGTACCTTCGTGCTTATCCAAGCATGCGCACGCATTGTTTATTCTGCTACTAGCTTCCATGGCTTACCTTGAAAACACAATATTAAAACGATTTTATAGTAACTAGGTCTGGCACGCTCCCAAGTTTGAGTGGTTTGACGTGTTCTCACATCGACATATGGACTTCTACTAGTTCTGTTAAAATAAAGACATATGGTCCTGTTAGGCCACTCAAATATTTGAGACCTTACATTTCGAGAAGTACTACTCCCTCCGTTTCTAAATATAATTTTTTTTAAAGATTTCAATACGAACCACATACAGATATATATAGACATATTTTAGAATGTAGATTCATTCATTTTGCTACGTATATAGTCCGCATTGAAATTTGTAAAAAGACTTATATTTAGGAACGGAGTTAGTACTCAACACGGGTTGGAGGATAACTTCCAATCGCGCATGCCCTACGGCCCCCGCACAAGCTTTGTGGCAGCCCATGCACGGGGCGGGCGTCTATGTTTTTTCTTTCATATTTTTTAGCTTCATTACGAATGTTTGGATTCCAGAAAAATTGCATTTGAAAATATTAATGAATTAAAAAAATGTTCGTAAGTTTGAAAAATATTATTTGATTCAATTTATGTTTTGGATTTTAAAAAATGTTGTAGAATTTGATATTGTTTATGAATTTTACAAATGTTCATGATTTTGAGAATTGTTTGTAAGTTTTTAAAATATTTTCGAATTAAAAATGTATTGAATTTGAAAATAGTTTTCGAGTTCAATTTTTTCTTGAATGTAAAAATATCTGAGAAATTCAAAATATATTAATGAATTTTGTAACAATGCTTGTGAATAAAAAAAATGTTTGTGAATTAAAAAATGTTCTCAATTGCAAATTAGAAAATATGTTCATGATTCAGGAAATGTTCATAAGTTTTAAAAAATATTCACGAGTTTGAAGTATGTACATGAATTTCGGAAAAAGGTTTAAGGACTCAAAAATTATCATGAGTTCGAAAAATGTCACAAAATTCAAAATATATTCAAAACTTCAAATATTCATTATAGATTAGAAAAGTTCTTCACGAATTCAATAAATATTAGCAAACTTGACAATATGTTCGTGAATTTAACAATGTTTGCGAAGTCAAAAATTGATTGTCAGTTTGAAAGACATGTTTACACATACTAGTGCAGGAAAGATCTACCGCATTGTGGATTTAGATCTGATCATCGTGAAGGAAATGAGTGCTATAGTTACTTGTATGCGCGAGGCTCTAATTGTGCCTTTTCACATATACAACCTGGAGAGAGCCCTAGCTTAGGATACAATAGGATCGTCTCGTGTGAATTAATCGCGGATTTATATATCCACGGTTACCATGGTTAGCGTTGGACCTAGAGTGAGACATCTTCCTAGGTAATGGCATTACGCGAAACATCTATCAATGTACCTTCGTGGTAACCCAAGTATGTGCACACATTCTTTACTCTACTAGCTTCCATGCTATACCTTGAAAACACAATATTAAAACAATTCTAGTAACTAATGGCGCGCTGCTCACTTAACCAACAAGTGTGGCATGCTTCCAGGTTCAAGTGGTTTGACGTGTTCTCACATTTGCAAGAGCCTCAACTATTGTATTTTTTTGTGTTTAAAATAAAAGGCATATGGGCTTGTTAGGCGCTAGAGCTATATCTCGCTTGTAGCGAGATGGAAGCTGCTCTCATTTCAAGCACACCGCGAGTGGGCAGGGCCCATTAAGTTGGAATTGGTTGATGGTTTGCAGTGCTCCGTGTTTTTTTTTGCTTTTGTTTTTCACCTTTTCTTTAATTCCTTTGGTTTTTCTACGGGTTTCCTTCAGTTTTCAATTTTTATTTGGTTTATAACTTCAGTTCTCTTTGTTTTCCATGGTTTTCAATGTTTTTTCTAATTTCCTTAATTTTTTAGTTTTTTCCTTGTTTTTCACTGTGTTTTCTTTACCTTCTTTTTTTCTTTGTTTCCTTCATCGTTTTTCATCTTTTTCTCTTCCTTTTTCACTATATTTCTTTCATCCTATTTATGTGTTTTTATTTATGGTTTCCTCCGGCATTAAGACCTTTTCGATTGACTTTTTTTTGTTATCT
This sequence comes from Thinopyrum elongatum, assembly GCA_011799875.1. Taxonomy (NCBI): domain Eukaryota; kingdom Viridiplantae; phylum Streptophyta; class Magnoliopsida; order Poales; family Poaceae; genus Thinopyrum; species Thinopyrum elongatum. The sequence goes on from CM022300.1 coordinate 53,257,184, forward strand.
ATGTGTTGTTTGTATCATTTTTATCTCGGTTTTCGATTAAATATTCATATACATGTGAAACATTATTTTTATACATGTTAAGCATTTCTAAAATATTCCATAAATATTTTTTTTCATTTAGTACATTTTTCGTATACATTGGCAATGTTTTTTATACATGTTTAGCCAAATACATAATTAACAGTTTTAAAGTGTATGTGCTTGTTAACTATATTTTTCATACACACTGTACATTTATATATACATCACTAAAAGTTTCTTATACATGTTTAACCTTTTTTAAATAGATAATTAACTTTTAAAACATTATCTTGATGGCTAGTTTTATCATCCGCATTGTACATTTTCCATATATGTCGGGATTTTTTAATAAAGTTTAACATTTTACAAATATCTGATTAACATTTTTAGATACATGGTAACCATTTTTGTGAATTTATTTTTTGATTTTCAAAATATTTAATACAAGTTATTCATTTTCCATATACATCAGGAACAATATTTTGTACAGGTTTTACATTTTTTAATTACATGATTAACAATTTATGCTTATGATTTATTTTTTAATACACTTTTTTGCATTTGTGTATACATCAGGAATATGTTTTAACATTTTTAGCAATTTTCACATAGTTGATTAACAGTTTTTGAAGTTTCATTTTTTAAGACTATTTTTTTTTCCATACACATTGTTAGTTGTCCATATAATCGGGAACATTTGTTTGTTCAAGTCCTTTTCAAAAATTTGTTTGTTCAAGTTTAAGTTTTTAAATATATGATTTACAAAAAAAATTCATGCATGATCAACGTTTTTTATAAAAAAAATTATGCTTTGAAATTTAATTTAATATACATTCTACCATTTTCATATGCATCAGGGAACCCTTTTTTAGACAGTTTTAACATTGTTGAAATAGATGATTTTTTTTTTCATATTTTATGTTTGTTGACCACTTTTTCATACATATTGTATATTTTTTTATATATCAGAATTTTAAATACATTTTAGAAGTATTTGTAAAACTTTTTTTTGATACATGACCAATATGTTTTTATAGATTAGCAAAACAATAAAAAAAATTAACTTCATATATACTATACAGGAAAACAAAAAAGATAGGTGCTTGCGCCAGCAGGACTCCTTCCTGCGCCGCTGTGATGAAGGGTGACAACTCCAGCCACTACGACAAGTGTGCAAATTGCCGGAAAAAAACAAGTAGTGCAACTTTTATAAACTCATTGCGGGCCGTCTGGGCCATGGACACACACACACACGCTGCGTGAGGGGAGTTTGTTCCACCTCGTGCAAAGCCATATATAGTCGCGCCTCGGGGAGTAACTAATGAGTGAGTACTCCGTCGGGAGCCCCCACAAAGGGTCACTTTGGATGGGCTGGGAGCATGCCATTTGGCGTGCTCTTAGCCATGCCATGTGTCGCGCTCTGAGCCCTCCCTCCGGGTTTTGTCTCTTTTAAAAAAAATCACGCGTGTTCGGCTTTTAGATGATTTTTTTCGGGTTTTTGGATTCCCTCAGTTTTATTTAGGTTTTGGATTAAAAATGCCAAAAAAATATTTTTCTTAAAAAATGGGTTTTTTCCTTTCCGTGAGAGTCGCCGATTTACTTTTCATGGAGGCACGGCTTTGCTTCGCAAAAGGGATAAAAACACGTTTTTCTTTCCTTCCGCGAGAGACTATTTAGTTCCCCTGGAGGCACGGATTTGCTTCCGCGAGAGGCACAACCGAGCCTGTCGGGAAAAGAAAAAATGTTTTTTCTTCTGCGAGATTCACGGATTTAGTTTCGTGGACGTAAGGATTTTCTTCCACAAGAGGCACAATCATACCTCTCGCAAAAGAAAAAAACAACACATTTTTTCTTCCACAAAATGCACGGATTTAGTTCTCGTGGAGGCATGGATTTGCTTCCGTGAGAAGCACCGTGCCTCTAACAAAAGGGAAAAACACGTTTTTTCCTTCCGTGAGAGGCACGAATTTTGTTCTCGTGGAGGCATGGATTTGCTTCTGTGAGAGGCACAGTTGTGCCTCTTCGGAAAGGGAAAAAACGTGTTTCTGGTTCGGTTTTTTCGTGAAAAAAATTTCGTCGAAACCTATCAACATGATATCTAATTTTGAAGATCTCATCGCGAGGAATCCAACGATGAAAACAGTTCAAGATTAGGACGCATGGTTCAAAAGATAAAAGGTTTTGAATAAACGAATATTAAAAAACTTCCAGGTTGCAACAAGTGGTGAACTGCATGCGCGTCACTTGTCGCAATCAGGGGAGGTGGGATTGTTCTTTACCAAGCGTACTCCTTAATTAGTGATTTTGCCCATTGAGCGAGGTCAAATATTTTAGACCGGGCAATTTGGGCTGATAATACCTATGGGCTTGTTCCGAATATTTCAAAGGCACCTCTGACAATGATCACCTGGGAATGGGCTGAGAGCGCGCCACTTGGGCGCTTCCTCCGTTTTTTTTAGTTTTTCGCACACATTTTCGGCTTTTTAAATGCGTTTCTTTTTGCTTCCGCGAGAGTGAAAGCACAAGTGCTCCCTTGGTGGTTTTGGTAATAATGTCAACATATCTTTTGTTGGACTAATAGTTTTATCTAGTATATTTCAGATAAGTTCAATAGTGGCATGGCAAGGACAAGAGGATGTGGACCCCCCCCCCCTTCAAACTGCTAAGGAAATGGATTGGCAAGAAGCTCAAGACTCTGCATTTTTAGTTAAGTGACCCAAGATCACATTGAGCCCATAGGAAAGCCAATACTATTAAAAGAGGACGAGGTGTTGCTTAATGATCTTTTTGCTCAAGTGCTTAGTGACATTGCTCCAAAACCCTCAGCCACTTTCTCTATCCAAATTTGTCCAAACCCCATATTCCAACTCGGCCCCACCGAAATATCCTATTCGGAGTCACCGAGTTCATCTGGACTTAGCCACTACCAAACCCTAACAATTCGAATCCACCGATATGGATCTCGGTCTCACCGAGATGGCCTTGCCAACTCTCTGTTATTTATTGCTTCACTTCTGTCTCACCGAGTTGATGTAATCGGTACCACCGAGATGGCTTGCCAACTCTCTATTACTTATTGCTTCACTTCGGTCTCACCGAATTGATGCAATCGGTACCACCGAGATGGCTTGCTAACTCTCTATTGCCTTATTGCTTCACTTTGGTTCCATCGAGTTGATGCAATCGATGCCACCGAGACGAGGTTTGCCCTAGCCATTGCACATCGGTCCCTCCGAGTTGTTCCAGTCGGTCCCACTCCCACTGAGATTCCTAACGTTCATATCTTTTACACAGGTTGGTGCCACCGAGAATTCTGATCGGTGCCACCGAGTTGGGTCAAAAATGTGTAATGGTTGGATTTTGTGTGGAGGCTGTATATACCCCTCCACCCCTTATTCCTCAAGAGAGAGAGCCATCAGAACGTGCCTACACTCCACTACTCATTTTTTGAGAGAGAACCACCTACTCATGTGTTGAGATCAAGAGATTCCATTCCTACCATTTGAACCTTGATTTCTAGCCTTCCCCAAGTTGCTTCCCACTCAAATCCTTCTTCCACCATTGCCAAATCTGAGAGAGAGAGAGAGTTGAGTGTTGGGGAGACTATCATTTGAAGCCCAAGAACAAGGAGTTCATCATCAACACTCCGTCTATTATCTTTTGGAGAGTGGTGTCTCCTAGATTGGTTAGGTGTCGCTTGGGAGCCTCCAACATGATGTGGAGTTGAACCAAGAAGTTTGTAAGGACAAGGAGATCGCCTACTTCGTGAAGATCTACCCAAGTGAGGCAAGTCCTTCGTGTGCGATGGCCATGGTGGGATAGACAAGGTTGCTTCTTCATGGACCCTTCGTGGGTGGAGCCCTCCGTGGACTCGCATAGCCATTACCCTTCGTGGGTCGAAGTTTCCATCAACGTGGACGTACGATAGCACCACCTATCGGAACCATGCCAAAAATCTCCGCGTCTCCATTGCGTTTGCACACTCCAATTCCCACCCCCTTTACATTCTTGCTATTGCATGCTTTACTCTTTCCGCTGCCTATACTCTTGCCATGCTTGTATGAAATGTATTGGGTGCCCTTTAACTAGTGATAAACTCAACCTTAACTTGAAGAATTGTAAAACTGCCATTTTTGTTTGTTAAGGGTCTAATCACCCTGCTCTAGACCCCTCTTCTTGATCTTTCAATTGGTATCAGAGCTTTGGTCTCCATTGCTTTGGTTTAATCGCCATTGGAGGAAGATGGATGAGTCTACGTTCGGGAGTATTAAACATAGAGTGCCTATTCTTGATGGGGAGTTTTATGGTTCATCGAAAACTGAGATGCTTGATATCCTCAATGAATATAATTTGAGCAAGTATATTCTTAGCCCCTATGTGCCTCCTATTGATCCTTTGCATCCTACCCTCGATGAATATCTTGACATGGTTCGTAATCTTAGAACGGTCAATCTTATCATTAGAGGCTTACCTAGAAATGTGCTTGCTTGCTTACCAAACTTTGAATGCGCATACACCATATGGAAATATCTTGAGGAATGCTTTCCAAATTACTCTTTGAAAAATATCAATTAAATTCTTCAAAAGTCCATTGCTTTTCATAAGATGAAACCTAGTGATCCCAAGTTTGATGAATGCCTATTTGAGCTCTGTGATCTTATGCGTGCTAAGGGTGACGTTGGAACCATTAGCAACATTATCATGGAAACCATTAGAATTCATAAACTTGCACATTGTCATGGTCATAAATCTAACGAATCACTTGACCTAGGTGATGATCATATGCGTGATGATTATGGTGATGTTGAGCATGGGTATTATGAAGAAGAAGAAGAATTCAACATTGAATATGAGAATACTATGAGAAATCTTAGTCTCGTGGCTAATCTCCGTGACTATATGGCCGGAGGAAAAGAGTGGATTCTTGATAGTGGATGTGCCGATCACATGACCGGAGATAAAGACATGTTCCGTGAGCTTGCTAAAAATGATGGTCCACGCAAGTATGTGACATTTGGAAATAACTCCAAGGGTAAGGTACTTGGCCTTGGTAAGGTGGCCATATCCAATGATAGCTCTATTCAAAATGTTATGCTCGTTGAATCTCTTGGTTACAATCTTCTTTCCGTATCTAGACTAGCCGATTTTTGGTTTCAATGTTCTATTTACTGAAGTAGACTGCCAAGTGTTTCATCGAGATAATCATAATATGGTATTTAACGGTATTCGTAGAGATGATGTATACATTGTTGATTTCACTAAAAGAGCCCAACCTCGTACTTGTTTAATTGCAAAATCTTCTAAAGGTTGGTTATGGCATAGATGGTTAGGACATGTTGGCATGCGAAATCTTGATAAACTCATTAAAGGTGATCATATCCTTAGTGTTAAAGATGTTATATTTGACAAGGATAGACTTTGTAGTGCTTGTCAAGCAGGAAAACAAGTTGGAGGAAGTCATCCCGTGAAGAACACCATGACCACGAGAAGACCACTTGAGCTACTTCACATGGATCTCTTTGGTCCCAATGCTTATAAGAGCCTTGGTGGTAACTCTTTCGGCTTGATCATTGTCGATGAATTTTCCAGATTTACGTGGGTGTTCATTCTTGATGAAAAATTGTAGGTTCAAAAGATCTTCAAGAACTTCGCTAGAAAGGCCCAAAATAAATTTGAAGTGAAGATCAAGAAGGTTCGTAGCGATAATGGAACGGAGTTCAAGTACGCCAATGTGGATACCTTTCTTAACGAAGAAGGGATTTCACATGAGTTCTCAGCTATGTATTGATGACCCACAAGTATAGGGGATCAATCGTAGTCCTTTCGATAAGTAAGAGTGTCGAACCCAACGAGGAGCAGAAGGAAATGACAAGTGGTTTTCAGCAAGGTAATGTGTGCAAGCACTGAAATTGTCGGTAACATGTAGTTTGATAGCAAGATAATTTGTAACGAGCAAGTAACTGTAATGGTAAATAAAGTGCAGCAAGGTAGCCTAATCCTTTTGTGGCAAAGGACAGGCCAAAATGATCTCTTATAATAAGCAAAGCGTTCTTGAGGGCACACGGGAATTTCATCTAGCCACTTTCATCATGTTGGTTTGATTTGTGTTCGCTACTTTGATAATTTGATATGTGAGTGGACCGGTGCTTGGGTGCTCTTCTTACTTGAGCAAACCTCCCACTTATGATTAACCTCCTTGCAAGCATCCGCAACTATGAGAAAAGTATTAAGATAAAATCTAACCATAGCATTAAACATATGGATCCAAATCAGTCCCTTACGAAGTAGCACATAAACTAGGGTTTAAGCTTCTGTCACTCTAGCAACCCATCATCTAATAACTACTCCACAATGCATTCCCTGAGGCCCAAAGATGGTTAAGTGCCATGTAGTCGACGTTCACATGACACCACTAAGGGAATCATAACATACATATCATCAAAATATCGAACACATATCAACTTCACATGATTACATGCAACATGATTTCTCCCGTGACCTCAAGAACAAAAGTAACTACACACAAATGATGTTCATGCTCAAGATCAGAGGGGTATTAAATAGCACAATGGATCTGAACATATAATCTTCCACCAAATAAACCATATAGTAATCAACTAGAAGATGTAAGAAACACTACTAGTCACCCACAGGTACCAATCTGAGGTTCCGGTACAAAGATTGAACACAAGAGATGAACTAGGGTTTGAGAGGAGATGGTGCTGTTGAAGATTGGCCTCCCAAAGATGAGAGAGTTGTTGGTGATGACGATGGCTTCGATTTCCCCCTCCGGGAGGGAAGTTCCCCCGGCGGAATCGCTCCGTCGGAGGGCAAAAGTGCTCCTGCTCAAGTTCTGCCTCGAGACGGTGGCGCTCCATCCCGAAAGTCCTCTCCTTATTTTTTTTCTAGGTCAAAGTGACTTGTATACCAGAAGATGGGCACCGGAGGTGGGCTGGACTGGCCACAACCCACCAGGGCGTGCCTGGGGGGCCTGGCACGCCCTGGTGTCTTGTGGTCACCAGGTGGCCCCCCTCCGGTAGTTATTTGCTCTAGTATTTTTTTTTTATTCCAAAATAAATCTCCGTAAATTTTCAGCTCATTTGGAGATGTGCAGAATAGGTACTCATTTGGAGATGTGCAGAATAGGTATCTCTGGCATATCTTTTTCAGGTCCAGAATTCTAGCTGTCGGCATTCTCCCTCTTTGTGTAAACCTTGCATATTATGAGAGAAAAGGCATTAGAATTACTCCATAAAGCATTATTATGCATAAAAAAATTATAAATAATAGTAGGAAATCATGATGCATAATGGATGTATCAACCCCCCCAAGCTTAGACCTCGCTTGTCCTCAAGCGAAAGCCGATATCGAAAAACAAGTCCACATGGTTTGAGAGAGAGGTGTCGATAAAAACAAAATATGGACATAGTAGCATCATGCTTATTATCATAATAGCAACAAACTTTATCATATAATTTTACCATATAACTTTATCATATAACTTTTCATGAACAAGTAATAATTCATCACAACATTGAAGTATAAAGCATAAACCTTATTGAGAACCAACAAACTATGTTCTCAGTCAACTTTGCAACTACAATTCATCATATTTTCAGGAAGGGTCACGTGTCAAAGCCTTTTGGCAAGTCCACATACTCAACCATCTTTTAATCTTCTATGATTGCTAACACTTACAGCATACCCATGAGCAAAAAGTTTCAACCGGACACATAGAAAGATATGGGCTTATTGTTTCGCCTCCCAATGTATTCACCTCAAGGGTGATGTCAACAATAATAACTCATGCTCACTCATATCCAACTGGATATATGTGCCTAGATCTTTCCTCACCACATGATGCTTGCAAAATAGAAAATAAAAAGGAATAGGGAAGAATACTTTGACTCTTGCATAAAAGTAAATACATAAAAGTAAAAGATAGGCCCTTCACAGAGGGAAACAGAGGTTGTCATGCGCTTTTTGGTTTGTATGCCAAATCCCTTAATGCAAAAGAACGTCATGTTATATTGCCCCTTATGATAGCAACCTTTATTATGCAGTCCGTCGCTTTTATTACTTTTCCATCACAAGTTCGTACAACGCTCAATTTTATCTTACACTAATTGATCAAACACATTTAGAAGCAATTTTTATTACCTTATTGCACCGGTGACAACTTACTTGAAGGATCTTACTCAATCCATAGGTAGGTATGGTGGACTCTCAAAACATGAGTTTGGGTTTAGGGTTCTTGGATGCACAAGTAGTATCTCTACTTAGTGCGGAATTTTGGCTAGCAAAGATATTGAGCAAGCACCACATGTTGAAGGATCTATGACAATATAACTTCTATGTGAATATGAACAAACATAAATCATTACATTGTCTTCCTTGTCCAACGTCACCAATTTTGGCATATTATATTTAATGGGGGCTCACAATCATAAAAGATGTCCAACATAGTATATTTGCATGTGAATCTTCTCTTCCCTTATTAATTCTTTCATGAGTTGCATCATTGATCAATGCTATGTTTGTCAACTTCCAACAAATTTTACCACTTATACTTTTCCTTATGTGGTGTCATTACTCACCATAAGATTAGCATATGATCTTTTTCATTTATTTCCTTTTATTTGATTGAAATATAAAAGTAAAGAAGCAAAAACTCAAACTAAACTTTATTATATAACTCTCACTCGATTACATAGATAGATATATCACGAAACTAAAGCTTGAAAATAGATCATACTAAACTTTTATTCAACTAAATCACGAAATAACTAATGATCAAACTAAAATAGGTAAAGGTGATAAAAGTGATGGTGATACGATACCGGGGCATCTCCCCCAAGATTGGCACAAGCCAAGGGGAGTGCCCATACCCGTGTACTCAAGTCTCCTTTGGTGGGGAAGATGATGAAGGTGGTGGCGATGAGGTAGCGAGTTTGTCCTCCGGCTTCCAGGGCAGGGGCTCACCATCAAAAGATGATGAACGAGTCTCCCGAGTCCTGCAACTGGCAGCTAAACTCATACCTTTAAATCTTGCTTCATACTCAAAGACTTGGTTTTGAAGATCATAGATTTGGCTTTGCAGAAAATTGATTTGCTCGTTGAAGGTGAAGACGATGTCCTTCATGGACCAGCCATCCACCATGTGGTCACGGGTGAATTCCGTGATCATGGAGTGATTGGCGCTAAGTCCACGCTCCACCATCCCTTGGCACTTGAAGATGTCTTATTCCACTGCCTCGAGCCTGGCCTCCATGCTCCCCGTCCTCTCGAGCCCTTGAACATCCCGGATGTGGAACACCCCCTCACGCATCTCAATGGCTTGAGGGTGCTTCATCACCTCCGATAGTTAAGGGTTGATGACCTTCTCGAAGAACTTGTCCTTGGAGGAGCTTGGTGGAGCCATGGCGATCTAGATCTGTCAGGAAAACAGCACGAAACAAAAACAGGGGATTTTTCTGCGATGCGGTGGTCAAATCGTCCGGGGATATATACAAATATTTTTTTATCTTGGGAAACAAGAATTGATGGAAATATGCCCTAGAGGCAATAATAAAATGGTTAATATTATATTTCCTTAATCATGATAAAGGTTTATTAATCATGCTAGAATTGTATTGACCAGAAACTTAATGTAACACCCCCGGTGATTAGCAACAATAATCACTTTTGATAATGACATGTTAGTATGATCAACAGTGCATAATCATCATTAGCATCACATTGCATTTCAACTCCTAAGTCAAATTCAAATTTAAATGAAAGTGGAATATGAAAGTTGTCCAACATAGGAGCTAAAATGTCAGATAAATAACAAATATTCCAGAGGCTATTCTAAAATTGAAACCAACATCATTGGAATTGGATAAGTGACTCGAACAACCTCAAACAGTGGATAAAGATAATATTTAATAACCATTTATTAAATCTGAAATAAATATGGAATTATGTTTTGTCCAAACTAATTTTAGGTGTTATGGAATAATGCACTGGTATTTATGAACTAGGTCTCATGTTTTACAAAACTCAAATGGTGACCTGACTATTACTAAACAGAGAAAAGAAAATAATAATAATAAAAAATAACTAAAAGCTAAAATAAAACAAACTAAGGAAATGGAAAAGGCCACTGCGCCGGCCCAACTACCCCCGGCCCACCTAAGCCTACTTAACCCCCACCCAAACCCTAGCTAGCCCAACACCCCCACAGAGCCCGATCCACTCCCTCCTCGCGCCGTCACCCACACACACACACGCAGACGCACAGGGGAGGGGCGCATTCGATTCCCCTCCTCCCGACGCGGCCGTCGCCGCCTGGCGCGCCCCACCGTCCATGCCGCCTCCATGCCGCCCCGCCTCCCCGCTGCACCGCCGGCCTCCTCGCCTCTCCCCGCTCGCCGAGCCCGCCCCGAACGCCCGCAGGGACACCCCGTGTCGTCGTCGTCCGCGCATCCACCGGCCTCCTGGCGCCGCATCCACCATGCCCGTCCTCTCCGCCGACCTCCTCTTCGTCTTCTTCGACCACGGGATTGAGCCCGGGACCCCTACCTCGCCGGATCAGCCGCGTCTACCTTCTCTGCCCCGCCGGTCATCACCGCCGACCCACCGCCACCACAGCTTCTCCGTCTCCGTCGAGCGCGCTCCCGAGCTCCCTGTGAGCTCCCGGTCCTCAGCGACCTTTCCCCCTCCCCCTCCGCTTCTCGTAGTCCATTTGCCGACGAGGCCGTGCCTCAGCCGTCGCTCGCCGCCAACATGGTGGCCGACTTCGACCGTCCCAGCACCTGCGGTTTGTTCCAGTGGGTGCGCGGCGAGGCCCTCGACCGATCCGTGCCAACCGCTGCTTAAATGGTCGCCGGAGCCGCTGCCTACGTGCACGCCACCGTCCTCTGCTCGCCGGCGGGCACGCACGCACGCACGCTTAAACCAGTGGGTGACCCACTGACCAGTGGGGCCCATCCTAACTAAGCCTAATTAGTCACTAACCTAACCCCCTGCTAAGTAGACTATGACATGTGGGCCCCCTGTCCTAAATACTCATTTAAATAAAATGCCAGGCACTGACACGTGGGTCCCAATCAATTAACTAGTCTAATTAAACCTCTAATTAAAACTACTGAAAATGACAGATGGGACCCACAGTGCACTGTTCATTTGGATAAGATTTGCTGAGTCAGCTGCTGAGTCAACACTGGGCCCCACCTGTCATTCTTATGGGCTAGCAAAGTCTGGGTATAAAAAAAAGGGATTTCTGCCACTGTTTTGGATAATTCGAATTAAATATTTAAAGAAAATTCAGAAATTGTTTTAAACTTTAGAAAATCATATCTTTTAAACCGTAACTCCGATCAAAATATTTTATACATGAAACTTGCTCAGAACGACGATACGAACCCGGATACGCCCTCCGTATTCCCGTCAGACGCCCGCAGCTATAAGAACATTGAACTTTTAGACCGATTTCAGTAAATGAATAGTGCCCAACTTTAATTAAATAAATCCAAATAAATTCCTAAATTAACTAAATCGTTTAGTTAGGCAGTAGAACACCCCGGCATATCATTTAGGCATGTCATACATATTGTTTGCATTATTGCCGTGAAATTTATTGTTTCTCTCCCCCTCCTTCTCTCTCGATAGACGCCGAGACCGACGACGCTGCACCAGGTTACGACTACTCTACCGACGAGCAGCCCGTTGACGACCTCCCTCTCTTGCCAGAGCAACCAGGCAAGCCCCCCCCTTGAGCATTCCAGATATCGCCCATTCTATTCTCCTGCTTGCATTAGATTTCGCTACTGTTAATGTATGCTCCTATTCTGATGCATAGCCTGCTGTTGTAACCTGTTCATTGCTACCTTACCTGCCTATGATAAACTGTTTAGTATAGGTTGGTATGAACCATCTGTGACCCCACCACCTTACTTTGTCGCCCCTGCTTGTTCATCGACGACTCGATCAACGTGATCGTCGATCAGAGACAGACGCCTCACTTCACAACCCCCCTTAGTTGTACGACTCTGCTTAGTTACTATCGAGTGCCGAGGGTGATACCTCGTAACGCACTCCTGATGAATACTCTGCAGCGTAGCTGTTCGGTCGTGGTCATCGAGGGTGATTCCTCCTTCTCCATGTCCGATACGACTCTGTCGTGCAACCCCTGAGTGTGAACCTCGAGGGTGATACCTCATACGTTCACCCTGATGAATATGACCACACGGTTACTTGACCTTTTTCACAGGCGGGTCCACCCTGGTGGGTACCCGCTGGGGATCTATGATTTCGGGTGTGCCGGAAGGGCACTCGAGTGTGGTACTGTGGCGGAGCTTCAGAAACTCTGAATGTTTCCGCTTGTTACTAAATGAGCTGATCGGATTTGGGTGTGTGATCTGAGTGGGTCGACGTGCCCTATACGCACTACCACCACGCGGGATTATGGTTATGGGGCCCTCTGCGATGTACGTTTCTCCGAAAGCTTATCAGACGTCACGATTCACCGTGCGGGCTGATCGTCGGGATTGGGCTGGATACTTCACTGGCGAGTTCAGTGTCGCGCCTGCACCCCGGCCAGCCACGCAACGCGCAGGGTGCCCAGGGCGATGGCCCGAGACCCCTGGGTGCATAGGTTAGTCCGGCGTGCTGACCTCTCTGCTGAGCCTAGGTAGAGCGATGCTTCGTGTTGATCTTCCGAGGACGGGCATTACCCAGCAAGTATGTCCGGCCAGAGTTGATCGAGCGTGTTGGGTAACAGTAGTGCACCCCTGCAGGGATGAATCTTCTATCGATAGCCGGTCCTACGGTAAAGGACGCTCAGTTTGTGTATCCCGATCTACTACTTAAACTGGATACTTGTTACTTAATTGAAGCTTCGGGATTACTTTCTCGCTGGGAGTCGAGGAAGGATCTTTGAGCTGTACTTCAACATGTTTGCTAAATAAAATGCTATTCTACTCTCTTCTACTGCTGCAAGATGATGGCTTTGAGAAGATGTTTGAAGATGCTAGTCTTCGATAGGACTAGGCCTTTCTCTCTATTCTGGCATTTCTGCAGCCCAGTCCACATATACAGCCTTTTCTCCATTGATAATGTTGCATATGTAGTACAGATCCTTGCTTGCTGAGTACTTCGGATGAGTACTCACGGTTGCTTTATTTTCTCTTTTCCCCCATATACCCCACCTTGATGATACACCAGACGATGGAGTCCAGGAGCCAGACGCCACCACCGGAGCCTACTACCAGGCGGGTCCAGAGGGCACGTACTACTGGATCGAGCCAGCTGACCAGGAGTAGGATCGGAGGCTCCCAGGCAGGAGGCCAACGCCTTTCGATCTAGTGTCGCTGTTTGTGCTAGCCTTCTTAAGGCAGAACTTGTCTAACTATGTCTGTACTCAGATATTATTTGTATGACTGACTTATGTATTCGGATCTTCGGATCCCTGGTCTGTAATATTGTGGACCTCCGTTTATTTGTGCCGTCGAGTTGTGTTGTGATATCTTCCCGTGAGTCCCTGGGCTTGATCGTACATGTTTGCGTGTATGACTAGTGTACGATTGAACCGGGGGCGTCACAAGTTGGTATCAGAGCCGACTGCCTGTAGGAAGCCCCCCTCCAAATTCCTTGGCCGAAGTTGAGTCTAGAAACCGAGAAACTAAATTACTAACTTGGCTGTGTGGCTTACGGGCCCACGTCGCCAACTGGGTGGTATTAGGATCTTTTATTCCTCGTCTATACTCTGGGACTCTAATATCTCTTCTATTCGGGTTAAATAAATTTTACTAACGCCGACACTTAGGATCTCGTAAATCCCGTCTACCCGGAGAGCTGGATATCTGTGCGATTTCCCTGTCATTGATCTGATTAGTCTGATAATCATTTTCCTTTCCATTGATTTGTTTAACCTTTCTCTCCGAGTTGTGTTAAACTTCTCATTGTCATTTGACAAATCTGAATTTCCTCTGTTTTAGATGGACCGTTTGTTTCCACCGCGTCCTACGACACAGCTTGTGCTTCGCACTTGGGCTCGTAATACCCCTGGGTTTCCAGCTGTCCTGATCGCTCTCATGACCAGACTTGGCTACCGCTGGTACCCTGAGTACATGGTTTACGAGGATTATCGCGAGTTTAATCAGGAGCAGTACCATGCTGATGTTCGTATCTATGATCGGCAGAATGACTCAGACACCGAGCTGCACCTTTTCCACGGTATCGGCGTGACGATTGAGATGGCAGTACATGATGCCGCCTACTCTGCTGTCGCACGTCTTCGAGGACAGTTCAGTGATATCTTGGATGACTCTGAGTTCCGATACATTCCGTATGCCCCTGCTGGAGATGCTACCGGATACTACACAGCTATCTGTGCCCCGTACGAGCCTCGCCGATATGACCACCGCGTTCTGATTCAGTGCACTCAGGCTCTGGATCGCACTGTTCGGGCTCTTGCCGTCGAGTTGGTTGCCACTCGAGCACGTCTCTACGATGCTATGACGCAGTTGATGCCCGCTGTTCGTGCAGGGATACATCCGGAGCACATCCTTTACCCGCGCAGGACTCAGATGTATGCTGGTATTGACTGGCCTGCTGTTGGAGGTCACACACCTGCACGTGGACCTCTTCTTACAGTTCGAGACCGGATTCTGCATCAGAGTGCACATGGAGCACAGGATCCTTCCGCGACGAATATTCGTCGTCCGCACTCGCAGTTACCCCGTTACAGTGGTTTTCTCCGACGTTGATGTAGCCTTTGCTATGTCTCGTTGTGTACTTCCTTACCGCGTGCCTGCGCGCCGCCTAGTATGTCTAGCTTTTAATTTGCGCTGTTATGCTGTCCGCATGTACCCGACTTTGTGTATGGATCTGTATGTCTTAATCGACTACTGTTATGTATCTATTACACTGCTTAAGGTATTGTCGTGTTACATCATACTTGTCGCTAAACACTCGCAATTGCTTTTACTAAACTACCCCCTGTTGATACGTAGCAGGATGGTTAGACCAGGTGGTCGTGGTCGTGGTCGTGCCCCTGAACGTCCACCACCGCCAGACTATATGGCAGCTATGATGCAACAGTTCGAGCTTAACCGCCAGTTCATGGTTGGAATCATGGCTCAGTTTCCGCATCAGAACAACCAGAACCAGAACCAGAACCAGAACCCAGCTTCGGATGAGTACTCACGGTTGCTTTATTTTCTCTTTTCCCCCATATACCCCCCCACCTTGATGATACACCAGACGATGGAGTCCAGGAGCCAGACGCCACCACCGGAGCCTACTACCAGGCGGGTCCAGAGGGCACGTACTACTGGATCGAGCTAGCTGACCAGGAGTAGGATCGGAGGCTCCCAGGCAGGAGGCCAACGCCTTTCGATCTAGTGTCGCTGTTTGTGCTAGCCTTCTTAAGGCAGAACTTGTCTAACTATGTCTGTACCCAGATATTATTTGTATGACTGACTTATGTATTCGGATCTTCGGATCCCTGGTCTGTAATATTGTGGACCTCCGTTTATTTGTGTTTAGAGTTGTGTTGTGATATCTTCCCGTGAGTCCCTGGGCTTGATCGTACACGTTTGCGTGTATGACTAGTGTACGATTGAACCGGGGGCGTCACAAGTTGGTATCAGAGCCGACTGCCTGTAGGAAGCCCCCTTCCAATTCCTTGGCCGAAGTCGAGTCTAGAAACCGAGAAACTAAATTACTAACTTGGCTGTGTGGCTTACGGGCCCACGTCGCCAACTGGGTGGTATTAGGATCTTTTATTCCTCGTCTATACTCTGGGACTCTAATATCTCTTCTATTCGGGTTAAGTAAATTTTACTAACGCCGACACTTAGGATCTCGTAATTCCCGACTACCCGGAGAGCTGGATATCTGTGCGATTTCCCTGACATTGATCTGATTAGTCTGATAATCATTTTCCTTTCCATTGTTTTGTTTAACCTTTCTCTCCGAGATCGGTTATACTTCTCATTGTCATTTGACAAATCTGAATTTCCTCTGTTTCAGATGGACCGTTTGTTTCCACCGCGTCCTACGACACAGCTTGTGCTTCGCACTTGGGCTCGTAATACCCCTGGGTTTCCAGCTGTCCTGATCGCTCTCATGACCAGACTTGGCTACCGCTGGTACCCTGAGTACATGGTTTACGAGGATTACCGCGAGTTTAATCAGGAGCAGTACCATGCTGATGTTCGTATCTATGATCGGCAGAATGACTCAGACACCGAGCTGCACCTTTTCCACGGTATCGGCGTGACGATTGAGATGGCAGTACATGATGCCGCCTACTCTGCTGTCGCACGTCTTCGAGGACAGTTCAGTGATATCTTGGATGACTCTGAGTTCCGATACATTCCGTATGCCCCTGCTGGAGATGCTACCGGATACTACACAGCTATCTGTGCCCCGTACGAGCCTCGCCGATATGACCACCGTGTTCTGATTCAGTGCACTCAGGCTCTGGATCGCACTGTTCGGGCTCTCGCCGTCGAGTTGGTTGCCACTCGAGCACGTCTTTACGATGCTATGACGCAGTTGATGCCCGCTGTTCGTGCAGGGATACATCCGGAGCACATCCTTTACCCGCGCAGGACTCAGATGTATGCTGGTATTGACTGGCCTGCTGTTGGAGGTCACACACCTACACGTGGACCTCTTCTTACAGTTCGAGACCGGGTTCTGCATCAGAGTGCACATGGAGCACAGGATCCTTCCGCGACGAATATTCGTCGTCCGCACTCGCAGTTACCCCGTTACAGTGGTTTTCTCCGACGTTGATGTAGCCTTTGCTATGTCTCGTTGTGTACTTCCTTACCGCGTGCCTGCGCGCCGCCTAGTATGTCTAGCTTTTAATTTGCGCTGTTATGCGGTCCGCATGAACCCGACTTTGTGTATGGATCTGTATGTCTTAATCGACTACTGTTATGTATCTAGTACACTGCTTAAGGTATGGTCGTGTTACATCATACTTGTCGCTAAACACTCGCAATTGCTTTTACTAAACTACCCCCTGTTGATACGTAGCAGGATGGTTAGACCAGGTGGTCGTGGTCGTGGTCGTGCCCCTGAACGTCCACCACCGCCAGACTATATGGCAGCTATGATGCAACAGTTCGAGCTTAACCGCCAGTTCATGGTTGGAATCATGGCTCAGTTTCCGCATCAGAACAACCAGAACCAGAACCCAGCTTCAATAACTTTGACAGAGTTTACGCGACTCAACCCAACGTAGTTTCGCAACTCTGACAAGCCCCTGGATGCCGATGACTGGCTCCGCGACATCACTCACGAGATGGAGTCTGCTAATGTCGCCCCCGCCAACTTTGTCACCTTCGCGGCCTTTTTCTTAAAGGGCCCCGCTGCTCAATGGTGGGACACACACAGGCGTACTCTGCCTGTTGGAACAGTCATCACCTGGTATGAGTTCCAGGCTGCTTTCCGTACACGTTACATCCCTCAAGCAATTATGGAACGCATGAAGACCCAGTTCCGCAACCTCACTCAGGGCAATAAAACCGTCGAAGCTTATCAGCGGGAATTTCTTGATCTCTCCCGCTATGCTGAAGAAGACATCGCCACAGATGCTCGCAGACAGGAGAAGTTCCGTAATGGACTACACCCTGACCTCAAGCTTGCACTAGCTGCTCAAGACATCAATGACTTCTCAACTCTAGTGAACAAGGCTATTCTCGTTGAGACCGCTCAGATGGAACACAAGGACTCGCAGAAGCGCTATCGTGATGCTGGCTCATCTTCGGGCTCAGCACCGAAGCGTAGAGTTTGGATTCCCAACAACGCGTTTCGTCCCAATACCTCTGCGCCAAAGAACAATGCTGCACCACGCCTGCCTCCTCCACCACCGAGGCCGTCAAAGGCTCAAGCTATTCAGAACAATGCCCCTCTTCGTCCTGAAGATGGTTTGTGTTTCAAGTGCCGCAAACCAGGCCACCAGGCTAAAGACTGCCGCCAGACTCAGAATCAGTTAGATTTTCCTCGTGCTGGCCGTGGATATGGCCGTGGCAACAATCAGACCCGCAACTATAATACTGGGTCTGCTTCACGTGGTCGTGGTCAGGCTTACAACATTGACATTGAAGAAGTCCAGGATCAACCTGCTACTGTGATGGGTACCCTTCTTGTTGACTCAGTACCTGCTTCTGTATTATTTGATTCAGGAGCATCGCATTCATTCATGTCTGAAGCATTTGCATTATCTCATGACATTGCATTCGAAAAGATGAACCTGCCAATAGTTGTCCGTACCCCTGGAGGCCAATGTCAAACCACTATGATGGCACATAATGTCCCTGTTGAAATCGAGGAATTTGAATTCCTAGCTTCCCCTATTATCCTGAAGTCTTCCACCATAGACCTCATACTCGGAATGGATTGGTTGAAAGCTCACATTGCTTCGATCAATTGTGCCACTAAAGTCGTCCAACTTCTTCACCCCACCGATGAGATAGTGAACTATACCGCCCGCATTACTCGAGACGCTGAAGCTCAGATATATGCTCTGAATGCTTTGAACGCCTCACCTCTGGAAGGGATCGAGAACGTACCTGTCGTTCAAGATTTTCCAGACGTCTTTCCAGAAGAACTTCCAGGCATACCCCCGGCTAGAGCTGTCGAGTTCGTCATCGACTTGAAGCCTGGCACCGTTCCTATTGCCAAGCGACCTTATAAGATGCCTCCACATCACCTTCTTGAGCTTAAGGAAGAAATCGACAAGTCACTTAAGAGTGGTTTCATCCGCCCCAGTTCCTCTGCTTGGGGAGCACCTTCACTCTTCGTTAAGAAGAAGGATGGAACTAACCGATTGGTTCAGGATTACCGGCCCATTAACCAAGCCACAATCCAGAATAAATACCCACTGCCCCGTATCAATGATCTTTATGATCAACTTGCCGGATCATCGGTGTTCTCTAAACTCGACCTGAGGTTGGGTTATCACCAGATCCGCGTCCGTGAAGAGGACATTCCCAAGACTGCATTCGTCACTCGTTATGGCTCCTATGAATACACCGTCATGTCATTTGGCCTAACGAATGCCCCAGCTACGTTCTCCCGTCTGATGAATTATATATTCATGGATTACCTCGACAAATTCGTCGTGGTATATCTAGATGATATTCTGGTCTATTCTAAGAATAAAGAGGAACATGCTGAACATCTCTGCCTTGTTCTAGAAAGGCTCCGAGAACACCAGTTGTATGCCAAGTATTCCAAATGCGAATTTTGGCTTCCTGAAGTAACTTACCTTGGACATGTGATTTCCAAGGATGGGATTGCTGTTAACCCCGAACGAGTTCAGGCCATTCTCGACTGGACTCCCCCAAAGAATGTTAAGCAAGTCAGAAGTTTTCTCGGACTCGCTAGTTATTGCCGTCGATTCGTTGAGAACTTTTCCAAGATTGCAAAACCATTGACATATCTGCTTCACAAAGGTGTTAAATTTGAGTGGACAGAAAAATGTCAAGAAAGCTTTCAGACACTAAAAGATAAATTGACATCTGCCCCAGTACTAGCACCCCCGGATTCCCAAAATGATTTCGTGATATACTGTGATGCATCTCGTCAAGGATTAGGCTGTGTCCTAATGCAAGAGCGCAAAGTGATTGCTTATGCCTCCCGACAATTGCGTCCTCATGAAGAAAATTATCCCGTGCATGATCTTGAACTTTCTGCGGTTATCTATGCCTTGAAGCTATGGCGACATTACCTTCTCGGTAACCGTTGCGAGATATACACGGATCACCAAAGCTTGAAGTATTTATATACTCAACCAGATCTGAACCTTCGTCAACAAAGATGGCTCAAAACAATTGCCGATTATGATATGAATATCTCATACACCCCCGGCAAGGCTAATGTAATGGCCGATGCTTTGAGTCGCAAGTCCTATAGTAACAATCTTATGGTTCAAGAAACACAACCTCTTCTCCATGAAGAGCTTTGCAAGTTGAACCTCCATATTGTTCCACAGGGTTATCTCAATACCCTGGTTGTCAAACCAGATTTAAAACACGGCATTAAGGTTATGCAAAGGTATGACACTGAAGTTGAAAAGATCAAGCGATACCTCGAGAAAGGAAAGCCGTCGGAATTCCATCTTGATGCAGATGGGATCCTATTTTTCCAACACCGTCTCTTCGTACCCAAGTTCAAGAATGAGAGGGAAAACGTTATGAAGGAAGCTCATGACACTCCCTTGTCTATTCACCCTGGTAGCACAAAGATGTACCGTGACATTTGTCAAAGATTCTGGTGGCCTAATATGAAGCGAGACATTGCTCGTTATGTTTCTGAGTGTGACATTTGCCGTCGCATTAAAGTAGAACATCAAAGGCCTGCTGGAACTCTGCAACCCCTGGAAATTCCTGAATGGAAATGGGACAAGGTCCAAATGGATTTCATTACTGGTTTTCCCAGATCTCAGAAGGGTCATGATGCTATTTTTGTCGTCATTGACCGATTCTCCAAGGTTGCTCACTTTCTGCCTGTTAAGGAGACAATCACCGCTAGCCAGTTAGCAGACTTGTATGTTTCCCGAATTGTGTCACTCCATGGTGTTCCGTTGGAGATCAGTTCTGATCGTGGCAGCCTCTTCACCTCCAGATTCTGGAATAGTTTCCAAGAAGCTATGGGAACTCATCTGTCTTTCAGCACCGCTTTTCACCCTCAGTCACAGGGTCAAGTTGAACGAGTTAATCAAGTGCTCGAAGATATGCTTCGAGCTTGCGTCATCTCCTTCGGTAAGAAATGGGAGGAATCTCTCCCGTATGCCGAATTCTCTTACAACAATAGCTATCAAGCTAGTCTGAAGATGGCACCGTTTGAAGTTCTATACGGTCGTAAGTGTCGAACCCCTCTGAATTGGTCAGAAACTGGGGAACGCTCACTCGTCGGACCGGACATTATTCGGCAAGCTGAAGAACAAGTCCGTATTGTTCGTGAACATTTGAAGTCTGCTCAGTCTCGTCAGAAGAGCAACTATGACCGAAAGCACCAGGAAATAGTCTATCAACCTGGCGAGCAAGCTTACCTCCACGTCACTCCGTTGAAAGGCACTCATCGGTTCGGAATCAAAGGCAAGTTAGCTCCACGCTACATTGGCCCGTTCCGTATTCTTGCCCGTCGAGGAGAAGTGGCATATCAGTTGCAATTGCCGCCAAACCTTTCTCAAGTACATGACGTCTTTCATGTATCCCAACTCCGCCGCTGCTTCAAGGATCCTATTCGAGCTGTGGATCATGAAGTGCTTGAATTACGGGAAGATCTGTCATATCCAGAATATCCCATCCGTATTCTTGATCAAGCTGAGCGTCGAACACGTCAAAAGTCAATCAAGTTCCTCAAGGTTCAGTGGTCAAATCATTCTGAAGATGAAGCCACTTGGGAACGCGAGGATCGTCTTCACGAAGAATACCCCTCTTTCTTTCAGTCTTCCTCTTAATTCTCGGGACGAGAATTCTTAATAGATGAGGAGAGTTGTAACACCCCCGGTGATTAGCAACAGTAATCACTTTTGATAATGACATGTTAGTATGATCAACAGTGCATAATCATCATTAGCATCACATTGCATTTCAACTCCTAAGTCAAATTCAAATTTAAATGAAAGTGGAATATGAAAGTTGTCCAACATAGGAGCTAAAATGTCAGATAAATAACAAATATTCCAGAGGCTATTCTAAAATTGAAACCAACATCATTGGAATTGGATAAGTGACTCGAACAACCTCAAACAGTGGATAAAGATAATATTTAATAACCATTTATTAAATCTGAAATAAATATGGAATTATGTTTTGTCCAAACTAATTTTAGGTGTTATGGAATAATGCACTGGTATTTATGAACTAGGTCTCATGTTTTACAAAACTCAAATGGTGACCTGACTATTACTAAACAGAGAAAAGAAAATAATAATAAAAAAAATAACTAAAAGCTAAAATAAAACAAACTAAGGAAATGGAAAAGGCCACTGCGCCGGCCCAACTACCCCCGGCCCACCTAAGCCTACTTAACCCCCACCCAAACCCTAGCTAGCCCAACACCCCCACAGAGCCCGATCCACTCCCTCCTCGCGCCGTCACCCACACACACACACGCAGACGCACAGGGGAGGGGCGCATTCGATTCCCCTCCTCCCGACGCGGCCGTCGCCGCCTGGCGCGCCCCACCGTCCATGCCGCCTCCATGCCGCCCCGCCTCCCCGCTGCACCGCCGGCCTCCTCGCCTCTCCCCGCTCGCCGAGCCCGCCCCGAACGCCCGCAAGGACACCCCGTGTCGTCATCGTCCGCGCATCCACCGGCCTCCTGGCGCCGCATCCACCATGCCCGTCCTCTCCGCCGACCTCCTCTTCGTCTTCTTCGACCACGGGATTGAGCCCGGGACCCCTACCTCGCCGGATCAGCCGCGTCTACCTTCTCTGCCCCGCCGGTCATCACCGCCGACCCACCGCCACCACAGCTTCTCCGTCTCCGTCGAGCGCGCTCCCGAGCTCCCTGTGAGCTCCCGGTCCTCAGCGACCTTTCCCCCTCCCCCTCCGCTTCTCGTAGTCCATTTGCCGACGAGGCCGTGCCTCAGCCGTCGCTCGCCGCCAACATGGTGGCCGACTTCGACCGTCCCAGCACCTGCGGTTTGTTCCAGTGGGTGCGCGGCGAGGCCCTCGACCGATCCGTGCCAACCGCTGCTTAAATGGTCGCCGGAGCCGCTGCCTACGTGCACGCCACCGTCCTCTGCTCGCCGGCGGGCACGCACGCACGCACGCTTAAACCAGTGGGTGACCCACTGACCAGTGGGGCCCATCCTAACTAAGCCTAATTAGTCACTAACCTAACCCCCTGCTAAGTAGACTATGACATGTGGGCCCCCTGTCCTAAATACTCATTTAAATAAAATGCCAGGCACTGACACGTGGGTCCCAATCAATTAACTAGTCTAATTAAACCTCTAATTATAACTACTGAAAATGACAGATGGGACCCACAGTGCACTGTTCATTTGGATAAGATTTGCTGAGTCAGCTGCTGAGTCAACACTGGGCCCCACCTGTCATTCTGATGGGCTAGCAAAGTCTGGGTATAAAGAAAAGGGATTTCTGCCACTGTTTTGGATAATTCGAATTAAATATTTAAAGAAAATTCAGAAATTGTTTTAAACTTTAGAAAATCATATCTTTTAAACCGTAACTCCGATGAAAATACTTTGTACATGGAACTTGCTCAGATTTCCGATACGAACCCGGTTACGCCCTCCGTATTCCCGTCAGACGCCCGCAGCTATAAGAACATTGGACTTTTAGACAACTTTCAGTAAATGAATAGTGCCCAACTTTAATTAAATAAATCCGAATAAATTCCTAAATTAACTAAATCATTTAGTTAGGCAGTAGAACACCCCGGCATATCATTTAGACATGTCATACATGTTGTTTGCATTATTGCCGTGAATTTATTGTTTCTCTCCCCCTCCTTCTTTCTCTCGATAGACGCTGAGACCGACGACGCTGCACCAGGTTACGACTACTCTACCGACGAGCAGCCCGTTGACGACCTCCCTCTCTTGCCAGAGCAACCAGGCAAGCCCCCCCCCCCTTGAGCATTCCAGATATCGCCCATTCTATTCTCCTGCTTGCATTAGAATTTCGCTACTGTTAATGTATGCTCCTATTCTGATGCATAGCCTGCTGTTGTAACCTGTTCATTGCTACCTTACCTGCCTATGATAAACTGTTTAGTATAGGTTGGTATGAACCATCTGTGACCCCACCACCTTACTTTGTCGCCCCTGCTTGTTCATCGACGACTCGATCAACGTGATCATCGATCAGAGACAGACGCCTCACTTCACACCCCCTTAGTTGTACGACTCTGCGTAGTAACTATCGAGTGCCGAGGGTGATACCTCGTAACGCACTCCTGATGAATACTCTGCAGCATAGCTGTACGGTCGTGGTCATCGAGGGTGATTCCTCCTTCTCCATGTCCGATACGACTCTGTCGTGCAACCCCTCAGTGTGAACCTCGAGGGTGATACCTCTTACGTTCACCCTGATGATTATGACCACACGGTTCCTTGACCTTTTTCACAGGCGGGTCCACCCTGGTGGGTACCCGCTGGGGATCTATGATTTCGGGTGTGCCGGAAGGGCACTCGAGTGTGACATTGTGGCGGAGCATCAGAGACTCTGATTGTCTCCGCTTGATACTAATTGAGCCTATTGGATTTGGGTGTGTGATCTGAGTGGGTCGACGTGCCCTATACGCACTGCCACCACGCGGGATAATGGTTATGGGGCCCTCTGCGATGTACGTTTCGCTGAAAGCTTATCAGACGTCACGATTCACCGTGCGGGCTGATCGTCGGGATTGGGCTGGATACTTCACTGGCGAGTTCAGTGTCGCGCCTGCACCCCGGCCAGCCACGCAACGCGCAGGGTGCCCAGGGCGATGGCCCGAGACCCCTGGGTGCATAGGTTAGTCCGGCGTGCTGACCTCTCTGCTGAGCCTAGGTAGAGCGCTGCTTCGTGTTGATCTTCCGAGGACGGGCATTACCCATCAAGTATGTCCGGCCAGAGTTGATCGAGTGTGTTGGGTAACAGTAGTGCACCCCTGCAGGGATGAATCTTCTATCGATAGCCGGTCCTACGGTAAAGGACGCTCAGTTTGTGTATCCCGATCTACTACTTAAACTGGATACTTGTTACTTAATTGAAGCTTCGGGATTACTTTCTCGCTGGGAGTCGAGGAAGGATCTTTGAGCTGTACTTCAACATGTTTGCTAAATAAAATGCTATTCTACTCTCTTCTACTGCTGCAAGATGATGGCTTTGAGAAGATGTTTGAAGATGCTAGTCTTCGATAGGACTAGGCCTTTCTCTCTATTCTGGCATTTCTGCAGCCCAGTCCACATATACAGCCTTTTCTCCATTGATAATGTTGCATATGTAGTACAGATCCTTGCTTGCTGAGTACTTCGGATGAGTACTCACGGTTGCTTTATTTTCTCTTTTCCCCCATATACCCCACCTTGATGATACACCAGACGATGGAGTCCAGGAGCCAGACGCCACCACCGGAGCCTACTACCAGGCGGGTCCAGAGGGCACGTACTACTGGATCGAGCCAGCTGACCAGGAGTAGGATCGGAGGCTCCCAGGCAGGAGGCCAACGCCTTTCGATCTAGTGTCGCTGTTTGTGCTAGCCTTCTTAAGGCAGAACTTGTCTAACTATGTCTGTACTCAGATATTATTTGTATGACTGACTTATGTATTCGGATCTTCGGATCCCTGGTCTGTAATATTGTGGACCTCCGTTTATTTGTGCCGTCGAGTTGTGTTGTGATATCTTCCCGTGAGTCCCTGGGCTTGATCGTACACGTTTGAGTGTATGACTAGTGTACGATTGAACCGGGGGCGTCACACTTAAATACATGTGTGAATACATAAACAAATACCGTGTCCCTAGTAAGCCTCTACTAGACTAGCTCGTTGATCAAAGATGGTTAAGGTTTCCTAACCATAGACATGTGTTGTCACTTGATAATGGGATCACATCATTAGGAGAATGCTGTGATGGACAAGACCCATCCGTTAGCTTAGCATATGATCGTTCAGTTTATTGCTATTGCTTTCTTCATGTCAAATACATATTCCTTCGACTATGAGATCATGCAACTCCCGGATACCACAGGAATACCTTGTGTGCTATCAAATGTCACAACGTAACTGGGTGATCATAAAGATGCTCTACAGGTATCTCCGAAGGTGTCTGTTGAGTTGGCATGGATGGAGATTAGGATTTGTCACTCCGTGTATCGGAGAGGTATCTCTGGGCCCTCTCGATAATACACAACATAATAAGCTTGCAAGCAAAATGACTAAGGAGTTAGTTAGGAGATGATGTATTACAGAACCAGTAAAGAGACTTGCCGGTAACGAGATTGAACTAGGTATGAAGGTACTGACGATCGAATCTCGGGCAAGTAACATACCGACAGACAAAGGGAATTACGTATGTTGTCATAACGGTTCGACCGATAAAGATCTTCGTAGAATATGTAGGAACCAATATGGGCATCTAGGTTCCGCTATTGGTTATTGATCGGAGAGGTGTCTCGGTCATATCTACATAGTTCTCGAACCCGTAGGGTCCGCATGCTTAACGTTCGTTGACGACATAGTGTTATATGAGTTATATGATTTGGTGACCGAATGTTGTTCGGAGTCCCGGATGAGATCACGGATATGACGAGGAGCACCGGAATGGTCCATAGATAAATATTGATATATAGGACGATGATATTCGGACATCGGAAGAGTTTCGGAGTGCACCGGGTAGTCATCGGATCGCCGGAAGGGGTTCCGGACACCCCCGGGAGGTCTATGGGCCTAATGGGCCAAGGGGAGAGACACACCAGCCCACACGGGGGTTGGCGTGCCCCTCTCCCTGGCCGCCAGCCCTAGGGAAGGAAAGTGGGGAGGGCTAGCCCCTCCTGCCTTCCCCTCCTCATGGGAGAAAGGAAGGGGGGCCACCCTCCCCTGCCTTTCCTCGCGCGCCTAGAAAGGCAAGGGAGGGGGGGGGGGGTGGGGGCGGCGGCTAGGGGCAGGAGCCCAAGTGGGATTCGGCCCCACTTGGGGCACCTCCTCCCTTCCCCCACCTATATATATGTGGGAAGGGGGCGCCACACAAGGCCACGACAATCTCTTAGCCGTGTGCGGCGCCCTCTCCACAGTTTCGTCCCTCGGTCATATTTTCGTAGTGCTTAGGCGAAGCCCTGCGGAGATAGTATCACCACCACCGTCACCACGCCGTTGTGCTGCCGTAACTCATCCACTACTTCACCGTCTTGCTGGATCAAGAAGGCGAGGACGTCATCGAGCTGAACATGTGCTGAACGCGGAGGTGCCGTACGTTCGGTACTTGATCGGTTGGATCACGAAGAAGTTCGACTACATCAACCGCGTTACTAAACACTTCCGCTTACGGTCTATAAGGGTACGTAGATACACTCTCCCCCTCATTGCTATGCATCTCCATGGATAGATCTTGCGTTTGCGTAGAATTTTTTTTGTTTTCCATGCAACATTTCTCAACAGTGGCATCATGAGCCAGGTCTATGCGTAGATGATATGCACGAGTTGTGGGCGGTGATAGTCATACTGCTTACCACTAACGTCTTATTTTGATTCGGCGGTATTGTGGGATGAAGCGGCCTGGACCAACTTTAGATGTCCACGCACATGAGACCGGTTCCACCGACTGACATGCAACTAGTTTTGCATAAAGGTGGCTGGCGGGTGTCTGTTTCTCCTACTTTAGTTGAATCGAATTTGACTACGACCGGTCCTTGAAGAAGGTTAAAACAGCAAAACTTGATAAATCACCGTTGTGGTTTTTTGCGTAGGTAAGAACGGTTCTTGCTAGAAGCCCGTAACAGCCATGTAAAACTTGCAGGGTTGTTGTGATGTGATATGGTCAAGATATGATGTGATATATGTTGATGTATGAGATGATCATGTTTTGTAATATCGACAACCGGCAGGAGCCTTAGGGTCGTCTCTTAATTATTGTATGAAATGCAAGCGCCATGTAATTGCTTTACTTTATCGCTATGCATTAGCAATAGTTGTAGAAGCAATAGTTGGCGAGACGACCCCGACGCAACGATGGAGATCAATGTGTCGAGCTAGTGACGATGGAGATCATGACGATGCTTTGGAGATGGAGATCAAAAGCACAAGATGATGATGGCCATATCATGTCACATATTTTTGATTGCATGTGATATTTATCCTTTATGCATCTTATTTTGCTTAGATCGGCGGTAGCATTATAAGATGATCCCTTCACTAAATTTCAAGATAAAAGTGTTCTCCCCGAGTATGCACCATTGCCAAAGTTCATCGTTTTGAAGCACCTCGTCATGATCAGGTGTGATAGACTCTACGTTCACATACAACGGGTGTAAGACAGTTTTGCACATGCAGAATACTTGGGTTAAACTTGACAAGACTAGCATGTACAGACATGGTCTCGGAACACTGGAGACCGAAAGGTCGAACCTGAGTCATATAGTAGATATGATCAACATAGATGTTCACCATTGATGACTACCCCATCTCACGTGATGATCGGACATGGGTTAGTTGATTTGGATCATGTATCACTTAGATAACTTGAGGGATGTTAATTTAAGTGGGAGTTCATTAGTAATTTGATTAATTGAACTTAAATTTATCATGAGCTTAGTCTTAATAGTTTTTGCATATCTATGTTGTAGATCAATAGCTCGCAATATAGCTCCCCTATTTTTGATATGTTCCTAGAGAAAACTAAGTTGAAAGATGATAGTAGCAATGATGCGGACTGGGTCCGTGATCTGAGGATTATCCTCATTGCTGCACAGAAGAATTATGTCCTTGATGCACCGCTAGGTGATAGACCTATTGCAAGAGCAGATGCAGACGTTATGAAAGTTTGGCAAGCTCGATATGATGACTACTTAATAGTTTAGTGCGCCATGCTTTACGGCTTAGAACCGGGACTTCAAAAACGTTTTGAACTCCACGGAGCATATGAGATGTACCAATAGCTGAAATTGGTATTTCAGACTCATGCCTGTGTCGAGAGGTATGAGACCTCTACTTTGCCTACAAGATGGAGGAGAATAGCTCAGCCAGTGAGCATGTGCTCAGAATGTCTGGGTACTACAATCGCTTGAATCAAGTGGGAGTTAAACTTCCAGATAAGATAGTGATTGGCAGAGTTCTCTAGTCACTATCACCAAGCTACTAGAACTTCGTTATGAACTATAATATGCAAGGGATGACGAAAACGATTCCCGAGCTCTTCGCGATGCTGAAATTAGCGAAGGTAGAAATCAAGAAAGGGCATCAAGTGTTGATGGTTAAACAAGACCACTAGTTTCAAGAAAAAGGGCAAGGGAAAGAAAGGGAACTTCAAGAAGAATGGCAAGCAAGTTGCCACTCCCGTGAAGAAGCCCAAAGATGGACCTAAGCCTGAAACTAAGTGCTTCTACTGCAAAGGGAATGATCACTAGAAGCGTAACTGCCCTAAATACTTGGCGGATAAGAAGGATGGCAATGTGAACAAAGGTATATTTGATATACATGTTATTGATGTGTGCCTTACTATTATTCGTAGTAGCCCCTGGGTATTTGATACCGGTTCATTTGCTAAGATTAGTAACTCGAAACAGGAGTTGCAGAATAAACGGAGACTAGTAAAGGGCAAGGTGACGATGTGTCTTGGAAGTGTTTCCAAGATTGATATTATCATCATCACACACTCCCTCTACCTTCGGGATTAGTGTTAAGCCTAAATAAATGTTATTTGGTGTTTGCGTTGAGCATGAACATGATTAGATCATGTTTATTGCAATACGGTTATTCATTTAATTGAGAGAATAATTGTTGTTCTGTTCACATGAATAAAACCTTCTATGGTCATACACCCAATGTGAATGGTTTATTGAATCTCGATCGTAGTGATACACATATTCATAATATTGATGCCAAAAGATGCAAAGTTGATAATGATAGTGCAACATACTTGTGGCACTGCCGTTTAGGTCATATTGGTGTAAAGCACATGAAGAAACTCCATGTGGATGGACTTTTGGAATCACTTGATTATGAATCATTTGATGCTTGCGAACCATGCCTCATGGGCAAGATGACTAAAACTCTGTTCTCTGGAACAATGGAGTGAGCTAATGACTTATTGGAAATAATACATACCGATGTATACGGTCCAATGAGTGTTGAAGCACGCGGTGGGTATCGTTATTTTCTGACCTTCAAAGATGATTTGAGTAGGTATGGGTATATCTACTTGATGAAACACAAGTCTGAAACATTTGAAAGTTCAAAGAATTTCAGAGTGAAGTGGAGAATCATCGTAAAAAGAAAATAATGTTTCTATGATCTGATCGCGGAGGGGAATATTTGAGTTACGAGTTTGGCCTTCATTTAAAACAATGTGGAATTGTTTCACAACTCATGCCACCTGGAACACCACAGCGCAATGGTGTGTCCGAACGTCGTAACCGTACTTTATTAGATATGGTGCGTTCTATGATGTCTCTTACCAATTTTCCTTATCATTTTGGGATAATTAATTCCGTGCCCTTAGTTGTGTCCTCCTCGGCAGGTTTACCCCTAGTTTCGGAAAACCCTTGTTCCTGCCCAAACCACTTTGCTTGTCTTATGCTTTTGCCCTTTGACCGTTTGACCGTCACTTTGAAAAAATCATAACAAATTCATACTAACTCCAAAAAATGTGAAAAGATATCAAAATGTTCATAAAAACATCACCTATATGTGCATGTCATTTGCTTTCATGACAAATGTGTTAGAAGGTCCCCATCTCAGATTGAGCTCCTATGATCACATCATGAACAGTAAAATCCAAAAAATTAAAAAAATCAAAAAATTCTAAAAAATTTTGGTGGCAAACAATGACCAATGTTTTGAGTTCTTGCCAAGTTTAGTAAGGGAATGACATTTGTGGAAGTCGTGGTGAAGAAACAAAATCGATGCTCCAAAACAAAAGCATTTTGGAGTGCTAATTTTGTTTTTTGGCCACGACTTCCATGAATGTCATTCCCTGATGAAACTTGGCAAGCAGTCAAAACATTGGCCAATGTTTGCCACAAAAAAATTAAGAATTTTTTGAATTGCTTTTCATTTTTTTTCTTCAGATTTTACAGTTCGTGTTGAGATCATATGGGCTCAAACTGAGATGGGGACTTCCCAAAACTTTTTTCATGAGTGCAAATCACATGCACATATAGCTTATGTTTTTCTTAACATTTTGATACCCTATTCGTATTTTTCTGCGTTAGTATGAATTTGTTATGATTTTTTCAAAGTGACGGTCAAACGGTCAAAGGGCAAAAGCATAAGACGAGCAAAGTGGTTTGGGCAGGAATGAGGGTTTTTGAAAACTAGGGGTAAACCTACCGAGTGTGACCCAACTAGGGGCATAAAATCAATTATCCCTATCATTTTGGGGTTATGCATTAGAGACAGCCGCATTCACGTTAGATAGGGCACCGTCTAAATCCGTTGAGACGACACCGTATGAATTGTGGTTTGGCAAGAAACCTAAGCTGTCATTTCTTAAAGTTTGGGGATGCGACGCTTATGTCAAAAGGCTTCAACCTGATAAGCTCAAACCTAAATCGGAGAAGTGCGTCTTCATAGGATACCCTAAGGAAACTATTGGGTACACCTTCTACCACAGATCCGAAGGCAAGATCTTTGTTGCCAAGAATGGATCCTTTCTAGAGAAGGAGTTTCTCTCGAAAGAAGTGAGTGGGAGGAAAGTAGAACTTGGTGACATAATTGTACCTTCTCTCGAATTGGAAAGTAGCACATCACAGAAAATCGTTCCAGTGATGCCTACACCAACTAGAGAGGAAGCAAATGATAATGATCATGAAACTTCAGATCAAGTTACTACTGAACTTCGTAGGTCAACCAGAACACGTTCCGCACCAGAGTGGTATGGTAATCCTGTCCTGGAATTCATGTTACTAGACCAAGGCGAACCTACGAACTATGAAGAAGCTATGATGAGCCCAGATTCCGAAAAATGGCTTGAGGCCATGAAATCTGAGATAGGATCCATGTATTAGAACAAAGTATGGACTTTGGTGGACTTGCCCGATGATCGGCAAGCCATAGATGGATCTTCAAGAAGAAGACTGACACTGATGGTAATGTTACTGTCTACAAAGCTCGACTTGTCGCGAAAGGTTTTCGACAAGTTCAAGGAGTTGACTATGATGAGACTTTCTCACCCGTAGCGATGCTTAAGTGCGTCTGAATCATGTTAGCAATTGCCGCATTTTATAATTATGAAATCTAGCAAATGGACGTCAAAACTGCATTCCTTAATGGATTTCTTAAAGAAGAGTTGTATATGATGCAACCAGAAGGTTTTGTCGATCCTAAAGGTGCTAATAAAGTGTGCAAGCTCCAGCGATCCATCTATGAACTGGTGCAAGCATCTCGGAGTTGGAATATACGCTTTGATGAGGTGATCAAAGCATATGGTTTTATATAGACTTATGATGAAGCCTGTATTTACAAAAAGGTGAGTGGGAGCTCTGTAGCATTTCTGATATTATATGTGGATGACATATTGCTGATTGGAAATGATATAGAATTTTTTGATAGCATAAAAGGATACTTGAATAAGAATTTTTCAATGAAAGACCTCGGTGAAGCTGCTTACATATTAGGCATCAAGATCTATAGAGATAGATCAAGACGCTTGATAAGATTTTCAATGAGTACGTACCTTGACAAGATTTTGAAGGAGTTCAAAATGGATCAGTCAAAGAAGGAGTTCTAGCCTGTATTGTAAGGTGTGAAGTTGAGTAAGACTCAAAGCCCAACCACGGCAGAAGATAGAGAGAGAATGAAAAGTCATTCCCTATGCCTCAGCCATAGGTTCTATAAAGTATGCCATACTGTGTACCAGACCTATTGTGTATCTTGCCATGAGTTTGGCAAGGGGGTACGAAAGTGATCCAGGTGTAGATCACTGGACAGCGGTCAAAATTATCCTTAGTTACCTAAGAGGACCAAGGAAATATTTCTCGATTATGGAGGTGATAAAGAGTTCGTCGTAAAGGGTTACGTCGATGCAAGCTTTGACACCGATTCGGATGACTCTGAGTCTCAATCTGGATACATATTGAAAGTAGGAGCAATTAGCTAGAGTAGCTCCATGCAGAGCATTGTAGACATAGAAATTTGCAAAATACATACGGATCTGAATGTGGCAGACCCGTTGACTAAACTTCTCTCACATGCAAAACATGATCACACCTTAGTAATCTTTGGGTGTTAATCACATGGCGATGTGAACTAGATTATTGGCTCTAGTAAACTCTTTGGGTGTTGGTCATATGGTGATGTGAACTATGGGTGTTAATCACATGGCGATGTGCACTAGATAATTGACTCTAGTGCAAGTGGAAGACTGATGGAATATGCCCCAGAGGCAATAATAAAATGGTTATTACTATATTTCCTTAATCATGATAAAGGTTTATTATTCATGCTAGAATTGTATTGACCAGAAACTTAAATACACGTGTGAATACATAAACAAATACCGTGTCCCTAGTAAGCCTCTACTAGACTAGCTCGTTGATCAAAGATGGTTAAGGTTTCCTAACCATAGACATGTGTTGTCACTTGATAATGGGATCACATCATTAGGAGAATGATGTGATGGACAAAACCCATCCGTTAGCTTAGCATATGATCGTTCAGTTTATTGCGATTGCTTTCTTCATGTCAAATACATATTCCTTCGACTATGAGATCATGCAACTCCCGGATACCAGAGGAATACCTTGTGTGCTATCAAATGTCACAACGTAACTGGGTGATCATAAAGATGCTCTACAGGTATCTCCGAAGGTGTCTGTTGAGTTGGCATGGATCGAGATTAGGATTTGTCACTCCGTGTATCGGAGAGGTATCTCTGGGCCCTCTCGGTAATACACATCATAATAAGCTTGCAAGCAAAATGACTAAGGAGTTAGTTATGAGATGATGTATTCGGACACCGGAAGAGTTTCGGAGTGCACCGGGTAGTCATCGGATCGTCGGAAGGGGTTCCGGACACCCCGGGAGGTCTATGGGCCTAATGGGCCAAGGGGAGAGACACACCAGCCCACAAGGGGGCTGGCGTGCCCCTCTCCCTGGCCGCCGGCCCTAGGGAAGGAAAGGGGAAGGGCTAGCCCCTCCTGCCTTCCCCTCCTCATGGGAGAAAGGAAAGGGGGGGAACCCTCCCCTGCCTTTCCGCGCGCGCCTAGAAAGGCAAGGGGGGGCGTGACTAGGGGCAGGTGCCCAAGTGGGATTCAGCCCCACTTGGGGCGCCTCCTGGCTGCCTCCTCCCTCCCCCACCTATATATATGTGGGAAGGGGGCGCCACACAAGGCCACGACAATCTCTTAGCCGTGTGCGGTGCCCCTCTCCACAGTTTTGTCCCTCGGTCATATTTTTGTAGTGCTTAGGCGAAGCCCTGCGGAGATAGCATCATCACCACCGTCATCACGCCGTCGTGCTGCCGGAACTCATCCACTACTTCACCTTCTTGCTGGATCAAGAAGGCGAGGACGTCACCGAGCTGAAAGTGTGCTGAACGCGGAGGTGCTATATGTTCGGTACTTGATCGGTTGGATCGCGAAGAAGTTCGACTACATCAACCGCGTTACTAAACGCTTACGCTTACGGTCTATGAGGGTACGTAGACACACTCTCCCCCTCGTTGCTATGCATCTCCATGGATATACCTTGCATGTGCGTAGATTTTTTTTTGTTTTCCAAGCAACATTTCCCAACAAGAATATGGAAGGAAAACGGAGTCGGGAAGGTGCCCGAGGAGGGCACAACACACCATGGCGCGCCAGGAAGGGCAGGCGTGCCCTGTTGTATCGTGGCCACCTCGGTTGCCTTCCTGGTTATTTCTTATTTTTCTAATTTTTGTAATATTCCAAAACTGACAAAAAAATATTTTTGCGGATTTTTCGGAGTCCGTTTACTTACTGAAAGAACATTCGGTGCCCCCATGTTTGGTTTTGGTAATTTATCAAAATCTCTTTGTCCTAATGGTTGTCTTGAGTTATATTTGAAGGATTTGTCCATAGGAATTTCTTGAAGTACATTTGTTGGTTTCAAGGAGTTTATATGTTGACCAATGTGCTATTCAAGGAATTATCCAAAGAGTGGTCATGTAGAAGACACGATACAAGGTTGATCAAGACTAAGTCAAGAGTGAATCAAGTTGATCAACACACAAAGCATACAAGATGTACCGAGAGGGATCAAGTGATCCCATGGTATGGTAAGCATTGTCCATTACGCTTTGTGTACTAACCCATGATCTACGTGTGAGTTCTATGTGGGGTTAGGTTTGTTTCCATGGGTTTGCATCAAGAGGAAGATCTCATACAACCCATGGAGGATGACATCAAGTGGTGATCGTCATCAAGATTGCGGTGTGCAAGTTCAAGTGGAGCATCACGAAGAGATCATCCTTGAAGCTTACCGTCCAATGTGGTGTCAATGGACTTGTGAAGATGTGCCAAAGAGTGGCTCACCCATAGTGGAGTATGGGGGAGCAATCAACTAGTCTTCATCGAGCCAACGCAATCAAGAAAGGTGGTCCAACTTGAGGGAGTCAAGATCATCATCATCTAGCTCAAGTGGACTATGTGCAAGGCAAAGGTTTGCCCTTGATAGGTTTTCTATTTTACCGGTATCATGGTGGTAGTTGGGAGACCGGGTTATAGGATCGATTGCCGTACTATCAAGGGGGGCTCTCGATGAGTAGCTTGATCATATCATTTGTAGAGAGCTCAAACCATTGCATCATCTTTATTGGTTCTTGTTTGGTTCCTCTCCTTGTGAGATTTGGAGCTTATGGTCATTTTCATGCAAGCTCGAGTTCATCGAAAACAGAGTTCACATGCATCTTCTATGATGTTTTCGATGTTGGGGTTTTTTCCGGTTCTCTTTGTGAGTCTTAGAGCTTATGGTCATCTTGATGACAAGCTCGAGTTCATCGAAAACGGAGTTCACATGCATCTTCTATGATGTTTTCTATGTTGGAGGTTATGCCGGTTCTTCTCTTTTGGAGGTCACTCCTCTATATCTTAGGCATACCTCCCCTGCCTCTTCTTACTATAATCAGTCGCTGTTAGATGCTACTCATCATCATCTATCCAACAAGCTTGAGTTTGCTCAATTCGGAGCTCATATGCAGAAGTTGTGGCAGTTTAGGCTTTATTGCATCCTCTGTTTTCTCTGTTGTGTTCCTAAAAGCCTCAAGCGGTAGTACCACGACCCTGTGCCGCGCGTAGTACCGCTGCTTCTGGGGATGCATTTTTTCGTGTCGGGTTTTGCGGTAGTAGAGTGGTAGTACCTCTTATAGCGGTAAGCAGTACTACCTCTCCACCCGAGTGGTAGTACCTCTTATAAGCGGTAAGCGGTACTACCTCTCCACCCGAGCGGTAGTACCGCTGATAAGGGGTAAGCGGAACTACCTCTCCCCAGAGCGGTACTAGCTCTCTGGCAGAACTACAGCTCGTGTTTTTCTCTCTCGTTGGGCTGTTTTGACCATGCTAAGCGGTAGTACCGCTTGTGCACGACCTGAGCACATAACGGTTGGATTCGGGAGGTCCTATAAAAGGGGGTCTTCTTCCCCATTAAACCTTATCCCTTTAGCTCGTGTTCTTCCCCCATTGTTGACCTTCTTCGAGCTTGCTTTCTCTCAATCCCTCCATGGATTCTTGCTAGTTTTGGGGGGAAAAGAGAGAGGAGATCTAGATCCACATTTCCACCAATCACTTTCTCCTCTATGTGAGGGGAACCCCTTGGATCTAGATCTTGGAGTTCTTCGTGTTCTCTTCTTCGTTCTTCCTCTCATTTTCCTCCCTAGCATTAGTTGCTTTGGTGGGATTTGGGAGAGAAGGACTTGGGCACTCTGTGTGCCCTTGCCATTGC
This sequence comes from Thinopyrum elongatum, assembly GCA_011799875.1. Lineage (NCBI taxonomy): Eukaryota > Viridiplantae > Streptophyta > Magnoliopsida > Poales > Poaceae > Thinopyrum > Thinopyrum elongatum. Next base: position 53,293,776 of record CM022300.1, read on the forward strand.
ATTTGGTGTATCGGTTTGAGTTCTCCATGGTGATACGTGGAAGTTTCAAGTTGAGAAGCTTATTACTCTTGGGTGCTTGGTACCCTTGAGCTTGTTCCTCTTGGGTGCCTTGGTGCCCTAGACGGTTGGTGGTGTTCGGAGCTCAATCATTGTGGTGTAAAGCTCCGGGCAAGTGTCGAGGTCTCCAATTAGGTTGTGGAGATCACCCCGAGCAATTTGACGGGTTCCGGTGACCGCCCCCATGGGTTGCCAAAGTGTACGAGTTCGGTGACTGCCCCCAAGGGTTGCCATTTGTACGGGTTCGGTGACCGCCCTCAAGGGTCCCTTAGTGGAATCACGGCATCTTGCGTTGTGCGAGGGTGTGAGGAGATTACGGTGGCCCTAGTGGCTTCTTGGGGAGCATTGTGTCTCCACACCGCTCCAAACGGAGATTAGCATCCACAAGGGTGTGAACTTCGGGATACATCGTCGTCTCCGCGTGCCTCGGTTATCTCTTACCCGAGCCCTTTACTTATGCACCTTACTTTGTGATAGCCATAGTGTTTCATGTTATATATCTTGCTATCACTTAGTTGTTTATCTTGCTTAGGATAAGTTGTTGGTGCACATAGGTGAGCCTAGTTTTTGTAGGTTTTGTGCTTGACAAATTAACCGCTAGGTTTATTCCGCATTTGTTCAAGCCTAAACCGTAATTATTTTAAAATGCCTATTCACCTGCCTCTAGGCGACATCCTCGATCTTTCAATTGATATCAGAGCCTCGTCTTTCTTTATAATGCTTAACCGCCTAGAGAGTAAGGATGTCGACTAGGGGTTTTAGATTCTCTGACACTCTTAGTTTCGATGGCACAAATTTTGACGTTTGGGTAATTCACATGCTTAATCTCTTTAGGGTCATGGACCCAAACTTAGAGCGAATTGTAGATATGGGTTTTCCTCCTCCAAAGGATCCCTAAAGATTATCTTTAGAGGATGAGAAAAACTCTTATCTCAATGCTCAAGCTTCTAATGTGCTTTTCGATGCTTTGAGCAACGTAGTTATATTTCAACTCATGCCGTTTCGGGATGCTCATGGGTTGTGGACAAAACTTCAAGATAAATATGGCATGTCCAAGATTTTTGGGGATAATTGTCCTCCCTCCACCTCCGGTCATATAGTGTTCTCAACTTCTTCTATTTCACCTACATGTGGTTTTCCACAAGGTAATGACATGGTGAGTAGTGGTGTTCATTGCAATGATGATAGTGGGCTTATTGTTGATAATCCTTCCTCACTTTCTTATTGCAATGCTTTATCTTTGGACTTTAGCACTTTGTGTTGAGAGGCCATGCATATCATGTAGAAATTGCTTGACTAAATCTCATGATGATATGCTTGCTATATCTTGTTGCCATGATAAAAATGCATGTATTTCCTCGAGTTGTTGTGCTAACAATGTAGAGGATGTGATGACCCCGGCTTAATCGTGCACTAATCATACACGCAAATGCACACGATCAAGCCTAAGGACTCACTTGAAGATATCACAACACAACTCTAAAACATAAATAAATTCATACAAGCTTTATATTACAAGCCAGGGCCTCAAGGGCTCGAATACATAGCTCGATGGCATACAAGTGTTAGCAGAAGCATCAGATATCTGGGTACAGATATATTACAGAAAAGGAGATAAGCCTCTAGAAAGGCGGGGTAAAATAAAATACTACGATCGAAAGGCGTAGGCCTCCTGCCTAGGACCCTCTGAATCCTACTCCTGGTCGTCTGTCGGCTCCTCGTAGTAGTACTCGCCGGGAGGGTAGTAGTAGTAGCCATAATCGTCGACAGGGGCAGCTAACTCAGGGGCTCCGTCATCTGGCGGCGTCAATTGGATAAGGGGAGAAAAAGAAAATAAAGCAAACATGAGTACTCATCCGAAGTACTCAGCAAGCGAGGATCTATACTACATATGCAACATTTTCAAAGGGTGGCTGTATATGTGGGCTGGGCTGCAGAAATGCCAGAATAGAGGGGGAGAGCCTAGTCCTATCGAAGACTAGCATCTTCAAGCATCTTCATCAGTCTTGCAGCATTAGAAGAGTGCAGAGTAACATAATGTAAAGTAGTAGTAGCATCATCAACCTCGGCCAGAGATTCTTCCTTGACTCCCTGCGAGAAAGCAATCCCAGAGCCATACTATTCATTTCATCTCAAGTCATCAGTTCTAGTTGTACCGATCGGGATACAACTCCGAGTGTCCATTACCGTAGGACAGGCTATTGATAGATTAATTCTTCCCTGCAGGGGTGCACCAACTTACCCACCATGCTCGCTTAACTCCGACCGGACACACTTTTCTGGGTCATGCCCGGCCTCGGCCAAACGATACGCCGCAACCCGACCGAATACCTAACAGAGAGGTCAACACGCCGAACTAAACCTATGCCCCCAGGGGTCTTGGGCCATCGTCCCGGGAACTCCTGCACGTTGCGAACGCGGCTGAAAGTAGACCTAACCCCCTTAATACAAGCGCAAGCTTAACCAGTCCAATTCGGCGCGCGCCGCTCAGTCGCTGACGTCCATTAAGCTTCGGCTGAAGTATACGACGCAGAACGCCCATACTATGCCCACGTGATGGTTAGTGCTATCAGGCCAAAGGCCCCTCGGATCAAATATCCAAACCGTTTAGTGGTTTACGAGCGTGCGATAACAAGCAGAGACTCACAATCGATGTGACCCCGTCGCCCCGTCTTGAGGACTTGCGGCAAGGGCTAGGAATGCCCGGCCACGCCTCGTGTTCAACCCTCGGGCACCATCCAGGTCCACCCGATTCCACATCACTCGCTAATAAGCTCGCGCGGGTACCCCTCAGGGCCGACCCGTCTTTAGTATCATGGTTCAGTGTTCAGTCATAGTAACCAAAGTATCTGTGTGTCTGACACCAAGGGGTAACCCTGAGGAATCACCCTCGATGGAATTCCCTCTGATGTTATCGTCAAGGTGAACGAAGGAGGAATCACCCTCGAGGTCCAATCTTGAGAGGTTGCGCGACGTCGTCGTTATCGGGGGTGGTGTAGGAGGAATCACCCTCGCTTACCACGATCGATTAACTAACCTACAAGGTTATCATCCGAAGTGCTGACGAGGTACCACCCTCGGCACTCGATGGTAACCCAGTAGTGTCGGCAACTAAGGGGGAAGTGACGTGCGGTGTCGGGACCTGGTCTTCAATCCCGTTGCACGGGTCTTCTGATCTTCCAGCGGGGCAGTCAGGATAAGTGGGGTCTCTGATGGTCTCTACCCAACCTATTCTAAGCAGTTTAGGATAACAGATAAGTATCAACAGCAGGTTACAAGTAAACAGGCTATGCAGCAGATATAGGGTAACAGTAGCAGCAGTAACTTTTAATGCAAGCATAAGAGAGAGAGAGTGGGCGATATCGAAATGCTCAAAAGGGGGTGCTTGCCTGTCTGCTCGACGACAAGGGCAAGGTCGTCAGCTGCGTCGTCGGGCTCCTGAGCAGCGTCAGCCTCGGGAGCTACGTCGAAGTCGGGGTCTACCGAGAGAAAAGATGGGGAAGAAACATATAAATACACAGCTAACGATGCAACACAGAACATGCCATGTCTAGGATGCAGTGCAGGGTTGCCTGAAGTATGTCTAAGTCATTTTAGTTATTATAGGATTAAGGTGGGATTTATTTACCTATGATTATGCACTATTCAACTATCAGATACGGCCTTGAAGTTGCGGTTTCACCTATGTAGGGGGTTCCGGCATTGAAACAGCCGACACGATCAGATTCGTCTCGTCGTTCTGAGGAACTTTCATGTATAAAGTTTTTCGATCCGAGCTACGGTTATTTTTCTACGAATTTCCAAAGTTTATTCAATATTCTGGATTTTCTGGATTTAATATTAATTCAAAAATCATTTAACAGAAAATGCTACGGGTACACAGGGAAGTGTACCCAGTTTTGCAACCAGAGGCTGACATGTGGGCCCAGTGAGCTGAGTCAGTGCTGACTGGGCTCATCTTATCCAAAGAAACAGTGCAGGGGCCCCACTTGTCATTGACTCAACATTAGAACAGAGGTTAAATTAAACCAAGGTTTAATTAGATGGGTGGGCCCCTGTGTCAGTGAGTGGTTAAGCTAACAGGGTCGATTAATTAGTGTTAAACCTAATGCTATAGTGGATGGGCCCACTAGTCAGTGGCTGGGTTGCCCAGTCAGCATAGTTGACTGGGTCAACCAGTCAACAGGTCAGCAGGGCCACTGGGGGCCACCAGTCAGTGACGGTGAGGGTGGCCCCAGCGGCGCCACGTCAGCCCACCAGCGACCAACACCGGCGCGCGCTCCGGCGACCACCAGAGACGGCGGCGTCGCGCGGAAACGGCCGTCCGGCCACGGTTCGGAGCGCGGAGAAGTGCTACGGGACCCCGGCATTCGCGCGCATCCGGAGGCGGTGTCCATTGGTGTTGTGGTGGCCGGCGTCGAGCACGGCAGCGGCCTGAGCGATGACCGGAGCTCGGGCGGGGACAGATCTGGGGCTAGGGGGCACGGTAAAACGTGTGTGTGTGTGTGCGCGTGTTGGCTTCCTGAGGAACCCAGGAACACGATGCGATGCTCGGCTGCGAGCTCGGCGTGCTGTGGCTAGGGCTGTGCCATGGCCGGCAGCGAGATACTTCGGGCACGACGGCCACTATAGCTACGAGGACGGAATCGAGTGAGGCAGAGAGGGGAAAGATGCGCATGCTCACCTAGGAGGCACACAGGGGCCCGTTGGATGCTTAGTAGCAGCAGGGGACGGTGGATCGACTCCGGCGAGCTGCGGTGTCCCGAGGTAGACGACGCCTTGATCCGGCGATGTAGTGGCCTCGGGCTCGTGCTCGAGGTCGGAGAAGTAGTAGCAGTCGACGCCGAATCGATCCGGCTCGGAGACGTGGTGCGGCGAGGCCAAAGGTAACGGCTACGGCGATCCATGGCGGCGACGGCGTCGGGTGCTCGCGGAGAAGGAAGAAAATGCGAGAGGGAGGGGGATCTGAGATAGCTAGGGTTCGCGGGAGGGCAAGGGGGTGCCGGTGCTGATCTTAACGGCGTCGCGGGGCCGTTGGATGGGCGACAGCGCGGCCGGCGTCGCCGTGTCGTCGTCTGCGCGCGACAGCGCGGGAGGAGGGAGACGACTGGCTGGTGGGCTGGCTCTGTTGGGCTGGGCTAGTTCCTGTAGGTTCTGGGCTGTAGGTATACAGTAGGATTTCCCCTTCTTATTTCATTTTTCTGTTTTATTCTTTTACAACTTTCTGTTGTGTATTAGTTTGAGCTACCCAATTACTTTTATGAAATGTGGCACTTGTCTCATTAAATAGTATGCATTAAACCTCACTGCCACAAAAAGATTGGGAATGTTTTGAATTCTTTTGGATTTTGCATAAATGAAAATGAATTAAATTAGGGCTGTTTTCTACTGTTTGAGTTTCCAGGGGCAAAACAAGAACCCAAATGATGTCAGCTTTATTTTTATAAAAGCTTTGGGGATTATTTGTAATATGTTGAACATTTTTGTTTTGCTGTTTGGAGAAGTGCTTATTTGATTTTTGTTTTAAGTTGAAATTTGAAGTGAAAAGATTTCTTAACTGTTTTTCTTATGGCATAATGATGATGGCTTGTCATGATTAAGAGGTGATCACTGTGGTGTGATGCTGGGGATGTTACAAATCTCCTCTACTACAAGAAATCTCGTCCCGAGATTTAAGTGGGGAAGTGAAGGGTAACTTTCAGGGGAACTGACCTTTGCGGGGTCGATTATCTGGTGGACATCCAGGAAATGTGGCAGAAGTATCTCTCGAGTTGAAACTTAGGAAAACATCGAGAGCAAAGTATGAAGCTACGATAAGAAGTATCAAGCGAATGGACATTCGATCGATACCTAAACGAAGTGTGAATAGTGGTTCAGAGTACCGGGAGTAGATCATCTCTCAAGGGGTGGCTCGTGATAACACATAAAGTCATTATCATAGGAAACTTCAGAATCAACGTTGGATGGAAGAGTCAGGTTCCGATCCTGTGGAACTGTGGAGGGGTGTCGATCAAAAGTAGGAAGAACGGTGAGATTTTACCGGTCACATCAACAAGGTATGTCAGAAGGTAGCTTGTCAGCTATGCCGTTAACATCGTCGGTACCAAGGGCGAGGGACGACGAGAACCATTTTCATGCTCGTTGAACAAGGCGGACCAATAGGCAAAGTTCTCGTCCATCGGTGGTTACCGGAATGTTATCAACAATAGTAACAGGGTCTCACTGGTGGAGTTGTAGACCGGGGTGTTTTATAAGCAGGGAATTATTTCTGCTTACATCATATAGATCACAAGGAAGGTTAAACAAAACAATTGAAAGGAAAATGTGTTTATACACAAGAATTGGGAGTATATCCTTCGCAAGGGAAGGCAAAGCATGGTATACATGATAAGGCTCCAAGTATGAAATCATCTAGTCAACAGGGTAAGGAAATTATGAGTTTTACTCATACAACGGTGTTTGGATAATAGTTCGAGAAACCTTTTAGCAATGTGCTTACAATGTTCTTGTTGAGATTCGGAATACCACTATCATGCTTCGGGGTAGCAATGATATGATATCAAGTGAAGACACAAGGAATAACCAAGCACAACCAGGTATGTGTTGGTAGAGAGTCAAGGATGTCATGGATGATATCACAAATCATCGAAGAGCAAGGATGGTAATTCTAGCCATGAATTCAATTGATATCCTAATAAAGCTCAGAATGTTGATGATGATCACGACTCATTTGTCAAGAGGTTTCAAGAAGATGTAATCGGTCAGCGATGTCATCAAGCAAAAGGAATGCCGAAGCGGAAGGTTATTGGAACCATGGTTATGACACAGGCTCGAATTCAAGCTTGTTGTTCGAGGTGAAAAGATAAGATGAGAAAGATTGACGTAAGCTTAGCTCATCGTCGGAAGTTGCTCTGGGCATAAGGACCAGGTAGCACAGTTAAAATTTAGCACGATAGGGATATAGCCAATCAGGCTAGAAATGACTAGATGGATTATTAAACTCGTAAGCAACGAAAATTTACTTAGAGTTATCGAATCGGAGTGCGGAATTGATTCACTTACTGGTGTCTTTGAGTGACAAAACAACTCAGAACCCGGGGAAAATTCGGATTCATGATCAATAATGGTTGATGAAGAACTCATAAGAAGTTAAGTAGTTCCTGTGATATTCTCGAGATACCAGGGGGTAATACTCGAAGGTAATTCAAGTTAGAGGTTGGACAGGTGAAACGATTTGCAGAAGGCAAGTATTATAACTTGTCCGAGGAAGGAATCAAAGAACATTATTATGGCCGGAACCATGATTGCAAAGGATCAATTCACAGATATAAGATGAACTTATTCCAAGGGGAATTATTTTTGCGAGCAGCTTCCATGATAAGTTCTACATCGGGTCCATGGGCATGAACACAAAAGTTCAAGGTTGACCCCCACTTCTTCAATGCATATCCTTTCATTCACTTCTCGCTTTTAATGAAGTTGAAATGTTGAAAATTTATCTGGCGTAACACCAGTAGAGTATGACCCGTAGAATTTTCTGGGTTCTCGCAGATGGCAGAAGCATAGATACAACCCATCGGGACAATTTTATGAATCCATACAACCATCAACCAAAGCAAGGGATGCGAGTTCGAAAGCAGAGTATCAAAGTCAAAGCAGAGGATACCATTTACCGGAGGTACTAAATACCAAGGGAAGAGCTCATAAAATGTTTGAATATGAAGGATACTGTCGGATATTAATCCAACAAAAGATCAGGTGGACGACAAAGGATCTGACGGGGGTAGCGTTACCCAACCAGAAGAAGAAGGAATGCAAAGGAATCGGTATATGGGAACATCTGAATAAGCCGAAGCTTGAATATGAAGGGTTTATGATTCCAAAATCGGGGGATCAGAGGCAGACGCTCTGATAAAAAGAAGAGTATGTTGAATAGAATTAGATGGCCAATCAATCAAGGATTGATTTACCGAGAACCAGCTCATGTTCAGAATGATGATTGAGCCGGAAAGACGAGTTCTAGGAATTGACTGATGATTGCGAGCATTCGCACTCATGTTGAATCAATGGGATCAGAATGATAGTGTCAAGGGATGTCAACGAGGATTACTTGACATATGGAACTATCCATAATGCAAGCAGGCAAGAATTTCAAGAGCAATAGGCTGCAGAGGATTATCGGGAGATTAAATAGCAATTCAATGTGTTCTGGAAAACACTCGAATAACTGGGAATGAACGGATACCATGTAGTACGAGGATTTATTCGTAAGTGTGTTCAGGCGGAAAGGGACTGCAAGGCAGTAGGTTCAGAGAATTCTCAAAATGTCGGATAGTACTTCGATATGTCGGATGAAACCCGGGAGTAACTGAAATGAATCTATGAACGAAGAGTGTAAGTAGTTATCCATCGTAGTTTATCGGTGGTCAGGAACTACAAAGCAGTGGGACAGGGTCTCGGTTAACGTCGAGGAGTATCTTCATAATCTGCTGATGAAGCAGACGATCATCTGTAGTGAAAGGGCTCTCCGGGAGGAAGTGGTTACGAGAACCTAATGCCAGAGTTAGTACAATCTTTAACCCGAATAGAAGAGAGACCAGAGTCCCAGAGTAAAGACGAGGAATAAAAGATCCTAATACCACCCAGTTGGCGACGTGGGCCCGTAAGCCACACAGCCAAGTTAGTAAAACAGTTTTCGGTTACTAGACTCAACTTTGGCCAAGGAGTTGGAAAGGGGGATTCCTAGAGGCAGTTGGCTCTGATACCAACCTGTGATGACCCCGGCTTAATCATGCACTAATCATACACGCAAATGCACATGATCAAGCCTAAGGACTCACTTGAAGATATCACAACACAACTCTAAAACATAAATAAATTCATACAAGCTTTATATTACAAGCCAGGGCCTCGAGGGCTCGAATACATAGCTCGATGGCATACAAGTGTCAGTGGAAGCATCAGATATCTGGGTACAGATATATTACAGAAAAGGAGATAAGCCTCTAGAAAGGCGGGGTAAAATAAAATACTACAATCGAAAGGCGTAGGCCTCCTGCCTAGGACCCTCCGAATCCTACTCCTGGTCGTCTGTCGGCTCCTCGTAGTAGTACTCGCCGGGAGGGTAGTAGTAGTAGTCGTAATCGTCGACAGGGGCAGCTAACTCAGGGGCTCCGTCATCTGGCGGCGTCAATTGGATATGGGGAGAAAAAGAAAATAAAGCAAATGTGAGTACTCATCCGAAGTACTCAGCAAGCGAGGATCTATACTACATATGCAACATTTTCAAAGGGTGGCTGTATATGTGGACTGGGCTGCAGAAATGCCAGAATAGAGGGGGAGAGCCTAGTCCTATCGAAGACTAGCATCTTCAAGCATCTTCATCAGTCTTGCAGCATTAGAAGAGTGCAGAGTAACATAATGTAAAGTAGTAGTAGCATCATCAACCTCGGCCAGTGATTCTTCCTTGACTCCCTGCGAGAAAGCAATCCCAGAGCCATACTATTCATTTCATCTCAAGTCATCAGTTCTACTTGTACCGATCGGGATACAACTCCGAGTGTCCGTTACCGTAGGACAGGCTATCGATAGATTAATTCTTCCCTGCAGGGGTGCACCAACTTACCCACCATGCTCGCTTAACTCCGGCCGGACACACTTTTCTGGGTCATGCCTGGCCTCGGCCAAACGATATGCCGCAACCCGACCGAATACCTAACAGAGAGGTCAGTACGACGGACTAAACCTATGCCCCCAGGGGTCTTGGGACATCGCCCCGGGAACTCCTGCATGTTGCGAACGTGGTCGAAAGCAGACCTAACCCCCTTAATACAAGCGCAGGCTTAACCAGTCCAATTCGGCGCGCGCCGCTCAGTCGCCGACGTCCATTAAGCTTCGGCTGAAGTATACGACGCAGAATGCCCATACTATGCCCACGTGATGGTTAGTGCTATCAGGCCAGAGGCCCCTCGGATCAAATATCCAAACCGTTTAGTGGTTTAGGAGCGCGCGGTAACGAGCAGAGACTCACGATCGATGTGACCCCGTCGCCCCGCCTTGAGGACTTGCGGCAAGGGCTAGGAATGCCCGGCCACGCCTCGTGTTCAACCCTCGGGCACCATCCAGGTCCACCCGATTCCACATCACTCGCTAATAAGCTCGCGCGGGTACCCCTCAGGGCCGACCCGTCTTTAGTATCATGGTTCAGTGTTCAGTCATAGTAACCAAAGTATCTGTGTGTCTGACACCAAGGGGGAACCCTGAGGAATCACCCTCGATGGAATTCCCTCTGATGTTATCGTCAAGGTGAACGAAGGGGGAATCACCCTCGAGGTCCACACTTGAGAGGTTGTGCGACGTCGTCGTTATCGGGGGTGGTGTAGGAGGAATCACCCTCGCTTACCACGACCGATTAACTAACCTACAAGGTTATCATCCGAAGTGCTGACGAGGTACCACCCTCGGCACTCGATGGTAACCCAGTAGTGTCGGCAACTAAGGGGGAAGTGACGTGCGGTGTCGGGACCTGGTCTTCAATCCCGTTGCACGGGTCTTCTGATCTTCCAGCGGGGCAGTCGGGATAAGTGGGGTCTCTGATGGTCTCTACCCAACCTATTCTAAGCAGTTTAGGATAACAGATAAGTATCAACAGCAGGTTACAAGTAAACATGCTATGCAGCAGATATAGGATAATAGTAGCAGCAATAACTTCTAATGCAAGCATAAGAGAGAGAGAGTGGGCGATTTCAGAATGCTCAAAAGGGGGTGCTTGCCTGTCTGCTCGACGACAAGGGCAAGGTCATCAGCTGCGTCGTCGGGCTCCTAAGCAGCGTCAGCCTCGGGAGCTACGTCGACGTCGGGGTCTACCGAGAGAAAAGATGGGGAAGAAACATATAAATACACAGCTAACGATGCAACACAAAACATGCCATGACTAGGATGCAGTGCAGGGTTGCCTGAAGTATGTCTAAGTCATTTTAGTTACTATAGGATTAAGGTGGGATTTATTTACCGGTGATTATGCACTATTCATCTATCGGATACGGCCTCGAAGTTGCGGTTTCACCTAAGTAGGGGGTTTCGGCATTGAAACAGACGACACGATCAGATTCGTCTCGTCGTTCTGAGCAACTTTCTTGTATAAAGTTTTTCGATCCGAGCTACGGTTATTTTTCTACGAATTTCCAAAGTTTATTCAATATTCTGGATTTTTTGGATTTAATATTAATTCAAAAATCATTTAACAAAAAATACTACGGGTACACAGGGAAGTGTTCCCAGTTTTGCAACCAGGGGCTGACATGTGGGCCCAGTGAGCTGAGTCAGTGCTGACTGGGCTAATCTTATCCAAAGAAACAGTGCAGGGGCCCCACTTGTCATTGACTCAACATTAGAACAGAGGTTAAATTAAACCAGGGTTTAATTAGATGGGTGGGCCCCTGTGTCAGTGAGTGGTTAAGCTAACAGGGTCGATTAATTAGTGTTAAACCTAATGCTACAGTGGACGGGCCCACTAGTCAGTGGCTGGGTTGCCCAGTCAGCATAGTTGACTGGGTCAACCCAGTCAACAGGTCAGCAGGGCCACTGGGGGCCACCAGTCAGTGACGGTGAGGGTGGCCCCAGCGGCGCCACATCAGCCCACCGGCGACCAACGCCGACGCGCGCTCCGGCGACCACAGGAGACGGCGGCGTCGCGCGGAAACGGCCGTCCGGCCACGGTTCGGAGCGTGGAGAAGTGCTACGGGACCCTGGCGTTCGCGCACATCCAGAGGTGGTGTCTATTGGTGCTGTGGTGGCCGGCGTCGAGCACGACAGCGGCCTGAGCGGCGACCGGAGCTCGGGCGGGGACGGATCTGGGGCTAGGGGGCACGGCAAAACGTGTGTGTGCGTGTGTTGGCTTCCTGAGGAGCCCAGGAACACGATGCGATGCTCGGCTGCGAGCTCGGTGTGCTGTGGCCAGGGCTGTGCCATGGCCGGCGGCGAGATACTTCGGGCACGACGGCCACTATAGCTACGAGGACGAAATCGAGCGAGGCAGAGAGGGGAAAGACGCGCATGCTCACCTAGGAGGCACACGGGGGCCCGTTGGATGCTTAGTAGCAGCAGGGGACGATGGATCGACTCCGGCGAGCTGCGGTGTCCCGAGGTAGACGACGACCTTGATCCGGCGATGTAGTGGCCTCGGGATCGTGCTCGAGGTCGGAGAAGAAGTAGCAGTCGACGACGAATCGATCCGGCTTGGAGACGTGGTGCGGCGAGGCCAAAGGCCACGGCTACGGCGATCCATGGCGGCGACGGCGTCGGGTGCTCGCGGAGAAGGAAGAAAACATGAGAGGGAGGGGGATCTGAGATAGCTAGTGTTCGCGGGAGGGCGAGGGGGTGCCGGTGCTGATCTTAACAGCGTCGCGGGGCCGTTGGATGGGCGACAGCGCGGCCGGCGTCGCCGTGTCGCCGTCTGCGTGCGACAGCGCGGGAGGAGGGAGACGACCGGCTGGTGGGCTGGCTCTGTTGGGCTGGGCTAGTTCCTGTAGGTTCTGGGCTGTAGGTATACAGTAGGATTTCCCCTTCTTCTTATTTCATTTTTCTGTTTTATTCTTTTACAACTTTCTGTTTTGTATTAGTTTGAGCTACCCAATGACTTTTATGAAATGTGGCACTTGTCTCATTAAATAGTATGCATTAAACCTCACAGCCACAAAAAGATTGGGAATGTTTTGAATTCTTTTGGATTTTGCATAAATGAAAATGAATTAAATTAGGGCTGTTTTCTACTGTTTGAGTTTCCAGGGGCAAAACAGGAACCAAATGATGTCAGCTTTACTTTTATAAAAGCTTTGGGGATTATTTGTAATATGTTGAACATTTTTGTTTTGCTATTTGGAGAAGTGCTTATTTGATTTTTGTTTTCAGTTGAAATTTGAAGTGAAAAAATTTCTTAACTGTTTTTCTTATGGCATAATGATGATGGCTTGTCATGATTAATAGGTGATCACTGTGGTGTGATGCTGGGGATGTTACAGAGGAAACCCAACACTCCATGGAACAAGATGTGGTCTTGAACGGTGCTTCAAGGGATCCTACATCCTCATCTATTGCTTTTTGCTTTATGGCTAAGGCTTCAAAGGTATCTCCTACTTTGAACTCCAATATGTCTCTTGATGATGATGTTAATGCTAATAATGATGAGGATAATGATGAAGAGAGTGATAATGTTGCCTCCTTAAAAATTAAGGGGGAAATGGTTTTTAAAGCTCTTCATAAAAATAAAATTGCTCGTTCCAACTTCATGGAAATCATGTCCATTGCCATTGAGGGCAAGAAATATATTGAGGAGTTGGAATCTCATCTCGAGGAGCATGAGGTCATCATTGAGAAAATGGAAGGTCATGAGTGTGATTACGCTAATTAGATTGCGGACCTCTCCCAAGCTCTTGAACTTGAACAAACCACCAAGGAATCTCTTGAGGAGACTTTTGCTCTAGAATTATCTAGAGTGAAGGAATCTCATGATAGAGCTCTTGAGGTGGCCAATGATTTTGAAACTAAAAATGAGAAGCTTGAAGTTGCGCATGCTAAACTCCTTGAGGACTTTGGGCACCTCGAAAATGGCTCAAGTGTCATTAAGAGTGAGCTCATCAAACTCACCGAGTCTCATGCTCAACTTAAAGCTTCATATTCAAAAGAGCTTGCAAAGTTGCCTTCTCCTCTTGTTGTTAATGATGATGGTAGTGCTACTAACTCTATTTCTTGTGAAGCATCCATTTTGAAGGAGAATGTTGAGCTAAGGGCTCAACTTGCGTTGCTATCTAGAGATTATGGGAAATTGGAAGAAAGTCATGAAAATCTCACAAGCTCTCATGATGATCTTCTAGTATCCCATAATGTGCTAAAGATAGCTCATGAGGCTATGATGACTAAGGTAACATCTAGTGAGCCTCATGTGGATACTAGCACTATTTCAAGTCTAAATGCTATATTGCCATGTGCTAGTCCTCGTAATTCATCCACTCATAATGTTGCTACATATTTTGATGAATTACTTTCCTTGCCTTGTTTCTCTAACGTTGAAGCTTATACTTCCTCTAGTACTTTTGTTGAGACTAACCATGTAGAGGAAATCAAAGAGCTCAAGGCCCAAGTCACTTCTTTGAAGATTGACTTGCAAAAGTGTCATGAAGGAAAGTCCACACTCAACAATATCTTGAGTGTGCAAAAATCCCCCAATGACAAAGGTGGACTTGGATTCAACTCCAATAAGAAGAAGAAGTCTAAGAGCAACAAGAAGAAGGGCCAAAAACAAGTCAAGAATTCGGCCAAGATTGTTTGCTTCATGTGCAAAATTAAAGGGAATCATGTTAGATCTTGCCCATTGAAGAAGAAGGCCATTAGTGACAAGCAACAAGGGAAGCGTCCACAAGTTCATTCTCATGCTCAACCTCAAGTTGAAGAAAAGCCTCTTCCCAAGAAGACTCAAGCTAATGCTTCTCAAGTTGAGAAATCAAGTGAGAAGAAAGTGAAGAGTAGACGTTGCTACTTATGTCGTGAGAAAGGTCACGTCGCTTCTTCATGCACGAATGGTACCTTATCCAACCCTATTATAATTGATGATGTCTATTCTCTTGGGAAGGATAAGGTTGGCAATGTGTTTGCCAAATTTGTTGGTACTCAAAGTGGTGTCAAGAAAAGAACCATTTGGGTAGCCAAGCCTATTGTGACTAACCTCTTAGGACCCAACTTGGTTGGGGACCAACAAGCTCAAACTTGATCAATAGGTGTTGTTGGATGTCATTGGAGACTTGGCTACATTATGAAGAATTAAGGGGACTTCATCATTCTTCTTGTCTCAATCCAAGTCAATTGGGTTATCAAGTTTCTATCTTATATCCAATGTGCCTCCTTGCGGTAACTTGTACTTAAATTGTTTACATTGAAAGTTACTTGCCCCTTTGCATGTTTTGGTTTTGTACCTTGCATGTGTTTGTATATGTTGTGCTTCCAATTTGCTTATCTTGAGCAATCAAGTATGTGTGTGTTGGTTTGCACATCATGTACGTGTGTGTTGTGCATTGAGCCTTTTTGCATCTTGTTTGTGTCTTAGTTGGCTCTTGTGATAGATTAATGGAACAACCCATTTTGGGGGAGTGATGTGCTTTGTGCACGTCACGATCCTATAAATGTGTGTACATGAGGAATACCACCTAGTATTGATATTACAAGATTATCTAGTCTCTATGTGGTATGTCTTCTCCTGAGAAATTCAAATTCTAAATAGTCCATTAATTATCTCGTGTTGCTTTCTTATTGCCTCTTATTAATTTTTCTTTGGTATCACTTTATGGGGGAGTAATGTGCTATGTGCAAATTACAAGCCTAGAAAATGTGTACATTTGAGATATTGTCACCTAGAATTGATATTGTAAATTATCTTGTTCCTAGGTCGCATCTTAGCTCTACAAGTTGCAATTTTCTTTTGTGTTTGGTGTGAAGATGATGTTGGATTTCTTTGAAATCTACCACCGGAAATTATTTCCAAATACTTCTTGTCTCTTGATAATTGGTAATCATTTATGTGGTAGAAATTGTTGATCATCTTTACATTGGCCTTTGCTTTTATTTGCCTTATCTCTTGCCTAGGATTGTGTCAACTCCCATTGTATTCCATACCACTTGTAGATCTTGTTAATTTCTTGAGCTTGTCTAGTGTTTTTATAGATATAGTGAAAGTGGTGATCCCCTCTTGTGCATTTTGTATTAAAATGCAAATTCTCTATAATGCGCATCACTTGGGGGAGCTATCCTATTTTTCTTAGAATGCACACCTTGTGATCCTTATCAAGCGTGTGTTGGTGGAACGCAAACCGTTTCTTTTTGGTACTTTGTGCCATCATGAAACTTTGTAGAGCGTTTGGTTTATTTGGAACCATTCTCTCTTTTGGGAGTTTGGCATCTTTATTTTTGCGTGTATCAATGGATATCTCATTCCTTGATGTGTCTTTTAATTGATATCTTCCAGGTGATGATTTCTCAATTTGGTATCCTTTTCACTTGGTATTCCTTTTTCATTTGGTGTTGGTTCTTGAAAGTCTTTAGCATGCATATTTACTTCATGTATTTTCTTTGGCATGCTTTCTTTCTTTGACCCAATATATAGGGGAGACTCCACCAAGTCTCAAATTGGATGAGATGTGCATGATATTTATTTTCATATCTATGTGCACATATTTATGTGGAGTTTGTCCTATGTATTGGTGTTTCTAACTCTTTGGTTCCAATGAGTTTGGGTACCATTTTGTTTGTGTTGTTGTTCTAGGAACAATTGGAGATGCATTAGATGCTCGGATCACTCACAAGAAAGGTGGTGTCACCATGTGCTTATTGGAGTCAAGCTAGGATGTTCAATGAACTACTATCTAATACCTTCAATTGGTATCTTCTACATCCTTCCAATGCTATCTCGGTAACAAGTATCTATTCATGCATTCCTCTCTTGCATTCAACCTTGTGTAGGTTGCATCTTGGCATGATATTCATTTCATCTTGTGATACTTGTTTCCTTTCTCAAAGCATCCCAATGATGATCTCTTGTTGCTAGTTGTCATGTCTTTGATGGAGGTGTGGTAGGAGTTCATTTATATACAATAAGACCATATCTAGCCATGTGCTATGCTTTCAAGCAAACATCTTATTGGTATATTTATGACTTCCTTGTGGATATCTTGTTCTTTCCTTTGTGTAACTATTTCGTGTGTTCATCCTTCTTTGTGGATTGATATCATCATGATTTTGATCTAACTAGAATCTTATACACTTGGGAGAAGTTACATCTCTAGTTGATATCCTTATTCTCTCACGTCCACCTTTTTCCTTGGTGGTTTCATGAAAGGATTTATCTTGAGTGTGGGTCTTATATCATTGCACCTTGATGCACTCTTTTGTGGTGAAGATTCTTTTTCTCTTGCTTGTCTTGACGAGGCTTTCCATTTTTGGTATCCCTCCTCTTGACAAAGCCATCATTGTCTATATTCACCATGGGTCATCACAAGTTTTGGTTTTTAAGTTGCTTTTTGGAGAGCTTGTGAACCCATTTGCTAGTTGAGTGTGTGTGTGGGAAGGACATATCTTGCACCTTGTATCTCATTATTTAAGACTATGTTGATGCTTAATGATCATCCATATATTAGTCTTATCAAGTGCTTTGCCATGACTCACACACATCCTTTTGGTTGAGCCCATTCGTAAGTTGCCTCTTTTACATGTTGCTCAACCATGTGCTTGTTGCAAGAGCTATGCCTTGTCTCTTATGTTAGCCCACTTGCACTTGTTGTGAGTTTCTATTGATTTTGGGGGAGTGATGATCCTATTTTGTGCACTTGGTGAAAGATCGAGGATGTTGCCTAGAGGGGGGGGGGGAGTGAATAGGCGCTTTAAAATAATTACGGTTAAGGCTTGAACAAATGCGGAATAAACCTAGCGGTTAATTTGACAAGCACAAAACCTACAATAACTAGGCTCACCTATGTGCACCAACAACTTATGCTAAGCAAGATAGACAACTAAGTGATAGCAAGATATATGACAAGAAACAATATGGCTATCACAAAGTAAAGTGCATAATTAAAGGGCTCGGGTAAGAGATAACCGAGGCACGCGGAGACGACGATGTATCCCGAAGTTCACACCCTTGCAGATGCTAATCTCCGTTTGGAGCGGTGTGGAGGCACAATGCTCCCCAAGAAGCCACTAGGGCCACCGTAATCTCCTCACGCCCTCGCACAATGCAAGATGTCGTGATTCCACTAAGGGACCCTTGAGGGCGGTCACCGAACCCGTACAAATGGCAACCCTTGGGGGCGGTCACCGAACCCGTACACTTTGGCAACCCTTGGGGGCGGTCACCGGTACCCGTCAAATTGCTCGGGGCGATCTCCACAACCTAATTGGAGACCCCGATGCTTGCCCGGAGCTTTACACCACAATGATTGAGCTCCGAACAACACCAACCGTCTAGGGCGCCAAGGCACCCAAGAGGAACAAGCTCTAGGGTGCCCAAACACCCAAGAGTAATAAGCTTCTCAAACTTCACTTCCACGTATCACCGTGGAGAACTCAAACCGATGCACCAAATGCAATGGCAAGGGCACACAGAGTGCCCAAGTCCTTCTCTCCCAAATCCCACCAAAGCAACTAATGCTAGGGAGGAAAATGAGAGGAAGAACGAAAGAAGAACACGAAGAACTCCAAGATCTAGATCCAAGGGGTTCCCCTCACTTAGAGGAGAAAGTGATTGGTGGAAATGTGGATCTAGATCTCCTCTCTCTTTTCCCTCAAGAACTAGCAAGAATCATTGGAGGGATTGAGAGTTAGCAAGCTCGAAGAAGGTCAACAATGGGGGAAGAACACGAGCTAAAGAGATAAGGTCCATTGGGGAAGAAGACCCCCTTTTATAGGTGGGGAAAAATCCAACCGTTATCCTCACAGCCCGCACAGAGCGGTACTACCGCTAGGGCGGTAGTAGCCCTTTGAAAAACAACAGCGAGGAGGCAAAAGGCTAGTAGAACCGCCGGAGCGGTACTATCGCTAGTCCTCACGGTACTACTGCTAGCGAGCGGTACTAAAAAAATACATCCGTGCCTACCACCGCTGGAACTAATACGAGATTTTGGTCCGGAGCGGTAGTAAAAAATTATATCCGCTCCAATCCGCGGTAGTACCGCTGCAGCCTTTTTAGAACACCAAAACTGCCACAACTTCTGCAAACGGACTCCGAATTCAACGAAACCAAGTTTGTTGGAAAGCTAACGACATGGGCTAACACAATCTTGGTAGAAATATCAATAATAAGCAAATTAGAAAAGTCCCATGAGAAAATGGTGAGAACCCTTCCTCGAAAAAGACCGGTAAAACCTCCAACACTGAAAACGCGATAGAAGAAGCATATGAAATCCGTTTTCGATGCACTAGAGCTTGTCACGAAGATAACCACAAGATCTAAAACCTCAAAATAAAATACAAATAAGAATCAAGAAAGATGATGCAAGGATGCAATGGTTTGAGCTCTCGACGAACGATACGATCAAGCTACTCACTTGAGAGCCCCCCTTGATAGTACGGCTATCGATCCTATAACCCGGTCTCCAAACTATCACCATGAGACCGGTAAAATATAAAACCTATCAAGGGCAAACCTTTGCCTTGCACGAAGTCCACTTGAGCTAGATGATGATGATCTTGACTCCCTCAAGTTGGACCACCTTTCTTGATTGCGTTCGCTCGATGAAGACTAGTTGATTGCTCCCCCATACTCCACTATGGGTGAGCCACTCTTTGGCACATTTTCACAAGTCCATTGTCACCACAATGGACGGCAAGCTTCAAGCATGTGATCTCTTCGTGATGATCCACTTGAACTTGCACACTGCAACCTAACCCCACAAAGAACTCTCTCGAAGACCATGGGTTAGTACACAAAGCGTAATTGACAATGCTTACCATACCATGGGATCGCTTGGTCCCCCTCGGTATATCTTCTACGCTTTGTGTGCTGATCAACTTGATTCACTCTTTGACTTAGCTTGATCAACCTCTCACATGACCAATCTTTAGGTAATTCCTTGAATAGCATCTTGGTCATCACAAACTCTCCTTGAAACCAACAATTGGACTCCAAGAAAAGCCTATGGACAAATCCTTCAAATATAACTCAAGGCAACCATTAGTCCATAGAGATTATCATCAATTACCAAAACCAAACATGGGGGCACTGCATGTTCTTTCACTTGGTATCATAATGCAAATATTCTAAGTAGTGCACAAATCATGGGGAGCTTCACTAGTGTCTTTAGAACACTCCGTTTCTCTCTTGCAAGTGTTAGGCTACAATTTTATATTTGCTCTCTTGCACTTGTCGTGAGGTTCTAGTGATTTTGGGGGAGTGATGATCCTATTTTATGCTCGTTGTATCCAAATACAAAACTAAATAATGCACAAAACATGGGGAGCTTCTCTAGTTTCTATACAACACTTCTATGATCTTATCATAATATCTTTTTTTTCATGTGGCTCGTAGGATCATTGGTTTAGTTGGTTCAATTGGTATCTTTTGATTACTTGTTTCAATTGGTGTCTTTTGATTTCTTGATTGCTTGTTTCTCTCTTTGTTATGTCTTTGTGACATATCATCCTTTTGCAATCTTTGGATCCTCAATATAGTTTGTCTTCCTCCAAGTATTTATATTTGGGTATGTGTATTGCATTCCTCTCTTCTTAAGAAATACACAATTTATGGAGGAACACTTTTTATATTGGCCTTCTAAGCTTTTCACCCATTTTGGCAATCGATGCCAATGGGGGAGAACTTTCAGAGAGTTTTTGTGGAGAAGTTTACAGAGTTATTTCTTCTTGCTTTGGTTTTGTTCCTTAGCATTTGCATCTCATACGCATGCATCATTGGTTGTTGCATTGCATGGTTGGTGATGAATAATTCCTTGTATAAACTCTCTTGAAAGTGATTGTCACCAATTACCAAAATGGGGGAGATTGAAAGAACATGCGGTGCCCCCATGTTTGGTTTTGGTAATTGATGAAAATCTCTATGGACTAATGGTTGTCTTGAGTTATATTTGAAGGATTTGTCCATAGGAATTTCTTGAAGTCCATTTGTTGGTTTCAAGGAGTTTATATGTTGACCAATGTGCTATTCAAGGAATTATCCAAAGAGTGGTCATGTAGAAGATATGATACAAGGTTGATCAAGACTAAGTCAAGAGTGAATCAAGTTGATCAACACACAAAGCATACAAGATGTACCGAGAGGGATCAAGTGATCCCATGGTATGGTAAGCATTGTCCATTACGCTTTGTGTACTAACCCATGATCTACGTGTGAGTTCTATGTGGGGTTAGGTTTGTTTCCATGGGTTTGCATCAAGAGGAAGATCTCATACAACCCATGGAGGATGACATCAAGTGGTGATCGTCATCAAGATTGCGGTGTGCAAGTTCAAGTGGAGCATCACGAAGAGATCGTCCTTGAAGCTTGCCGTCCATTGTGGTGTCAATGGACTTGTGAAGATGTGCCAAAGAGTGGCTCACCCATACTGGAGTATGGGGGAGCAATCAACTAGTCTTCATCGAGCCAACGCAATCAAGAAAGGTGGTCCAACTTGAGGGAGTCAAGATCGTCATCATCTAGCTCAAGTGGACTATGTGCAAGGCAAAGGTTTGCCCTCGATAGGTTTTCTATTTTACTGGTCTCATGGTGGTAGTTGGGAGACCGGGTTATAGGATCGATTGCCGTACTATCAAGGGGGGCTCTCGATGAGTAGCTTGATTGTATCGTTTGTAGAGAGCTCAAACCATTGCATCCTTGCATCATCTTTATTGGTTCTTGTTTGGTTCTTCTCCTTGTGAGATTTGGAGCTTATGGTCATTTTCATGACAAGCTCAAGTTCATCGAAAACAGAGTTCACATGCATCTTCTATGATGTTTTCGATGTTGGGGTTTTTGCCGGTTCTCTTTGTGAGTCTTAGAGCTTATGGTCATCTTGATGACAAGCTCGAGTTCATAAAAAATGGAGTTCACATGCATCTTCTATGATGTTTTCGATGTTGGAGGTTATGCCGGTTCTTCTCTTTTGGAGGTTTCACTCCTCTATATCTTAGGCATACCTCCCCTGCCTCTTCTTACTATAATCAGTCGATGTTGAATGCTACTCGTCGTCATCTATCCAACAAGCTTGAGTTTGCTCAATTCGGAGCTCATATGCAGAAGTTGTGACAGTTTAGGCTTTATTGCATCCTCTGTTTTCTCTATTGTGTTCCTAAAAGCCTCAAGCGGTAGTACTGCTCTCTAGAGCGGTAGTACCGCTTGTAAGCGGTAGTACCGCGGCCCTGTGCCGCGCGTAGTACCGCTGCATCTGGGGATGCGGTTTTTCGTGTTGGGTTTCGCGGTAGTACCTCTTATAGCGGTAAGCGGTACTACATCTCCACCCGAGCGGTAGTACCTCTTATAAGCAGTAAGCTGTACTACCTCTCCACCCGAGCGGTAGTACCGCTTATAAGCGGTAAGTGGTACTACCTCTGCCCAGAGCGGTACTACCTCTCTGGTAGAACTACATCTCGTGTTTTCTCTCTCGTTGGGCTGTTTTGACCGTGCTAAGAGGTAGTACCGCTCCTCCAAGCGGTAGTACCGCTTGTGCACGACCTGAGCACATAACAGTTGGATTCGGGAGGTCCTATAAAAGGGGGTCTTCTTCCCCATTGAACCTTATACCTTTAGCTCATGTTCTTCCCCCATTGTTGACCTTCTTCGAGCTTGCTTTGTCTCAATCCCTCCATGGATTCTAGCTAGTTTTTGGGGGTAAAGAGAGAGGAGATCTAGATCCACATTTCCACCATTCACTTTCTCCTCTATGTGAGGGGAACCCCTTGGATCTAGATCTTGGAGTTCTTCGTGTTCTCTTCTTCGTTCTTCCTCTCATTTTCCTCCCTAGCATTAGTTGCTTTGGTGGGATTTGGGAGAGAAGGACTTGGGCACTCCGTGTGCCCTTGCCATTGCATTTGGTGCATCGGTTTGAGTTCTCCACGGTGATACGTGGAAGTTTCAAGTTGAGAAGCTTATTACTCTTGGGTGCTTGGTACCCTTGAGCTTGTTACTCTTGGGTGCCTTGGTGCCCTAGACGGTTGGTGGTGTTCGGAGCTCAATCATTGTTGTGTAAAGCTCCGGGCAAGCGTCGGGGTCTCCAATTAGGTTGTGGAGATCACCCCGAGCAATTTGACGGGTTTTGGTGACCGCCCCAAGGGTTGCCAAAGTGTACGAGTTCGGTGACCGCCCCCAAGGGTTGCCATTTGTACGGGTTCGGTGACCGCCCTCAAGGGTCCCTTAGTGGAATCACGACATCTTGCATTGTGCGAGGGCGTGAGGAGATTATGGTGGCCCTAGTGGCTTCTTGGGGAGCATTGTGCCTCCACACCGCTCCAAACGGAGATTAGCATCCGCAAGGGTGTGAACTTCGGGATACATCGTCATCTCCGCGTGCCTCGGTTATCTCTTACCCGAGCCCTTTACTTATGCACCTTACTTTGTGATAGCCATAGTGTTTCATGTTATATATCTTGCTATCACTTAGTTGTTTATCTTGCTTAGCATAAGTTGTTGGTGCACATAGGTGAGCCTAGTTTTTGTAGGTTTTGTGCTTGACAAATTAACCACTAGGTTTATTCCACATTTGTTCAAGCCTAAACCGTAATTATTTTAAAACGCCTATTCACCCCCCCCTCTAGGCGACATCCTCGATCTTTCACTTACCGTATCACGTACCTCCTGTTTTTTAGGATTCTGGAGTGTTCCACAAGATTTCTTTTATGTGTTCCTCCGGTGTCATAGTTTGGATAATATTGCTTTCAACATTAATAGGCGTACCTGAGATATAGTGTTTAATTCTTTGTCCATTGACCACCTTCGGGTTAGTACCTTCGGCATTATTAATTTTGATAGCTCCAGAGCGATACACCTCTTCAATAATATATGGTCCTTCCCATTTGGAGAGAAGTTTTCCTGCAAAGAATCTAAAAGAGAGTTGTACAAAAGAACATATTCTCCAACTTTGAATTCCCGCTTTTGGATTCTTTTATCATGCCATCTTTTAACTTTTTCTTTGAATAATTTGGCATTTTCATAAGCTTGGGTTCTCCATTCATCTAGTGAGCTAATATCAAATAACCTCTTTTCACCGGCAAGCTTGAAATCATAATTGAGTTCTTTAATTGCCCAATATGCTTTGTGTTCTAACTCAAGAGGCAAATGACAAGCTTTTCCATAAACCATTTTGTAGGGAGACATACCCATAGAATTTTTATAAGTTGTTCTATAGGCCCAAAGTGCATCATCTAGTTTCTTAGACCAATTCTTTCGGGACCTATTAATAGTTTTTTTGTAATATTAGTTTTATTTCTATATTGCTAAGTTCAACTTGACCACTAGATTGAGGATGATAGGGTGATGCAATTCTATGGTTAACATCATATTTAGCACGCATTTATTGAAAAGCACCATGAATAAAATGTTAACCACCATCAGTCATTAAATATCTAGGGACTCCAAACCTTGGGAAAATAACTTCTTTAAGCATTTTAATGGAAGTGTTATGATCAGCACTACTAGTTGGAATAGCTTCTACCCACTTAGTAACATAATCAACAACAACCAAAATGTGAGTATACCCATTAGAGGAAGGGAAAGGTCCCATATAATCAAAACCCCAAACATCAAATGCTTCAACAACAAGTGAATAATTCATAGGCATTTCCTGACACTTACCAATATTACCAATTTTTTGACATTCATCACAAGACAAGACAAACTTACGGGCATCCTTGAAGAGAGTAGGCCAATAAAAACCAGATTGCAATACCCTGTGAGTAGTTCTATCTCCCGCATGATGCCCTCCATAGGCTTCGGAGTGACACTTCCGTAGGATTTGTTCCTATTCATGCTCAGGTACACAACGTCTAATAGTACCATCTTCTCCTTCTTTATAAAAATGTGGGTCATCTCAAAAGTAATGTCTTAAATCATAGAAGAATTTTTTCTTTTGTTGGTATGTGAAACTAGGTGGTATATATTTAGCAACAATGTAATTAGCATAATCAGCATACCAAGGAGTGTTATGAGAAACATTTATTGCAGCTAGTTGTTCATCAGGAAAACTATCATCAATAGGTAGTGGGTCATCAAGAACATTTTCTAACCTAGACAAGTTATCAGCTACGGGGTTCTCATCTCCTTTCCTATTAGTTATATGTAAATCAAATTCTTGTAACAGGAGAACCCACCTAATGAGTCTAGGCTTAGCATCATTCTTTTCCATAAGATATTTTATAGCAGCATGATCAGTGTGAACAATTACTTTGGAATCGACAATGTAAGATCTGAATTTATCACAAGCAAACACAACTGCTAAAAATTCCTTTTCAGTAGTAGCATAATTTCTTTGAGCACTGTCTAGAGTTTTGCTAGCATAATGAATAACATTTAATTTCTTATCAACTCTTTGTCCTAGAACAGCACCAACAGCATAATCACTAGCATCACACATAATTTCAAAAGGCAAGTACCAATCAGGTGGTTGAACAATATGTGCAGAAGTTAAGGCTTTCTTAAGTGTTTCAAAAGCTTCCACACAATCATCATAAAAAACAAATGGAACATCCTTTTGTAAAAGATTAGTAAGAGGACTAGAAATTTTAGAGAAGTCTTTAATAAACCTCCTATAGAAACCAGCATGACCAAGGAAACCAACATGGCATTTTCTCAATTGCTTCAACTTTAATTTTATCCACCTCAATACCTCATTCAGAAATTTTATGACCCAAGACAATACCTTTATTAACCATAAAGTGGCACTTCTTCCAATTCGAGACAAGATTAGTTTGCTCACATCTCTGCAAAACTCGATCAAGGTTGCTTAAGCAATCATCAAAAGAAGTTCCGTAAACGAAAAAATCATCCATGAAAACCTCAACAATCTTTTCACAAAAATTAGAGAATACATCTTTGAAAGGTAGCAGATGCATTGCATAAACCAAAAGGCATACGTCTATAATCATAGGTTCCAAAAGGACAAGTAAAGGTGGTTTTCTCTTGATCGGGTTGTGAAACATGTATTTGAGAGAAACCAGAATATCCATGAAGAAAACAAAAATGTGTGTGCTTAGATAATCTTTCTAGCATTTGACCAATAAAAGGCAGAGGGTAATGATCTTTTCTAGTAGCTTTATTTAATTTTCTGAAATCAATTACCATTCTATAGCCAGTAACAATTCTTTGTGGAATAAGCTCATTTTTATCATTAGGAACAACAGTAATACCTCCCTTCTTAGGGACACAATGAACAGGACTTACCCACCTACTATCAGCTATGGGACAGATTATATCTGCTTCGAGAAGCTTTAATATTTTAGTCCTTACCACTTCTTTCATCTTAGGATTCAACCGTCATTGGTGGTCAACAACGGGTTTAGCATCAGGTTCCATATTGATCTTGTGCTGACATAGAGTGGGACTAATGCCCTTAAGATCATCAAGAATATATCCAATAGCAGCACGGTGCTTCCTCAGAATTTTTAATAATCTTTCTTCTTCATGTTCTGAAAGGTTAGCACTAATAATAACAGGATATATCTTTTTCTCATCAAGATAAACATATTTCAAAGTGTCAGGCAATTGTTTTAATTCAAACACAGGATCACCTTTAGGTGGAGGTGGACCTCCTAGAGTTTCAATAGGCAAATTGTGTTTAAGGAGAGGTTGATGTTCAAAGAATATTTTATCTATTTCATTTCTTTCATGCAAGTGCATATCATTTTCATGGTCTAGCAAATATTGTTCTAAAGGATCAGTAGGAGGTACGACAATAGAAGCAAGACCAATTATTTCATCTTTACTAGGCAATTATTTATCACGAGGTTGTCTACTAAACTTGGAGAAATTAAACTCATGAGACACATCACCAAAACTAACACCGACAGTTTGTTTTTCACAATCTATCTTAGCATTAATGGTGTTCAAGAAAGGTCTACCAAAAATAATGGGACAAAAGTCATCTTGTGGGGAACCAAGGGTTAGAAAATCAGTAGTGTCGTGGATTTAACACGGTAGATGCCCTAGTGAAAGGACTTAGGTGTGGAGCCATCGCAACGTAGGTTAGCTCGAAGGGGTTGAATGGGACAAAGGACACAAGGGATTTACCAAAGTTCGGCCCCTCTCAACGAGGTAAAAGCCTACGTCCTGCTTCTGGCTGTATTGCTTGAGTTTCGATTACAAGGGAGCGATTACGCTTGACCTAGCTCTCGACTACTTGTTTCTTGAGTTAACCCGCCGCCGGGTCTCGCCTTTATATACATAGGTCAAGGCCCGACGGCTTACAAGAGTCCGGGTCAGATCACACAACGTAACCGACCCTATCTCTAAGTCGCCTTGCCTTGTTAGGCAAGTTACCTTCAGGCGGCTCGCACCTTCGGGTCTTGAATTGCCTCCGGGTCATGGGCTTTCAACAGGACTGCTTGTAAGACGCCTTTGGTCTTCTCATCTTGTCTTCTTAGGCCTTACTGGGCCTTCAATTATAAATCGCCCATAACATGACCCGGCCCCTCCTGGGCGGGTTATACCACGGGGTTATATCCCCAACATTAGGCCCCGGATTGATTTGAACATGTTCATATCAATCTTCATTCTTCAATTGGCGAATTCTTTGAACCTTTTCAACTCTTAACCTGATAAACTTATACAACCCGCCATGACGAAGAGATGACATCACGTCATTAATTTTAGAAGAAATCATATGATGTCGTAACGGATCTTTGTATTAATTAACCATTCCGAGAATCGAGGCGCCTCTGTTATTAGGATAATGATCATGCCTCCTCAATTTCCGCGCCTGCCATTTTACTGTTCACCTTTCTCTTTATAAATAGGCACAGGGGGTCCCTTTTCACTTTTACCCCCGTTCCTCTCTCTTCTTCATCTTCCTCATGCCGACCGCCGCCACGCAAGCTCTGCCGCCGCCGTCGACTTTCATCAGCAGCACCAACCTGGCCGCTGCATCGACCTGAATAGACCAGAAAACCGCGGCGCCCTTCCGCTGTCCATCAGCAACGCCAGGTACTCACCTCTCTTTTACTTTCAATCTGCATTAGGTTTTCCTCAGTTCCTCAGTTCATCGGTGTTCATCAGTGTTATCGTGCCCGCTCGTAGTCCATCCATCATATTGCTTAGTTGAATCCCAATGCAACACTGAAGTCATGCGGTAGTAGTTTTAGCACCCACTACTCATCATAGATTCATCCTGTTCCTTCGAGATCCATTTTCAACACACTAGTTCTTCCACAACCATTTTAGGGTTAGGAATAGTTTTTGTTTTCTGAACTGTCGTAGATCAAAAAATATAGCCGCAATCTGTGAAAACTGTTTATGCAAAACTTAGCAGAATTTTTTAGCACTTCCATTTTTATAGACTGCTGACTCGCCATGTCGTATACGGCGGCTTACCAATGCTCTTGTGACCCGCCAGCCTCTGGCCAGCTTAAAACTTGCAAACGGCTCTGTACTGCAATATTGAATTTATTTCCTGTTCATAGCTTCATTCCTTCCGGCTCATCATGACCAAGGCACCCACAACTTGCGATTGGATCCCCTCCAAAGTCACCGAAGATATTCTGAATGAGTACATGACAATGGGCATTTTAGCCGCCAAGGAAGTCATCCATTGGCGGGTTCCAGGTTTTGAATGCCCTCCTGAATCTCAAGAGGGCGAGGTCGTGGTTTTTACAGATCATCTACTTCGCGGCTTTTCTCCGCACGGCTCAAAATTCTTTTGAGACGTGCTGCACTTTTACAACCTTCATCCTCAAGATATTGGTCCCAATTTTGTCTCAAATATATGCAATTTCCAAGTGTTCTGCGAAGCATACCTCGGTGAAGAACCTTCTACAGATCTGTTCAGAGACTATTATTACATCAACCGCCAAATTGAGATGTCCGACGGGCTTAGTCTTGAACTTGGAGGCGTTTCAATTCAAAGGCGGAGAGATGTGACCTTCCCATCAGCCGCCCTGCCGAGCCATCCTAAAGACTGGAATTTTACCTGGTTTTATTGCAAAGACACCTCTCCCGAAGGAGAAAACCCCCTGCCGGGTTATCGTCCATACCGTCTCCCTACCAGCGGCCCACTACTAGGTCGGATGACTGCCGCGGAGCGTAGTCTTTATTCTTCCACTCTTTCAAAGATTCGGGCCTTCATTGCGAACGGCTTAACCGGGATTGATCTTGTTCGCTGCTGGGTTTCGTGGAGAATTCTGCCTTTAAGCCGCCGCCCCGGCTTAATGTGCACATATACTGGTGATACCAAAGACCCATTGCGCTATAGTCCCACTGAATTAACTGAGAAGGAGATCAATGATACTGTCAAGTCACTCCTTGGCGAGTCATTGGCAAATTGCAGCAAGATGGGTCTAACTCCTTATTATACTCTTAACCCGCCACCAGCTATAAGTACCCTTGCATATATATTGCTTGTTTTGCCAACCCCTCTGGTTTTAATCGTATTGCTCATGTGTATCCAAGCAGAACTAGACTCGGAAGAAATGGCAATCGGCTGTTCGGGCTTAAAAGAAGATGGGTCTCCTTTTGATCAGACAGATTTTGCAAAGTGCGTGAAGGAGATGCGTCCCTTAGCATGTAAACTGGCTGAAGAGACTGATTTATCCAGGTACCAGCCGGCTTATAACATGGAAAATGCTAGGATCAGAGCGCCGACTCATGACTCCGTTGATCTCACACCTCCAACGTGTAAGCATACCTTCGCCCTTGATGTTGATCCGTCCCCAATTATCAATGATGAAGCCATATTCGAGGCCTTAACCGGCATCGACTGGACGTCACCTGACATCCAGATGGGCGAAGAGGAAGAGCCAGAGCAGGATGTCCCGGAGGCATCAACTAGTCAGGAAGACAACTGAGACCAACCCGGGCCGCTCTCAAGCCAGAGCATAAAAAACTCCTCTCCCGAAAAACACTAGGGTCCAAGTTTATGGGCTTATGACAGCCTTGTAATAGAGTAGTATTTTGAAACAATACTCCGTCTTGTTATGCCATCATGCCTATTTAACTGTTGAAGTACCAGCTGAATCTTTGATGATTGGTGTGAACTTAATCTTTTATGCAAGCCATATTTCTGCATGTTCTGCACAAGGTGTAAACAACATATGCCCTGGCGACTTAACGTCAAAAACCAGGGTGGGTAATAACCCAGACATAATATAGTCTTATGCAATTATGAAGAAGACTAGAATTAAAGCTTTTGAAGCAAACACCTATTGGTGATTTAAAGTCAAAAAAACCAGGGCGGGTTATTAAACCACGCATATTCATAATGAGTAACATACCTGTAACTTGGACGTATACCGTCGGCTTAATCACCGGAACCAGTGAGGACAACACCCCAAGGATTTGTAAGCGCATGAACCCAATAGTGCAAATCAAAGAAGACTGGCGACTTAAAGTCCATAGCCAGGGCGGGTTACAAAACCCAAAATGCTCAAAATATGAGTCATATAATCAGGGCTACATGACCCGGATTGTCAAACAATGTACTTAGAAAAAATCTTGAGGAAACACAAATCCAAAAGAAAAAAGACAATCAAACACCTTCAAATAATAGTCTGGCCGACTCACAAAGGTACGGCCAGGCAAATTGGCTAACAAAACCATGTGCTTTCAATGGCTGCACAACCTTTGGTACTTAGACCACATGATTGCTTTAAAGGCAGCAACAACCGTTTTGGTACTTAGACCACATGATTGCTTTCAAGGCAGCAACAACCGTTTTGGCACTCAGGCCACATGATTGCTTTCAAAAGGCAGAAACAGCCGTTTTGGTACTTAGACCACATGATTGCTTTAAAGGCAGCAACTGCCGTTTTGGCACTCAGGCCATATGATTGCTTTCAAAAGGCAGCAACAGCCGTTTTGGCACTCAGGCCACATGATTGCTTTCAAATAGCATAGAACCAGCGGTTTGGTACTTAGACAATCTCTGGTTGCTTTAAAGGAGAAGCAACAGCGTTTTGGCACTTAGGCCACATGATTGCTTTCAAAAGGCAGCAACAGCCGTTTTGGCATTCAGGCCACATGATTGCTTTCAAAAGGCAGCAACAGCCGTTTTGGCACTCAGGCCACATGATTGCTTTCAAAAGGCAGCAACAACCATTTTGGCATTCAGGCCACATGATTGCTTTCAAAAGGCAGCAACAGCCATTTTGGCACTCGGCCCACATGATTGCTTTCAAAAGGCAGCAACAGCCGTGGTTTTACCTAGCTTTACTGTAAACCGGCTCTCACATGTCATAAGCCGCCCGGTGGTTGGACGCCCCTAAGTGACCTTATGATCAATCAATAAAGGCCCAGATACTTCGAAATGAAACGACAGAGGCCCCGTAATTCGGGGATGTTGGCTTTATTATATTGATCATAAAGAGTATATACATTAAAAAAAATATACAAAGGTAAGAGCTGGCGGCTCAAGTATAGTACGGCCGAAGATGTGCAATATTCCACGGACGGCGGGTCTTCTCCTGTGACTTGCGAGAATCCTTGTGCTCACGTACATCAATGAGGTAATACGACCCGTTGTTCAGGTTCTTACTGACCACAAAGGGCCCTTCCCAAGGTGGGGATAATTTGTGCATATATGTTTGATCTTGGATGAACCGGAGCACCAAGTCACCTTCTTGAAATGTCCGGGTCTTAACTCTGCGGCTATGATAGCGACACAGATCTTGTTGATATATCGCCGAACGAGCCGCCGCTAGGTCACGCTCCTCATCCAAAGCATCAAGCGCATTTTGACGTGCTATTTCATTATCAGCTTCAACATAAGCTGCCACACAATGCGAGTCATGACGGATATCGCTTGGAAGAACCGCCTCTGCCCCGTAGACCATGAAGAAAGGCGTATAACCTGTTGATCTGTTTGGGGTGGTGTTGATACTCCAAAGTACGGAAGGCAACTCCTCAACCCAACAACCCGGCGTTCGCTGCAAAGGAACCATGAGCTGGGGCTTGATGCCTCTCAAGATTTCTTGATTAGCCCTCTCCGCTTGACCATTAGACTGTGGATGAGCCATAGAAGATACATCAAGACGAATATGTTCTTGTTGACAGAATTCCTCCATATTACCTTTAGACAGATTAGTGCCATTATCAGTTATGATACTGTGAGGATAACCAAAACGGAAGATCAATTTTTTAACAAACTGAACTGTCGTTGCTGCATCACACTTGCTGACCGGCTCTGCCTCAACCCACTTGGTAAATTTGTCAACCGCCACCAAGAGGTGGGTTTTCTTATCCTTAGACCTTTTGAAAGGTCCAACCATATCAAGCCCCCAGACTGCAAACGGCTAGGTAATTGGAATCATCCTCAATTCTTGAGCCGGCACATGAGCCCGTCGAGAAAATTTCTGACATCCGTCACACTTACTGACAAGATCCTCTGCATCAGCATGAGCCGTTGACCAATAAAACCCGTGACGAAAAGCTTTAGCCACCAGAGATTTAGAGCCGGCATGATGACCACAATCACCTTCGTGGATTTCTCTTAAAATTTCACGGCCCTCCTCTAGAGAAACACAACGCTGGAACACACCTGTGACACTACATCTATGTAACTCGCCATTGACAATAGTCATAGATTTAGACCGTCGGGTGATCTGCCTGGCCAAAGTTTCATCCTCAGGAAACTCGCCCCGGGTCATATAAGCCAAGTAGGGAACTGTTCAATCAGGAATAGCATGGAGAGCCGCCACCAACTGTGGCTCCGAGTCAGGAATAGAGAGATCCTCTTCAGATGGTAACTTGACTGAAGGGTTATGCAATACATCAAGAAACACATTAGGGGGCACCAGCTTACGTTGAGACCCAAGCCGACTCAAAGCATCAGCCGCCTCATTCTTTCTTCGATCAAGATGCTCCACCTGATACCCTTTGAAGTGACCAGCAATATTGTCAACCGCCCAGCGATAAGCCGCCATGAGCGGGTCTTTTGAATCCCTGATACGTCTCCAACGTATCTATAATTTTTTATTGATCCATGCTATTATATTATCCATCTTGGATGTTTTATATGCTATTTTATATGATTTTTGGGACTAACCTATTAACCTAGAGCCCAGTGCCAGTTTCTGTTTTTTCCTTGTTTTTGAGTTTCGCAGAAAAGGAATATCAAACGGAGTCCAATTGGCCTGAAAATTTACGGAGAATATTTTTGGAAAATATGAAAAATACTAGAATGAAAATATATCGGAGAGGAGTCCCGAGGCCACCACAAGGGCATGGCCCCCCTTGACTTGTCCCGCCAACACCTCTTATAAATCCCCAAAACCCCAGAACAAAACCGAGATCGGGAGTTCCGCCGCCGCAAGCCTCTGTAGCCACCAAAAACCAATCAGGACCCTATTCCGACACCCTGTCGGAGGGGGAAATCATCACCGGTGGCCATCTTCATCATCCCGGCGCTCTCCATGACGAGGAGGGAGTAGTTCATTCTCGGTGCTGAGGGTATGTACCAGTAGCTATCTGTTTGATCTCTCTCTCTTGTGTTCTTGATTTGGCACGATCTTGATGTACCGCGAGCTTTACTATTATAGTTGGATCTTATGATGTTTCTCCCCCTCTACCTTCTTGTAATGAATTGAGTTTTCCCTTTGAAGTTATCTTATCGGATTGAGTCTTTAAGGATTTGAGAACACTTGATGTATGTCTTGCATGTGTTTATCTGTGGTGACAATGGGATATTCACGTG
Source organism: Thinopyrum elongatum (assembly GCA_011799875.1). Classification (NCBI taxonomy): domain Eukaryota; kingdom Viridiplantae; phylum Streptophyta; class Magnoliopsida; order Poales; family Poaceae; genus Thinopyrum; species Thinopyrum elongatum. The sequence goes on from CM022300.1 coordinate 53,327,189, forward strand.
ATCCACTTGATGTATGTTTTGGTGATCAACTTGCGGGTTCTGTGACCTTGTGAACTTATGCATAGGGGTTGGCACACGTTTTCGTCTTGACTCTCCGGTAGAAACTTTGGGGCACTCTTTGAAGTTCTTTGTGTTGGTTTGAATAGATGAATCTGAGATTGTGTGATGCATATCGTATAATCAAACCCACGAATACTTGTGGTGACATTGGAGTATCTAGGTGACATTAGGGTTTTGGTTGATGTGTGTCTTAAGGTGTTATTTTAGTACAAACTCTAGGGCTGTTTGTGACACTTATATGAATAGCCCAATAGATCGATCAGAAAGAATAACTTTGAGGTGGTTTCGTACCCTACAATAATCTCTTCATTTATTCTCCGCTATTAGTGACTTTGGAGTGACTCTTTGTTGCACGTTGAGGGATTGTTATATGATCTAATTATGTTATCATTGTTGAGAGAACTTGCACTAGTGAAAGTATGAACCCTAGGCCTTGTTTCGAAACATTGGAATACCGTTTTCGCTCACTTTTGTTACTAGTTACCTTGCTGTTTTTATATTTTCAGATTACAAAAACCTATATCTATCATCCATATTGCACTTGTATCACCATCTCTTCGCCGAACTAGTGCACCTATACAATTTATCATTGTATTGGGTGTGTTGGGGACACAAGAGACTCTTTGTTATTTGGTTGCAGGGTTGTTTGAGAGAGACCATCTTCATCCTACGCCTCCCACGGATTGATAAACCTTAGGTCATCCACTTGAGGGAAATTTGCTACTGTCCTACAAAACTCTGCGCTTGGAGGCCCAACACGAGTCTACAAGAAGAAGGTTGCGTAGTAGACATCAATCCCAAGTGCATGAAACTTGTTGAGCCACCAAATCTGAGTCGCCAAAGCACCTGTCCCGGCTTAAATTCATTTCTTTGGCCATTCGAAGGCCATGGAGCAGAGCCTCATATTCAGCTGCATTGTTAGTACAAGGAAACATCAATCTCAAAACATAACAAAACTTATCACCTCGTGGGGAAGTCAAAATAACTCCAGCCCTCGAGCCTTCTAATTGCCTGGACCCATCGAAATGAATAGTCCAATATATGTTATCAGGTTTCTCCTCAGGCGTCTGCAACTCTGTCCAGTCATTGATGAAATCCACAAGAGCCTGAGATTTGATAGCTGTCCTTGGCACATACTTCAAACCATGGGGTCCAAGCTCAGTGGCCCATTTAGCCACTCGGCCTGTAGCCTCTCCGTTCTGAATAATCTCCCCCAAAGGGGCAGAACTGACAATAGTAATAGGATGGCCAAGAAAATAATGCTTCAGCTTACGACTAGCCATGAACACCCCATACACCAGCTTTTGCCAATGTGGATAACGCTACTTAGACTCAATTAATACTTCGCTGACATAGTAAGCCGGCCTCTGGACTGGGTACTCCTTACCCGTTTCCTTGAGTTCCACCACAATTGCCACACTGACAGCCCTGCTGTTGGCAGCCACATATAAAAGCAGAGGCTCTTTCTTAATGGGAGCTACAAGGATAGGTGGCTCAGCTAACTATTTTTTAAGTGCCTCAAACGCCTCATTAGTAGCATCACTCCAGACAAAGTGATCTGTTTTCTTCATCATCTGGTATAGAGGAATTGCCTTCTCTCCCAGGCGGCTTATGAACCGGCTTAAAGCTGCAATACGACCCGCCAAGCGCTGGACGTCATTGACACACGCCGGCTTAGCCAATGAAGTGATAGCCTTAATTTTCTCAGGGTTAGCTTCAATACCTCTCTCTAAGACCAAAAAACCCAAGAGCTTGCCTGCAAGCACCCCAAAAATGCACTTGGCCGGGTTAAGCATCATTTTATAGACCTGGAGATTATCAAAGGTCTCTTTTAAATCATCCAAGATAGTCTCCTTCTTCCTCGACTTGACGACAATATCGTCCACATAAGCATGAACATTGCGCCCAATCTGGTCATGGAAACAATTCTGGACACAACGTTGATAAGTTACCTGTGCACTCTTGAGCTTAAAAGGCATAGACACATAGCAGAAAGCTCCAAAGGGTGTGATAAAAGCTGTCTTCTCTTGGTCTTTAACTGCCATCTTAATCTAATGGTAACCAGAATAAGCATCCAGGAAGCATAAACACTCACAACCCGTCGTAGCATCTATGATCTGATCAATACGGGGAAGAGCAAAAGGATTAGCTGGACAGGCCTTGTTAAGATCCGTGTAATCCACACACATACGCCAAGTGCCATTTTTCTTAAGTGCCAGCACCGGGTTAGCCAACCACTCAGGGTGAAAAACCTCAACGATGAACCCGGCCGCCAAGAGCCGGGCCACCTCTTCTCCAATGGCCTTACGTTGCTCTTCATTGAAACGGCGAAGGAACTACTTCACCGGCTTAAATTTAGGATCAATATTAAGAGTGTGCTCAGCGAGTTCTCTCGGTACACCTGGCATGTCTGAAGGTTTCCATGCAAAGATGTCCCGATTCTCACGGATGAACTCGATGAGCGCGCTTTCCTATTTCAGATTCATGTTAGCACTGATGGTGAAGTGCTGAGATGAGTCGCCAGGGACAAAGTCCACCTGCTTGGTGTCATCAGCCGACTTAAATTTCAACAAAGGGTCTTGCTCAGTAATCGGCTTCTTCAAAGGGGTCATATCAGCCGGGTCAACATTATCTTTATAGAACTTGAGCTCCTCCGTAGCGCAAGCCGACTCAGCATATGCAGCATCTCCTTCTTCACACTCCAATGCAATTTTTCAATTACCATGGACTGTAATAGTACCCTTATGCCCTGGCATCTTAAGCTGCAAGTAAACATAATAGGGCCGTGCCATAAATTTGGCGTAAGCCAGCCGCCCAAACAAGGCATGGTACGGGCTCTTTATCTTAACTAGTTCAAACCATAATGTCTCTGCCCTGTAATCATAATCATCACCAAAAGCCACTTCCAAGGTGATTTTACCAACTGGATATGCCGACTTACCACGGACCACACCATGGAAGACTGTAGAGGATGGCTTAAGCTCCTTATCAGTCAAATTCATCCAGCGAAAGGTATCATAATAAAGGATATTGATGCTGCTGCCTCCATCCATGAGCACTTTAGTGAATTTATAACCCCCGACTTGAGGGGCTACCACCAACGCTAGTTGACCTAGATTGTCAACCCGAGGCGGGTGATCCTCACGACTCCATATAATCGGCTGCTCTGAACAGCGCAAGTATTGAGGTACCGCCGGCTCTATCGCACTGACCGCACGTTTACGAACCTTCTGATCTTGCTTGCAATGACTTGTAGTGAAGACGTGATATTGGCCACTGTTAAGCTGCTTTGGATTGCTCTGGTATCCTGACTGATGCTGCTGGTTACCCTGATCAAGCTGTTGTTGGTTATAACCACCCTGATAACCTTGTCCTTGATATCCAGAATTTGAGCCACCGCCGCCAAAGCCGGGCCCCTGTGAGCCGGATCCTGACCCGCCGGGCGGGCCATTATCACCACCATGACCCTGATTGAAGCTAGAATTCTTGTACTCTTTCATGATGAAGCAATTCTTCCAAGCATACATCGATGGTTGACCGGGCAGACTATGCTTTGGGCAAGGGTCATTAAGCATGGCCTCCAGGTTAAATTTTGGTCCTCCAAGCTTACCCTTACGACATTGATTTTTATGCTGAGCATTGGTGTTAGCCACCAAATCTGACCCGCCATCAGTTTGCCTGCGCTTGCCATTATTACCCTGGTTATGACCTGTCATGTTTTGCCGCTGACCCTTACTATTACCATTCTTCTTCCCCTTATTGGATTTTTCATCATCAGATCCGAGGTCCTTGGTGTTGTCTGAGGCAGCATACTTGATGAGAGCCACCATGAGGTCTCCCATGTCATTGCAGTGGCGCTTAAGCCGCCCCAGCTTCTGTTTGAGAGGCGTGAAGTGACAATTTTTCTCCAAAATCATAACAGCAGAGCTGGCCGCGATGCTATCCGATGGGTGGATAATAGCTGAGACCCGGTGAACCCAATGGTGGGCCGACTCATCCTCGAGCTGTATGCAGTTGTCCAAATCAATGATCGACAGAGGATGCTTACATGTTCCTTTGAAATTCTGAATGAAGCGCGCCTTTAACTCAGCCCATGAACCGATGGAATTGGCAGGTAGCCCTTTCAACCAGGTTCATGCCCATCTAACATCATGGTGAAATACTTGGCACATACAGCATCATTAACATCCAACATCTTCATAGCCAGCTCATAGCTCTCAACCCAAGCCTCAGGCGGAAGATCAACTGTGTAATTAGGCACCTTGCGAGGGCTTTTAAAGTCCTTAGGCAGACGCTCATTGCATAGAGCCGGCACTAGGCACGGCACACCAACTGACCTGGAAATCATCCCAACTCCCATGGATGCCGAAGGGGTTACCGGAAACTGCTGGTGAGCCCCCAGCTGAGCCGCCAATTCTGCTTCACGGTGGGCTCTAGCCTGATCTACGAGGGCCTAAGTATTGTTCGACTCGGGGCGGGTTGAGCCCGCACGGCGGGTCATCATTATGAGGCGGATTACGACGTCGCTCGCTGCTGGAAACCGTCGGCGACTGAATGTGCCGGCTATAACTTCGGCTTGGTCGGGGAGTTAAGTGAACATGCTCGTGACCATACGAATAAGCCGCCTGCTGTGCCACAGCCGTTTGGAGGAGCTCCACAGGGTTCTGGGTTTCTATTGCAGCTGGAGACTCGCCTTCGATTGGGATAGCCGCCAGCCGTGTAGCTGCTGCTATCATATTGTCCACCGGGTTAGAATAATGGCCTGAGGGTGTTGGGACTCGCTGAGGAGGGGTCTGATCCCCACGGGGTGGGTCTGGCACTCAAGGTTGAGCCGCCGCCCCGGCTCCTGGCGCCTCAGCAGCCCGGGTTACGCCGGGCGGGTTACTTGTTCCTGCCCCAGGCGTGTTAAACAGATTCCGCCTCTCAAACTGTGAAGGCAAATGGCTCTGATGCCTCCTTCGAAGAACGGCATTAGATGCGTTTTGGTCCAAATTCAGACGAAAAGACTCCGCTCTTATCCGCTGTGACTCGGCCTCCAATGCAGCCCGCTCTATTGCCATCCTAGCATTCTCCGCATTAAGATCCTCTCGGGCCTTGGTCACCTTGTCCCGCAGCTTTGCAACCTCTGCATTGTGTTGTACTTGGTTCGCCGGAGTTACCTCTACAGCTAACAGAGTCGCCAAGGCATCCAAGAGCTTAGATAAAGCTTGAGCCGGCGGCCGTGCAGAACCGCTCGCCCCGGCTGTCGCAGCGGCAGTTGAGCCGGATGTCATGGCCGCGGCAGTTGAGGAATTCAACATTGGTTGTGTGCCAGCCATAAAAATAGCAGCCCTGCTCGGCAGCTCATAGGGCTCCGGAATACTGTCACCATCGAAATAGCCCCCAAGCCCGCCATCCTGAAGCTAATAGATTGACTCGGTCTCTCCAATCGAGGACTCATCACCTGAATAGATGGCCGTCTCTCCACCAGACACAGATCCTTCCTCAAGATCCGCCCCATGAACAAAGCCAACAAAGGCATGCTTCCGGTCGGGTTGAACTTTGGCGGGTCGTGCACGCCGGGCCGTCTCGATGATGTTGGTGCAGGTGTCCGGCTCAGGCTCCAACTCGCCGATCTTGCCGATGAAGACGTGAATCCCACCAAAGGGGACCTGATACCCGTACTCGATTGAGTCAGCCTCGGGACCCCGGCCAATGTCGTCGATATAGATCTTGCCGCGGCAACTCTTAGTCATCCAGCCATGGCGTATCCCTCAATCCCTGGGAAGTTGCCCTTCGAGAACTCAAAACCGTCATGCTCTGGCCCCACGGTGGGCGCCAACTGTCATGGATTTAATACGGCAGATGCCCTAGTGAAAGGACTTAGGTGTGGAGCCATCGCAACGTAGGTTAGCTCGAAGGGGTTGAACGGGACAAAGGACATAAAGGATTTACCCAGGTTCGGCCCCTCTCAACGAGGTAAAAGCCTACGTCCTGCTTCTGGTTTTATTGCTTGAGTTTCGATTACAAGGAAGCGATTATGCTTGACCTAGCTCTCGGCTACTTGTTTCTTAGTTAACCCGCCATCGGGTCTCGCCTTTATATACATAGGTCAAGGCCCGGTGGCTTACAAGAGTCTGGGTCAGATCACACAACGTAGCCGACCCTATCTCTAAGTCACCTTGCCTTGTTAGGCAAGCTACCATCAGGCGGCTCGCACCTTCAGGTCTTGAATTTCCTCCGAGTCATGGGCTTTCAACTGGCCTGCTTGTAAGCCACCTTTGGTCTTCTCATCTTGTCTTCTTAGGCCTTACTGGGCCTTCAATTATAAATCGCCAATAACATGACCCGGCCCCTCCTGGGCGGGTCATACCACGGGGTTATATCCCCAACAAGTAGGGTATTTTATTTTCCCACACAAGACTTCAACATCTCTAACTATCCCAAGTGGTGTGATGGTGTCTCTATTTGCCAGTTTAATAGTAACATCTATGTCTTCTATTTCAGCAGGTGCTATATCATTCATAATTTCTTGGTACAAGATAAAAGGAATAGCACTCACACTAGAACCTAAGTCACATAAACCATGATAGCAATGATCTCCTATTTTAACTGAGACAACAAGCAAGCCAACAACTGGTCTATGTTTATCTTTTTCATCGGGTTTGGCAATTCTAGGAGCTTCATCACAGAAGTAAATAACATGCCCATCAACGTTTTTGACCAAGAGATCTTTAACCATAGCAACACTAGGTTCTACTTTAATTTGCTCAGAGGGTTTAGGTGCTTTATTATTACTTTTGCGAACCATAGTTGATACCTTAGCATGTTCCTTTATCCTAACAGGGAAAGGTGTTTTTTCAATATAAGCAGTAGGCACAACTGGATCAACATTGTGAATGATAGTTTCATCTTTAGCTATTACCGGTTCTTTCATTTCTTCTTTAATAGGAGGTTGATATTTAAACCACTTCTCCTTAGGGAGATCAACATGAGTATCAAATGATTCACAAAAAGAGGCAACTATCTCAGAGTCAAGTCCATATTTAGTGCTAAAGTTGTGAAAAGCTTCGGTATTCATAAAAGATTTAACACAATCAAACTCAAGCTTAATACCTAACTCTTTACCTTTGTCGAGTTCCCAATCTTCAGAGTTGCTTCTAATTCTTTCCAAAATATCCCACTTGAATTCAATTGTCTTCTTCATAAAAGAACCAACACAAGAAGTATCAAGCATGGATTGATCATTACGAGAAAGCCGAGCATAAAAATTCTGAATGATAATTTCTCTCGAGAGCTCATGATTGGGGCAGGAATATAACATTGACTTAAGCCTCCCACAAGCTAGAGCGATACTTTCTCCTTCACGAGGCCAAAAATTATATATATAATTCCGATCACGATGAACTAGGTGCATAGGATAATTTTTTTGGTGAAATTCCAATTTCAATCGATTCCAGTTCCAAGATCCAATATCATCGCATAGCCTATACCATGTCAATGCTTTTCCCTTCAAAGATAAAGGGAAAACCTTCTTCTTAACCTCATCCCCAGGTAAACCTACAAGGTTAAATATCCACAAATTTCATCCACATGTATAAGATGCATATCAGGATGTTCAGTTCCGTCTCCTGCATAAGGATTAGCTAGCAGTTGTTCTATCATACCCGAAGGAATTTCATAACCAATATTTTTAGTATGTTCAGTAGGTTGAGGGGCAACTAATTGTGCTTTCGGTCGAGGTGAAGATACCCCGAAGAAACCCCTCAAAGGATTGTTTTCCATAGTGACAAGTGACAATAAATTTCAGCACGCAATATAAATTTTTCCTTACCGATTTCCACTTACCAAGAGCGCTTCACTCCTCGGAAACGGCGCCAGAAAAGAGTCTTGATGACCCACAAGTATAGGGGATCAATCGTAGTCCTTTCGATAAGTAAGAGTGTCGAACCCAACGAGGAGCAGAAGGAAATGACAAGCGGTTTTCAGCGAGGTAATGTCTGCAAGCACTGAAATTGTCGGTAATAGGTAGTTTGATAGCAAGATAATTTGTAACGAGCAAGTAATGGTAATGGTAAATAAAGTGCAGCAAGGTAGCCCAATCCTTTTGTGGCAAAGGACAGGCCAAAATGGTCTCTTATAATAAGCAAAGCGTTCTTGAGGGCACACGGAAATTTCATCTAGCCACTTTCATCATGTTGGTTTGATTTGTGTTCGCTACTTTGATAATTTTATATGTGGGTGGACTGGTGCTTGGGTGTTGTTCTTACTTGAACAAACCTCCCACTTATGATTAACCCCCTCGCAAGCGTCCGCAACTACGAGAAAAGTATTAAGATAAAATCTAACCATAGCATTAAACATATGGATCCAAATCAGTCCCTTACGAAGTAGCGCATAAACTAGGGTTTAAGCTTCTGTCACTCTAGCAACCCATCATATAATAACTACTCCACAATGCATTCCCTTAGGCCCAAAGATGGTGAAGTGCCATGTAGTCGACGTTCACATGACACCACTAAGGGAATCACAACATACATATCATCAAAATATCGAACACATATCAACTTCACATGATTACTTGCAACATGATTTCTCCCGTGACCTCAAGAACAAAAGTAACTACTCACAAATGATATTCATGCTCAAGATCAGAGGAGTATTAAATATCATAATGGATCTGAACATATAATCTTCCACCAAATAAACCATATAGTAATCAACTACAAGATGTAATCAACACTACTAGTCACCCACAGGTACCAATCTGAGGTTCCGGTACAAAGATTGGTCACAAGAGATGAACTAGAGTTTGAGAGGAGATGGTGTTGTTGAAGATGTTGATGAAGATTGGCCTCCCAAAGATGAGAGGGTTGTTGGTGATGACGATGGCTTCGATTTCCCCCTCCGAGAGGGAAGTTCCCCCGGCGGAATCGCTCCGCCGGGGGGCAAAAGGGCTCCTGCCCAAGTTCCGCCTCGAGACGGCGGCGCTCCGTCCCGAAAGTCCTCTCCTTTTTTTTATAGGTCAAAATGACTTATATACCAGAAGATGGGCACCGAAGATGGGCTGGGCTGGCCACAACCCACCAGGGTGCGCCTGAGGGGCCTGGCGCGCACTGGTGTCTTGTGGTCACCAGGTGGCCCCCCTCTGGTAGTTATTTGCTCCAGCATTTTTATATATTCCAAAATAAATCTCCGTAAATTTTCAGCTCATTTGGAGATGTGCAGAATAGGTATCTCTGACATAGCTTTTTCAGGTCCAGAATTCCAGCTGCCGGCATTCTCCCTCTTTGTGTAAACCTTGCATATTATGAGAGAAAAGGCATTAGAATTACTCCATAAAGCATTATTATGCATAAAAACATTGTAAATAACAATAGGAAATCATGATGCAAAATCGACGTATCACATATACACCTCAACAAAATGGAGTTGTTGAGAGGAAGAACTGGACTCTTATTGAGATGGCAAGAGCAATGCTTGATGAATACAAGACGCCAAGACACTTTTGGGCGGAAGCGGTTGAGACACCTTGTCATGCTACAAATCGACTATATCTTCACAAGCTTCTTGAGCAATTGCTAATTGATGTAGGAGACAAAGATCCCTCGGAAGCAATTCAAGATTTGTCTATTGGTAAAATTCGTCCAACGGAGGTGAAGGAGAGAACTTCGTCCATTCAAGTGGAAGCCTCTACTTCACATCAAGGTGAACCACAAGTTGAAATGGAGGCATCCACAAGTGGAACACCTCAAGACGAAGGAAATGAGGAAGTACAACAAGATGATCCACCTCGACATCTGATACGTCTCCAACGTATCTATAATTTATGAAGTATTCATGCCATGTTTACAACAATTTTATATGGTTTTGGTATGATTTGCATGGAACTAACCAGGACTGATGCTGTTTTCAGCAGAACTACCATGGTGTTGTTTTTTGTGCAAAAATAAAAGTTCTCCAAATGCAACGAAACTTTTTGATGATTTTTTTGGAACAAAAGAGGCACTAGAAGCTTCGTGGGAGGGCCAGAAGAGCCACGAGGTGGGCACAACCCACCAGGGTGCGCCAGCCCCCTCTGGCGCACCCTGGTGTCTCGTGGGCCCCTCAAAGACCATCTTCGTGTGAAACCAACACCAAAAAATCCTATAAATACAAAAACCCCCAGAAATAACCGTAGATTGGAAGTTCCACCGCAGCAAGCCTCTGTAGCCATGAAAAACCAATCTAGACCCTGTTCCGGCACCCTGCCGGAGGGAGAAATCATCACCGGTGGCCATCTTCATCATCCCGGCGACCACCATGATGATGAGGGAGTAGTCCGCCCTTGGGGCTGAGGGTTTGTACTAGTAGCTATGTGTTTAATCTCTCTCTCTCCCTCTCGTGTTCTTGATAGGGCATGATCTTGATGTATCGCGAGCTTTGTTAATATAGTTGGATCATATGGTGTTTCTCCCTCTCTATCTTGTTGTGATGAATTGAGTTTTCTCTTTGAGATTTCACTTTTATCGAATTGAATACTTTGTTGGATTTGAGAGCACTTGATGTATGTCTTGGCACTCAACTCGCGGATTCCCGAGGTGACATTGGGGTAATCTATGCATAGGGGTTGATGCACATTCTCGTCTTTGTTTCTTCGGTAGAAATCTTGGGACACTCTTTGAGGTTCTTTGTGTTGGATTGAGTATTATGAATCTAAAATTGTTTGATGCATATCGTATAATCAACTCACGGACACTCTCGATGACATTGGAGTATCTAGGTGACATTAGAGTTGGTTGATGTGTATCATATGGTGTTATTTTAGTACGAACTCTTGAATAGATTGATCGGAAAGGATAACTTGGTTTTATTTTAGTACGAACGCTTGGAAAGATTGATCGGAAAGAATAACTTTGAGTTGGTTTCATACCCTACAAACAATTTCTTCTTATGTTCTACGCTAGATAATAACTTTGGAGTGATTCTTCATCGCACGTTGAGAGATGGTTATGTGATCCAATTATATTAGCATTGTTGAGAGATTGCACTAGCGAAAATACGGACCCTAGGCCTCATTTTCAAGCATTGCAATACTGTTTGTGCTCACTTTTGTTACTTGCTACTTGTTGTTTTTTATTGTTCCTATTACAAAAATCAATATCTACTATCATTTCTACACTTGTATCACCATCTCTTTGCCGAACTAGTGCACCTATACAAATTACCATTGTATTTGGTGTGTTGGGAACACAAGAGACTTTTTATTATTTGGTTGCAGGGTTGCTTGAGAGAGACCATCTTCATCCTACGCCTCCCATGGATTGATAAACCTTAGGTCATCCACTTGAGGGAAATTTGCTAGGACAACCTGTCCTACAAAACTCTGCGCTTGGAAGCCCAACATGAGTCTACAAGAACAAGTTGTGTAGTATACATCAAGCTCTTTTTTGGCGCCGTTGCCGGGGAGTTGAGTTCTTGAAGGTATATCTTTAGATCTTGCAATTGAATATTTTAGTTTCTTGTTTATCACTAGTTTGGTTTTATAAAAAGAAAAGTACAAAAAAAATGGAATTGAGGTGGTCTCATATTGTTCATCTTTATAATGCCTTTCTTGAAAATGATGGATCAGAGAATTGTGCTCAATTGATAGAAGAAGAATTCAATAAAATGTTTGGCATAAAATCTTTCAATGGCGAACATGATTGCAATGTTGTTAGTATGAATTCTATGAATATCCAAAATGCTAATGATGATTGCACTAGCCATGACAAAAATATTTCTTATAAGCATGCCAATTTTTGTGGAGTGGAAAGACTTTGTGAAGACATGCCTTAAAGGGATGATATATTTTGTAAGAAGCATAAACATGATAGAACCAATTTTTTGCTCAAAGTGATAGATGAATTTGCTACAAAATTGTGTTCTCTTTATCCTATTACTTGTGAACTTTGCAACAAAGTTGGCCACCTTAATTTCCAATGCATGCTTTTTCATGATCGAATCATGTCCAAATATTGTAATAACTTGATCACCCTTGAGCTTTATAATGATCTTTGTTTATTATTGGGGTGTGAAGAATTGTCACATAAAAATGGTTGGTTTGAAGCATTCATATTCACAGACCATGCTGAAACTAATTTGAAAGAAACCCATATATTTTGCATGGTAAATTGCAATGAAAATGCTTATATTGCCAACTATAGAAAGACAGGAAAACCAATAGAATATAAAAGGAATACTAATGAAAGGGTAAAGATTTCTACTTTCCCACCTATTGTCTCTCATGATGAAATAGGTGATGAGGAGGAGCTCCCTATTCAACCAATCTCATCAATAAGAAGCTCAAAAAAATTAATTAAACCCACACATGATGTGGTGAAGAAGAAGAAAAGAAGAAAGAGTGGAGGTAAAAAGGTATCCCTCCCAAATGATGTTTCTCCTATTATTGTTGTGCCTCATGAGAATGAATCAAAAATAATTATGGAAGATGATGCACTTGATGATGATATTGCTTCTTTGTCTTATGGCACAATGTCCGAAAGAACGATTGATGATGATTTTGTTATGCCTATCGCTTGTTGTGATGATTATGATTGGGATGATAATGATACTTCTTATAATCTTGAAAATCTTTTTGGCACCAACTTGGAGAATTATGATGATAATAATTGTTATACTATTGGTGCTATTCATACTATTAATGATGAGAGTGATTATGCTTATGATATGCCAAGCCACAAGCTTTGGGATGCTATGTTTGATGAGAATGACATGTTTGAGAATTTACTTGCTGAAATTAATGCTTGTCCCAAGCTTGGGGATGCTATGCTTAATGAAGATGATCTTTTTAGTCTTTCTACTTTGAATGATCAAATTTGCTATGATGATTGCATGCCTCCTATTTATGATGATTGCAATATTTATGAAAGTGGGTTTGGAAGAGTGTCAACTTTAGATAATAATCATCCCACTACTTTGGAGGGTGTTGGGTTTTATTATAATGATAAAAGTGGATTTGGAGAGGTCATGACTTTATTTAGTAATGATTCCACTATTTCGGAAGAGGTTTCAACTGACTATGATGAAGACAAAGTTGCTACTTATGATGATTATTGTGATGATACTTATGTTATAAAAAGTAGTGATAATTATTGTCATAATTTTGAATTTCCTTTTACTGAACATTACTCTTTTAATGTGGAAACAATTTATAGTATTCGAGTTTCATGTGATACTCCCACTATTATGAATGAGAATAAAATTGCTTCTGTGGAGAGTAATAAAAATATTATGCTTGTGGATCATGAAAGGAATGCTTTGTGTGATAGTTATATTGATGAATCCATTCATGATGCTCCTAAAATTACTATGAGAGAGGAACTTGTGATTCATGATGCTATCTTTATGTTTTAATTCTTTACTTCTATGTGAGCATCATTGAAATCATCATGCTAGCTAAAAGGCATTAAAGAAAAGCGCTTGTTGGGAGACAACCCAATATTTATACCTACTGTTTTTTTGTGTTCACATGATTAGGCTACTGTAGTAATCATGTTTTATTGCTTTTGTTTCAATAAAGTGCCAAGTAAATCCTTTGGGATAGTGTGGATGATAGTTGATTTGATTCTGTGAAAAAACAGAAACTTATGCGCCCAGTATCAGAATTATTAAAATTCACTGGAACATGCATTTGATCAGAATTGTTTACACATGCTTGATATACGAATTTTCCACGTTTTCCTATTTTTTCAGAATTTTTAGAGTTTCAGAAGTATGAGAACAATTCAGATCATTACAGACTGTTCTGTTTTTGACAGATTCTGTTTTCAATGCATAGTTTGATTGTTTTATGGTTTCTATGGCTTATATTGGTCAATATAAATTGTGGAAATGATAGAGTACAGTAGGCATTGTGTGAGAACAATTATCGATCTTGTCTTGACAGTACCAAAGTGAATGATTTGCTCTTTATCATACTAACCGATCTCACAAAGTTCCGTTAAGTTTTGTGTGATTGAAGTTTTCAAGTTTTGGGTGAGATATCGATATGAGGAGAATAAAGAGTGACAATACCATAAGCTTGGGGATGTCCAAGGCATCCCAAGGTAATATTCAAGGAATATCCAAGAAACTAAGCTTGGGGATGCCCCGGAAGGCATCCCCTCTTTCGTCTTCAACATTATCAGTAACCTCAATTGGAGCTATATTTTCATTCGTTACATGATATGTGTTTTGCTTGGAGCATCATTTTCTTTTGTTGAGATTTTCTTATGTTATTTATAATAATGTTTTACATCTCTTACTTCAATAGAAGTGTCAAGGATAGCCTCCACCATGCTTATTTTGCAAGTAGATGAGTTGCTGTTTCAAAACAGAAAGTTTATCGTTGTTGCAAAAATTCCCGAGAAAAGTAAGAGTGTGATAAAATGTTGATTTTTTTTTGCACAATAAGCTATGATTAATTTTTTACAGTGTGGTAAATTATCAGAATTTTTTGATTTAAATAAGATTGGATCTTGCTTCATCCTTTACAGACTGTTCTGTTAAGACAAATTGCTGTTATGTTTGCATATGTTTGCTTGTTTAATGATTCTATTTAAGGATGGGAATATTAAATATGCAGAGGCATTTAGTATGCAATGTTAAATAATAATTTTAGTGATTTGTTACAGTAGAGAATGACAAGGTTATTGCATTGATTTATACTAACTTATCTTACGAGTTCTTGTTGAGTTTTGTGTGGATGAGGTTTTTAAGATTTGGGGAAACCGTGATATAAAAGGAATTAAGGAGACACAAAAGCTCAAGATTGGGGATGCCCAAGGCATCCCAAGATAATATTTCAAGAAATCTCAAGCATCTAAGCTTGGGGATGCCCCGGTAGGCATCCCACCTTTCTTCATCAACAATTATCGGTTAGCCTCGGTTGAACCTAAGTTTTTGCTTCTTCACATGATGTGTGCTACTATTAGAATTTCATTTTATTTTGTTTTGCTTGATGTTTCAATAAAATACTTAGATCTGAAAGTTTTTAAATAAAGAGATAGTCCTCACATAGCTACCTATTTACTTAACTACTCATTTGATCTTCACTTATATCTTTTTGGAGTAGTTTATCAAACACTCTCATGCTTCACTTATATTATTACGAGAGTTGATAATAGTGATGAAAATTTACACAAGCTATGAAATTGGTCCCAAAGTGATGGATATTCAATAAGGATATAATATTAACTTTCATGTAGATCTTTGGATATGCTAAGTTTGATTCCTTGCAATAGTTTTGTGATATGGAGATAATAATATGTGAGTCATGTTGGTGAGTAATTGTGCTTTAGTAGGAATATCGGTGTTAAGGTTTGTGATTCCCTATGCAAGCATGAAAGTCAATAGTTATGCAATGAACTTATATCCTACTTGTGGTGCATTATTCGGTGTTATTTATGTTTAATGCTCGTTTATGCTCGTTTTTGTTTTTTGGTTGGTTGCTTCTCAATCTATTTGCTAGCCTTTCTTTGTACTAAGCGGGAATACTGCTTGTGCATCCAACTCCTTAAACCCAAAGTTGTGCCAAATGAGTCCAACATACCTACCTATATGCGGTATTTCCATGTCGTTCCATGTAAATTTGTATGTGCCAACTCTAATTTTCAAAATGAATTTCCTTTTTGTGTGCACGTACCGCTCATGAAGCGGTAGGGGGTGGCCAATATTTTCCATTCTAGATGTGTTATTCTCAAGATGAGTGTTTATTCACTTGTTATTGCACGAGAGTGTGGCAGGTAATTGGGATGCCCAGTCCCGAAATGAAAAGAAATTTTATTTATGTTGTCAATAATAAATTCCTTGGAAAGTGTTGGTATGGAAGGCACCCGTGGATACGGCTAGCCATGGATTGTGAAAGAATGGTGAAAAAGGAATAAACTTTATTTTATGTTTGGGAACCGCCTATGATGTATCTAGCATGGAAAGTATTGGGAATTCTCGGTCGTTTTCGTTGACAGGAAAAGCATGCCACTCAAAATAATTTTATCTCTCAATTTAAGCTTTGAGCTCTGGCACTTCTACAAATCTCCGCTTCCCTCTGCGAAGGGCCTATCTATTTACTTTATGTAGTTTTTATTTTTATTGAGTCTCCATCTTCTCTTATAAAGCACCAACTAGGAAACACTATTATCATACTTGTGCATTGGGCATAGCCAATATTTGAGTGTGTTTCATGAATGGATCAATGATTGAGCATAATGGGCTAGGGATAGCTTTCTTTAGTGTTGATATTTTGAAAGACATGGTTGCTTGTTGATATGCTTGAGTATTGATGTCCTCATGTCAAATTATAGACTATTGCTTTGAATCATTCAAGTCCAAATGTCCAAGCTATAAAAGAAAATAGTATATGATGAATATGATAGGTAGCATTCCACATCAAAAAAATTCTGTTTTTAATTGCTACTTTATCATGATGAGTTTTATGAGAAAGAGTTGATGTTATGATGCTAGGAAAAGTGATTGAAATTATCATTGATCAAACTTATGCACTATGCTAGCATTCACACTTCATAAATTATTTCTTTTATCATTTACCTACTCGAGGACGAGTAGGAATTAAGCTTGGGGATGCTGATACGTCTCCAACGTATCTATAATTTATGAAGTATTCATGCCATGTTTACAATAGTTTTATATGGTTTTGGTATGATTTGCATGGAACTAACCCGGACTGACATTGTTTTCAGCAGAACTACCATGGTGTTGTTTTTTGTGCAGAAATAGAAGTTCTCCAAATGCAACGAAACTTTTTGACGATTTTTTTGGAACAAAAGAGGCACTAGAAGCTTCGTGGGAGGGCCAGAAGAGCCACGAGGTGGGAACAACCCACCAGGGCACGCCAGCCCCCTCTGGCGCGCACTGGTGTCTCGTGGGCCCCTCGAAGCCCATCTTCACGTGAAACCAACGCCAAAAAATCCTATAAATACAGAAACCCCCAGAAATAACCCTAGATCAGAAGTTTCGCCGCCGCAAGCCTCTGTGCCATGAAAAACCAATCTAGACCCCGTTCCGGCACCCTGCCGGAGGCGGAAATCATCGGTGGCCATCTTCATCATCCCGGCGGCCACCATCATGATGAAGGAGTAGTCCGCCCTTGGGGCTGAGGGGTTGTACCAGTAACTATGTGTTTAATCTCTCTCTCTCTCTCTTGTGTTCTTGATATGGCACGATCTTGATGTATCGCGAGCTTTGTTAATATAGTTGGATCATATGGTGTTTCTCCCTCTCTATCTTGTTGTGATGAATTGAGTTTTCCCTTTGAGATTTCACTTTTATCGGATTGAATACTTTGTTAGATTTGAGAACACTTGATGTATGTCTTGGCACTCAACTCGCGGATTCCCGAGGTGACATTGGGGTAATCTATGCATAGGGGTTGATGCACATTCTCGTCTTTGTTTCTCTGGTAGAAATTTTGGGACACTCTTTGAGGTTCTTTGTGTTGGATTGAGTATTATGAATCTGAAATTGTTTGATGCATATCGTATAATCAACTCACGGATACTCGCGGTGACATTGGAGTATCTAGGTGACATTAGAGTTGGTTGATGTGTATCATATGGTGTTATTTTAGTACGAACTCTTGGATAGATCGATCGGAAAGAATAACTTGGTTTTATTTTAGTATGAACTCTTGGAAAGATTGATCGGAAAGAATAACTTTGAGGTGGTTTCGTTCCCTACAAACAATTTCTTCTTATGTTCTCCGCTAGATAAGAACTTTGGAGTGATTCTTCATCGCACATTGAGGAATGGTTATGTGATCCAATTATATTAGCATTGTTGAGAGATTGCAGTAGCGAAAGTACGGACCCTAGGCCTCATTTTCAAGCATTGCAATACCGTTTGTGCTCACTTTTGTTACTTGCTACCTTGCTGTTTTTTTATTGTTCCTATTACAAAAATCAATATCTACTATCATTTCTACACTTGTATCACCATTTCTTCGCCGAACTAGTGCACCTATACAAATTACCATTGTATTTGGTGTGTTGGGGACACAAGAGACTTTTTATTATTTGGTTGCAGGGTTGCTTGAGAGAGACCATCTTCATACTATGCCTCCCACGGATTAATAAACCTTAGGTCATCCACTTGAGGGAAATTTTCTACTGTCCTACAAAACTCTATGCTTGGAGGCCCAACACGAGTCTACTAGAACAAGTTGTGTAGTAGACATCAACCTCCTTCTCCACCTCCACAAGCGAACAACGATGCCACCAACAATGAAGAAGAAGAAGATGATGATGAGGATGTTCCACCACCACCCAAGCAAAAGCTCTCACGAGTTAGAGCAAGTGTCTTGAAGAATCATCCCGTTGAACAAATCCTCGACGACATCAACACCGGTAGAATCACTCGCTCTAAAACTTGTTTGGCTAACTTTTGTGAACATTACTCATTCATCTCTAGCATTGAACCTATGAAGGTAGAAGAAGCCCTTGAGGAACCGGATTGGATAAATGCTATGCACAAAGAGCTACACAACTTTGAGCGGAATCAAGTATGGACATTGGTTGAGAAGCCCAAGGATGATCAAAACATCATTGGTACAAAATGGGTGTTTTGGAACAAGCAAGATGAGGACGGACAAGTGGTACACAACAAGGCTCGTCTCGTTGCTCAAGGCTACACACAAGTCGAAGGTATGGAGTATGGTGAGACATATGCCCCCGTTGCTAGACTTGAGTCCATTCGTATTTTACTTGCTTATGCCAATCATGATGATATCACCCTATACTAAATGGATATTAAAAGTGCTTTTCTAAACGGTGAAATTGAGGAGGGAGTTTATGTTAAACAACCTCCCGGCTTTGTTAACCCCAAGAAACCTAATCATGTTTATAAACTTCACAAAGCTCATTATGGTCTTAAACAAGCCCCTAGAGCTTGGTATAAATGCTTGACTAAGTTTCTTATTGAGAAAGGTTTTGAAATTGGAAATTTTGATTCAACTCTCTTCACTAAAAGGGTTAATGGAGAATTATTTGTGTGCCAAATTTATGTTGATGATATCGTATTTGGTTCTACTAACCCCCATTTTAGTGAAAAGTTTGGAAGGTTAATGTCGGAGAAGTTTGAGATGTCTATGATGAGTAAACTTAAATTTTTCCTTCGTTTGGAAATCAAACAAACTAAGGAAGGTATCATTGTATCACAAACAAAGTATACCAAGGATCTTTTCAAGAAGTTCAACATGCAAGAAAGCAAAGGTATGAAAACACCCATGCCTACTAGTGGACATCTTGACTTAACTAAGGATGGCAATCCGGTTGGCCAAAAGGTTTACCGATCTATGATTGGTTCATTATTATATATTTGTGCATCCCGTCCCGACATTGTGCTAAGTGTGTGCATGTGTGAATGGTATCAAGTTGCACCAAAAGAATGTCATCTGAAGGCCGTAAAAAGGATAGTCAGATATTTGATTCATACACCAAATTTTAGCATTTGGTACCCTAAGAGGTCATCGCTTGATCTGGTTGGCTATTCCGACTCAGACTATGCAGGTGACAAGGTTGATAGAAAATCCACTTTGGGTACATGTCAATTTCTTGGTAGATCACTTGTCTCTTGGTCCTCCAAGAAACAAAACTCGCTATCATTATCCACCGCCGAAGCGGAATACATTGCCGCGGGATCATGTTGTGCTCAATTACTTTGTATGACCCAAATTCTCAAATATTATGGGATACATGTGAAACATGTTCCATTACTATGTGAAAATGGCAGTGCTATTAAGATTGCACACAATCCCGTGCAACATTCTCAAACTAAGCATATTAAGTTCGTCATCATTTCATTCATGATCATGTTGCTAAAGGAGATATTAATCTTAAGCATGTTCGTACCGACAAGCAATTGGCGGATATCTTCACCAAACCTCTTGATGAGAAGATATTTTGTCGGTTGAGAAGTGAATTGAACATCATTGATATCGCAAATTTGGAATAGAAATTCCACTTGGATACATGCAAGGCATGAGCATATGTGACTAATCCTTGATATTTCTCTTATGCTGTTGATCATTTATCTTGGATATATTTGTGCCCTTGTATGGTATCTAACTCTTGTAGGTTCTTGGATAAGCCTCATTCCACAAGATTGCAAATCACTCATATCTTGAGCAATCTTGTCATGACCAAGTATCTATGCTTTGGTTGTTGAAATCAAGGAAGCATGAACACATTCAACATATCCTTTGACAAATTTCTTATGATGAATTTCACTCTTGTCAATTTCGATACATAAGTGCTATTCCTTGCAAAACTAACCCATGTAGGAAGATGAGCCTCAAATACACAAGGGATGCTCCCAACTCTTGATGGACTACATCAACATTGAGCATTCACCACAAGTTCAACTACATGATCAAGGACAACAACAAACCCAAGGTATGTCTTTCCATCTTAGAGAAGCTTTGCTCCAAGTCATGAGCTAAAGCAACTCAACAAAATGAGAAAACATTGAAACGCTTAAATGAAAAATGGCAACCCCATTTTGAGTTTAACGATGAGTATGACCTATGATCAAGTGAACTCACTTGACTCCTAAGTCAATATACTCTAACATGGGTGACTTTGTCGCCGACCGTCACTAGATGAAGTTCTCTAGCGTTCCCCTTCACTAGTTGCATTTTCTTTGCATTTCTCTTGCTAGAATGTCTCTCTTTTTAATTAAAAAAAACTTCATCTAGATCTTTTTCCATTTTTCTACATTTTCTCTAAGTTCTCAATTCTTTGCAAACCTTCTGAAAATTCCTTGAAAATCCTTGTGAAAATCCTATTGCAAGTGAGCTGTGTTGACAAAATTTTCTTTCTGCATTGAAATCAGTCACTCCGATAAATAGCTTCTCGAACGGACCGAACTGCAAAATAACCTTGTACACGGTTCATCGGTTCCATCAAAATGGACTACTTCGGCTCCACCGATCGGCTCTATTTGTGACTTCACCATCTCGGAGTCATTGATCGACACAAGTGTGCGTTACTGGTTTCACTGCTGAGAAAGAACTTTTGCCAGATTTACTGTTTATTCTTATTAGCTCCACTCAATGATTCTTTCCCTCTACTTGCATCTAAATCTGCACTCTGCTTCATTGTGTCTCTCAATGACCACACTCACTTGAATCATTGTTATGTCTCCAACGTATCTATAATTTTGATTGTTCCATGCTATTAAAGTATCAATCTTGGATGTTTTATATACATTTAAAAGCAACTTTATATCATTTTTTGGGACTAACCTATTAACTTAGTGCCTAGTGCCAGTTGCTGTTTTTTGCTTGTTTTTGGTGTAGCAGAATATCAGTACCAAATGAAGTCCAAATGCCACGAAACATTTTGTAGATTTTTTTTCTGGACACAAGGGACACTAGAAGCTTCGGGAGAAGACCAGGCAGTGGAGCATGGGCCCACCACCCACCAGGGCACGCCTAGGGAGGAAGGCGCGCCCGGATGGGTGGTGGGGCCCATAGAGCTCCGTTTGACCTAACTCCACCTCTATAAATACCCAAAAATCAGGAAACCAACAGGGGAGTCCACGAGATACTTTTTCCGCCGCCGCAAGCCTCTGTTCTCGAGAGATCCCATTGGGGGACCTTTTCTGGCACTCTGCCAGAGGGGGAATCAATCACGAAGGGATTCTTCATCAACCTTGCTGCCCCTCCAATGATACGCGAGTAGTTTACCATAGGCCTATGGGTCCATAGTTAGTAGCTAGATGGCTTCTCCTCTCTCGATGTTTCTCAATACAATGTTCTCCTTGTTGTTCTTGGAGATCTATTTGATGTAATGACATTTGCGGTGTGTTTGTTGAGATCCGATGAATTGTGAGTTTATGATCAGATCTATCCATGAATATTATTTGAGTTTACTCTGAACTCTTTTATGCATGATTAATATAGCTTTGTATTTCTTGTCCGATTTATTGGTTTGGTTTGGCTAACTTGATTGATTTATCTTGCCATGGGAAGAGGTGCTTTGTAATGGGTTCGATCTTGTGGTGCTCAATCCCAGTGACAGCAAGGGACATGGCATGTATGTATCGTTGCTATTAAGGGTAAAAATATGGGGTTTATTCATACGTGAGTTTATCTTGTCTACATCATGTCATCTTGCCTAATGCATTACTTCATTTTTCCATGAACTTAATACACTAGATGCATGCTGGATAGCGGTCGATGTGTGGAGTAATAGTAGTAGATGCAGAATCATTTCGGTCTACTAATGTTGGACGTGATGCCTATATGTTTGACCATTGCCTTGGATATCATCATAATTATTTGCTTTTCCATCAATTGCTCAACAGTAATTTGTTTACCCACCATACGCTGCTTTCTCGAGAGAAGCCTCTAGTGAAAACTATGCCCCCCGGGTCTATCTTTTATTTATTTTATTTTGTATTTTTGTTAGATCTATCTATCAAATCCTATACAATTTAATCTTGTTCATAACCATTGAGGGGTTGACTACCCCTCTACGCGTTGGGTTGCAAGTGTTTGTTGTTTGTGTGCATGTGTTGTTTACATAGTGTTGCTTGGTTCTCCTACTGGATTGATAACCTTGGTTTCATAACTGAGGGAAATACTTATCTCTACTGTACTGCATCATCCCCTCCTCTTTGGGGAAATCCCAACGCAGCTCACAAGTAGCAGGAAGAATTTTTGGCGTTGTTGCCGGGGAGGCATCATCAACATCTATCAAGTACCTACGCATAAACTTTCATCTCCTTGCAATTACTTTATTTGCCATTTGCCTCTCGTTTTCATCTCCCCCACTTCTAAAAAGTTTTTAAAAAAATCACAAAATATTTTTCGTTTGCCTTTTTCTTGTTTGATCCTTTGCTTGTTATCTTGCCTTGTCATTATGTCAAGCATAACTATCCCTCCTTTGTCACCGGATTCTGAAGTTCTATACTTCAAATAGAAACAAGTAGAAATTTTGAAAGATGCTTGGTATAGATTGATGGAATCTTACCGCGTTTGCACTATAAAAGGGGATGTAAATTTTTTGCTTCGTAATATTTACATCGGATTAACCATATCCCATAGACAACTCTTGGATTTTGCCGCAAAGGGTAATTTTATTGAATGTGATGCCAATACTACTTATGAAATAATAGAAGGCATATTGGGAGTTCCACCTCCACAAAAGGGATTTGTTCTCACTGAAGAGGGAATTCAAATATTGGACAAATTGGGTGAGATGCATAAAAATTTGGTTGAGTTACAAAAATCTAGTGAACCCCTTAAAAATATTACTGGAAACCTCAATCGCACGAATACCTTGATCACCCTTTGCAATAAGCGGTTGGATATTTTGGATATTAAAATTGCCTCTTTTTAGAGAATAATGGGAAATGTAAAGAACCTCCTGGATTTGAGAAAACTCCTACTAAAATTATTAAAACCAAAGATGACAATACTTGAAACTCTGCATTATGCCTAGCTAGGGGCATAAAACAACAACGCTTGTTGGGAGGCAACCCAATAGTTATCTTAAATTTTTCTTAATTTCCTTCTGTTTTTTATGTTCACACAATTATGCTACTGTTATGATTGTGCTTTTTATGTTTTAATTAGTGTTTGTGCCAAGTATAGCCTTTAGGATTATGTTGGATGATAGTTGACTCGATTCTTTTGAAAAACCAAAACTTTTCGCCCAGTTCTGGAATATTTAAATTCACAGAAATGTGTTTTTGCTCTCATTTTTTTTCACGTAATTTATATACATATTTCCCACGTCTTCCTAATTTTTTAGAATTTTCGGAGTTACAAAAGTATGAGCAATATTTAGAGCTCTACAGACTATTCTGTTTTTGACATGTTCTGTTTTCGTTTCATTGTGTGCTTATTTTGATGAATCTATGGATTGTATCAGGGGGTATAAGCCATGGTAAATTTAGAATACAGTAGGTATAACGAAATAACAAAATATGAATGGGTTTGCAATAGTACTGAAAGTAGTGATTTGCTTTATTGTACTAACGGATCTCATGAAGGTTTTGTTAAGTTTTGTGTGATTGAAGTTTTCAAGTTTTGGGTGAGATCACGATGGATGAAGGAATAAGGAGTTGCAAGAGCCTAAGCTTGGGGATGCCCAAGGCACCTCAAAGTAATATTCAAGGACTCCCAAGCAACTAAGCTTGGAGATGCCCGGGAAGGAATCCCGTCTTTCTTCTAACGACCATCGGTAATTTTACTTGGAGCTATATTTTTATTCGTCACATATCATGAGTTTTTCTTGGAGCGTCTTGTATTATATGAGTCTTTGCTTATTTTGCTTTTTAGTTTGTCACAATCATCCTTGTTGGACACCCCTATTTGAGAGAGTGTCGGGGTAATCTCGCGACATATGCCAGGGGGTGGCTTATCATGGATGGGGACAGGAGTACGTCGTCGGGCCCTGGAAGCGGGAGTGAGCGAGATCTCGAACGAACACGAGTCTTACCCAGGTTCGGGGCTCTCCGAGGAGATAACTCCCCTAGTCCTGCTCTGCGGGGTCTTCGCATGATGACTATGATCAATCTCGTAGCTACAAGCTTGCTCCTTGAGCTGTTTGCTAGAGGAAGGAGAAGGGCAAGGCTAGCCCTAGTGCTTCTCTAGCTATGTGTGTGTATAATGGCGTGGAAGATGAGCTGAACCCCTTGCATGGGCCAACCTGGGGGGTTTATATAGGCCTACCCCTAGGGGTAAAATGGTAATTGGGCCGGGTGTAGGACCCGAATGTCAGCGTCTATGGGCGCCAGGTTCTTCGCCGGCTGCTGGGGCCCGCCGCTTGGTCGGTCCCGCCGGCTGCCAAGGATCGGCCGACAGGTGGGGCCCGCCGCCTGCGGGCCATGCTGATTGCCTTTTGCTGTAGCCTCGCCCTTGATGACGAGGGCCTTGTCGGGGGAGGCATGGCTACAGTCCGCCGCCTGGTGGGCGTTCATTGTAGCCACACCCCGTCTCATCAGAGTAACGGCGCGTTGACTCCGAGTGGAGGGTGAGGCTGGCCGCTGGAAGCCGGTCTGTCGCAGAGGCCACCTTCTTGTGATGCGCCATCTTCCGGTTGCTCACGGACAGGTAGGGCCCGCTGCCTGCGGGCCGTACCGACCGCCCGTCGTGGGAGCATGGCCCTGCCGACGAGGGCTGCGTCACGGGCTGCGTGGCTACAGTGCCGCGCCTGGCAGAGGGGTGTCCGCTTGGTCAGCCCGCCCTATAGCCACGCCCCGCCGGGATTTGGGGGTACGGGTGGCCCTGTAGCCACGCCCCATCTTATCGTATTGAATGGGCGCAGACTCTGAGGGGAGGAGGGGCCGTTTGCTAGGACCCGGCCTCCCCCGAAGCCGCCTTCTGAGGGTACACCACCATCTGGGAGTCGGCCTCTTGGGCCAGCCGGCCCAAGGGAGCAGGCCACGCGTCCGGGAGGCGCAAGGGGCTTGGCTTGCCCTATTGTCTTGAAATGCTATGGGGTGCTGGTGAGGCTACCCGTGGTCAATCCCTCCGACAGTAGTCCCCGAAGCTGGTGAGGTGCCACGGCTCAAGCCGGAGTGCCTCAGCAGTTTCCTACTCCGAGAGGTCTTGTATCTCCTGCTTCATCCGTCTGGTAGAAGCCGTCTGCCAGGAGCCGGCCAAGGCTAGGCCAGCTGCCTGTCGAATTCGAATAGTCATCGCGTGCACCGGGTGGCGCGCCTGCCGCCCGTTGCTCGCATGCCACGTGGCACCAGCAGGCCAGGCCGGCCTGCCAGCCCACGCGCGCGACGGAACATCACCGCAGGCCTGGGCCCACCACTACAGGGCCTCGCGTGCGCGCAGATCTGCTGCGGCCGAGGTGGGCGGTTGCCCTCCCCATGCGCAATGAATGTGTGCTTTGAAAGTGCGAGAAAAGCGGGGTCGTGCGGGGCGCGGGCGTAGTTAATCCCCACGCCCCTCATGTCCTGCCTCTTCGGCTCCGCCGCCGCGGGCCTATAAGTAGGGGGAGGAGGGTGCGGCAGAACGCACGCGCGCCCTCCTCGTTCTCCACCTTCTTTCTCTTCTGCTTCCTCGCAGCTACTGCATCGCCGCGCCGCTCCGCCGCCGAAGCGCCGCTGCAGCTCGCCGTCGCTCGAATTCTCTGCGTCGCCACGGCCTCGCCTCGCGTGACTTCGCCGCGCCGCCACCAAGCAACCATAAAGCATGGCGCGAGGCGATTTGGATGGTTCGAACATCCACGATGACCACCTCGAGTTCCTCCACAAGATGCGGTGACTTCCCCACACGACGAATGTGGAGGTGCATGTTCCCCCCGAAAGGGAGATCTCGCCGGCGCTGAGGGACGACGAGCGCGTCGTCTTCAGGACCCACTTCCTCCGCGGCTTCGGCCTGCCGGCAAGCGGCTTTCTCCGCTCTTTTCTTGACTTTTACCATCTCCAACCTCACCACCTCACACCGAATACGGTGGTGCTGCTCTCCGCCTTTGTCACCCTCTACGAGGGGTACCTCAGCGTCTTGCCCACGCTCGAGCTGTGGGGGGAGCTCTTCTACCTCAAGCTCGGCACCGCCGTCAAAGGCGAGGCGGCTCAGTGTGGGGCCTGCATGGCGGTGCGGCGCACCGGCTCTGGGATCCGCTTCCCGGCCATCGCTCTGCTGGAGTCGGCCATACTCTGGCAAAAGTCATATTTCTACGTCCGAAACATCCACGAGTCGAGGGACTACGTCAACCTGCCGGCTTATGCAGCCGGCCCGCCGCTCGAGCCTCGGAGCAACTGTAAATTTTGGCCGAAGTTGCCGTCGGCCGCCATCACCACCACCCTCACCCGGCTCCAAGAGATGACGGAGTCGGAGGGCCTCAGGGCGTCGGATCTGCTGGCCGCCTTCGTCGAACGCCGGGTGCTGCCCTTCCAAGCCCGGCCTCATCTGATCGCCAGCATGAGCGGCCGCCGGGACCCATGTCGGATGTCCACCAAGGCGTTGCCGACTGTGGAGGTGGTCTGGCTCATCAATTACTTCTCGGACTGCAAGCTCAACGAGGAGAACTGGCAGTTCGGCAAAGAGCCGTACAACCGCGCCAATCCGCCGCCTTCGGTTAGTTCTGATTCTTTTTCTTTGCTTGTGTCAAGTTCTTCGCGCCACCTGACCGCCAGGCTATGATGCAGCACTTCCAAGGCCAGACGGCAGTCGACACGCCGGATCCAGGTCATCGGTACATGGCGGACCGCACGGAGAGTGACGTGGACGACCCCGAGCTGGGGGCGGCCGCGTTGGAGGAGGATGATGCCACTGGAGGCGGCGATGCGGCAGGCGGGGCCGCAGGAGGCGGCATAGGGGAATGGCTAGATGCTGACGAGGAAGACGATGAGCCCCGCCGCGCCCCAGGCGCCGGTAGGACAGGCGCCGGCTCCTCGGCGGCGCCGACTGGGGCACCCGGCGTGTCGAAGCGTCGTGCCGACGTCGGGATGTTCGGCAGCCGGCCGTCCAAGAAGGCCAAGTCCACGGTCGCCGCGACCAAGCGGCAAGAGGCCGCGAAGGCGGCCACCATCCGGAAGGGCCAGAAGCAGCGTTCGATGGTGTCCGCGTAAGTATTTTGGCTGCTTTTCGTCTTGATCCTTTCTGTCTTGGTTTTTCTTCTCTTGTGGATTTCTGTCTTGCGCTTGGTTTTTCCTTTCCAAACTTCTTATCTTCACTTGCCGTGCTATGTAGGGCTCCGCTTTCTGTGTCGCGGGCCCCATCCGCCTCGGTGATTGGGTCGGCAGGCGGCCCCGAAGACGCCCGCCGCATGGACCCGGCCGCCGCCCTTCGGGAGGCGACGGAGAGGAACGCGCGGGAGGCGCAGCAGGAGCGGGATGCCGCGGCTCAGGCAGAAGCGGAGGTGGTAGACACGGCGCGGGCGGAGGTCGACGCAGCGGCCAATGTGCAGGCCGACGCAGCGGCCAAGGAGCAGGCGGATGCGGCGGCCAAGGTGTGGGCGGAGGAGCCAGAGCGCAGTGGAGCTCCGAAGGCCACCGGTCCACAGCAAACGGAGCCGCCGGTGGTGGAGGGCCAGGCGCCGACCGAAGGAGCTGGGGCCGACCAGACGGCCCTGGAGAGGGGAAGGGATGACCCCGTCATCCCGGAAACGGACGTGCCTCTACGCGCGCCGACTGCTGGCGAGCAAGGCAACTGGCCCGAAGTGCCGGAGGTGCCGCCATCCAGCGCTGAGCTGGTGGTGAGCTGTGCGGTGGCGACCCGCGTCCCTGCGCGCCAGCGCCCAGCGCGGGCGGTCTCCGCGACGAGGCCGATGGAAGTTGGGGCTGCGAGCTCGTCGGCGCCCGACGCCGAGGCCACCAGCGCCGCTCCGCCTGACTGGACGTCAGGGGCCGGCTCGGGTGTCCTCAATGTTGCGGTGCAGGACGTCCTTGACTCGTTCAAGGCCCATGGTGCCAACCTTCTGCAGGCGGGTAAAGAGCTGATGGCGATGTAGACAACTGTCCGGGTACGTGCTTGAGTTATCCTTTTGCTTTTTTGCGGTCTTCAGTGGGGGCACGCGAGCGCACCCGCTGGGTGTAGCCCCCGAGTTCCGAGCCGGCTGCTGAGCAGGCGGGTTGGAACTCCAAGGCGTATTTCTAAATGTTGAAGTGTTGCTCTTCTTGCAGAACTATCACAATCTGCGCGCGGTCGCCTTCAACTCCCAGAACAAGCTGCTGGCCAAGCGGACTGCCGACCTGAACCAGAGCCGAGGTGAGTACGGCCGTCTTTCCGAGCCCGCTGGGTGTAGCCCCCGAGATTCAGGCCGACTGCTGAGCAGTCGGGCCGGATCTTCCGGTAACTTCTTGTTTTTGGTTGATGCTGATGTTTCTTTCTTGTCTTGGCAGGGCCCGCCGCTCAGCTGCGGGCGCGCGTGGGCGAGCTCGAGACCGAGCTCCATGCCAAGGAGCAGGAGCGCAGCCAAGCCGCTAAGGAGTGCGACCGGCTTGCGAAAGAGCTGGTGGACCAGGCGGAGAAGCACAAGGCAGAGGTCCGGCAGCTGAAGGACGGGGAAACACTCCTCAAGGCCGAGTTCGAGACTCAGCGCTCGGACTGGGTCGAGAGGGAGAAGCTGCTGTCGGACGGCTACGGAGTGATCGAGGACATGGTTGAAGGTAATGTCCTTTCTTCTTTGTTGCTTAGTCGCCGACTGCTTCGGGGGGCCGGCTTCTAAATTCTCGGTCTTCTTTTGGACAGAATTTCTTCCCAGTCACTCCATTGCCATCTTCCAGGCCATCGAGGCACGATGCGAACAGCGGAGGAGGACGGGTGCCGACATTCCGCCGAATGCGCCCCACAACCTGGGCGAGCAGCTTGTGACGACCCCGGCTTAATCGTGCACTAACCATACACGCAAATGCGCACGATCAAGCCTAAGGGCTCACTTGAAGATATCACAACACAACTCTAAAACATAAATAAAGTCATACAAGCTTTATATTACAAGCCAGGGCCTCGAGGGCTCGAATACATAGCTCGAAGGCATACAAGCGTCAGCGGAAGCATCAGATATCTGAGTACAGATATATTACAGAGAGAGAGAGAGAGATAAGCCTTCACAGAGGCGGGGTAAAATAAAATACTACGATCGAAAGGCGTAGGCCTCCTGCCCTGGACCCTTCGATCCTACTCCTGGTCGTCAAACGGCTCCTCATAGTAGTAGTACTCGCCAGGCGGGTAGTAGTACTGGTCGTCGGCTGGGGCGTTCAGCTCAGGGGCTCCGTCGTCTGGTGGCATCAAATGGAATATGGGGGAAAAAGAAAGTAAAGCAAACGTGAGTACTCATCCGAAGTACTCAGCAAGCAAGGATCTACACTACATATGCATCATTGTCAAAGGAATGGCTGTATATGTGGACTGGGCTGCAGAAATACCAGAATAGAGGGGGAAGCCTAGTCCTATCGAAGACTAGCATCTTCAACAATCTTCAACAGTCTTGCAGCAATAGAAGAGAGCAGATGAACATAATGTAAAGTAGTAGTAGTATCATCAACCTCGACCTGAGATCCTTTCTCGACTCCCTGCGAGAAAGCAATCCCAGAGCCGTACTATCCAGTTCTCATATCAAGTTCTAGTTGTACCGATCGGGATACAACTCCGAGTGTCCGTTACCGTAGGACAGGCTATCGATAGAAGTTTCTTCCCTGCAGGGGTGCACCAACTTACCCACCACGCTCGCTTAACTCTGGCCGGACACACTTTACTGGGTCATGCCCGGCCTCGGCTAAGCAACACGCCGCAACCCGACCAAATACTTAATAGAGAGGTCAGCACGCCGGACTAACCTATGCCCCCAAGGGTCTTGGGCCATCGCCCCGGGAACTCCTGCACGTTACGTGCACCGCCGGTGAGCAGACCTAGCAACCCCTTATACAAGCGCGGTTGCGTTCCCAGTCCAACCCAGCATGTGCCGCATCAGTCGCTGACGTCCATTAAGCTTCGGCTGAAGTATACGACGCAGAACGCCCATACTATGCCCACGTGATGGTTAGTGCTATCGGGCCAGAGGCCCCTCGGATCAAATATCCAAACCGTAGTGGATTAGGAGCGCGCGGAAACGAGCAGAGACTCACGATCGATGTGACCCCATCGCCCCGTCTCGAGGACTTGCGGCAAGGGCTAAGAATGCCCGGCCACGCCTCGTAGTTATCTCGCGGGCACCATCCAGGTCAACCCGACTCCACATCACTTCGCGTTAAGCTCGCGCGGGTACCCCTTAGAGCCGACCCGTCTTTAGTATCATGGTTTAGTGCAAGTCAACTCATCAACAGTAACTGTGTGTCTGACACCAGGGGAGCCCTGAGGAATCACCCTCGATGGAACTCCCGCTCGATGTTATCATCAAGGTGAACGAAGGAGGAATCACCCTCGAGGTCCACACTTGAGAGGTTGCACGACGATGTCGTTATCGGGGGTGGTGTAGGAGGAATCACCCTCGCTTACCATGACCGAGTAACTAACCTACAAGGTTAACATCAGAAGTGCTGACGAGGTATCACCCTCGGCACTCGACGGTAACCCAGCAGTGTCGGCAACTAAGGGGGAAGTGATGTGCGGTGCCAGGGTCTAGTCTTCAATCCCGATGATCGGGTCTTCTGATATCCAGCGGGGCAGTAGGGATCAAGTGGGGGTCTCTGTCGTGTCTCTACCCAGCCTATACTAAGCAATCTAGGATAACCAGTAAGGTAGCAAGGCAGGTTACAATAAACAGGCTATGCAACAGATATAGGAAACAGTAGCAGTAGCAGTTCTAATGCAAGCATAAGAGAGAAGAGAATAGGCGATATAGGCATGTTCAAAATGGGGGTGCTTGCCTGTTTGCTCTGGGGCAAGGGCAAGGTCGTCGGTGGTGTCGTCGGGGACGTAGTCGTACTCTTGAGCTGCGTCTGCCTCGGGAGCTACATCAACGTCGGGGTCTACCGAGAGAGAAGAGGGGGAAGAAATAGGTAAACATAATGCAAACAATTGCAATACGGTGCGTGTGATGCTATGATGCAGTGCAGGGTTGCCTAAATATGCATCTAAGTCATTTTAGTTATTTTTAGAATTATTCTGGGATTTAATATCCGATGTGTGTGCACTATTCATCTACCGGATTCGGGTCCGGAGTTACGAGTTCTTCTACGTAGAGGGTTCCGATGAAGAAACAGCTGGACATCAATCTTGATCTTGCTGACTGGAGAGCAGGAAAGCCCAGGGACTATGCCATGGAACACAGTTCGGATGGGCAGGAGTTGCTTTTCCTTGATGCCCAGCTTCTCCATGGTGTCGCGGTACAAGGTGTTGATGCTGCTGCCGCCGTCTATCAGGATCCGGGAGAAGCGGCAAGCCCGCCTCTCTGTTGAGAAGGTGGAGTCCAGCACCATCGCATAAGCACCCGGCGAGGGCACCTCGGCCGGGTGGTCTTCACGGCTCCAACTGATGGGCTTCTCGGACCAGTGCATGAATGGGGGGACCTCTGAAGCGACAGCGTTGACCTCGCGGTGCTGCTGCCGCCGACTGTGCTTGTCGTCGGCTTGGCTGGTGAAGACGACGTATGTGGCATTGGGCTTGGGGAACTCATCTTGGAGCATGTCGACTGGACGGGCCGCCGGCTGCTGAGGAGGCGAAACTGGTGGGCCGGCAGGCAGAGGCGGCAGGCCTTCGCCCTTGGCAATTCGGGTGAGCCAGTGGCATTTCCAAGTGGTGTGGTTGGACGGCTTCGCGCCGCTGTGGAACTTGCACGGGGTGTCAAGTGCTTGCTCGAAGGAGAAGGCGGGCAACCAAGCGGCCTTGCCGCCCTTCTAGCGCTTGGGGCCGGATTGCCCTTCCGGCTGCTGGTCTTCGACTGTTGCCACCTGCCGGCTGTTGGAAGCCGGCTGCTGGGCCTTGCATTTGTTGTCGTTCGGATGTTGGCGCCGGTTGGTGTCACCAGCCGGCATGTGAGGAGCCGGCGGGAGCATCTTCCCGAACACGTCCACTTGAATCTCCAACTTCATGGAGGAGTCGGCGGTGGCGTACTTGTCGGCCACGATCAGGAGCTCGTCCAGTGTAGCCGGCTCGTCGCACAAGAGCTTGTGCTTGAGCAAGGTGCCCTCTCTGCACCCGGCGGTGAAGTACTCGATGGCCTGCACCTCGTGCACCCCTTCGCAGGAGTTGCGCAACTCAGCCCAGCGCGTCAGGTAGTCGCGCGTGGACTCGGTTGGGCCCTGAACGCACATGGAGAGTTGGCGTGGCTTGGGGGGCCGCTTGTAGGTGCTGGTGAAGTTGCGGATGAAGACATCGGCGAAGTCTAGCCAGTTGTTGCCGCTGTACGGCTTGAGGCTATTCAGCCATGTCCGGGCCTTGCCCTGGAGCATGAGCGAAACGTACTTCACGGCAACGCGCTTGTTGCCGTTTGCTATGCTAACGGCCGTGGAGTAGTCGACCAGCCAGTCCTCCGGCTTCACGGAGCCGTTGTACTTGGGAGTATCTCGGGGAAGCGAGAACCCTTTGGGGAAGGGCTCGTTGTGAATGCGGGGGCCGAAGCAGGCCGGGCCGATTGCATCTTCTTCTTCTATGGCCAGGGACCGAGCAAGCCACTCGATCCGGTGGCGCGCGTCGTTCTCTCCGACTCCTTCACGGGGGCCAAGCCGGCCTCCAAGAGTCGGGTGGTCCACAGGCGGGGGGGAGGCCAGCCTCTCCCTGCGAGGAGGAGGCGGACGCTTGTCCCGCCGGTGCTCCACTCATGGGCGGCCGTCATGGCTGCGCACAACCGTAAGGCGAGTGTGCCGGCTACAGCTAGCAGCCGGCTCCGGGTCTTGCTGACCGCGGTCTCTGCCTGCTGGGGACCGGGAGGTCGCTCCATTCTCACAGCGGGGGGGGGGGGGGGGGATGGTCCTCGGCTTGCTTGCCGGCTGTCATCGCGCGATGCTGCGCGTCTTGCTGCGTGGTCGCAGTGTCAAGGAGCTCCTGGAGGTGTGCCATCTGGCTGCGACGCTCGTCGCCCTCCAGGTTATCCAGCTCGTCTGCTGCCGCCTAGGCGGCGCGCAGGTCCTCCATGGGAGTGGAGTAGACTGGGCGTCCGACTCCCACCATGCTGGCTATGGCCGCGCCGCGTTGCCGAACGGCGCCGGTTCGGCTGGGCTCGGCAGCAGCCGGCGTGCTGCTTGCTATGTGGTCGATCTCGTGTTGGTAGGCCTCAGCGCGGCGCCTCATGGCCGCCATCTTGTTGGCGCTTTCAAGGAGCGAGACACGGAATGCCTCCAGTGTCGCCCCATCAGCGTTAGCAGCCACTGGGGTGGCCAGGCCCTGCATGGCCGCTCGCAGCGGGTCCTGGGCAGCCCCAGCGGAATCGTCGCCGTGGCCAGTGACCAGCACCTCTGTGATGGTGCTGGCGTCGGTTTCGCTGGTGACAAGGGGGAGCGGATCGTCGATGACCACCACATCGGTGGGGAATTCGTTGGTGGAGGCCGCGTCGGAGTCAATGAGCATCGTGACGGGCTCGATGGAGGGGTCGGTGGAGCCGACGGACTCCGCGTCGGAGGCCGGCTCGTTGGTGATGCCGAGCTTGCCGAGCCTGGTCTGCACAAGAAAGCTCCTACCAAGAGAGTGCCCATGTCTAAGGCTAGAGCCTCAACTCTTGAAGCCTCAAAATCAACTGTTGAAGAGACTGTTGGTGAGGGCAAGAAGAGAAAGGAAAGGGTCAAGAAGACCATGGCCAGAGTGATTGGCAAACCCTCTATGATGAGAGACCTAGCTGAGGATGAAGAAGAAGATGAAGAAGAGGATGCTGCACCAGCACCCAAAACTCAGAAGCTGATGGGGGATGCCATCAAGTCTGGGGCTGCTCCATCAAAGCCCAAGATTGCCCCCAAAGCTACTGCTCAAGCCTCTAAGACTGCACCAAAGAGAAGCACCAGAAACATACCTGCTGTAGAAAAGAACAAGGCCCCAGTGCCTGAAATGGAAGAAGAAGAGGAAGCCCAAGTGCTCAGAAAGTTGAAGCCAAAGATCCCTGATCATTATGATAATCATCCAGTGGCTGAAAACATGAAGGAAAGAAAGGATGCAGGTCTCAGATTGTGGAGACAATCAGACCCCTATGCTGCAAGGAGAAAAACTGCTGTGGACTACAGATTTCACACCAAGGAACAGCAGGACTTTTATGAGACAATTCTATTGGATAAGAAGCCCATAGTCAGTGACATGAGATGGGTTGATTGGGAATACATTGATGAAAATGAAGACCACTTCCCTGGAGAACATGAGAGCTTCAGACTCAATGGAGTTGACACCTTTGTGGGTCAGAAATTAACCAAGTGGAATGATGAGCTTATCATGCAGTTTTATTCAACAACTCACTTCTACCCAGATGGAAGAATTGTTTGGATGTCTGAGGGTACAAGGTACCAGTCAACTGTTGCAGAATGGGCCAAGCTTATCAATGCCCCTGAAGAGCAAGAGGATGACACTGATGTCTATGCAAAGCGCAAGAAAGATCACAACTCCATGGCCAACATGTACAAGGAGATACCTGACAAGGCCTTGGAAACTCACAAGCTAGGCTCAGTGTACTATCTGTTGTCTGGACTGGCCACCATAAACACCATTTTGA
The DNA here is from genome assembly GCA_011799875.1 of Thinopyrum elongatum. Taxonomy (NCBI): domain Eukaryota; kingdom Viridiplantae; phylum Streptophyta; class Magnoliopsida; order Poales; family Poaceae; genus Thinopyrum; species Thinopyrum elongatum. The sequence continues at coordinate 53,362,297 of CM022300.1, forward strand.
GGCACACCCTGTTGCCCAAATCAGGAGATCACAGGATGATCAGAGGCCACTCCATCAACTTGCTTCAATTGTTCGATGTGCCACAAAAATTCAAGGTGATGAGCTTGATAGTTGAAACCATCAAGAGAACTGCAGCAGACCAAAAGAGATCATGTGGATATGCTCCACACATTCAGATGCTCATCAACTCCAAGATAGGCAAAGGCATATATCTGTTGGACAAAGAGCACCTTCCCTTGAGGCCTGATTTTGAGGACAACACAGTTGTCATGGATGCTACAGATCCTACTTCAGTAGAGGCTCAAGAGAAGAGAGAAAAAGCAAAAGCAGAAAAGGCAGCCAAGATGCCAAGAGTTGAAGAGGCATCCCAAATTTTTCTCAAGTCTAAACAAGATCAACTTAGCTATCTCATTCAAGCTACTTTGAGGATTGAGAAAGGATTGGCCACCCTGACTTAGAATCAAGAGAGTCTTGAGAGAATTTTTGAGACAAAACTTCATGACTTGGATGTCAAGGTGACAGAGATTCAGACTTCTGTGGAGAAGATCCAAGAAGAGCTTGAGGATAGGAGTGACAAGACCACCACTGATGCTTATCAAAGGGTGCCCAGAAGACAGAGGTCTGCAGCAGTGCCAATGACAGACACTAGAGCTACAACTTCAGCTCCTGCAGCCACAACTTCAGTTGCCCCTCCAATTGCAACTCCACCAGCTCCTACAACCTCTTCAGATGCATTTGTTGCAGGACTCCTCTCCACGCCACCTCCCGAAGATCAAGCTTAGAGAGCCGCATAGCACTATGCATTTTCAAGCTTTTTGGTAACTTGTTGCCAAAGGGGGAGAAAGTGTATAGATCATAGGCTTCGAGCGAGAGAGCTTTGCTTCTTTTTGCCTCTTTTGCTACTTATTTGTTTGCCTGCTTGGATGATGATATTCTCTATCTCTCATGTATGATCATTCACTTTGTCTTGGTGATGAGTGTATATTTCATATTCTATCATTTTGAGCGCTCCACCAAGATGTATGTGACATGGAAGAGTAACCCATGATCCTAATCGATTGTGCATTTGCATTCACAAGCAAATTTTTAAATAATGCACAAATTTAGGGGGAGCTCTTGCTTATCACATACTTCTCAAAGCGACGATGTATTTCATTCTTATTATCATTTGTCGAAGCTTTGATCTATATGTTGTCATCAATTACCAAAAAGGGGGAGATTGAAAGTGCAACTAATCCCTGGGTGGTTTTGGTAATTCTTAACAACATATAGCTCATTGAACTAATACTCTTTCAAGATGATCATTTCAGAAAGTTCAATGATTGGCATGGCATGGGCTAGAGATGTGGACCCCTCAAAATGCTAAAGACATATATTGGCAAAAGCTCAAGACTCTACATTTTCTTTTTAGTGATCCAAGATCACATTGAGTCCATAAGAAAAGCCAATACTATTAAAAGGGGATGAGGTGTTGCTTAATGGCTTGCTTGCTCAAAATGCTTAGTGATATGCTCCAAAAGCCCTCAACCACTTTCTCATTTCCACATATGTCCTACACCTAAAGTCAAATTCGGCCCCACCGATTTGATCTATCCGGCGCCACCGAGTTCACTTAACATAGCCATAGCCAGAAACCCTAATCAATTCGGTCTCACCGATACGGATCTCAGTCTCACCGAGATGGGATTGCAAACTCTCTGTTTCCCTTTGTAACGTTTCGGTCTAACCGAAATGAGCGATCGGTCCCACCGAGATCGCAATGCAAACTCTCTGTTTCCTTTTCGTAATGTTTCGGTCTAACCGAAATGAGCGATCGGTCCCACCGAGTTTGCCTATTACTGAAATCGGTCCCATCGAGTTCATGTGATCGGTCTCACCGAGATCAAGTTATGCCCTAACCCTAGCACATCGGTCCCACCGAGTTGATCACGTCGGTCCCACCGAAAATCCTAACGTTCACATTTTGAACTGAATCGGTCTGACCGAGTTTCACTATTCGGTCCCACCGAGTTTGGTAAATTGTGTGTAACGGTTAGATTTTGTGTGGAGGCTATAAATACCCCTCCACCCCCTTCTGCATTTGTGAGAGAGCCATCAGAACGTGCCTACACTTCCACTACTCAATTTCTGAGAGAGAACCACCTACTCATGTGTTGAGACCAAGACATTCCAATCCAACCACTAGAATCTTGATCTCTAGCCTTTCCCAAGTTGCTTTCCACTCAAATCATCTTTCCACCATATCCAAATCTGTGAGAGAGAGTTGAGTGTTGGGGAGACTATCATTTGAAGCACAAGAGCAAGGAGTTCATCATCAACACACCATCTATTACCTTTTGGAGAGTGGTGTCTCCTAGATTGGTTAGGTGTTACTTGGGAGCCTTCGTCAAGATTGTGGAGTTGAACCAAGGAGTTTGTAAGGGCAAGGAGATCGCCTACTTCGTGAAGATCTACCCAAGTGAGGCAAGTCTTTCGTGGGCGATGGCCATGGTGGGATAGACAAGGTTGCTTCTTCGTGGACCCTTCATGGGTGGAGCCCTCCGTGGACTCGCGCAACCGTTACCCTTCGTGGGTTGAAGTCTCCATCAATGTGGATGTACGATAGCACCACCTATCAGAACCACGCCAAAAATCTATGTGTCCACATTGCATTCGCTCCCCCCAAACTCCTCCCCTTTACCTTCATATGCAATGATTTACATTCCGCTGCTATACTCTTAGAATTGCATGTGTAGGTTGATTGCTTGACTTGTGCTAAGTTGCTAAAATCTGCCAAGACTTAAAATTGGGAAAAGGCTAGACTTTTATTTGGTCAAGTAGTCTAATCACCCCCCCCATTCTAGACATACTTTCGATCCTACATGCATGCGCCAACCGGCGCACCGGGCTGGCTGATCAGGCCAGGCGCGACGTGCTCGTCGGAGCGGAAGATGGTTCCCGTCCAGAACATGTCTCCGGCCGACGGTGCGCTTAGCCCCACAGTGGGCACCAAATGTCGGGGTAATCTCGCGACATATGCTAGGGGGTGGCTTATCATGGATGGGGACAGGAGTATGTCATTGGGCCCTGGAAGCGGGAGTGAGCGAGATCTCGAACGAACACGAGTGTTACCCAGGTTCGGGGCTCTCCGAGGAGATAACACGCCTAGTCCTGCTCTGCGGGGTCTCCGCATGATGACTATGATCAATCTCGTAGCTACAAGGTTGCTCCTTGAGCTGTTTGCTAGAGGAAGGAGAAGGGCAAGGCTAGCCCTAGTGCTTCTCTAGCTATGTGTGTGTATAATGGCGTGGAAGATGAGCTGAACCCCTTGCATGGGCGAACCTGGGGGGTTTATATAGGCCTACCCCCAGGGGTACAATGGTAATTGGGCCAGGTGTAGGACCCGGATGTCAGCGTCTATGGGCGCCAGGTTCTCCGCCGGCTGCTGGGGCCCGCCGCTTGGTGGGTCCCGCCGGCTGCCGAGGATTCGGCCGACAGGTGGGGCCCGCCGCCTGCGGGCCACGCTGATTGCCTTTTGCTGTAGCCTCGCCCTTGATGACGAGGGCCTTGTCGGGGGAGGAATGGCTACAGTTCGCCGCCTGGTGGGCGTTCACTGTAGCCACACCCCGTCTCATTAGAGTAACGGCGCGTTGACTCCGAGTGGAGGGAGAGGCCGGCCGCTGGAAGCCGGTCTGTCGCAGAGGCCGCCTTCTTGAGGTGCGCCATCTTCCGGTTGCTCGCGGACAGGTAGGGCCCGCCGCCTGCGGGCCGTACCGATCGCCCGTCGTGGGAGCATGGCCTTGCTGACGAGGGCTGCGTCATGGGCCGCGTGGCTACAGTGCCGCGCCTGGAAGAGGGGCGTCCGCTTGGTCAGCCCGCCCTGTAGCCACGCCCCGCCGGGATTTGGGGGTACGGGTGGCCCTATAGCCACGCCCCATCTTATCGTATTGAATGGGCGCAGACTCTGAGGGGAGGAGGGGCCGTTTGCTAGGACCCGGCCTCCCCCGAAGCCGCCTTCTGAGGTCACGCGTCCAGGAGGCGCAAGGGGCTTGGCTTGCCCTTTTGTCTTGAAATGCTATGGGGTGCTGGTGAGGCTACCCGTGGTCAATCCCTCCGACAGAGAGCCATAATGATATCATGATTTGTAAGAATTGCTCTATGTGCTTCACTTAAATTTTTTGAGTTAGGCAATTGCTCTATGTGCTTCACTTAAACTCTTTTTTTGAGCACGGTGGTGGTTAAATTTTTGAAGAAATATGCTCTCATGCTACACTTAGATTATTCTGAGAGTTGGTAAATTTTGAAGAAATATGCTCTCATGCTTCACTTAGACTATTTTGAGAGTTGATAAATTTTGAAGAAATGCACTCTCATGCTTCACTTATATTATTTTGAGAGTTATGCTCTCGTGCTTCACTTAAATCTTTTTGAGAGTTGATAATAGCAATGTAATTTGCATAAGATATGATTTTGGTCCCAAAATGATAGATATTCAAGAGGGATATAATAAAAACTTTCATGAAGATCATTGGATATTAAAAACTTGATTCCTTGCAATAGTTTTGCGATATGGAGATAGTGATATGCGAGTCATGTTGGTGAGTAATTATGCTTTAGTAAGAATATTGGTGTTAAGGTTTGTTATTCCCTATGCAAGCACGAAAGTCAATAGTTATGCAACGAAGTTATATCCTACTTGTGGTGCATTATTCAGTGTTAGTTATGTTTAATGCGTGTTTATGACTGTTTTCATTTTTTGGTTGGTCGCTTCTCAATCTATTTGCTAGCCTTCATTTGTACTAAGCGGGAATGCTGCTTGTGCATCCAAATCCTAAACCAAAGTTGTGCCAAATGAGTCCACCATACCTACCTATATGCGGTATTTCCATGTCGTTCCAAATAAATTTGTATGTGCCAACTCTAATATTCAAAATGAATTTCCGTTTTGTGTGCCTGTACCGCTCATGAAGCGGCTGGGGGTGGCCAATATTTTCCATGTTAGGTATGTTATTCTCAAGATGAGTATTTATTCACTTGTCATTGCACGAGAGTGTGGTAGGTAATAGGGATGCCCAGTCCCGAAATGAATATTTTTTATATATGTTGTCCATAATAAATTCCTTGAAAAGTGTTCGTATGGAAGGCACCCGTGGATACGGCTAGCCATGGATTCTGTAAGAATGGTGGAAAGGAAATAAACTTTATTTACTGTTTGGGAACCGCCTATGATTTATCTAGCATGGAAGATATTGGTAATTCTCGGTCGTTTTCATTGACAGGAAAAGTATGCCTCTCAAAATAATTTTATCTCTCAATTTAAGCTATGAGCTCTGGCACCTCTACAAAGCTTTGCTCCCCTCTGCGAAGGGCCTTTCTATTTACTTTTATGCAATTTTTGTTTTTATTTTGAGTCTTCATCTTTTCTTATAAAGCACCAACTAGAGAACACTATTGTCATACTTGTGCATTGGATGTAACTAATATTTGAGTGTGTTTCATGAATGTATCAATGTCTGAGCATAATGGGTTAGGGATAACTTTCTTTAACGCTGATATTTTGAAAGACATGGTTGCTTGTTGATATGCTTGAGTATTGATGTCTTCATGTCAAACTATAGACTATTACTTTGAATCATTTAAAGTCCAAATATCCATGCTACAAAAGAAAAGAATATGTGATGAACATGTTAGGTAGCATTCCACATCAAAAAATTTGTTTTTATCATTTACCTACTCGAAGACGAGTAGGAATTAAGCTTGGGGATGCTTGATACATCTCCAATGTATCTATAATTTTTTATTGTTCCATGCTATTAAAGTATCAATCTTGGATGTTTTACATACATTTACAAGCATATGTCATTTTTTGGGACTAACCTATTAACTTAGTGCCCAGTGCCAGTTGCTGTTTTTTTGCTTGTTTTTGTTTTCGCAAAATATCAGTACCAAATAAAGAAGTCCAAATGCCACGAAACTTTTTGAAGATTTTTTTTCTAGACATAAGGGACACTAGAAGCTTCGGGAAAAGACCAGACGGTAGAGCATGGGCCCACCACCCACCAGGGCGCGCCCAGGGGGGTAGACGTGCCCTGATGGGTGGTGGGTTCCACAAAGCTTCGTTTGACCTAGCTCCGTCTCTATAAATACCCAAAAATCAGGAAACCAACATGGGAGTCCACGAAATACTTTTTCCGCCGCCGCAAGCCTCTATTCTCGAGAGATCCCATCTGGGGACCTTTTCTGGCACTCTGCCGGAGGGGGAATCGATCATGGAGGGGTTCTTCATCAGCATTGCTGCCCCTCCGATGATGCGTGAGTAGTTTACTACAAACCTATGGGTCCATAGTTAGTAGCTAGATGGCTTCTTCTCTCTCGATGTTTCTCAATACAATGTTATCCTTGTTGTTCTTGGAGATCTATTTGATGTAATGACTTTTTGCTGTGTGTTTGTTGAGATCCGGTGAACTGTGAGTTTATGATCAGATTTATCCATGAATGTTATTTGAGTTTTCTCTGAACTCTTTTATGCCTGATTAATATATCTTTGTATTTCTTCTTCGATTTATTGGTTTGGTTTGGCCAACTAGATTGATTTATCTTGCCATGAGAGGCCAACTACATTGATTTATCTTGCCATGGGAAGAGGTGCTTTGTAATGGGTTCGATCTTGCAGTTCTCAATTCCAGTGACAGAAAGGGACATGACACATATGTATCGTTGCTATTCTCTATTACTATTAAACTAGCACATGTGCCCGTGCGTTGCAACGGGATAAACAAAGGAACATGACACATATGTATCGTTGCTATTCTCTATTACTATTAAACTAGCACATGTGTCCGTGTGTTGCAACGGGATAAACAAATCCTTACATGTCCCGAACAATCCATCCGTATTGCCGATTCTCCTCTTTGCCACCGTGGAGAAACACTATATTTGAGAGTAAAAACTATGATCTCGACGCACCGTCAGGTTATGCGATTGACAAAGCGGGCGAGACTGGGTTCCTACCGGTGAAAATGTCGAAGATGGTGTCAGCTGTGGCCACAATCATCCACGACACTGACCTCTATCTCAATGACAGCTGTGATTGACTACTAAGCCTGGATAGGAGTTGAAACAGGGTTCATCTCCACCTCTTGCACGAAGGCCTCCACGGCATCCGAGGCCTCCAACGTAGTGGAGCTGGACAGAAGCAAGTCAACCAAATATGCATATTAATGATATGGATTAAGGAAGATGAAAAATTAAAGATAACTACATATTAAAGAATGATTACGTATAAAATGAGTGTGTCGGAGAATATAAATAGTTTAGGCACATAATGCCTTGCATAATTGCTTTAACCGGTTCGGTCCAACATGAGCATAAATGCTTTGGTTGGCTCCGAGCATTCTAAAAATAGAGTCCTACCTGGACATTGTTGATAACGGGAAATCTCTAAATACTACTTGTGATGCATACGGGGACAACACAAAACAAACATTAATTTAAGTTTGTTCTCTTTATTTATTCACTACTCGCTACCTTGGTCACTCTTCACGGAGAGAGAGCATGCATCTATTATCATCAAGTCGGAAAGTGTATCTACCAGCTTAAGCAGCCGCACACCCCCTGAACATGTGCTTTCAGCAAGAATTTCACCATTGGGACACGCTGCAGCTGGAATCAGTTCCCCTTCCCACCAGGCCATGGCCTGAGCTTTGGAGAAGTCTCTGCGCCAAAAAGTCCTCCAGAGAGATACAGAGCAGAAGAAGTCTCTGCACCAAAACAAACACTCATTAGTCGCTCCAGAACACTCTTTCTAATATTCCAGCAAAACTCATTAGTCGCTCCAGAACATAGTGATAAATGTGAACAAACTAAACAACACCCAAATCAAAGCATGAGATGCAAGGAAGAGAGATAAATGTCACCCATCCTAGCAGGTCACCACATCATCAAGCTTGATGCCAATCTGAAAGTAGAGCGCCTAATTTACTCTTAATCCCCGAGGCTGGCGCTACCAGTCGGCATCAAGCGGTGCTGGTGTATTTGGTGCAGAGACTTCTTCTGCTCTGCAGGACCGCCATCTATCGCTCGATCTAGCTCTATGTTGTGTGAGCCGGCGACCCTGGCCATCGCCTTCTACAATGTTGCGCTCCGCTAGAGATGACCTGTTTTTTTATACCGAATCTTCAACAATGTTGTTTCTTCTACTGATCTTCAATAAAAAAAATGGACAAGAGGAAAAAGAGAAAGAATGCATGCATTTGTTGCCTTAACTTAGGAAGGCAGTCAAAATATCCAAGGGACAATGGTGTAGCATCAATTCATAGTCTATTTCTAATCCTACACACCTGCTATATCGTTGTATATTTTGAAAATCATCCCAATCTTCTTTTTAGTATGATGTTCAAGGCAGACTATAGTTTCATATAAATAATTGATGATCTGTAACATAAAAAAAACTGATTCCCACATACATGAAATTTCACCCGCAAAACAAATCATAGCAATCATCGTATTTTAATTTTTTTAAATCTAACGCGAGCATCTTATTGCGTGCTAATAAGATTATCAACATCGATATGCAATGCATCTCAAATGGAGTATCATATCAACTCTAAAGCCAAGGTTAATTACAGCGAACATCTAAAAAAATGTTAACTACAACACAAAGTTCAAAACTGCGCTAGTCTTTGTACCATGGAGAATAAGTATCTTCTTGCTATTCTCAACTTGGGAAACAAACATGAGAGCAACAATCTGATGTGGGAGCCAGGGTAAAACACATAAAAATTATTTATAATTTCTTGACATGGAAGGTTCAAAAGTAACAGCTTTTCCAATAACAATTAAAATAAGTTTTACACGTGGTTATTTGTACAAAGCATGGCCTATCTGCCAGAAAATTCGGCCCTTTTATGTGTGACTCGGTTCCTATAAAAAGGTACAATTTTGCAACACAGTACATGAACTAATTTGGGAAATTGCTGAAAGATGTCACTATGTCAGTTTATGCTTGGCCACACTCACAAGCCAATAATGCTCAGATACTACCTAAGAAAATATCTGTACTTTCTTGTATCCATAATAATGATGATTATTGTATGATGCTAGACGGGGTTAGTGTTCTTCTCATTCATCTTCACTCTAACTGTTAAATGTAAATCATCAGGAATTCGTCGGGATGCCATTTGAACAGATTGAAAATACTATGTCTGTATCAGCCGATTTCAAAGTGAACTATCCTTTCCTAAACCTGATGGCTACATGGAAGGTAATTTCCTTTCTAGCAGCTGGTTGTACAGCTGTACTGAAACCATTTGAATTGGCTTCCATGTAAGATTAACATGTTACTTGAACAACAAAGATTAGGTTGAACAGCAACGATGCAGCACGAACCCAACTATTTCATGAGCACAGTTAGTCAATGTAAGTTAAGCCACACATCCTGATACATTAACAGGTAGTGGAAACAGGCAAAAGTGTCCAAATTTGTTGTCTACTTTGAGCTACTTGCTATCCACCATTGATTGATGAATAAATCATTTTTCTTACCGCGTACAAGATGGTCCAGGTGTTTCATCCTCTTTGCTTGCAACGTAGAAGATGCTCCTGGTCCAGGCCGGTGATTGGGGTAGAGGAGGATGGAGTCAACAACCTCATGGACATGGGCTGGGGAGGCCGATCAGCCAGCCGATGACTCCCATGAATAATTTGGCTGCACAAGAACACAGATACACACACATCAATGTGCAGAACATCAGATTGAAATCTATACAAAAAGAACAACCAAAATTGCACAAACATCATGCACCAAGTTTGGAAACACGCTGCATAGGACCCGAGTGAAGCAAAATTTTGGGCTCAAGCGTTGAAACCAAGCTTTAATATTGCAAATCAAGAAAGGGAAACTGTGAGCAAGATAAAGGAGCATCAGTCCAGTTCTTCCTACGGATGGGAGCAGACTAAGAGATCGGGAAAAGGCAAGATGTGTCAAGAAATTAAGTATGCAGATGATGCATCCAGAGCCACTAATTAAGGTGAGCTGATTTACAAACTTCCACTCCAATTTCTTCAGACAACTGTGACCATAGTGAGGTGCTAGCCCCGTTCGTCTGTGCCAAGAATGCATGTGGCAGGGGATGGGGATAGGCACTGCTGGTCCGCGACCTCAGGCCCCCGCGCCATCAATTTGCCACACCCGTCACCGACAGCCGCGTCATCGGTGCGCCGCCCCCGCACCGGCTTGCGGCAACTGAGACCACAACCACCGGACGTGGATCCGCTGCAGGGGGCTCGTCCGCCTAAGGTGACGGCCCGACATCTCCACCAGGGCTCCCCGCACCATGGCCATGGCCTTGCTGGCGGCGCTGGCCGCGGCGAGGCGCTCCTCCTCCACCTCGCCCCGCAGCGCCGCGGTCTCCTCCTCCGTCTCCACCCGCGCCGCCCCTCTTCCTCCCCGTCCCTCTCCTCCTACGCCCCTCTCCCTCCCCATCCCTGCCCCGCCCCTCTTCTCCTCGTCCAACCTCCGCTTCACGGAGCGCAGCCACTGGACCGCCGCGGACAGCGAGGAGCAGCACGGGCGTGAGGGGCGAATCCGGGTGTGTTTGGTAGAGTGCAGGGAGGTGCATGAGCTCAAGAGTTTCCTCCTCGACCCACTTTTGGGTGTTTGGTAGCCTGCACGGGGCCTCCTCAGCATGCACGAACTCAGCCCAAATACCCTCTTAGCATGAATGAAAAGGGAACACCCCAACAGCCGTTCACTGGTCAGCATGCACGAGGGAAGCAAGCGACAATTGTTTAAAAAAATGTTCAGAATTTTTAAAAAATAATTTAATTTCAGAAAATGTTCAGAATACCAAAAAAAATCAAAATTCAAAAAATGTCCGGATTTTAAAAAAATGTAAAAATTTGAAAAAATGTTTAGATTTTCAAATTTTGTTAAGATTTTCAAAAAAATGTTCAGAATTTTAAATTTTGTTTATTTTTTTAATTTTGGATTTTTGAAATTTTTTGATTTTCAAAAAATGTCCATATTTTCAATTTTTGTAAAATATTTCAAAAAATGTTTAGATTTTCAAAATTTGTTAAGATTTTCAAAAAATGTTCAGAATTTTAAATTTTGTTTAAATAATTTTAAAAGTTTGGATTTTTGAAAAAATTTAATTTTCAAAAAATATGCAGATTATCAAAATTTGTTAAAATTTTAAGAAAGACCAAATTTTAAATTTTGTTTAAATTAAAAAAAACCTTAGAATTTAAAAAATGTTTAAATTTTCATAAATTTATTTTTCCATGTTTCAAAAAATTGTTCACATTTTTGAAATGTTTTGTTCACTTATTTGAAAACACCGTTTGCTACAGTAGCAATTGACATGTCTATACGGATGCAAGCTGCTAAACAGTCTCAGTTTAGCATGTCTCAGCACATACACTGCTACCAATCAATAGCAAATGCATATACTCAGCATGTCTACATGGAGCATGTATCAGAGGAGAACAACCATTCTAGGTTGGGAATACTACCAAACACACCCTCAGGGACGCAGTCGTGGTCGTTATCCACAACCCCAAACCACATGGTCTTTTTTGCAAAAACCAGAACGTTTTCTCAGATCCAATTATAGAGGGACTGCGGGCTGCATTACCAAATACTGCAGGGACTTTTTTGCAAAAGCGCCGTGACGGTGGGTGAGCGGGGAGAAGCACTAATCGTTTATTATTAGAGAAAGAAGAGCAAACATAAATTCTTCTAAAACCACACAACAAACTGTACACAACATAACCAGAGCCCTCAGATCAAATCAACTTACCATATTACGCCAATAATCTGTTAGCCAGATCGACGACTAGGATCGAATGTTCTGCTAGTAGACGCCGGTGGTCTGCCAATCGTCGTAGCGCTCCACGCCCCCGATCCGCACGGCGCCGCCCACAACGCGGATCAAATCCACCTAAATCCCGCTAATTCCTCTTATTCGGTCCTTTCCATCTTCCCAAATCACGCTGTCCCCACAGTCCCCTCCGCCATATCGCCTCCTAGCGAGCCTAGCGCCGCCGATCTCCCGTGCCGCCGCCATCTCCGCCGCCTCCTTGACACGAGGCCACCACCATTGAGCCCCACTCCGGCGTGCCTGCTGCACTTCGGCCATGGCAGTCGTTGCCACCGTGACTCTGGCCTCGGGAGCTCGGCCTACTGTCCTAGATCGGGGCAGCGGCGGCGATTTGGATTCGGGCAGCGGCGGCTGAGCAAGGGCGCCGGTGCTTTCTAGGTACATCTCTTCCCTCTCTCCCTGCCTCCCTCCCTCTCTCTTCTCCGTCGGGGTCGCCGTGAGCCCGTGACCGTGGACTGGCGGGGAACGGGGAGCTTCGACAGCAAGGAACGACGAGCACAGGTGCTCTGTTGGCGGAGGCATGTTTTGGGGACGGGGAGACCTTAGGTCGTGGGGAATGGAGAGAACTTTTGATGCAAACTGAATTTCATCTCTCTCAGTTCTTTTTTCTGCTGATAGCACAGAAGAACATTGGTAATGTTGAGCCGACAAAGAGAAGTAGCAGACTAATTTCTATGTCGACTAGATGAGGATTTTCTCCCTGTATGTGGTTTTTCTCTGTATTCTCTATATGAGGTTATTTTGTGATTGTTGGAGTATGGAAATAACATGGTGTGCAGCGTTGCCCTTGTGAGCAATCTCTGATTCTACTGATGTTTATATATGTATTACTTATGACACTAGGATTCAATCCTCACCGAAGATTGAATTCCATCTTCTTGGTTAGAATAGACAAAGGATTCGAGATTGTGAATCTTGTAAGGACATTTATTTTGTGAAATTTAACATGACTAATTTGAGACCAGCAAAGAGGACCGGGCCCGAAGAAATGTTGATATTGAGCTAGGTCCGCAAGGCGATATGTCGAGCTCTGCGTAGCCTGGTTTCAATGGCTTATTTAAGCAGGTGTCTCCTTTTCCTTTGTATGTATTTTCGAGTCTCTTTTTGTGTAAAATAGCCTGTAGATGTCCTGCGGTGTGATTTTATTTTTCGAGGTCAGCTCTGTGTTATCATAGAATTTAGGTTAGGGAGATCAAGAAGATGTTTCAGATGTTAGCACAACTACTGGAGGATTTGCAGGTGAGCAACTATTATATGAGTTTGGATGACCGAATATCAGTAGTACATCAAAATCTATGTCTTTATATAGTTTGTCACATACTGTTTATTTCATATATGATGACCATATCAATCAAGTGTTTGTTTCTTTTTCATTCAGAGTTTACATTGCTTCCAGAGTAACAAGAACAGAAAATAAGGTACTCTCTAAATGATGTGTGAGGTTTCCGATTCTGTAATTTGATTTACTGTTGCTAACTGAGCATGCTTAGATAATGGGGTGATTTGAGTGGAGTTTCAAAGTCGACCGTTCATGTCCGCAGTCTCAAGTTTCTATATGTATAGTCTGAGACCTAATAAGTACTGATCATTTAAGAAAGTTTCATGTTTCATACTTATGATTGATACTGATTGTATTCACGTAATTGGGCCACTTGCTTACGGTGGTTGGCTAACTTATAAGTAAGATGTCCCCAGTTCTGCACAAAGATTTAGGCACCCTAATTTCTTACGGAAACACTAGCGCCCACACGTGTGGCACTACTGCAACTCGCCCACACGCCTGGATCGCCGTCGATTCAAATATGCACGAATCTTGACACGGCGAGGCAGTTTTTGTGTGCCACGTAGGACAAGGCCGGTGTGTGGTGTGTTCTCAGTTCGCCCGCACGCCGTTTCTCCCTTGGACGACACCGGTTATGAGTCGGGACGTGCGGTGGAACTGCCGTCGCGCCCGCACGCCGCGCACGACTTCTGTTCGCATCTCCCATGACTGGCCATTTTCCCCCTCAGCGGTGCTGCGGTTTCTCCCCATCCCCTTCATTACTCCCCAACCCACCATCCACAGTAGTTCCATTCGATTGGAGGAGAAGCCGAGAGGAGGAGGCGGCGGCGGAAGAGTCGACGGCATTCGCGGCCGTTGCTGGTGTTCACCGGACCGGAGCGTCGTCGCCGGAGCAGCCGCAGTGAGAAGGTAAGGCTATTGAAGCTTTTGTACTGGTGCAATTTGTCCCCCTTCCTCCCTGGTCACATTCCTCACGAGCCCTCTCGAGATTCAGGCGGATTCGCGGCGCTTCGATGTCCCCGTCGGCGAGGGAGTCGCGTGTGTGCCATTTAGGGCGGCATTGCGTAGTTCCGTCGCCGTCGTGGTGGTAGTCAAGCCGGTGAGGCTCGCCCGGTCGGCGACCACCTCTCTATGTACGAGAGATTAGATGCCTGCAATTCCATGTGTGAGCGATTTCCAATTGTTAGTTCTGATTGTCTCGAAGGCTATGATCATCACTGTTTTAAGGCGATGTTGTTGTTGAATTGAGGGTATGATAGTTGTGTATGAACCCTAGATCTAGTTAGGTGCATTTTTAATGTGTAGGATAATGGCAGTCATGGCAATTTCAACACACTTGTTTTATCCACAACTATCCTCATTGATGGCAACTAATTTTCTGAATCAACTATGTTAGTTGCCATGTCATATGTAGGATAATGTCAGTTTATGAGATCCAACTCAGGAAGTGATAGTTGTGTATGATCCCTATATCTAGGTAGATGCATATTTAAAGTGTGGGATAACGGCAGTCATGGCAATTTCATTGCATTTGTTTACCTACAACTATCCTTCTAAGTGGCAACTAATTTTGTGAATCAACTATGCCAGTTGCCATGTCATATGTAGAGTAATGGCAGTTTGTTTGTACCGTGTACTCACTTCGTTGCCATGATGTTTTGTGATAGCACAACATATTGATTCCATTACATGGCAACTCATTTTTATATGAGGCCAATGTGTGAGTTGTCACATTATACGTTGTAGACTGGCAGTTGTCTGTTCTATTGAACTGCCTTAGTTGCCACATCTTTTGTTTGTTAACATGGCAACTTGAACCCCGTAGATGTCACCTGTACTTTTATTAAGCCAATGTGTTAGTTGCCACATTACATGTTGGACAATGGTAGTTGGGTGTTCCACTGTACTGCCTCAGTTGCCACATTGTTTAGTGCCAACATGGCAATTTGAATCTGCTACATGGCAACTGCATTCTTAAGAAGCACACACATATCCAGTTGCCATGTTTTTGCACTTGGTTATTTTTTGCCTATTTGTGCATGTTCATCACATGGCAAATACCTCCTTTCACATGCTAAAACTTTGGGGTAAACGTGGCAGTTTTCATTTTTGTTATCGATGATATGCAGTGAATCGTTACTTCGTGCATCTCTTTCTGCATCTGTCGGCTGTGTTTTCATTTTACACTAACGTGTTTTTGTTCCTACCGTAGCACAATGGCTCGTGGTGACCATCAAGATGATGATGACGACTTCATGGAGTTACCGCCACGGAATCATGCGACCGGTCGTACAAAAGATGGCGATGAGGTCACTCTCCCCCTATGTTTTAACTTGATACTGAGTTTTCATTAATCTGTTAGAACTAATTTTCACTACATTGAACATGGCAACAAATGATCCTTTTGTGTTATGCAGAAGAAGAAACGTCAGCGCAATAGGGCTTCGCAAGAACGCCTGACTATATTGACCGAGGGATTTACCGATGACCAGAAGGGAGCTGCCAGTGAGATGGGGATGCAGGCTCTGATGGATGTTCGGTGCACGAACCTAGTAAACCCTGTATGCGACTGGCTCGGTGAGATATATGAGCCTGAGTCTAGGGAATTCGTGATTCCGGGACGTGGAAGACTGCCTTTGGATGAGGAATCTGTGTTCTGCACTTTGGGTGTCCCCCGTGGAGAAATCAAAGTCCCGTATGAGGTGAACAATGAGATTGAGGAAGTTTTGTTCGCCCGTTTGTTTCCTGGAATGGCATCCATGCCTAATACGACTGTGCTGGCAACTTCGCTGGAGGGCATGACAACCCATGGCGAGGTATTTAAGATGAAGCTGCTCATGTACTTGATTTCGGTTGTCTTTGCGCCTACCACATCTCTTCGCCCAAGCAACAAGTGCTTCCCTATCCTGGTGAATGCTCTCTCTCTATTCTTTTTCCTACAATCTTTTGTTATTGATGTCATGCAGAAGCTAGTCACTGCCAGTTTTGATGTTTTTATTGAATGTCGATGGGGCATCTTTTTGTTCTGAATTTTGTTGTGCAGGCGAAGCTGAAAGATGTTAAAAACATGAATTGGTGTAAATTCATTGCCAACTTCCTGCATGATGCATTCTCAAATAAGATGTACCAGAAGGGCTGTCGCTTGCACCCAATGGTATTTTTTCCCTACTCTTATGCAAATGCTCTTACCACGGTTCATTCTTTCCTAAATGAACATTGCAGCTGTTCATAAGTGGCAACCAAATTGTTTTGCATTTTGGTATCTCTGTTTTGGCCATAATCTGACAACCCATTGTTTTGACAGAGCTTTTAATCGATTTTTTGCTTTTTTTATGGCAACCATAGTCGAACGTGCATGCCAACCTTTTGTTTCATTTTTTTGTGATTTTACATGTCAAAGTGAAGTTTGTTTGATCCATGGCAACTGTAGTTGGTGTATACAAGGCAACTGCATTTTCCTATAACACACATAGTGTTCACTTCCTATATTCATTCTCTTTATACAATGTGGATGACAACTATCATGTTGAACTGGTGGCAACTAACAACATAATAAGATGGCAACTACCAACATAGCATGATGGCAGCTAACAACATATATAGGTGGCAACTAAAAACATTATAGATGGCAAATCTTTCTTCCTTTTTTTTCAACTTGTGACTCAAGGGAGATTGTACTGCCAACGACGTTTAAACCGTGGTCATTTTCCTTTTCTTTTTTCCCGGTTTTTTATCTGTTTTCCTTTCCTGCACAACACCGATCATTGTTATATTCTGATTTACTTGCTTGCTTTATTGTGTAAACCAGCTCATGTACGTCGATCGTCTTGATTTCTCCACTATCGACTTTACTGAGATAGGAGGCCTGCCGCCTCCACATAAATTTGCTGTCTCTGCGTGGACGTATGTGACTCCCGGATAATTAGGCTACAGTAACCCTCTACTAATGATGCCACGTCACCACGATTACTATTGTTAGTTTCACGATGATTCAACTCTCGTTCGAATTCAAAATCAAAATCAAGTCAAACAATAAATGTTTTCAACTATTAAAACTAAAGTGTTCGAAATGTAGCAAATAAATCATCGATGATTGTGGTGGTGAAACCACATTTTAATAAATTATTTAAATGCACTAAAATAAATAAAACAACAGCTTAAACAATTAAATAAATGCTTTTTATTAATTATAAAATATTAAACTATTTTATTTGGGGTTTCAACTTTTTGTGGCAGTGTGTTTAGTGGTAATACTAATTTAGGGATCATTTTTGTATCTTACAAAACTAAACTAAAATAGTAAATAGTAAAAGAAAGATAAATAGAAAGTAAAGACAGTAATAAAATTAGAAGAGAAAGAAAAGGACCCCCCCGGCCAACTGGGCAAGACGGCCCAGCCGGCCGGCCCACCCCGCACCTCCCCTGGCCTATATGGCCCTTTCCCCCCGAAACCCTACAATCGCTAACCACCCACAATACTCTCCCTCTCGCTCCCCATACACCCCAACGATCAAGTTCTGGATCGGGCCGAGCCCTGACACCACCGTTCGCTGTCTCCGTCGTCACCTCGTCGGACGCCTCCTCATCTCCTCCCAACGGGTCGCCCCCGAGCCTCGCCAACCCGTCGTCCTCGTCCTCCTCCTCGAGCTCAAGCCCACTGCCTTTTTCCCCACGAACGCCGGTGAGGCCCGGCCTCCCCCTTCTCTGCCCCGCTCACTCGTCGACCGCGCCCACTCCGCGCCGTGGTCCCCCCGTCCGGCCCCTCCTGTCCCGCTGCTGCGTGCGCGCCCACTGCCGCGTTCCCTCGCTACTCCAGCGCCGCCCCTGCACTTGCTGCTGCTGCCCGCAGTGATTTGCTGTTGCTGCAGCCTCCAGCCTCGCCAGCCCTCGCCCGGCCACGGTGCCCCGCCCGCGCAACCCCGCTCCGGCACGCCGCCCGCGCGGCCCCGCTACCGCCTGCACGCCGCCCGCCTCCAGACTCCTCTTCTCGCGCTCGCCTCACCTCCGCAGGCCCCCGCGCCGGACATCGCCCCTGCGCAACTCCCTCGCCGCTCTGCCGCACACACCACGCGCCGTCGTGGCCCTACTGTGGCTCTACCCGCGCCGTCCCGCCTGGCCTCGTCGCGCCGCCCTGCTCCGGCAGCCACCGCGGCCAAGCCCCCTCCCCTGGTCGCCTCGGGCGTGCGGGCACCCCTTCGCCCGCACCGGCCACCCGCGCGCCTGCTTTGGCCCTCTGGGCCACTGACTGCTAGGGCCCAGCCCCTGTTAAAAAAAAATAAGATAAAGAAACAACAAAAACTAATTAATTAATTAAACAATTAATTAACTTAATTAATTCTGTTTAGATAACTAATTAAACTTAACTAGTCGGCAACCCGTGCATTCGCACGGGCTAGCAAAATGTAAATATGCTTCTTATAGAAGGTTGCATGGGCTCTTATATAAATATAAAAAGTAAATGTGATTTCTTTTAAAATTCATCAAAATTGATTTGGCAATGAAGTTTTTGTTAAAATCTCATGTTATTATATTATTCATGCAATGGACACACTAAATATAAATATAATTTTACCTAGTATTAACAGATATTTGTATTAGCAGATGTTGACGTGGAAAGACTTTTGGAATAATTTGATAGATTTATTGTTCACTTGAGTTAGTTTGTGGTCGGCCCATCGAATGGACATATTGAAGATAAATGTAATTTTATCTAGTATTAGCAGATGTTTGTATTTTCTTAGCATTTAATTTTTTTAACGCAAAATTTGGACATTTTGTATCTTAGTCATTACTCATGAGCCTTTGTACCCTCTGTTTTGTATGAATTAAATTTTTGCATATACTGAGATAGACCAATATTGGCATAATTTCAAAGAAGATTACCACTAAAATATGGCTAGCAATTTGAGACACGCTATGGCTAGAAAGAATTCTATCCCTTCGGACGTAATCTTCAATGCACAATATGATAGCGGTCACTGTATATCACATACCAAAAAAATTGCGCTCTCACATGAAGGGATGATTATAACAATATATTTGAAATCCTACATGATCAAAAGCATATTTCGTGAGCAATGTAATGAAATCACAGAAATCACAGGAGCAAGTGGGCTTCAGATGGTCATATCACACACATCTTACAACACATCACAACAAAAAATCACTCCTTATTTAACTAAAAAATATATTATTAGATATCCCCCACGCCACTTCTAGCTTACAAATAGATGCATATGACACTATGCAATTTTTTTTACAGATCTAAATTTAGTTAGAGTAGATTTCTGCAATAGTAACTTTATCAAAGGGAGTACTTCCATTGTGCATAATCCATGAACGCGCACAATCGGATGTACCCTCATCTTTGGTGGCTATTCGATGCCCTTCCGAAGACAACATCTCGAAGCATGACAATGAGACTCAGCTTGAAGCTTGGCCTAGTGAAATGAAGGACAAAGACAACATCACAATAAATTTATTGATCCAAGGTACATCATTCTGCTGGATACATTGCTAACACGACAACATATGTTGAGTGGTTCATATCACCTAAGAAATTCATCAAAAATAATAACAGACTAAGCCTATAGCCCTATATGGTTGTACATGGTGAATAGCATACCACCATATTGGGTGGAAAATGGCACTTGATGATCTATAACATATAACAGATAAGATATTGTTGGTGTAGATGGCAAAATGTATAAACCCAGAAATCATAATTGAAGATAATATTACACAATACATATAGTGGAACCCTCATGATGCATTAAGTAAACTTGGGAGGACATCTCCTAATGCACATGTGAAGTTTCACGTTGTAGGGGTTGTCAATCATACCACAGTTTTAATAATGTATAATTGAATTTAGAACTGTAACATAGGAATTTACAGCACATATAAATGGAAAGGTTCAAGTATATAGGGTCTAAATGTTCATCCGAGTTGCGTCCACATCATGGTTTTCATGGCAGCAAGGTGACCTAAGGCGAGCTCTCAAAGCTCTAATGCCTAAGCACCTAAAGCGAGCATAATTGCAAGACGCTGCCAGGGCAGGGCGTCTTGCTGCCTATGTGTCGCCTTAGTGTCCGCGGCAGGATGCCTTATAAAAAATGATGCACACATATACATTGATAACAGACTACGAACTCACTGCCAGCAAAAACAAAATCAATTTTTAGTTAACTTCACAATGCAGCTACGGAGCATTAATATAGCTTTGAGTAGTAGAAATAAAAATAGAGCCTCCAATGGAGAACTCAAGCTCTTGAAGAGATGAAAGTCAAAATACCATGAATACTAAGATTTGTCGAATACTACTTGAGCTATCTGAATACACGTTGATTTCCTCTTCTTGTTGTTTATGGATAGGGAATCCCACAAATTATGTAGTTTGTTGTTCACCTACTATATCGAACTTCCCATTGTTCTGATGTGGATTTGGCAGCATCTAGCAGAAGGAATATGATAATGTAATATAGTATGTAACCACTAAATACTCGAGGCACATAAACATAAGAATCATTGCCGTTTCCTTTTCTTGCTTGCTTACCAAACCAACAACCAATTGTAGTAGAAAGAATAGTTCAGTACATTTTATTGGTGCAAACAGGGCGATATGTATGGCATACTCTTTTCATTTATCATATTTGATGATCCCGCATGTTACTTTCCATCTGTACATTGTTCACTCCCACAAACAAATTAAACACATGATTTCTACATAATCGCTAAAATAACATGCAATTGAAGGGTAAGAATTAGTAGCCAGCGGAATTTATCCGAGAACCTCACAAGAAAATCGGAACAGAACCAAGTTGTGTATTCATAAAACATTATAAACTTAATTAAAGACGGACTAATGGATTAACATCCTAGGGTATCCAGCTGTAAGGAAGTAATAGCCCTGACACAACAAAATAATCACAATACTTATGAACATATATATCACCGGAAACACCATGAGCATGACAGCCAAGGGGGAAGAAGGAATAGTGAGAAGAAAATGTATTTGCCTGATGTAGAGGTTGTGCTGACTGCATTCTCTAGTACAACCAGATCCATGAAGAACTTGTTGATATAATAGCCAAAACAGTAACCAGATCAGATAAATAAATGCTTCAGTGTGTCCACTTGCTAAATGTTAATTGCACATTCAAAATATCCAATCAGGAAAGAGGGTAGTACCATGCCATCTTCAGGGATAAGGCAAGGAAAGTATAGTGATACTGTGTGGTCACAATTGAAGCGATGAGAACGACGTCCCTGTCAGCAAGATATATACGGATTTATTCACAGTCTAGGCATAAATACCATTGTTTAATATATATTACTAAAAGGCAGAATGCGTAGAAATATAGTACAATGCATATAATTAAAGATTTGTTGACCATTAGAAAACCATATAACATCCAAGTCTTTTATAGGAAAATAACAATGAATTATTCAGCGATTGTAGAGAATGTACTTGTTGTCCCTATACTCTTCTAGAGGCAAGTCAGATTTGGCTCGAGATCGCCACGTCAGCTTCTTGGCCTGGTAGTTTTTCACGTTCGCTAGACAACAAAAGAACAATGTAGAAGGAAACCCATACAACTTTAACCAAGAAAAGACATACTCTATAAGGCGTGATTTTTTGAGAAAACTGGGAACTGATGTAGGGATTTATTCAACGTCTAGGCATAAATTAATGCCTTTACTTAATAATTACCAAAAGGCAGAATAAGTAGATACATAGTACGGTGCATATAATAAGAGATTTATCAAACATTAGAAAACCATATATCATCCAAATCCTCTATAGGAAAACAGCAATTAATTCTTTGGCGATCGTAGAGAACATACTCATTGTCTGTATACTCTTCCAGCAGGACCTTCGGATTTGGCTCGATGCCATACATGCATAGGTTTCTCATGGATGCGTGACAGCAACTGACACCGGAATAATGACCAGCAGGTGTCATGCTCTATGGCGTTGCATCATAGATCACACTACATCCCTTAATCTTGTTGGTTAACCTGCAGCAAGGATTTTCAAGAGAGACAATGTTGTCACCCCAACTGAATCGTGTCGTCTCCTATCCATACAACTTAATCAAGTCTTGTAGTGATCATTTGGATGGGCATGTACGTGGTGAATTTCTTCTTGATTAGATGCTAGGTATGAAGATAATTTATTGGGGTTCCTCATGAGTCCAACTTACTGAAACAAAGCAGGAAATTAAACAAAATTGAAGATAGATTGCTTGCCTGTGGAGTTGGAAACGTACAACCAAGGATGAACTCGATGACATCAGAGAGGCAAACTGTTGTTCCACCAGTTCTTTGTAGGTTTCAATGGGAAACGCGTTCATCAGAGCCGTGAAGCTCTGGATCCCCGGCTACCACCATTCATGCCTCTGCTACACAACACCTATCACGGATATGCATGCAGTTGCACGTACATCCTGGCTTCTGCACAAAGTATGCCCACTTGATGCTGAACATTGATCTCGTACGTGCACATACAGGTATAAATGCAACAAATCGAGACAGGCGCTGAAGGCTAGGTGGAAGGAGATGTGAGCGAGGAGCTGCAATTTGGTGATCAGCTGAACGGCCGATGGGCTCAAGACATCGCAACCTTCCAGCAGATCTGGCATTCTCATGTGAGGACTTGACTTGATTTTCTATCATCGGGCTTGAGCGATCGTTGGTCATAGTACCTAGGGATTTTGCCGCTGCCAAATCCGGTCAACACAATATGCCTCCGCCTCGACCCTTTGTCAAACTTAGGTCGAGCTGCTGTTGTGCTAGATGCCGGATTCATCGAAGCAGGAGCACAATTATGGCTTGTGATCGATAGAAGATACAATTCTGCTGAAAAGTCATCCACCATCACTGGATTGTTGTCTAATCGTAAGATTGTATAGCCAAGGAGATTGGGTGTGAGGGGAATGATGAGGAAGATCGATCGCCGCTTCAAGTCGCTCGGAGACGCGGTGTTGCGAAGGAACCTAGGGGAGATCTATTTTCCACGATGGGTTGGAGAGATGCATCCTCGTACGTGGAGAGGGCAGGAGTCCATCCGGCTATAGATATCTAACACGCAAATCAGAAGGACAGGAGTTACGTAAATCTGTTTGAGTCAGGTTGGTTTTTTTTTCTATTTCTAAAACCGTGAAAGTATGAGTCAGGTTGGCCTTTTTTTTTTCTATTTCTCAAACCGTGAAAGGATTGTGTGACCTTTAAGTATTTTTTTTGTCAAGGATTAGATGCGTAATAATTCGTGTTTGAGTCAGGTTGGCCTTTTTTTTTCTATTTCCCAAACCGTGAAAGGATTGTGGGTCCTTTAAGTAATTTTTTTGTCAAGGATTAGATGGTTTAATCTACACCGCAATAATTCAGTTCCACCAGATGAACGGCTAGTAAAATCTAATTAATGTGAGAATTTTTTGGGAGTCACTAATTAGTATAGGTCGGTATAGAGGTATAGATTAGCCTGCTAACTAAAATAACTAACTGTTAATTAGTTAGTAGTATGTGACAACCGGGACCCACACGTCAGTTGACCCAGTCAAACGCACTGTTGACTGCTGACATCATGCTGATGTCATGCTGAAGCAGTAAACCTGTTTTTATGTAAATTAAAATCTGTTAATTCTAGAAATGATTAAAACTTTAGAAAATCATATAAAACAATCCGTAACTCCGATGAAAATACTTTGTACATGAAACTTGCTCAGAACGACGATACGAATCTGAATACGCCCTCCGTATTCCTGTCAGATGCCCCTAGCTAAATGAACATGGAACTTTTAGACCGATTTCAATAAATGAATAGTGCCCAACTTTAATTAAATAAATCCGGATAAATTCCTAAATTAACTAAATCATTTAGTTAGGCAGTAGAACACCCCGGCATATCATTTAGACATGTCATGCATATTGTTTGCTTTTTGCCGTGAATTTATTGTTTCTCTCCCCCTCCTTCTCTCTCGATAGACGCCGAGACCGACGCCGTTGCAGCTGGGTACGACTACGCTACAGACGAGCTGCCCATTGACGACCCCTCTCTCTTGCCAGAGCAACCAGGCAAGCCCCCCCTTGAGCATCCAGATATCGCCCATTCCATTTCTCCTGCTTGCATTAGATTTTGCTACTGTTACTATTTGTTCCTATTCTGATGCATAGCCTGCTTTTGTAACCTATTTATTACTACCTTACTTGCCTATGTTAAACTGCTTAGTGTAGGTTGGTAGTGAACCATCAGTGACCCCACCACCTTACCCTTGTTGCCCCTGCTTGATAATCGACGACTCGATCAATGTGATCGTCGAGCAGAGACCGACACATCACTTCACCCCCTTAGTTGTATGACTCTGCATAGTTACTATCGAGTGCCGAGGGTGATACCTCGTAATGCACTCCTGATAAATACTCTGCAGTGTAGTTGTTCGGTCGTGGTCATCGAGGGTGATTCCTCCTTCTCCACTTCCGATACGACTCTGTCGTGCAACCCTCAGTGTGAACCTCGAGGGTGATGCCTCATACGTTCACCCTGATGATTTCGTCGAGTGAAATTCACCGAGGGTGATTTCTCGGGGTTTCCCCCTTGATGTTATGACCACACGGTTACTTTGACCTTTGTTACAGGCGGGTCGACCCTGATGGGTGCCCGCAGGGGATCTATGTTGTCGGGTGTGCCGGAAGGGCACTCGAGTGTGATATTGTGGCGGAGCTTCAGAAACTCTGATTGTCTCCGCGTGTTATTAAGTGAGCATATCGGATTTGGGTATTTGATCTGAGTGGGTCGACGTGCCCTATACGCACTACCACCACGCGGGATTATGGTTTATGGGCCCCTCTACGTCGTACGTTTCTCCCGAAAGCTCTTCAGACGTCACGTTTCACCGTGCGGGCTGATCGCCGGGATTGGGCTGGATACTTCACTGATGAGTTCAGTGTCGCGCCTGCACCCCGGCCAGCCACGCAACGCGCAGGGTGCCCAGGGCGATGGCCCAAGACCTCTAGTTGCATAGGTTAGTCCGGCGTGCTGACCTCTCTGCTGAGCCTAGGTAGGGCGCTGCTTCGTGTTGATCTTCCGAGGTCGGGCATTACCCAGCAAGTGTGTCCGACCAGAGTTGATCGAGCGTGTTGGGTAACAGTAGTGCAGCCCTGCAGGGATGAATAATCTATCGATAGCCGGTCCTACGGTAAAGGACGCTCAGTTTGTATATCCCGATCTACTACTTGAACTGGATACTTGATACTTAATTGAAGCTTCGGGATCTCTTTCTCACAGGGAGTCGAGGAAGGATCTCTAGGCTTACTTCAACATGTTTGCTTAATAAAATGCTATTAGACTCTCTTCTATTGCTGCAAGATGGTGGCTTCGTGAAGATGTTTGAAGATGCTAGTCTTCGATAGGACTAGGCCTTCTCTCTATTCTGGCATTTCTGCAGCCCAGTCCACATATACAGCCTTTCCCCTTTGATAATGTTGCATATGTAGTGTAGATCCTTGCTTGCTGAGTACTTCGGATGAGTACTCACGGTTGCTTTTTTACTTCTTTTCCCCATACCCACTTTGATGATACATCAGACGATGGAGCCCCGGAGCCAGATGTCACCTCAGGAGCTTACTACCAGGAGGGTCCAGACGGCACGTACTACTGGATCGAGCCAGCCGACCAGGAGTAGGATTGGAGGCTCCCAGGCAGGAGGCCTTCGCCTTTCGATCTAGTGTCGTTGTTTGTACTAGCCTTCTTAAGGCAAAAACCTGTCTAACTATGTCTGTACTCAGATATTATTTGTATGACTAACTTATGTATTCGGATCCTCGTGATCCCTGGTCTGTAATATGGTGGATCTCCGTTTATTTGTGTTAGAGTTGTGCTGTGATATCTTCCCGTGAGTCCCTGTGCTTGATCGTGCATGTTTACGTGTATGATTAGTGCACGATTGAGTCGGGGGCGTCACAAGTTGGTATCAGAGCCGACTGCCTGTAGGAAGCCCCCTTTCCAATTCCTTAGCCGAAGTTGAGTCTAGAAATTCAAAAACTATTTTACTAACTTGGCTGTGTGGCTTACGGGCCCACGTCGCCAATTGGGTGGTATTAGGATCTTTTATTCCTCATCTATACTCTGGGACTCTGATCTCTCTTCTGTTCGGGTTAAATGATTTTACTAATTATAACTCTAGGTTCTCGATACCACTTCCTGCCGGAGAGCCCCTTCATTCCAGATGATCGACTACTTCACCAGAAGGTTCCGAAGATGCTATTCGATGTTTTCCTGAGACACCTGTGTCCACCGCCTTTGCAAATTCCCTACCGCTGTTATATCCTTATGGATAACTACATACAATAGCCACTCTTGCATTCAATCCCATTGGTCATGTTATTACAAGATGCCCCGAACGGCTCTTCATTGTTCCGACAATCCTTTGAGCTTACTGCCTTGCAGTTCTTTCCTCATGAATACCCCCTGCGGATAATTTCTCGCACTTACCGATTATCCGTTCTCCCCCCCTTTTTGTTCATATGATTCACAAGATACCTTGAGATACTATTTGATCTTCCGAAGATCCTTAGCAGCTTATTGCTCTACAAATACTTGTCTGCTTGCATTAGGGATGCTTCCCATATGTCTGGAAATATTCTTTAGTATCCTTTAACACCGTCATTTTGATCTATTGATTCAACATGAGTGCGAATGTACGCAACCATCAGTTGATCCTTTTAAATTATCTTTCTAACTCAGACGTCATTTTGAACATGAGCTGGTTCTCGACCAATCTAATTATCGTTGAACGTACCCTTAGGTCTATTCAAGCTACCCATCCTTGATCAGAGCGTCTGCTTCTGATCCTTTGTATTGGAACTCATAATTCCTTTGTTATCTAAGCATCAAATTAGTCAAATGTTCAATAATCCAATGCCTTTGCATTCCTTCTTCATCTGGTTGTGTGCTGATGCTCACATCAGCTCCGCTATGGACCGTCAGATCCTTTGTTGGATTATTATTCGACAATGTCCTTCATATTTAACCGCCTTGTGAATTCTTTTCTGATACATGATGCCTTTGGTAAATTGTATCCTCTCCTTTGTCAAACATGTTCTGCTTTCGAGCTTGTGTAAATTACTCTTGAAGTTATGTTATATGTTCCCAAGATGCCCTATGGGATGAACATATACCTTCTCTAAAACCGTATGAACCCGAAAGTTTACGCCAATCATACCCTTCTGGTGTTTTACCAGATAATTTTCTACCATGCAACTTCTTCAAAGATGAGGAGTGAATGAAAGGTTAGACATTGAAGAAGTGGGAGTCGACCTTGAACTTGGTGTTCATGCCCATGGAACCGATGTGCAACTTATCATGGAAGCTTCTTGTAAAAATAATTATCCCCTTGATATAAGTTCATCTTATATCTTTGATCTGGTCATTTACAATCATGGTTCCGACCATATGGTTCTCCTTTGGTTCCATTCCTTAGACAAGTTAAAGTACCTGTCTTCTGTAGATCAATACATCTGTCCAACCTCAATCCTGCTCCACCTTTGAGTATTACCCCCTGGTATCTCAAGGATATCAGGTCATTGCACTATCTCTTATGAATTCTTGTTGGACTAATACTCTCACCGTTTTAGTCACTCCGCTGGTCTGCATTGTCTGTCACTCGAGAACTTTGACAAGTGACTCAAATCCACACTGTGATTCAGTACACCTAGTTAATTGTTGCTGGGAACTCAATCTCGTCATTCCTAGCCTGATCGCCTATATCATTATCGTGCTAAATTTTAACTGTGCCGCCCGGTCCTTATTCCCGGAGCACATCTTTCGACAATAAGCTAAGCTTACGTCGATTTCCTTGTCTTATAGTTTCACCTCGAACCACAAACTTGATTCCGAGTTTGTGTCGTATATGTGGTTCCAATAATCTTTCGCTGCATCAGTCCTTTTACTTGATGCAGTCACTGTTCAATTGCTTCTTCGTGGAGCCTCTTGACAAAATTTGTCGTGATCATCATCAGCATTTTGACCCCTTCTAGGATATCAACCGAAATCATGATGATAAGTGCCATCCTCGTCCCTTGGTAATTTCAGTTACCTTCGACAACATCCTTACCTTCCTTTCATCACAAACTTGTTCATGTTATGGATGCAACTTGCTATCCAGCTTGTGTTATGTTCTACCTCGAAGTATTACTGTCTTCTATATCTAGGATGTTGTGAGAATTGCTCCACCTCTTAAGAAATTCGGGGTATAGTGATACTTCTCACCATCACCATTCTTTCGTGGTCCCGTGTTGATTCTAACCGGGATACCAACAAGTGAACGGTGCTACTTGGATTCTGTACTTCTAGCAACCTATTGCTTTGAAGTTAATGATCGACAGTTCATCTTAGCCTATCGGTTATTGAATCACCATTCTAACAATTGATCAGACTACCTATGCCCATATTTCGGGCGCACCTGTCAACCAATGTTTAATCAAGTATGTTTTCCTCGAGCATACCTCATTATATCATTTGATCCGACAAATGTTATCTCCTTGTTCACATAATTGTGGAAATCCATCTTTTGGAAATCTCAATGAATTGTTGCTGAGTGTATCAGCTACCTCCTCATCCCCTCATTGGTTTAATGATGAACTCTTGTTCCGGAACTCGCTTCCATAGTTCATTTCCCGAGAATGTTACAACGTCATCTCGTCAATTTGTGTTGCACCTTTTCTTCTCAGGCATCCTGAGTCTGAGGTATCCTGGCACCAATCAGATCTGAATCTCGGTCAGGTATGATGGTTGGAACATATTTCCAAGAGTTATAACATTGGTCTTTGACCCGGTAAGGTGGTGTCATGCCTAGCACACCTGGCCGGAGGCCCTATTGTTATAGTTTCCTTTTTAACAAGGTTAACCATTCTTCCATGAGGATATTGTAAGACTTATTCTATAAGTTGTTCCTGATGGATTCTTTGTGTATCCAAAGTCTGACCTTTGCTTGAAGACCATGCCAATGCTATCTCTAAGCATGTTTGTGGTACTCCGATTATCAATAAAAACATTTGAAGCACAATGCTAAATTTTGTTTATCAATTATCCAACACCGTTGTATGGGTAATGTCATGAAATTTCTCTCCCCTTACCTAAAGGGTTTTCTACTTTATATCCTGTCATGGATATCGTGCTCTGCTTGTTCTTGGGAAGGATATACCCCTGAAATATGTGTTTAAACACATTTTCCTTTCCATTGTTCTGTTTAATCTGATAATCGCATTTTCCTTTCCATTGTTTTGTTTAACCTTTCTTGTAATCTGACTTAACTGAGCAGTGATAATTCTCTGCTTATGTAAACACCTTGGTGAACAACCGTGTCAGTAAGACCCTGTTGCTATTGTTGATGGCATTCCGGTAACCACCGATGGACGAGAACTTTGCCTATTGGTCCGCCTCGTTCAACGAGCAGGAAAATGATTCTCTTCGTCCCTCGCCATTGGTACCGATGCTGTTGCCGACATAACCGACAGACTATCCTCTGACATGCCTTGCTTACATGATCATGCAAGACGTCATCGCCCTTCCTACTTTTAACCCACATGGTGGGCCATAACCCACAGTTCCACAGGATCGAAACCTGACTCTCCTATACACCCCCTGTTCCCAAAGTTATTCCTCGCGCGTGGCCTCGTATGTAATTCACGAGCCACCTTCCGATGAGATCATCAATTCTGGTATCAGACACAATACTTATTCCCATTGCTATGAACCCCTTTCATGCCCTGTTTCAAGCACCGAACGATTGCCTGCCGCTTGAAACTTGTCATGATACCTCCTTACTTTGCTCTCGATATTTTCTTAAGTTTCAATTCGAGATTTACTTCTGCCACCTCCCCCGATGTTATCGACCAGATAGTCGACCTTGCAGAGGTCTGTTCTCCCGGAATACCCACCCTTCAGTCTTTCATAAGTACGATGGAGTTCCCGAAGAAAGGATGCCGACTTCATCATGATGACTTGAAGTAGAGAAATGAAGACATCAATATAATGGATCGATCTCTTCGAGAAGAGCAACTAAGACCGAGAAGACTCGTTAGAAGTTCGTAACCAAATCCCTTCCCCTTACTCCCCCTCTTAAATCTCGGGATGAGATTTCTTGTAGTGGAGGATAATTGTGACGCCCGGATAATTAAGCTATAGTAACCCTCTACTAATGATGCCACGTCACCACGATTACTATTGTTAGTTTCACGATGATTCAACTCTCGTTCGAATTCAAAATCAAAATCAAGTCAAACAATAAATGTTTTCAACTATTAAAACTAAAGTGTTCGAAATGTAGCAAATAAATCATCGATGATTGTGGTGGTGAAACCACATTTTAATAAATTATTTAAATGCACTAAAATAAATAAAACAACAGCTTAAACAATTAAATAAATGCCTTTTATTAATTATAAAATATTAAACTATTTTATTTGGGGGTTCAACTTTTTGTGGCAGTGGGTTTAGTGGTAATACTAATTTAGGGATCATTTTTGTATCTTACAAAACTAAACTAAAATATAAAACAGTAAAAGAAAGATAAATAAAAAGTAAAGACATTTATAAAATTAGAAGAGAAAGAAAAGGACCCCCCCCTGGCCAACTGGGCCAGACGGCCCAGCCGGCCGGCCCACCCCGCACCTCCCCTGGCCTATATGGCCCTTTCCCCCCGAAACCCTAAACCGCTAACCACCCCCACTCTCCCTCTCGTGGGGGGGGCGTTTCTGAATGTATGGCTAGTCATTGTTCTTTGTTTTTCCCCCCCCTTTTTCTGTTTGAATGTCCCTATGTTTTTTTTTCGTCATAAATTCTCCCCATTCCCCCCCCGATCACCTCGCCGGATGCCTCCTCATCTCCTCCCCGCGGGTCGCCCCCGAGCCTCGCCAACCCGTCGTCCCCGTCCTCCTCCTCGAGCTCGAGCCTGCTGCCTTTTTCCCCACGAACGCCGGTGAGGCCCAGCCTCCCCCTTCTCTGCCCCGCTCACTCGTCGACCGCGCCCACTCTGCGCCGTGGTCCCCTGTTCGGCCCCTCCTGTCCCGCTGCTGCGTGCGCGCCCACTGCCGCGTTCCCTCGCTACTACAGTGCCGCTCCTGCACTTGCTGCTGCTGCCCACGGTGATTTGCTGTTGCTGCGGCCTCCAGCCTTGCCAGCCCTTGCCCGACCACGGTGCCCCGCCCACGCAGCCCCGCTCCAGCACACCGCCCGCATGGCCCCGCTACCGCCTGCACGCCGCCCGCCTCCAAACTCCTCTTCTCGCGCTCGCCTCACCTCCGCAGGCCCCCGCGCCGGACATCGCCCCTGCGCAACTCCCTCGCCGCCCCGCCGCACACACCACGCGCCGTCGTGGCCCTGCTGTGGCTCTACCCGCGCCGTCCCGCCTGGCCTCGTCGCGCTGCCCTGCTCCGGCAGCCACCGTGGCCGCGCCCCCTCCCCTAGTCGCCTCGGGCCTGCGGGCACCCCTTCGCCCGCTCCGGCAACCCGCGCGCCCGCTTTGGCCCTCTGGGCCACTGACTGCTGGGCCCAGCCCCTGTTAAAAAAAAGATAAAAAAACAAAAACTAATTAATTAATTAAACAATTAATTAACTTAATTAATTCTATTTAGATAACTAATTAAACTTAATTAGCCTGCTAACTAAAATAACTAACTGTTAATTAGTTAGTAGTCTGTGACAACCGGGACCCACATGCCAGTTGACCCAGTCAAATGCACTGTTGACTGCTGACATCATGCTGATGTCATGCTGAAGCAGTAAACCTGTTTTTATTTAAATGAAAATCTGTTAATTCCAGAAATGATTAAAACTTTAGAAAATCATATAAAACAATCCGTAACTCTGATGAAAATACTTTGTACATGAAACTTGCTTAGAACGATGATACAAATCTGAATACCCTCTGTATTCCTGTCAGATGCCCCTAGCTAGATGAACATGGAACTTTTAGACCGATTTCAATAAATGAATAGTGCCCAACTTTGATTAAATAAATCCGAATAAATTCCTAAATTAACTAAATCATTTAGTTAGGAAGTAGAACACCCCGGCATATCATTTAGACATGTCATGCATATTGTTTGCTTTTTGCCGTTAATTTATTGTTTCTCTCCCCCTCCTTCTCTCTCGATAGACGTCGAGACCGACGCCGTTGCAGCTGGGTACGACTATGCTACAGACGAGCAGCCCGTTGACGACCCCTCTCTCTTGCCAGAGCAACCAGGCAAGCCCCCTTCCTTGAGCATCCAGATATCGCCCATTCCATTTCTCCTGCTTGCATTAGATTTTGCTACTGTTACTGTTTGTTCCTATTCTGATGCATAGCCTGCTTTTGTAACCTATTTATTGCTACCTTACCTGCCTATGTTAAACTGCTTAGTGTAGGTTGGTAGTGAACCATCAGTGACCCCACCACCTTACCCTTGTTGCCCCTGCTTGATCATCGATGACTCGATCAATATGATCGTCGACCAGAGACCGACACATCACTTCACCCCCTTAGTTGTACGACTCTGCATAGTTACTATCGAGTGCCGAGGGTGATACCTCGTAACGCACTCCTAATAAATACTCTGCAGTGTAGCTGTTCGGTCGTGGTCATCGAGGGTGATTCCTCCTTCTCCACTTCCGATACGACTCTGTCGTGCAACCCTCAGTGTGAACCTCGAGGGTGATGCCTCATACATTCACCCTAATGATTTCGTCGAGTGGAATTCATCGAGGGTGATTCCTCGGGGTTTCCCCCTTGATGTTATGACCACATGGTTACTTTGACCTTTGTTACAGGCGGGTCGACCCTGATGGGTGCCCGTAGGGGATCTATGTTGTCGGGTGTGCCGGAAGGGCACTCGAGTGTGATATTGTGGCGGAGCTTCAGAAACTCTGATTGTCTCCGCGTGTTATTAAGTGAGCATATCGTATTTGGGTATTTGATCTGAGTGGGTTGACGTGCCCTATACGCAGTACCACCATGCGGGATTATGGTTTATGGGGCCCTCTACGTCGTACGTTTCTCCCGAAAGCTCTTCAGACATCATGTTTCATCGTGCGGGCTGATCGCCGGGATTGGGCTGGATACTTCACTGACAAGTTCAGTGTCGCACCTGCACCCCGGCCAGCCACGCAACGCGCAGGGTGCCCAGGGCGATGGCCCAAGACCTCTGGGTGCATAGGTTAGTTCGGCGTGCTGACCTCTCTGCTGAGCCTAGGTAGGGCGCTGCTTCGTGTTGATCTTCCGAGGCCGGGCATTACCCAACAAGTGTGTCCGACCAGAGTTATCGAGCGTGTTGGGTAACAGTAGTGCACCCCTGCAGGGATGAATAATCTATCGATAGCCGGTCCTATGGTAAAGGACGCTCAGTTTGTATATCCCGATCTACTACTTGAACTGGATACTTGATACTTAATTGAAGCTTCGGGATCGCTTTCTCGCAGGGAGTCGAGGAAGAATCTCTAGGCTTACTTCAACATGTTTGCTTAATAAAATGTTATTCTACTCTCATCTATTGCTGCAAGATGGTGGCTTCGTGAAGATGTTTGAAGATGCTAGTCTTCGATAGGACTAGGCCTTCTCTCTATTCTGGCATTTCTGCAGCCCAGTCCACATATACAGCCTTTCCCCTTTGATAATGTTGCATATGTAGTGTAGATCCTTGCTTGCTGAGTACTTCGGATGAGTACTCACGGTTGTTTTTTTACTTCTTTTCCCCATACCCCACTTTGATGATACATCAGACGATGGAGCCCCGGAGCCAGATGTCACCTCAGGAGCTTACTACCAGGAGGGTCTAGATGGCACGTACTACTGGATCGAGCCAGCCGACCAGGAGTAGGATCGGAGGCTCCCAGGCAGGAGGCCTTCGCCTTTCGATCTAGTGTTGTTGTTTGTGCTAGCCTTCTTAAGGCAAAAACCTGTCTAACTATGTCTGTACTCAGATATTATTTGTATGACTGACTTATGTATTCGGATCCTCGTGATCCCTGGTCTGTAATATGGTGGATCTCCGTTTATTTGTGTTAGAGTTGTGTTGTGATATCTTCCCGTGAGTCCCTGTGCTTGATCGTGCATGTTTGCGTGTATGATTAGTGCATGATTGAGTCGGGGGCGTCACAACGTATGATGCTGTCAAGGCTGTGCTTGCCGCAGACAGGATATCTGATACAAAATATGGGAAACTGCAGGTTAGTTTTGTCTTCTTTCTTTTCAAAGTGGCGAATCTATAGCGTATACAACATGGCAAATACGTTTGGTTTTGCGTGGGAAATGCACAACACTTTTAATTGGCATCCATACTCCATTTGTTCTGCAGTCAATTTTGTTTGTGCATTCCATTCCACCACCTCAATGCTTCCATTATGGCTAACAAGTCATATAGAACTTGGCAACCATGGTTAACTGCACATGGCAACCATGTTTGTCTCCATACGGCAACTCCGCCGTTCCCGTCGAAACTCCTTTTTTCCTTGCAATCCATGATTCTAGTCACTGCTTCTTGTTTCTATTGACATCTTAGATGTTTTTACTATTTTTCAGCTGATGGCCAAGCATGCTATAGACTACAGTGTGTTTGGTGGGCCCCATAACTTTGGCAAGTGGATGGATGTGCATTCAGCTCCATCTTGTCCCACTGAGGTAATCAAGCATGTTTATTTGTTTTTTGAAATTATATTTTCTTGCATTTGATTTCTCTTTACGGTTGTTATGCCTTATTTTTTCTTATGCACGTGTCTCTAATATGTTTGGTAATTGTTACTCTTTGTTTTCTGATTAGGCGAGGGCACCTGTTGAGCACCTAGTCGGGCAGTTTGCTTCTGGCATGACCGGCTTGCTTGGGAAGTTGGTCGAGGGTTGGACAGCACTTAATGGTTCTGATAGCGACGCGGTTGCGAGGCAGTTCACATCATTTGTTGGAGAATGGACACATCGACCAACTGGTTGCCGTGGCCGGTATGACTACAACAGCTCTCAGGAGCTCCCTGACACGCAAGATGAGCTAGATGGGGATGGTTTTGGTGGCGTGGATGCTAGTCTCGACAAGGACGGTGACGATGACATGGAGAATGTGCCACATGACACTGACCATGATGAACATCATGAATTTCGTGTAGGGGGTAAGAACGATAAGGCTGCACCGAAAGTTCCTCTACTGGAGGGAGGCATTGATCCAAATGTTGCGAGAGACACGGGGGTTTCGCTCTCAAAGAGGGGCAGGGCTCCAGAGGATGCTAGCCAAGGCTCTGTTGGCAAGATGCGTAGGACCGATCCCGTAGCTGCTAGGAGGAGGTTCGATGTTTATTTAGCATTTTATTTGTTCTTCCTTTTTAACAGCCCGACTTTTTTTCATTCCTATGTGCGCCATGATTTGCATTTTTTGTACGTATAGTGAGGCGACAGCTGGTGGATGATCAGTTAAGCAGAAACAAGCACCTACGCCAACCCGTGTTTCTGCCCGGTTGAACAAGGGGGCTCCCACTGCTGGTGCCACCACTTCAACTAGGTCGTCTCCTCATACATCGACGTCCAACACCGGGGATCCTGTCGTGCTGGAAGACTTGAGGAAGACAATCAAGAGGTGGGTTCTCTTTGTTTGTTATCTACTTTTTTTTTGTGATTGAGCTATCTTCATTACGTCGCGATACGGAAATGCATTCTCTTTGAACTCTTTCATGGCAATTGCACGTGATGAGCTTGCCAAGTTATTTATTGTCCTAATGCTAATTTTGTTTGATGCATTCTAAATCATATACAACTTTTTACTTAACCCATTTTTGTGGCAACTACTGTCTGCCTCTCATGGCAACTGTCTAACTTGACACATGGCTACTCCTGTTTGTCCCACATGGCAACTGTTGTTTTATGATCTAAATTTGTTTCATGGCAACTCCCGCTTCTTTTGCATGGCAACTGCTCACTAGACCACATGGCAAATCTTGTCCACTCATATGGCAATTGGTAGCTTCCACTTACTTCACCCGCTTGCACTTCATGTGTGTTCATCCATACCTTGTTTTCAAATGGCTGCTCTGGCATATCACACTTGAACGCATTCACTCCAAGTTGTCGACATTTGATAATGCAGGTATTCATGAGCCGCCAGTCGACAAATCTGCTGCTGCACCGTCCACTGTTCCCGCTAGCTCTGATACAAGCGGCCACCCATCTCCGCCGGTTGCAGATGTGCAGACTACAACGGCAGGCATCCGTACATCTGGGAGTGATGAGTCAGTATCTGCCAGGACTGCTGAGATATTGCCTACCCTGGTGGCAATGAGAGATGCTGTTGTGACCCATGCCACCCGATCAGCAAGTGTTGAAGTGGACGCTCCCGAGTTCAACCTAAACAAGGAAGATTCCCGCTCATCTGATACGGATTCCAAGCGTGTGGCTGGTGGCACTTCTGTGTCCACGAAAGAAGGGGCTGCGGCCACATTTCAGAATGACATGCCATCCACAGATGACTCTCATCTCACAACGGCTCTAGCGGCTGGTGGCCCAGAGTCTGCTACTGCAACCGTTGTGCGAGCTGGCCTGCCACCTAGGTGGCGTAGCCCCCGCAAGAATCCTGCATAGTTATCCAATGCACCTGAGGTAGTTAAGAGCAGCAGAGGTGACTCTGGTTACGTGCCTGCTTCCACACTGTTCCCACCTTCTGCCAAAAGCAATGTAGTCGAGAAGACGCAAGTCCGCATTACAACAGATGCAGCTGGTAAGCCGTGCACCACTGAAGGAGGTGGATGTTCAGAGCAGACTGCATCTTTTACCGTCGTGGAGAACACCAGCTTAAATCTGCGCACTTCCAAGCTCCCCGTCAACATTGGTGTCCCCTACAGCCCAAACAGGAAGATAGGCAAGAAAGTTGTGACTGAGATCCCTGACAGCACGCCCCGACCTACTAATAAGCCTGATGATCCTGCAACAGACGAGGCAGACATGTTTGTTGATTTGTCACCTCTAGATTCTGCCAAACAATTTGTTCGCAATCCGGTTGGTAGGCAGGAGAGGCACCCCATGGCTTTCACCCCACCGAGCTTTAGTCTTGGCATCGATCGCACTCAGGATGAACCAGTGCACGATCCTATGCCTGTTGCCTTTGCTTTCCCGGCAGGCATGGTCCCAATGATGGCGCAGCCAATGGCTGATGGCAGGAAGGCTGTGAAGTTTGCAGAACCCATAGTGCAAGGTAAACTTTTTTGTGTTTATCATTTTTGTTTCTACATTTTTTGTCTGACATTTATCGCAAGCTTTTTGGTTTTTGAATTGTGATGGCAAATCTTATGGGATGCACATGTAGTTGTCATTTTCAGGTTACCTAATTTGGCAGTTGCTGTTCATATATACATGGCAACTGATTTTTTATTTTTACTAGACGACAACTGATGGTTTCTGTAGATGTTGATGCATGGCGACTGTAGTTAGTTGCACATGGCAACTGTAGTTGCTGCCACATGCCAACTTAAGTTGATTGTACAGGGCAACTTCAGTGCATTTTGCACATGGCTATTGAAGTTGCTGACACATGGCAACTGTTGTTCATTGCGGATGGCAACTGCAGTTGTTGCCATATGGCAGATGAAGTGCACTGCAAATGGCAACCATAGTTGTTGCCATATGGCAAGTGCAGTGCATTGCGCATGGCAACTGCAGTTGTTGCCACATGGCAACTGCTTTGCATTGCACATGGCGACTGCATTGTACTTTCCACATGGCAAACTTTGTTTACTAATTAACATTTGACATTGATACTTTCTTACCAGCACTTACACTTCACAGTTTGAACTTTCTGCACAATAACTTGTTGTGGCCAAGTCTCTTATCCCACTGTTTTATTCTACCAGCCACCCCTGAGGAGATTTCACCGTACCTCGATGAAGCTTACCGTAGGATTGAGCAGGAAGCATTAAACAGCAGGTCCTCACGGAATCTGGGCAAAACAAGTTATGACGTGCCTGCTGATGCAGTATCTGAGGATACCGTCAGAAGTGCAACCCCTGGGTCTGCGAAGCAGACGAGGGTAGTTCATGCACCATCAGTGGATGACTTTGAGCCCGATGTTAAGGCTACAAAGGAGCAGACCCAACTATTCGATATTGTCAAGCGTTTTGGAAATGCGAGGTCTAACAGCAAGCACATGAAGGAGCTGAAAGCGTAATGTCCACACCACATAACCCCTTACTTGCTTTTTTGCCCTTTTGGCCATGTGTTGTTTATTTTTAATTTTTTTAGTAGACATGATTCTTTCATGTTATATCATTTTCATACAGCTCATGTTTGGACAAAACCAAAATCATACAATGCGAAGCGACATACGTCGACCTGGGCGATCTTGCCGAGTCTGTGAGGCCTACTGGTAAAATGTCGAAGAATGTAGTTGCGTGTGGGATTGACTACATCAACAAGCATGTGGACATCTGTCCTGACAAGACGATCATGCAGTACAGCGTGACCTACAAAATATGGGATGGTGACTTCCACCATAAAATCTTGAGGAAGCATTTTGCCGCGCATGGTGAATTTAAGCTCACACTGAAGAAATATGTGAGTGTTTCTTCTCGTTGTACATTTTTTTCCATGCTATGTTTTGTCAGCAGTTATAATATACTTCATATGTGGGTTACATACTGTTCGTGACAGACGTTTCATGTGGCAATAGCTGCCATGTAAAATAAGTGTGAAATTTTAATGCAACTTATGTGGCAACTTCACTTAAAATATTGGGCAACTTTGTTTACCCATGGATGGCAACTTCTTATAATTACACATGGCAAATGAACCTTTTCCATGTGTGCACTTGGCCACTTGATGCTTGCCTTTTCATATATCTCTTACTGCATCTGGCAATATTTTTACATATCATTTTTCCAACTATATCATTCTGTTTTTGATGTGAACTCTGTTTTTTATTGTCTCTTTTTTACTTGCAGGTGATGTTCCCCATGTTCCAGCTGCTTGCACCAGATGACCCAGATGATAAGTGTGGTCACCACTACGCCATTTGCCTTGACCTGAAGAACCAACATTTTGAGGTGCTTGATTCAATCCGTTCAGGAGATGATGAAGACCTTACTACTCATGCTGAATTCTTTATCAATAACCTGAAAGAGACCTGGAACCGTCATTATGAAAACTCAAAGGTCTAGATCAGTCATTTTCCAATCGAGTACGTGACGACTGAGAAGCAAGGAAACGGGTAATTACTATCTTTTTCATGTGTTCTCCACCTTTTCGTCTCTTCATCAAAGTTTATTATGTTTCTGTTGGAATGTGTTCACCTGTTTGTTTCATTCTAGGCATGATTGCGGGTTTTACATGTTGGAATACCTTGCAAAGTGGGAAGGGCGATGGGTCCCTGTGATCACAGCTGCAATGGTCGTCGAGCTCCGTAACATACATACATGGAACTGGTTGATGAATGAAGATTTCAACAAGCGGGCTTCAGCACGAGAATTTATAGAGGGAGCTGTCAAATCCACGAACAAGAAGTACAAGTGATCACGTGATGCTCCATACACATGCCTACCTTACATTCTGTGGCTGAGGAATGTAAGGTATCACCTCGTTCTTTGAAACTATGTCCGTGTGCTTTGTTATGACTGCATCCCCCATAGCTGTAGTATATAGTGGTGGCATGTATGTGTCGTTGAATATTTTGTAATATAATTGTGGACCTGAACCTGTTTAGGTGTGACAAGAACTACTTTCATGTTCACTATCATTATGTGTTTGTGAATGTGAGTACCAACTGAGAGTTTGAATGCGTTTATGATGCCTGAAACACGGCAAATATAGTTGATCACGCACGGTTAGTGCAAGTAATCATTTCATTTGTTTTGGGTTTTTGCACTGATAACTATATCGGTTAGCACGGTAGTTCATAAGCAACTATTCTCTCTCGTGTTTTTGCACGTGATCATTTCAACTGGTTCGTACAGAGTATGTATACAATACAATACGTGTGAAACAAAAATGCGTGGACTGAAAACAGAAATCTACACGATGGCAGTTTCAGTAGCAAGTACATGGCAGATTCAGTGGAAGCTGCATGGCAGATTTAGTAGCAACTACATGGCATATTCAGTCATGCATACATGGCATTTACTTCAATTTCTGTTGTCCACCAACAGTCATTCTTGCATTTTTTAAACCATGATCACCTACGTTACAAAATTGTCAGCAACACCCAAATTATAATCCTCCATAGTTGCTTACGGATTGCCCGTCCCTTTCTTTGCTTTCTTGTGTTTTGCTTGAATTTCCAACCCCGATTTGTATCTTATCTCTTTTGGACGCCCTTTTGTGATGGAACGGGGTGGGTTCCTGACTTGAGTCTGTGTGCTTGCTGTTCCAGACCCTACCTCCAAGTTTTCAGAGGATGGACCCATGGACGAAGGCACACTTGAGGTGCGGGGGAACCTGTGCAAGGCTTCTTCAGCCTTCCTCTTCTTGATCTCATCAAGCTCTCTTTTCAGGGCCTTCCTGTGCTTTTCTGCCACCCTGGCTGTCTCATCACTCTTGCATGCTTCATCTATTAGTTCAGCATAGTTCTTGGTCAATACAACGTGCCTCACGGAGTCCATGGTTGCCTCTGGTCTGTCATCATGTACAGCCAAAACTGCAGTTGATGTTTGTGGCCCCAACGCATCGTCAGCGTCCCAAGTCCATCGCTGTCGTATGAAATGGCGAGGCAATCGCGTGACCGCGTGCATGTCCATTACTTTGAGTATGTGGCAGCACACAATCCCGTCCCGTTCGTATTTGTAGCATTGGCAGTAGTATTCACCTTCATTTATTGAGGCCTTCACAAAGTAGTTTCTTCCCTTGTCCGGGTCTTCAGGTTCTGAATCGGACATGCCCATGAGAGTACACACCTTGAAGGTATGTTCGTCAACCTGGTAAGCTGTGTACATGCTGGCACGCTTTATTTCTTCCCGGAATCTGCATGTTTTGTGCTCGTTAAATTCTTATATCCTTTTGTAGCACCTTTTGTTGAGGTAGGTCACAACATAGCAAACGTATTGAAATCAACGATGGCAGAGAAAACCTTTTTTTCAAATATTTTTTTGTATTGATTGTTTCCCACATGGCAACTGCAGACTATTTAACATGGCAACTGCAGACTATTTAACATGGCAACTGCAGACTATTTAACATGGCAAATGCAGTTTCTTTCACATGGCAACTACAGTTTCTTTCACATGGCAAATGCAGTTTCTTTCACATGGCAACTACAGTTTCTTTCACATGGCAAATGCAGTTTCTTTCACATGGCACCTACAGTTTATGTGTCTAACGTAATCATGGGCTATTTTTCAAACGATCAGCATGTCAAAAGATGGCAACACCATTGCATTCTACATGGCAACTACTGTCTTCATGGTACTGCAACTGCATCATGCTGCTCTCTATGCACATGAGTTCATCCTACATGTGAAATACAGTTTGCATTATATATGGCAATTATACTACATCCCACATGGCAACCACAGCACATTCAAAATGGCAGCTACACTTTGTTTCACAACAAGCAACAGCTAATATTTGTTTTTGCAACTACATAGATTTTAATTCCAGTTTTCTCATTTTGTCTTTGCATTCATGTGTTCACTACAGATGTCAGCTTCAAACCAGCAGATATGGCAAACATATTTATTTATTTATTTTTAGCATTTTTCAATGTTGAATGTGCTGTGTCATACATGGCAAATAAGACCGTAAGAGCAATCGCTTACTTGTTAAATATCTTGTTGGTGTATATCTTGCTCATCTGCCTCTCCATCGGTAAGTATGTTAGCAATTTAGGCTACTTGAGTGCGGTGTTTGCTTCTTGCTGTAGCTCAGATCCCAGTATTTTCTGTTGCAAAGCTGAATATTGCTTGGCAAATTGCAGCAATGAGTTGCCAGGGCTCACGTAACGCTTCAAAACAGCATTGAACCCCTCGCTGCGTTGTGTAGTCTGCATAAATGGAAAGAAGCACTGCATGAAGTAGGCCGGCACCCAGTACATTCGCTTCTCCCACAGGGTATTTAGTGTCTCGTTGTCTTGGACTTGGTATGTTTCAATCATAGCCGTCCAGCTCTGTTCAAACTCCTCCATCATCAAATTGTGGTCCACACATAACTCGAATGCCTTGTGTAGCTCTGGACGGTAAGCAAAGAATGGTCCTAGCATCTCTTCAGCCTTCTTAATAATATGCCACCTGCAGTGCCTGTGCACTGCCAACGGAAAGACCTCCTCTATGCCCGCACGCATGCTAAAATTCTGGTCTATTATTATGTTCATCGGAGCAAGTCCATCCATGCACTCCAAGAAGGTTTTGAACAGCCAAGTGTAACCATCTGTATCTTTGTTCTGAACGAGACCGCAACCGAACTGCAAGGACTGATTGTGGTTATTTATTCCTTTGAATGGAGCACAGGGCATCTTGTACATATTCGTGAGATATGTCGCGTCGAACGAAATGCAATCACGGAAATGTTTGTAGGCTCTTCTTGCAGCACCATCCACCCAATACATGTTTATGACACGGTCCTCATCGTCCAATCTTATCCTGTAGAAGAAATCAATATCTGCTTTTGCTTTCTCTTCGAAGTAGGCTATTGTGTCTTCTATGTCAGCCAACCTGCTCTCTCTACGGTACTTTGCCTTTAGGTTTGTGACGTCTGCTGGTATGTAGGGCATGCTACTCAGACTACCATCTCCGCTGGGGATCAGGGACAGTATTTGGACCATTCTTGATGGACCGACGTTACAATCATGTAGCAACCTTATGAATTTCTTCTCGAGGGGACTGAATCCTCTGTGGGCGCTCAGAAATTTTACTAGGTCAAATTTCTTTATGAGGTCGTGGTTGTGTTCATCGAAATATTCTGTGACCACCCACAATGCTCCATTTGCGTTTAGCTTCATCCGGACAGGGCATTCCGTCTTAAGAATGATGCCTCTCTTTCGTTCCAGCATGACAGGCACAACACCTTTACCCTTCTTGTTCTTTCGTGCCTTGTAGCACCTTATCTCACCTCTGCTGTACTCGTTAGTTTTTTTATTTTCCTATGCTATTCTGTGTTCACCGCAAATCCATGGAACATTGCATATGTCTGGTAGTATTCCTTGGCATCTTCAAACGAACCAAATCTCTGCCCAACATATGGTGGTTGAGGTATCTTGATTTCTGATTGTCCATCTTCTTCCCCTCGCGCTTCGTCATCAGTTTCATCATTCACTTCAGTATTGGCGGCT
This sequence comes from Thinopyrum elongatum, assembly GCA_011799875.1. Lineage (NCBI taxonomy): Eukaryota > Viridiplantae > Streptophyta > Magnoliopsida > Poales > Poaceae > Thinopyrum > Thinopyrum elongatum. The sequence goes on from CM022300.1 coordinate 53,405,698, forward strand.
GTTTCATCTGCTTGAGTGTTGCTTGTGCTGGTGTGCACAGGCGTGCTTGTCTTCATTGCTGCAACGATTGCCAGTTCTGACACTGATTCTGCATTGTTTGTGGCAGCATCGGTGACTTGCTTGTGGAACGCCCCTTCAGTGTGGTATGAGGTTCCTGCGGTAGATGTTCCTGCGCCGCTGTTGATTGTAGTTGAAGCTCCTGCAAAAAATCAGGTACGTGTGTAAGCAGTATTGCTTGAATGGCATATTCATCGTAATGAAATATAGCAGCTGCATCTGATTTGGCATGATATCATTCATACATGCAAGCCCTGAGCATCTGCATCTGGCCATGCATGGCAACTGCAGTTTTTCAGCCATGGCAGCTACAGTTGACCAAATATGGCAGCTGCGGTTGCCAAGTCATGGCACCCAACATCTTAACATCAAAACTTGCATTCTAGATACGAGCCCACAAGGCAAATGCAGTTAATCACAAATGGCATATACACGCAGACAGTAATTGACAAATCTAGATGATCATAGACGACTAATGGACCTATTCACTTGGTGGCAATCGTAGTTTGCCACCACCACCGTGACAAATCCACTTTCCCCAATGCTTTTCGACAAAAGCAAATGCACGATTTTTATTAGTTCACATTTTTTACCTTGTTGTGCCGCATGTGCTAATCGAAGTTCGTGTGTCACTCCAAGTTGGTGTTCTGTATCTGCAATACCGATGGCATGTAATGGTGAAGCTTGCCACGAGACCTTTGCTGCTGTGGTTCCACCATAACAACCTGCGGTCATGTGCAGTTGGTCAATGCATGGCAACCATAATTTCTATAACATGGCACATGTAGTTGTTCAATCATGGTAACTGTAGTTGTTCACACTTGGCAACCAGAGTTGTTCACACATGGCAATCACAGTTGTTTAGTCATGGCAACTACAGCTGTTCAGACATGGCAACTGCAGTTGTTAATACATGGCAACTGTGTGCAATCATGTGTGGCCACTGTGAGTCATACATTCAATTTGACACACACAGTTGTCCACATGTGGCAAATACAGGTGCCTAGACTTGCCAGACGCACTTTCCATCATTTTTTTTCTATTTCTATCAGCAACAAACGACAATGTCATCTTTTTTTTCAATTTTCCTCACACCACGTAAACACCAATGTCACCTAGTTTCCTTTTTCTGATACGTTGTCCGCAAGATCACTTCATACGACTCACCTGCGTACGACATTGATGGCAGGTATCCGGTTGGCGCCTGTTGCCACGTGCTGCATGATGGTCCTGAGTTTTTTCAAAGAACTCGTAAGTACTGCCATCCTTGCAAGTTTTTTTTACCACACCAGTATGCTTTTTTTATGCGTTACCTTGATTTGCCACATTTGCTACTTGAAGTTGGTCTCCCGTATATCTATCACCGATAGCCCCCTGTGTTGTAACTTGCCACGGTATCCCTGCCTGTGTGGTTGTGTCATAAGAACCTGCGAACAATGACATTGTAGTACATTAGTAGAATGCCATTTCCAAGCCCACAAACATGTCAACTATCCTTTTTCTGATCATGCATCGTACTTATGTTCGCGTACTTCTCAAGTAGTGGCAGCAACGGTCCTGCGGAAATGAGTTGATTGTACTCTATTGGATCCCAAGGGGGCGCTTGCGGCCTTCGAGAAAACCAAGGATCAGTCCCGTCTTCATGGTTCATTTTTTTCTGCTTCTCCCAATGTGTTTTCAGTCACTGCATGAACAAGAACGCATTAATATTCGAATTGCATTTTGCTGTTTCCAAATAAAAGGAAACACGATAATGTTATCACATTTCTTGCATAAACAACCAAAACAACATGGCAAGTAGGAACTGTTGATAGGGCATGCACATTCATTCTCTTTTCTACAACCTGGATGGCAAATATCATGCTCAACTGATGGCAACAACCAACATAATTTGATGGCAAGTAACAACATAACATGATGGCAACTAACAACAAACATAGGTGGCAACTAATTTTTCCCCCTCCATATGTACCTCCCCAATTGCTCTTTTTTCTGCCATGATCTTAGTGATTCCTAACTCTTAGTGAATCCTACACATCCTTCTCGACCACCTACTGGTAGCAACCCCAACATAAAAGCTTAGATTAGATCTAGGATACAGCATGGCAGATTTTGTGTTCGTTTGAGGGCAAAGGGGAATAAACATGAACGGCCGGATTTCATGTTAGTTGTAGATCCATGCGACACAAATCTGTGGGTGTGTTTGCCAAGACAGTGTGTATCCAGTCGCCATCTATGTTGGCAATCTGGAAGTGAAATTATTGGGGCCAGGGGAAGGATGGGAAGGAGGAGGAGATAGGAGAACGACCTGTTAGCTCGTTGCCGTGTTTTCCGTCGATGGGGAGGGGGGGCGCTAGAGATCTGTTCTGGTTGCCATGGCAACTAGAGAAGGAATACGATGGAGGTAGGGGAAGATTGGCCGATTCAGAGGTTGGGGAAGACGACAAACGGTGGCACTGTGGTTCGCAGGCGCATAGGGACGATGGGCGAGAGAGGTTGTGCGGGTCGCGGGGTCGCTCGCCCGGACGTGTGGGCGATCGCGCCACACACCAGACGTGCGGGCTGTGGCTGGGTGCGCCCGGACGCTGTCGTGCGGGCGGGGTTGTGTTGATGCCACACGGGGCATGCGGCACACCCCCCCTAGATGCCACATGTGTGGTGGATATCGACGTACATTTCTTAAGTCTTTGTGGAGTCAAAGGTGTTGAATGTTTTTGTTCAAAGTATTTTTGAAATGATGAGTGATGCATACCTATTCAATGTTTTACATGGTACTGCAAGTGAAGAAATGATTTGTACTGAACCATCTAATGGGTTATTGTGTTTCTTTGAAGTCATGAATTTGTAGCAAGTGACGCTCTCATTGGCATTCTTTTTGAAAGATATCCAAGATAGTTAAAGCATCATGGGGACGAGGAGGCCGAGCAGTCCATTGTGTCTCCGTCGTCGCCGGCCGTACTGGTATGTTGTGCCCTTTTCCTTGCTCCACGTCCTAGGCTACTCCACCACCAATGGATATGAGTGTGGCCGTGACGGAGAAGGCTCGTGCAAGGGGATTTGATGCATAGCATGTTATGTACATGCAATGGAAATGTTACACAACGAAACACATTTTGATCTTCTAATATTAATATGCATTGCTGGCATAAAGGTTATGTTTGTTGTTTAACACACACACACACACACACACACACACAGAGGTTCCACGGTTAATTTTGTAGTGGGGAAAAAATGAGGACTAAAGGTTTTGGTATGTCTGATTGTTGACATGCCATCGAAAGTGCATGATTGTCTGATAGGCTTGAATTCTTAGGTTTTCTTTCTTATTTGTCTTGTTTTTTTATTTTGGTGGAAACCCATGATTTTACCCTAACCCAGAATTGCCGAGTTAAATGGAGAGGCTCTATGAGAAGTTTCGGGACATGGAAGAAATTGATTGTTCCAATTTAAGTAATATAAAAAGAAAAGTAGTATCTTCTCAATAGTTTCTATTAGTAACATATGTCTATAATATTATGATTTACCCTGCTAATAGATGTCGTCGTTGCAAAGAAAAATGTCCAAATTTGTAAGCCCATATTGGTATTACTTTCCAGTAATCAACAACCAACAAAATATGTATTTATGAATGCTCTGTTATCTTGCCATGAATAACAATGATAAATTTGTTTTTGACTCATGTTATATCCTCACAAATAAAGTGCTACAGGGAACTTTCTCTATCAGTTCAGGCTGGATGAGCAAGACGACATACTGCAGACCGGGAACAAGGTGAGAAGATTATGTGGAAATTTATGTAGCATATGTACAACTACGTTTGTTAATCTCCTTCTCACTTTTTCTTTTTTCTTTGCAGAGTTATGTTCATCATCAATGATATGTGTTAATACTCTCCTAGAGATTGATTTCTTTGCGATCGCAAAAAAAAGGGGTCAGATACATGGCGAGCTTCCAAATATCAGGTTGCAAATACCTTCATTGCTTTGGACCTTGCCATGGAAGGATGAACACTACATGACCACAAATGCCTCTAGATTATGAGTAAGCGTGGTTCTACCTTCAGTGATTTGCGTATCTGCTTTCTCTATCAGGCTGGTTTCGCGGGTACCTGATTTTGCTTGGAACAGCCACATGCGTTGCAGCTTGGTTTGCTAACTAGCAATGTTTTGTTTCTTAGGTGGACAAACTTGTATCTCAGAACCTTGATGAATTATTTCATTTGATCAGCTTATGTGGAAACTACTAATTTTCGTTGCCTCTGTACACACACTTGCATATCTTTTTTCCTAGTGCTTATTGTCAATGGCCCACTCATAGGCACGACCTAGAAGAAAATAAGATTGAAGATGTATTTTTCTTGGTTGGAAATATTACACCTCAAATTTACTTCAGTTTGGATACAATGATGACTCTAAGATCGAAATAACTGGTGAATTATGTCAGTTATAAAGGTTAAGAGGTCATGGATGTGATATATGAGAAACAATTTTGTCCATGATACATGAATATCTATATGGCACTGTGGGTGCTAGCGAGATGTTGGTCATGGCCTTGGTTGTCGAGATGCACTAGCTAGGGGTGCATCAGTGCATGCATGGCCATAGGCCACAATTAAAATTTCTTGATGGACTGAGGTATTTGCTAAGCAATGGACATGGGCCTGTTGATTTATAAAGCACCTGTCATTTGTACGAGTTAGGAATTATATGCTTTTTGCGTGAGATTTCAGCTATTCAAAAAGTAGATTTATGTTATGATAGAATTATTAAGTTTCATAGTAGAACATATTTAATCGAGACGTGCGTTACACGTGCATGCTTACTGTAAGGGTAAAAAGATGGGGTTTATTCATACGTGAGTTTATCTTGTCTAAATCAGGTCATCTTGCCTAATGCATTACTCCGTTTTTCCATGAACTTAATACACTAGATGCATGTTGGATAGCGGTCAATGTGTGGAGTAATAGTAGTAGATGCAGAATCGTTTTGGTCTACTAATCTTGGACGTGATGCTTATATGTTTGATCATTCCCTTGGATATCGTCATAATTATTTGCTTTTCTATCAATTGCTCAACAGTAATGTGTTTACTCACCGTATGCTATTTTCTCGAGAGAAGCATCTAGTGAAAATTAGCCCCCCCCCGGGTCTATCTTTTATCATATAAAAATCCTAAAAATACCTTGCTGCAATTTTCTTTTTATTTATTTTATTTTGTATTTTTGCCGGATCTATCTATCAAATCCTATACAATGTAATCCTGCTCATAACTGTTGAGGGATTGACAACCCCTCTACGCGTTGGGTTGCAAGTATTTGTTGTTTGTGTGCAGGTGTTGTTTATATAGTGTTGCTTGGTTCTCCTAATGGATTGATAACCTTGGTTTCGTAACTAAGGGAAATACTTATCTCTACTGTACTGCATCATCCCCTCCGCTTTGGGGAAATCTCAACGCAGCTCACAAGTAGCACTCATATCCATGAAGATTACCCTTCCTGGAAATTGATGTCAAAGGGGGAGAGAGAAGCACATCAAAGCTTACCATTACAAAGATGCACTGTCATAAGAGGAGAGAATTCACATGTCTTTAAGAGGGGAGAGACATGTCAGCTATTTTATTTGAGACTTTATCTGTTCTGATTTATTTCTGCTATGATTTTATCTCACCCTACCTTCTCCCATGCTAGATTTAGGGGGAGAGGAAGTTTAAGTTTAGGGAAGAAAAATCCTTAGAAATTTCTTGCAAATCCTTAATTCTTTGAGGACATGTCTATATTCAAAAGGAGTACTCACTCTGTGATACTAACCAATTACATGTAATCCCAGTCTTGGTACTCTTGTGGATCTTGAAGTTTCTTTCTTGTTTGAAGTTCTCTTTTGTTACCTAACCCTGTTTTCTCAAGCTTGCTTCTTCGAGAGTCAGTTCAAGGACCACGAGGTAAGTATATGCATCTCACTCATGTGCTTTATGATCTCTTTGCTTTTGACATATTGTTTGCAAGAGGGAATCATAAACATGAAGGTACTTTTCTCATTCCTTTTTGCTCTGATGCATATAGCCAAGATACATGTAGCTCATTACTCACTCTATCATGCTGTGCATTCAAATGTCTTCCGATTCCATCATCACATGTTTGCACACATGTAGGGGGAGCTTATGCTAGTTACATGTTTCTCCAAAGCTTTAAATATACTAATCTTCATATCATTACTTGAAGCTTTGATGTATGTTGTCATCAATTACCAAAAAGGGGGAGATTGAAAGCACAAGTGCTCCCTTGGTGGTTTTGGTAATTAATGTCAACATATATTTTGTTGGACTAATAGTTTTATCTAGTATATTTTAGATAAGTTCAACAGTGGCATGGCAAGCACAAGAGGATGTGGACCCCCCCTTCAAACTGCTAAGGAAATGGATTGGCAAGAAGCTTAAGAATCTACATTTTTAGTTAAGTGATCCAAGATCACATTGAGTCCATAGGAAAGCCAATACTATTAAAAAGGGATGAGGTGTTGCTTAATGATCTTTTTGCTCAAGTGCTTAGTGACATTGCTGCAAAACCCTCAGCCACTTTCTCTATCCAAATTTGTCCAAACCCCATATTCCAACTCGGCCCCACCGAAATTTCCTATCTGGAGTCACCGAGTTCATCTGGACTTAGCCACTGCCAAACCCTAATGATTCGGATCCATCTATATGGATCTCGGTCTCACCGAGATGGCCTTGCCAACTCTCTGTTACTTATTGCTTCACTTTGGTCTCACCGAGTTGATGCAATCGGTACCATCGAGATGGCTTGCCAACTCTCTGTTACTTATTGCTTCACTTCGGTCTCATCGAGTTGATGCAGCCGGTACCATCGAGATGGCTTGCTAACTCTCTGTTGCCTTATTGCTTCACTTCGGTTCCACCGAGTTGATGCAATAGGTGCCACCGAGACGAGGATTGCCCTAGCCATTGCACATCGGTCCCTCCGAGTTGTTCCAGTCGGTCCCATCGAGATTCCTAATGTTCATATCCTTTATACAGGTCAGTGGCGCCGAGTTGGGTCAAAAGTATGTAACAGTTAGATTTTTTGTGGAGGCTATATATACCCCTCCACCCCTTATTCCTCAAGAGAGAGAGAGAGAACCATCAGAATGTGCCTACACTTCCACTACTCATTTTCTGAGAGAGAGCCACTTACTCATGTGTTGAGATCAAGAGATTCCATTCCCACCATTTGAACCTTGATTTCTAGCCTTCCCCAAGTTGCTTTCCACTCAAATCCTTCTTCCACCATTGCCAAATCTGTGTGAGAGAGTGGAGTGTTGGGGAGACTATCATTTAAAGCACAAGAGCAAGGAGTTCATCATCAATACACCGTCTATTACCTTTTGGAGAGTGGTGTCTCTTTGATTGGTTAGGTGTCGCTTGGGAGCCTCCAACATGATGTTGAGTTGAACCAAGAAGTTTGTAAGGGCAAGAAGATCGCCTACTTCGTGAAGATCTACCCGAGTGAGGCAAGGCCTTCGTGGGCAATGGCCATGGTGGGATAGACAAAGTTGCTTCTTTGTGGGTGGAGCCCTCCATGGACTCGCGCAGCCGTTACCCTTCGTGGGTTGAAGTCTCCATCAACATGGACGTACGATAGCACCACCTATCGGAACCACGCCAAAAATCTCCACGTCTCCATTGCGTTTGCACACTCCAATTCCCATCCCCTTTACATTCTTGCTATTGCATGCTTTACTCTTTCCGCTGCCTATACTCTTGCCATGCTTGTATGAAATGTATTGGGTGACCTTTAACTAGTGATAAACTCAACCTTAACTTGAAGAATTGTAAAAACTACCACTTTTATTTGTTAAGGGTCTAATCACCCCCCTCCAGACCCCTCTTCTCGATCTTGCAGAGAGGCACAGTTTGCTTTTGCGAGAGGCACAACCATGCCTCTCAGAAACGAAAAAAAAAGCGTTTTCCTTTTCTGTTCCTTCCGCGAGAAGCACGGTTTTGCTTCCGCGAGAGGCATGGTTTTGCTTTCGCAAGAGGCACGGCCGTGCCTCTCAGAAAACGGAAAAAATGCCTTTTTTGTTTTTTTCCTTCCGCGAGAGGCACGGTTTTGCTTTTGCGAGAGGCACGGCCGTGCCTCTCGGAAATGAAAAAAATGTGTTTTCTATTTTTTTATTTCCGTGAGAGGCACGGCCGTGCCTCTCGGAAACGGGGAAAAACGCGTTTTTTTCCTTCCGCGAGAGGCATGGTTGTGCTTTCGCGAGAGGCACGCCTGTGCCTCTTTCGGAAAGGGAAAAAAATGTGCTCCCGGTTCGGCTGTTCCGTCCGGTTTTTTTCGTGAAAAAAATTTCATCAAAACCTATCAATATTGTATCTAGTTTTGAAGATCTCGATGCGAGGAATCAAATGGTGAAAATGGTTCGAGATTTGGACGCACGGTTTAAGAGATAAAACATTTTGAATAAACGGATGTAAAAAAAGGGAAAACTTTTTTTGGACTGGGCATAACCCCTTTCCATTACTCACATAACAGAAATACATCAGTCTTAGCGCAAAAAGGAAACCTAGAAAGGGGAAAGCGAGTTCAAAGCATCACTTGAAGGAAATATGCCCTAGAGGCAATAATAAAGTTATTATTTATTTCCTTATTTCATGATAAATGTTTATTATTCATGCTAGAATTGTATTAACCGGAAACATAAATACATGTGTGAATACATAGACAAACAGAGTGTCACTAGTATGCCTCTACTTGACTAGCTCGTTGATCAAAGATGGTTATGTTTCCTAACCATAGACATGAGTTGTCATTTGATTAACGGGATTACATCATTAGGAGAATGATGTGATTGACTTGACCCATTCTGTTAGCTTAGCACTTGATCGTTTAGTATGTTGCTATTGCTTTCTTCATGACTTATACATGTTCCTATGACTATGAGATTATGCAACTCCCGTTTACCGGAGGAACATTTTGTGTGCTACCAAACATCACAACGTAACTGGGTGATTATAAAGGTGCTCTATAGGTGTCTCCGAAGGTATTTGTTGAGTTGGCGTATTTCGAGATTAGGATTTGTCACTCCGATTGTCGGAGAGGTATCTCTGGGCCCACTCGGTAATGCACATCACTATAAGCCTTGCAAGCATTGTAACTAATGAGTTAGTTGCGGGATGATGTATTACGGAACGAGTAAAGAGACTTGCCGGTAACGAGATTGGACTAGGTATTGAGATACCGACGATTGAATCTCGGGCAAGTAACATACCGATGACAAAGGGAACAACGTATGTTGTTATGCGGTTTGACCGATAAAGATCTTTGTAGAATATGTGGGAGCCAATATGAGCATCCAGGTTCCGCTATTGGTTATTGACCGGAGACATGTCTCGGTCATGTCTACATAATTCTCAAACCCGTAGGGTCCGCACGCTTAAAGTTCGGTGACGATCGGTATTATGAGTTTTTGTGTTTTGATGTACCAAAGTTGTTCGGAGTCCCGGATGAGATCATGGACATGACGAGGAGTCTCGGAATGTCCGAGAGGTAAAGATCGATATATTGGAAGGCTATATTCGGACGTCGGAAAGGTTCTGAGTGATTCGGGTATTTTTCGGAGTACCGGGGAATTACGGGAATTCACCGGGGGAAGTTATGGGCCTTATTGGGCCATACGGGAAAGAGAGGAGCAGGCCGCAGGGGCTGCTGCGCCCCTCCCCTTGCTGGTCCGAATTGGACAAGGGATTGGGGGGGCGCAACACCCCTCTTTCCTTCTCCCTCTTCCCCTCTTCCTTCCCCTCTTGGTGGACTCCTACTAGGAGTAGGATTCCTAGTAGGAGTCCCCTACTTGGTGCGCCACCCATAGGGGGCCGGCCTCCTCCCCTCCATCCTTTATATACGTGACCAGGGGGCACCCCATAGACACAACAATTGATCATTGATCTCTTAGCCGTGTGCGGTGCCCCCCTCCACCATAATCCACCTCGATCATATCGTAGCGGTGCTTAGGCGAAGCCCTGCGTCGGTAGCATCATCATCACCGTCACCACGGCGTCATGCTGACGAAACTCTCCTGTGAAGCTTTGCTGGATCGGAGCTCGCGGGACGTCATCGAGTTGAACGTGTGCTGAACTCGGAGGTGCCGTGCGTTCGGTACTTGGATCGGTCGGATCGTGAAGACGTACGACTACATCAACCGTGTTGTGCTAACGCTTCCGCTTTCGGTCTACGAGGGTACGTGGACACACTCTCCCCTCTCGTTGATATGCATCACCATGATCCTGTGTGTGCGTAGGAAATTTTTGAAATTACTACGTTCCCCAATAGTGGCATCCGAGCCTGGTTTTATGCGTTGATGTTATATGCACGAGTAGAACACAAGTGAGTTGTGGGCGATACAAGTCATACTGCTTACCAGCATGTCACACTTTGGTTCGGCGGTATTGTTGGATGAAGCGGCCCGGACCGACATTACGCGTATGCTTACGCGAGACTGGTTTTACCGCCGTGCTTTGCACACAGGTGACTAGCGGGTGTCAGTTTCTCCAACTTTAGTTGAACCGAGTGTGGCTACGCCCGGTCCTTGTGAAGGTTAAAACAGCACTAACTTGACGAACTATCGTTGTGGTTTTTGATGCGTAGGTAAGAACGGTTCTTGCTCAGCCCGTAGCAGCCACGTAAAACTTGCAACAACAAAGTAGAGGACGTCTAACTTGTTTTTGCAGAGCATGTTGTGATGTGATATGGTCAAGACATGATGCTATATTTTATTGTATGAGATGATCATGTTTTGTAACTGAGTTAGCGGCAACTGGCGGGAGCCATATGGTTGTCGCTTTATTGTATGCAATGCAATCGCCCTGTAATTGCTTTACTTTATCACTAAGTGGTAGCGATAGTCGTAGAAGCAATAGTTGGCGAGACGACAACGATGCTACGATGGAGATCAAGGTGTCGCGCCAGTGACGATGGTGATCATGACGGTGCTTCGGAGATGGAGATCACAAGCACAAGATGATGATGGCCATATCATATCACTTATATTGATTGCATGTGATGTTTATCCTTTATGCATCTTATTTTGCTTTGTTTGACGGTAGCATTATAAGATGATCTCTCACTAAATTTCAAGGTAAAAGTGTTCTCCCTGAGTATGCACCGTTGCCAAAGTTCGTCGTGCCGAGACACCACGTGATGATCGGGTGTGATAAGCTCAACGTTCATCTACAACGGGTGCAAGCCAGTTTTGCACACGCAGAATACTCGGGTTAAATTTGACGAGCCTAGCATATGCAGATATGGCCTCGGAACACTGAGACCGAAAGGCCGAGCGTGAATCATATAGTAGATATGATCAACATAGTGATGTTCACCATTGAAAACTACTCCATTTCACGTGATGATCGGTTATGGTTTAGTTGATTTGGATCACGTGATCACTTAGATGATTAGAGAGATGTCTATCTAAGTGGGAATTCTTGAGTAATATGATTAATTGAACTTTAATTTATCATGAACTTAGTCCTGGTAGTATTTGCAAATTATGTTGTAGATCAATAGCTCGCGTATAGCTCCCCTGTTTTATTTTTGATATGTTCCTAGAGAAAACTAAGTTGAAAGATGATAGTAGCAATGATGCGGACTTGTTCCGTGATCTGAGGATTATCCTCATTGCTGCACAGAAGAATTATGTCCTTGATGCACCGCTAGGTGACAGACCTATTGCAGGAGCAGATGCAAACGTTATGAACGTTTAGCAAGCTTGATGTGATGACTACTTGATAGTTTAGTGCGCCATGATTTACGGCTTAGAATTGGGACTTCAAAAACGTTTTGAACGCGACAGAGCATATGAGATGTTCCAAAGAGATGAAATTGGTATTTCAGACTCATGCCCGTGTCAAGAGGTAAATCAATGAAGGTAGAAATCAAGAAAGAGCATCAAGTGTTGATGGTTAACAAGACCACTAGTTTCAAGAAAAGGGCAAAGGAAACAAGGGGAACTTCAAGAAGAATAGCAAGCAAGTTGCTACTCCCGGGAAGAAGCCCAAGTCTGGACCTAAGCCTGAAACTGAGTGCTTCTACTGCAAAGGGACTGGTCACTGGAAGTGGAACTGTCCCAAGTATTTGGCAGATAAGAAGGATGGCAAAGTGAACAAAAGTATATTTGATATACATGTTATTGATGTGTATTTTACTAGTGTTCATAGTAGCCCCTGGGTATTTGATACTGGTTCAGTTGCTAACATTAGTAACTCGAAACAGGAGTTGCAAAATTAACAGAGACTAGTTAATGACGAGGTGACGATGTGTGTTGGAAGTGATTCCAAGGTTGATAAGATCACCATCGCACACTCCCTCTACCTTCGGGATTAGTGTTGGACCTAAATAAATATTATTTGGTATTTGCGTTGAGCATGAATATGATTGGATCATGTTTATTGCGATACGGTTATTCATTTAAGTCAGAGAATAATTGTTGTTCTGTTTAAATGAATAAAACCTTCTATGGTCATACACTCAATATAAATGGTTTATTGAATCTCGATCATAGTGATACACATATTCATAATGTTGAAGCCAAAAAAATGCAGAGTTGATAATGATAGTGCAACTTATTTGTGGCACTGCCGTTTAGGTCATATTGGTGTAAAGCGCATGAAGAAACTCCATTCCGATGGACTTTTGGAATCACTTGATTATGAATCACTTGGTACTTGTGAACCATGCCTCATGGGCAAGATGACTAAAACGCCGTTCTCCGGAACTATGGAGCGAGCAACAGATTTGTTGGAGATCATACATACTGATGTATGTGGTCCAATGAATGTTGAGGCTCACGACGGGTATCGTTAGTTTCTCACCTTCACAGATGATTTGAGCAGATATGGGTATATCTACTTGATGAAACATAAGTCTGAAACATTTGAAAAGTTCAAAGAATTTCAGAGTGAAGTGGAAAATCATCGTAACAAGAAAATAAAGTTTCTACGATCTGATCGTGGAGGAGAATATTTGAGTTATGAGTTTGGTCTTCATTTGAAACAATGCGGAATAGTTTCGCAACTCACGCCACCTGGAACACCACAGCGTAATGGTGTGTCCGAACATCATAACCGTACTTTATTAGATATGGTGCAATCTATGATGTCTCTTACCAATTTACCACTATCGTTTTGGGGTTATGCATTAGAGATAGCTGCATTCACGTTAAATAGGGCACCATCTAAAATCCGTTGAGACGACGCCTTATGAACTGTGGTTTAGCAAGAAACCAAAGTTGTCGTTTCTTAAAATGTGGGGCTGCGATGCTTATGTGAAAAAGCTTCAACTTGATAAGCTCGAACCCAAATCGGAGAAATGTATCTTCATAGGATACCCAAAGGAGACTGTTGGGTACACCTTCTATCACAGATCCGAAGGCAAGACATTCGTTGCTAAGAATGGGTCCTTTCTAGAGAAGGAGTTTCTCTCGAAAGAAGTGAGTGGGAGGAAAGTAGAACTTGATGAGGTAACTGTACCTGCTCCCTTATTGGAAAGTAGTTCATCATAGAAATCTGTTCCTGTGACTCCTACACCAATTAGTGAGGAAGCTAATGATGATGATCATGTAACTTCAGATCAAGTTACTACCGAACCTCGTAGGTCAACCAGAGTAAGATCCGCACCAGAGTGGTACGGTAATCCTGTTCTGGAGGTCATGTTACTTGGCCATGACAAACCTACGAACTATGAGGAAGCGATGATGAGCCCAGATTCCGCGAAATGGCTTGAGGCCATGAAATCTGAGATGGGATCCATGTATGAGAACAAAGTGTGGACTTTGGTTGACTTGCCCGATGATCGGCAAGCCATAGAAAATAAATGGATCTTCAAGAGGAAGACGGACGCTGATAGTAGTGTTACTATCTACAAAGCTAGACTTGTCGAAAAAGGTTGTTGACAAAGTTCAAGGAGTTGACTACGATGAGACTTTCTCACCCGTAGCGATGCTTAAGTCCGTCTGAATCATGTTAGCAATTGCCGCATTTTATGATTATGAAATTTGGCAAATGGATGTAAAGACTGCATTCCTGAATGGATTTCTGGAAGAAGAGTTGTATATGATGCAACTTGAAGGTTTTATCGATCCAAAGGATGCTAACAAAGTGTGCAAGCTCCAGCGATCCATCTATGGACTGGTGCAAGCATCTCGGAGTTGGAATATACGCTTTGATGAGTTGATCAAAGCATATAGTTTTATACAGACTTGCGGTGAAGCCTGTATTTACAAGAAAGTGCGTGGGAGCACTACAGCATTTCTGATAAGTATATGTGAATGACATATTGTTGATCGGAAATAATGTAGAATTTTCTGGAAAGCATAAAGGAGTATTTGAAAGGAGTTTTTCAAAGAAAGACCTCGGTGAAGCTGCTTACATATTGAGCATCAAGATCTATAGAGATAGATCAAGACGCTTGATAAGATTTTTCAATGAGTACATACCTTGACAAAGATTTTGAAGTAGTTCAAAATGGAACAGTCAAAGAAGGAGTTCTTACCTGTGTTTTAAGGTGTGAAGTTGAGTGAAGACTCAAAACCCGACCACGGCAGAAAATAGAAAGAGAATGAAAAATCATTCCCTATGCCTCAGTCATAGGTTCTATAAAGTATGCTATGCTGTGTAACAGATCTATTGTATGCCCTACATTGATTTTGGCAAGGGAGTACAATAGTGATCTAGGAGTAGATCACTGGATAGCGGTCAAAATTATCCTTAGTGGAATAAGGATATGTTTCTCGATTATGGACGTGCCAAAAGGTTCGTCATAAAGGGTCACGTCGATACAAGTTTTGACACTGATCCAGATGACTCTAAGTCTCAATCTGGATACATATTGAAAGTGGGAGCAATTAGCTAGAGTAGCTCCGTGCGGAGCATTGTTGACATAGAAATTTGCAAAATACATACGGATCTGAATTTGGCAGACCCATTGACTAAACTTCTCTCACAAGCAAAACATGATCACACCTTAGTACTCTTTGGGTGTTAATCACATGGCGATGTGAACTAGATTATTGACTCTAGTAAACCCTTTGGGTGTTGGTCACATGACAATGTGAACTATGGATATTAATCACATGGTGATGTGAACTGTTGGTGTTAAATCACATGGCGATGTGAACTGGATTATTGACTCTAGTGCAAGTGGGAGACTGAAGGAAATATGCCCAAGAGGCAATAATAAAGTTATTATTTATTTCCTTATTTCATGATAAATGTTTATTATTCATGCTAGAATTGTATTAACCGGAAACATAATACATGTGTGAATACATAGACAAACAGAGTGTCACTAGTATGCCTCTACTTGACTAGCTCGTTGATCAAAGATGGTTATGTTTCCTAACCATAGACATGAGTTGTCATTTGATTAACGGGATTACATCATTAGGAGAATGATGTGATTGACTTGACCCATTCCGTTAGCTTAGCACTTGATCGTTTAGTATGTTGCTATTGCTTTCTTCATGACTTATACATGTTCCTATGACTATGAGATTATGCAACTCCCGTTTACCGGAGGAACATTTTGTGTGCTACCAAACGTCACAACGTAACTGGGTGATTATAAAGGTGCTCTACAGGTGTCTCCGAAGGTACTTGTTGAGTTGGCGTATTTCGAGATTAGGATTTGTCACTCCGATTGTCGGAGAGGTATCTCTGGGCCCACTCGGTAATGCACATCACTATAAGCCTTGCAAGCATTGTAACTAATGAGTTAGTTGCGGGATGATGTATTACGGAACGAGTAAAGAGACTTGCCAGTAACGAGATTGAACTAGGTATTGAGATACCGACGATCGAATCTCGGGCAAGTAACATACCGATGACAAAGGGAACAACATATGTTGTTATGCGGTTTGACCGATAAAGATCTTCGTAGAATATGTGGGAGCCAATATGAGCATCCAGGTTCCGCTATTGGTTATTGACCGGAGACGTGTCTCTGTCATGTCTACATAGTTCTCGAACCCGTAGGGTCCGCACGCTTAAAGTTCGGTGACGATCGGTATTATGAGTTTTTGTGTTTTGATGTACCGAAGTTGTTCAGAGTCCCGGATGAGATCATGGACATGACGAGGAGTCTCGGAATGTCCGAGAGGTAAAGATCGATATATTGGAAGGCTATATTCGGACGTCGGAAAGGTTCCGAGTGATTCGGGTATTTTTCAGAGTACCGGGGAATTACGGGAATTCACCGGGGGAAGTTATGGGCCTTATTGGGCCATACGGGAAAGAGAGGAGCAGGCCGTAGGGGCTGCTGCGCCCCTCCCCTTGCTGGTCCGAATTGTACAAGGGATTGGGGGGGGCGCAACACCCCTCTTTCCTTCTCCCTCTTCCCCTCTTCCTTCCCCTCTTGGTGGACTCCTACTAGGAGTAGGATTCCTAGTAGGAGTCCCCTACTTGGTGCGCCACCCATAGGGGGCCGGCCTCCTCCCCTCCATCCTTTATATACGTGACCAGGGGGCACCCCATAGACACAACAATTGATCATTGATCTCTTAGCCGTGTGCGGTGCCCCCCTCCACCATAATCCACCTCGATCATATCGTAGCGGTGCTTAGGCGAAGCCCTGCGTCGGTAGCATCATCATCACCGTCACCACGACGTCGTGCTGATGTGAAGCTTTGCTGGATCGAAGCTCGCGGGACGTCATCGAGTTGAACGTGTGCTGAACTCGGAGGTGCCGTGCGTTCGGTACTTGGATCGGTCGGATCGTAAAGACGTACGACTACATCAACCGCGTTGTGCTAACGCTTCCGCTTTCGGTCTACGAGGGTACGTGGACACACTCTCCCCTCTCGTTGATATGCATCACCATGATCCTGTGTGTGCGTAGGAAAATTTTGAAATTACTACGTTCCCCAACAAGGAAACCCACGGTAAGCACTCGTCATCGAGCAGCTCACCATGGGGCGAAAATCCAGCGACACCCTAGGAACTGGCAGAAACTAACACGTCTAGCATCAGGCTCATACAAGTTTTTAAGGCAACTCCAGGCCAAGATAAATGCCCACGCAGGGACAGAAGGCTAGCTTAGCAAAAGAAGAAACGAAGGGCAGGCAACACGTCCCGGAGTATGTAAGTTTCAGTTCTTCATCGATTCCCCCAGCGCTGCGCAGATCCGCATCATGTTCGAGGCGTTGATCCTCAGCATCTTAGCTCCACGCTCCATCATCTCCCGATCATCTCCCGCCAGCAGACCTGCCCAGTAAGTAAGATAACCACATGCAGAGTAAATCACATCAAAAGGGGATCTCAACTTTTTGAATTCAAAGGTGATCCTGTTGCGATTATTCCACATCGCCCAACAAAGCCCTGCTAAGCCAAAAGTATAGAATCTCTCTTCATCAGGCAGAAAAGTGTAGCACCAAGAGTAGTACTGCCAAATGTTATTAGGGCACAAATCAGGGGTAAGACTAGAATAGGATCTGGACCAGTGGTGCGATCGTACGATCTGACATGGCGAGCCATTGGATGCAAAATGAGTGCCGCAGATGGGGTCAGGTACGTTTCCAGCCACATGCATGGTAAATTTTGCAATTCAACCCTACACATAGTCGGCTTTGGCAAAAACTCCCTTCAGCGAATAGGCTATTCGTCCCAGCGAACGCCAGCTCCACCACACTAACATGTGCAGCTATACAGCTGAATACAAATATTCAGCAAAATGTCATACAGCAACAGACTCGGGGACTACAACGCCGGAGATTTTTGTGCCATCAACCGAAGACTCTTCTCAGTACGATGTTTCTTTAACAACATTAGTTCAGCAGGGCAGACTAAGACCTGCTCCACTGCATAAACTCCAGAATCACACCAGGCATAATCACATCAGTTCAGATTAGCTAGTTTATCTTGATGGTTTCTGGAGTTTATCCCCGGAGGCTGGAGCTATGTGGATATAGGCTGCACTTCTTCAGCTAAAACCAATTCATGTACAAATTCTGAAATTTTTTGGGTACATTTTTGGTACCATGAAACGTCATATTCAAATTGGACAGACAGTTGTTCAAAATCAGCAGTTCAAATGCAAAGTCGATGGATTGATTAATGTCATGATTACTGGACGAGAACTCAACTCCAAGAAACGCTCGAGAATACCCACAAATTGACCAAGAAAATAAGGAAATAAGTCCAATAAGAACATGTAAAAGATGGCGCTGATGAACACAAGTTATCCCTGCATAACGAAGATGCAGAACGGCAATCAAGTTAGCAGAGCACCTGCTGACGGCCAGCGCATGCTGGTGCCACAGCCGCCTATGAGCGTGTGACGACCCCGGCTTAATCGTGCACTAATCATACACGCAAATGCGCACGATCAAGCCTAAGGACTCACTTGAAGATATCACAACACAACTCTAAAACATAAAATAAAGTCATACAAGCTTAATATTACAAGCCAGGGCCTCGAGGGCTCGAATACAAGCTCGATGGCATACAAGCGTCAGCGGAAGCATTAGATATCTGAGTACAGATATATTACAGAGAGAGAGATAAGCCTTCACAGAGGCGGGGTAAAAATAAAAAACTACGATCGAAAGGCGTAGGCCTCCTGCCCTGGACCCTCCGATCCTACTCCTGGTCGTCGAACGGCTCCTCGTAGTAGTAGTACTCGCCAGGCGGATAGTAGTACTGGTCGTCGGCTGGGGCTTCTGGCTCAGGGGCTCCGTCGTCTGGTGGCATCAAATGGAAAATGGGGGAAAAAGAAAATAAAGCAAACGTGAGTACTCATCCGAAGTACTCAGCAAGCAAGGATCTACACTACATATGCATCATTGTCAAAGGAATGGCTGTATATGTGGACTGGGCTGCAGAAATGCCAGAGTAGAGGGGGAAAGCCTAGTCCTATCGAAGACTAGCATCTTCAACAATCTTCGACAGTCTTGCAGCATCAGGAGAGAGCAGATGAACATAATGTAAAGTAGTAGTAGTAATATCATCAACCTCGACCTGAGATCCTTTCTTGACTCCCTGCGAGAAAGCAATCCCAGGGCCGTACTATCCAGTTCTCACCACATGTTCTAGTTGTACCGATCGGGATACAACTCCGAGTGTCCGTTACCGTAGGACAGGCTATCGATAGAAGTTTCTTCCCTGCAGGGATGCACCAACTTACCCACCACGCTCACTTAACTCTGGCCGGACACACTTTTCTGGGTCATGCCCGGCCTCGGCTAAGCAACACGCCGCAACCCGACCTAGGCTTATAAGAGAGGTCAGCACGCCGGACTAAACCTATGCCCCCAGGGGTCTTGGGCCATCGCCCCGGGAACTCCTGCACGTTACGGGGCCACCGAGAGCAGACCTAGCAACCCCTTATACAAGCGCGGTTGCGTTACCAGTCCAACTCGGCGTGCGCCGCTCCTTACTGACGTCAAACAAGCTTCGGCTGATGTGTACGACGCAGAACGCCCATACTATGCCCACGTGATGGTTAGTGCTATCGGGCCAGAGGCCCCTCGGATCAAATATCCAAACCGTAGTGGATTAGGAGCGCGCGGAAACGAGCAGAGACTCATGATCGATGTGACCCCGTCGCCCCGTCTCGAGGACTTGTGGCAAGGGCTAAGAATGCCCGGCCACGCCTCGTAGTTATCTCGCGGGCACCATCCAGGTCAACCCGACTCCACATCACTTCGCAATAAGCTCGCACGGGTACCCCTCAGGGCCGACCCGTCTTTAGTATCATAGTTTAGTGCAAGTCATAATATCCAAGGTAACTGTGTGTCTGACACCGAAGGGAACCCTGAGGAATCACCCTCGATGGAATTCCCGCTCGATGTTATCATCAAGGTGAACGAAGGAGGAATCACCCTCGAGGTCCACACTTGAGAGGTTGCGCGACGATGTCGTTATCGGGGGTGGTGTAGGAGGAATCACCCTCGCTTACCACGACCGAGTAACTAACCTACAAGGTTAACATCAGAAGTGCTGACGAGGTATCACCCTCGGCACTCGATGATAACCCAGCAGTGTCGGCAACTAAGGGGAAGTGATGTGCGGTGCCATGGTCTAGTCTTCAATCCCGATGATCGGGTCTTCTGATGTCCAGCAGGGCAGTCGGGATCAAGTGGGGGGTCTCTGTCGTGACTCTACACATCCTATGCTAAACAGTTTAGGATAACAGGCATGTATCAAAAGTAGGTTACAAGTAAACAGGCTATGCAACAGAGTAGGATAGTAATAGCAGCAGTAACATCTAGTGCAAGCATAAGAGGGGAGAGAGTAGGCGATATCGGAATGCTCAAAATGGGGGTGCTTGCCTGTTTGCTCTGGGGCAAGGGCAAGGTCTTCAGGGGTGTCGCCGGGAACGTAGTCGTACTCCGGAGCTGCGTCTGCCTCGGGAGCTACGTCAACGTCGGGGGCTACCGAGAGAGAAGAGGGGGAAGAAACAGGTAAACATAATGCAAACAAATGCAACACGGTGCGTGTGATGCTATGATGCAGTGCAGGGTTGCCTGAATATGCATCTAAGTCATTTTAGTTATTTTTAGAATTATGCTGGGATTTAATATCCGACGTGTGTGCACTATTCATCTGCCGGATTCGGGTCCGGAGTTACGAGTTCTTCTACGTAGGAGGTTCCGATGGAGAAACAGACGGCACGATCAGACTCGTCTCGTCGTTCTGAGCAACTTTCATGTTTTAACTTTTTCGATCCGAGCTACGGTTTAAAAGTTATTAATTTTTAAAGATTATTTGAATTTCTGGAATTATTTTATTTAACAGAAAATGAATTATGACGTCAGCATGGCGTGCTGCTGACGTCAGCAAGTCAACAGGACGGTTGACCAGTCAAACCTGACATGTGGGTCCAGTGGGACCCACATGTCAGCCTCTATTTCTTTAATCAGTGATTCAGTTTAATTACCAGGATTAATTAGGGGGTGGACCCCACATGTCAGTGAGACATTAGGTTAATTAGTTTATTTTTATTTCTAATTTGTTTTAACTAATTAATCAGGGAGGTGGGGCCCACGTGTCAGCGACTGGGCCGGTCCAGTCAGCAGGGCTGACCGGTCAGCTGGCCGGTCGGGCCCCTGGGGCCCACGGGTCAGTGACCCAGGGGTGGGCCCCGCCTGTGCCACGTCAGCGGGGTCGGCGGCTGGTCGCCGGCGACCAAATCGCACGGCGGCGCGTCGCCGGAGTTGGCCGGAATCGAGCTATAGGGCTCGGTTCGAGCCGGGCTTGGGTGCGTTCGAAAGCCAGGGGACTCGCCCGTCGCGTGGGAGTGGTCTCGTCGCCGGAATCTACCGGAACCGTCGACGGTGAGCTCGCGGGCGGCGCCGGAGTTCGGGGTCTGGACGGGATCGCGGCTGCGCGGCTCGAGGGGGTACGTGCGAGTGCGCGTTCGACTCCCGGGGTTGCCAGGAGCACAGCGCGGTGCTTAGCCAAGCACGGAAGCGGCCATGGCCACGAGCACGAGCTCGTCGGCGGCGGCCAAAGCACGACCACGGTGGCGGCTAGCTACGGCGGTTCCTATGGCGCATCGAGAGAGAGGAGGGGAGAAGCTCACCGTGCAGGCTCACACGTAGGCCCGGCGAGTGGTTTAGTAGCTGCTGCGCCGGGAATCGACGGAGAGGCGCCGGCGACCGAAGCAAAGGGGGCGGAGAAAAACGACGCCTGTGGAGCTCCCCTGCTCCACCAGAGAGCTTCAGGCGACGCGGTCGACCACGGCGGAGGCGAGGGACATCTCGACGAGGCGATGCGAGGCCGGTAGCCGCGAGCACGGCGTCGAGCGGCGGCGGCCGCGTCCGGCTGCTCCCGGATCTGAGGGGGAAGACGGGCGGAGCGAGCGAGGGAGAGAGATAGGGAATGCCAGGGGAAGCCAGGGGGGTCGAGTGGCTCCGGCCTTATCTCCTCCTCCTCCCTGTAGCGTCGGTGGCGCCGCGGTGTCGCCGGCCGACTGGCGCGCGCGCGCGCGGCCACGGCTGGGACGACACGGGGAGGAGGGAGACGAGGTGGGCCTGCTGGGCCGCGACTCGGGGCACTGTGCACTAAGGCCCAGTGCACAGTGTCCCGCTTTTGATTTTCTGTTTTAGCTTCTCCATTTTCTTTTATCCTTTTCTGTTTCAAAATGTTTAGGGCACTTGTGCACTTTTGAAAAATGTGGGAGTTGGCCCAAATATTGCAATGCAATATTATCTCTCACCAAAAAGTGGTTTGGACAAATTTGGATTCCATTTGAGTTTGATATTAATTTAATAGATGTAAATAGTCTGTTTTGAGTGCTGTTTCAGGTTGTTTCACTCACTTAGCTAACTCCAAAAATAATGATTATGATTTTGCCATGACCACTGGATTATTTGCTAATTAAATAACATTTCTCCAGCAGAGTTTGATCAACTTCAATTTGCACTTTGGAATTTAATTTGATTTTCAGATTTTGAATTTGAATTGGATTATTAACCCAAATGATTTGGCACTGCAAATGATGATGACATGGCATTATTAACAGCTGATCACTGTGGCCATTACAAGGGGGTGTTACAGAGCGCGACGGCGATCAGCGTGGATGTGACCTGCCCTCATCTGCTCTATCCGTGCACTCCGACTGCTACGGCCACGGTAGACCCTGGATTGGCGCGCTCCGGCCGTCGGCGTCAACTGACGTGTCGGATCGAGCACCCCTGCAGCAGGAACCAATGAAGGCGTCAGATATGGTGACGACGGTCCACGGGTCTGCGAGTGGCTGGAGACGGAGGTGGCGCGCCTTGATTCGGCGATGTCATAGGAACGCATCTGAGCCAGAATGCGCATGATCTTGCGGTGGTGCACTCCGGCGGTGCACACTGGTCCAGGAGATAGATGATTCGGTCTGGCGTGAGACTTGGGTGGAGCTCGGCCTGCAATATTTTCATATAATGAGGAGGCTTATACAAAATGTCCAGTGCTTCTCCACCTTTCTCGATCTGTACCGTGGGATCTTAATCCAATGGCTCAGGTCGCCGGATCGCAGATCTCACCTCATGTGTCGATCTCACTCTAGTCTCCCCCCACAAATCAGTGCCCAGAACACAACCTATAGTTCTCCAAAGAACTCTAGCCACTGGACATGTAAAAAAAAAGGTGCTGGGAGGTTTCTTTCTTTTCACAAAAAGAACAAGTAGGGTTCCGTAGCCATTTTCGTCTGCTCATGACATCTCTTGTCAATATAGCATCCTGAAAAAAAGGAAAACTCCCAGGTTGTGTCGCAACATGCAGTGCGCCATAGTGATCTTTGGAAGGAGTATTTCTTAATTAGTGATTTCTCTGACCCCACGTGCACAAGTGAAAGAAAGATACGGTCCGTCAACACCACGACCCATCTAAAGCTTTTGATCTGTCGAATTACCTATAAAAAAAAAGAAACTCTTACCATCACCCAGCGGATCGCAGCAGCAGCATCCGCCACCTTCCTCGCGTTACATGTGTCCCAGTGAGAACCCGCATACCATCCTTTGTCGAACGCGCTTCTGCAACAGGAGCTATGTTTCTGAAACATATGTAGTGTTGCAATGGTCTACGATGGATCTACGTTTTGCAACAAAATCAAAACAAAACTTCTCTTGTGAAATTTTTCTGCAACAAGACCTCGGTTGCAAAAAAAAATTGCAACAAAAACACAGTTGCAAAAGAATGCGACAAAACAACAGTTGCAAAAAAAATCTGCAACAAGACTTGTGTTGCAAAAATAATTCTGCAACAAGACCTGTATTGCAATGGTGGGGCGCGCTCGGCCGCTTGATGCGGTAAATCTGACGGCTCGCTAAAAAGATCAGCCGGCGGAGCCCTAGCACGCCAAAAAAAAAAATCGTCTCAAGAAAAATTATCTAAAAAGAAACTCGAGAAAACTGAATGAAGATTTTTCCTCGAAAACAAAGAACTGACGGAAGAGATCGCGCCACGCCGCGCGCTCTTCCCGCCGCGCACTAGCGGCCACTCGGTCTCCGGCTACCGGTAGTTTGCGCGCGTCCAGGTCGAGCCATCGTGTTGGTACGTGTGCCTCGTCCGGCCATCTTCATGGCGACGGCCGTCTCGCTCTCCCTCTCTCGCGCCCTCCTCCACAACTCCGCACCTTGGCCATCGTTCCACCGCCGTGTGTCCGTCCCAGGCGCCGGCGCCATACTGCCGGACGCGCGCCGTCTTTGTCGCCGTTCATCGGCCGTCTCTGCCGCGGCAGGGGCTTCTCCGCCCGAAGCCGGCACCCCCGCGTGGGACGCCCTCGGCGGCGTCTCCGTCTTCGCCGCTGGCACCGGCGACGCCGTGCCGCTCAGGGACCTGTGGGACCCGTCCGAGGTATCCATTTCCTGAGTTCACGCAAACTAA
The DNA here is from genome assembly GCA_011799875.1 of Thinopyrum elongatum. NCBI lineage: Eukaryota > Viridiplantae > Streptophyta > Magnoliopsida > Poales > Poaceae > Thinopyrum > Thinopyrum elongatum. The sequence continues at coordinate 53,430,106 of CM022300.1, forward strand.
TCTCATTCCGGCATCGTGCAGTGCAGTTTTACTACATGGTGAGTCGGTAGTCGATCAACTCAAGTAGTGTTGTTTCTGCGAGCAGGGGGTGGTCGTGGTCGCGCTGCTGAGGCATTTCGGATGCTTCTGCTGGTGAGGAAATCGAGGCGTATTGGCGGTGCAATGCTTACCGCGTTCCTCGCTTGCTGGCCGGCTGCTAAACTTTGCTGTCTGCCATGTCTAACAGCTGGGAGCTGGCCTCTGACCTGAAGAAATCCATGCCGAAATTCAAGTCCGCGGGAGCTAAATTGATCGCCATCGGCGTCGGCACCTCTGAGAAAGCACGCATTCTCGCCGACGGGGTAAGGCTGTGTTGATTTCGTGGTTCCTGGTTGGTGTTAGCACCGTGCGGTCTTCCAATTGAGGGAAGTAGTGGTAAACAATTGCAAATGCAATCATCCCAGAGATCAGTCAGCTCCATGCACATGCATGGAGCTGACTGATCTCTGGGATGATTGCATTTGCAATTGTTCTGCTTCTTTTCTGAGCATGCATGGAGCTGACTGATCCCTGGGATGATTGCATTGCAGCTGCCGTTTCCTGTGGATAGCTTGTACGCCGACCCCGATCGCAAGGTGACAATTCAGTATTGTTTCAGTGAAGCCGCAACAGTATCAACATCAGTGAAGAGAAGTTTGTGGTGTTTTTGGGTCTCAATGAATGACTGACGGCGAACTCATCTTTTCAGGCTTACGACGTCTTGGGCCTGTACCACGGATTAGGCCGGACACTCTTCAGTCCAGCTAGTGTAAGCATATTTCCCTTCAGAATTCTGATCATGCAACTGTTCCTTCAGAGGGCACTTACATCGACACCACTAAAATGTTTGATGACCCCTACGCACGATGAAGGCTAAAATATACTCGAGGCTCGACTCCATCAAGGAGGCGACCAAGAACTACACGCTCAAAGGCACACCGGCAGACCTGACGGGCGTCATGCAGCAGGTTAAACTGAATTCGTCCGTCCTCTGTATCTCCATTTGTTATCCTGAAGAAGTTTGATCCTAATTGATTGGTCGCGTGTTTGCTGGTGTTGGTTTCTGCAGGGTGGGATGTTTGTGTTTAGGGGGAAAGAACTGCTGTACGCATGGAAAGATGAAGGGACCGGCGATCACGCACCCTTGGATGATGTCCTCGGCATCTGTCGCCAAGTTCCGGTTGCTTGACGTTTTATCAGGCAGATATGTATTGCACTCATCGATCTATTCGACGTGCCAGACAGACAGAAAATGGACTCACAACAAGTTCAGCTTGTTTGTTTGATAAGCCACTCCGGATAGCATTTGCTGCTGCTTGTCAAAAATATTTTTGTAAATGTTAAAAATATCAACTACTTTTGTAAATGTTCTCGGCATCTGTCGCCAAGTTCTGGTTACTTGACTTTTGAAGTTTCCCATGTTTGGGCAGATACCAAATTCTGCTCTGGGTAGCATTTGGTGCTGCTCATCGAAAATAAATTTGCAAAGGTTATAAATTCAAAAAATTATATATCCATGTCCAACAAATGTTATGCAAATATTTTTTCCGTGTGTGTGTGGGGATGGGGGGGGGGGGTGGGTGCTAAATCATTTAAACCTGTTTCAAAAAATAATAATTTGACTATGTATTAGATGTTCTATCAATGTAAGTCGCCATGCGACTAATTTTCCGCCCAAATTATTAGAGATAAGATAGAATTGAATCAAATATGTTGTGATTTTTTTGTTATTGGGAAAGAACCATTGTAGACAATGATAAGCGAGACCTACATGTAGTGTAAGTAAAAATATGGAGCCTGCCTTTTTGGCGAACATGTGTTTGCATGTTCCCTCGGTAGCTACCATATCCATATAAAGTGCGTTCCATAGGCTACATGGAGGCAGCCAATATGATGAGTCTGCTCGAGTTTCTCTAAGAAACACAACTATGAGTGTAGTCAATGTACAATTGTCACCCGTGTGCTAATTTATGCTCTTATGGTGTCCATTTGTTATTATTTGTTTGCGAAAAGACTAAATGTCAAATATTATGTAGCACAACCCTTATAAAAATGTTCTTACAAATACTAAATAATACATCCAAATCCTCAAGGGTGCCGAAGTCTTCTTCCTCATGCATCCACCGGCGGCGCACAGTCAGCAAAGCTCGGTGCCAACTCTGGTCCTTCGTCTCAGCGAAGCAAACTTGTTTAAACCCAGGAGCTTGTAACATCAGTGGTCTAGAAGTCGTCGATGTAGACTAGAAGACGTCGTCAACCACGATCTACATAGCAAATCACTGCCCTGGAGTAAGGAAAACAACGAAGAGGAGTTGTAGGACGCCCTAGTTCCGGCCAGCCGGAGTCGGAGAACCCAAACCTCACATGCTCCTTGACGAGACATACAACCGCGTAGCATGCTCCACAGGACAACGTGACTGAGACAAACCTCCCAAAGAGAACACCAAAAGTGTACCTTTATTTTATGGGGGCTCTGATGGTGTCCACGACTGTTGAGGTCATTAATGACCCAACTTCAGATTTATAGCAAACTCGTGTGAACACATCACTGGTCGTATGATGGATGCACGGGTCTTGAAACAATGTATTAGCTATTCTATCAATTTAAGTCTCAATGCAACTAATTTTCCGAACAAATTATTAGAGATAAGGTAGAATTGAATCAAATATGTTGTGAATTTTTTATTATTAGGAAAGAACCATTGTAGTCAATGACAAGCAGGGCCAACATATTTGCCATGATTTATAGGGGGAAATAATTTGTTAACTTTGCTATGTCTCTAATTTTTCCATGGTGAATTTGCCATGTTTTTTTCACGGAATAAACATGTTTTGTTAATTTTTGTCAAGCCTCAAACTTTGTCATGGAAAATCCATTTTTTGTGTTTTGGAACTTAACCCTTTTTTTCTGATGGAGAATCATACTATTTTTAAACATGGCAAAAAATGTAATGTGCTGCCATTGCAACTTCAAATATGCCGCAATGTCAAGTCAACTTCTGTTGCCATGTCAAATTAATTTTTTTTCCGCTGCAATGGCCAAAAAAATAAATATATCTGGCCATGATAGCCCCATAAAACTTGGGGCGACAAATTCAGATTTTTTTTGTTTAAACAAACATGGCATATATGTAGACAAGTTTTAATGGTGACATGGCAATTTTATGGCAATTTTCTTGTCTTACAACTTGTAAGTGCATCTAGTGCCATCTCTAGTTGGTTTTGGAGTATTGACGACAAACATGGTTGAGGGACTAATGTGTTTGTGAGATTCACATGAGAACACAGGTAGAAGTCCCTATTGATTCGGTTTACCCATCAAAGGTGACCCCTAAAAATGTATGAAGACATCGGTGGTTCGCGAAGACATTCATATCGAAGATAATGACATGTGAAGACATTCAATTGAAGACAATGGAGTGCGAAGACATAGTTTCTTTCATAGTTTCATTTTCTTCTTTCTTGAGTCATAGGAACCACTGAACTGTCAAGTGGTTTGATTGCTTGTATCCGTGTTGGTATTTCCCCGAAGAGGAGAGGATGATGCAGCACAACAACGGTAAGTATTTCCCTCAGTTATGAAACCAAGGTTATCAATCTAGTAGGAGAACCAAGCAACACTACGTAAACAACATCTGCACACAAATAACAAATACTTGCAAACCCAACGCGTAAGAGGGGTTGTCAATCCCTCCTCGGTATTGAGATAGATTAAATTGTATAAGACCCGGGGGCAGTAGATTTCACTAGTGGGCAGTAGACCCGAGAACTGTCAAGTTAGATAAATAGATCTGACAAAAACACAAAATAAAATAAATAAAGAAAAAAGTGCAGCAATGTATTCTTGGGTTTTTTGGAATAATAGATCTGGAAACAATATGATAGGAAATAGACCCGGGGGCCGTAGATTTCACTAGTGCCTTCTCTCGAGAAAATAGCATACGGTGGGTATTACTGTTGGGCAATTGAAAGAAGAGCAAATAATTATGACGATATCCAAGGCAATTATCATGTATATAGGCATCACATCCAAAATTAGTAGACCGAAATGATTCTGCATCTACTACTATTACTCCACACATCGACCGCTATCCAGCATGCATATAGTGTTAAGTTCATGGAGAAACGGAGTAATGCAATAAGAACGATGGCATGATGTAGACAAGATATATTCATGTAGGAATAGACCCCATCTTTTTATCCTTAATGGCAACGATACATGCGTGTCACTTCTCCTTCTGTCACTGAGATTAAGCACCGCAAGATCGAACCCATCACAAAGCACCTCTTCCCGTTGCAAGAAAAATTAATCTAGTTGGCCAAACCAAACCAAAGTTTCAGAGAAGAAATACGAGGCTATAATAATCATGCATATAAGAGATCAAAGAAGACTCAAATAATATTCATAGATAGATCTGATCATAAACTCACAATTCATTGGATCCCAACAAACACAACGCAAAAAATCATTACATCAAATAGATCTCCAAGAACATCGAGGAGAACATTGTATTGAGAATCAAAAAGAGAGAAGAAGACATCTAGCTACTGCCTACGGACCCGTAGGTCTGTGGTATACTACTCACGCATCATCGGAGGAGCACCAATGAGGATGATGAACCCCTCCGTGATCATGTTCCCCTCCGGCAAGGTGCCGAAATAGGGCTCTAGATTGGATCTCGTGGTTCTGGAACTTGCGGCGGCTGGAATTGTTTTCGTCGACTCCCCTAGGGTTTCTGGAATATTTGGGTATTTATAGAGCTGAGAGGCGGTGGAGAGAGGGCCTGTGGGCCCCACTACCCACCAGGGCACGCCAGGGGCCTCTAGCGCGCCCTGGTGCCTTGTGGGCCCCATGGGCCTCCCCTCTAGTACTTCCTTGACTCCCAAGTTGTCTTCTAGGCAGAAAAAAAAGTCCAAAAAGTTTTGTGGCATTTGGACTTCGTTTGGTACTGATATTATGTGAAGTAAAAAAAGAAGCAAAAAACAGCAACTGGCACTAGGCACTATGTCAATAGGTTAGTCCCAAAAAATGATATAAAGTTGCTATAAAATGAATATAAAACATCCAAGAATGATAATATAGCAACATGGAACATTAAAAATTATAAATACGTTGGAGTCGTATCAGCATCCTCAAGCTTAATTCCTTCTTGACCTCGAGTAGGTAAATGATAAAAACAAATTTTTTGATGTGGAATGCTGCCTAACATGTTCATCACATATTCTTTCTTTTTATAGCATGGACATTTGGACTTTTAGATGATTCAAAGAAATAGTCTATATTTGACATGAAGATTTCAATACTCAAGCATATCAACAAGCAACCATGTCTTTCAAAATATCAACACTAAAGAAAGTTATCCCTAGCCCATCATGCTCAATCATTGATCCATTCATGAAACACACTCGAATATTAGCTACATCCAATGCACAAGTATGATCATAGTGCTCCCTAGTTGGTGCTTTATAAGAGAAGATGGAGACTCAAATAAAAATAAAAATTACATAAAGTAAATAGATAGGCCCTTCGCAGAGGGAAGCAAAGATCTATAGAGGTGCGAGAGCTCAAAGCTTATTGAGAGAAAAAAAATATTTTGAGAGGCATACTTTTCCCGTCAATGAAAACGACCGAGAATTCCCAATACTTTCTATGCTAGATACATCATAGGCGGTTTCCAAACATAAAATAAAGTTTATTCCTTTTTCCACCATTCTTTCACAATCCATGGCTAGCCGTATCCACGGGTGCCTTCCATACCAACACTTTCCAAGGAATTTATTATTTGACAACATAAAGTAAATTTATTTTTCATTTCGGGACTGGGCATCCCTATTACCGCCACACTCTTGTGCAATGACAAGTGAATAAACACTCATCTTGAGAATAACACATCTAGCATGGAAAAATATTGGCCACCCCGTGCCGCTTCATGAGCGGTACGGGCACACAAAAAGGAAATTCATTTTGAAAATTAGAGTTGGCACATACAAATTTACTTGGAACGGCACGGAAATACCGCATATAGGTAGGTATGGTAGACTCATATGGCACAACTTGGTTTAAGGATTTTGGATGCACAAATAGTATTCCTACTTAGTAAAAGGATAGGCTAGCAAATAGATTGAGAAGCAACCAACTAAAAAACAAAAATTCTCATAAACGAGCATTAAGCATAACTAACACCGAATAATGCACCACAAGTAGGATGTAATTTCATTGCATAACTATTGACTTTCGTGCTTGCATAGGGAATCACAAACCTTAACACCAATATTCTTACTAAAGCATAATTACTCACCAACATGACTCACATATTACTATCATCATATCTCAAAACTATTACAAAGAATCAAGTTTATAATATCCAAAGATCTTCATGAAAGTTTTTATAATAGCCCTCTTGGATATATATCACTTTGGGACTAATTCAATATATTACCATTGCTTATAACAAGCTCTCAAACAAATTTAAGTGAAGAACATGAGCATAAGTAATTTTTTTCATCTCTCAAAATAATATAAGTGAAGTATGAGAGAATTTCTTCAAAAATTTACTAACTCTCAAATTAATCTAAGTGAAGCATGAGAGTACTTCTTCAAAAATTAAAGCACCACCGTGCTAAAAAAGATATAAGTGAAGCACTAGAGCAATTCCATAGCTCAAAAAATTTAAGTGAAGCACATAGAGAAATTCTAACAAATCATAGCATCATTATGGCTTTCTCAAATAGGTGTGTCCAGCAAGGATGATTGTGACAAACTAAAAAAAAAAACAAGCAAAGACTCATACAAGACGCTCCAAGCAAAACTCATGATATGTGACGAATAAAAATATAGCTCCAAGTAAAATTACCGATGGTTGTTAGAAGAAAGAGGGGATGCCTTCCGGGGCATCCCAAGCTTAGTTGCTTGGTTATCCTTGAATATTACCTTGGGGTGCCATGGGAATCTCCAAGCTTAGGCTCTTTTCAATCCTTATTCCTTCATCCATCATGATCTCACCCAAAACTTGAAAACTTTAATCACACAAAACTCAACAAAAACCTTCGTGAGATCCGTTAGTATAAGAAAACCAATCCTTACTTTAAGTATTGTTGCAAAGCAATTCATATTTTGTTATTTCACCATACCTACTGTATTCTAACTTTACCATGGCTAAAACCCCCCGGTATAGTCCATAGATTCATCAAAATAAGCACACAATGCAACGAAAACAGAATCTATCAAAAACAGAACTCAAATTTTGCTCATACTTCTGTAACTCCAAAGATTTTGAAAAACTAGGACAACAGAGGCAATTCATATATCAATATTGTGTAAAAAATTCAGAAATTTTTGTCGCTCCAGTGATTTGTACAATTCTGCTACTGGACGTAAAAGTTTCTGTTTTCCAACAAGATCAAATCAACTATCACCCAAAGCCATCCTAAAGGCATTACTTGGCACAAACACTAAATTAAACATAAAAAATACAATCATAACAGAGGCATAATTGTGTGAGCACACAAAAACAGAAACAAAAAGGAAAAAAATATTGTATTCATTGGGTTGCCTCCCAATAAGCGCTATTGTTTTATGCCCCTAGCTAGGCATAAAGATTTTGATGATGCTCACATGAAAGATAATAATTGAAACACAAAGAGAGCATCACAAAACATGTGACAAACAAATTTAAGTCTAACATGCTTCCTATGCGTAGGGATTTTATAAGCAAACGAATTATTAAGGCAAGCAAAAACTGGTATATGTAAGGAAGGAGAAAGAAACAATAGCAATCTCAACATAACAAGAGGTAAATTAGTAACATGAAAATTTCTACCACCATATTTCCCTCTCTCGTAATAATTACACGTGGGATTATATTCAAATTCAACAATATAAGTATCACATAACATATTCTCTACATGATCCACATGCATGCAAAGTTGACACACTTCCAAAATAGTGGGATTATCATCAAATAAAGCCATGACCTCTCCAAGCCCACTTTTATCAAAAATTTCATAAGATTGATCATTCTCCAAAGTAGTGGGATCATTATTACCTAAAGTTGGAACTTTTCCAAACCCACTTTCAATATTACCGCAAACATATTCATCATGAGGCTTAAATAAATTTTCAAGATCATAAGAAGAATCACCCCAATCATGATCATTGCAATAAGTAGTGGACATATCAAAATTAGCATCCCCAAGCTTGGGGTTTCGCATATTATTAGCATAATTGACATTAATAGAATTTATAGTAAAATCATTGCAATCATGTTTTTCATCCAAGGATCTATCGTGAATCTCTTTATAAATTTCTTCCTCTAACACTTCATCACAATTTTCAGATTCACAATTTTCGAGCAAAACTTCATAAAGATAATCTAGTGCACTCAAATCACTAGTGAAAGATCGTGGATGTCGCCTAGAGGGGGGGTGAATAGGTGCTTTAAAATAATTACGGTTTAGGCTTGAACAAATGCGGAATAAACCTAGCGGTTAATTTGTCAAGCACAAAACCTACAACAACTAGGCTCACCTATGTGCACCAACAACTTATATTAAGCAAGATAAACAACTATGTGATAGCAAGATATATAACATGAAACACTATGGCTATCACAAAGTAAAGTGCATAAGTAAAGGGCACGGGTAAGAGATAACCGAGGCACGCGGAGACGATGATGTATCCCGAAGTTCACACCCTTGCGGATGCTAATCTCCATTTGGAGCGGTGTGGAGGCACAACGCTCCCCAAGAAGCCACTAGGGCCACCGTAATCTCCTCACGCCCTCGCACAATGCAAGATGTCGTGATTCCACTAAGGGACCCTTGAGGGCGGTCACCGAACCTGTACAAATGGCAACCCTTGGGGATGGTCACCGAACCCGTACACTTTGGCAACCCTTGGGGGCGGTCACCGGTACCCGTCAAATTGCTCGGGGCGATCTCCACAACCTAATTGGAGACCCCCGACGCTTGCCTGGAGCTTTACACCACAATGATTGAGCTCCAAACACCAACAACCGTCTAGGGCGCCCAAGCACCCAAGAGGAACAAGCTCAAGGGTACCAAGCACCCAAGAGTAATAAGCTACTCAACTTCACTTCCACGTATCACCGTGTAGAACTCAAACCGATGCACCAAATGCAATGGCAAGGGCACACGAAGTGCGCAAGTCCTTCTCTCCCAAATCCCACCAAAGCAACTAATGCTAGGGAGGAAAGTGAGAGGAAGAACAAGAAGGAGAACACCAAGAACTCCAAGATCTAGATCCAAGGGGTTCCCCTCACATAGAGGAGAAAGTGATTGGTGGAAATGTGGATCTAGATCTCCTCTCTCTTTCCCCCCCAAAACTAGCAAGAATCCATGGAGGGATTGAGAGATAGCAAGCTCGAAGAAGGTCAACAATGGTGGAAGAACACGAGCTCAAGAGATAGGGCTCAATGGGGAAGAAGACCCCCTTTTATAGGTGGGGAAAAAATCCAACCGTTATCCCCATTCACAGCTCGCAGCGGGCGGTACTACCGCTGGTCGCAGCGGTACTGCCGCTCGGCCCAGCGGTAATACCGCTGGGACCTCGCACAGCGCCTAAGGGAGAAGGAACAGAGAGGAAGGCCATTGAGCGGCACTAGTAGCGGTAGTAGGGGCGGTACTACCGCTTACAAGCGGTACTACCGCTTCTACTGCCGCTGAACCCGACACGAGACACGCATGTCTCTAGTCGAGGCGGTACTAGCGCGGAACCGGAGCCGTACTACCGCCTGTGGTCGTGGGCGGTACTACCGCTCTGAAACAGCGGTACTACCACTTATGGCTTTCAGCGGTACTGCCACTCCGGGGCTGCGGTACTACCGTTGGCGCCTCCCTTATGCCACTTCCACGAAAACAAGTATACTCCAAGTAAAACCAGAACTGCCACAACTTCTGCAAATGAGCTCCGAATTGAGCAAACTCAAGCTTGTTGGTTATAGTAAGAAGAGGTAGGGGAGGTATGCCTAACATATAGAGGAGTGAACCCTCCAACAGAGAAGAACCAGCATAACCTCCAACATCGAAAACATCATAGAGGATGCATGTGAACTCCATTTTCGATGAACTCGAGCTTGTCATGAAAATGACCATAAGCTCTAAAACTCACCAAGAGAAATACCAAACAAGAACCAAGAAAGATGATGCAAGGATGCAATGGTTTGAGCTCTCTACGAACGATACGATCAAGCTACCAACTTGAGAGCCCCCCTTGATAGTACGGCAATCGATCCTATAACCCGGTCTCCCAACAACCACCATGAGACCGGTAAAATAGAAAACCTATCAAAGGGGCAAACCTTTGCCTTGCACATAGTCCACTTGAGCTAGATGATGACGATTTTGACTTCCTCAAGTTGGACCACCTTTCTTGATTGCGTTGGCTCGATGAAGACTAGTTGATTGCTCCCCCATACTCCACTATGGGTGAGCCATTCTTCGGCACATCTTCACCAGTCCATTGTCACCACAATGGACAACAAGCTTCAAGCATGATCTCTTCGTGATGCTCCACTTGAACTTGCACTTCGCAATCTTGATGACGATCACCACTTGATGTCATCCTCTCCATGGGTTGTATGATATCTTCCTCTTGACGCAAGCCCATGGAAACATACCTAACCCCACATAGAACTCTCACGTAGACCATGGGTTAGTACACAAAGCGTAATGGACAATACTTACCATACCGTGGGATCACATGATCCCACTCGGTACATCTTCTATGCTTTGTGTGTTGATCAACTTGAACCACTCTCTGTTCTTAGTCTTGATCAACCTTGAATCTTTCCAACTCTCTTCATTTGGATGATGTCTTGAAGGTAAACATGAATGATCACACAATCTTCTGCTTCAAGACATGCTTGCAATAAGCTCAACACTCACATGACCAATCTTTGGATAATTCCTTAATAACACCTTGGTCAACTCATAAACTCCTTGAAACCAACACATGGACTTCAAGAAATGCCTATGGACAAATCCTTCAAATATAACTCAATGCAACCATTAGTCCATAGAGAATGTCATCAATTACCAAAACCACACATGGGGGCACCGCATGTCCTTTCAACTAGCAATTGCTTCATCATAATTGGATCTTTTAAAAAGATTAACAAGAGGATGAGGATCCATATCAATAGATTTTTAGCAAGCGAAGATGCAAGCAAATAGAAGGCACATGGCAACACAAGTGAAGAATGCAAACAAGCAAAAAGCCAAACGAAAAAGAAGGCAAATATTTTTGTGTTTTTGTAAAAACGTTTTAGAAGTGGGGGAGATGAAAACGAGAGGAAAATGGCAAATAAAGTAATTGCAAGGAGATGATATTTGTGATTGGGTAACTGATAGATGTTGATGATGTCTCCCCGGCAACGGCGTCAGAAATTCTTCCTGATTGCTTGTATCTGCGTTGGTATTTCCCCGAAGAGGAGAGGATGATGCAGCACAGCAATGGTGAGTATTTCCCTCAGATATGAAACCAAGGTTATCAATCCAGTAGGAGAACCAAGCAACACTATGTAAACATCACCTGCACACAAATAACAAATACTTGCAACCCAACATGTAAGAGAGGTTGTCAATCCCTCCTCGGTATTGAGATAGATTAAATTGTATGAGATTTGATAAATAGATGTGACAAAAACACAAAATAAAATAAATAAAGAAAAAAGTGCAGCAATGTATTTTTGGGTTTTTGGAATAATAGATCTGAAAAGAATATGATAGGAAATAGACCCGGGGGCCATAGATTTCACTAGTGACTTCTCTCGAGAAAATAGCATACGGTGGGTAATTTTTTTACTGTTGGGCAATTGATAGAAGAGCAAATAATTATGACGATATCCAAGGCAATGATCATGTATATAAGCATCACATCCAAGATTAGTAGACCAAAACGATTCTGAATCTACTACTATTACTTCACACATGGACCGCTATCCAGCATGCATCTAGTGTATTAAGTTCATGGAGAAACGGAGTAATGCAATAAGACGATGACATGATGTAGACAAGATCTATTCATGTAGGAATAGACCTCATCTTTTTATCCTTAATGGCAATGATACATGCGTGTCACTTCTCCTTCTGTCACTGAGATTGAGCACCGCAAGATCGAACCCATCACAAAGCACCTCTTCCCGTTGCAAGAAAAATCAATCTAGTTGGCCAAACCAAACCAAAGTTTCGGAGAAGAAATACAAGGCTATAATAATCATGCATATAAGAGATCAAAGAAGACTCAAATAATATTCATAGATAGATCTGATCATAAAATCACAATTCATTGGATCCCAACAAACACACCGCAAAAAGTCATTACATCAAATAGATCTCCAACAACATCGAGGAGAACATTGTATTGAGAATCAAAAAGAGAGAAGAAGCCATCTAGCTACTGCCTACGGACCCGTAGGTCTGTGGTAAACTACTCACGCATCATCAGAGGAGCACCAATGAGGATGATGAACCCCTCCGTGATCGTGTTCCCCGACAGCAAGGTGCCGGAATAGGGCTCTAGATTGGATCTCGTGGTTCTGGAACTTGCGGTGGCTGGAGTTGTTTTTTGTCGACTCCCCTAGGGTTTCTGGAATATTTGGGTATTTATAGAGCTGAGAGACGGTGGAGAGGGGCCTGTGGGCCCCACTACCCACTAGGGGACGCCAGGAGCCTCTGGTGCGTCCTGGTGCCTTGTGGGCCCCACAGGCCTCCCCTCCGGTACTTCCTTAGCTCCCAAGTTGTCTTCTGGGTAGAAAAAAATCTCTAAAAAGTTTGTTGCATTTGGACTTCGTTGGTACTGATATTCTGCGAAGTAAAAAACAGCAACTGGCACTGGGCACTATGTCAATAGGTTAGTACCAAAAAATGATATAAAGTTGCTATAAAATGAATATAAAACATCCAAGAATGATAATATAACAGCATGAAACTATCAAAAATTATAGATACGTTGGAGACGTATAAGGGTTCAAGGGAACAAAGTCAGAAAACTGACGTGATGCTCAACCCATATCCTATGTCTTCGAGTGAAGACAATGAGAGAAAATCTTATCCTGAGTTGGATAAGTCAGCTTTACTTGTAGCCCAAGTCAAGCTGTCGCATGTGTTTGAAATCCGACCGTTGGACACGTGTCGGTTCCCCAATGACCCAGGGTCATTTCGTACATATCATGTCGGGTTGCCTCCTGGCTATAAATAGCCCACCCCCTACACCATAAATTGGTGGCTGCTCAGAGTTAGTGCATGGCTTTTGTCGTTTAAGAGCAACCCACCTCCGAAGCCTTTGAGAGAGAATCCTTGCGAGGACAAAACCCAAAACACCCAGAGCTCAAAGAGTTTTGGCATCACTGAAGTCTTTTTGTCCGCGTGATCTGAAGACTTATTACACTTGAAGACTGTGATCTTCCAGTCGGTTAGGCGTCGCGTTCTGAGGATCCAAGAGTCATTGTGGATCGCCGGTGAACGAAGTCTATGAAGGTTTGGAAGTCTACCTTGAAGACTTACCAAAGTGATTGAGCGAGGACTACGTGACCTTAGCTCAAGGGGAATAAGGTGAAGACATGGTCTTCTGAGTTCAATCTCAGCCTCCCTAACCAGACATACAGTTGTCACAACAACTGGAACTGGTCTACCAAATCCTTGTCTTCATCAAGCTACTGGTTCTATCACTTCACTCATTTACCTACAGTTTAGCTTCGTGAAGTCATTACTTGCCTGCTCTGATTGACTTCTTTGTGTGAAGACATTCACTCTAATTGCATATTTGGCTTCATACTGTCTTCCATTTCTGATCTGTTCTACCTAGCTGATATTTGTCTTCGAGCTTACTCAGTACTATTTCAGTGACTATGGCATGGCTAGTGTAATCTATCTTTCGCTGCATACTGTGTAGGTGTTATTTGGTTGTCTGTCTTCGAAGACATTGTTTGTCTTGAAGAATTTCATAAAAATAACCTATTCACCCCCCCTCTAGTCGACAACTAGCACTTTTAATTGGTATCAGAGCAAGGTGCTCCCTTGTTCTGTGTGATTTGGTTTAACCACCTAGAGTTTTAGCTATGTCGACTGCAGGAATAATCAAAGTCTCCGCTGCGTGTCCCATCTTCGATGGCACTGATTACCCCTACTGGAAGAATACGATGTGCATGCATCTTGTAGCCATTAACATAGACCTCTGGTATGTCGTCAAGACTGGTGTTCCCAAAGATGGTGAAGGTGTCACCGCTGCTGATGTCAAGAGGTTCGCGCAACTGGATTCAATTGCCAAGAACATCATCTGTGATCATCTGACCAAAGGGCAGTATGGCCGTATGAGTGCACTGGAATCTGCGAAGCTAGTCTGGGACTGGCTGTCCAAGGTCAACGAAGGCGTCTCTACTCAGAGAGACTCAAGAATCGATGTGCTCTGCAATCTCTTCAACCACTTCAAGAGGCTTGACAACGAGAATGTCCAGTTCACCTTCGATCGTCTTACTGATATCACCAATGAGCTTCGTGCTCTTGGCGCCACTGAGATCACCAAGCATGAAGTCGTGAAGAAGCTATTGAGATCACTTGACAGCTCATTTGACACCCTATCACTAATGATCCAAGAACGCCCTTACTTCAAGGATCTTGACCCATCTGATATACTTGAGAGGCTCAACACACATGAGTTCCAGCTATCTGAGAAGAGAGATATCTATGGTCCCAACTACGGTCGATCCCGTGCTTTGAAGGTAAAGGCCTCCTCATCTGAAGAGTCTGAATGCAGTTTTGATGATCCTGAAGACTTAGGCAAAGAGCTAGCAATGCTTGTGAGAAAATTCCAAAAGTTCTCCAAGAAGAATCGCTTCAGAAAGTCATCAAAATCCAGCTCCAAGAACGCCGAGCCTTCCACTCGTGACTACAAGAAAAGAACTTGCCATAAATTCAAGAAGACAGGTCACTACATATCTGAACGTCCTCAATGGGAAAAGGAAGCTGAACTACGTCGATATTTCCCCAAAGAGGAAGGGATGATGCAGCACAGCTACGATAGGTATTTCCCTTAGTGATGAGACCAAGGTTATCGAACCAGTAGGAGAACCAAGCAACACTATGTAAATGGTACCTGCACACAAAGAACAAATACTTGCAACCCGACGTGTTAAAGGGGTTGTCAATCCCTTTCGGGCAACGGTGCCAGAAATTCGCACATGGCCAGGAGACTATCTTGACTTGATCTTCCCCGGCAACGGCGCCAGAAATTAGCGAGTGGACGGGATAAAAATTGAAATAGATTGGATAAATAGATCTCGAATAAACGCGAAATAAAATAAAGTGCAGCAAGGTATTTTTGGGTTTTTGGAAATATAGATCTAAAAATAAAAGCGAATAAAAAATAGATCTCAAAGGCAAATATGATAAAGAATAGACCCGGGGGCCATAGATTTCACTAGTGGCTTCTCTCGAGAAAAATAGCATACGGTCAGGGGCGGGCCCACTTCAATTCATCGGTATTCAGTTGAATACCCATTATTTTTGCCAAAAACTAAGTATATATTGTGTATAATATGTGCATGTGTGAGAAAAAGGGAAAAACTAACAGAAAGTATGATTGTGCACGCATTCAACCTTAAACTGGAGCAACGCACCTCTGTTTTCTCCCTCCCCACCCGGTGGCCCATTATCTTTGCTTCCTCCCAGCCCAATACAAGAATTGTTAGTCGTCCTGATGGCCCGCACGAAAATACAGAGCAATCCATCAGTACCATCCCACGCACGCAGAGAACTGCCACATCGCCTCCCAAAATTCCGATCACGCAGGCAGGGGCGCACCACGGACGGCGGGCGGCAGCTGCGACAGACAGGGCCAGACGGCGGGAGGCGGCACGGCCGCACAGTCCATGCGCCCGGCGTGCTGCGTGTGATTGTGCGATTGAACATACTACATCGACATCGTCATTTTCTTCTGTTGTTTTTCAGACATTCAGACTTCGGTACTTCTTCCGCAGTTCCACTGTCTAGCAAAAAAATCTTCAATTTTTCCTTCTAAATAGTACAGATGTACAAGGGTGTTAATCTGGCTAATTGGCTTCTTATTTCCGTATAGGATTGTTAGACTGAATTCATAAGCAAGGACTGAATTCTTAGACTTGTGTGAGAGTTGAGACCTCGTATTTCAGCACAATATAAGATATTGTAATTTGAGACTTGTTTGTCATGATTCATAAGGATGAACTGTTACTGTTAAGATGAGAGTCGTTTAGGGTTATTCAGTAGTATAATACATTCATATTATTTGCAATTTGTGATGTGATTTTGCAATTGTGACAATGAGTATTACTTATAAATAAGTACTCTGAAACTTGAGTGATTTATATGATGCGGCAATATCGATGCGGCAATATGTCTATACAATTTCGAACAATTTTTACTTATATATGTTGATCAATTTTTACTTCTATATAGTTCAAAACTAGTACAATATGTTGCAATAATCGGTTATACACGCCAAAAGGAATGATATAGGCTTCAAAAAAATGTTTTCAAAATTTGAATACATAGCCTTCAATTCCTGGGCCCGTCCCTGCATACGGTGGGTAAACAAATTACTGTTGGGCAATTGATAGAACTTCAAATAATCATGACAATATCCAGGCAATGATCATTATATAGGCATCACGTCCAAGATTAGTAGACCGACTCCTGCCTGCATCTACTACTATTACTCCACACATCAACCACTATCCAGCATGCATCTAGTGTATTAAGTTCATGGAGAAACGGAGTAATGCAATAAGAACGATGACATGATGTAGACAAGATCTATTCATGTAGGAATAGACCCCATCTTGTTATCCTTAATAGCAACGATACGTACGTGTCATGTCCCCTTCTGTCACTAGGATTGAGCCCCGTAAGATCGAACCCATCACAAAGCACCTCTTCCCATGGCAAGAAAAATCGATCTAGTCGGCCTAACTAAACCAAAGATACGAAGAAGAAATATGAGGCTATAAGTAATCATGCATATAAGAGATCAAAGAAACTCAAATAACTTTCATGGATAAAAAGATAGATCTGATCATAAACTCAAAGTTCATCGGATCCCAACAAACACACCGCAAAAAGAGTTACATCAAATAGATCTCCAAGAGACCATTGTATTGAGAATCAAAAGAGAGAGAGGAAGCCATCTAGCTACTAACTACGGACTCGAAGGTCTACAATGAACTACTCACGCATCATCGGAGAGGCACCAATGAGGATGATGAACCCCTCTGTGATGGTGTCTAGATTGGATCTGTGGTTTCTAGAACTTGCGGCGGCTAGAATTGTGTTTCGTTGACTCCCCTAGGGTTTTTGGATTTTTGGGGTATTTATAGAGCAAAGAGGCGGTGCGGGAGGCGGCCGAGGTGGGCACAACCCACCTGGGCGTGCCTGGGCCCCCAGGCGTGCCCTGGTGGGTTGTGCTCCCCTCGGAGCCCCCCTCTGGTACTTCTTTGGCCCAACAGGTGTCTTCTGGTCCAGAAAAAATCTCCAAAAAGTTTCGCTGCGTTTGGACTCCGTTTGGTATTGATTTTCTGCAAAGTAAAAAATAAGCAAAAAATAGCAACCGGCACTGGGCACTATGTCAATAGATTAGTCCCAAAAAATGATATAAAGTTGCTATAAAATGATTGTAAAACATCCAAGAATGATAATATAACAACATGGAACAATCAAAAATTATAGATACGTTGGAGACGTATCAGCATCCCCAAGCTTAATTCCTGCTCGTCCTCGAGTAGGTAAATGATAAAAACAGAATTTTTGATGTGGAATGCTACCTAACATGTTCATCACATTCTTTTCTTTTGTAGCATGGACATATGGACTTTTATATGGTTCAAAGCAATAGTCTAGTTTTGACATGAAGATTTCAATACTCAAGCATATCAACAAGCAACCATGTCTTTCAAAATATCAACACTAAAGCAAGTTATCCCTAGCCCATCATGCTCAATCATTGACCCATTCATGAAACACACTCGCATATTAGCTACACCCAATGCTCAAGTACGATCATAGTGCCCCTTAGTTGGTGCTTTATAAGAGAAGATGGAGACTCAAATAAAATAAAATTGCATAAAGTAAATAGAAAGGCCCTTCGCAGAGGGAAGTAGGGATTTGTAGAGGTGCCAGAGCTCAAAGCTAAAAGGATAGAGATAAAACATTTTGGGTGGAATGCTTTTCCTATCAACGAAAATGATCGAGTAGTTCCCAATACTTTCCATGGTAGATATATCATAGGCGGTTCCCAAACAGAAAATAAAGTTTATTCCTTTTTCCACCATTCTTTCACAATCCGTGGCTAACTGTATCCATGGGTGCCCTCCATACCAACACTTTCCAAGGAATTTATTATTGACAACATAAAGTAAATTCATTTTTCATTTCGGGACTGGGCAGCCCTAATACCTTTGTCGTACTCTCGTGCAATGACAAGTGAATAAACACTCATCTTGAGAATAACACATCTTGCATGGAAAAATATCAGCCACCCCCTACCATTTCATGAGCGGTACAAGCACACAAAAGGGAAATTTATTTTGAAGATTAGAGATGGCACATACAAATTTGCTTAGAATGGCATTGAAATAACGCATATATGTAGGTATAGTGGACTCATGTGGCAAAACTGGTTTAAGGATTTTCGATGCACAAGTAGTATTCCTACTTAGTACAAGTGAAGGCTAGCAAAAAGATTGAGAAGCATCCAACCAAGAAACGAAAAATCACGTAAGCGAGGATTAAGCATAACTAACACTGAATAATGCACCACAAGTAGGATGTAATTTCATTGCATAACTATTGACTTTCGTGCTTGCATAGGGAATCACAAACTTTAACACCAATATTCTTACTAAACCATAATTACTCATCAACATGACTCACATATCACTATCATCATATCGCAAAACTATTAGAAAGAATCAAGTTTATTTTGTCCAATGATCTTCATGAAATTTTTTATTATATCCCTCTTGAATATGTATCACTTTGGGACTAGTTTAATGTGTTGCTTTTGATAGCTCAAATAAATTTAAGTGAGGAACATGAGCATAAAATTTTCTTCTCTCAAAATAATATAAGTGAAGCATGAGAGCATTTCTTAAAAATTTACTAACTCTCAAATAAATCTAAGTGAAGCATGAGAGCATTTCTTCAAAAATAATAAAGCACACCGTGCTCAAAAAGATATAAGTGAAGCACTAGAGCAATTCCATAGCTCAAAAAAAATTAAGTGAAGCACATAGAGCAATTCTAACAAATCATAGCATAATTTTGGCTCTCTCAAATAGGTGTGTTCAGCAAGGATACTTGACTTAAACTAAAAAGTAGAGCAAGCAAAGACTCATATAATACAAGACGCTCCAAGCAAAACTCATGATATGTGACGAATAAAAATATAGCTTCAAGTAAAATACCGATGGTCGTTAGAAGAAAGAGGGGATGCCACCCGGGGCATCCCCAAGCTTAGTTGCTTGTTCATCTTTGGATATTACCTTGGGGTGCGATAGCATCCCCAAGTTTAGGCTCTTCTTACTCCTTATTCCTTCATCCATCGTGATCTCACCCAAAACTTGAAAACTTCAATCACACAAAACTTAACAAAACCTTCGTGAGATCCATTAGTATAACAAAGCAAATCACCACTCTAAGTACTGTTGAAAACCAATTCATATTTTATTTTTGCATTATATCTACTGTATTCCAACTTTACTATGGCTCATACCCCCCGATAAAGTCCATAGATTCATCAAAATCAGCACACAATGCAAAGAAAACAGAATCTGTCAAAAACAGAACAGTCTGTAGCAATATGAATACTTCATATACTTCTGTAACTCCAAAAATTCTGAAAATTAATAACAACGTAAAAAAATTGTATATAAATCTTTTGTAAAAAATTCAGAATTTTTTGTTGCATCTGTAAATCTTCAAAATTATTTTACTGGACGCAAAAGTTTCTGTTTTCCAACAAGATCAAATCAACTATCACCTAACATGATCCCAAAGGCTTTGCTTGGCCCAAACACTAATTAAAACATAAAACACAATAAAAACATAGACATAATTGTGCAAACAGTCAAGAACAGAAAGAAAAAGGTAAAAAGAAAATTTATTCATTGGGTTGCCTCCCAACAAGCGCTATCGTTTTATGCCCCTAGCTAGGCATAATGCAAAGATCTAAGTGTTGTCATCTTTAGTTCCCAACTCCTCAATCAAACACTTAGAATTCTTCAAAGATTTGGCATACAAATTTTCAATAACAATTCTTCTAGGAACAAGATTGAAAAATTCATTCTTGCAAGTAGGATCTCTTATCACTTCAATAAAATCGGGGTGAATACTAATCATCTTAAGATCCTCTTTATTACTGCAGGTTGCACCCTTGTTCTTAGTGATTTGAGTAATCTTGCTAATTTTAATGGGAGTTTTTTCAATAGTTTTAGCAGACACAAAAGCCAAGCTTAAATTGCTAAAAATTTCTTCCAACTTATCGATCCGAGAAGGACTTTCTTCAATTCTTTCGTGAATTACGGTCCCCTTTTCTTTTAACAACTTAAAAACCTCTCCCTCTTTTGACCCAATTTTACTAGCAAGATTATGCATCTTTTTATCCAAGTTCTCAAGATGTTCTTCAGTAAGCATTTTCTTTTCAATAGCATCTAGCCTTTCCATAACATGCTCGAGAGTCAAAGTTGTTTCATTAATCATAAGAGGTGGTGATCCCACTAAATTTCCCATAGCATTAAAAGCATATAGAGAGGGACACATCAAGAAATTTCCACCGATAATTGTATCAAGGACGAATATATACCAAGTAGTGATGCCCACATAGAAACAGCGAAGAACAATAGTAGATTACTTATGAATAGATCTATTATGAGCATTGCAAATTCTATACCAAGCATCTTTTAAATTCTCCCCTCCCCTTTGTTTGAAATTAAGAACCTCATTCTTGAGGGTGCCCTCAATAGAGGAAGAACTGTCCATAACGGCAAAAGTGACGAATAAAATTGCACACAAAAACAGATCTGACGAGAAAACGGCAAACGAAAAAGAAGGCGAATAAAAGCGGCAAATTGGTGAAGTGGGGGAGATGAAAACGAGAGGCAAATGGCAAATAATGTAAATTGCAAGGAGATGATATTTGTGATTAGGAACCTGATAGGTGTTGATGATGTCTCCCCGGCAACGGCGCCAAAAATTCCTTTAGATGCGGCTTGAACTACGTCGGTATTTCCCCAAAGAGGAAGGGATGATGCAGCACAGCTACGGTAGGTATTTCCCTCAGTGATGAGACCAAGGTTATCGAACCAGTAGGAGAACCAAGCAACACTATGTAAACAGTACCTGCACACAAAGAACAAATACTTGCAACCCGACATGTTAAAGGGGTTGTCAATCCCTTTCGGGCAACGGTGCCAGAAATTCGCACGTGGCCGGGAGACTATCTTGACTTGATCTTCCCCGGCAACGGCGCCAGAAATTGGCGAGTGGACGGGATAAAAATTGAAATAGATTGGATAAATAGATCTCAAATAAACGCGAAATAAAATAAAGTGCAGCAAGGTATTTTTGGGTTTTTGGAAATATAGATCTGAAAATAAAAGCGAATAAAAAATAGATCTCAAAGGCAAATATGATAAAGAATAGACCCGGGGGCCGTAGATTTCACTAGTTGCTTCTCGCGAGAAAAATAGCATACGGTGGGTAAACAAATTAATGTTGGGCAATTGATAGAACTTCAAATAATCATGACGATATCCAGGCAATGATCATTATATAGGCATCACGTCCAAGATTAGTAGACCGACTCCTGCCTGCATCTACTACTATTACTCCACACATCGACCGCTATCCAGCATGCATCTAGTGTATTAAGTTCATGGAGAAACGGAGGAATGCAATAAGAACGATGACATGATGTAGACAAGATCTATTCATGTAGGAATAGACCCCATCTTGTTATCCTTAATAGCAACGATGCATACATGTCATGTCCTCTTCTGTCACTGGGATTGAGCACTGTAAGATCGAACCCATCACAAAGCACCTCTTCCCATGGCAAGAAAAATCGATCTAGTCGGCCTAACTAAACCAAAGATTCGAAGAAGAAATACGAGGCTATAAGTAATCATGCATATAAGAGATCAAAGAAACTCAAATAACTTTCATGGATAAAAAGATAGATCTGATCATAAACTCAAAGTTCATCGGATCCCAACAAACACACCGCAAAAAGAGTTACATCAAATAGATCTCCAAGAGACCATTGTATTGAGAATCAAAAGAGAGAGAGGAAGCCATCTAGCTACTAACTACGGACCCGAAGGTCTACAATGAATAAGCAAAAAATAGCAACTGGCACTGGGCACTATGTCAAATAGATTAGTCCCAAAAAAATGATTGTAAAACATCCAAGGATGATAATATAACAACATGGAACAATAAAAAATTATAGATACTTTGGAGACGTATCAGAAGCCAAGAAAAAGAATAAGAAGAAGAAATTCTCAAAGTCTTCTTCAAAGTATTCATCTCACAAGAAGAGCTCATCTGACAAGGCTCGTGCTTTCATTGGCAAGGAAATGGATTCAGAGGAGTCTGCTTCTGAGGAGGTGGAGGTGGAGTCAGAAGAAGAGTCTGATTCAGGCGTGGCAAGCCTGGCTCTAGCTTCAGCATTCGTCGCCAAGTCCATCTTCAACATTGAAGACAATGGTCACATCACCGACGCAGAAGCCAATGAGGACGACGACTCTGCTCCTACCTATTGCTTCATGGCAAGAGGTGCCAAGGTAAACTCACGCGGTGCTTAGTTTCAGACCTCTAGTGAATATGACTCTGAATGTGAATCCAAACCCAGCTATAAAACACTTCCTAAAATTGCAACTGAGCAACAAACTGCTATGGAAAAGATTCAAAAACTGTTAGACAAAAGGGATGACCTGTTGGACGAGGAAATGAATCAAACTCAGTCCTTAATCGAAGACATAAAAAATCTTCGAGTTAAGTTTGAGGATCTTGCAAGTCGTCATGAAACCCTCTCAGCTGATCATGAGAAGCTTTCCTACGATTATCTTCAAAGGAAGCAAGATCTAGAAAAACTGAGAGCGTCTCATGATGATCTTCAAAAGGAAAACGATTCACTACTCACTCAATAGATCAGTTCCCTCAGGAAGAGTTTGTGCCACCTTGCTTAAAATATCTTGAGCGTGATAATGCTATCTCTACTGCTGAATGTTCAAATGCTTCTGAAGTTGCAATATCTTCAACTGCTGATGAGGTGACTAACCCCTCTTCTGAGGATACCACTACTATTGCTGATGAGAATGCCAGGTTGAAGACATTGCTTGAAACAGGCATGTTCAAAATCTCCAAAGGGCATCAGACTCTATGTGATGTCCTCAAGAAGTAGATTCTGAACCAAAACCCTAGAAAAGAGGGTGTTGGTTTCGAGAGGAACATGAACATTGATGGGTCTTACTAGAAGTCTGAGCAGTATCCCAAAACCACATGGGTTGTTGCAAAGGGCCCTTCAGTGGATCCATCCACCTTATTTGGTTTCACTTGTGATAATCCTATCATCATTGATGAGTCATTTGACTCAAACTATAAACTGTTCAAAAACCAGAACGGTGAAGTGTTTGCCAGGTTTATTGGAACTAACTGCAGGAATGGGTCTCCTATGAAGAAGATATGGGTTCCCAAAAGTCGTCTTGAGAAGCTTCCCGTGAATGTCATCATGACACCACCAGGGAAGAAGACAAATCCCACACAAAGGCTTCATATAGACCAAGGACCTCATATGGTCACCCTAATGCCAATGTTTTGCAGGGAAACTATCATCAGACTCATGAATATGAGCATGTATCCTCAAACCGTTATGTTCACAAATCAAAGAACTTTTCCGCTTATTCATTTGGGTACTATTCACCTCCTGCAAAACTATTTGCTAGGGCTTCAAAGCCAAAATTCTCAAATGTTGCACTTAGGCTCATTGCTTCTAAGCCACCCCTTCAGATGTGGGTGGTTAAGAAGAATTAATTTCTCTTGCAAGGTCGGGTCTCCAGCCGAAAATCATTGACTTCTGAAGACAATGCTGGGGACCTGAAAAATCTTGTTGGGCGCAAGATAAAATGCCAAAATGGTCTTACCATTTATTTCTTCCTTGGATTTCTTGACTAACATCCTATTTTACCCTCAAAGAATCTTACTTTTCATGATTGCTTATGTCGTCAAATGTTTGTACTTCACAATACTCTTCGTGAAGCTTATCCTACTAACTGCACTGTAGGGTACAACTCTGAAAGCTACTGAATGGGTCATGGATAGTGGATGCACTAACCACATGACTGGTGATCGAAGTCTTATCGTGGATTCTACTCTTCGACCATCTACTAAAAGCCACATCACATTTGCTGACACTGGTAAAAGCAAAGTATTGGGTCTAGGTAGGGTTGCTATCTTAAAGGATCAACACATGGATAAAGTGATGCTTTTTGAATCCCTTGGATACAACCTAATGTCTGTCTCAATGCTTTGTGATCTTGACATGATTGTGATATTTGGAAAATATCGATGTCTTGTACTAATGGCTTCTGACAAATCTAAAATCTTCGAAGGTTATCGAAGAGGTGATCTATATATGGTAGATTTCTCCGCAGGACCACAGCTTGCCGTATGTCTCCTAGCAAAAGCTTCAGAGTGCTGGCTTTGGCATCGAAGGCTGGGACATGCGGGCATGAGGAACCTGCATACTCTTGTGAAGAAGAAGCACATCATTGGCATCGAGGGTGTCAAGTTCAAGAAGGACCATCTATGTGGCGCCTGCGAAGCCGGGAAGATGACTAGGGTCAAGCACTCCTCGAAGACAATCATGACGAAATCACATCCCTTCGAGCTGCTTCACATCGACTTATTTGGCCCTACTCATTACTCTACCCTTACTACCACTGCACATCTTTATGGCTTCATTATTGTTGATGATTATTCTAGATATACTTGGGTGCACATAATTCTCCATAAGACTGAAGTGCAGGATGTCTTCAGACGATTCGTCAATTGTGCCATGACCAACTATGGCATCTAGATCAAGCACATCAGGAGTGACAATGGCACTGAATTCAAGAACACTGGCCTTGACACTTATCTTGATACACTTAGCATCACTCATGAGCTTTCAGCTCCATATGCTCCTCAGCAGAATGGCCTCGTGGAGCGCAAGAACAGGACTCTTATTGAGATGGCTCGTACGATGCTTGATGAATACAAGACTCCACGAAAATTCTGGCCTAAAGCCATTGATACTGCGTGTCACATCATCAACAGAGTATATCTTCACAAATTCTTCAAGAAGACATCTTATGAGCTACTCACTGGTAAGAAACCAAACTTCAGTTATTTCAAAGTCTTCGGTGCTAGGTGCTGGATCAAAGATCCACATCACACTTCCAAATTTGCACCGAAAGCACATGAAGGTTTTATGCTTGGTTACGAAAAGGATTAGCACACCTACAGAGTCTTCAAACTCTTTCACTATAAAGTGGTTGAAACTATAGATGTGCGATTCGATGAGACTAATGGCTCACAAAGAGAGAACCTGCCAAATGTGCTAGATGAAGCTTCTCCTAGTGAATCTATCAAGCTAATGGGTACTGGAGAAATCATACCCACCGAGGAACACATAGAAGAGGAAGTTGTCACTCCTGCTCCTACTCAGCGTGAAGACAATGTTGAGTCTGAAGACAACGATGAAGATGAAGATAATGATCAGCAACAACAAAGTCTTCGCCCTGTTCATCCTCGTGTTGCTAATGAAGTTCAGATTGAGAAGATAATTGATAGCATCAACGCACCTGGTCCACTTACTCGATCGATAGCTACGCAACAAGCAAATTTCTGTGGGCATTTCACATTCGTCTCCATATCCGAACCCAAGAAAGTTGATGAAGCCTTTATGGAACCAGAATGGATTCAAGCTATGCAAGAAGAGCTTGAACAATTTGAGCTCAATAATGTCTGGGAGCTAGTCAAACGTCCTGATCCTCGCAAGCACAATATAATAGGCACCAAATGGATCTACTGCAACAAGTAAGATGAACATGGTCAAGTTGTCAGAAACAAAGCTCGTCTTGTTGCTCAAGGTTACACACAAGTAGAGGGAATTGACTTTGATGAAACCTTTGCTCCTGTGGCCAGACTTGAAGCCATTCGCATACTGCTAGCCTATGCTAACCACAATGACATCCTTCTGTATCAAATGGATGTGAAGAGTGCCTTCCTCAACGGCTAGATTGAAGAAGAAGTCTATGTAGCTCAACCACCTGGGTTTGAAGATCCCAAGCACGCTGACATGGTCTACAAGCTCAACAAGGCACTGTATGGCCTCAAACAAGCACCTCGAGCTTGGTATGACACGCTCAAAGAATTCCTGAAGAGCAAAGGCTTCAAACCTGGTTCTGTAGATCCCACTCTCTTCACGAAGACATATGATGGAGAACTGTTTGTATGCCAAATCTATGTGGATGACATTATCTTCGGATGCACCGACAAGAGATACAGTGATGAATTCAGTCATATGATGCAAGAGCAATATCAGATGTCCATGATGGGGGAGCTGAAAATTCTTTCTTGGTCTTCAAATCCGTCAACAAAGAAATGGCATCTTCATTTCTCAAGAAAAATATCTCAAAGATTGCCTAAAGAAATTTGGAATGCAAGATTCCAAGGGCTACAAGACGCCAATGCCAACCAATGGTCAACTGGGCTCCGACGACAATGGTAAAGAGTTCGATCAAAAGGTATACCGCTCCATGATTGGTTCTTTATTATACTTATGTTCATCTAGGCCATATATAATGCTTAGCGTTTGCATGTGTGCCCGATTCCAAGCGGCACCAAAGGAGTCGCATCACCTCGCGGTGAAGCGAATACTTCGATATTTGGCTCACACCCCAACTCTAGGATTATGGTATCCAAAGGGCTCAGAGTTTGATCTAGTTGGATTCTCAGATGTTGATTATGCTGGTGACAAAGTGGATTGCAAGTCTACATCAGGCACATGCCACTTTCTTGGTCGATCACTTGTCTGCTGGTCTTCAAAGAAGCAGAACTGTGTGTCACTATCTACTACTGAAGCTGAATACATTGCTGCTGGATCTTGTTGCGCTCAGCTTCTCTGGATGAAGCAAACTCTCAAGGACTATGGCATCAACAAGAAGATGGTGCCCCTCTACCGCGACAATGAAAGCGCTATCAATATTGCTCACTGTAACACCCCCAGTGGTTAGCTACAGTGATCCCCTGCTAATGGTGCCATGTCATCAAGTTTGTCTAAGTCAAATTATCACTTAGGGAAAAATCAAACCAATTCAAATTCAAATTATAAGTGAATAATTTAAATCCACAAACATGTGAACTAAAATGTTCATCTAGTGGCAATTATTCCCCGGATAATAATCATGCAAAAATCCAACTTGGAATAAAATGTTTAAATGGGCTAAACAATTGAAACAGCAGCAAAACCAATTTTTAAATGCCTTATATAATTATTAAATTGTCAAACTAATTTATTTGGAGGTTAAACTTTTTATGACAGTGTGCTTAGTGATAATATGAATTTAGGGATCATTTGTTTACTTTACAAACCTAAAATAAATGTGAAAGAAAATAAAACAGATGCTAAAAAGAATAAAGCAGAAGAGAAGAAAGTAAGAAAAGGAAAAGGCCTGGGGGGCCCTGGACTGAGTCCACAGTGCCGGCTCGGCCCGCCTCCTGTCTCCTTCAAGCTACTGCTCCTTCCCCTCGCGTGCTGTCGCCCGCACACGCCGCGCCGCGCTCGCCCCCCCCCTCCCCTGCTCGACAGCGGCATCGCGCCTGCCACTAGGAGGATAAGGCCGCCCCGTGCTGTCCCTCTCTCCCCTGGAACCCTACTCCCCTCGCTCACCTCTTCCCCTCTGTTCTCACTCGCCTGAGCGAGCTCGCCGTCGCCCCGACACCACCGTGGCCAGTGGCCTCCCTGAGCCGCGCAGGCAAGTCCAGGAGCTCCACCGCGCACCTCCATGTTGTCTCCGCCCTCAAGCCCGAGCCGGGAAGCCGTCAAGTCGCCCCCATCACCGTCTCCTCCGAATCACGGCTGCCGCCGTTGACCTCCTCGATCTGCCCCACCGCGAGCTCCCCGGCCTCCCCGTGCATGTCATCGAGCTCGATGTGAGCTCACGCTTCCTCCTGACCTCTCCCTTCTCCTCCTCGTGCCCCGTAGCCGTCGAACCATCGAGCGCCGCCCGTAGCCGCGTCGGCCGTCGCCGTTGCTGTTGTGACTGGCCACCCCGCAGCCTCCTGCTTACGCCCGCTGATGCGCGCCGTCGCCCTCGTCCCGTAGCAAGTTGGTATCAGAGCCGACTGCCTGTAGGAACCCCCTTTCCAACTCCTTGGCCGAAGTTGAGTCTAGTGGTCCAAAACTGTTTTACTAACTTGGCTGTGTGGCTTACGGGCCCACGTCGCCTATTGGGTGGTATTAGGATCTTTTACTCCTCGACCTTTACTCTGGGACTCTGAACTCTCTTCTATTCGGGAGAAAATTTTACTAACTCCAACCTTAGGTTCTCGTGGTCACATCCACCCGGAGTTCTGAAATTACCCCTCCTTTCTTCAAGATTGTGGGCCAGGTTCTGCTTGCAGGATCCTTTCGTCGAGGGCACCCTGTGTTGTCACTTGCAGATTCCTTGCCCCAGCAGTTTTTTCCGACATGATGTAGCCTTTGCTATGTCACGTTGTTGTTATCCTCACCGCGTGCCTGCGCGCCGCCTAGTTTGTCTAGCTGCAAGCGTTCCCGAGCGCGAACTATCCATTTGAATCTAACTCTGTGTATGGATTGTTATGTCTTTAACGACTACTATCATATATCTAATGCCTTTCCTATTCATTTCCCGTGTTACATCATGGATAACTCCATACACCTGCAGTTTTTCTTGCTAAACTGCCCCTGTTAAATTTGGCAGGATGGCTGACGATCCTCCACCTCCACCCTATATTGCCGCAATGATGCAGCAGTTTGAACTCAACCGTCAGCAGTTTGAGCTCAACCGTCAGTTTATGACCGGAGTATTGGCTCAGTTCCCAACTCAGAATGCTCAGCAACAGAATGCTCCAATAACTCTGCCAGAATTTGTGCGCCTCAATCCATCCGTTTTTCGCAACTCCACCAATCCTATGGATGCTGATGGTTGGCTTCATGACATCCTGTTTGAGATGGAGTCAGCTAATGTTGCTCCTGACAGTTACGTCACCTTTGCGACATTCCACCTGAAGGGCCCAGCTGCTCAATGGTGGGAAAGCCACAAGGGTATGTTGCCTACTGAAACTGTAACCACTTGGCAGGAATTTCAGTCAGCTTTCCATGCACGGCACATTCCTCAAGGTCTGATGGACCAGAAGAAGCAGGAATTCCGCAAACTCACCCAAGGAACAATGACTGTGGATGAATATCAGAGGAAATTCCTTGAATTGTCCCACTATGCTGAAGATGACGTCTGCACTAACGCACGCAAGCAGGAGAAATTCCATGAAGGATTGCGTACTGATATAAACCTCGCACTTGCTGTCCATGATTGCACACACTTCGCAATGCTTGTCAGCCAATCTTTCCAAGTTGAAACTGCCCTGACTAAGTACCAGGAGTCGCTCAAGCGCACTCGTGATGTTGTCTCATCCTCGGGTCAGCCTGCCCAGAAATGTCGAGTCTTGATCCCACATAATGTTTACCACCGACCTGCTCCAACACCAAGGCCGTCATATGTTGCACCTCGTCTGCCTCCGCCGCCGAGACAACTAACGATTCAGGGTGGACAGCCCAATGTTGTGGCTCCATCCCATGATGATCAGGATGCATCTTGTCCTCCTGTTGGTCGTAAGAAGAATTGTCGAAACCACCGATTCAGAAACCGTAATGTCATACCATCTAATGTTGTACTTGGCCATGCCAATCACGTCAATGCTGAAAAGGCTCATAAGGAATCGACTATCGTGCTGGGAACACTCTCTGTGAATTCAGTGCCAGCTTCTGTTCTGTTTGATTCAGGTGCATCACATTCCTTCGTGTCCCAGCAATTTGCACAATTGCATGGGTTAGCTATGAGCTCATTACCCACTCCTTTAGAAATAATCACTCCCCGTTCTAGGTGGCAAACCAAAATGGTAAGTCACAACAATCAGATCAGAATTGAAGGGTTGATGTTCTCTGCTTCCCTTATTGCTCTGGGACCTTCCGACATAGACATCATTCTCGGTATGGACTGGTTGACCGCCCACAATGCTTTGATTGACTGTGCCGCTAAGAAAGTCCAACTTACCCATCCTTCTGGCCAGACAGTCAGATACTTAGCTCATACAGTTCAGAATGCCGAGAATCAGATATATGCTCTGAATGCGTTGAATGCTTCACCTCTTGAAGGCATCGAGAACATTCCAGTTGTCCGTGATTTTCAAGATGTCTTTCCAGAAGAACTTCCAGGAATACCCCCTGCTAGAGCTGTCGAGTTTGTCATCGACTTGAAACCAGGCACAACCCCTATTGTGAAGCGTCCTTATAAAATGCCTCTGCACCATCTTCTTGAGCTTAAGGAGGAAATCGACAAGTCACTTAAGAAGGGTTTCATCCGCCCCAGTTTCTCTGCTTGGGGAGCACCTTCACTCTTCGTTAAGAAGAAGGATGGAACTAACCGATTGGTTCAGGATTATCGGCCCATTAACCAAGCCACCATCCAGAACAAATATCCGCTTCCTCGGATCAATGATTTGTATGATCAACTTGCCGGTTCCTCAGTATTTTCTAAGCTTGATTTGAGGTTGGGTTATCATCAGATCCGTGTTCGTGAAGAGGATATTCCAAAGACTGCATTTGTTACTCGCTATGGCTCCTACGAGTACACTGTCATGTCTTTCGGCTTGACCAATGCTCCAGCTACGTTCTCCCGCCTGATGAATTATATATTCATGGATTACCTCGACAAATTCATCGTGGTTTACTTGGATGATATTCTTATATATTCCAAGAATGAAGAATAACATGCCGAACATCTTCGCCTTGTTCTGGAAAAGCTGCGTGAACATCAACTATATGCCAAGTATTCTAAATGCGAATTCTGGTTGTCTGAAGTGACATATCTCGGCCACGTGATCTCCAAAGATGGCATTGCTGTTAACCCGGAACGAGTTTAGGCTATTCTTGATTGGACTCCCCCGAAGAACGTCAAGCAAGTGAGAAGTTTTCTCGGCCTTGCAAGCTATTGCCGTCGATTTGTTGAGAACTTTTCTAAGATTGCTAAGCCTTTGACTGATCTGCTTCACAAGGGCGTTAAGTTTGAGTGGACAGAAAAATGTCAGGAAGGTTTTCAAACACTCAAAGACAAGCTAACATCTGCCCCAGTACTAGCTCCTCCAGATTCTCGCAAAGACTTCGTGATTTATTGTGACGCATCCCGTGAAGGATTAGGCTGTGTCCTAATGCAAGAGCGTAAAGTGATTGCTTATGGCTCTCGACAGTTGCGCCCGCATGAAGAGAACTATCCAGTACATGATCTAGAACTAGCTGCTGTGATCTATGCATTGAAGTTGTGGCGACATTACCTCCTCGGTAATCGTTGCGAGATCTACACGGATCATAAAAGTCTGAAGTACTTGTTCACTCAGCCATCTCTCAACCTCCGTCAGCAAAGATGGATGGAGGCCATTACGGACTATGATTTGGGTATTTCTTATACCCCTGGCAAGGCTAACATGATGGCTGATGCCTTAAGCCACAAGTCCTATTGCGACAACCTCATGGTTAAGCGAGCTCAAGCTCGTCTTTTTGAAGAACTGTGCAAGCTGAATCTGCGTATTGTTCCACAGGGTTCTCTTAATAACCTTGTGATACAACCAGATCTTGAGAAAGCTGTTAAGAATGCGCAAGCTAAAGTTGCTGAAATTGATCTGATGAAGAAAGATCTTCACCTGGAAAAGTACAGGGATTTCTCGCTGTCTGAAGATGGAACCTTGTATTTCAGAGACCGCATTGTGGTACCTCGCTTCGAGCTTATGACTGATAAGGTCATGAAGGAGTCACATGATACACCGCTGTCTATTCACCCTGGTAGCACCAAGATGTATCGTGATCTCCGTCAAAGGTATTGGTGGTCTAGAATGAAGCAGGACATTGCTTGATATGTAGCTGAATGTGATGTGTGTCGTCACGTTAAAGCAGAACATCAGAAGCCTGCTGGAATTCTGCAACCCCTTCCTATTCCTTTATGGAAATGGGATAAAGTGCAAATGGATTTCATTACCAGCCTTCCCAAGTCACAGAAGGGTCATGATGCTATTCTTGTCATCGTCGACCAACTCTCCAAGGTTGCACATTTTCTGCCTGTCAAGGAAACTATCACTGCTAGTCAGTTAGCAGAGTTGTATATCTCCGGAATTGTTTCACTCCACGGTATTCCGAAGGAGATCAGTTCGGACCGTGGCGGTCTTTTCACCTCCAAGTTCTGGGAAAGTTTCCAAGAAGCTATGGGAACTCATATTACCTGGAGTTCAGCATATCACCCCCAGTTCCAAGGCCAAGTCGAGCGAGTTAATCAAGTGCTTGAAGACATGCTGCGAGCTTGTGTTATTTCTTTCGGCAAGAAGTGGGAAGAATCTCTCCCGTATGCCGAGTTCTCTTATAACAACAGCTTTCAAGCCAGCTTGAAAATGGCCCCCTTCGAAGTTCTATATGGACGTAAGTGTCGAACCCCTCTGAATTGGTCAGAAACTGGGGAACGACCACTCGTGGGACCGGACATTATTCAACACGCCGAAGAACAAGTCCGAATTGTCCGAGAAAATCTCAAGGCGGCTCAGGACCGCCAGAAGGGCACTCACCGCTTCGGAATCAAGGGCAAGTTAGCTCCACGCTACATTGGTCATTTCCACATTGTTGCAAGACATGGTCAGGTGGCGTATAAATTGGAGTTGCCGCCGCAATTCTCTCATATCCACGACGTCTTCCATGTGTCGCAACTTCGTCGATGCTTCAAGGAGTCTCCGCACCGAGCAGTGGACCATGAAATGCTCGAATTGCAAGATGATCTTTCTTATAAGGAGCATCCAATCCGCATTCTCGATGAAGCTGAACGTCGAACCCGTCAGAAGACGACCAAGTTCCTAAAAGTGCAGTGGTCAAATCATACGAAGGTGAAGCCACTTGGGAACGCGAGGATAATCTTCGTGCGGAATACCCCGATCTTTTCCCTTCTACCTCTTAATTCTCGGGATGAGAATTCTTGTTAGTGGAGGAGACTTGTAACACCCCCAGTGGTTAGCTACAGTGATCCCCTGCTAATGGTGCCATGTCATCAAGTTTGTCTAAGTCAAATTATCACTTAGGGAAAAATCAAACCAATTCAAATTCAAAATATAAGTGAATAATTTAAATCCACAAACATGTGAACTAAAATGTTCATCTAGTGGCAATTATTCCCCGGATAATAATCATGCAAAAATCCAACTTGGAATAAAATGTTTAAATGGGCTAAACAATTGAAATAGCAGCAAAACCAATTTTTAAATGCCTTATATAATTATTAAATTGTCAAACTAATTTGTTTGGAGGTTAAACTTTTTATGACAGTGTGCTTAGTGATAATATGAATTTAGGGATCATTTGTTTACTTTACAAACCTAAAATAAATGTGAAAGAAAATAAAACAGATGCTAAAAAGAATAAAGCAGAAGAAAAGAAAGTAAGAAAAGGAAAAGGCCTGGGGGGCACTGGACTGAGTCCACAGTGCTGGCCCGGCCCGCCTCCTGTCTCCTTCAAGCTACTGCTCCTTCCCATCGCGCGCTG
Organism: Thinopyrum elongatum; assembly: GCA_011799875.1. NCBI lineage: Eukaryota > Viridiplantae > Streptophyta > Magnoliopsida > Poales > Poaceae > Thinopyrum > Thinopyrum elongatum. The sequence continues at coordinate 53,464,025 of CM022300.1, forward strand.
TTGCCCGCACACGCCGCGCCGCGCTCGGCCCCCCTTCCCCTGCTCGACAGCGGCATCGCGCCTGCCGCTGGGAGGATAAGGCCGCCCCGTGCTGCCCCTCTCTTCCCTGGAACCCTACTCCCCTCGCTCACCTCTTCCCCTCTGTTCTCACTCGCCTGAGCGAGCTCGCCGTCGCCCCGACACCACCGTGGCCAGTGGCCTCCCCGAGCCGCGCAGGCAAGTCCAGGTGCTCCACCACGCACCTCCACGCCGTCTCCGCCCTCAAGCCCGAGCCAGGAAGCCGTCAAGTCGCCCCAATCGCCGTCTCCTCCGAATCACGGCCGCCGCCGTTGACCTCCTCGATCTGCCCCACCGCGAGCTCCCCGGCCTCCCCGTGCATGTCATCGAGCTCGATGTGAGCTCCCGCTTCCTCCTGACCTCTCCCTTCTCCTCCTCGTGCCCCGTAGCAGTCGAACCATCGAGCGCCACCCGTAGCCGCGTCGGCCGTCACCGTTGCTGTCGTGACCGGCCACCCCGCAGCCTCCTGCTTGCGCCCGCTGATGCGCACCGTCGCCTTCGTCCCGTAGCAGCGCGCAGCAGACCAAATGGTCGCCGGAGATGGCCGCTAGGGCCTCGCCGCTGCCCCTATAGATCATCGCCGGCGGGCACGTGCCCGCGCACGCGCGTTAACTAGTGGGTTGACCCACTGTAGTGTGGGCCTGCCCGTTTAAATTAGCCTAACCCCTAATTAGTCTAACCCTAAACACTGACTGACAGTTGGGCTCCACGTAGTTAATTAGCCAAATGAAAATGATTTAGTTAAAATTAATAAACTGACATGTGGGGCCCACTTTTACTATTCAAATGGATAAGGTCTGCTGACTGTGCCCTGCTGACTCAGCAGAGGGCCCACACGTCAGCCACTGCTGACTGGGCGGTTGACTTGGTCAACCTGACCCACATGTCAGCCACTGTGTACACTCTGTGTACAGAGAGCTGGGTACCCGTAGCGTTTTCCAATTTAATTTCGAATTTAAATTAATTCCAATAAATTCCAGAAATTAATAAAAACTTTAGAAAATCCTATCTTTTAAACCGTAGCTCGGATTGAAAAACTTTGTACATGAAAATTGCTTAGAACGACGAGACGAATCCGATTTCGCGGATCGTTCGTCCGCCACACGTCCCTAGCATAGTGAACATGCAACCGTCACCCTCCGTTTCATCTGTCCGAAAATGCCAAATTTCGGGAAAACATTCCCGGATGTTTTCCCTCTTCACCTATATCGTGTAGCACCGCGTCCGAACACCCCTAGCTCTGCGTATTGTCATGTCATGCTCTTGTTTGCTTTATATTTACTGTTTCCTCCCCCCTCTTCTCTCTCGGTAGACCCTGCTGCAGATGCTTTTCTCGAGACCGACGCAGCTCAGGAGCCCGACGACACCGTTGACGACCTTGCCCTTGCCGCCGAGCAACCAGGCAAGCCCCCCCCTTTGAGCATACCGATATCGCCTATTCTTCTCTCTTATGCTTGCATTAGAAATTGCTGCTGCTACTGTTTAACCTATTCTGATGCATAGCCTGTTTATTTGTAACCTGCTATTGAAACCTTACCTGCTTATCCTAAACTGTCTAGTATAGGCTGGGTAGAGACCTATCAGTGACCCCACTTGTCCCGACTGCCCCGCTGGATTATCAGAAGACCCGGTTAACGGGATTTAAGACCAGGCCCCGGCACCGCACATCACTCCCCTTAGTTGTACGCCACTACTGGGTTACTATTGAGTGCCGAGGGTGATAGCTCGTCAGCACTTCTGATGTTAATCTGGTAGGTTAGTTCATTAGTTGTGGTTACCGAGGGTGATTCCTCCATCATCGCTTCCGATAACGATGTTGTCGTGCACCACCTCAAGTGTGAACCCATTGAGGGTGATTCCTCCGAGTTCACCTTGACGGATACATCGAGTAGGAATCCAACGAGGGTGATACCTCGGATTCCCCTGATGTTATGAACACACGGATACTTGGACTTTACCCTGTTTCTTGGAAAGGCGGGTCGACCCTGAGGGGTACCCGTGTGAGCCTAAGTGGCGATTGTTGTGGAGACGGGTTGACCTGGAGGTTGCCCGAGTGATGAATACAAGGCGTGGCCGGGCATTCTTGGCCCTTGCCGCAAGTCCTCGAGACGGGGCGACAGGGTCACATCGATCGTGAGTCTCTGCTCGTTACCGCACTACCAACACACTACGATTTGGATATTTGATTCGAGTGGGCCTCTGGCCCGATAGCACTAACCATCACGCGGGAAAAGTTATGGGCACTCTGCATCGTATGCATCAGCTGAAAGCTTTGTTAGACGTCCAGTTCAGCATTGTGGCCGGGTCGGATCGTGCCGTTGGTGCTGGTATCCACCTTGCTCGCAACGACCCGGAGAGCACAGGGCGATGGCCAAAGACCCCTGAGCGCTTAGGTTGTAGACCGGCGGGGACCTCTCTGCTGAGCTCTAGGTAGGGTTGCGGTGTGTCGTTTGGCCGAGGCCGGGTATGACCCAGAAAGTGTGTCCGGTCGGAGTTAAGCGAGCGTGGTGGGTAAGTTGGTGCACCCCTGCAGGGAAGAACTAATCTATGCATAGCCGGATCCTCGGTAACGGACACTCGGAGTTGTATCACAATCGATACAACTAGAATTGGATACTATGGCTCTGAGATTGCTTCTCACAGGGAGTCGAGAAGGGATCTCAGGACGAGGTTGATGACTGTATGGCTCTGGGATTGCTTTCTCGCAGGGAGTCGAGGAAGGATCTCTGGCCGAGGTTGATACTTATTGATACTACTACGTTATACTGTACTAATCTACACTCTTCTAATGCTGCAAGACCGCTGAAGATGCTAGTCTTCGATAGGACTAGGACTTCTCTCTTTTCTGGCATTTCTGCAGCCCAGTCCACATATACAGCCTACCTTTGATAATGTTGCATATGTAGTGTAGATCCTTGCTTGCTGAGTACTTCGGATGAGTACTCACGGTTGCTTTGCTTTCTTTTCCCCCATATCCATTTGATGCAACCAGATGATGGAGCCCCGGATACAGCTGCCCACGCCGACGATCGCTACTACTACCCCGAGGGTGGATACTACTACGAGTTGGCTGACGACCAGGAGTAGGATCGGAGGGTCCCAGGCAGGAGGCCTGCGCCTTTTGATCGAAGTGTTTTCTTTTGCCCCCCCCTTTTAAGGGCCTATCTGTGCTTTCTTTTATATCTGTACTCAGATATCTGATGCTTCCGCTGACGCTTGTACGCAAGCTTATGTATTCGAGCCCTCGAGGCCCCTGGCTTGTAATATAAAGCTTGTATGACTTTATTTATGTTTTACAGTTGTGTTGTGATATCTTCCCGTGAGTCCTTAGGCTTGATCATGTGCATTTGCGTGTATGATTAATGCACGATTGAGCCGGAGGCGTCACACTCACAATCCAGTTCAACACTTGAAGACAAAGCACATTCAGATCCATCATCATTTTCTCAGAGATCATGTGTTGAAAGAATACATTGATATCACTCACGTCAACACTGAAGAGCAATTGGCATATATCTTCACAAAGCCTTTGGATGAGAAGAGAGTTTTGCAAGCTGCGGTGTGAGCTAAATATCTTAGAATCCTCAAATGTCTTGTGAATAGACACACATCCTAACGCTTATGCGTGTTGATGACTTAGGTGCGGAACACACGAAGTAACGTATGTCTTCAATTCATGAAGACATACACTCTAAGTGTGAAGACATTAATGCGTAATTTGACTTCAGAGCGCCACGATAATTGTCCGCCGTGTCTGGGTCTAATGCTTCCTATACGGTGGGTAACGCCACCACCAATCTTTCTCGAAGATTTTAGTTTGGCATCACACTGCATTATTTTCACAATTGATTTGTCTTCAACATTGGATTTATCTTCACATATTGATTTGGATCTCATTGCCTAGACACACACACACACACACACACACATCTGGACTATTCTGTTTCGCGTAACAGAATATTATTCTGTTACTATTATTGAACTAATGAATTCGAGCGGTTGAACTGATGCTTTCATTTTCCGTTGAAAATCGTCTTCTTTAGTTCAAAAAAATATTTTTTTTTTGTCGGAACGGGGCGTGTAATATATCGTTGGAAAACTCTTGACAGCTATATTACAAGTATGTTGAACGTTTTTGCAAAATCATAATGGTTTAAGAGCAGTTTTGAAAAAACAGTTTTTGTCAAAACCGAAAACGTGAATCGTATTTTGGACTTAGTTTTCAAACGGTTTGTCGGAATGGAGCAAATAAGATGGCGTTGGAAAGCTAGTGAAAATCCACTTCTTCCATATATCTATTTTTTTTTTCAAATTCTGTACGATTTAAAAGTAATTTGAAAAAAGGTAAAATTCTGGGCGAAACATAATTTCGCTTTTTTTGCAAATGGTTTGTCGGATTGACGCAAATGATACGGCATTGGAAAGCTATGAAAAATGCGCAACTTTTTCGTGCAGATTTTTTTTTCTGATTCTTTACGGTTTAAACTCGAATTCGAATACGGTTAAATTTGATTTCAAATGCGATTTTTTTAAAGTTTGTCAAAATGGGGCAAATAATATACCGTTGGAAAGATATTGTAAATGCGAAACTTAGTCATGTTGAACATTTTCTCAAATTCGCAACCATTGAAGAGTAATTTTGAATATGGTGAGACCCGTTGTGCTGTTTTCCCGTCAGAAAAAACAGAGTACTTGTACTGATCTAGGGGTGTGTTTGTACTGATGTATTTTTCACAGAGTAATTTTGAAAGGTTCCGAAAAAAAAGTACTTAAACTGATGTCCGTATGAGTTTGTACTAAGCGTGTTTTCACAAACTAGACTTTACTTTGTTTTTTCAGTATCGTTTTCCTCGTAACTTTTCAACGGTTTACGGTATCATAGTCCTCAAACTTGCATCGGTTATATCCTTGAACTGAATGATATTTTTTCAAAAAGAAAAATTTTCGTGTGTTTTTCCCTTCCGGAAATTAGAGTGCTTGTACTAATATATCTGTGTGTTTATACTGTGGTATTTTTCACAATCCGAAAACGTTTTTGGTTGAGCAACCGAACTTTCATCATCGAACCTGCGTGGTTTATATAGCTGAACTAAAATAAACTTTTTCTGCCATAAATGTGTTGTGTTTTTTCTTTATTTTTCTTTGAGCATATATTCCTCAGGTCCATAGACGAACTTTCCCAAATTCCATAGACGAACGGACAGCTATTTATTATCTAAACTTATATGCTAGTAATAATTGAACATTCCATACAATTTTTTGTCTGCTCGTGGACATCAACCAAAATAGGCAGGAGAGAGCACTCGAACTGATAATAGTTTTTTATTAGTACTGATCAATGTTTTTAGTTCAAACCATTTTTCCTTTCTTGCAGAAACATCAAACTATCATGTGCACTCTCTTTTTAGAAGTAGCAATCATATCATCATAGACAGAGAGAACTTGCAGCTGCTGCTATGTGTACGGATTGCATGTTTTGGTTGTCCTAATTGCCTGCATTGTGTACTTCATCCTTAGCCTGCTTGGTATCCTTCGTGCTAGTGACCAATGTCGTCATCCTAGGCTTGCGCATTGTAGGCATTATGCTCCAAGGTGCCGCATCCTTACTCACTGTGATGATGTGTTTGTACTGCCCAAACAAATATGTGGGAGCACAAAATAAACATTTTCAAATACTATTTGGTGCTAACAGGAATAGAAACAAACACTAAAGAGCATGAAACAACCAAGTTATCCTCTCTCATATTAATTTTTTGTCTATGGATCCATGTGATGTAGCATGTGAACCCCAAAGCTAGCAATAGTAGTAGCTTCTCCACGTAAAATGGCATCATGTAGAGTAGTGACAACTCGAACTTGTGCAACAGACACCTACAAGTTCAGAACTAAAAGAAGAAATTGGACATCATGTGTACATCAAGAAATAAACTTGAGCAATACCAACTACTAAACGAAATGTTTGATATATTGAACTTAGAGATTTTATATTGGTGAACTTTTTCTCCCTACAGAATCATTAACCAAATACATGTACTGTTCATGAGGTTTTATCAACATGATAATTAGTAGCAGTACTGCTCTAGGTGGCAAAGTAGTAGCGGCACAAAAGAAGGCCACCATCAACAGTGAGTACTACCGTAACACCTAAACTATGTGTTGGCCACGCTTGCTTTACATAGTACTACAAGAATTTTATAAAAAAAAGTACTACAAGATTTGTGAACACGAGGTCACACAGAAGTTGTACTGAGGTCAGACGAACAGGTGCGCACATCCTGTCTTTTTTTTAAAGCGTTGAAGTCTCATGGACAAAGCATCAAACAGGTTTCAAGCAATCCAGTGCTCTCTCTATCTCTCTCACCTATTTGCTAAATGAACAAAGAACTTGCCGCGGGTTTCATTTTGAACTTGCCTGGAAGTAATACTTGTACTCTAGCCCAGTACAAGTATAATGCTTATAGTCTGTAAACAAAAAAGTTGCAGAATTTACAAACGAAAAGGTTAAAATAAAAGTTGAAACAATACATAAACTATGAAGCAAATAGCATCAGTGATCTTCCAACTGAGGCACCCTATTGTACTGATTTTTTTTGTCAAAACTTCTGCAATTTAGGTATTAGAACTCACTGATGCTATTTACTCTTCATTTTTAAGGCATTTTCAGTACATGCCAAACATTTGTTTTTTAAACACATCCACAGGTTAAATGGATCAGTACATGATGAACAATGTCAGTTTTCAGAAGAAAAACTTGCACTGAATCGGTTTAACTCTGAATATGTTCAGAGAACATGAGGCTCTCATGTACTCTAGGCTACACACCGAACCTAGCTTTTACCATGATGCACCTTCTACTATGGAATGTAGACACAGAAACAAAACAATTTCTTATAAAGCTTCCTAGCCCATTCACTTCAACCTTTAGAAGACAAACTTCTTTTTTGGGAGAGAATAGAAGATGATTTCTAAACTGCAATTTTTTGCACTGAATTCTTATCACTCTTATATTGAACTTTCTAACCTGCAGTTGCCCACAAGCCGTCCCAAGTCAGGCTAGACACAGACGTCCGGTTGGCGCTGTCCGGCCACCTTGTCGGACAGAAAGACATGCCGCTGGTCGATGTATCTCGCCGTCAAGGGGAAGAGCCGAGGAAGGTTCCCTGGCAACTGCGACGCAACACAACATGAGTGTCAGGTATCGGTATTTTCTGTCTGGAGGTAGTAGTGGGTTAGGGGCGCGACAGCTATGGGAGCAGGTCGGTTGGCGAGGGAGCCGGTGGCGGAGGGAGCGGGGCCCAAGGTGGCCGATCCAGGCGAGGTCGCGGCAGCGGAGGTAGGTGGTGTCGGTGGGCAAGGGGCATGCATCAGCAGCAGCAGAAAGGCTGCAGCTGTGCCTGACAGTAGTAGGCGCAGTAGCAGCTTGCAGCAAGGAGCGGCCTCCACTCAGCTCCTTGAGTGACCGGCCACAAAACAAGAAGTTGTACTGTTGAGCAGGAGATCCTCGACTCCGCGACTCCTCCAGCAGGCTCCACTGTTTGCCGTTGAAGCATAAGCCATGGCGTTGGAGTGGGACTGTTAAACGACATGTTGCTCAGGTCATAGGGGCGCACCGGTTGGGTCAAGCCGGGCTAGATAGATAGAGGTTGTTAGGGTATATGGTTGTAATCTTTTCATCTCTATCTTATCTCTTTCTTCCTTGATCCCCAAGCTGTAATCTCAACCGCATTGTATGCTTATCAGGGATACGCCCCTGCCTATGTTAACACGAAACCAGTCTTTTGTCAGTCGGGACAGTTGCCGAGGCAGCGTGGGGAAGTGGAGACGCCGACGTCCCATCAAAGCGCCACGCGTCAGCCTGGTCTACAGGCGATTGGGGCCCGCGGCGCTTCGCCCTTGCTCTTTGGCTTCGCCCCGAAGCCAAGTCCGAGTGCGCCTTGGGCCCGAGGGCTACTCTCAGCGTTCTGGGAACCAGGGTACCCAGACTTGCCTGCCTGCGGCCCATGGCGTGGCTCCATCGGCGGCCTGGTACGGCCCATCTACGACACCAACAAGACAAGACCCTTGCGAGGGGCCAAGCCTCGCGAGGCGGACGACGCCAAGACCTCCTGAGGGAGCGGCCACCCCGGGGTTGCTCTTGAGGAGCGGAGTTTCCTATGCGGGTGCCCAACCTCATGAGGTTGCGGTGACGGAAGCCATGACGACCAAGGCCAGGCGGGCACCAGCGGGCACAGAGGAGCAGGTTTCCTCTTTGGTGCTAAGGAGGCAAGCGCGGGCGCGGGGTCCTGAGGAATCAGCCAAAGGTTTCCATTCCCGTGCAACGAGACCAAGACCGCCAGGACGGCAGGACGGATGTCATTGCCGAGCCCACCGCAGCGTCACGACCAGAGCTTTGCAGGAGATGACCACCTTTCATCAGGATAAGATATACTACTTGTCCCCTTTCAAATTGGCCGCTGTGGAATCCCTTCCCGCCTACATTTTCGGGGAAGAGGACCGAGGCCACTATAAGTATAAGTTAGCCACCACCATAGAAGGGATCCGAACCCGGAGCAACTCACTCACACCAGAGCAGGCCTCGCGAGCTTGTTCATCCTCGGTACTAGTTCATCCTCAGCCCCTCATCGGGCTAATCCACCACAAAGCAGGAGTAGGGTTTTACACCGCAAGGTGGCCCGAACCTGGGTAAACTGCCGTGTTCATTTTCTTCCTTGTCCATCAAGCTAGGCTGTAGGGAGATGGGCTGGTTGGCTGGAGAGGTTGAGTTCTTCGCACACGCCTCAGAGTTCGAACCTTTCTTGGGTCTGCGGAGCCCTGAATCCGACATTTGGCGCGCCAGGTAGGGGCGTGTCGAAGCCTCTCTCCCACCACTCGCTCCACCGCCGTTCCGCCGTTCCAATGGCCGACACTCGCCGTGTTCGGGCTGAGTGCCAAGCCGCTCGTGTCGCCCAGACGGCACCCACGGGCAACGGCGCCCCTCGCTGCTCCGCCTCCCCGGCGGCCAACGCCGCCACCGACCCTGCTGCCCACGAACAGTAGGACTCGTCGCTACCACCGTCCTAGCAGCGCGACGGCCGCACCGCGACTCCATCACCCACTCCAACCACGGCGTCGTCTTCTCATGGCTGTCGTGGGCCGGCAACGCGCAGTCTGCACTGCTCATGGCGTGCGAGCTTTTGCGCTATCGTCCGGCCAACGACCTCTACGCCGACTGGCTCGCCCGCATCGCCGAACTCGTCAATGCCGCTGGCGAGGCCCCTACACCGTCTCGTTCGCTCCGCCCTCCGCTATCCCTGGCGGGCGACGTGGCTCACGGCACGCCTCCTCCTCCTCCTCTGCATGGCATGGGCCCTGAGCCGAGGCGTGAAGCTCCCCAGCGCGACCCGCCGCGCAGAGCGCCGACGCGCGATGAAGAGAGCTGCCAGGTGGTGCAGCGGCCCCAAGGAGGAGCACGTGCGCTTCCAGCACCGCCACGTCAAGACCACGTACCGCTGGAGGCAACGGCACGTGGGTGCCGAGATCAGGCTCCTCCCCAGCAGCAGGCCCATGTGAGCGCGGCAGGGTGCCGTGATTTCACCCCTGAGCTGCGCCGCGTCGTTTGGCCCGGCAAGTTCAAGCCGGATCTGCCTCCGCGCTACGACGGCACCCCCGACCCCGCCGAGTTCCTCCAGCTCTACGAGCTGAGCATCGAGGCGGCAAACGGCAACGACAAGATCATGGCAAACTGGTTTCCCATGGCCCTCAAGGACGGTGCGCACTCTTGGCTCCTGAACCTTCCGGTGGGGTCAATCTCCTCCTGGGACGAGCTCCGCGAGCGTTTCATCGCCAACTTCCAGGGCACTCGCGACCGCGCTCCTACGGCAGGCGACCTGCGGCGCATCAAGCAGCAACCAGGCGAGACCTTGCACAAGTACATACAGCGCTTCAACACCGTTCGCCTCAAGATCCCCAAGGTGTCGGACGAAGCCATCATCTCAGCGTTCTCTGATGGTGTCTGGGACGTCAAGATGAAGGAAGAGCTCGCCATACACGAGGACTTGTGTTCGGCTCTGGAGATGTTCAACCTGGCGGCCAAGTGCGCGAGGGCGGAAGAAGGCTGCCTCTCCCTCTTGGAGCTTCCGGAGGCAGATCCTGAAGACAAGAAGGCCAAGGCGAAGGAAGTGAAGCGCAAGGGCCCGGCTATACTCGCGGCCGAACCTGAGATGAAGCGCGGCCGCGATCACCCCGAATCCTCCAGAGACAGCCGCACATAATGCGTCTTCCACAACGTCCACAGCCACAACACCAACGACTACCAGGAGCTCAGGGCAATCCATGACGAGCGCATTGGCTGCTGTCTTGAGTGTGAAAACCGTGGCTACGGCCGTGGAGGGGGCCGCGGAGGAGGCCGCTGGGACAACCGCGACCCCCGCCGGGACTGGCGCGATCAACCTCGTGAGGACCGCTGGCAGGGCCAGCCTCGCGACGGCCCCTGGCGTGACCAGCCTCGCGAGGACCGTCCTCAGGGCAATGCTGGCCTCCCTCCGCTACCGCCACCGCCAAGGAGGAACGATGACAACCGCCAGGACGATGGGGCTGGGGGCTTCCAAGAGCCTTGTGCCACTGCCTGAATCCTGGGCGGAGCTCAGGCTCCCGCTTCTCATCGCATCTTCAAGCAGTTCGCTCGTGAGGTGAACGTGGCCCTTCCCAAGCTTGAGGCATCACGCCCCCTCAGATGGTCCAAGCACGCCATCACCTTCGACTCCATGGACTAGCTCAAATGTTCGGCTGCCGCCGGCGCACTCCCGATGCTCTGCTCGCCAACCATCAACAACGTCCTCGTCACCAAGATGCTCATTAACGGCGGCGCGGGGCTCAACGTTCTCTCCGTCGAGATGTTCGAGACGCTCCAAGTGCCGTACGACCAGCTTCTTCCCACCAAGCCTTTCTCAGGGGTGACTGATGGCTCCACCGTCCCCATAGGGCAGATCCGCCTCCCTGTCACCTTCGGCCAGCGCGACAACTACCACACCGAGCTCATCGACTACGACGTCACCCATATTCGTCTTCCGTATAATGCCATCCTCGGGTATCCGGCCCTCGCCAAGTTCATGGTGGCGATGCACCACGGCTACAACGTCCTCAAGATGCCAGGGGGTGGCGGCATCATCACAGTTGCCTGCGATGAAAAGGCTGCGGTTTGCTCCCTTGAGTGCGCCTACCAGGCTGCGGCAGTCAAGAATTCAGACGATGAGGGTGCCGCTCGACCTCCTGAGGCCATCCCCAAGAAGAAGAAGCAGCTCCTCCCCAAGGGCCGTCAGGAAGCTAGCGCGCCCGACGACCGTGCCTCAGGCCCCGCGCCCACTGCTGGGGCGCCTTTCCCTCTCGCATAGGAAGGTGCGCCCGACGCCCCTCTCAGGACGGGCTCGAGGGCTCTCCTCTAGAGGGCTTCTGACCTGACCAGCGTCACAAGGGAGGCGTTCGGGCACCACGTGGAGGCGTGCTTCAACGCGCGCCTCCGTGAGCAAGGCGCAAGGCGCGAGGCGCCAGGCGCTCAGGAGTTCATCACCAAGGCAATCGAGGAGCTCCAGGAGGCGTGAGCCATGCATGGCGAGCGTCGGCCCGCATCGTCCAGTGCAGCTGCCGCCCCTGACATGGGTAGCGAGCTGCGCGTCTGCGTCAACATCCCAGGTCTTAATAGGGTTGCCTCTCAGGAGCTCTTCTGGCCATCCTGTATTGGGCGGAGTGGGGGCTGCCCCCGCAGCTATGTCCGCATGCCATTCGGCCTACTGAACATGGCTGCCTCGCACCAGCGCTCCCTGCAGGGCGTCCTGGCGGCTCACGAGGCCTGGCACCAGGCGGTCCTGGCAGAGGAGGTGCCGAACCCTCGCGAGCCTCCCGGTCCTCCAGAGCCTCCCGAGCCTCAGGAGCCAGCCGGCTCGTGAGGAGCGACCTCTGCAGCACGCGTCTTCAGCCACTCCAACACCTCTGCGACAACGGTGCCAGGTGACTTTTTGGTTTGTTCAATTGAGGGCGCCCCTCGGGCTGCATTATCCTCAAGCTTCCAGGGCCCGCACCTGTAGCATGTATCATTTTGCACATGTATCAGAACTGGCTTCGCCCTTCCATGGATTGCTTAATATTATCACCTGCATGTCCGGTGCTTCGCCACCATGAATGTTGTGCGCCCTCACGAGCCCGCCCGTGACCGCCTCATGATTAAGGACTGGCACGGCGTCTGTGCTCGGGTCCGTCCCTGCAGCGTCGCTAAACCCAAGTGGCTGAGCTCTGTCTCGTGGGCTAGCTCCCGTGCATGTCACCTCCCATGGTCCTTGGTGCCTTGTTCTCGCATGAGCTAATCGAGAGCGGATGAGTTAGGGCGCACGACCCAGTGCCTCGCCGCCACGGGAGTCGCACGCCGGTTGTTTTTCTTTAGGATTGTTGCATGAGAAGACTGGGCACGGCGTATATGCTCGGGTCCGTCCCTGCAGCGTCGATAAACCCAACGGCTGAGCTCTGTCTGGCGGGCCGGTCCCGTTCACGTCACCTCCTGGGGTCGTTGGCGCTTGGCCTTCTCATGCGATGTCCTCCGGAGATTCACTCGGCACAGGCCACCCCAACATCTCTCATGATTTTTGCAAGCACCCGGTAACAAAATTCAGGCGCAACCCGCCTTGAGGTAGGGCCCCGTGAGTCCCGCGCTGACTCACGGGTGCCCATATACACCTCCTCCAGTCTGGCCATGCAAGCCACATGTCCGAACGGGGTTGTACACGCCCCGGAGTCTCCCCTCAGAGGGAACTCCCACCCACGCATCAGTGGAAGCCCCATGCTCCGCGCTGGCGGATGACACGGTCGAGGAGCGACTATGCCCATGTACCAGTGGAAGCCCCATGCTCCGCGCTGGCGGACGACACGGTCGAGGAGCGGCTATGCCCACGCTAAAGTGGAAGCACCATGCTCCGCGCTGGTGAATAAACAACTAAGGGTGGCCCCGTGGCCGCATCAACCTCAGGACAGCCTTTCGGATCTTCGCCCGGCAACACCTCACGGCTTTCCCCTAGAGAGGACCGCGCGAGGGGGCTGGGCACGGGGGCGACGCCTAGGCCATGCCTGGCACACGCCACCTTAACTGTTTTCTCGCATCCCTCCTAGGCAAAAGCGGGTGAGCGAAGGTATGGAGGACTCCGAATTACCTTGTGCAGTTGCTTATTTCTCCTTCACGAGGGTCGTTCGTACGTCAAGTGGGACCCCTAAGCATCGCTCCTCAGGGGCCTCACTAGTCACATAGCCCTCGCCCCTTGGTCTCGTCCTGGTGATCCGGACGCCCCAACAGCGGTCGAGGTATGCGCGGGGCTGGGCCATGCCGACGCAGAACTTTGAGGCTGTTCGTACGTCAAGGGGGACCCCTGAGCATCGCGCCTCAGGGGCCTCACTAGTCACGTAGCCCCTCGTGAAGGAAATATGCCCTAGAGGCAATAATAAAGTTGTTATTTTATATTTCCTTATTCATGATAAAGGTTTATTATTCATGCTAGAATTGTATTGACCGGAAACTTAAATACATGTGTGGATACATAAACAAATACCGTGTCCCTAGTAAGCCTCTACTAGACTAGCTCGTTGATCAAAGATGGTTAAGGTTTCCTAACCATAGACATGTGTTGTCATTTGATAATGGGATCACATCATTAGGAGAATGATGTGATGGACAAGACCCAACCGTTAGCATAGCATATGATCGTTCAATTTATTGCTACTGCTTTCTTAATGTCAAATACATGTTCCTTCGACCATCAGATCATGCAACTCCTGGATACCGGAGGAATACCTTGTGTGCTATCAAACGTCACAACATAACTGGGTGATCATAAAGATGCTCTACAGGTATCTCCGAAGGTGTCTGTTAAGTTGGTGTGAATCGAGATTGGGATTTGTCACTCCGTGTATCGGAGAGGTATCTCTGGGCCCTCTCGGTAATACACATCACAAGAAGCTTGCAAGCACAGTGAGTAAGGAGTTAGTTGCAAGATGATGTATTACGGAACGAGCAAAGAGACTTGCCGGTAATGAGATTGAACTAGGTATAGAGATACCGACGATCGAATCTCGGGCAAGTAACATACCGACAGACAAAGGGAATTACGTATGTCGTCATAAAGGTTCAACCGATAAAAGATCTTCGTGGAATATGTAGGAATCAATATGGGCATCCAGGTTCCGTTGTTGGTTATTGACTAGAGAGGTGTCTCGGTCATGACTACATAATTCCCGAACCCGTAGGGTCGCACGCTTAACGTTCGTTGACGCTAGAGTAGTATTGGTATATTTGATGAGTGGTAACCAAATGTTGTTCGGAGTCCCGGATGAGATCCCGAACATCACGAGGAGTCTAGGAATGGTCGAGAGGCAAAGATTTATATATGGGAAGTCATATTTTGGGTTCCGAAAAAAGGTGCAGTTTTTTCGGTATTGTACCGGGAAGCTTCTAGAAGGTTCCGGAGGATTCCGAAGGGGTCTGAAAGTCCACAAGTGGGTTCACCATGACCCAAGGGCTAGCATGGGCTGTGGATAGGTTCCCTAGCCTTATTGGGCTAGGCACACCAAGTCCTCAAAAGCCCATGTGGCTAGGGAAGGCAAGGGAAGGTAAAAAAGGAAGGAGTCCTAGTAGGAATAGGATTGGACTTGGAGTCCAAGTCCTCTCCCCCTTAGCTGGGCCCTAGGGCTTGGAGGGGCTGTTTCCCACACCCCTCCACCTATATATAGAGGGGAGGGGGCACCCCAAGAGGACACACCAAGCCCTTGGCGCCCCTCTCTCTCCCGTTACTCCGTAGTTCCACCGCCTCGTCCCGGCGACGCTTAGTGAAGCGCTGTCGGTGCTCCACCACCACCATAACCTCCATGTTGTCATGTTGGTTGTGATCCCATCTACTTATCCTCTCCCACTTGCTGGATCAATAAGGAGGAGACATCATCGAGCCGCACGTGTGCTAAACTCGGAGGTGTCATCCATTCGGCACTAGATCGGTTGGATCGTGATCGGATCGGGAAGAGTACGACTACATCAACCGCGTGATAAACGCTTCCGCTTAGCAATCTACAAGGGTATGAAGATTCTCTCTGTTGGGGAACGTAGTAATTTCAAAAATTTCCTACGCACACACAGGATCATGGTGATGCATAGCAACGAGAGGGGAGAGTGTGTCCACGTACCCTCGTAGACCGAAAGCGGAAGCGTTAGCACAACGCGGTTGATGTAGTCGTATGTCTTCACGATCCGACCGATCCAAGTACCGAACGCACGGCACCTCCGAGTTCAGCACACGTTCAACTCGATGACGTCCCGCGAGCTCCGATCCAGCAAAGCTTCACAGGAGAGTTTCGTCAGCATGACGGCGTGGTGACGGTGATGATGATGCTACCGACGCAGGGCTTCGCCTAAGCACCGCTACGATATGATCGAGGTGGATTATGGTGGAGGGGGGCACCGCACACGGCTAAGAGATCAATGATCAATTGTTGTGTCTATGGGGTGCCCCTGGCCACGTATATAAAGGATGGAGGGAGGAGGAGGCCGGCCCTCATAGGGTGCGCCCAAAGTGTGGAGTCCTACTAGGACTCCCTAGTCCTAGTAGGATTCCACCTCCCACATGGAATAGGAAAAGGGGAAGGGAGAAGGAGAAGGAAGGAAGGGGGCGCCCCCTTTCCCTAGTCCAATTCGGACAAGTCCATGGGGAAGGGGCGCAGCCACCCTTGAGGCCTTTCTCTCCTTTCCCGTATGGCCCATTAAGGCCCAATGGCCCAATACGAATTCCCGTAACTCTCCGGTACTCCGAAAAATATCCGAATCACTCGGAACCTTTCCGATGTCCGAATATAACCTTCCAATATATCGATCTTTACCTCTCGATCATTTCGAGACTCCTCGTCATGTCCCGGATCTCATCCGGGACTCCGAACAAACTTCGGTCATCAAATCACATAAACTCATAATACCGATCGTCACCGAACTTTAAGCGTGCGGACCCTACGGGTTCGAGAACTATGTAGATATGACCGAGACACGTCTCCGGTCAATAACCAATAGTGGAACCTGGATGCTCATATTGGCTCCCACATATTCTATGAAGATCTTTATCGGTCAAACCGCATAACAACATACGTTGTTCCCTTTGTCATCGGTATGTTACTTGCCCGAGATTCGATCGTCGGTATCTCAATACCTAGTTCAATCTCGTTACCGGCAAGTCTCTTTACTCGTTCCGTAATACATCATCCCGCAACTAACTCATTAGTTACAATGCTTGCAAGGCTTATAGTGATGTGCATTACCGAGTGGGCCCAGAGATACCTCTCCGACAATCGGAGTGACAAATCCTAATCTTGAAATACACCAACTCAACAAGTACCTTCGGAGACACCTGTAGAGCACCTTTATAATCACCCAGTTACGTTGTGACGTTTGGTAGCACACAAAGTGTTCCTCCGGTAAACGGGAGTTGCATAATCTCATAGTCATAGGAACATGTATAAGTCATGAAGAAAGCAATAGCAACATACTAAACGATCAAGTGCTAAGCTAACGGAATGGGTCAAGTCAATCACATCATTCTCCTAATGATGTGATCCCGTTAATCAAATGACAACTCATGTCTATGGTTAGGAAACATAACCATCTTTGATTAACGAGCTAGTCAAGTAGAGGCATACTAGTGACACTCTATTTTGTCTATGTATTCACACATGTATCAAGTTTCCGGTTAATACAATTCTAGCATGAATAATAAACATTTATCATGACATAAGGAAATAAAATAATAACTTCATTATTGCCTCTAGGGCATATTTCCTTCAGTCTCCCACTTGCACTAGAGTCAATAATCTAGTTCACATCGCCATGTGATTTAACACCAATAGTTCACATCACCATGTGATTAACACCCATAGTTCACATCGCTATGTGACCAACACTCAAAGGGTTTACTAGAGTCAATAATCTAGTTCACATCGCCATGTGTTTAACACCCGAAGAGTACTAAGTTGTGATCAAGTTTTGCTTGTGAGAGAAGTTTAGTCAACGGGTCTGCCACATTCAGATCCGTGTGTATTTTGCAAATTTCTATGTCTACAATGCTCTGCACGGAGCTACTTTAGCTAATTGCTCCCACTTTCAATATGTATCCAGATTAAGACTTAG
This sequence comes from Thinopyrum elongatum, assembly GCA_011799875.1. Taxonomy (NCBI): domain Eukaryota; kingdom Viridiplantae; phylum Streptophyta; class Magnoliopsida; order Poales; family Poaceae; genus Thinopyrum; species Thinopyrum elongatum. The sequence goes on from CM022300.1 coordinate 53,481,255, forward strand.
AGTCATCTGGATCAGTGCCAAAACTTGTATTGACGTAACCCTTTACGACGAACCTTTTGTCACCTCCATAATCGAGAAACATATCCTTATTCCACTAAGGATAATTTTGACCGCTGTTCAGTGATCTACTCCTAGATCACTATTGTACTCCCTTGCCAAAATCAGTGTAGGGTATACAATAGATCTGGTACACAGCATGGCATACTTTATAGAACCTATGGCTAAGGCATAGGGAATGACTTTCATTCTCTTTCTATCTTCTGCCGTGGTCGGGCTTTGAGTCTTACTCAATTTCACACCTTGTAACACAGGCAAGAACTCTTTCTTTGACTGTTCCATTTTGAACTACTTCAAAATCTTGTCAAGGTATGTACTCATTGAAAAAACTTATCAAGCGTCTTGATCAATCTCTATAGATCTTGATGCTCAATATGTAAGCAGCTTCACCGAGGTCTTTCTTTGAAAAACTCCTTTCAAACACTCCTTTATGCTTTGCAGAATAATTCTACATTATTTCCGATCAACAATATGTCATTCACATATACTTATCAGAAATGTTGTAGTGCTCCCACTCACTTTCTTGTAAATACAGGCTTCACCGCAAGTCTGTATAAAACTATATGCTTTGATCAATTTATCAAAGCGTATATTCCAACTCCGAGATGCTTGCACCAGTCCATAGATGGATCGCTGGAGCTTGCATATTTTGTTAGCACCTTTAGGATTGACAAAACCTTCTTGTTGCATCATATACAACTCTTCTTTAATAAATCCATTAAGGAATACAGTTTTGTTTATCCATTTGCCAGATTTCATAAAATGCGGCAATTGCTAACATGATTCAGACAGACTTAAGCATAGATACGAGTGAGAAACTCTCATCGTAGTCAACACCTTGAACTTGTCGAAAACCTTTTTGTGACAATTCTAGCTTTGTAGATAGTAACACTACTATCAGCGTCCATCTTCCTCTTGAAGATCCATTTAATCTCAATGGCTCACCAATCATCGGGCAAGTCAATCAAAGTCCATACTTTGTTCTCATACATGGATCCCATCTCAGATTTCATGGCCTCAAGCCATTTTGCGGAATCTGGGCTCATCATCGCTTCCTCATAGTTCGTAGGTTCGTCATGGTCAAGTAACATGACCTCCAGAACAGGATTACCGTACCACTCTGGTGCGGATCTTACTCTGGTTGACCTACGAGGTTCGGTAGTAACTTGATCTAAAGTTACATGATCATCATCATTAGCTTCCTCACTAATTGGTGTAGGAGTCACAGGAACAGATTTCTGTGATGAACTTACTTTCCAATAAGGGAGCAGGTACAGTTACCTCATCAAGTTCTACTTTCCTCCCACTCACTTCTTTCGAGAGAAACTCCTTCTCTAGAAAGGATCCATTCTTAGCAACGAATGTCTTGCCTTCGGATCTGTGATAGAAGGTGTACCCAACTGTCTCCTTTGGGTATCCTATGAAGATACATTTCTCCGATTTGGGTTTGAGCTTATCAGGATGAAACTTTTTCACATAAGTATCGCAACCCCAAACTTTAAGAAACGACAACTTTGGTTTCTTGCCAAACCACAGTTCATACGGTGTCGTCTCAACGGATTTAGATGGTGCCCTATTTAACGTGAATGCAGCTGTCTCTAATGCATAACCCCAAAACGATAGTGGTAAATCGGTAAGAGACATCATAGATCGCACCATATCTAATAAAGTACGGTTACGACGTTCGGACACACCATTATGCTTTGGTGTTCCAGGTGGCATGAGTTGCGAAACTATTCCACATTTTAAATGAAGACCAAACTCGTAACTCAAATATTTGCCTCCGTGATCAGATCGTAGAAACTTTATTTTCTTGTTACGATGATTTTCTACTTCACTCTGAAATTCTTTGAACTTCTCAAATGTTTCAGACTTGTGTTTCATGAAGTAGATATACCCATATCTGCTCAAATCATCTGTGAAGGTCAGAAAATAACGATACCCGCCGCGAGCCTCAATACTCATCGGACCGCATACATCGGTATGTATTATTTCCAATAAGTCCGTAGCTCGCTCCATTGTTCCGGAGAACGGAGTTTTAGTCATCTTGCCCATGAGGCATGGTTCGCAAGCATCAAATGATTCATAATCAAGTGATTCCAAAAGTCCATCAGTATGGAGTTTCTTCATGTGCTTTACACCAATATGACCTAAACGGCAGTGCCACAAATAAGTTGCACTATCATTACTAACTTTGCATCTTTTGGCTTCAATATTATGAATATGTGTATCACTACGATCAAGATTCAATAAACCATTTACATTGGGTGTATGACCATAGAAGGTTTTTATTCATGAAAACAGAACAACAATTATTCTCTGACTTAAATGAATAACCGTATTGCAATAAACATGATCCAATCATATTCATGCTCAACGCAACCACCAAATAACATTTATTTTGCAATAAACATGATCCAATCATATTCATGCTCAACGCAAACACCAAATAACATTTATTTAGGTTCAACACTAATCCCGAAAATAGAGGGAGTGTGTGATGGTGATCTTATCAACCTTGGAATCACTTCCAACACACATCGTCACCTCGTCATTAACTAGTCTCTGTTCATTTTGCAACTCCTGTTTTGAGTTACTAATGTTAGCAACTAAACCAGTATCAAATACCCAGGGGCTACTATGAACACTAGTAAAATACACATCAATAACATGTATATCAAATATACTTTTGTTCACTTTGCCATCCTTCTTATCCGCCAAATACTTGGGGTAGTTCCACTTCCAGTGACCTGTCCCTTTGCAGTAAAAGCACTTTAGTCTCAGGCTTAGGTCCAGACTTGGGCTTCTTCACTTGAGCAGCAACTTGCTTGCTGTTCTTCTTGAAGTTCCCCTTCTTCCCTTTGCCCTTTTCTTGAAACTAGTGGTCTTGTCAACCATCAACACTTGATGCTTTTTTTGATTTCTACCTTCGTCGATTTTAGCATCACGAAGAGCTTGGGAATCGTTTCCGTTATCCCTTGCATATTATAGTTCATCACGAAGTTCAAGTAACTTGGTGATAGTGACTAGAGAACTTGTCAATCACTATCTTATCTGGAAGATTAACTCCCACTTGATTCAAGTGATTGTAGTACTCAGACATTCTGAGCACATGCTCACTAGCTGAGCTATTCTCCTCCATCTTGTAGGCAAAGTACTTGTCAAAGGTCTCATACCTTTCGACATGGGCACGAGTATGAAATACCAATTTCAACTCTTGGAACATCTTATATGCTCCGTGGCGTTCAACCCAATTTTGAAGTCCCGGTTCTAAGCCGTAAAGCATGGTGCACTAAACTATCAAGTAGTTATCATACCGAGCTTTGTCAAACGTTCATAACGTCTGCCTATGCTCCTGCAATAGGTCCGTCACCTAGCGGTGCATCAAGGACATAATTCTTCTGTGCAGCAATGAGGATAATCCTCAGATCACAGATCCAATCCGTATCATTGCTACTAACATCTTTCAATTTAGTTTTCTCTAGGAACATATCAAAAATAAAACAGAGGAGCTAAACGCGAGCTATTGATCTACAACAACATAGACAAGCAAAAAACTATCAGGTACTAAGTTCATGATAAATTTAAGTTCAATTAATCATATTACTTAAGAACTCCCACTTAGATAGACATCCCTCTAATCATCTAAGTGATCACGTGATCCATATCAACTAAACCATGTCCGATCATCACGTGAGATGGAGTAGTTTTCAATGGTGAACATCACTATGTTGATCATATCTACTATATGATTCACGCTCGACCTTTCGGTCTCAGTGTTCCGAGGCCATATCTGCATATGCTAGGCTCGTCAAGTTTAACCCGAGTATTCTGCGTGTGCAAAAACTGGCTTGCACCCGTTGTAGATGAACGTTGAGCTTATCACACCCGATCATCACGTGGTGTCTCGGCACGACGAACTTTGGCAACGGTGCATACTCAGGGAGAACACTTTTACCTTGAAATTTAGTGAGAGATCATCTTATAATGCTACTGTCAAACAAAGCAAAATAAGATGCATAAAGGATAAACATCACATGCAATCAATATAAGTGATATGATATGGCCATCATCATCTTTGTGCTTGTGATCTCCATCTCCGAAGCACCATCATGATCACCATCGTCACTGGCGCGACACCTTGATCTCCATCATAGCATCGTTGTCATCTCGCCAACTATTATTTCTACGACTATCGCTACCGCTTAGTGATAAAGTAAAGCATTACATGGCGATTGCATTGCATACAATAAAGCGACAACCATATGGCTCCTGCCAGTTGCCGATAACTCAGTTACAAAACATGATCATCTCATACAATAAAATATAGCATCATGTCTTGACCATATCACATCACAACATGCCCTGCAAAAACAAGTTAGACGTCCTCTACTTTGTTGTTGCAAGTTTTACGTGGCTGCTACGGGCTGAGCAAGAACCGTTCTTACCTACGCATCAAAACCACAACGATAGTTCGTCAAGTTAGTGTTGTTTTAAACTTCACAAGGACCGGGCGTAGCCACACTCGGTTCAACTAAAGTTGGAGAAACTGACACCCGCTAGTCACCTGTGTGCAAAGCACGGCGGTAAAACCAGTCTCGCGTAAGCGTACGCGTAATGTCGGTCCGGGCCGCTTCATCCAACAATACCGCCGAACCAAAGTGTGACATGCTGGTAAGCAGTATGACTTGTATCGCCCACAACTCACTTGTGTTCTACTCGTGCATATAACATCTACGCATAAAACCAGGCTCGGATGCCACTGTTGGGGAACGTAGTAATTTCAAAAATTTCCTACGCACACACAGGATCATGGTGATGCATAGCAACGAGAGGGGAGAGTGTGTCCACGTACCCTCGTAGACCGAAAGCGGAAGCGTTAGCACAACGCGGTTGATGTAGTCGTACGTCTTCACGATCCGACCGATCCAAGTACCGAACGCACGGCACCTCCGAGTTCAGCACACGTTCAACTCGATGACGTCCCGCGAGCTCCGATCCAGCAAAGCTTCACAGGAGAGTTTCGTCAGCACGACGGCGTGGTGACGGTGATGATGATGCTACCGACGCAGGGCTTCGCCTAAGCACCGCTACGATATGATCGAGGTGGATTATGGTGGAGGGGGGCACCGCACATGGCTAAGAGATCAATGATCAATTGTTGTGTCTATGGGGTGCCCCTGGCCACGTATATAAAGGATGGAGGGAGGAGGAGGCCGGCCCTCATAGGGTGCGCCCAAAGTGTGTAGTCCTACTAGGACTCCCTAGTCCTAGTAGGATTCCACCTCCCACATGGAATAGGAAAAGGGGAAGGGAGAAGGAGAAGGAAGGAAGGGGGCGCCCCCTTTCCCTAGTCCAATTCGGACCAGTCCATGGGGAAGGGGCGCAGCCACCCTTGAGGCCTTTCTCTCCTTTCCCGTATGGCCCATTAAGGCCCAATACGAATTCCCGTAACTCTCTGGTACTCCGAAAAATACCCGAATCACTCGGAACCTTTCCGATGTCCGAATATAGCCTTCCAATATATCGATCTTTACCTCTTGATCATTTCGAGACTCCTCGTCATGTCCCCAATCTCATCCGGGACTCCGAACAAACTTCGGTCATCAAATCACATAAACTCATAATATCGATCGTCACCGAACTTTAAGCGTGCGGACCCTACGGGTTCGAGAACTATGTAGACATGACCGAGACACGTCTCCGGTCAATAACCAATAGCGGAACCTGGATGCTCATATTGGCTCCCACTTATTCTACGAAGATCTTTATCGGTCAAACCGCATAACAACATACGTTGTTCCCTTTGTCATCGGTATGTTACTTGCCCGAGATTCGATCGTCGGTATCTCAATACCTAGTTCAATCTCGTTACCGGCAAGTCTCTTTACTCGTTCCGTAATACATCATCCCGCAACTAACTCATTAGTTACAATGCTTGCAAGGCTTATAGTGATGTGCATTACCGAGTGGGCCCAGAGATACCTCTCCGACAATCGGAGTGACAAATCCTAATCTCGAAATACGCCAACTCAACAAGTACCTTCGGAGACACCTGTAGAGCACCTTTGTAATCACCCAGTTACGTTGTGATGTTTGGTAGCACACAAAGTGTTCCTCCGGTAAACGGGAGTTGCATAATCTCATAGTCATAGGAACATGTATAAGTCATGAAGAAAGCAATAGCAACATACTAAACGATCAAGTGCTAAGCTAACGGAATGGGTCAAGTCAATCACATCATTCTCCTAATGATGTGATCCCGTTAATCAAATGACAACTCATGTCTATGGTTAGGAAACATAACCATCTTTGATTAACGAGCTAGTCAAGTAGAGGCATACTAGTGACACTCTATTTTGTCTATGTATTCACACATGTATCAAGTTTCCGGTTAATACAATTCTAGCATGAATAATAAACATTTATCATGGCATAAGGAAATAAAATAATAACTTTATTATTGCCTCTAAGGCATATTTCCTTCACTCTCCCCCTCTCGTTGCTATGCATCTCCATGGATAGATCTTGCGTGTGCGCAGAATTTTTTTTTGTTTTCCATGCAATATTTCCCAACAGTGGCATCCGAGCTAGGTCTATGCGTCGATGATATGCATGAGTAGAACACAAAGAGTTGTGGGCGGTGATAGTCATACTGCTTACCACCAACGTCTTATTTTGATTCGGCGGTATTATGGGATGAAGCGGCCCGGACCAAACTTACATGTCCACGCACATGAGACCGGTTCCACCGACAGACATGCAACTAGTTTTGCATAAAGGTGGCTGGCGGGTGTCTATTTCTCCTACTTTAGTTGAATCGAATTTGACTACGGCCGGTCCTTGAAGAAGGTTAAAATAGCAAACTTGATGAATCACCGTTGTGGTTTTTGCATAGGTAAGAACGGTTCTTGCTAGAAGCCCTTAGCAGCCACGTAAAACTTGCAACAACAAAGTAGAGGACGTCTAACTTGTTTTTGCAGGGCATGTTGTGATGTGATATTGTCAAGATATGATGTGATATATGTTGATGTATGAGATGATCATGTTTTGTAATATCGACAACCAGCAGGAGCTTTACTTTATCACTATGCGTTAGCGATAGTTGTAGAAGCAATAGTTGGCGAGACGACCCCGGCGCAGCTATGGAGATCAAGGTGTCGAGCCGGTGACGATGGAGATCATGACAATGCTTTGGAGATGGTGATCAAAAGCACAAGATGATGATGGCCATATCGTGTCACATATTATGATTGCATGTGATGTTTATCCTTTATGCATTTTATTTTGCTTAGAACGGCGGTAGCATTATAAGATGATCCCTTCACTAAATTTCAAGATAAAAGTGTTCTCCCCGAGTATGCACCGTTGCGAAAGTTCGTCGTTTCGAGACACCACGTGATGATCGGGTGTGATAGACTCTACGTTCACATACAACGGGTGTAAGACAGTTTTGCACATGCAGAATACTTGGGTTAAACTTGACGAGCCTAGCATGTACAGACATGGTCTCGGAACACTGGAAACCGAAAGGTCGAACATGAGTCATATAGTAGATATGATCAACATAGAGATGTTCACCATTGATGACTACCCCATCTCACGTGATGATCGGACATGGGTTAGTTGATTTGGATCACGTATCACTTAGATAACTTGAGTTATGTTTATTTAAGTGGGAGTTCATTAGTAATTTGATTAATTGAACTTAATTTATCATGAACTTAGTCTTGATAGTTTTTTGCATATCTATGTTGTAGATCAATAGCTCGCATATAGCTCCCCTATTTTATTTTTGATATGTTCCTAGAGAAAAACTAAGTTGAAAGATGATAGTAGCAATGATGCGGACTGGGTCCGTGATTTGAGGATTATCCTCATTGTTGCACAGAAGAATTATATCCTTGATGCACCGCTAGGTGACAGACCTATTGCAGGAGCAGATGCAGATGTTATGAACGTTTGGCAAGCTCGATATGATGACTACTTAATAGTTTAGTGCGCCATCCTTTACGGCTTAGAACCGGGACTTCAAAAACGTTTTGAATGCCATGGAACATATGAGATGATCCAAGAGCTGAAATTGGTATTTCAGACTTATGCCCGTGTTGAGAGGTATGAGACCTCTGACAAGTACTTTGCCTACAAGATGGAGGAGAATAGCTCAGCCAGTGAGCATGTACTCAGAATGTCTGGGTACTACAATCGCTTGAATCAAGTGGGAGTTAATCTTCCAGATAATATAGTGATTGACAGAGTACTCTAGTCACTATAACCAAGCTACTAGAACTTCATGATGAACTATAATATGCAAGGGATGATGAAAACGATTCCCGAGCTCTTCGTGGTGCTGAAATTGGCGAAGGTAGAAATCAAGAAAGAGCATCAAGTGTTGATGGTTAACAAGACCACTAGTTTCAAGAAAAAGGGCGAGGAAAGAAAGGGAACTTCAAGAAGAATGGCAAGCAAGTTGTCGCTCCCATGAAGAAGCCCAAAGCTAGACCCAAACCTGAAACTGAGTGCTTCTACTGCAAAGGAAATGGTCACTGGAAGCAGAACTGCCCCAAAAACTTGGCGGATAAGAAGGATGGCAAAGTGAACAAAGGTATATTTGAGATACATGTTATTGATGTGTACTTTACTAGTGTTCATAGTAGCCCCTGGGTATTTGATACCGGTTCAGTTGCTAAGATTAGTAACTCGAAATAGGAGTTGCAAAATGAACAGAGACTAGCTAAGGGCAAGGTGACGATGTGTGTTGGAAGTGATTCCAAGGTTGATAAGATCACCATCGCACACTCCCTTTACCTTCGGGATTAGTGTTGAACCTAAATAAATGTTATTTGGTGTTTGCGTTAAGCATGAATATGATTGGATCATGTTTATTGCAATACGGTTATTCATTTAAGTCAAAGAATAATTGTTGTTCTGTTTACATGAATAAAACCTTCTATGGTCATACACTCAATATAAATGGTTTATTGAATCTCGATCGTAGTGATACACATATTCATAATATTGATGCCAAAAGATGCAAAGTTGATAATGATAGTGCAACATACTTGTGGCACTGCCGTTTAGGTCATATTGGTGTAAAGCGCATAAAGAAACTCCATTCAGATGGGCTTTTGGAATTACTTGATTATGAATCATTTGATACTTGCGAACCATGCATCATGGGCAAGATGACTAAAACTCCGTTCTCCGGAACAATGGAGCGAGCTAACGACTTATTGGAAATAATACATACCGATGTATGCGGTCCAATGAGTGTTGAAGCACGCGGCAGGTATCGTTATTTTCTGACCTTCACAGATGATTTGAGTAGATATGGGTATATCTACTTAATGAAACACAAGTCTGAAACATTTGAAAAGTTCAAAGAATTTCAGAGTGAAGTGGAGAATCATCATAACAAGAAAATAAATTTTGTACGATCTGATCGCGGAGGCGAATATTTGAGTTACGAGTTTGGCCTTCAATTAAAACAATGTGGAATTATTTCACAACTCACGCCACCTGGAACACCACAGCGTAATGGTGTGTCCGAACGTCGTAACCGTACTTTATTAGATATGGTGCGATCTATGATGTCTCTTACCAATTTACAACTACCGTTTTGGGGTTATGCATTAGAGGCAGCCGCATTCACGTTAAATAGGGCACCATCTAAATCCGTTGAGATGACACCGTATGAAATGTGGTTTGGCAAGAAACCTAAGCCATCGTTTCTTAAAAGTTTGGGGTTGCGACACTTATGTCAAAAGGCTTAAGCCTGATAAGCTCAAACCCAAATCGGAGAAGTGCGTCTTCATAGGATACCCTAAGGAAACAATTGGGTACACCTTCTACCACAGATCCGAGGGCAAGATCCTTGTTGCTAAGAATGGGTCCTTTCTAGAGAAGGAGTTTCTCTCGAAAGAAGTGAGTGGGAGGAAAGTAGAACTTGATGAGGTAATAGTACCTTCTCTCGAATTGGAGAATAGCACATCACAGAAAACGGTTCCAGTGATGCCTACACCAACTAGAGAGGAAGCAAATGATGATGATCATGAAACTTCAGATCAAGTTACTACTGAACCTCGTAGGTCGACCAGAGCATGATCTGCACTAGAGTGGTACGGTAATACTGTCCTGGTAGTCATGTTGTTGGACAACAGTGAACCTACGAACTATGAAGAAGCTATGATGAGCCCAGAATCCGACAGATGGCTTGAGGCCATGAAATCTGAGATAGGATCCATGTATGAGAACAAAGTGTGGACTTTGGTGGACTTGCCCGATGATCGGCAAGCCATAGAGAATAAATGGATCTTCAAGAAGAAGACCGACACTGATAATAATGTTACTGTCTATAAAGCTCGACTTGTCGCGAAAGGTTTTTGACAAGTTCAAGGAGTTGACTACGATGAGACTTTCTCACCCGTAGTGGTGCTCAAGTCCGTCCGAATCATGTTAGCAATTGCCGCATTTTATAATTATGAAATATGGCAAATGGATGTCAAAACTGCATTCCTTAATGGATATCTTAAAGAAGAGTTGTATATGATGCAACCAGAAGGTTTTGTCGATCCTAAAGGTGCTAACAAAGTGTGCAAGCTCCAGCGATACATCTATGGACTGGTGCAAGCATCTCGGAGTTGGAATATACACTTTGATGAGGTGATCAAAGCATATGGTTTTATACAGACTTACGGTGAAGCCTGTATTTACAAGAAAGTGAGTGGGAGCTCTGTAGCATTTCTGATATTATATGTGGATGACATATTGTTGATTGGAAATGATATAGAATTTCTGGATAGCATAAAAGGATACTTGTATAAGAATTTTTCAATGAAAGACCTCGGTGAAGCTGCTTATATATTGGGCATCCAGATCTATAGGGATAGATCGAGATGCTTAATAGGACTTTCACAAAGCACATACCTTGACAAGATTTTGAAGAAGTTCAAAATGGATCAGTCAAAGAAAGGGTTCTTGCCTGTGTTACAAGGTGTGAAATTGAGTAAGACTCAAAGCCCGACCATGGCAGAAGATAGAGAAAGAATGAAAGTCATTCCCTATGCCTCGGCCATAGGTTCTATAAAGTATGCCATGCTGTGTACCAGACCTGTTGTGTGCCTTGCCAATAAGTTTGGCAAGAGGGTACAAAAGTGATCCAGGAGTGGACCATGGGACAGCGGTCGAAATTATCCTTAGGTGCCTTAAAGAGGACTAAGGAAATGTTTCTCAGTTATGGAGGTAATGAAGAGTTCATCGTAAAGGGTTACGTCGATGCAAGCTTTGACACCGATCCGGATGACTCTGAGTCTCAATCTGGATACGTATTGAAGGTGGGAGTAATTAGCTAGAGTAGCTCCATGCAGAGCATTGTAGACATAGAAATTTGCAAAATATATACGGATCTGAATGTGACAGACCCGTTGACTAAACTTCTCTCACAAGCAAAACATGATCACACCTTAGTACTCTTTGGGTGTTAATCACATGGCGATGTGAACTAGATTATTGACTCTAGTAAACTCTTTGGGTGTTGGTCACATGGTGATGTGAACTATGGGTGTTAATCACATGGTGATGTGAACTAGATTATTGACTCTAGTAAACTCTTTGGGTGTTAATCACATGGCGATGTGAACTAGATTATTGACTCTAGTGCAAGTGGGAGACTGAAGGAAATATGCCCTAGAGGCAATAATAAAGTTGTTATTTTATATTTCCTTATTCATGATAAAGGTTTATTATTCATTCTAGAATTGTATTGACCGGAAACTAAAATACATGTGTGGATACATAAACAAATACCGTGTCCCTAGTAAGCCTCTACTAGACTAGCTCATTGATCAAAGATGGTTAAGGTTTCCTAACCATAGACATGTGTTGTCATTTGATAACGGGATCACATCATTAGGAGAATGATGTGATGGACAAGACCCAACCGTTAGCATAGCATATGATCGTTCAGTTTAATGCTATTGCTTTCTTAATGTCAAATACATGTTCCTTCGACCATGAGATCATGCAACTACCGGATACCGGTGGAATACCTTGTGTGCTATCAAACGTCACAACGTAACTGGGTGATCATAAAGATGCTCTACAGGTATCTCCGAATGTGTCTGTTGAGTTGGTGTGAATCGAGATTGGGATTTGTCACTCCGTGTATCGGAGAGGTATCTCTGGGCCCTCTCGGTAATACACATCACAAGAAGCTTGCAAGCAAAGTGACTAAGGAGTTAGTTGCAAGATGATGTATTACAGAAGGAGTAAAGAGACTTGCCGGTAATGAGATTGAACTAGGTATAGAGATACCGACGATCGAATCTCGGGCAAGTAACATACCGACAGACAAAGGGAATTACGTATGTTGTCATAAAGGTTCAACCGATAAAAGATCTTTGTGGAATATGTAGGAATCAATATGGGCATCCAGGTCCCACTGTTGGTTATTGACCGGAGAGGTGTCTCGGCCATGAATACATAATTCCCGAACCCGTAGGGTCGCACGCTTAACGTTCGTTGATGCTAGAGTAGTATTGGGATATTTGATTAGTGGTAACCAAATGTTGTTCGGAGTCCCGGATGAGATTTATATATGGGAAGTCTCGGAATGGTCGAGAGGTAAAGATTTATATATGGGAAGTCATATTTTGGGTTCCGGAAAAAGGTGTAGCTTTTTCGGTATTGTACCGGGAAGCTTCCAGAAGGTTCCAGAGGATTTCGGAGGGGTCCGAAAGTCCACAAGTGGGTTCACCATGACCCAAGGGCTAGCATGGGCTGTGGATAGGTGCCCTAGCCTTATTGGTCTAGGCGCACCAAGTCCTCAAAAGCCCATGTGGCAAGGGAAGGCAAGGGAAGGCAAAAAAGAAAGGAGTCCTAGTAGGAATAGGATTGGACTTGGAGTCCAAGTCCTCTCCCCCTTAGCTGCGCCCTAGGGCTTGGAGGGGTTGTTTCCCACACCCCTCCACCTATATATAGAGGGTAGGGGGTGCCCCAAGAGGACACACCAAGCCCTTGGCGCTGTTGGAAATATGCCCTAGAGGCAATAATAAAGTGGTTATTATTATATTTCCTTGTTCATGATAATTGTCTATTGTTCATGCTATAATTGTGTTATCCGGAAATCGTAATGCATGTGTGAATACATAGACCACAACATGTCCCTAGTGAGCCTCTAGTTGACTAGCTCGTTGATCAATAGATGGTTACGGTTTCCTGACCATAGACATTGGATGTCGTTGATAACGGGATCACATCATTAGGAGAATGATGTGATGGACAAGACCCAATCCTAAGCATAGCACTAGATCATGTAGTTCGTCTGCTAAAGCTTTTCTAATGTCAAGTATCATTTCCTTAGACCATGAGATTGTGCAACTCCCAGATACCGTAGGAATGCTTTGGGTGTATCAAACGTCACAACGTAACTGGGTGACCATAAAGGTGCACTACAGGTATCTCCGAAAGTGTCTGTTGGGTTGGCACGAATCGAGACTGGGATTTGTCACTCTGTATGACGGAGAGGTATCTCTGGGCCCACTCGGTAATACATCATCATAATGAGCTCAATGTGACTAAAGAGTTAGCCACGGGATCATGCGTTATGGAACGAGTAAAGAGACTTGCCGGTAACGAGATTGAACAAGGTATAGGGATACCGACGATCGAATCTCAGGCAAGTATCATACCGGTAGACAAAGGGAATTGTATACGGGATTGATTGAATCCTCGACATCGTGGTTCATCCGATGAAATCATCGTGGAACATGTGGGAGCCAACATGGGTATCTAGATCCCGCTGTTGGTTATTGGCCGGAGAGATGTCTCGGTCATATCTGCATGGTTCCCGAACCCGTAGGGTCTACACACTTAAGGTTCGGTGACTCTAGGGTTGTTATGGGAAATAGTATGTGAATACCGAATGTTTTTCGGAGTCCCGGATGAGATCCCGGACATCACGAGGAGTTCCGGAATGGTCCAGAGGTAAAGATTTATATATGGGAAGTTGTTATTGGGGTTCCGGAAAAAGTTCGGTTTTTTCGGTATTGTACCGGGAAGCTTTCGAAAGGTTCCAGAGGGGTCCGGAAGTCCGGAAAGGGTTCCACCATGTCCAATACAGCAACATGGGCTGTAAGGGGGCGCCCTAGCCTTAATGGGCTAGGGGCGCCAACCCCCCTAAGGCCCATGCGCATGGGAGAGGGGAAACCCTAAAGGGGGAGGGCCTCCACTTGACTTGGGAGGCACTCCTCCCCCCCTTGGCCGCCGCCCCAACCCTAGATGGGATCTAGGGGGCTGGCCCCCTCTCCCCCCCCAGCCTATAAATAGTGGAGGGGTGGGAGGGAGGACACAACCTTGCCCTTGGCGCAGCCCCTCCCCCTCTCCAACACCTCCTCCTCCTCCGTTGAGCTTGGCGAAGCCCTGCCGGAGAACTGCAAGTTCCACCACCACGTCGTCGTGCTGCTGGAGCTGTCTTCCCCAACCTCTCCCTCCTCCTTGCTGGATCAAGGCGCGGGGAGACGTCACCGGGCTGCACGTGTGTTGAACACGGAGGCATCATTGTTCGGTGCTTAGATCGGAATCGACCGCGATCTGAATCGCTGCGTGTACGACTCCTCCAACCGCGTTCTTGCAATGCTTCCGCATCGCGATCTTCAAGGGTATGAAGATGCACTCCTCTCTCTCTCATTGCTAGTCTCTCCATAGATTGATCTTGGTGATGCGTAGGAAAATTTTTGATTTACTACTACGTTCCCCAACAGTGGTATCAGAGCCAGGTTTATGCGTAGTTTCTTGCACGAGTAGAACACAAGTTGTTGTGGGCGTCGATTTTGTCAATTTTCTTGCCGTTACTAGTCTTATCTTGATTCGGCGGCATCGTGGGATGAAGCGGCCCGGACCGACCTTACACGTACGCTTACGTGAGACAGGTTCCACCGACTGACATGCACTAGTTGCATAAGGTGGCTAGCGGGTGTCTGTCTCTCCCACTTTAGTCGGATCGGATTCGATGAAAAGGGTCCTTATGAAGGGTAAATAGAAATTGGCATATCACGTTGTGGTTGTGGCGTAGGTAAGAAACGTTCTTGCTAGAAACCTATAGCAGCCACGTAAAATTTTTTTGCAACAACAATTAGAGGACGTCTAACTTGTTCTTGCAGCATATGCCGTGTGATGTGATATGGCCAAAAGGATGTGATGAATGATATATGTGATGTATGAGATTGATCATGTTCTTGTAATAGGAATCACGACTGGCATGTCGATGAGTATGACAACTGGCAGGAGCCATAGGGGTTGTCTTAATTTATTGTATGACCTGCGTGTCAATGCAAAACGCCATGTAATTACTTTACTTTATTGCTAACCGTTAGCCATAGTAGTAGAAGTAATAGTTGGCGAGGCAACTTCATGAAGACACGATGATGGAGATCATGGTGTCATGCCGGTGACGATGATGATCATGGTGCCCCGAAGATGGAGATCAAAAGGAGCAAAATGATATTGGCCATATCATGTCACTATTTGATTGCATGTGATGTTTATCACGTTTACATCTTATTTGCTTAGAACGACGGTAGCATAAATAAGATGATCCCTCGCTAAAATTTCAAGAAAGTGTTCCCCCTAACTGTGCACCGTTGCGAAGGTTCGTTGTTTCGAAGCACCACGTGATGATCGGGTGTGATAGATTCTAACGTTCGAATACAATGGGTGTAAGCCAGATTTACACATGCAAAACACTTAGGTTGACTTGACGAGCCTAGCATGTACAGACATGGCCTCGGAACACGGAAGACCGAAAGGTCAAACATGAGTCGTATAGAAGATACGATCAACATAGAGATGTTCACCGTTGATGACTAGTCCGTCTCACATGATGATCGGACACGGCCTAGTCGATTCGGATCATGTAACACTTAGATGACTAGAGGGATGTCTATCTGAGTGGGAGTTCATTGAATAATTTGATTAGATGAACTTAATTATCATGAACTTAGTCTAAAATCTTTACAATATGTCTTGTAGATCAAATGGCCCACGCTAATGTTGCCCTCAACTTCAACGCGTTCCTAGAGAAAACCAAGCTGAAAGACGATGGTAGCAACTACACGGACTGGGTCCGTAACCTGAGGATTATCCTCATAGCTGCCAAGAAAGCATATGTCCTTGAAGCACCGCTAGGTGACGCACCTGTTTTCCTAGCAACTCAAGACGTTATGAACGCCTGGCAGTCGCGTAGTGATGATTACTCCCTGGTTCAGTGCGGCATGCTTTACAGCTTAGAACCGGGGCTCCAAAAGCGTTTTGAGCAACACGGAGCATATGAGATGTTCCAAGAGCTGAAAATGGTTTTCCAAGCTCATGCCCGGGTCGAGAGATATGAAGTCTCCGACAAGTTCTACAGTTGTAAGATGGAGGAGAATAGTTCTGTCAGCGAGCATATACTCAAAATGTCTGGGTTGCACAACCGCTTGTCTCAGCTGGGAGTTAATCTCCCGGATGACGCGGTCATTGACAGAATCCTTCAGTCGCTTCCACCTAGCTACAAGAGCTTTGTGATGAACTTCAATATGCAGGGGATGGAGAAAACCATTCCTGAGATATATTCAATGCTGAAATCAGCGGAGGTGGAGATCAAAAAGGAACATCAAGTGTTGATGGTGAATAAAACCACTAAGTTCAAGAAAGGCAAGGGTAAAAAGAACTTCAAGAAGGACGGCAAGGGAGTTGCCGCGCCCGGTAAGCAAGCTACCGGGAAGAAGCCAAAGAATGGACCCAAGCCTGAGACTGAATGCTTTTATTGCAAGGGAAACGGTCACTGGAAGCGGAACTGCCCCAAGTACTTAGCGGATAAGAAGGCCGGCAATACCAAAGGTATATGTGATATACATGTTATTGATGTGTACCTTACCAGCACTAGTAGTAGCTCCTAGGTATTTGATACCGGTGCGGTTGCTCATATTTGTAACTCAAAACAGGAGCTGCGGAATAAGCGGAGACTGGCGAAGGACGAGGTGACGATGCGCGTCGGGAATGGTTCCAAGGTCGATGTGATCGCCGTCGGCACGCTACCTCTACATCTACCTTCAGGATTAGTTTTAAACCTCAATAATTGTTATTTAGTACCAGCTTTGAGCATGAACATTGCATCAGGATCTCGTTTGATGCGAGATGTCTACTCATTTAAATCCGAGAATAATGGTTGTTCTATTTATATGAGAGATATGTTTTATGGTCATGCCCCGCTGGTCAATGGTTTATTCTTATTGAATCTCGAACGTGATGTTACACATATTCATAGTGTGAATGCCAAAAGATGTAAGGTTGATAATGATAGTCCCACATACTTGTGGCACTGCCGCCTTGGTCACATTGGTGTCAAACGCATGAAGAAACTCCATGCAGATGGACTTTTGGAGTCTCTTGATTATGAATCATTTGACACGTGCGAACCATGCCTCATGGGCAAAATGACCAAGACTCCGTTCTCCGGGACAATGGAGTGAGCAACCAACTTATTGGAAATCATACATACTGATGTGTGCGGTCCAATGAGCGTTGAGGCTCGCGGTGGTTATCGTTATGTTCTCACCCTCACTGATGACTTAAGTAGATATGGGTATGTCTACTTAATGAAACACAAGTCTAAGACCTTCGAAAAGTTCAAGGAATTTCAGAGTGAGGTAGAGAATCAACGTGACAGGAAAATAAAGTTCTTACGATCAGATCGTGGAGGGGTATATTTGAGTCACGAGTTTGGCACGCACTTAAGGAAATGTGGAATTGTTTCACAACTCATGCCGCCTGGAACACCTCAGCGTAATGGTGTGTCCGAACATCGTAATCGCACTCTATTGGATATGGTGCGATCTATGATGTCTCTTACTGATCTACCACTATCATTTTGGGGTTATGTTTTAGAGACTGCCGCATTCACTTTAAATAGGGCTCCGTCGAAATCTGTTGAGACGACACCGTATGAATTATGGTTTGGGAAGAAACCTAAGCTGTCGTTTCTGAAAGTTTGGGGATGCGATGCTTATGTCAAGAAACTTCAACCTGAAAAGCTCGAACCCAAATCGGAAAAATGCGTCTTCATAGGATACCCTAAAGAAACTATTGGGTATACCTTCTACCTTAGATCCGAAGGCAAGATCTTTGTTGCCAAGAATGGATCCTTTTTGGAGAAAGAGTTTCTCTCGAAAGAAGTAAGTGGGAGGAAAGTAGAACTTGATGAGGTACCCCCTCTTGAACCGGAGAGTAGCGCAGCTCAGGAAGTTGTTTCTGTGGTGCCTGCACCGACTAGAGAGGAAGTTAATGATGATGATCATGAAACTTCAGATCAAGTTGCTACTGAACTTCGTAGGTCCACGAGGACACGTTCCGCACCAGAGTGGTAGGGCAACCCTGTCTTGGAAGTCATGTTGTTAGACAATGGTGAACCTTCGAACTATGAAGAAGCGATGGTGGGCCCGGATTCCAACAAATGGCTAGAAGCCATGAAATCCGAGATAGGATCCATGTATGAAAACGAAGTATGGACTTTGACAGACTTGCCCGATGATCAACAAGCCATAGAGAACAAATGGATCTTTAAGAAGAAGACAGACACGGATGGTAATGTGACCATCTATAAGGCTCGACTTGTCGCTAAGGGTTATCGACAAGTTCAAGGGGTTGACTACGATGAGACCTTCTCACCCGTAGCGAAGCTGAAGTCCGTCAGAATCATGTTAGCAATTGCCGCATACTATGATTATGAGATATGGCAAATGGACGTCAAAACGGCATTCCTTAATGGTTTCCTTAAGGAAGAGTTGTATATGATGCAGCCGGAAGGTTTTGTCGATCCTAATAATGCTGACAAGGTATGCAAGCTCCAGCGCTCAATCTATGGGCTGGTGCAAGCATCTCGGAGTTGGAACATTTGCTTTGATGAGATGATCAAAGCGTTTGGGTTTACACAGACTTATGGAGAAGCCTGTGTTTACAAGAAAGTGAGTGGGAGCTCTGTAGCATTTCTCATATTATATGTAGATGACATACTATTAATGGGAAATGATATAGAATTCTTGGAAAGCATAAAGGCCTACTTGAACAAGTGTTTTTCAATGAAGGACCTTGGAGAAGCTGCTTACATATTAGGCATCAAGATCTATAGAGATAGATCGAGACGCCTCATTGGTCTTTCGCAAAGCACATACCTTGACAAGATATTGAAGAAGTTCAATATGGATCAGTCCAAGAAGGGGTTCTTGCCTGTATTACAAGGTGTGAGATTGAGCACGGCTCAATGCCCGACCTCGGCAGAAGATAGAGAAAAGGTGAGCGTCATCCCCTATGCCTCAGCCATAGGGTCTATTATGTATGCCATGCTGTGTACCAGAGCTGATGTGAACCTCGCCGTAAGTTTGGTAGGAAGGTACCAAAGTAATCCCGGCATGGAACACTGGACAACGGTCAAGAACATCCTGAAGTACCTTAAAAGGACTAAGGATATGTTTCTCGTTTATGGAGGTGACGAAGAGCTCGTCGTAAAGGGTTATGTCGATGCTAGCTTCGACACAGATCTGGATGACTCTAAGTCACAAACCGGATACGTGTATATTTTGAATGGTGGGGCAGTTAGCTGGTGCAGTTGCAAGCAAAGCGTCGTGGCGGGATCTACATGTGAAGCGGAGTACATAGCAGCCTCGGAGGCAGCACAGGAAGCACTCTGGATGAAGGAGTTCATCACCGACCTAGGAGTTATTCCCAATGCGTCGGGCCCAATGACTCTCTTCTGTGACAACTCTGGAGCTATTGCCCTTGCCAAGGAGCCCAGGTTTCACAAGAAGACCAGGCATATCAAGCGTCGCTTCAACTCCATTCGTGAACATGTTCAAGATGGAGACATAGATATTTGTAAAGTGCATACGGATCTGAATGTCGCAGATCCGTTGACTAAACCTCTTCCACGAGCAAAACATGATCAACACCAGAACTCTATGGGTGTTCAATTCATCACAATGTAACTAGATTATTGACTCTAGTGCAAGTGGGAGACTGTTGGAAATATGCCCTAGAGGCAATAATAAAGTGGTTATTATTATATTTCCTTGTTCATGATAATTGTCTATTGTTCATGCTATAATTGTGTTATCCGGAAATCGTAATGCATGTGTGAATACATAGACCACAACATGTCCCTAGTGAGCCTCTAGTTGACTAGCTCGTTGATCAATAGATGGTTACGGTTTCCTGACCATGGACATTGGATGTCGTTGATAACGGGATCACATCATTAGGAGAATGATGTGATGGACAAGACCCAATCCTAAGCACAGCACTAGATCGTGTAGTTCGTCTGCTAAAGCTTTTGTAATGTCAAGTATCATTTCCTTAGACCATGAGATTGTGCAACTCCCGGATACCGTAGGAATGCTTTGGGTGTATCAAACGTCACAACGTAACTGGGTGACCATAAAGGTGCACTACAGGTATCTCCGAAAGTGTCTGTTGGGTTGGCACGAATCGAGACTGGGATTTGTCACTCCGTATGACGGAGAGGTATCTCTGGGCCCACTCGGTAATGCATCATCATAATGACCTCAATGTGACTAAAGAGTTAGCCACGGGATCATGTGTTACGGAACGAGTAAAGAGACTTGCCGGTAACGAGATTGAACAAGGTATAGGGATACCGACGATCGAATCTCGGGCAAGTATCATACCGGTAGACAAAGGGAATTGTATACGGGATTGATTGAATCCTCGACATCGTGGTTCATCCGATGAAATCATCGTGGAACATGTGGGAGCCAACATGGGTATCCAGATCCCACTGTTGGTTATTGGCCGGAGAGATGTCTCGGTCATGTCTGCATGGTTCCCGAACCCGTAGGGTCTACACACTTAAGGTTCGGTGACTCTAGGGTTGTTATGGGAAATAGTATGTGAATACCGAATGTTGTTCGGAGTCCCGGATGAGATCCCAGACGTCACGAGGAGTTCCGGAATGGTCCGGAGGTAAAGATTTATATATGGGAAGTTGTTATTGGGGTTCCGGAAAAAGTTCGGTTTTTTCGGTATTGTACCGGGAAGCTTTCGAAAGGTTCCGGAGGATTCCGGAGGGGTCCGGAAGTCCGGAAAGGGTTCCACCACGTCCAATACAGCAGCATGGGCTGTAAGGGGGCGCCCTAGTTTTAATGGGCTAGGGGCACCAGCCCCCCTAAGGCCCATGCGCATGGGAGAGGGGAAACCCTAAAGGGGGAGGGCCTCCACTTGACTTGGGAGGCACTCCTCCCCCCCTTGGCCGCCGCCCCAACCCTAGATGGGATCTAGGGGGCCGGCCCGCTCTCCCCCCAGCCTATAAATAGTGGAGGGGTGGGAGGGAGGACACAACCTTGCCCTTGGCGCAGCCCCTCCCCCTCTCCAACACCTCCTCCTCCTCCGTTGAGCTTGGCGAAGCCCTGCCGGAGAACTGCAAGTTCCACCACCACGCCGTCGTGCTGCTGGAGCTGTCTTCCCCAACCTCTCCCTCCTCCTTGCTAGATCAAGGTGCGGGAGACGTCACCAGGCTGCACGTGTGTTGAACACGGAGGCACCGTTTTTCGGTGCTTATATCGGAATCGACCGCGATCTGAATCGCTGCGTGTACGACTCCTCCAACCACGTTCTTGCAACGCTTCCGCATCGCGATCTTCAAGGGTATGAAGATGCACTCCTCTCTCTCGTTGCTAGTCTCTCCATAGATTGATCTTGGTGATGCGTAGGAAAAAATTTGATTTACTACTACGTTCCCCAACAGGCGCCCCTCTCTCTCCCGTTACTCCGTAGTTCCACCGCCTCATCCCGGCGACACTTAGCGAAGCGCTCTTGGTGCTCCACCTCCACCATAACCAACATGCCATCATGTTGGTTGTGATCCCATCTACTTCTCCTCTCCCGCTTGTTGGATCAAGAAGGAGGAGACGTCATCGAGCCGCATGTGTGCCAAACTAGGAGGTGTCGTCCGTTCGGCACTAGATCGGTTGGATCATGATCGAATCGCGAAGAGTACGACTACATCAACTGCGTGACAAACGCTTCCGCTTAGTGATCTACAAGGGTATGAAGATGCTATCCCCCTCTCGTTGCTATGCATCTCCATGGATAGATCTTGCGTGTGCGTAGATTTTTTTTTGTTTTCCATGCAACGTTCCCAACACCTCGCCCCTTGGTCTCGTCCTAGTGATCCGGACGCCCCAATGGCGGACGAGGTACGCGTGGGGCTGGGCCCTACTGACGCAGAACACTGAGGCAAACGCAAAGGAAACCAAGCACAGAAGAGAAATCGCGGAGTTCTAACAAGCTATTACAAAGCATAATGTTTTATGAGTTCAAACAGAAGTTCTCACGCCTTCGCGAGGCACCATAAATGTTGCAGGGTCAACTAGGAAGAAGCACCACCATCGCCTTGGTGGACGCCATTGCTCGCCTTGGGAAGCCCGTCGTCGATGACGCTCCCACCACCTTCGCCGCCGGCTTCTGTCGCCGCACCTGCGGGGTCGGGGACGTAGAGGAACTTCCCCAACAAGGCCTCCACCTGCTCCTTCACGGCCTCGGCAGCAGCGGTGCGGGATTCAAGGGCCACCGGCTCGATCAATGCACTGAGGTCGAAGCTTGGGTCCCGAAGGTGGAGGTGGCTGAAGATGCGCATTGCGGCCGAGGTAAAGAGCGCGCGGCACTCTCCCTCCACCGCAGAATCCATCCCAGCGGCGACGCCCTCAAGCGCCTCCGCAAGCTTGGGGAGAAGCCCAGCAGGGCCATCCTCCGGAGTCACCAGCGGCTCCTCGTACCCCCCTCCATAAAGGGAGCGCAGCACCTTGCGAGACCTGAGTTCGGAGGAGACCAAGGCTTCGCGTCCCACGGCCGCCATTTTCTCGGCGGTGGCGAGGGTCTTCTCCCTGGCCTCTAGCTGGGCCGTCGCCTCAAAGACGAGCTGGGCATGGGACGCCTGTGCCTCGTCCACCTCCTCCTTCAGCTTGCCCAGGCAGTCCCGCTCCACGGCTTGGTCCTTGGCTGCCTGGGCCAGCTTGGCGTCGCGGTCGGCGAGCGTCGCCTCGCGGGCCTTGAGTTCCTTCTCCTGCTGATGGAGCCGTTGGGTGTGGGTGGCCTGCGCATCACGAAGAGCTTTCAGCTCAGTCTTCGCCTTGCTGCAGCGCCCCTTGGCAGACGATGCGTCGGCCAGCGCCACGTCGTGAGCCCTCGTGGCCTCGTCGGCCTCCTTCCTGCTCTCCGCGGCGGCACCCTCGGCCCGGCTCCAGGCCGCCCTGGTGGACGCATCGGCCTGGAGCCATCCTGAGATCAGCCCCATGCGCTCCCTCGCCCCGCGCTTGTTGGCGTCCTGAAGATCGGTCCGGAGCTGGTCCAGTGCGTTGAAGGCCTCCTCCAGAGCCCCGGGCCCGAGAAGGGGGCTGCGGTCCGCCAGCACAAGGGCCTGGGGAGGAGGCGGCGGCGGTGTGGGAACTGGCTTTGCCACAGCTGCAGGGCCAGCTTGAGGCTCTAGAGCCCACGAACCCCCCACGGGCATGACTGGGATGGGCGGCTCCGGAGCCTGCTGGCCTGCGGAAGCAGGCTCCTCCTGAGGCACCACCATCGTACCTTTGGGGGCCCGCTCCATCGCAGGGAAGTGTGAGGCAACCTCCTCAGCTTGCGCTAGGGCCACCACGGCCCTGGCGAGCGGTGGTGCCTCGGGGGGCCCAACGTCCTCCTTCTTCTTCTTCACCACGGCGCCCACCCTGGTCACCGGGGGAAAGGGCTGTGAGTATGGTATCAAAAGGTGGCAAATGGAAACAAGGCAGGACGCTTACTCGTCGGAGGCGATGTACGCCCTCTTCCTGACCAGGGTCGGGGCACCTTCGACCTTCTTGGGCGCGGCCTTGGCCACGTCCTGAGGGTTGACCGGGCGCACGACAGCCGGCTTTGATGTGGCGCCGGTAGGCGGAAACGCCAGGGCGCTGCCCTGAGGAGGGGGCGCTGCCCCGCTCTTCTTCGGGATCACTCGTTCCAGCCTCCGCAGGGCCGGAGGAGTGGCCCCGGACCTCGTGACGACCCCGATGGAGCGTGGGGGTTCCACGACCGGGGGCTCGGCAGCGTCATCATCATCGGGGAGGCCACGGAGAAGCTCACTCTGGGATGGAGGGGAGGTCTCCGCCATGTTGTCCATGGTAGCCTCCTCCTCCTCCTCCCCCTCTTCCTCGGCGTCGTCGCCGGAAGACACCAGCACCGGGGGGTTGGGGAGCTCGGGCGGCACGAGCCCCAGCTTGTTGAAGATGGGCATGGTGGCGACCAACACTGCCCTGTCGGCGCGGTGGTACAGCGGGATGTGGGCTGCCAGGAGACTGCCTGGATCCCTCTCAAGCAAGGTATGCATGGCCTTGTCCGGTTCCTCGCCCGTCAAGCTCCCTGGGCATAGCCGGATGTCGTCCTCTGCGCCCTTGAACTCCCACATGGGGCGCGAGTGCGCCTGACAAGCATGGCCCCCGTCAGCACCCCGGCCTCCATGTCCGCCAACATCTTCTTCAACACCAGCGCCGCTCGGGGGTCGGTGAGCTTCTCATGACCCCACCGATCAAGCTTCTCCGGCAACTTGGTTGGCAGCTCCAGCTGCGCGTGGAGGCCCCTGGCATCCATGAAGACCCACTTGCGCCAGAAATTCTCCACCTTCTTCCCGGCCCTCATGAGCGCGTTGCCACTATGGGCCGCGGCAAAGGAGACGCAGCTTGAACGCTGGGTTGGGTCGTGCATCCGAAGGTAGAAGAAATGATGGAGGAGCGCAACAGAAGGCATCATGCCCACGAACGCCTCGCAGTAAAAGGCGAAGATCGATAGGAGAAGGATGGAATTGGGCTGAAGATGCAGAGCTTGAACCTGGTAATGGTCGAGGACGGCGGTGAAGAACTCGGAGAAAGGCGGGATGAGCCCCGCGAAGATACTGTGAAGGAAGAAGGGATATAACGTCCCTGCCAGGGTCCTCTGCTCAGCGGAGCCTGCCAGGAGCATCGTCTCCTTCGACTCATTGTCATTGCTCGCCGTCAGCGGGAGCGCGGCGGCAAGGTGCCTCTCCTCGGTAATGGAGGACGCGCTGAGGGCCGGCGCAGGAGGAGAAGAGGAGCTTGCGGCCTGCGCGGCCGGCTTCGCCTTCCCAGATGCCATATGCGAAGAACTTGGAGAAGAGACATGGAAGGGAGGAGGAATTCGACTAGATCTGGAGGTGCTCTCGGCAGGGGGAAAGGGGATCTGGAGCAATGCGAAGAGAAGGCAATGATGGTGCGGTGCAGGCGCCAGTCTTTTGTCAGCCGGGACAGTTGCCGATGCAGCGTGGGGAAGTGGAGACGCCCAGGTCCCATCAAAGCGCCATGCGTCAGCCTGGTCCGCAGGCGATTGGGGCCTGCGGCGCTTCGCCCTTGCCCTTTGGCTTCGCCCCGAAGCCAAGTCCGAGTGCGCCTTGGGCCCGGGGGTTACTGTCGGCGTTCTGGGAACCAGGGTACCCAGACTTGCCTGCCTACGGCCCATGGCATGGTTCCATCGGCGGCCTGGTACGGCCCATCTACGACACGAACAAGACAAGACCCTCGCGAGGGGCCAAGCCTCGCGAGGCGAACGACGCCAAGACCTCCTGAGGGAGCAGCCACCCCGGGGTCGCTCTTGAGGAGCGGAGTTTCCTATGCGGGTGCCCAACCTCATGAGGTTGCGGTGACACAAGCCATGACGACCAATGCTAGGCGGGCGCCAGCGGGCACAGAGGAGCAGGTTTCCTCTTTGGTGCTAAGGAGGCAAGCGCAGGCGCGGGGTCCCGAGGAATCAGCCAAAGGTTTCCATTCCCGTGCAACGAGACCAAGACCGCCAGGACGGCAGGACGGATGTCATCGCCGAGCCCACCGCAGCATCACGACCAGAGCTTTCCAAGAGAAGACCATCTTTCGTCAGGATAAGATGTACTACTTGTCCCCTTTCAAATTGGCCGCTGTGGAATCCCTTCCTGCCTACATTTTTGGGGAAGAGGACCGAGGCCACTATAAGTATAGGTTAGCCACCACCATAGAAGGGATCCGAACCCGGAGCAACTCACTCACACCAGAGCAGGCCTCGCGAGCTTGTTCACCCTCGGTACTAGTTCATCCTCAGCCCCTCGTCAGGCTAATCCACCACAAAGCAGGAGTAGGGTTTTACACCGCAAGGTGGCCCGAACCTGGGTAAACTGCCGTGTTCATTTTCTTCCTTGTTCATCGAGCTAGGCTGTAGGGCGACGGGCTGGTTGGCTGGAGAGGTTGAGTTCTTCACACACGCCCCAGAGTTCGAACCTTTCTTGGGTCTGTGGAGCCCTGAATCCGATAGGCAGCCCTCCAACAACAACAACAAGGGCCGCCGTGGTAGCAGGCCTCGCGCGAGTCCTCACGCATTGCGCTGCCAAATCCGTGGCAAACTCGGCCACACTGCATGTGACTATTGGTACCGCTATGAGGATGACGGCGAGTCGTCTCAAGATGAGAAGGTCGCGGGCGCAGCAGATGGCTCCTACGGCATCAACACAAACTGGTATGTGGACAGCGGCGCAACCGACCACATCACCAACGAGCTGGAGAAGGTGACAATCCGTGAGAAATACCGTGGGCAAGACCAAGTGCACACTGCCAACGGAGAAGGTATGAGTATTAGCCACGTTGGTTATTCAGTGATTAAAATTCCCCATAGAAATATTTGTCTCAGATTTTTTTTGCATGTTCCTAGTGCCTCAAAAAATCTCCTTTCAGTTCATCGCATTGCCATTGACAATCATGTATTCCTTGAGTTTCATCCATTTTTCTTTTTGATCAAGGATCAGGTCACGAAGAAAATCCTGTATCGAGGTAGATGCGTTCGAGGGCTTTACCCGTTGATTCTGGAGCTTAGGAGATTGAATAAACAAGCCTATGGTGTCACCAAAGTCTCTTCAACACGGTGGCATGATAGATTAGGACATGCATCTTTTTCTTTAGTCGAACATTTGCTTAGAAAGAATAAGCCCTCGTTTGTTGGTGAGCGTGATTGTGAAACAGCTTGTGATTCATGTCAATGTGTTAAGAGTCATCAGTTACATTATCCTGTGTCTACAAGCATTTCCATCAAACCTCATGAACTCATTTTTTCTGATGTTTGGGGTCCTGCTCCCACTTCCGTTGGTAGACACACCTATTACATAAGCTTCGTTGATGACTATAGCAAGTACACCTGGATCTATCTTATCAAAAAGAAATCTGATGTGTTTCAAGTTTTTCACAACTTTCAAGCACTAGTAGAAAGAAAGTTTGATTGCAAAATCTTAGCTCTTCAATCTGATTGGGGAGGGGAGTACAGAAACCTCAACTCCTTCTTTCAACAAATTGGCATATCGCATCATGTGCCATGCCCCCATGCTCACCAGCAAAATGGATCAGCTGAGCATAAGCACAGACACATAGTTGAGGTCGGCCTAGCCTTGCTCACTGCTGCATCCATGCCTTTGAAATTTTGGGATGAGGCTTTTCTCACCGCAGTTCACCTCATTAACATGTTGCCTAGTCGGGTCATCAACAATGAATCTCTAGTAGAATGCCTCCTTCACACCAAACCTGACTACACATCGTTACGAGTGTTTGGATGTGCGTGTTGGCCAAATCTTCGCCCTTACAACAATCGTAAACTCATGTTCCGATCAAAACAATGTGTCTTCTTGGGTTACAGTCCACAACATTAGGGTGTAAAGTGTCTCGATGTATCCACTGGACGTGTCTACATCTCCCGTGACATTGTGTTTGATGAAACTGTTTTCCCCTTTGCACATCTCCATCCAAACGCCGAAGCTCTCCTCCAAAAGGAGAATCTTCTTTTACCCTCTCATCTTACCGGTCTTGATAATGGGGATGCTTTAAACACTAATGATCAATTGTTGTCTAATCCTCTTACTAATGATGGCCATGAGTTTTGTGATGCAACAGAAAAAAACTATGCAGAAAATGGTGAAGAAATCAGCCAGAATCATCATTTTATGCTCCCTGGACAAAACAGCAGCAGCCTTGGAGCTGATTCGCCTCGAGATCCAGGCATATCTGCCTCGGGATTAGCCTCCTGCTAGTCTAACACGCTATCCCTAATGGGATTCGTGGCGACAGCGCCAGGCCGATCCGCCTCGAGCCCCGCGTCGCTTCACGCCAACAGTGGCCAGGTGGACCGCCTCTGTCTGCGCCAGGCGACTGACCGCACCACCCCGCGCCAATCCTCTGATGCCACGGGGCACCATCCCGAGCCGCCCGCGCCTGGTCGGTTCGGCGCCAAACCACGATGCTACACGCGGCATCCGTCACGGCGAGACGAGGGCGTGGACCGCCGCACAGATTCTGCCCCGACCGCCTCATCGGCTCATCATGAGCCTGCCCCTGATGCAGCTATCGGCGTGGGATCCTCTGCGGCGCCTTCTCACTCTGCGTCACGCGCGCCGGCCATAGAAGATCCAGCTCGGTCGCCCTCGCCTGACAGGTTTGCAGTCGTTCCCGGCACGGGATCTTCTGCGGACGCTCCTTCACCACCACGGACCAGGCTTTAGAGGGGAGTAACTCAACCCAAAAAATACAAATCTTTAGCAAAATTTGGATATGCTTGTGTCTCACATGAACCAAACATACCACACACTATTGCAGAAGCCTTAGGTGATCCAAAGTGGCAGAAAGCTATGGAGGATGAGTACATGGCACTTCATAAAAACAAAACTTGGCACTTAGTTCCTGCATGTCAAGGAAAAGGTAAAAATGTGATTGATTGTAAATGGGTCTTCAGAATTAAAAAGAAATCTGATGGCACCATAGACCGTTATAAGGCTAGACTAGTTGCAAAGGGTTTCAAGCAAAGGTATGGTTTAGACTATGAGGATACTTTCAGCCCTGTTGTAAAGGCTGCTACTATTCATCTTGTTTTGTCTATTGCCATATCCAGAGGATGGAGTCTACGACAGCTAGATGTACAGAATGCGTTTCTTCATGGCGTTCTGGAAGAGGAAGTGTTCATGAAACAACCTCCTGGGTTTGAAGATAGACAAAAACCTCTTCATGTGTGCAAGCTTGACAAGGCCTTGTATGGACTAAAGCAAGCTCCTAGAGCATGGTATTTTCAGTTGAGTTCAAAGCTTCAATAATTTGGGTTTGCCCCCTCTAAGTCTGACACCTCATTATTTATTTATAATAAGTCAAATATCTCTATATTTGTACTTATATATGTTGATGATATTATTGTCACAAGTTCATCAGATGAAGCCATTTTAGCATTGCTCAAGGATTTGAACTCAGAGTTTGCTCTTAAGGATCTAGGAGACTTGCACTACCTTCTTGGTATTGAGGTAAAGAGAAATGGAGATGAGCTTCATTTATCCCAAGAGAAGTATGCAACTGATCTTGTAGCTAGAGCAGGGTTGCAAGGTTGCAAGCCAGCTTCAACACCCTTGTCCAGCTTAGAAAAATTGTCCTTGACAGAAGGAAAACTCTTGAATCAAGAGGACAGCACAAGGTATAGAAGTATGGTTGGTGCACTGCAATACTTAACTCTGACTAGGCCTGATATTTCTTTTGCTGTAAACAAAGTATGTCAGTTCCTTCATGCACCTACTACAGTACATTTGACAGCTGCAAAACACATACTTAGATATGTCAAGAATACTTTCAGTGTTGGACTCACCTTCACCAAGTCACCATCAACACTTGTCAGTGCATTTTCTGATTCTGATTGGGCAGGTTGTCTTGATGACAGATGCTCAACAGGTGGTTTTGTAGTGTTCTTTGGTCCAAATCTGATCTCATGGTGTGCTAAGAAACAAGCTACTGTGTCTAGATCCAGCACAGAAGCAGAATACAAAGCACTAGCAAATGCTACTGCTGAAATTATCTGTGTTCAATCATTGCTGAAAGAGCTTGGGATACGCTGTAAACAAGCCCCATGCTTATGGTGTGACAATCTTGGTGCTACCTATCTTTCTGCTAACCCAATATTTCAAGCAAGGACCAAACATATCAAAATAGATTTTCACTTTGTCAGAGAAAGAGTTGCTGAAAAGAAGTTGGACATTCGATTCATTCGATCTCAAGATCAAGTTGCAGATGGCTTCACTAAGGCCTTGCCTACAAGAAGCTTTGAAGAATTTAAATGTAATCTCAACTTGTCCAAGTTGTGATTATGGGAGGGTGTTAAACAACATGTTGCTCAGGTCATAGGGGCGCACCGGTTGGGTCAAGCCGGGCTAGATAGATAGAGGTTGTTAGGGTATATGGTTGTAATCTTTTCATCTCTATCTTATCTCTTTCTTCCTTGATCCCAAAGCTGTAATCTCAACTGCATTGTATGCTTATCAGGGATACGCCCCTGCCTATATTAACACGAAACCATAGCCTCGAGAGAGGTACGATGTTCTTCGCTTCTTCACAGGGACGCGTCCACAGCGGCGACATTGAATGGACAAGGGTGGTGGCGGCGAACTGCCTGTACGCGGTGGTGGCATAGCACCATCGGGGAGGAGGTAGAGTGGTGGCAGGGGAGCATCACCGGCTGCCGGAGGATAAGTTGCCAATTCCATATTCTATTCTGTATTGAGCTTAAGTGCACGGTTGAATTGAACTTTTCCGACACATATTCACTGAACTCTGTCCTCCTGAATGTTTGTTTTTATAGTTATGTTGGCATGAGGCTATGAAATACATCTCAGCAATTGTTTTGGGGCGAGTTTCAAAAAATATAATACTAAGTGAACAGTACAACCTGACCTAACTAGATATGAAACATGCAGTAGACAAGTTCGGTGTCTCAACTTTTCACAAAAACCTGCAGATGTACTATCATCTATGCAAAATATATCATAGAAATAATGGAGAAGGCTTAGTTAAAATGGCAACACCTTGTTCAGTTTTGATCAAATTAATATCACAAAGAGCACTCGTTGCCTTCTCTACAGAGTCCAGGTTATAGAAAAAAAATGGTCAAGAAATAAGAACAATGATCACTTGTACTGCCTGGAAAATAACACGCAAACTTGTAGCATTTGATCAGTTGAACTTGTCGCAATAGAAATAAAGAATTATGCACACGGATACAACTTGCATCATCCATGACAGTTTAAACTATTGTCACCCATGATGGTCTTGTGATTACTTGAATGGGTAGCCACGGTCCAATGTTCTAAACTGTACAAAAACTCATGTTCTTTGACAGTTTAAATTTTGTCTAAACTTACCGGTTTCCGGTCTCTGAACTTACAGAACTTACAGAGATGTACTCAACCACCACCATGATGATAAGATGGACACAGACAAAAGGATTTGATGCTCATCAGTAAGTAGTAGGATAACATTCAACAGGGCATGGTTCAAACAAAAAGATTGAGAGTTTCAGACAATACCGAAGGATTGGCCGTTGATGAACACCTACATCGAGTGGCGGGCTGAGTTGATGATGAGCTGCGGCCACTGGCCGGACTTGAGGAATTGCTCGCTCGAGTCGATGTTGACGCTGCATATCCAGGGTAAAGTTAAGAGATTAGCAGATATCAACGAATGGTTTCAAGGAGACAGAATGGTAGTCGGACTTATCCCATGAATGGGATTAGACTTGGACAGCGGCTAACGCTCATTTTGAACTGATAAGGAGATCGCGGTTGTGCCCAAAAGGAAGAGAAGGGGTTTGCCCGGGGCAGGAGGCCGGCGGTGGTCAGGGGAAGAAGTCGGGCGGTGGGCGGTGCTTTTACAGTTTAGGGATGCAACGGTCATGTCGAACGTAGGTCTCGGTGGCACTGGCGGGCGGGGGGCACGGCGACCGCGTCCAACGGCGGTGTTTGTGGCGGGGCGCGTGCCGGCGACAGGGCCATGGAGGCTGTGGGAGGTGGTGGTGGTGGGGTGCGCGCCGGTGGCGGGGGCCACGGTGGCTGTGGGAGGTGGCGGTGGCGGGGCGCGCACCGGTGGCGGGGGCCGCGTCGTCTGTGGGGTGGTAGTTCGCCTGGGGGTCGCTCCGGCGGAGGGGGCCATCGATGGGCTGTGGAGGTAGTGGTGGTGGGACGCGCGCCGGTGGCGAGAGCCCTGGCGGCTGTGGGATGTGAGAGTGGGGATCGGGGGTGGAAGGTGGGGTTGACCGGGGTGGAGATTTTTTTTAGAGCAACGAACGGGCTGGAGGTGGTGGGTGGGAACAAATGGGCGGTTTATCGTGTAATCGGGCCATCGGGCCCTATAGGGGCTGATAGTAACAGAACAAAATAGTCCAGTCATATATATATATATATATATATATATATATATATATATATAGTAGCACTATTCTGATCCTGGGATCAGAATAGTTATTCTGATCACAGCGGCCCTATATAGGCGCGACGCGGATGTCCCGGAACTCCTGAACCGACTGCAACAAGAAAAAAACAACCCACCTTCCCCACGCACAGTCCCACCCCGAGTCCAGCTTCTTCCCCCTGCACACAACCACCGGCACCCCTGCCTCCGCCCCCGGAACCGGTCGCCGCCTCCGTCCTCGGATCCGGCCACCGGGCCGCCTCCTTCCTCGGATTCGGCCGCCGGGCCGCCTCCTTCCCCCAGATCCGCCCGGGACCGATCCCACCGCCGAGTGCCGCCACCAAACACCGGCGCACAACACCGCCGCCATCTGCCGCCACCAAGCGCTGGCGCGTGACCCCGCAGCCTACCTCTGGTACGCCGTCGTGCCTCCCCTGCGACCTAGGCTGCCCCCGACATCGCTCAGCTCCTTCGCGCGATGACCCCCTGCCACACGCGCCTCCTTGCTGCTCTGCCCCGACCACGGGCGCCTCCCCGTCCAACCTCCAGCGACGCAAACCACCTCCGCCCGCTGTAGCAGAGGGCATGCCATCATTCATGGCCTTCCCTCCCGTCTGCCACTGTGTGAGAGAGGTTCACCGCTTCGGTGTGAACTTCCCTTCGCTCCGGCGCGGCCTGCCCTCCCTTCTGGTGCGACCTGCCCTCTGCTATGCCGCACCCTCTTCCAGCGCGCCTGCACTCTGCTCCATTAGCGCATCGACCGAGCACCATCTCCCTTCTCTCTCCACTATGATGGCAGCACGGGTAGACAGTGTCTGAAGTTCAGCTGTATATATATGTTTAGCTGTATTAGTATTTCACTCCATTAGCAAATTCATGTTATGCTCATTTCTTCAGCAACTGGTGGGTGCACCACCAACACGTGATGAGCTCTGTTGGTTCTTCTTCTGCTCATGCGGTGGAGCATGCTGCAACTTTCGTTTAGTTCTGAAACTCTAATTCTATCAGTTTAGTCCTTGTATTGTTCTTGTAGGCACAAATTTGAAGAGTCAAAGAAAATGGAAAAAGAATGCATCAGTATAGCTACTTAGCAGAAAATGGTCAAAGAGTATGTTGCTTTGATGGTTTTTTGTGTGCTTGTATTTGAAAAATTACATCAAAGAAAATTCAGCAACTTGTGTACGTATGTGGATAACGTGGGAACAATATTCTGCCCACCATCTGTTTTTGCTAATAAGTTTGTTTGTCTTCCATTTTATATGTTAGGAAAATTGACGCCAGAATTTTTTGTCTTGAAAAGAAGTTCAAATAAATAGACAGGAGAAGGTCACATATGTGTACCAGGAAAAAGTTTGCGGTTTGAAGGAGGACTGAAGTTCAGAGTGATGTGGATGTGAAGGTTCAGAGATGTTTTTTAGTATATTCAGACATGTTTTTCCTCTCTTGTTTTTCATTTCTTAACTTCTTCATAATTGATTAGATAATTTCTAAGACAACATGTTGTTATCTAAAAAGCTTATGGACTCTTGTGTGTACGTAAAACACTTTGATCAGTATACTCTTTAGTTTATGATTCTTTCTTTCCACTATCACTCAAGCTTGGTGTTCCGAAAAAATATGGTGCACCTCCCGTTTGCGAGTCTATGTGCCCACAATCTTGTGGTTAAATAACCTTTGTGAAATGTGATGATTCTTCGTACAGTAGTTTGTGCAAAAGGAAAAAAAATATTCAGGCGTCTGCAGCAAAACTCCAGTGCATAAAACAGATGTTTTGTGTTTATCTATGTGAAAAATTGGCCACTGTTGCAGGCCGGCTTTGCCTGGTGTATCAGTTCAGCTGCAACAAAAAATAATTATATGTTTTTGCCTAGTTTAGTCAGTTGTTGGAACAAAAAAAGGGGCTGAAAGGTCAAAATGTTTTATTCGTGAAGGTCAAATGTATGTTAAGTATATTTTCTGGAACACTGGCACTCTTTGTACATCATGTTGTCAAGTTATTCACACTTGCATTCTGCAGAACAGAAAAAGAAAAGTTAGGGTGTTTAACTTAGTAACCCGCCCCAGTGATGATGACGACACGCCACTCTTCCTTCTCTAGCGACGACTTGGTGCTCCTACGGATCAACAACTAGTGACCTTCTAGCGATGGCCGACTTGACCTTCCTAACGAATCGGTTCAAAATGTTTCCTACAAAAACAAGGGTATTTCTGTTACTAACAAAAATAAACCAAGAAGTCCAAATTAGAAAAATAGAGAAGTTCAATATTTATAAAAAAGTCAAATTTTCCTTGTTACCAAAGAATAAAATGAAGAAGATCAAATTAAAATAAAGGAGTAGTTTGATGTATACGAAAAACTTAAATTATTTTCGTTTCTATGAAAAATAAAAGTATGAAGTTCAATTTAAAAAAAAGTTTGATGCTTATTTAAAAATATTTTTTTTAAGAATAGGACTAAACAAGTTCAATTTAAAATAACAGAGAAGTTCGTAGTATATAAAAACCTCAATTTTTTCTCGTTACTGAAGAATAAAATGAGGAAGTTCAAATTAAAAAAAGAACAAAAAAGAAAAAAAAGTGTAAAAAAGAATTTTTATTTTCAAATAACTAGAAGTTCAAACTAAAATAATGAAGTGGTTCGATGTTTATGAAAAAAATCTAGCATTTTACCATTAAAAAAACTAAAATATCCGTCGTTATTAAAGAATCAACCATGAAGTTCAAAAATAGAAAAAAAAGTCAAATTCGATGTTTATTTTAAAATCAAACACAATTCTTTACTCAAAAAATAAAATATGTGAAGTTCAAATTAAAATAACACAGAAGTTCAAAGTATATTAAAACCTAGGATTTAGAAGCTCAAAAAACAAAAACAAGAAACAACGCCATTTTGGGCATTTTTCCCAATACTAAAGACTAAAACCAAGAAGTTCAATTCTAAAAAACGGAGTTGTTCAATGTATGTAAAAAACTCAGGTTTTCTCGTTACTAGAGAATAAAACCAAGAAGTTTAATTGGAAAAAGCGGAGCAGTTTGATATTTATTTGAAAATTTGGATTTTTCCAATTACTAAAGAATAAAACCAATAAGTTCAATTTGAAATAACGTAGAAGTTCGATGTTTCTAAAAAACCTCCAAGTTTCACATTTCAAAAATACACAATGAAGTTCAAAATAAAAAAGGTAGAGTGGTTCGATGTCTATAAAAAACTCAGATATTTTCACGTAACCGAGAGAAGTTCAGATTGATAACTGCGAGAAGTTCACATACTACATGGTGTGCATTTTGTATTAAAAAAAGAATGAAAAAGTAAAGGCTAAAAGTTTTGTTGCTAGAAGTTCAAGCGCTCGGCTTGAGAAAGTTCAAAAATTCTTGTGAGAGAGGTTGAACAAATATACGTGACAGAAGTTCAAGGTGAAAACAGCGGGAAGTTCAACTACTACACGGAATGCGTTTCAGATCAGAATATAAGAATAGAAAACAAAAAGCTTAAAAGGTTTGTTGCAAGAAGTTCAAGTGCTCTGTCCTGGGAAGTTCAAAAATTCTTGCGAGAGAGGTTCACCTTGTATTTCCATGTTCGAAAACACAAAAAAGAAATTGTTTTTTTTGCATTTTAAAATAATTCTCTCAATCCACAAAGAAGTTTCAGTTATTATTTGGGAGCAATTTGATTTAAAAAAAATCAAATTATAGAAAATGGAAAAAGTTCATGTACTACATGGTGTGTGTTTAATATGAGAAAAATGAATTAAAAGGCAAGGTCCAATTTTGTTGTTGTTATAAGTTCAAGTCCTCGGTCGGAGAAAGTTAAAAAAAATATTGTGAGAGAGGTTTGTACAAAAGGAATATCATTTATGTAACACTAACAAATGGATGGAAAATTTACAAACAAAAATACGTCACAGAAGTTCAACGTGAAAACAACAGGAAGTTCAACTACTACACTGAATGAATTTCAGATGAAAAACTTTTAAAACCGTCGCGAGTATGAAAAAATGATCAACACGGGAAAGTTGTGTGTTTACACCAGCTTTCCATCGGTATATCACTTGCTCAATTCCGGTGAGTGGATGGAGAGCTACGATCCAAAAAAGCACGTGAAAAACAGAGTGAAGTTCAAGTAGACATGCCGAGAAGTTCAAGTTCTTCACGCGGTGCATTTTCGAAGAATCTGTTTCGCGATAAAGGCATAACGCATGATCTCACTGTTTTCAAAATTACTTGAAAACGGCTAGAAATCAGAGAAAACCATCAACATGAAAAAGTTTCGCATTTTCCGTAGCTTTTCAACGGTATATTATTTGCCCCATTCCGATAAAGTTTGTAAAAATTACGGCGAAAATACGTTTTTAGCCATTTTCAAAATTGACTTAAAACTGTAAAGAATTGGGAGAAACAATATATACCAAAAAGTTTCGCATTTGTTCAAGCTTTCCAACGCCATATCATTTGCTGCATTCGGACGTACGGTTAAAAAATTAACTCGAAAATACGAACTCTGTGGAAGTTGTATCGTTTTCTAAATTACTCTTAAACCGTTCAAAATTAGAAAAAACTTTCAACATGAAAAAGTAGCGCATTTTCATAAGCTTTCTAACGCCACATTTGCCTCAATTGGATTAGCCGTTTAGAAATGGCATCGAAAATACGAACTCGGCTGTTCGATTTACGAAATTTTACGAGTTTCCAAATTACTATTTAACCATAGGGAATTAGAGAAAACTATCAACATGTGGAAGGAGCGATTTTGCAGCAGCTTTCCAACGCCATATTATTTGCCTCATTCCAATAAACGGTTTAGAAATGCGATCGAAAATACGATTCACGTTTTTTGTATGAAGAAAAAACGGTTTTCAAAATTGCTCTTAAACCGCTTACATTTTGCCAAAATTTTAACTTGGGTCGTGACCGTCGTGTGCACAGCTTTCCAAC
The DNA here is from genome assembly GCA_011799875.1 of Thinopyrum elongatum. Lineage (NCBI taxonomy): Eukaryota > Viridiplantae > Streptophyta > Magnoliopsida > Poales > Poaceae > Thinopyrum > Thinopyrum elongatum. Next base: position 53,518,541 of record CM022300.1, read on the forward strand.
GGTATATTGCAAGTCTCATTTGGACAATGTTGCGGGAAGTTCAACCTGTCACCAAGGGAAGTTCAGGTCGAACAACTCAGGCAGTAAAATTGCAACAGACGCAAGTTCATCACGTCCCGAGAGCAAATCCGACAACGAGCGAGATTCCTATTTAAAATGGGCATTTAGTTGCTAAAATCCATTTCCAGATTACATTTACATCACATAGAACACGACTGACGAGAATAATTCGCGCGGGGAGACACGGTTGGGAAGATAGCCCGAAGGTCGGGTTCCTACAGAGGGAAGTTCAGGTTGTGTAACTCGGGAAGTTCAACCCGTGATCAGAATAATATTCTGATCCCGTAATACCCTTACCTCATCTGAGCTTATCTCTCCTACTCTCTCTAAATCTTCATATGCATTCTATTGACATGTGTCGATTGTCTTCACTGTGTCCTTGTCAGTCGAAGATTTTGAGACAAACTTTTAAAACGCATTTATTACTCTTATCCTTTATGCCGGAATCAGGAGAAGCCGGAACGACCGCCTGTCAAACCAGCTATGCTTGGGGTCGTGGCACAGTTGTTTAAACTTTGCATGCATGCCACATGTCGCACACATGCGTATCGCCAAGGGCAACTGAGTAAATTCACAGCGCCACTCCCCTCATAAATACAAAGCCCATGTGGTCATTAATTCCTCTACTCCCATCGTTGTCTCTCTCGCAACCCTAGCACCGTCTCTAGCTCTCATCGTCGTCGGAGAAGAAGCGCTTCGTTGCCGCGATCTCTCCGTCGTCGTACTCACGCCGGCCACGGACATCTTCGCCCCGCCGCCGCCGTAGCCGTCTTCCGCCGCCAAGTTAGGGCGCGGGAGATCGAACTTCTCGGCCTCCTCTTCCAACTCGTCTAGCAGTTCCTCGTCTGTTCTTGAGCGGTAAATAAATGCTTGCTTTTTACTGTTTATTTGATCCGATGAACTTTCTATATCTTCAGAAAGTAATTTTGACCCTTCCGAATCTGGATCTTCCATCTTTTGCATCTCATGATTTGCAAGTACTTTCACTTATGCTTCACAACTAGTTTGATTCCTCACTTGTACTTATTCATGGATTCGTACAAATCTAGAACCAACTTATCCCTAATAAGTGAATGTCTTCGCACTATGAGGTCAATATCTTCAAACTGATTTTATCTTCAAAATCATCTAAGAATGCATATGACCTCTCCTACTTCCCTCGCATCTCTAATGCTTCCACAGGTACATGTCCATGGGCGAATCTCTTGGTTCTCATAGTCTGAATTCATTTGCAGACTTCTTAAAGCATCATATTGACTCACCTGAAGCCAGTTCCTATCTGACCAGTAGGGCGAAGCCAATCATATTTGTGAAGCCAATGGCAGGAGGCAAATCAGCCAAGAAAGGGGGTAGACAGCACCATGACAATACTGCAAAGTATCTGCCTCCAGATTTATATGAGATGTACAAATCAGATCTTGAAGAAACCTATGGGGAGCACAAATCACGCGTTCAATGGATTCGCAGGTACTGGGCAGAGCAATGGTTTCTGTACAAATTCGTGACCCCAGAGTACGCGGACAAGAATGCTGTGAGGCCACCTTGGGCTGATATTGTGTACAAGAAGCTTCACCCCAAGACCAAGGCTGAAGCCATTCAGCAAGGCTTCTTTCCTTGCATGGTGAGGCGACCAATGCCTCAAAATGCAGATCCATCCAGTTTGTTGTGGTGTCGTGAGGATGAACTGTTTGAGGCCAACTATCAGTTTGCCAGGGCCTCTGCTGCCCAAAACAAGAAGGACTATGGGATTGACTTCAACCCAGGTCCAGCTGAGCCAAGGCCCGATGGCAGTCGAGAAGCCAAACCCAATCTTATTGGCCCGTTTGATGATTTTGCCACATTTTTAGCACACTGTGCTGCACAGAGAGGCATTGTTGAAACTGCTCCTAAACAGGAAGAATAGACTGCTGCTCCCGAGCCTTCTAAGCCAGTGAAGAAGTCAAAGGCTTCCAAAGCTGCTTTTGTTCCAAAAGCTTCAAGAGTGAAGCCACTGAAGATTGCACCTCCTGAAACAAGTGTGCATTCTGAAGACTTGTCTCAGACTTCTCCGAAGACAAAGAAAATCTCAGGGCAAGGCCTTACTCCAGCAAGCATTCTGCGCAATGAAGATGATATCATAGATCTGTCTAGTGATGAAGATCTTGCTGATGATGCCCTGGAGCTGCTAATCAAGAGCAAACAGGAGGCTGAGATCTTCAAGGATCTGCCTCTGTTTGATGCTGATATATTGAACAACTTCATTGATGAATGGTTTGAAGACACCTCTCTCACTATTGATGATCTACAGCTGCCAATTGACATCAGTGTCACTTTCCAAGGAACTTGCGATTTCTCAGAAGGTCATTGAGCAGAAAAACAAAATTGACCATGAGAAGACAGTCTTCAAGAAGCACATGGCAAGGCTCAGTGTTTCTGATGTTCAAAAATTCAAGTTGATGGCGTCTGACTTGAAAGCGGAATTTCAAAAGCGCCGTGATGAAGCCAAGGGCTATTGAGAGCGTCTCAAGTATTATGCTGAGAATTGTGTTCAGGCTCACAATGAAGCCTTGAAGAGAAAGGCGCTTGGGCGCCCAGGCATCAACCCCAAGCTTGCTGCCAAGAAGAAGCCTGTCATACCCGAAGCTGAGGCTCCAAGGCAAGAAAGGCCAAAGATCATCTTCCCTTCTAGCATGACTGGTCCGAAGCCTAATGCTCCATCTGTTGCTTACAAAAGGAAGAGGACCAAGCAAGCTGAAGCTGCAGCCAAAAAGCGCAAGAACCATGAAGCTTCTGATGCTGCTCCCTCCTAGAAGAAGCAAAAGACAAAGCCTTCAAAGGCTTCAAGAAGGGCCCAAGCACCAGCGTCCTCATCTGCTCCTCCAGAGCCGTTGCTTGTGAAGCCACTATCAGTTGCCTTACCTACCTCCTCCAACCAAGAACGTCGTATGGTCGTAAATAACCTACTCTCACAGAGGATCATGTCACTGTTGAGATTCCAGCTGTTGGCACCACCGCAGCTGAAGACATTGGTTGTGAATACAATGTTAAAAGAAATGATGATGAAGTCCTTCCTCAGTTGACCAAGAATCTGGTATCATCGCCTGCTCCCACGAGCAGTGAGCAAGTAAGCATTGGTGGTCCCACGACGCCAATCGCACAAGATGAGTTCTGGGAAGAGCAACACCCCAACTCCCCGCTCCATGAAGTCATTCCGCGCATTCCATGAGCTCATGTCACTACTCCAGTGCTTGAGACCCCCCAAGCAACACCAGAAGACATGGAGAAGACTATGCCACCACCGCATGCGTCGCCCTCATTCTGAAGGCTTCGTAGAGGCCCCAGGCCATCTGTCTCCATGCCAAGTATTCCTAAAGAGGATGTGCACACCACCAGCTCAGTAGCACGTCAAGTATTCCCTGAAGCCATCCCCTCAGATACTGTGCAAGAGTCTAAAGCCAAAGTGGCTGAAGATATTCTGGCTGCATCAGCCGATGAAAATGAAGAAGAACAAGTTGTTATTCCCCCTGCTGAGACTGTTGTAATTCCAGAAGTGAATTTGCCTGACCCCCCCCCCCCAGTAATTGAAGCCAATGATGCTACTACTACCACCCAACTGAAGCCAGTGATGTTATCATGGCTGAAGCCACTCTACAGCCTGAAGCCACTCTTCAGATTAAAGCCAATGCCGCCACTGAAGATGCTCAGCCATCCACCTCGGATGTTGTTGCTGCTGCTCCAGTTCCGCACACCATGGCGAGGGCCTTCAATCATGAAGGAGAGCTTATTAGCATCAGGTGGCCTGTCCTTACACCTCCCGAAGCTCACGGGCCTTAATATGACTATCATATCGAGCAAAGGCCTCAGACGCAGAAGCCCATGCCAAGAATGCCAAGGCTTCCCAGTGTCGTCACCACTAAGAGCTCCTTCAGCGTGTTAAGCTTCAGAGAGCACAACACCTTCTTTGACAAGGCCAAGAACCCCTACAAGAAGCCAAAGATGTCTTCGGACAGATTCTGGAGCCACTTGCAATGCAGCTACTACTCATGCATCCTATGCAATCAAGACAGAATCTTTCCCCACAAGCCCCTCTGTTGTGATGCCATGGCTGGCCTGCCATGTTTAGAAGAAGCCCTTGAATGCTTCCGTGATGTAGGCTTGCTCCCGTTTTTTGTTGACAAGGAGCACTTGAACGAAGAACTTCTGCTCCAATTCTATGCCACATTGCACATATCAAGCTACAACAGGGATCCAAAGACATGGGTCCTTGAGTGGATGACAGGTGACGTGCATCATGAAGCCAAAGCTCAGGATATCATCGAGCTCACTTCCCTACCCACTCCTGGTGATCTTTATAAACCAGGTTGTCAGCTTTATGAAAAGGAACTTGAGAGCATATTCCAGAAGCCAGAGCCCAATATGAGCCAAATGCTGAGTATGATGAAGCCATTGCCTGCAGATGCTGAGTACCCCACACACTTCTTCGTCAATGACCTCGAGTACCTGCCCCGCACCATTTACCATATTGTGAGGCATACTCTATGGCCAATCAAAGGGCACTCCTCCTCTGCAAATCTTGAAGGCACCATGAATACATTGGTCTTCTACATTCTCAATGAAATCCGCTTCAATACTCATGATTTCTTCATCAGGCAGTTGGCAGCTTCAGGCATTGATTTGTTTGGCCTGAAATTCTATGCACCATGGATTACGCGGATGATTAAGCTTCGCTCAACCATCAACTATCAAGATTCATTGCGCAATCATGTTGTCTTTTTGCCTGAAGTGGATATGTCTCATGAAGCCATCTACCCCAAGCCTGCTAAAGAACCAATTCGTGAAGACTATGCTGCCTTTCAGAGCTTCTCGTCACCTCTTGAAGCCATTCATGTGCCCAATCATGTTGCTGCTGGTCCACTTGTCAGTCAGCTTCACCTACCGCATCGTGCTAACACTGATGCGACCGCCAGCATAGTTCCTCAAAGGCCTCAGAAGCGTCCTCGAGTACTCAACGACAGAGAACTTCTAGTTTCTCTTCATCAGAAGCATGATAGGCATCATGATTGGAGGAAGCGTCAAATGCAAAGTCTTCTTGTCGATGTCAATCGTATTCGCAACCTCTCCACCAAGAACTCTTTTGTTGCTCATGAAGCCTGCCGGCGTGCTTGGAAGAGCCTCACAATGCTCTGTTCTGAAGATAATCTCATTGCAGATGGCTTCACAGAGAGATTCAAATTCGACTCCAAGCCCCCTGAATCAGCTAAGTGGCGTCCTGCACCTTCCATTGAAGATTCTGATTACTCATCATCCGCCCCAACTGTTGTTGCGCGCGTCATTGATGAGGAGGACGACGCTACTTCACCAACTATGGCTTCATTGCACCAAGACGCTGCATCAGGCCCTTCTTCACCGCCCAACTCCAACGTCGACCCGGCTGCCCCAACATCTTCACCAACACCTCCGGGGAACGCTTAGACACCCTATGTCTTTATTCCTTTTTAGTCATTCGATGACAAAAGGGGGAGAAGCATATGGGTTGATAGTCTTCAAGCGGGTCTATATGGGTCGGGTGCCTTATTTTTGTTAAGTTTTTGCAATTCTCGTTCATGAACAATTGGTTTTGAGTTGTAACACTTAAGTCCAGATGGGACGTCTGCTACATTTTCTGTTGTTTTGATTGCATGGTTAAATTTCTATCTTATGCGCATGAAATCATTCTGCAGACGCCCATTTATCATTGTGCATATCATTATCTTCAATACATTCTTGTATGCACTATGATTTGACTTCATGAACAGAGGGAGATCTCCACAAAGCAAAACCTGCAATGTGCATCCAAAAGCAAACTACTTATACGCACGTCTTCAGGGGGAGCCCTTTCAACTTCATGAAGTCAATGACCACGTTCTTTAACTTTCACATATTTTTATCCCCGTTGAAAACTTCAACCAGTTTGTCATCAATCACCAAAAAGGGGGAGATTGTAAGTGCATCTAGTGCAACCCCTAGTTGGTTTTGGCGTATTGACGACAAACGTGGTTGAGGGACTAATGTGTTTGTGAGATTCATAGGAGAACACAAGTATAAGTCCCTATTGATTCGGTTTACCCATCGAAGATGACCCCTAAAAATGTATGAAGACATTGGTGGTTCGCGAAGACATTCATGTCGAAGATAATGACATGTGAAGACATTCGCTTGAAGACAATGAAGTGCGAAGACATAGTTTCTTTCGTAGTTTCATTTTCTTCTTTCTTGAGTCATAGGAACCACCGAACTGTCAAGTGGGGTTCAAGGGAACAAAGTTAGAAAACTGACGTGATGCTCAACCCATATCCTATGTCTTCGAGTGAAGGCAATGAGAGAAATTCTTATCCTGAGTTGGATAAGCCATCTTTACTTGTAGCCCAAGTCAAGCTGTCGCATGTGTTTGAAATCCGACCGTTGGACATGTGTCCGTTCCTCAATGACCCAGGGTCATTTCGGACATATCATGTCGGGTTGCCTCCTGGCTATAAATAGCCCACCCCCTACACCATAAATTGGTGGCTGCTCAGAGTTAGTGCACGGATTTTGTCGTTTAAGAGCAACCCACCTCCGAAGCCTTTGAGAGAGAATCCTTGCGAGGACAAAACCCAAAACACCCAGAGTCCAAAGAGTTTTGGCATCATTGACGTCTTTCTATCCGCGTGATCTGAAGACTTATTACACTTGAAGACTGTGATCTTCCAGTCGGTTAGGCGCCGCGTTCTGAGGATCCAAGAGTCATTGTGGATAGCCGGTGAACGAAGTCTTTGAAGGTTTGGAAGTCTACCTTGAAGACTTACCAGAGTGATTGAGCAAGGACTAAGTGACCTTAGCTCAAGGGGAATAAAGTGAAGATGTGGTCTTCTGAGTTCAATCTCAGCCTCCCTAACCAGACGTATAGTTGTCACAGCAACTAAAACTGGTCTACCAAATCCTTGTCTTCATCAACCTACTGGTTCTATCACTTCACTCCTTTACTTACAGTTTAGCTTCCTGAAGTCATTACTTGCCTGCTCTGATTGACTTCTTTGTGTGAAGGCATTCACTCTAATTGCATATTTGGCTTCATACTGTCTTCCATTTCTGATCTGTTCTACCTAGCTGCTATTTGTCTTCGAGCTTACTCGGTACTGTTTCGGTGACTATGGCATGGCTAGTGTAATCTATCTTTCGCTGCATACTGTGTAAGTGTTATTTGGTTGTCTGTCTTCGAAGACATTGTTTGTCTTGAAGACTTTCATAAAAATCGCCTATTCACCCCCCTCTAGTTGATAACTAGCACTTTCACAACTATTTTTTGTTTTTGATTTTTTACCATGGCAGATGCGCCGAGAGCGAGAAAGCTTGTCTTCCCCGAGATTATTTATTCCTCTTATTTAACTACAATTTTTTTACATATACCGCCATGTTTTCTAGAGAAGAAAAATGATCTACTCCCTCCGTTCCTAAATATAAGTCATTTTAGATATTCCAATATGGACTACATACGAAGCAAAATGAGTGAATCTACATTCGTATGTAGTCCATATTGAAATCTCTAAAATACTTATAATTAGCACTGTTCAAGAATTCGTCCGATTAATCAGTTAACGGGCCAGTTAATCGCTACTTGTAGGGTGACCGTATCGAATAACACTTATTCATCGTGTTAACTTGTCAGGCCGATTAATTGGCCGGTTAGACCGATTAATTGGCCGGTTAGACCGATTAATCGGTTGTTAGGCCGATTAATTGCTACTGACCCATTAAGTTCTAGGCAAACAAAGCCCAAAAATTTTCCCTGTAACCCCTCCCATCCCCCTCTCGCTCCTCACTAGCTAGGGATCGACCAAACAGTAGCATATTTTGGTATGTTGCATAGTTGAGAGCATGAGAGTATGGTATAATGCATAAAAAACTAGATATATGTTGGCAATTCCTATTTAATCTACCGATTAATCCAGTTAATAGGCCAATTCACCGATTAATCACTACTCCCAAGCCGACCGAGCAGCTACCAGTTACCGATTTCTTGAACAATGATAATTAGTAACGGAGGGAGTAATTTTCATGATACTTTTTAAACATTTTTTTGTTGTTTTTGTGTTTACATACGATTTTCTTGATCCAAATATGTGGCTTTTATGCTCTATAATATCGAAAAATTGTAGTGTATAAGATGATCCAAATATGTGTCTCTTTATCTACATCATGACAAATCTTTTTTTACATTTTTTTCTGCACAAGGGAATGTTGATTGGCCAGGACCAGGAGGCCTAGGAAAGGGCATGTATGCCACTGGGTTTGCAGGCTGAAGTGGGGGTATCGCATCACATCTATGTATCAACCGTATTCATAAGCGCGAGAGCCATATCTGGCTTTAAGCGAGATGGAAGCTACTCCCGCCTAAAGGGAATAGCTCTTGTGTGTGAGACTGGGCTGGCCTGTTTTTTCAGTTTTTTCTACGTGAGATAAACGCTTCACTAGTTTGTTCGAACGTTCGGTCTTGGCTTTGTTATTTTCTACTCGGGACGTTTCTTTGTTTTTTGTTTCTTTTTTTGGTTTCTTTGTTTCTTCACTGGGTTTCTTCGCTTTTTTGGTTTTTCGCTGATTTCACCAGTTTCTTGATCCCTATTCAATGCTTTTTTAACTTTCTGATCATTTTTTCACGCTTCTTACCAGTTTCTTTGTTTTTTCAAGGGTTTCTTTAGTTTTTTTTGCGCTTTCGTCCATTTTTTTCTTGGTTTCCATTGGTTTTTTCTTTTCTTTTTTTCTTTATTCTTTCTCTATTTTCTTCGTTTTTCCCTTTTTATTTGTTTCCTTTTTTTGTTTTTCTCAGTTTTCAGTACACAATGAATGTTTTTCTTATACATCAGAAACATTATTTATATAAATGATTTACATTTTCTGATGTCTTATATTCTTATAAGGTTTAACATTGTTTGAATACACGGTTAACATTGTTTGAATACATGGTCAATTTTTTATACATATTTTAGAAAGAAATAAATGCTTGATCAACTTTTTTCAAATACAAGATACATATTTTTTTAATACAAGGTAAAAAAATTCCTATACACATTTAACATTTTTTAAGTACAAGACTAAAACAGCATTTAATACATGGTTAATGTTTTTGATACACATTTAACATTTATCAAATACTTTATGAACACTTTTCAAATGCAGGAATATTTTTTTTGAATAGATGGTCAACATTTTTCTTTTCACGTTTAACATTTTCAAATACTTGTTTAACATTTTTTTTAAATGCTTGATTAACATTTTTAAATACATGATCAATTTTTTTCACACAGATGGTATATTTTTTGTATACATGGTCAACATTTTCTACATACATATTTAACCTTTTTCAAATGCATGATTAACATTTTCCAAAGCATTATGTAAAATATATATTTTGTAATATACATGTTTAGATTTTTGGAAGTGTAAAAAAAGTAAAAAACAAAATAAAAATAACAAAAAAATGAGGCTGTGACTTCCAGCGCAGCTGGCCCGGGCCATCACGAGCGTTCCCATCACGCTCTGTTTTTAGCATGGGCCGTCTATTCTTTCAGGTTTCATCCAATCCGGTTTTGGAAAGGTTGTAGATCCTTCCCTGTACCTGTTTTATGTTTTTCTGTATTTTTTCTTTTGGTTTTTGCTACCTTTTTCTTTTTTAGTTTTTACCTTTTTCTTTATCTGTTTGGTTTTTGTTTTTTTCTTCTTTTCTATTTTCCCTTTTCATTTTATTATTTTTTTTTCAATTTTGAAAAAGAATTAAATTTGTGGATATGTTTTAAAATAGTGAACATTTTTTGAAATAATGAACATTCTCAAAGTTCACGAACATTTTTTTGAAACCTTGAACATATTTTTTACAAATTAGTGAAAAATTGTTTCTATAAAACGTGAACATTTTCTGAAATTTATGAACAATTTTTCGAAATAGTGAACATTTTTTAAATTTGTGAATTTTCTCATCAATCGTTATTTTCTTTGAATTCATGAATATTTGGTTTTGGAATCGTGGACATTTATTTAGGTCATGAACATTTTTTAAATTTTATGAACATGTTTTAAATTCGCGAATATTGTTTTCATGAACACTCTCTTAAACCGTGAACTTTTTTTGAAACCGTGAATTTTTGTTGAATTCATGAACATTTTTTGTAATCACGAACATTTTTTGAACCCACAAACATTTTATGATTTATTTATTTTTTGTTCAAAATGCACTTTCGGAACTTTTTTGTAATCCATAATTATTTCAATAGGAAAAATAAAAAACAGAAAAGAAAAAAGAAAAAAGGAAATTAAAAATTAAATCAAAAAAACATTGCGCTCGGACATGGGCCGTATAGTGGCGGCCATTTGTAAGAACGTCTTGCTTGTTGTGTGCCCGCCCTGCTCGCTGCTTGTGGGTTAGCCAAGTAAGGACTAGTTGTGGACCAGTATGCATCGGTTTTCTTGCTTCCTTCATTTTTTTCCTTTCTTTTTGTTTGTTACTTTGTAGATTTTCTTCGGTTTTCTTTATTTCTTTTTCTGTTGTCTTAGGCTTTCTTTGTTTCTTTTTTTGGTTTTCTTCATTTTTCAATATATGTCTAAGTTTTTTCATACATATTGAACATTTTTCATATATAGCCGGAACATTTTTATACAGGTTTAACATTTTTCAAAATACTTAACTAACATTTTTTGTAAATGTATGCATTGATGTCTACTTTTTCATAAATATTGTACATTTTCTGTACATAAGGAATAACTTTTTATACATGTTTACCATTTTTTGAATACATGATTAAATTTTTTTCAAATGTATATTTTGACATCTACTTTTTTCGTACATATTATATATTCTTTTGTATACACATGAAACATCATTTCACACATGTTTTAACATTTTTCAAATACATGATTACCATTTTCAAATATATATTTTGATGTCTAATTTTTTCATGTGCATTGTATATTTTTCTTATACATCTGAAACATTTTTATACACGTTTATCATTTTTGAAGCATATGTTTCTGGACATTTTTTAATATATGTTTAACATTTTTCAAATAAACATTGAAACTTTTTTAAAATGATACGAAGCACTTTTTTAAACTACGTGAACATTTGTTTACATTGATAGTTTTTCACTAATACATTTTCAGAAACATGTGAACATTTTTGTGAATGGTATTAAACTTTCTAAACTACGCTAACAAATGGTGTACACTACGTTTAATTTTTTTAAATTCATTGTTTTTGTAAGTTTTTAAGTTGGTTTAAGTTTTTGGAATATATTTATTTTATAATATTTTTCAAAAAATTAAGAAAAAAAGAAAGAATGTAAGAAAACAGAGAAGAAAACAGACTAACCTGGGCCGGCCGATAGCGACAGGAACGCATAGTTTCTTGAGGCGCGACTTCCTTCTAGGTCACAATAAGCGACATATAGTCGCGCCCGGGTTTAGATTCGTTAATTTTTTTAATGTAGTGTTATTTAAAGTTCATAAAAAATAGTGTTATTTACCATCTAGTAGGACTTCTTTTTTCTCCCTTTTAATTGAAACACATCTAGTTGGATTTAAGAAATGGCATGTAGTAGGAGTAATCAACAATCAATCAACTGGATCTAGAATGACATAATTTCACACGTAAATTTTCTGGCGGCTGCTAGGAATCAACCAAATCATCCTCCTAGCTAGCCGTCGGATCTCAAACTCGTAACCGTCTGATCTCCTGTTTATCTGGCTCTTTCTCACGCCCGTGCATCTTAGCACCAGCAGCCGTCTAGCCCCTCCATTGCAGTCACAACTGCAGCGGCCCCGACCCCTTCCCGCACCGGCAGCAGCGGCAGGGACGACGGTGAATCCAGCATGAGCACTCTCTCCGGCGAGCTGCATCACAACACTTTGCTAGTGCGGCCACCTATGCTCTCTGGCAACCACTTCGCAGCAGGCTAGCCCGTTTGCACCATGGCGCTCCCTCCGGCGAGCTGCATCGCAGCACTCCATGGCAGCACCGACGGCCCTCGGCGATGCTCCGGTGCAGCTCCATGGTAACACGGACCGGCGCGGCAAAGCTTCATCGCAGCACGGACGACGCTCGACGAAGCTTCATTGTAGCTCCATCGTGCCACCGTTGGCACGCCGCCAACAGTCGAGCGATGCTCACCAATGCCACGCAGCACCGAGCGCACGACAACTTCAACGCACCACCTCCGGCGTCCGGCAAAGCTCCATTGCAGCCCCGGCGGAGCTCCATTGCATCACCAACACAGTTTCACAGCCTCGGCCACGCTCCATTGCAGCGGCGATGGTGCGGCAAAAGCTCCAACGCAGCCCGGCGAAGCTCCATTGCAGTGTTGGCGGCACTCGATTGCAGAGCGTTGCAACATCTCCCGCCGGCAAGACCTCACGATTGCAGCGTCGACGTCAGTTCCAGCGCCGGCGAGCTTTATGCAGTAGCAGCAGCCTCTGCCTTGCAGAGCTCGCGGCCAGCGCAAGCGCCTCCACCGACAGCATCGGAGCGGCCGGACGGCGGAAGCTTCACAGCAGGACGAGGCAACGATAGAAGAAAACTGAGATGGGAACACCACGAGCGCGTCGCGCCGGACATCGCTTTGCAACACCACGAGCGTTGCCATCCCGGCGAGATCCACAACCAGCCGGTGTTGCAAGCTTGCAAGGCCGGCGGCCGGCCCCAACCTACCTGTTGCAAGGGGTCATCCGACCATTGCAGCGCAGCACGCGCCCACTCGCGGTAGCAAACAGCTCGGTCGGCCGGAGTGGGAGAAGGCATGGGGTGGTCGCCATTCCGCTCGGGGACTCGTATCGAATGTGTCCATGGCTGTGCACTGTGCTGAATTTGGGGGAAAAAAAATTAGTAGGAGACGAGGAAGACGCGGAGGGGATAAGGCGTTCGTGTTGCCAGGTCCACGCGGGACACGCGTCGCTACGAGCAGGTGGTTTATAAGCTGGATGGATCAGCCGGTCGAAAATAAACAATTCCCAAATTTTCTACCCTCCGTTCCAAAAAAAGCGTCGCTTATTTAGAATTTAGTACAGGTACTACTATATGTGATGGTTTGTCCAGTGCGCATGGTTTCTTTGACGACTAGCAACTTTTGCCACGTTTCGACGAGAAAAATGGAGTCTACTCATCCAGCATGGGCACGTCTGGGGCTCGTGCGATCCAGCTAAATAGCACATGTGCAATATATATGTTCTTTTGGAAAGATACGTGCTACATGCCTCGGCTGTGGAGAGTGGAGACACGAAAGCTGTTTTGTGTTTTGTCTACGCGTGAATTTGATGTGCCACTGTAACTGTGTTGGCTCATTGCCCCCAGTTGAAGCAAGCTGTCGGGCAGCCAGCCGTGCGTGAGGCCTGATGTCTCTCGCATATTTCCGTCGTCGCGATGATGAACCGCCAGACGATTACCCAACTGAATCGCTGGTGCTGCATGTGCGCCACGCGCGCACGGTGCTCGATCGCAGTCACCGTACGGCGCAATCCACGGCTGGAAACAGCGCCGCCGCCGTCGAAGCAGAGGTACGTACGACGACGTTGGCGTCGTGCGTCAGCCGTCAGCGGTCCCGGTGCCGCCGCCGCCCTTGGCCTCCCGTGCGCCGCGCGCGTCCATTCATGCCGGCTGCTGCTCTGGCGGCGCCCTCTGCCTGCTGCTGTCATCGCACGGAATCGCTGCCACATGCTGCATTGCTACGTGACTGCCGCCGCCGCAACGACGCCAAATGGGGGATCGGCAGCCGCCGCCGCCGCAGCAACGCAACGACGTCGACGCGAGCTGAGCCTCTCGTATGTCGTCAGAGGACAGTCTCTGGAAAGAAATTAAGGCTAGCGCTGCGAGGCGTAGGTAATCCGTAGGTGGTCTGGTCTAGCTCGTCGTGCATGCCTAGGATCGCCTCGCTCGTGTCTAATTTTAAAGAACAGAAACAACGGCCAGCCTGGCTCTGAGCAGTTAATTTGTCAAGATATGGGCGCTCGTGCAGCTGCGTCAATGGAACATGTGCATGTTTGGCTCGGCTGGCTGCAAGAAGATATCGGCGCGCGTAGCGCGTAGGTGACTAGGCGTAGACTGAGATGCGATCTCAGATATAATCATGCAATGCAACTAACCCAGTCAACATAGTCTCTGAGATTTTGTCGACTCAATCTTTAAGCGTGGGAGGTTGATGCCTCTATATTTTACGTAGCCTTAGAGCTCATTTGTTGCAATGTCCCTGCATATATTATGTCTCACTGAATCAAATATGTGTCCACTATACCTCTTTTCATTGTGAGCTTTGCATATTAGTGTTTCTATTTGGTTTTTATTAGTTTTTCTTTTGTTTTCTTGTGTCTAGTGGTGTTTTGGAACAACCTAGCACCAAGCACGATAAAAAGACCAAAGACAGGTTTAATACACAGGACATACAACACCAAACTTAAGCATTGGGAGGTCAAAAAAGTGATTCCCCCCCCCCCCCCCCCCCCCCCCCCCCGCCGCCGAAATCAAGATCTAATACCACAGGCGCGCCAGGTCATTCAAGCGATTCCAACAAGGCCAAGAACATCAAAATTAAAGTCCGTATCACTAGTAGAAAATAGGGCTTTGGTTTTTGCCAGATCAGAGCAACAGTCCCGGTCGTGTTACGAACCGGGACTAATAGGAGCATCAATCCCGGTTCAAGCGGCCAGGACGCCGGCCGGGCCTCGACATGCATCAGTCCCGGTTCGGCTGGGACCTTTAGTCCCGATTCCAGCCACCAACCGGGACTAAAGGGCATCGCTCCTGGCGCAACCCCTTTAGTCCCGGTTGGTTTCTGAAACCGGGACTAAAGGTCAGTTTTCAGTCCCGGTTCTAGACACCAACCGGGACTAAAAAGATGCATATATATATATATATGCTCGCCCCTACCCGCTCACTCCTCTGTTTTTTGGCCGGCTGACGTGTGGGAGGTGTGTGCTGCTCTGCTCTCACCTCCTATGGACATGAGGTGTTCGATGAAATGTCTGAGCCACACTTAAGCTTTCTCCTCTCCAAGCTCGACCCCCAAGCTACATTTTCCCCAAGATTTGTCTAGCTTTGGCAGTGCACCAATTACACAAGTGTTTTAAAAGGTTAGCAACTTCATTCTTTCACCTCTCACTGCTAGTTTAACTCATTTCAAATGCTCTAGAAGTAGAGTGGTTTGTGGGTTTTAGTGGAGGAGTGTATATGGGAGTTCATTTGATTTAGATGCACAATTTGAGCTCAAATTAACTTCTTAGAGTTTGCACATGTGTAGGGTGCCGTCTCGTCCCCGTCCCCGTCCTCACCGCCGTCGATTGCCCGCGCCGATCTCGTCGCCAACACCACCGTGGTGAGCCTCTTGTCCTTATCTTCTTTTAAAAAAAAATCTTGTATGATTTAGATAGTTACTGTATAATTTTCTTATTTTTATTATTGTTTGTTATTATATAGTGCCATGGTTTTGGTATCCGCCCCCGTCGGCTCTCGTCCGGTCTATGATTCGGATGTGGTATATTATCTTTTATAACTATTTGTTTCATTTAGTGTTTATAACAATTATGCCGACCAACGTGACATAGATGTTTTTATCTAGGAGGTATGTGAACCGAAAATTCCAACCGACCCTCTTGTCGAGAGGTTAAATTTAGTTGAAAAAGAAAACAATTATTTGAAAGAAAAATTAAAAAGAATTGAAGAGGAGAAGATGAAATTGGAGTTGCATGTTGCCGATGTCGTCGATGATCACAAGATCCAGATGGATGCAATGCGCTTGAAGATTAGAAAGATTAAAAAATATGCCATTGATAATGAGGCTTGGTATCATTATGTTGTTGGATCAATTGTTACCTTAATTGCGATTTTGATCGCATTTGTTGTTGCATTTAAATGTTTTACATAGTTGTATGTTAGTTTCAATGTATGTTTTAATTAGATGCTTTAGAGAGCTGTATGTTGTTCTATGAGAAATATGTATGAACTTTATGTATTTATTTTTTCAGTAATAACATTTGATCACTACTGTAGTTTGGTTTTAATGTGATGATGAACTTGTATTAATTTGTTCATTTCTCTATTCATGATATTCTGTAATGGTTTTTGATACACTTAATTATATAATGCACGTAGATGAACCGGCAATGAATGTACGGTGACCGATGCACATCCGACTACATTACGGGCCTGCATAATTTTCTCGAAGTGGCTGAGGCAAACAAGCAGAATGGCTTTATGTATTGTCCATGTACTGTCTGTGGAGATACGAAGGATTACTCTTCCTCGAAAACCCTTCACTTCCACCTGCTTGAGAAGGGTTTCATGCCACACTATAATGTTTGGACCAAGCACGGAGAAAGAGGGGTTATGATGGAAGACAACGAAGAAGAAGAGGATGATGTCAACTATCCTATGTTTTCCGAATACGTTGATACTGCTGAAGAAGAGGGGGAAGCTGAAGATCAAGAGGCACTAGATGTGCCCGATGATGATCTTCGCCGGGTCATTGTTGATGCACAGAGAGGATGCGAAAGTGAAAGAGAGAAGTTGAAGTTCGAGCGCATGTTAGAGGATCACAAAAAATGGTTGTACCCAAATTGCGAAGATGGCAACACAAAGCTCGGTACCACACTGGAATTGCTGCAATGGAAGGCAGAGAATGGTGTATTTGACAAGGGATTTGGTTCGCTACTAAAAATAATGAAGAAGAAGCTTCTAAAGGATAACGAATTGCCTGACAGTACGTACGAAGCAAAGAAGATTCTCTGCCCTCTAGGATTAGAGGTGCAGAAGATACATGCATGCCCTAATGATTGCATCCTCTACCGCGGTGAGGAGTACGAGAATTTGAATTCATGCCCGGTATGCGGTGCATTGCAGTATAAGATCAGATGAGATGACCCTGGTGATGTTGAGGGCAAGCGCCCCAGGAAGAGGGTTCCTGCTAAGGTGATGTGGTATGCTCCTATAATACCACGGTTGAAATGTCTGTTCAGAAACAAAGAGCATGCCAAGTTGTTGCGATGGCACAAAGAAGACCGTAAGAAATACGGGAAGTTGAGAGTACCCGCTGATGGGTCGCAGTGGAGAAAAATCGAGAGAAAGTGGGCGGACTTTGCAGGTGACGCAAGGAACTTATGGTTTGGTTTAAGTGCAGATGGCATTAATCCTTTTGGGGAGCAGAGCAGCAATCATAGCACTTGGCCTGTGACTCTATGTATCTATAACCTTCCTCCTTGGTTGTGCATGAAGCGGAAGTTCATTGTGATGCCAGTGCTCATCCAAGGCCCTAAGCAACCCGGCAACGACATTGATGTGTACCGAAGGCCATTAGTTAAAGAACTTTTACAGTTGTGGGATAAAAAAGGTGTGCGTGTGTGGAATGAGCACAAACAGCAGGAATTTGACCTACGAGTGTTGTTGTTTGTAACCATCAATGATTGGCCGGCTCTTAGTAACCTTTTAGGATAGACAAACAAGGGATACAACGCATGCACGCACTGTTTACATGAGACTGAAAGTATATATTTGGACAAATGCAAGAAGAATGTGTACCTGGGACATCGTCGATTTCTTCCGCCAAGCATGCCTTAAGAAAGAAAGGCAAGCATTTCAAAGGTGAGGCAGATCACCGGAAGAAGCCTGTCCTCCGTACTGGTGATGATATAGTGATACGTCTCCAACGTATCTATAATTTTTGATTGCTCCATGCTATTATATTATCTGTTTTGGATGTTTTATATGCATTAATATGCTATTTTATATTATTTTTGGGACTAACTTATTAACCTAGAGCCCAGTGCCAGTTTCTGTTTTTTCCATGTTTTTGAGTTTTACAGAAAAGGAATATCAAACGGAGTCCAAACGGAATAAAACTTTACGATGATTTTTTTTGGACCAGAAGACACATGTAGGACTTGGAGAGGAAGTCAGAAGAGTCCCGAGGGCTCCACAAGCCCTCAGGGCGCGCCCTGGGGGGCGCCCCCTGGCTTGTGGGCCCCACGGGAGTCCTCCAACCCTAATCTTTAGCCTATAAATTCAGAAATATTCCCAAACAAACAGAAGCGTCCACCAAAATACTTTTCCGCCGCCGTAACCTTCTGTACCCGTGAGATCCCATCTTGGGGCCTTTTTCGGCATCCTGCCGGAGGGGGATTCGATCACGGAGGGCTTCTACATCAACTCTATTGCCCTTCCGATGAAGCGTGAGTAGTTTACCACAGACCTACGGGTCCATAGCTAGTAGCTAGATGGCTTCTTCTCTCTCTTTGGTTCTCAATACCATGTTCTCCTCGATGTTCTTGGAGATCTATCCGATGTAATATTCTTTTACGGTGTGTTTGTCGAGATCCGATGAATTGTGGATTTATGATCAGATTATCTATGAATATTATTTGAATCTTCTCTGAATTCTTATATGCATGATTTGATATCTTTGTATTTCTCTTCGAATTATCGGTTTGGTTTGGCCAACTAGATTGGTTCTTCTTGCAATGGGAGAGGTGCTTAGTTTTGGGTTCAATCTTGCGGTGCCCTCACCCAGTGACAAAGTAGGGGTAGCGAGGCACGTATTTGTATTGTTGCCATCAAGAGTAAAAAGATGGGGTTTTCATCATATTGCTTGAGTTTATCCCTCTACATCATGTCATCTTACTTAAGGCATTACTCCGTTCTTTATGAACTTAATACTCTAGATGCATGCTGGATAGCGGGCGATGTGTGGAGTAATAGTAGTAGATGCAGAATCGTTTCGGTCTACTAGACACGGACGTGATGCCTATATGCATAATCATTGCCTTGGATATCGTCATAACTTTGCGCTTTTCTATCAATTGCTCGACAGTAATTTGTTCACCCACCGTATTATTTGCCTTCAAGAGAGAAGCCTCTAGTGAAACCTATGGCCCCCGGGTCTATTTTCCATCATATATTTTCAGATCTATAAACCAAAAAATCCAAAAATACCTTGCTGCAGTTTATTTATTCTTATTTTGTTTTACGTTTTAGTAATCTTTTATATCTATCTCTATCAGATCTCATCCTTGCAAGTGACCGTGAAGGGATTGACAACCCCTTTATCGCGTTGGGTGCAAGTGTTTGATTGTTTGTGCAGGTGCATAGATTGGGGACTTGCTTGTATCTCCTACTAGATTTGATACCTTGGTTCTTAACTGAGGGAAATACTTATCTCTACTTTGCTACATCACCCTTTCCTCTTCAAGGGAAAAACCAACGCAAGCTCAAGAAGTAGCAGGAAGAATTTCTGGCGCCGTTGCTGAGGAGATCTACATCAAGCCTACCAAGTACCCACCATAAACTCTTATCTCTTACATTACATTATTTGCCATTTGCCTCTCATTTTCCTCTCCCCCACTTCTAAAATGATTTTCAGAAAAACACAAAAAGATTTGCCTCTTTATTCGCCCTTATTCCGTCCGATCTTTTGTTTGCTTGAACTCATCATCATGAGTGACTTTGGTTTGGCAGAAACAGATGATGGCCTAACTCCTAAAATTGGACGAACAGGCAATCTAGATGCTAAAATTTTTGTTTTGGGGACAGGGAATTTTATGGGAAAAGAACATATAAAAGAATTTTTCAATTGCGTAGGCAATTTGCCTCTCGATGATACTCCCATACTTTAAAGGACTAAAACTTATGCGGAAGCTATTTCAGCACTAGTTCTAAAATTTGAAAGTAGATTTATCCGTACTCATCCTACCTTGCAAAGATTGTTTTATGAGTTACCCGTTATAAAGGATCCTAAGGCTAAAAATATAGCTACCCAAGTTCTTAAGAATGAATTTGATCACATAGTACGGGAAGTTAGGTAAATTTTTGATCATTATGGTATGTGCCATGAAAAACCGGTGATAGATGAGATCCTTTATAATAGTGATTATACTTTGAGACATTTGTTTGGAAATAATCAAATTTTTGATGAAAACCTTAAAAAGAAAATCCCCGTTTTAGATATGATCCAACAAGTTTTCAATGATGTTAATCAACGGTATTCTTGGATTGTAGCCGAAAATCAAAGGGGATATGTAGATGGGCAGCTTAATGATGCTAAAATTTCTATGGATAATGTGTTCCAAGTTGTCTTTGCAAAACCTTCCGACGAGAACACATCTATGGAAAAGCATACCAAAGATGACAATACCTAGATCTATGTTTTATGCCTAGCTATGGGCGTTAAACAATAGCGCTTGCTGGGAGGCAACCCAATTTTATTTTTATGTTTATAATTTTTTGTTCTGTTTTTCAATAATTACACATTATTACCTCTGTAGTAATTGTGTTTTGGTGTTTTAATTAGTGTTTGAGCCAAGTAAGACCTTTGGGATGGCTTACGGTGATAGTTGATTTGATCTTGCTGAAAAACAGAAACTTTTGCATCCAGTAACAGAATTGTTTAAATTCACTGGAGGGTGGAAAACCCCTGAATTTTTTACACAAGATTTAAATACAAATTTACTCTGTTTTACTAATGTTTCAGAAAGTTTGGAGTTATATAAGTATTAGAACAATTCAGATCTTCACAGACTGTTCTGTTTTTGACAGATTCTGTTTTCTATGTATAGTTTGCTTATTTTAATGAATCTATGGGTAGTATCGGGGGGTATGAACCATGGAGAAGTTGGAATACAGTAGATATTACACCAATATAAATAAATAATGAGTTCAAAACAGTACCAAAACATGGTGATTTATTTTCTAATACTAACGGATCTCATGAGTTTTTTGTTGAGTTTTGTGTTATGAAGTTTTCAAGTTTTGGGTAAAGATTTGATGGACTATGGAATAAGGAGTGGCAAGAGCCTAAGCTTGGGGATGCCCAAGGCACCCCAAGGTAATATTCAAGGACAACCGAGCATCTAAGCTTGGGGATGCCCCGGATGGCATCCCCTCTTTCGTCTTCGTCTATCGGTAAATTTACTTGAGGCTATATTTTTATTCACCACATGATATGTGTTTTGCTTGGAGCGTCTTGTATGATTTGAGTCTTTGATTTTTAGTTTGCCACAATCATCCTTGATGTACACACCTTTTGAGAGGGACATGCATGAATCGTGAATTTATTAGAATACTCTATGTGCTTCACTTATATCTTTTGAGCTAGGCAATTTTTGCTCTAGTGCTTCACTTATATTATTTTAGAGCACGGCGGTGGCTTTATTTTATAGAAATTGTTGAACTCTCTTGCTTCACTTATATTATTTTGAGAGTCTCTCTAAACAGCATGGTAATTTGCATAGGTTATGAATTTAGTCCTAATATGATGGGCATCCAAGAGGGATATAATAAAAACTTTCATATAAAGAGCATTGAATACTATGAGAAGTTTGATTCCTTATGATTGTTTTGAGATATAAAGATGGTGATATTAGAGTCATGCTAGTGAGTAATTGTGGATTGATAGAAATACTTGTGTTAAAGTTTGTGATTCCCGTAGCATGCGCGTATGGTGAACCGTTATGTGATGAAGTCGGAGCATGATTTATTTATTGATTGTCTTCCTTATGAGTGGCAGTCGGGGACGAGCGATGGTCTTTTCCTACCAATCTATCCCCCTAGGAGCATGCGTGTAGTACTTTGTTTCAATAGCTAATAGAATTTTGCAATAAGTATGTGAGTTCTTTATGACTAATGTTGAGTCCATGGATTATACACACTCTCACCCTTCCACCATTGCTAGCCTCTCTAGTACCGCGCAACTTTTGCCGTTGCACTACACCCACCATATACCCTTCCTCAAAACAGCCACCATAACTACCTATTATGGCATTTCCATAGCCATTCCGAGATATATTGCCATGCAACTTCCACCGTTCCGTTTTATTATGACACGCTCTATCATTGTCATATTGCTTTGCATGATCGTAAGATAGCTAGCATGATGTTTTCATGGCTTGTCCGTTTTTTATGTCATTGCTATGCTAGATCGTTGCACATCCCGGTACACCGCCGGAGGCATTCATATAGAGTCATATTTTTGTTCTAAGTATCGAGTTGTAATTCTTGAGTTGTAAGTAAATAAAAGTGTGATGATCATCATTACTAGAGCATTGTCCCATGTGAGGAAAGGATGATGGAAGCTATGATTCCCTCACAAGTTGGGATGAGTCTCCGGACTTTACAAAAAATAAAAGAGGCCAAAGAAGCCCAAATAAAAAAAGAAAAAAGAAAAAAAAGAAAAAAATGAGAGAAAAGAGAGAAGGGGCAATGCTACTATCCTTTTGAAGGAAGTATGCCCTAGAGGCAATAATAAAGTTGTTATTTATATTTCCTTATATCATGATAAATGTTTATTATTCATGCTAGAATTGTATTAACCGGAAACTTGATACATGTGTGAATACATAGACAAAAACAAAGTGTCCCTAGTATGCCTCTACTTGACTAGCTCGTTAATCAAAGATGGTTAAGTTTCCTGACCATAGACATGTGTTGTCATTTGATGAACAGGATCACATCATTAGGAGAATGATGTGATGGACAAGACCCATCCGTTAGCTTAGCATAATGATCGTTAAGTTTTATTGCTATTGCTTTCTTCATGACTTATACATATTCCTCTGACTATGAGATTATGCAACTCCCGAATACCGGAGGAACACCTTGTGTGCTATCAAACGTCACAACGTAACTGGGTGATTATAAAGATGCTCTACAGGTGTCTCTGAAGGTGTTTGTTGGGTTGGCATAGATCGAGATTAGGATTTGTCACTCCGAGTATCGGAGAGGTATCTCTGGGCCCTCTCGGTAATGCACATCACTATAAGCCTTGCAAGCAATGTGACTAAGGAGTTAGTTACGGGATGATGCATTACGGAACGAGTAAAGAGACTTGACGGTAACGAGATTGAACTAGGTATGAAGATACCAACGATCGAATCTCGGGCAAGTAACATACCGATGACAAAGGGAATGACGTATATTGTTATGCGGTTTGACCGATAAAGATCTTCGTAGAATATGTAGGAGCCAATATGAGCATCCAGGTTCCGCTATTGGTTATTGATTGGAGATGTGTCTCGGTCATGTCTACATAGTTCTCGAACCCGTAGGGTCCACACGCTTAACGTTCAATGACGATTTGTATTATGAGTAATGTGTTTTTTTGACCGAAGTTTGTTCGGAGTCCCGGATGAGATCACGGACATGACGAGGAGTCTCAAAATGGTCGAGAGGTAAAAATTGATATATTGGAAGGTAGTATTCGGACACCGGAAGGGTTCCGGAGTATATCGGGTACATACCGGAGTACCGGAGGGGTTACCCGAACCCCCCGGTGGAAGATATGGGCCATATGGGCCATAGGAGGGAGGCTAACCAGCCCACAAGGGGCTAGTGCGCCCCCCACAAGGGAGGAGGCCGAATTGGACTAGGGAAGTGGGTGGCGCCCCCCTTTCCTTCTCCCTCTCCCTCTCCTTCCCTATTTCCCCCTCCGGAGAAAGGAAAAGTGGGGGCGGGGGGGGGGGGGGGGGGGCGAATCCTACTAGGAGTGGAGTCCTAGTAGGACTCCCTCCCATGGTGCGCCCCCTTGGTGGCCGGCCTCCTCCTCCCTTCCTTTATATACGGGGGCAGGGGGGCACCCCAAAGCACAACAATTATTCTCTTAGCCGTGTGCGATGCCCCCCTCCACAGTTTACTCCTCCGGTCATATTGTCGTAGTGCTTAGGCGAAGCCCTGCGCGGATCACATCATCATCACCGTCACCACGCCATCGTGCTAACGAAACTCTCCCTCGACCTTCTGCTGGATCAAGAGTGCGAGGGACGTCATCGAGCTGAACGTGTGCTGAACTCGGAGGTGCCGTACGTTCGGTACTTGGATCAGTTGGATCGTGAAGACGTTCGACTACATCAACCGCGTTAACCTAATGCTTCCGCTTTCGGTCTACGAGGGTACGTGGACACACTCTCCCCCTCTCATTGCTATGCATCTCCTAGATAGATCTTGCGTGAGCATAGGAAATTTTTGAAATTGCATGCTACGTTCCCAACAGTGGCATCCGAGCCAGGTCTATGCGTTGATGATATGCACGAGTAGAACAGAAAGAGTTGTGGGCGATAATAGTCATACTGCTTACCACCAACATCTTATTTTGATTCGGCGGTATTGTTGGATGAAGCGGCCCGGACCGACATTACATGACCGCGTTCATGAGACAGGTTCTACCGACGTGCTTTGCACACAGGTGGCTGGCGGGTGTCTGTTTCTCCAACTTTAGTTGAATCGAGTTTGACTATGGCCGGTCCTTGTTGAAGGTTAAAATAGCACACTTGACGAAAAATCGTTGTGGTTTTGATGCGTAGGTAAGAACGGTTCTTGCTAAAAGCCCGTAGCAGCCACGTAAAACTTGCAACAACAAAGTAGAGGACGTCTAACTTGTTTTTGCAGGGCATGCTGTGATGTGATATGGTCAAGACATGATGTGATATACATTATTGTATGAGATGATCATGTTTTGTAAAAGTTATCGCCAACTGGCAGGAGCCTTATGGTTGTCGCTTTATTGTATGAAATGCAATCGCCATGTAATTGCTTTACTTTATCACTATGCGGTAGCGATAGTCGTAGAAGCAATAGTTGGCGAGACGACAACGACGCTACGATGGAAATCAAGGTGTCAAGCCGGTGACGATGGAGATCATGACGGTGCTTTGGAGATGGAGATCAAAGGCACAAGATGATGATGGCCATATCATGTCACATATTTTGATTGCATGTGATGTTTATCTTTTATGCATCTTATTTTGCTTAGTACAGCGGTAGCATTATAAGATGATCTCTCACTAAATTTCAAGGTATAAGTGTTCTCCCTGAGTATGCACCATTGTGACAGTTCGTCGTGCCGAGACAACACGTGATGATCGGGTGTGATAAGCTCTACGTTCACATACAACGGGTGCAAGCCAGTTTTGCATGTGCAGAATACTTGGGTTAAACTTGACGAGCCTAGCATATGCAGATATGGCCTCGGAACACTGAGACCGAAAGGTCGAACGTGAATCATATAGTAGATATGATCAACATAGAGATGTTCACCGTTGAAAACTACTCCATCTCACGTGATGATCGGACATGGTTTAGTTGATATGGATCACGTGATCATTTAGATGACTAGAGGGATGTCTATCTAAGTGGGAGTTCTTAAGTAATATGATTAATTGAACTTTAATTTATCATGAACTTAGTACCTGATAGTTTTTGCATATCTATGTTGTTGTAGATCAATGGCCCGTGCTACCGTTCCCTTGAATTTTAATGCGTTCCTAGAGAAAGCTAAGTTGAAAGATGATGGTAGCAACTACACGGACTGGGTCCGTAACTTGAGGATTATCCTCATTGCTGCACAGAAGAATTACGTCCTGGAAGCACCACTAGGTGCAAGACCCGTTGCAGGAGCAACTCCGGACATTATGAACATCTGGCAGAGCAAAACTGATGACTACTCGATAGTTCAGTGTGCCATGCTTTACGGCTTAGAATCGGGACTTCAAAGATGTTTTGAACGTCATGGAGCATATGAGATGTTCCAGGAGTTGAAGTTAATATTTCAAGCAAATGCCCGAGTTGAGAGATATGAAGTCTCCAACAAGTTCTATAGCTGCAAGATGGAGGAGAATAGTTCTGTCAGTGAACATATACTCAGAATGTCTGAGTACCATAACCACTTGACTCAACTGGGAGTTAATCTTCCTGATGATATTGTCATTGACAGAGTTCTTCAATCACTGCCACCAAGCTATAAAGGCTTCGTGATGAACTATAATATGCAAGGGATGGAAAAGACAATTCCTGAGCTCTTCGCGATGCTAAAGGCTGCGGAGGTAGAAATCAAGAAGGAGCATCAAGTGTTGATGGTTAACAAGACCACTAGTTTCAAGAAAAAGGGCAAAGGGAAGAAGGGGAACTTCAAGAAGAATATAAAGCAAGTTGCTACTCCCGGGAAGAAGCCCAAGTCTGGACCTAAGCCTGAGACTGAGTGCTTCTACTGTAAAGGGACTGGTCACTGGAAGCGGAACTGCCCCAAGTATTTGGCGGATAAGAAGGATGGCAAAGTGAAAGGTATATTTGATATACATGTTATTGATGTGTACCTTACTAATGCTCGTAGTAGCGCCTGGGTATTTGATACTGGTTCTGTTGCTCATATTTGCAACTCGAAACAGGGGCTACGGATTAAACGAAGATTGGCTAAGGACGAGGTGACGATGCGCGTGGGAAATGGTTCCAAGGTCGATGTGATCGCCGTCGGCACGCTACCTCTACATCTACCTTCGGGATTAGTTTTAGACCTGAATAATTGTTATTTGGTGCCAGCGTTGAGCATGAACATTATATCTGGATCTTGTTTGATGCGAGACGGTTATTCATTTAAATCAGAGAATAATGGTTGTTCTATTTATATGAGTAATATCTTTTATGGTCATGCACCCTTGAGGAGTGGTCTATTTTTGTTGAATCTCGATTGTAGTGATACACATATTCATAATATTGAAGCCAAAAGATGCAAAGTTAATAATGATAGTGCAACTTATTTGTGGCACTGCCGTTTAGGTCATATTGGTGTAAAGCGCATGAATAAACTCCATGCTGATGAGCTTTTGGAATCACTTGATACTTGCGAACCATGCCTCATGGGCAAGATGACTAAGACTCCGTTCTCCGGAACAATGGAGCGAGCAACTGACTTATTGGAAATAATACATACTGATGTATGCAGTCCGATGAGTGTTGAGGCTCACGGCGGGTATCGTTATTTTCTGACCTTCACAGATGATTTGAGCAGATATGGGTATATCTACTTAATGAAACATAAGTCTGAAACATTTGAAAAGTTCAAAGAATTTCAGAGTG
This sequence comes from Thinopyrum elongatum, assembly GCA_011799875.1. NCBI lineage: Eukaryota > Viridiplantae > Streptophyta > Magnoliopsida > Poales > Poaceae > Thinopyrum > Thinopyrum elongatum. The sequence goes on from CM022300.1 coordinate 53,545,458, forward strand.
AAGTGGAAAATCATCGTAACAAGAAAATAAAGTTTCTACGATCTGATCGTGGAGGTGAATATTTGAGTTATGAGTTTGGTCTTCATTTGAAACAATGTGGAATAGTTTCGCAACTCACGCCACCTGGAACACCACAGCGTAATGGTGTGTCCGAACGTCGTAACCATACTTTATTAGATATGGTGCGATCTATGATGTCTCTTACCGATTTAGCACTATCGTTTTGGGGTTATGCTTTAGAGACGGCTGCATTCACATTAAACAGGGCACCATCTAAATCCGTCGAGACGACACCATATGAACTGTGGTTTGGCAAGAAACCTAAGCTGTCGTTTCTTAAAGTTTGGGGCTGCGATGCTTATGTGAAAAAACTTCAACCTGATAAGCTCGAACCCAAATCGGAGAAATGCGTCTTCATAGGATACCCAAAGGAGACTGTTGGGTACACTTTCTATCACAGATCCGAAGGCAAGATATTCGTTGCTAAGAATGGATCCTTTCTAGAGAAGGAGTTTCTCTCGAAAGAAGTGAGTGGGAGGAAAGTAGAACTTGATGAGGTAATTGTACCTTCTCCTGAATTGGAAAGTAGTTCATCACAGAAATCAGTTCCAGTGATGCCTACACCAATTAGTGAGGAAGTTAATGATGATGATCATGAAACTTCGGATCAAGTTACTACCGAACCTCGTAGGTCAACCAGAGTACGTTCCGCACCAGAGTGGTACGGTAATCCTGTTCTGGAAGTCATGTTACTAGACCATGACGAACCTACGAACTATGAGGAAGCGATGATGAGCCCAGATTCCGCAAAAATGGCTTGAGGCCATGAAATCTGAGATGGGATCCATGTATGAGAACAAAGTATGGACTTTGGTTGACTTGCCCGATGATCGGCAAGCCATAGAGAATAAATGGATCTTCAAGAACAAGACTGACACTGACGGTAATGTTACTATCTACAAAGCTCGACTTGTTGCAAAAGGTTTTCGACAAGTTCAAGGGGTTGACTACGATGAGACCTTCTCACCCGTAGCGATGCTTAAGTCTGTCCGAATCATGTTAGCAATTGCCGCATTTTATGATTATGAAATTTGGCAAATGGATGTCAAAACTGCGTTCCTTAATGGATTTCTTAAAGAAGAGTTGTATATGATGCAACCAGAAGGTTTTGTCGATCCTAAGGGTGCTAACAAAGTGTGCAAGCTCCAGCGATCCATTTATGGACTGGTGCAAGCATCTCGGAGTTGGAATATACGCTTTGATGAAGTGATCAAAGCATATGGTTTTATACAGACTTTTGGAGAAGCCTGTATTTACAAGAAAGTGAGTGGGAGCTCTATAGCGTTTCTAATATTATATGTGGATGACATATTATTGATTGGAAACAATATAGAATTTTTGGATAGCATAAAAGGATACTTGAATAAGAGTTTTTCAATGAAAGACCTCGGTGAAGCTGCTTATATATTGGGCATCAAGATCTATAGAGATAGATCAAGACGCTTAATTGGACTTTCACGAAGCACATACCTTGATAAAGTTTTGAAGAAGTTCAAAATGGATCAGTCAAAGAAAGGGTTCTTGCCTATATTACAAGGTGTGAAGTTGAGTTAGACTCAATGCCCGACCACTGCAGAAGATAGAGAGAAAATGAAAGTCATTCCCTATGCCTCAGCCATAGGTTCTATCATGTATGCAATGCTGTGTACCAGACCTGATGTGTGCCTTGCTATAAGTTTAGCAGGGAGGTACCAAAATAATCCAGAAGTGGATCACTGGACAGCGGTCAAGAACATCCTGAAATACCTGAAAAGGACTAAGGATATGTTTCTCGTTTATGGAGGTGACAAAGAGCTTGTCGTAAATGGTTACGTCGATGCAAGCTTTGACACTGATCCGGATGACTCTAAGTCGCAAACCGGATACGTATTTATATTGAATGGTGGAGCTGTCAGTTGGTGCAGTTCCAAGCAGAGCGTCGTGGCGGGATCTACGTGTGAAGCGGAGTACATAGCTACTTCAGAAGCAGCAAATGAAGGAGTCTGGATGAAGGAGTTCATATCCGATCTAGGTGTAATACCTAGTGCATCGGGTCCAATGAAAATCTTTTGTGACAATACTGGAGCAATTGCTTTGGCAAAGGAATCCAGATTTCACAAGAGAACCAAACACATCAAGAGACGCGTCAATTCCATCCGTGATCAAGTCAAGGAGGGAGACATAGAGATTTGCAAAATACATACGGATCTGAATGTTGCAGAACCGTTGACTAAGCCTCTTCCATGAGCAAAACATGATCAGCACCAAGACTCCATGGGTGTTAGAATCATTACTATGTAATCTAGATTATTGACTCTAGTGCAAGTGGGAGAATGAAGGAAATATGCCCTAGAGGCAATAATAAAGTTGTTATTTATATTTCCTTATATCATGATAAATGTTTATTATTCATGCTAGAATTGTATTAACCGGAAACTTGATACATGTGTGAATACATAGACAAAAACAAAGTGTCCCTAGTATGCCTCTACTTGACTAGCTCGTTAATCAAAGATGGTTAAGTTTCCTGACCATAGACATGTGTTGTCATTTGATGAACGGGATCACATCATTAGGAGAATGATGTGATGGACAAGACCCATCCGTTAGCTTAGCATAATGATCGTTAAGTTTTATTGCTATTGCTTTCTTCATGACTTATACATATTCCTCTGACTATGAGATTATGCAACTCCCGAATACCGTAGGAACACCATGTGTGCTATCAAACATCACAACATAACTGGGTGATTATAAAGATGCTCTACAGGTGTCTCCGAAGGTGTTTTTTGGGTTGGCATAGATCGAGATTAGGATTTGTCACTCCGAGTATCGCAGAGGTATCTTTGGGCCCTCTCGGTAATGCACATCACTATAAGCCTTGCAAGCAATGTGACTAATGAGTTAGTTACGGGATGATGCATTACGGAACGAGTAAAGAGACTTGCTGGTAACGAGATTGAACTAGGTATGAAGATACCGACGATCGAATCTCGGGTAAGTAACATACCGATGACAAAGGGAATGGCGTATATTGTTATGCGGTTTGACTGATAAAGATCTTCGTAGAATATGTAGGAGCCAATATGAGCATCCAGGTTCCACTATTGGTTATTGATCGGAGATGTGTCTCGGTCATGTCTACATAGTTCTCGAACCCGTAGGGTCCACACGCTTTACATTCAATGACGATTTGTATTATGAGTTATGTGTTTTGGTGACCGAAGTTTGTTCGGAGTCCCGGATGACATCACGGACATGACGAGGAGTCTCGAAATGGTCGAGAGGTAAAAATTGATATATTGGAAGGTAGTATTCGGACACCAGAAGGGTTCCGGAGTATATCGGGTACATACCAGAGTACCGGAGGGGTTACCGGAACCCCCCGGTGGAAGATATGGGCCATATGGGCCATAGGAGGCAGGCTAACCAGCCCACAAGGGGCTGGTGCGCCCCCCCACAAGGGAGGAGGCCGAATTGGACTAGGGAAGGGGGTGGCGCGCCCCTTTCCTTCTCCCTCTCCCTCTCCTTCCCTATTTCCCCCTCCGGAGAAAGGAAAAGTGGGGGGGGGGGGGCGAATCCTACTAGGAGTGGAGTCCTAGTAGGACTCCCCCCCATGGCGCGCCCCCTTGGTGGCCGGCCTCCTCCTCCCCTCCTTTATATACGAGGGCAGGGGGCACCCCAAATCACAACAATTATTCTCTTAGCCGTGTGCGGTGCCCCCCTCCACAGTTTACTCCTCCGGTCATATTGTTGTAGTGCTTAGGCGAAGCCCTGCGCGGATCACATCACCATCACCGTCACCACGCCGTCGTGCTGATGAAACTCTCCCTCAACCTTGTGCTGGATCAAGAGTTCGAGGGACGTCATCGAGCTGAACGTGTGCTGAACTCGGAGGTGCCCTACGTTCGGTACTTGGATCGGTTGGATCGTGAAGACGTTCGACTACATCAACCGCGTTAACCTAACGCTTCCGCTTTCGGTCTACGAGGGTACATGGACACACTCTCCCCCTCTCATTGCTATGCATCTCCTAGATAGATCTTGCGTGAGCGTAGGAAATTTTTGAAATTGCATGCTACGTTCCTAACACCTTTTACCACACTTGTGCTTCAAAGTAGCACCATGATCTTCATGATAGAGAGTCTCCTATGTTGTCACTTTCATATACTAGTGGGAATTTTTCATTATAGAACTTGGCTTGTATATTCCAATGATGGGCTTCCTCAAATTTCCCTAGGTCTTCGTGAGCAAGCGAGTTGGATGCACACCCACTTAGTTTCTTTTTGAGCTTTCATAAACTTATAGCTCTAGTGCATCCGTTGCATGGCAATCCCTACTCACTCACATTGATATCTATTGATGGGCATCTCCATAGCCCGTTGATATGCCTAGTTGATGTGAGACTATCTCCTTCCTTTTGTCTTCTCCACAACCACCATATTCTATTCCACCTATAGTGCTATATCCATGGCTCACGCTCATGTATTGCGTGAAAGTTGAAAAAGTTTGAGAACATCAAAAGTATGAAACAATTGCTTGGCTTGTCATCAGGGTTGTGCATGATTTAATACTTTGTGTGATTAAGATGGAGCATAGCCAGACTATATGATTTTGTAGGGATAACTTTCTTTGGCCATGTTATTTTGAGAAGACATGATTGCTTTATTAGTATGCTTGAAGTATTATTGTTTTTATGTCAATATTAAACTTTTGTTTTGAATCTTATGGATCTGAATATTCATGCCACAATAAAGAAAATTACATGGAAAAATATGTTAGGTAGCATTCCACATCAAAAATTATGTTTTTATCATTTACCTACTCGAGGACGAACAGGAATTAAGCTTAGGGATGCTTGATACGTCTCCAACGTATCTATAATTTTTGATTGTTCCATGCTATTATATTATCAGTTTTGGATGTTTTATATGCATTAATATGCTATTTTATATTATTTTTGGGACTAACTTATTAACCTAGAGCCCAGTGCCAGTTTCTGTTTTTTCCTTGTTTTTGAGTTTTACAGAAAAGGAATATCAAACGGAGTCCAAACGGAATAAAACTTTACGATGATTTTTCTTGGACCAGAAGACACACATAGGACTTGGAGAGGAAGTCAGAAGAGTCCCGAGGGCTCCACAAGCCCTCAGGGCGCGCCCTAGGGGGGGCACCCCTGGCTTGTGGGCCCCATGGGAGTCCTCCAACCCTAATCTTTGGCCTATAAATTCAGAAATATTCCCAAACAACCAGAGGCGTCCACCAAAATACTTTTCCACCGCCGTAACCTTCTGTACCCGTGAGATCCCATCTTGCGGCCTTTTTTGGCATCCTGACGGAGGGGGATGCGATCACGGAGGGCTTCTACATCAACTCTATTGCCCTTCCGATGAAGCGTGAGTAGTTTACCACAGACCTACGGGTCCATAGCTAGTAGCTAGATGGCTTCTTCTCTCTCTTTGATTCTCAATACCATGTTCTCCTCGATGTTCTTGGAGATCTATCCGATGTAATATTCTTTTGCGGTGTGTTTGTTGAGATCCGATGAATTGTGGATTTATGATCAGATTATCTATGAATATTATTTGAATCTTATCTGAATTCTTATATGCATGATTTGATATCTTTGTATTTCTCTTCGAATTATCGGTTTGGTTTGGCCAACTAGATTGGTTCTTCTTGCGATGGGAGAGGTGCTTAGTTTTGGGTTCAATCTTGCTGTGTCCTCACCCAGTGACAAAGTAGGGGTAGCGAGGCACGTATTTGTATTGTTGCCATCAAGGGTAAAAAGATGGGGTTTTCGTCATATTGCTTGAGTTTATCCCTCTACATCATGTCATCTTACTTAAGGCATTACTCCGTTCTTTATGAACTTAATACTCTAGATGCATGCTGGATAGCGATCGATGTGTGGAGTAATAGTAGTAGATGCAGAATCGTTTCGGTCTACTTGACACGGACGTGACGCCTATATGCATAATCATTGCCTTGGATATCGTCATAACTTTGTGCTTTTCTATCAATTGCTCGACAGTAATTTGTTCACCCACCGTATTATTTGCCTTCAAGAGAGAAGCCTCTAGTGAAACCTATGGCCCCCGGGTCTATTTTCCATCATATATTTTCAGATCTATAAACCAAAAAAAAACCAAAAATACCTTGCTGCAATTTATTTATTCTTATTTTGTTTTACGTTTTAGTAATCTTTTATATCTATCTCTATCAGATCTCATCCTTGCAAGTGACTGTGAAGGGATTGACAACCCCTTTATCGTGTTGGGTGCAAGTGTTTGATTGTTTGTGTAGGTGCATAGATTGGGGACTTGCTTGTATCCCCTACTGGATTTGATACCTTGGTTCTTAACCGAGGGAAATACTTACCTCTACTTTGCTGTATCACCCTTTCCTCTTCAAGGGAAAAACCAATGCAAGCTCAAGAAGTAGCATATACTTGAAATGGTCAACGATTTACAAGTAATCTTTGGAAAGGGTCCTGGCGGATAATCTGTTCCGAATGACGCTGACGGACACGCACCCATGTGGAAGAAGAAATCTATATTTTGGGACCTACCCTATTGGAAAGACCTAGAGGTCCGCTCTGCAATCGAAGTGATGCACGTGATGAAGAATCTTTGCGTGAACCTGCTAGCTTCTTGGGCGTGTATGGGAAGACAAAAGATACACCGAAGGCACGGGTGGACCAGCAACGTATGAACGAAAAAGACGACATGCATCCAAAGCAGTATAAAGGTCCTGCCAGCTACGCTCTTACCAAATCAGAAAAAGAAATCTTTTTTGAATGTCTGCTCAGTATCAAGGTCCCCATCTCGCTTCTCGTCGAATATAAAGGGAATAATAAATATGCCAGAAAAAAAAATTAAAGTCTCATGACTGCCACGTGATTATGACGCAACTGCTTCCGGTTGCATTGAGGGGGCTTCTACCAGAAAATGTTCGATTAGCCATGGTGAAGCTATGTGCATTCCTCAATGCAATTTCTCAGAAGGTAATCGATCCAGAAATCCTACCAAGGTTACAGAATGATTTGGTCCAATGTCTTGTCAGTTTCGAGTTGGTGTTCCCGCCATCCTTCTTCAATATTATGTTGCACGTCCTAGTTCACCTAGTCGACGAGATTGCCATTCTGGGTCTTGTATTTCTACACAATATGTTCCCCTTTGAGAGGTTCATGGGAGTCTTAAAGAAATATGTTCGTAACCGTGCTAGGCCAGAAGGAAGCATCTCCAAGGGCCATGAAACAGAGGAGGTCATTGCGTTTTGTGTTGACTTTATTCCTGACCTTAAGCCGATTGGTGTTCCTCAATCGCGGCATGAGGGGAAACTGAGTGGAAAAGGCATGCTAGGAGCGGATTCAATAATATGTAGGGACGGGCATTCTTGGGCGCAAGCACACTACACAGTTCTACAGAATTCTACCTTGGTGGCCCCGTATATCAATGAACACAAGAATATTCTATGCTCCAAACACCCGGAGCAGTCTGACGACTGGATTACACGTGAACACATCGGGACTTTCGGCGGTTGGTTGCCAACACATCTCATGCGTAACAACATTGTTGGAGATGAGCTGTACTTGTTGGCCAGGACACCGTCTTCGACTGTATTGACTTACCAAGGGTACGAGATAAATGGGAATACATTTTACATGATCGCCCAAGATAAAAAGCGCACCAACCAAAACAGTGGTGTCCACTTTGATGCAGCAAACACCAATAGGGCAAAGGACACATATTATGGTTACATAGAGGAGATATGGGGACTTGACTATGGACGTGAATTTAAGGTCCCTTTGTTTCGGTGCAAATGGGTCAATCTGACAGGAGGCGGGGTACAGGTAGACCCGCAGTACAGAATGACAACAGTGGATCTCAACAATCTTGGGTACACAGACGAACCATTCGCCCTAGCCAATGATGTGGCGCAGGTTTTCTATGTGAAGGACATGTCTACCAAACCGAGAAAAAGAAAAGATAAGGAAGCGAATACATCATATGATGAGCCAAAGCGCCACATAGTTCTTTCAGGGAAAAGAAACATCGTGGGAGTGGAGGACAAGACAGACATGTCAGAATATTATGAAAAGTTTCATGAAATTCGTCCCTTCACAGTGAAGACTGACCCAAGCATCCTGTTAAATGATGAAGATTATCCATGGTTACGGCGCAACAAGCAAGGGACACACGCGAAGAAAAAGTGAAGACTTTCTCTCTAGTGAAGACAACATATCAGATGGTACGACTGTTCAAGTAACTATTCGACATATACAAGATAACCGAATATTTTGCACCTTTGATTCTGGGTTGAAAGCCATAGTTATGCTCCACAACTATTCTGATCATGGCTTTGATCTAGAATATCACTGTAGTTACATGTGAAAAAATGAAATCCCTTTGTAATAGATGAGTTTTCGTTTGAAACCTTGATACTTCGAAAGAGATTGTCCAGTTTGTACACGAAGTGCATCCAGTTTTTGCCGTAACCATCTCAACTTTTTAGCACATGCTATGTGGGTGAAATTATGATACTGATGGAAATATGCCCTAGAGGCAATAATAAAGTTGTTATTATTATATTTCCTTATTCATGATAAAGGTTTATTATTCATGCTAGAATTGTATTTATCCGAAACTTAAATACATGTGTGGATACATAAACAAATATCGTGTCCCTAGTAAGCCTCTACTAGACTAGCTCGTTGATCAAAGATGGTTAAGGTTTCCTAACCAAAGACACGTGTTGTCACTTGATAACGGGATCAGATCATTAGGAGAATGATGTGATGGACAAGACCCATCCATTAGCTTAGCATATGATCGTTCAGTTTATTGCTATTGCTTTCTTAATGTCAAATACATATTCATTCGACTATGAGATCATGCAACTCCCGGATACCAGATGAATACCTTGTGTGTTATCAAACGTCACAACATAACTGGGTGATCAAAAAGATGCTCTATAGGTATCTCTGAAGGTGTCTATTGAGTTGGCCTGGATCGAGATTAGGATTTGTCACTCCGTGTATCGAAGAGGTATCTCTGGGCCCTCTCGGTAATACACATCACAAGAAGCTTGCAAGCAAAATGACTAAGGAGTTAGTTATGAGATGATGTATTACAGAACGAGTAAAGAGACTTGCCGGTAACGAGATTGAACTAGGTATGAAGATACCAACGATCGAATCTCGGGCAAGTAACATACCGATAGACAAAGGGAATTACGTATGTTGTCATAAAGGTTCGACCGATAAAGATCTTTGTAGAATATGTAGGAACCAATATGGGCATCCAGGTTCTGCTATTGGTTATTGACCGGAGAGCCGTCTCGGTCATGCCTACATCATGCTCGAACCCGTAGGGTTCGCACGCTTAACGTTCGTTGATGATATAATATTATATGAGTTATGTGCTTTGATGACCGAATATTGTTTGGAGTCTCGGATGAGATCACGGACATGACGAGGAGCTCCGGAATGGTCCGAAGGTAAAGATTTATATATAGGACGATGCTATTTGGACACCGGAAAGGTTTCAGAGTGTATCGGGTAGTCATCGGATCACCGGAAGGGGTTTCGGGAAGCCCCGGGAGGTTAATGGGCCTTATGGGCCAAGAGGGGGGAACACACTAGCCCACAAGGGGCTGGCGCGCCCCTTCCCTTGGCTGCCGGCCCTAGGGATGGAAAGGGGGGAGGGCTAGCCCCTCTTTCCTTCCCTCCATCTAAGAGGAAGGAAAGGGGGGGCGCCACCTCCTCCTGCCTTCCCCCCGCAGGCAGACAAGGAAGCGGGGGGGGGGGGGGGGGGGGGGGGGGGGCTAGAGGGCAGGAGTCCTAGGGGGCAGGCCGGCCACCCTTGGGGCACCTCCTGGCTGCCTCCCCTCCCCCACCTATATATATATATATATATATATATATATATATATATATATATGAGGGAGGGGGCGCCACACAAGCCCACGACAATCTCTTAGCCATGTGCGGCGCCCCTCTCCACAGTTTAGTCCTCCGTCTAGTTTTCCGCAGTGCACGGCAAAGCCCTGCGGGAACGAGTTCACCATCACCGTCACCACACCGTCGTGCTGCCGGAACTCATCTACTACTTCGCTCATCTTGCTGGATCAAGAAGGCGAGGACGTCATCGAGCTGAACATGTGCTGAACGCGGAGGTGCCGTACGTTCAGTACTTGATCGGTTGGATCGTGATGGTGTTCGACTACATCAACCGTGTTAATAAACGCTTCCGCTTTACGGTCTATGAGGATACGTAGACACACTCTCCCCTCTCGTAGCTATGCATCTCCATTGATAGATCTTGCGTGTGCGTAGATTTTTTTTTGTTTTCCATGCAACGTTCCCCAACGGTGGCATCATGAGCCAGGTCTATGCGTAGATGATATGCATGAGTAGAACACAAAGAAGTTATGGGCGGTGATAGTCATACTGCTTACCACCAACGTCTTATTTTGATTCGGTGGTATTGTGGTATAAAGCGGCCCGGACCAACCTTACATGTCCACGCACATGAGACCGGTTCCACCGACTGACATGCAACTTGTTTTGCATAAAGGTGGCTGGCGGGTGTCTGGTTCTCCTACTTCAGTTGAATCGAATTTGACTATGGCCGGTCCTTGAAGAAGGTTAAAATAGCAAACTTGATAATCACCGTTTTGGTTTTTGCGTAGTTAAGAACGGTTCTTGCTAGAAGCCCCTAGCAGCCACGTAAAACTTGCAACAACAAAGTAGAGAACGTCTAACTTGTTTTTGCAGGGCATGTTGTGATGTGATATGGTCAAGACATGATGTGATATACGTTGTTGTATGAGATGATCATGTTTTGGAATATCGACAACCGGCAGGAGCCTTAGGGTTGTCTCTTAATTATTGTATGAAATGCAAGCGCCATGTAATTGCTTTACTTTATCGCTATGCATTAGCAATAGTCTTAGAAGAAATAATTGGCGAGACGACCCCGACGCAACGATGGAGATCAAGGTGTCGAGCCGGTGACGATGGAGATCATGACGATGCTTTGGAGATGGAGATCAAAAGAACAAGATGATGATGGCCATATCATGTCACATATTTTGATTGCATGTGATGTTTATCCATTATGCATCTTATTTTGCTTAGAATGGCGGTAGCATTATAAGATGATCCCTTCACTAAATTTCAAGATAAAATTGTTCTCCCCGAGTATGCACCGTCGCCAAAGTTTGTCGTTTCCAAGCACCTCGTGATAATCGAGTGCGATAGACTCTACGTTCACATACAATGGGTGTAAGACAGTTTTGCACATGCAGAATACTTGGGTTAAACTTGACGAGCCTAGCAAGTACAGACATGGTCTCGGAATACTGGAGACCGAAAGGTCGAACCTGAGTCATATAGTAGATATGATCAACATAGAGATGTTCACCATTGATGAGTACCCCATCTCACGTGATGATCGAACATGGGTTAGTTGATTTGGATCATGTATCACTTAGATAACTTGAGGGATGTTAATTTAAGTGGGAGTTCATTGGTAATTTGATTAATTGAACTTAATTTATCATGAACTTAGTCTTAATAGTTTTGCATATCTATGTTGTAGATCAATGGCCCGTGCTACCGTTCCCCTGAATTTTAATGCGTTCCTAGAGAAAGCTAAGTTGAAAGATGATGGTAGCAACTACATGGACTGGGTCCGTAACTTGAGGATTATCCTCATTGCTGCATAGAAGAATTATGTCCTTGATGCACCGCTAGGTGACAGACCTGCTGCAGGAGCTACTGTAGATGTTATGAATGTCTGGCAGACTCGATCTGATGACGACTCGATAGTTTAGTGTACCATGCTGTACGGCCTAGAACCGGGACTTCAAAGACATTTTGAACGTCACAGAGCATATGAGATGTTCCAAGAGCTGAAGTTGATATTTCAAGCTAATGCCCGGGTTGAGAGATATGAAGTCTCCAACAAGTTCTATAGCTATAAGATGGAGGAGAACAGTTCTGTCAGTGAACACATACTCAAAATGTCTGGGTATCATAACCACTTGACTTAGATGGGGATTGATCTTCCAGTTGAGAGTGTTATTGACAGAGTTCTTCAGTCACTGCCACCAAGCTACAAAGGCTTCGTGATGAACTATAATATGCAAGGGATGACGAAAATGATTCCCGAGCTCTTCGCAATGCTTAAGGCCGCGGAGGTAGAAATCAAGAAGGAGCATCAAGTGTTGATGGTTAACAAGACCACTAGTTTCAAGAAAAAGGGCAAGGGAAAGAAAGGGAACTTCAAGAAGAATGGCAAGCAAGTTGCTACTCCCGTGAAGAAGCCCAAAGCTGGACCCAAGCCTGAAACTGAGTGCTTCTACTGCAAAGGAAATTGTCACTGGAAGCGGAACTGCCCCAAATACTTGGCGGATAAGAAGGATGGCAAATTGAACAAAGGTATATTTGAAATACATGTTATTGATGTGTACCTTACTAATGCTCGTAGTAGCGCCTGGGTATCTGATACTGGTTTGGTTGCTCATATTTGTAACTCGAAGCATGAGCTACGGAATAAACCAAGATTGGCTAAGGAAGAGGTGATGATGCGCGTCGGGAATGGTTCCAAGGTCGATGTGATCGCCGTCGGCACGCTACCTCTATGTCTACCTTCAGGATTAGTTTTAGACCTCAATAATTGTCATTTGGTGCCAGCGTTGAGCATGAACATTATATCTGGATCATGTTTATTGCGAGACGGTTATTCATTTAAATCAGAGAATAATGGTTGTTCTATTTATATGAGTAATATATTTTATGGTCATGCACCCTTGATGAATGGTCTATTCTTGTTGAATCTCGATCGTAGTGATACACATATTCATAATATTGATGCCAAATGATGCAAAGTTGATAATGATAGTGCAACATACTTGTGGCACTGCCGTTTTGGTCATGTTGGTGTAAAGTGCATGAAGAAACTCCATGCGGATGGTCTTTTGGAATCACTTGATTATGAATCATTTGATACTTGCGAACCATGCCTCATGGGCAAGATGACTAAAACTCCGTTCTCCGGAACAATGGAGCGAGCTAATGACTTATTGGAAATAATACATACCGATGTATGCGGTCCAATGAGTGTTGAGGCACACAGTGGGTATCGTTATTTTCTAACCTTCACAGATGATTTGAGTAGGTATGGATATATCTACTTGATGAAACACAAATTTGAAACAGTTGAAAAGTTCAAGGAATTTTAGAGTGAAGTGAAGAATCATCGTAACAAGAAAATAAAGTTTCTATGATCTGATCGCGGAGGCGAATATTTGAGTTATGAGTTTGGCCTTCATTTAAAACAATGTGGAATTGTTTCACAACTCACGCCACCTGGAACACCACAACGTAATGGTGTGTCCGAACGTCGTAACCGTACTTTATTAGATATGGTGCGTTCTATGATGTTTCTTACCGATTTACCACTATCATTTTGGGGTTATGCATTAGAGACAGCCGCATTCGCATTAAATAGGGCACCGTCTAAATCTGTTGAGACGACACTGTATGAACTATGGTTTGGCAAGAAACCTAAGCTGTCATTTCTAAAAATTTGGGGATGCGACACTTATGTCAAAAGGCTTCAGTCTGATAAGCTCGAACCTAAATCGGAGAAGTGCGTCTTCATAGGATACCCTAAGGAAACTATTGGGTACACCTTCTACCACAGATCCGAAGGCAAGATCTTTGTTGCCAAGAATGGGTCCTTTCTAGAGAAGGAGTTTCTCTCGAAAGAAGTGAGTGGGAGGAAAGTAGAACTTGATGAGGTAATTGTACCTTCTCTCGAATTGGAAAGTAGCACATCACAGAAAACCGTTCCCGTGATGCCTACACCAACTAGAGAGGAAGCAAATGATGATGATCATGAAACTTCAGATCAAGTTACTACTGAACCTTGTAGGTCAACCAGACCACGTTCCGCACCCGAGTGGTACAGTAATCCTGTCCTCCCAGTCATGTTATTAGACCATGGCGAACCTCCAAACTATGAAGAAGCTATGATGAGCCTAGATTCCGATAAATGGCTTGAGGCCATGAAATCTACGATAGGATCCATGTATGAGAACAAAGTGTTGACTTTGGTGGACTTGCCCAATGATCGGCAAGCCATTAAGAATAAATGGATCTTCAAGAAGAAGACAAACGCTGATGGTAATGTCACTGTCTACAAAGCTCGACTTGTCGCGAAAGGTTTTTGACAAGTTCAAGGGGTTGACTACGATGAGACTTTCTCACTCGTAGCAATGCTTAAGTCTATCCGAATCATGTTAGCAATCGCCGCATTTTATAATTATGAAATCTAGCAAATGGACGTCAAATTTGCATTCCTTAATGGATTTCTTAAAGAAGAGTTGTATATGATGCAACCAGAAGGTTTTGTCGATCCTAAAGGTGCTAACAAAGTGTGCAAGCTCCAGCGATCCATCTATGGACTGGTGCAAGCATCTCGGAGTTGGAATATACACTTTGATGTGGTGATCAAAGCATATGGTTTTATACAGACTTACGGTGAAGCCTGTATTTACAAGAAAGTGAGTGGGAGCTCTGTAGCGTTTCTGATATTATATGTGGATGACATATTGTTGATTGGAAATGATATATAATTTCTAGATAGCATAAAAGGATACTTGAATAAGAATTTTTCAATGAAAGACCTTGGTGAAGCTGCTTATATATTGGGATCAAGATCTATAGGGATAGATCAAGATGCTTAATAGGACTTTCACAAAGCACATACCTTGACAAAGTTTTGAAGAAGTTTAAAATGGACCAGTCAAAGAAAGGGTTCTTGCCTGTGTTACAAGGTGTGAAATTGAGTCAGACTCAAAGCCCGACCACTGTAGAAGATAGAGAGAAAATGAAAGTCATTCCCTACGCCTCAGCCATAGGTTCTATCATGTATGCTATGCTGTGTACCAGACCTGATGTGTGCCTTGCCATAAGTTTGGCAGGGAGGTACCAAAGTAGTCCAGGAGTGGACCACTGGATAGCAGTCAAGAACATCCTGAAGTATCTGAAAGGGACGAAGGATATGTTTCTCGTTTATGTAGGTGACGAAGAGCTCGTCGTAAATGGTTACTTTGATGCTAGCTTTAACACTGATCTGGATGACTCTAAGTCAGAAACCGGATACGTATTTATATTGAATGGTGGAGCTGACAGTTGGTGCAGTTCCAAGCAGAGCGTCGTGGCGAGATCTACGTGTGAAGTGGAGTACATAGCTGCTTCGGAAGCAGCGCATGAAGGAGTCTGGATGAAGGAGTTCATATCCGATCTGGGTGTAATACCCAGTGCATCGGGTCCAATGAAAATCTTTTGTGACAACACTAGAGTAATTGCCTTAGCAAAGGAATCCAGGTTTCACAAGAGAACCAAACACATCAAGAGATGCTTCAACTCCATTCGTGAAAAGGTCAAGGATGGAGACATAGAAATTTGCAAAACACATACGGATCTGAATGTAGCAGACCCATTGACTAAGCCTCTTCCACGAGAAAAACATGATCGACACCAAGACTCCATGGGTGTTAGATTCATTACAATGTAATCTAGATTATTGACTCTAGTGCAAGTGGGAGACTGATGGAAATATGCCCTAGAGGCAATAATAAAGTTGTTATTATTATATTTCCTTATTCATGATAAAGGTTTATTATTCCTGCTAGAATTGTATTGATCGGAAACTTAAATACAAGTGTGAATACATAAACAAATACCGTGTCCCTAGTAAGCCTCTACTAGACTAGCTCATTGGTCAAAGATGGTTAAGGTTTCCTAACCATAGACATGTGTTGTCACTTGATAACGGGATCACATCATTAGGAGAATGATGTGATGGACAAGACCCATCCGCTAGCTTAGCATATGATCGTTCAGTTTATTGCTATTGCTTTCTTAATGTCAAATACATATTCCTTCGACTATGAGATCATGCAACTCTCGGATACCGGAGGAATACCTTGTGTGCTATCAAACATCATAACATAACTGGGTGATCATAAAGATGCTCTACAGGTATCTCCGAAGGTGTCTGTTGAGTTGGCATGGATCGAGATTAGGATTTGTCACTCCGTGTATCGGAGAGGTATCTTTGGGCCCTCTCGGTAATACACATCATAAGAAGCTTGCAAGCAAAATGACTAAGGAGTTAGTTACGAGATGATGTATTACAGAACGAGTATAGATACTTGCCGGTAACGAGATTGAAATAGGTATGAAGATACCAACGATCGAATCTCGGGCAAGTAACATACCGATAGACAAAGGGAATTACGTATGTTGTCATAAAGGTTCGACCGATAAAGATCTTCGTAGAATATGTAGGAACCAATATGGGCATCCAGGTTCCACTATTGGTTATTGACCGGAGAGATGTCTCGGTCATGTCTACAACATTCTCGAACTCGTAGGGTCCCCACGCTTAACGTTCGTTGACGATATAGTATTATATGAGTTATGTGATTTGGTGACTGAATGTTGTTCGGAGTCCCGGATGAGATCATAGACATGACTAGGAGCTCCGGAATGGTCCGGAGGTAAAGATTGATATATATAGGATGATGCAATTTGGACACCGGAAAGGTTTCGGAGTGTATCGGGTAGTCATCGGATCACCGGAGGAGGCGGCGACCTTCGCCGAGAACTTGGAGACGGCCGACGCCGAAGTCGGCGAGACGCGCCACACGGGTAAGTCTTTGCACCCTGATCCTTTGCGAGGTTGGCCGGATGATGACGCAGGGGTTCTGAGATATGCTGACGACGCAGCGCCACCGAGGGGAGGAGAGGGCGACGCGGCCGGGGCCGGGTCGTCCCGCGTGTCGGCCGCAGCCAGCCGGCCGCACGGGAAGGGGGACGTTGCGCCGAGGAAGCCGACCGCCAAACGCATGGCGGACCCGGCCGCTAGTGGCAAGCCGGGCGCTAAGAAGAGGCGCCGCGTCGTCCCGGTGGCGCCGGCAAGGCCGGCCGTCCCGATCGTGACCGGGTAAGTTTTAGCTTGTAGGCTTCGGCGTGCCGCCGAGCCGTTCCTTTCTTACACTTCTCTTGCTATGATCCAGGTCGCCGTTGGCGTTGGCGCTGGCCGCGACAGATGCCGCGTCTGGGGGCGGCTTTGCGTTCCGAAAGACCCGAACGAGCGCCATTGACCTGCCCGAGGACTCGGCCGGGGAGGATCGCGGCCTGGACCCGACGGATACGGAGCGCTGCGCCTGGAGGGACCGGAACAAGGCCCTCGAGGAGCTGGAGGCGGAGGCACATGCCTGGCCAGTGTGGCCAGAGACAACGGCGGAAACGGACGCGGGGGTCGTCGTGCCGCTGACGGAGGGGGAGCGCAGCCCGGGTGGCCGGGCGGAGATGGCGGTGGACGACCGGGAGGTCGTGGTGATCGGCGATGACACCCCGCCGCGGGCCGACGTGGTCGAGCGGGTGGAGGCGGCTGGAGGCGGAGGGGGATCCGGCCTGGACGTGGCGTCGCAGGCGACGCCGGACGTGGCGCCGCAGACGACGGTGGACGCGATGCCGCAGGGAACGCCGGTCGTGGCGCCGCAAGTGATGCCGGTCGTCGTGCTGGAGTTGAGGCCGGTCGCGGAGGAGACGGCGGGCGACGGTTGCGCCCTGGTGGTCAGGCAGCTACAGGCAGCGCTGGGAGGCCGTCTTGCCACCGGGTCAAGCGCGGCCGTGGCCTTCGGTCCTCAGACGCAGGAGGAGGCGGCCGTGGCCGCCGTGAGCCAGCATCTCCGCGGGCGCGCGGAGCGGGTTCATGCCTTTGCCCAGGCCGAAGCGGAGCGTGCACGAGAGCTGGAGCGCTCCGTGCTAGTGATTCTTTCTTTTCTTCTTGCTTCTTCTTCGCGGCTGGTCAGTGGGGGTGCGCCAGCGCACCCACTGGGTGTAGCCCCCGAGATCCGGGCCAACTACATAGTAGTTGGGTCGGATCTTCACGTGCTTTGCCTCGCGCTAATTTTTGGTTTATCTTGCAGCAACTGGACGCCTTCTGGGTCAGTGTTTACAACCGGCTTCTGGAGAGGTACCAGTAGCTCATGGCACGGCTCGCCACCCAGGAGGAGGCGCTCCGCCTCGCCGAAGGTACGTTCTGCATGCTCTTAGTGGGGGGGGGTGTGGGGGCGCTAGCGCACCCACTGGGTGTAGCCCCCGAGATTCGGGCCAACTACATAGTAGTCGGGTCGAATCTTAAGTGTTCTTGTTCTTTCTTTGTCTTGACTTCGAATCTTTGCTGTGCAGCCGCTGTGGCCGAGATGCCGGTCTGGCGAACCCGGCTGATCAGCGCCGGTCATCAGCGCAACCTGGCCGTTGCCTACGCCGGCCGGCTCCTGGTTGAGGTGGGGGAGCTGAAGGCGGAGGCCGCGAAGGTGGAGGAGGCCCAGCGGGCGCTTGTCGAGGCCGGCCAGCAGCGCGAGTAGCTGGCTGGTGACAAGAGCCGGCTTCAGGCTGAGGTGGAGCGCCTGACGGCGGAGGCGGCCAAAGCGACGGAGGCCCAGTGGAAGCTCGTCGAAACCGGCCAGCAACGCGACTGGCTGGTCGACGACAAGGGCCAACTCCAGGCCAAGGTCGAGCGCTTGAAGGCGGAGGCGGCCAAGACGGTGGAGGCCCATCATGCGGAACTCCTCCACCTCAAGGAGGAGCATGGGAACGTGGTCGCCGCCAAGGACGCCGAGCTGAAGGCGGCTGTTGACAAGGGTGCCGAGTTGGAGAGGGCGCTAGAGGCGCGCGACCGTGCCGGCGACCTGGAGCGGCATGGTATGTTGCCCGAGGCGCAGCACCTGGACGAGACCTTTGCCAGTAAGTTCTTTCTCGTTGGTTTCGCCGGGTTGTGAAGCCGGCTTGCTTTTTTGCTGCTGACTATCTTTCTTCTTGACAGGGCACTTCCCCGAGATGCAGAGGGCGGCGGAGGAGGCCGTTTGTGTTCAATGGTCGCCCCAGGGTATCGTCAGCTCTAGGCTCGACCTGAATGTTGCCTGGAGCTTCCCGGAGATCATGCAGGCCACCGAGGCACGCCTGCAGGTCTTGGGCGAGCAGATGAGGCGGGTCTTGTCAGCCCGCGTGGAAATGATAGCAGCCCTATGGCCTGTCAGCGTCGCGCCCAACAGCTTCACGCGGCTGGCGCGGTGGCTGGAAGCCGGGCCGGCGCGGCTTCATGCTTGGCGTGCTTCTGCCGCCCGTGCCGGAGCCGACGTGGCACTCAGGTTCATCATGTCCTGGTACCCGAACCTGGCGCTGGACCGGCTGGTGGCCCAACGAGCCGGTGCGGAGCCCCAGCTGCAGGCGGAGGCGGGCCGGATCGCCGCCAGGGCCAGCTACCTGGCCTCATTCGCACTCCACGACGAATTCCAGGTGGAGCTTACCGACGACGGCGGGGTGGTGCTGCCCGACGACTTCGGCTTGCTGCTGGATGACCTGGAAGGCAGCTCTGAGGAGACGGGCGTCTACGCCGATGACGAGGATGCCGGGTTGGCTGATACCGGCACCTCGGCGAACCTGGAGGTCACCGAGGAGGGCCCGGTGGCTGCGCAACCCGGTGCGGGGAACGCCTGAAGCCGTCCTGCTTTAACTTTTATCGCACTTTTGTTAAGTAGCAGGTCCACCCACCCACTGGGGTGTTTTTAGGTGAATGTAATGAACTTCTGGCCTTGGGCCCATATTCTCGTGATGTAAACATTTGTGCGAATGTTTGCGCTTTTGCTCTTTGTTTTCTAAGCCTTTTTTCTTGCTTGGCCCTCCCTTGGGCTCCCCCCCCCCCCCGCGAGTCGAACAGCCGGGTTCCGGTCTGTGACAAGGGGTTCGGTCCTTGGGAGGAGCGCGCAGTACGTGGGCCCTTCAAACATTGAGCGCGATCGAAACACCCACTGGGCCGGCTGGTGGCAGCCAGCGAAGCCGGTTGGCGAGCAGCCGGTCGTGCAGCAACTTAGTGTAGATGTTTTCGCGAATGCTTACGCTTTTGCTCTCTATCCTCTAGGCTTCTTTCTTGTTTGCTCCTTCTTTGGGCTCCCCCCCCCGCAAGTCGAACAGTCGGGTTCTAGTCTGTGACAAGGGGTTCGGCCCTTGGAAAAGAGAGCACGGTACTTAGGCCCTTCGAACATTGAGCGCGAGTGAAACACCCACTGGGCCGGCTGGCGAGCAGCCGGTCGTGCAGCAACTTAGAGTGGTGAGGGCAGGTTGGCCAATCCGGTGAGTCTGGCTTAGTGTTTCGCGGCGTGTAGGTGCTTTGGCCCTTAGTCCTTGCCGGCCAACAGCCGAAGCCGGACTGTGACGTATGGCGAAGCGAGGGGCCTCGGCAGCCCGAACACACCAGGACGTGCTAAGGAGGACGGCAGGTTGTGGCCAAGCCGGCCAGCTCCCGAGCCCCCGGGTTGAGCATGTCAACCCGGTGGTGGAGGTTTAAAAAAGCGCAAGGATGTGTAGAACACAATAACTTGGTATGAAAAGGCAGCCCCCGAGTGTCGTTCGGGGGTCCCATAGTCTTTTACAGAATTACCAAAGGCAGTGATACATACGTGCATACAGCTAACTGTAAAAAGGGCGGAGGAGCTCTGCACTCCAGGGCCGGCTTGTTTCTTTCTCAGGCGGTGTCTCTCTTGCGTTTGTTCGTCTTGCGGGCGTCGATGAGATAGTACGCGTTGCGGTCGCACAGGGCTTTGCTGATGATGAAGGGGCCCTCCCATGGGGAGGCCAACTTGTGCTGGCCGGCTTGCTGCTGGACAAGCCGGAGGACGTGGTCTCCCTTGCGGAATGCAAGGGGCTTGATCTTTCTGCTGTGGTAGTGCCTCAGGCCTTGCTAATAGATGGCGGATCGGCTGAGGGTCAGAAGGCGCGCTTCTTCGAGTAGGTCGACACCGTCTTCGCGGGCTTCCTTGGCTTGGGCTTCCGTATACATCATGACTCGCGGCGAGTCGAACTCGATGTCGGTCAGGATGACGGCTTCTGCTCCATAGACAAGGAAGAACGGGGTGAACCCGGTCGACCGGTTTGGCATTGTGCGTAGACTCCAGAGGACGGCCGACAGCTCGTCAAGCCAGCTGCCGGGTGAACGGATGAGGGGCTTGACGAGCCGTGGCTTGATGCCGGATAGGATGAGGCCGTTGGCCCGCTCGACCTGGCCGTCGGACTGAGGATGAACCACGGAGGCCAGGTCGAGCTGGATGCCGGAGACAGAGCAGTATTGCGCCAAAGCGCCTTTGGCGAAGTTGGTGCCGTTGTCCGTGATGATGCTGTGCGGGACGCCGTAGCGTACCGCGACGTCCTTGACGAACCGGACGGCTGTTGGCCCATCCAGTTTCTTGATCGGCCACGCCTCGATCCACTTGGTGAACTTGTCGACCGCCACGAGTGAGTGTGCCATGCCGCCTTGGGCCATCTTGAAGGGTCCTACCATGTCGAGTCCCCAGATTGCGAAGGGCCAGGTGATCGGTATGGTTCGCAGGGCCAAAGCCGGCTGGTGGCTGTGCTTGCTGAAGCGTTGGCATCCCTCGCACTTGAGGACAAGCGACTCAGCGTCTTTGAGGGCCGTAGGCCAGTAGAAACCAAGGCAAAAGGCCTTGGCCACCAGGGACCTGGAGGCGGCGTGGTGCCCGCACTCGCCCTGATGTATGTCGAGGAGGATCTCTATGCCCTTGTCCTGCTCGATGCAGCGCTGGAACATGCCTGTTGCTCTATGCTTGACGAGCTCGTTGTTGATGATGCTGTAGGCGAACGCCCGACGTTGCACTTGCCGGGTCTCGATCTCGTCCGTGGGGAGCACTCCGCTCTCCAGGAATGCCAGGATTAGCTGGGCCCATGACGGAGCCGTCACGACGGTGAAGACGGCCACCATGATGGGTTCTGGGGCGGCAGCCCCCGAGTTGGGAATGACGGCGGCCGGGGTGAGCACGACAGTCCCCGGGCCGGGTTCAGTAGCCCCCGGGCCGGGATCCGTAGCCCCGGGGCCGGGTTCTGCGGTCTCTGGGCCAGGATCTGCAGTTCCCGGGTCTGGGTTGGGGAGGAGCACTGCGGGGTCGTCCAGGATGAAGATGGACTCGGAATCCGGAGACGGCTTGATGGATGGCTTGCGCAGGTACTCGATGGAGACGCCGGATGGTATGGCCTGCCGGGATGAGCCAATCTTGGCTAGCGTGTTGGCGGCTTCGTTTTCTGCACGTGGGACGTGGAGGAACTCATAGCCGTCGAAGGCGCCGGAGATTTGCTGGACCAGGAAACGGTAGCTGGCCATGTTGGCGTCCCGTGCGTCCCACTCGCCGGAGCACTACTGCACCACCAGATCCGAGTCACCATAGCACAGGATGCGCCGGACGCCGAGTTCCTTAGCAAGCCTGAGGCCGTGCACAAGGGCTTCGTACTCGGCGACGTTGTTGGAGGCGGTGAAGTGCATCTGGAGTACGTACCACAGCCGGTCGCCCTTCGGGGAAGATAGCACGATGCCGGCTCCCAGGCCGGAGCGCATCTTGGAGCCGTCAAAGTGCATGCGCCAATGCGTTGAATCCGGCAGCGGCGGCAGGTACTGGGTCTCCGTCCAGTCGACGAGGAAGTCGGCCAAGGCCTAGGACTTGATCGTGGTGCGGGGCTCGTAGAGGATGGTGTGGCTGGCCAGTTCGATGGCCCACTTGGCAACCCGGCCAGAGGCATCCCGACAGCCCATGATCTCGCCGATGGGGGCCGTGCTGACCACGGTGATGACATGCTCTTGGAAGTACTGCTTCAACTTCTTGGCGGTAAAGTACACGCCGTAACACATCTTCTGGTAGTGCGGGTAGTTCTGCTTGGAGGCGGATAGCACCTCGCTCAGGTAGTAGACCGGGCGCTGAACAGACTGGATCTTGCCCTTCTCTAGTTGCTCGACCACCAGCACCGTGCTGACCGACTGCGAGGTGGCGGCAATATATAGCAACAGCGGCTCCTTGTCTGCCGACGCGGCCAAGACGGGTGCGGTGGAGAGCATGCGCTTGAGATCCCGGAAAGCTTCGTCCTCCTGGCCGTTCCACTCGAACGGCGACGTCTTCTTCATCAGCTGATACAAGGGCAGGGCCCTCTCGCCCAGCCGGCTGAGGAACCAGCTGACCGAGGCCAAACAGCCGGTGAACTTTTGGATATCTCGCAGCCGGGTTGGCTTGCGCAAGCGCTCGATGGCCTTGATCTTCTCCGGGTTCGCCTCAATGCCACGCTCTGAGACGAGGAAACCGAGCAGCTTCCCGGTCGGCACGCCGAAAACACACTTCTCCGGGTTGAGCTTGATCTAGTACTCGCGCAGATTGGTAAAGGTCTCCCTTAGGTCGTCAAGGAGCATGAGGTGCTGCTTGGTCTTCACCACGATGTCGTCCACGTAGACGTGGATGTTGCGGCCGAGTTGCATCAGCAAGCATTTCTGCATGCAGCGCTGGAAGGTGGTGCCGGCGTTCTTCAAGCTGAACGACATGGTGATGTAGCAATACGCCCCAAAGGGCGTGATGAAGGACGTCTTCAGGGCGTCGGCCGGGTCCAGCTTGATCTGATGATAGCCGGAGTAAGCATCCAGGAAGGACAGGAGCTCGCAGACGGCGGTGGAGTCGATGACTTGATCAATCCGCGGGAGGGCGAAAGGATCCTTGGGGCAAGCCTTGTTCAGGCTGGTGTAGTCAATGCACATGCGCTAGGTGTTGTTCTTCTTCAGGACGAGGACCGGGTTGGCCAGCCACTTGGGATGAAACACTTCCATGATGAAGCCGGCTGCGAGTAGCTTGGCGACCTCTTCACCGATGGTTCTTCTGAAAAGCGACATAGGGGTTGGTGGACAGGCTTGGCGTCCTTGCGGACATGCAGTTTGTGCTCGGCGTACTTCCTCGGAATTCCCAGCATGTCCTTTGGGGTCCATGCAAAGATATCCCGATTCTCATGGAGGAAGTCGACGAGCTCGCCTTCCTATTTGCTGTCGAGGCGGGCGCCCATGACGACGTACTTGCTGCAGCTGGGGTCTTCCGGGTTCAGCTTGACCTTCTTGGTCTCCTTGGATGGCTGGAATGAGGCCTCGCCGGCCGGCTCCTTGGCTGAAGCCAGCACGGCCGGCGTCTCATTGGCCAGCGCGACGATCCGGTCGAGCTGGCGCCGCTCCTCGGCTATGACCAGTGACTCGGCCAATCTGGCGCTGGCTTGAGTGCATTCCAGGGACTTGCGGTAGTCACCGACGACGGTGATGAGGCCCTTTGGGACCCGACAGCTTCATCTTAAGGTAGGCGTAGTGGGGGACCGCCATGAACTTGGCGAGCGGAGGCCAGCCCAGCAGCGCGTGGTACGCGCTGGACAGGTCCACCACCTTGAACCAGATCAGTTCGCGCCGGAAATGGTCGCTTGTGCCGAAGAGGACGTCAAGCCGGATTCGGCCGATGGGGGAGCAGGAGAGACCCGGCATGATGCCATGGAACACCATTCGGGTTGGCTCCAGGTCCTTGGCCTCGAGGCCGAGCTTGGTCATCGTGTTGTGGTAGAGGATGTTGATGCTGCTGCCGCCATCGATGAGAACCCGCGAAAACTTGCAAGTGCGCCGGGTTGCGACGATAGTGGTCTCAAGGACGAGGGCGTAGCCACCTGGTTTCGGCATGAAGGCCGGGTGGTCTTCCCGGGTCCAGCTGATCAGGCGCTCCGACCAGTGCATGTATTCCGGCACAGCCGGGACGACGGTGTTCACCTCCTGCCGAAGCAGGCGCTCGCTACGCTTGTCGTCGCCAAGGCTGGTGAAGACAACGTAGCTCGCGTTCTGGTTGGGGAAGACATCATTGCGCATCGCGCCGTTTGCCGGGGGCAGAGGAGGAGGAGGCAGAGCCGGCTGCCCCGCGCCCGGAGCTGGAGCCGGAGGCGGTGGGATGTCGCCCCTCATGATGTGCTTGGTGATGGCGCACTGCCGGAGCATGTGCGTGGATGGTCTCGCGCCGCTGTGGTGCTTGCAGGGAGCATCGAGCATCTCTTCGAAACTCATGGCGGGTTGCCATGCCGTCTTGCTAGCTTGCCGGCGCTTACTGGCCGGCTCAGTCGCGGGCACCTGCTCGGCGGTCACGACGAGGCGGCCGTTGTAGCGCGGGGCTTGTTGGTCGGCCTTGCGCTTGTTGTTCTGCTGGTTATTCTGCTGGCGGCTGCTCTCGCCAGCCGACTTGGGGGGTGGTACCGGTATTGCCTTGCCGGCTTCATCCAGCACCACCTGGATTTTCATGACGGAGTCGGCGTTAACGTACTTGTCCGCGATGACCATGAGCGCGGCCATGGTGGTTGGCTCGGAGCGCAGGAGCTTGTGCTTAAGGAGGGTGCCATCCCGGCAACCGCTCACGAAGTACTGAATGGCCTGGACCTCGTGGATGCCCTCGCAGCTGTTCTGGAGCTCAGTCCAGCATGTGAGTTACTCGCAGCCAGTTTCTGCCGCCCCCTGCACGCACATGGAGCTGGCTGGGACGGCCAGGACGCTTGTAGGTGCCAGTGAAGTTGCGCACGAAGGCCTGCTCGAAATCGACCCACGCGTTGATGCTGCCGACCGACAGGCTGTTCATCCACGTACGGGCCGAACCCTGGAGCATGAGCGGGGCGTAGCGCACGGCAAGGCAGCGGTTGCCGCCCGCGATGCCGATGGCGGTGGTGTAGTCGATGAGCTAGTCCTCCGGCTTGACGGTGCCGTTGTACTTGGGGGTGTCGCGGGGCAGCATGAACCCTTTGTGGAAGGGCTCATCCCGGATTCACGGGCCGAAACAAGCCAGACCGACGGCGTTGTCTTCCTCCAGCTCGAGGGAGAGGGTGAGCTGGTCGAGGCGATGGCGAGCGTCGGTGTCGTCGATGGCGCGCGGGCCCAGCCGGCTTGCGATGGGACTGCGAGGCACCGGGTTGGCCGAAGCCGGGTTGCCATGCCGGCCGGACAGTGGGGGGGGGGGGGGTCTTGCTGGCGTCGGGGTCCGGCAGCCGGCTTATCACCCGGGCCGTCTCCAGCCGTCGGGGTGCGGTTGCGCCGGGTTCGGGTTTGACCGGACTGAGCTTCGTCCGTGCGCGGGGAAGACGCCGTGTTCTGCCGCTCGCGCTCGGGGTCCTTGGTGCGTCGCGAGGCGGACGCGGCGGTCTTGCTGCGCGTTTGCGGCGTCGAGAAGCTTGCTCTGGCGCTGCAGGCGCTCCTACAGCTCCTCGCCCTGCAGCTGCTCCAGGCCAACGACGGCCGCCTCCGCGGCACGCATGTTCTTGACCGGGGTGTCATGGACGGCTGGGACCGCGCCGAGGGCACGGCCAATGGCACCGCCATGGGTCCGCACCTCGGCGACCCGGCTGGGCTCGGCAGCGGTCGGAGTGAAGCCGTACGCAGCTTCGCGCTCCCGCTGGGTGGCCTCCAGCCGGCACTGCGTAGCAGCGAGCGTCTCGGCCCTGTCCAGCAGGCGCTTGCGCTCCTCCTCAAGCCGGGCCTGGGCCTCCTCGGCGTCGGTGGCGTCGATGTCAGTGGCAATGGGGACGCTAAGGTTCTGCAGCATGGCGTGCAGCGGGTCGGCCATGCTAGCGCGATCCTCCACGGCCCTGGCGGCGGCGGCCTTCTTGCCAGACGAAGTAGAGCCGAAGCCGGTGACGAATACCTCTACCCGGACGCAGGGGTCCGCCGCCCCGGCGGAGATGTCGCCGCTGAGGGGGACGGGCGAGTCGAAGACGTCGAGCACCCCGCTGGGGTACTCATCGGCCGCGGGCGCGTCGGAGATGGGCAGCGCGGCGAAGGAGGCGGTGAGCGCGTCGATGACGTCGGCCGCCAGCACGACGGGCTCCGGGGACACGCAGCACGCAATGCGCTCACCGGAATTGATGAGGGGCCCCTTCTGGAACATGTCTCCGGCCGGGACCTCGAGCTGCCCAACGGTGGGCGCCAACTGTCGTGGTGGGTGCACGGCAGATGCCAAAGGATGGCTAAAGAGAGGGACAAGCTCGAGGGCACCGGTGGGCTCCAGAGGCGAGGTCAGCATGAGCGAGCGCGGGACGCAAGACATACCTAGGTTCGGGGCTCTCCGGAGAGATAACACCCCTAGTCCAGCCGAGAGTGGTTTATATGTATCAGTACAGAGTTGCTCCTGGAGCTATTTGGGGGAGGGAGGAAGGCAGGCCAAGGCTCTGGCTGCTCCTTCTCCTTGTGTGTGTGTGGTGCTCTACTGGTGGGTTATCTCGTGTGTTCGCTAGATCGCATGTGCTCACCCCTTTACATGGAGGGCTCCTGGGGGGTTTTATAGGTCAACCCCCTAGGGTTACAATGGTAAAGATACAAGGGCGTGGGGCTGGGATGTCAGCGTCTGGGAAGCCGGTGCTGGGACCCGCCGGGTACCAGGATTCGCCGGGTTCTTCAGGCACAGGCCCCGTGCGTCGGAGGGCACTGTTCTCCGTCTTATCGCATGTCACAGAGTGGTTGGGCCGGCTCGGCTACAGTGGCGCGTCGCCTGGTCGCCATCGGCTTGCGTCAGCGAGACTGGGTTGCACTGTTGCCACGCCGGCCCTGGTTAGCGGAGTGGGTGGGCCACTATAGCCACGCTCCTGCCAGTCAGCGGAGTAGGTGGTCCACTGTAGCCACGGTCGTCCCCTCTACGGGGACTTGTTCTGTCGTACGCCTTGGATGGGATGGGAGCTGACCCGTGGCCGGGTTGAGGAAGACGCCACGAGGGCGCTGGCTTGTTGGAGAAGGCTTGGTTTGTCGGGTTCAGCCGGCATGCGCTAGCAGGCCTGGCCGTGTCGAAGGATTTGGCCGGGTCGAAGGATGTGGCCGGGTCGAAGGACTTGGCCGGGTCGAAGGATCCGTCCAAGGACGAGCCGGATGGAGGGGCGATGCCGGCCCCGATGTTTTTGAAAAGGATCCGGGTTCCGTTGCCTGCCCGGGGTCCATCCCCCCGACAGGGACTAAAGGCCCTCTAGAACCGGGACTGATGGCCCGTTTCCTACTAGTGTATGAATAAATGGTGATCAAAATACATAAGGAGTCCAAAGCGTTTGACGGCATCTGGTACAACCGCGCGGGTCATACCGACGGTCTTACCCCTCCCCCTCCACCCGACAAGACCAAAAGTTGCCCTCCCTAATGCGATTCTGCACCGATTTTGTCCCCGTTTGTTCCCACGCAATCCTTGGCCAATAAGGGTATGGTAGATGATTTGGCTCATCTTGAGCCCTTGGATCAAAGGAGGCAACCATCATCCACAGAGGAGGCTTGAGGAGAGGCATTATAAATACCTCTCCAACCCTAGCCGCCACCATCACATCTCCAACACATCCAATATCAACTCTATTCTGCTCCATCTCCACCACCATGGAAGAGGGACAAGACTAAGGGAAGAAGAGGAGGCTTCACCACCGCGCGCATCAGCCTTCGGGCCGGTGCCATCTCCACCACACTGATGCCATTGGCGCCGCCCTCGTCATTACCACCGCCGACGCTACAACTATCACCACCGGCGCCACCATCTCCACCAACACCGCCATGCCTTCTCCTTCACCGGCTCGATGCCGGCTTGTAACTTGACCCTAAATTTTATGTCGGTCGTCTTCATGTTTGAGTAGTTGTACTAGTTCTTGGGGATACAGGTGAACTCTTTATGATTAGAAGCATTTTACTTCAAGCGATCCAGTATCTTCTGTTCATGTTCGAGTTAGTAGCCTTCGCAAATGTTGAGAGGAGGCCTTGCTCACATTATTGGCATGTTGTCGTGAAGCATACTGCTGTCGTTGTAGAGGTTAAGATGTTGAGGTAATTAGAGGTGATAGTAAAAGCCTCAGTTTTGTGTCTTTGCAATTGATAGGGGATTAATGGAGAACCCTTGGCGAGGCTGTGTCTACAGGGTAGTCCGTAATTAATCATATTGATAACCATTGTGGGGAACTATGGTTGGTGATGTATGTGGCATGATGTATATACGTGAGAGTAGAACATGTTCTGTATGAGGATCCGCCAACTTATGCACATGAAGAGTAGGTTAGGGATAAGATACACAAGTCGGCTCCATGCGCAGGTCATACTTATAGTAATGATTTTAGAACCCTCATGAATGCTCTACTACTCAAGCACCATCTTTACTAAATTATTAATTCCTGTTTTACCTTCTCGTTTGTAGTCTAGAAAACCCCTCTTTATTCATTTCCCCAGCAACTTACAGAGTAGACTACTTCCAAACACCAATTTGGGTGCGTACATATCTGGGTGAATGACATCATAGTTGTGGGGTTTGTAGTGCCTTCCTTTTCACTCCATTCCCTATGGGATTGACACTTTACTTATCATGAAAGTGCTACAACAGCCATGTGCACTTGCAGGACATCACGTGGTGCACGCACAATATTTCTCCTCCTCTGTCCTCTGCCTTAATGCCCTCCTATTCGTCTCTCCCCGTGGACTTTCCCTGTGGCAACGATGCTAGCCACTGGTTCACTGTGCCGCTGACGGGATCGTACACCCGCGACTCTGTGCTTGATATGTCTCAAACATATATATAATTTATGATTGTTTAATGCTATTATATTATCACTTTTATATGTTTCATATCATTTTCTGGGCTAACTTATCAATTTAGTTCCTAGTGCCAGTTCCTATTTTTGTGCTTGTTTGTGGTTTCATAGAAAAACCATATCTAGGAAGGTCCAAATATGATGCCGATTTTGATGATTTTTTCTGGACAACGAAGGATCGTAGAAGCTTCGGAAGACCATGAGAGGACCCACCAGCCAGCCACAAGAGCAGGTGGCGCGGCCAGAAGGGTGGCCGTTGTGGCCCCCTGAGCCTCCATTTGACCTAATTCCTCCGCCTATAAATTCCATAATTCCATAAACCTTCAGAGAGACAGACGAGAGAATTTTATCGCGGCCGCAAGCCTCTGTTCCAAAGCGATCCCATCTGGAGCCCTGTTTTGGTGCTCTACCGGAGGGAGAAGCCACCACAGGAGGCCTCTTCATCAACCTTGTTGCCTCCATGATGATGTAGGGGTAGTTCTTTCAGGACCTATGGGTCCATAGTAGCAGCTGGATGGCTGCTCTCTCTCTCTCTCTCTTGGATCTTCAATACAATGATCTTCCTCTGAGATCAATCCGATGTAATTCTTACGGTGTGTTTACTGGGATCTAACGAATTGTGGATTTATGATCAGATTGTTCATTGAATACAATTGAAACTTTTGAAGTTTATTTTATGTGTAATTGAGTAGCTATGTATGCTTTCCGAGTTATTTGTCTTCTCTGGTCAAGATAGATGGGTAATTCTTGATAGGGAGTGGTGCATAGTAGTGGGTTCAATCTTGCGGTGTTCTATATCCTAGTGATAGAAAGGGACAAGACATGTATTTGTATTGTTGCCACTAAGGATAAAATGGTGGGGTTTAATCTTATTTCTAGATTTCTTTCTGTCTACATCATGTCATTTTTCTTACCGCGTCACTCTGTTTTTCATTAAACTTAATACCTTGATATGCATGTTGGATAACGGTTTCAAGGTGGAGTACTAGTAGTAGATGCAGTTGAATTACATTTATCATGGATGTGATGCCTATACAAGATTATTCCGGAAACTCGTTCATCCTTCTATGATGGTGAGTGATACGTCTCCAACGTATCTATAATTTTTTATTGTTCCATGCTATTATATTATCTGTTTTGGATGTTTTATATGCATTAATATGCTATTTTATATTATTTTTGGGACTAACCTATTAACCCAGAGCCTAGTGCCAGTTTCTGTCTTTTTCTTGTTTTTGAGTTTCGCAGAAAAGGAATATCAAACGGAGTCCAAACAGAATAAAACTTTACAATGATTTTTCTTGGACCAGAAGACACATGTAGGACTTGGAGACCAAGGAAAAGGAGTCCCGAGGCGACGGCAAGGGTGCAGGGCGCGCCCCAGGGGGGGCGCCTCCCCTGCCTTGTCGGTCCCTCGGAGCTCCCCTAACCTATTCTTCAGCCTATAAATTCCCAAATATTCCCAAACCATCAGAAGCGTCCACAAAAATACTTTTTCACCACCACAAGCCTCTGTTCCCATGAGATCCCATCTTGGGGCCTTTTCCGATGATCTGCCAGAGGGGGATTCGATCACAGAGGGCATCTACATCAACCCTATTGCCCTTCCAATGAAGCGTGAGTAGTTTACCTCAGACCTATAGGTCCATAGCTAGTAGCTAGATGGCTTCTTATCTCTCTATGATCTTCAATACCATGTTCTCCTTGATGTTCTTGGAGTTCTATCCGATGTAATATTCTTTTGCAGTGTGTTTGTTGAGATCCGATGAATTGTGGATTTATGATCAGATTATCTATGAATATTATTTGAATCTTCTCTGAATTCTTATATGCATGATTTGATATCTTTGTATTTCTCTTCGAATTATCGGTTTGGTTTGGCTAACTAGATTGGTATTTCTTGCAATGGGAGAGGTGCTTAGTTTTGGGTTCAATCTTGCGGTGTCCTCACCCAGTGACATAGTAGGGGTAGCGAGGCACGTATTTATATTGTTGCCATCAAGGATAAAAAGATGGGGTTTTCATCATATTGCTTGAGTTTATCCCTCTACATCATGTCATCTTACTTAATGCGTTACTCTGTTCTCTTGAACTTAATACTCTAGATGCAGGCAGGAGTCGGTCGATGTGTGGAGTAATAGTAGTAGATGCAGAATCGTTTCGGTCTACTTGACACGGACGTGATGCCTATATGCATAATCATTGCCTTGGATATCGTCATAACTTTGCGCTTTTCTATCAATTGCTCGACAGTAATTTGTTCACCCACCGTATTATTTTCCTTCAAGAGAGAAGCCTCTAGTGAAACCTATGGCCCCCGGGTCTATTTTCCCTTATATATTTTCAGATCTATAAACCAAAAATATCTTGCTGCAATTTATTTACTTTTATTTTATTTTATGTTTTAGTAATCTTTTATATCTATCTCTATCAGATCTCACCATTGCAATTGACCGTGAAGGGATTGACAACCCCTTTATCGCGTTGGGTGCAAGTGTTTGATTGTTTGTGTAGGTGCATAGATTGGAGACTTGCTTGTGCCTCCTACTGGATTGATACCTTGGTTCTCTAACTGAGGGAAATACTTATCTCTACTTTGCTGCATCACCCTTTCCTCTTCAAAGGAAAAACCAACGCAAGCTCAAAAAGTAGCAGGAAGAATTTCTGGCGCCGTTGCTGGGGAGGTTCTACATCAAGCCTACCAAGTACCCATCATAAACTCTCACCTCTTGCATTACATTATTTGCCATTTGCCTCTCGTTTTCCTCTCCCCCACTTCTAAAACATTTTCAGAAAATCACAAAAATATTTGCCTTTTTGTTTGCCTTCTTTCCGTTCGATCTTTTGTTTGCTTGTGTTACCATGTGCCTTCTTTTTGCTTGCATCTTCGCTTGCTAAAAGTTTATGGATCCTCATCCACTTGCTAATCTTTTTAAGAGATCCAATTATGATGAACCAATTTCTAGTGATTTGAGTGCACTAGATTATCTATATGAAGTTTTGCTTGAAATTCGTGAATCTGAAAATTGTGATGAAGTGTTAAAAGAAGAAATCTATGAAGTGATTCATGATAGCTCCTTGGATGAAAAGCATGATTGCAATGGTTCTACTATAAATTCTATTAATGTCAGTTGTGCTAATGATATGCAAAACCCTAAGCTTGGGGATGCTAGTTTTGCAAGGTCCACTACTTGTTGCATTGATCATGATTGGGGTGATTTTTCTTATGATCTTGAAAATTTATTTAAGCCTCATGATGAATATATTTGCAATAATATTGAAAGTGGGTTTGTAAGAGTGTCAACTCTAGGTAATAATGATCCCACTACTTTGGAGTATGATCAATCTTACGAAATTTTTGATAAAAGTGGGCTTGGAGAGGTCATGACTTTATTTAATGATAATCCCACTATTTTGGAAGAGTGTCAACTTTGCATGCATGTGGATCATGAAGAGAATATTTTATGTGATAGTTATATTGTTGAATTTGATTATGATCCTACATGTAATTATTATGAGAGAGGAAAATATGGATGTAGAAATTTTCATGTCACTAAATTGCCTCTCGTTATGTTGAGATTGCTATTGTTTCTTTCTTCTTCCTTGCATATGCTAGTTTTTGCTTGTCTTGATAATTTGTTTGCTTGTAAAATGCCTATGCATAGGAAGCATGTTAGACTTAAATTTGTTTGTCACATGTTTTATGATGCTCTCTTTGTGTTTCAATTATTATCTTTCATGTGAGCATCAT
The DNA here is from genome assembly GCA_011799875.1 of Thinopyrum elongatum. Lineage (NCBI taxonomy): Eukaryota > Viridiplantae > Streptophyta > Magnoliopsida > Poales > Poaceae > Thinopyrum > Thinopyrum elongatum. Next base: position 53,578,757 of record CM022300.1, read on the forward strand.
TGAAATCTCAATGCCTAGCTAAAAGGTTTTAAAGAAAAGCGCTTGTTGGGAGACAACCCAATATTTTTTTTTGTTTTGCTTCTGTTCTTGAATAAAATACACATTATTACCTCTGTAGTAATTGTGTTTTGGTGTTTTAATTAGTGTTTGAGCCAAGTAAGACCTTTGGGATGGCTTACGGTGATAGTTGATTTGATCTTGCTGAAAAACAAAATCTTTTGCGTCCAGTTTCAGAATTTTAATAATTCACATAAGAAACTAAAACTCTGAATTTTTTACACAACATTTATAAACAAAGTTCATATGTTTTCCAAATTTTTCATAATTTCTGGAGTTACATAAGTATTAGAACAATTCGGATCTTCACAGATTGTTCTGTTTTTGACAGATTCTGTTTTCTTTGTGTTGTTTGCTTATTTTGATGAATCTATGGGTAGTATCGGGGGGTATGAACCATGAAGAAGTTGGAATACAGTAGATATTACACCAATATAAATAAATAATGAGTTCACAACAGTACCAAAAGTGGTGATTTTATTTTCTTATACTAACGGATCTCATGAGTTTTCTGTTGAGTTTTGTGTTGTGAAGTTTTCAAGTTTTGGGTAAAGATTTGATGGACTATGGAATAAGGAGTGGCAACAGCCTAAGCTTGGGGATGCCCAAGGCACCCCAAGGTAATATTCAAGGACAACCAAGAGCCTAATCTTGGGGATACCCCGGAAGGCATCCCCTCTTTCGTCTTCAATCCATCGGTAAATTTACTTGAGGCTATATTTTTATTCACCACATGATATGTGTTTTGCTTGGAGCGTCTTGTGTGATATGAGTCTTTGATTTTTAGTTTGCCACAATCATCCTTGCTATACACACCTTTTGAGAGGGACACACTTTGTCGGAGTAAATGACCACCGGTAGCCCCATCAGCTCCCTTTGGTATTTCAAGACATCGGGGCAGGTTGCGCCCCTCAAACATCAAGGACAAGGGCTGCCTTCTTGGGGCCGGCTGGTCCAAGCAGCCGGTTGCCGGGAGGCGGCGGAGTCCACAAGACGGCCATGAAGTGGGCCGACTCCTGGCAGGCGGCCTCCTAGGATGCCGAGTCCTAGCAGGCGGCCCCTCGTGCCCTCAAAGTCAGCGCCAACATAAACATGATGAGACAGGGCATGGCTACAGTACAGGTCTGCCACCCCCGAATCCAGGACAGGGCGTGGCCACAGTACTGCATACCGAGCAGGCATCCTGTGCCCAACGCAGGACTGTTGCCATGCCGCTCATGATGTCACCCATGGCAGAGGAAGCCATGCTCCCGTGACGGGCGGTCAGTACGGCCCGCAGGCGGCAGGCCCTACTTGTCCGTGACAAGCCAGAAGGCGGCGAGCCCAGAACAGTCGGCTCAGTGGGAGGCCGGCTCCCAGCAGGCGGCCCTCCTCCTCCCTCGAAGTCCATGCGCCATTAACAAGATACGACGGGGTATGGCTACAGTGAGTTCCCGCCAGGCGGCGGGACTGTATCTACGCTCCCCCTGACGAGGCCTTCGTCATTAGGGGCAATGCTACAGCATAAAGCCGTCAACACGGCCCGTGGACGGCGAGACCCACCTGTCGGCTGAGATCGCGGCAATCGGCGAATCCACCAGGCGGCGGGCCCCGGCGGTCGGCGGAGAAGCCGGCGACCAGTGACACTGACTGCCGGGCCCCGCATCTGGCCAGATTACCGTTGTACCCCTAGGGGGTAGGCTTATATAAACCCCCAGGTCACCCCATGCAAGGGGTTGGCTCTTTGGCAGAGGCCTCGTCGAGCGCTCACAGCACCACACACACACGCAGAGAGAGTGGAGAAGAGCTAGCCTTGCCCTTCTTCCTCCTCCAGCCAGATAGCTCAAGGAGCAAGCTTGTAGCCACCTGTTGAAATAGTGATCATGCGGAGACCCCGCAGAGCAGGACTAGGGGTGTTATCTCCTAGGAGAGCCCCGAACCTGGGTAAGATTCGCAAGCGTACGCGGTCTCGCTCACTCTCGCTTCTAGAGCCCGGCGACGTACTTTTGTCCCCATCCACGATAAGCCATCCCTTGGCATATGTCGCATGATACCCCCGACATTTGGCGCCCACCATGGGGCTAGGTGCACCGTTGTCCGGAAACACGTTCTGGACGGGAACCCTCTTCCTCCCTGGCGATCGCAGCCAGCCCGGCACGCCCGACGGCGTTTGCGCCGACACGTTGCACGGCGTGGAAGTTGTTTGCGCCGCAAGCAACCTCGCTGATCTCATCGGCGGGATCCGCCTCTTCGATGAGCCCGCACTCGACGCGGGCGCAGCTAGCTCCGAGAGCTGCCTCGTCGATCTCTTCGGCAAGCTTCCCATCGCCGACGAGCCGGTCTCCGACCCGGGGTCCATTGGCTCCACCGACCTGCTCGTCGACATGGTCATCGACGCCGATGTCGCACTTCCTGATGCCTTCCCCGGTGACGTGGTGATCTTCGACGATCCACTTCCCGCTGCAGACAGCAGCGCCGGCACTAGCACCGTCACTGAGGTGCTGGTCATCAGCCACGACGGAACCTCCGACCAGGCCAGCCGGGACCCGTTGCAGGCGGCAATGCGGGACCCGTCCGCTCCCGTAGCGCCCGGTGCGAGCGGTGAAACGCTGGAGGCATGCCGTATCACACTTCTCGACAGCGCCAACAAGTTGGCGGCCATGAGATGCCTCACCGAGGCTTACCACCGTGAGATCGACCGCGCCGTTTGCGGCACACCGGCTGCTGACGAACCCAGCCGCGTGGGCACGGTCCGGCAGCGCGGTGCCGCCAGCGCCAGTTGCCAGCCGCAGCCGGACCCGCATCTCCATTGAGCGCAACCAAGACGGCCGCCCACGAGCAGTAGAACGGCGGGATGATCGTCAGCCCCCTCCCCCGCACAGGGAGAGGCACGCCTCTTCGCCGCCTGTTGAGCATCCGACTCTCGGGCGCCGGCTGAGCCCCCGTGAAGGAGTCAGAGAGAACGAGGCCCGCAACCGGATCGACCGCTTGGGTCGGTCCCTGGCGTTGGAAGAAGAAGATGCAATCGGCCCGCCTTGTTTCGGCCCCCGCATTCGCGACGAGCCCTTCCCCAAAGGGTTCTCGCTCCCTCGGGACACTCCTAAGTACAACGGCTCTGTGAAGCCGGAAGATTGGCTGGTCGACTACTCCACTGCCGTCAACATAGCGAATGGCAACAAGCGTGTCGCCGTGAAGTATGTTCTGCTCATGCTCCAGGGCACGGCCCGGACATGGCTGAACAGCCTCAAGCCCTACAGCGTCAACAGCTGGCTAGACTTCACCGAAGTTTTCATCCGCAACTTCACCAGCACCTACAAGCGGTCGCCCAAGTCTCGCCAGCTCTGCCTGTGCGTCCAAGGCCCGATCGAGTCCACCCGCGAATACTTAACGCGGTGGGCCAAGCTGCACAACTCCTGCGAAGGGGTTCATGAGGTGCAAGCCATTGAATACTTCACCGCCGGGTGCCGAGAGGGCACCCTACTCAAGCACCGGCTCCTCTGCGACAAGCCGGCCACGCTCGATGAGCTGTTGATCATAGCGGACAAGTACGCCATTGCCGACTCCTCCATGAAGTCGGAACTCCGAGTGGATGCGTCAGGAAAGATGCTCCCTCCGGCCCCTCAGACACCGGCTGATGATTCCAGTCGGCGCCAACAGTCAAACGACAATAAGCGCAAGGCCCCGCAGCCGGCTACCACCAGCCGGCAGGTGGCGACAGTCGAAGACCGGCAGCCAGAGGAGCAGCCCGGCCCCAAACGCCAGAAGGGCGGCAAGCCTGCCTGGTTGCCCGCCTTCTTGTTTGAGCAAACCCTCGACGCTCCCTGCAAGTTCCACAGCGGCGCGAAGCCATCCAACCACACCACCCGGAAGTGCCACTGGCTCACCCGCATCGCCAGAGGCGAAGGACTGCCCCCGCCACCTGCTGGCCCGCCGCCTCCGCCTCCCCAAAAGCCGGCGGTCCGACCAGTCGGCGCGATCCAAGACGAGTTTCCTGAAGAGCATGGAGCTTACGTCGTCTTCACCAGCGTGACTGACGACAGGCACAGCCGGCGTCAACAGCGCCGAGAAGTGAATACTGTCGCCTCTGAAGCCCCAGAGTTCATGCACTGGTCGGAGAAGCCGATCAGTTGGAGCCGAGCTGACCACCCGGAGGTGATGCCTTCTCCGGGTTCCTATGCCCTGGTGTTTGATGCCACCTTTGCGACAGAGAGGCGGGCTGCTCGTTTCTCTCGAATTCTGATAGACGGCGGTAGCAGCATCAACATCCTCTACCGCGACACCATGGAGAAGTTGTGCATCAAAGAGAAACAGCTCCAGCCCAGCCGGACTGTCTTCCATGGCATTGTGCCTGGCCTATCCTGCTCACCAATCGGCAAGATCAAGATAGATGTCCTCTTTGGAGACAAGAGTCACTTCCGCCGAGAGCCAATCTGGTTCGAGGTGGTTGACCTTGAGAGCCCCTACCACGCGTTGCTTGGCTGGCCTGCTCTGGCCAAGTTCATGGCGGTCCCCCACTACGCCTACCTCAAGATGAAGATGCCGGGCACCAAGGGCATTAGCACCATAGCCGGCGACTACCAGAAGTCTGCCGCCTATGCCACTACCAGCAGCCGGCTGGCTGAGTCCCTTGTGATTGCTGCCGAGAAACGGCTCCTTGACTGGGTTGTGGCCATGGCTGGCGAGCAGCCGGACCTGTCGCCAGATCCCAAGGGGTCAGAAGCTCAGGGCTCTTTCCAACCGGCCAAAGAAACCAAGAAGATACCCTTGGACTCGGAGCACCCGGAGAGGTTCGCTGTCATAGGAGCTTGCCTCGACAGCAAATAGGAAAGCGAGCTCGTCGATTTCCTCCGTGAGAATCGAGACATCTTTGCGTGGTCTCCAAAGGACATGCCGGGTGTTCCGACGGATTTCGCCGAGCACAAGCTACATGTCAGAGCAGATGCAAAACCAGTCAGGCAACCCCTCCGCCGCCTGTCGGCGGAGAAGAGAGGAATTGTTGGTGAAGAGATAGCCCGGCTTCTAGCAGCCGGCTTCATTATGGAAGTATTCTTCCCAGAGTGGCTAGCCAACCCAGTCCTTGTACTAAAGAAGAACAACAAATGGCGCATGTGTATTGACTACACCAGCCTCAACAAAGCATGCCCGAAGGATCCGTTCGCCTTGCCTCGGATTGACCAAGTGATAGACTCCACAGCCGGATGCGAGCTGTTGAGTTTTTTGGATGCCTATTCGGGGTACCATCAGATTAAGTTAAGCCCGGCCGACCGCCTGAAGACCGCCTTCATCACACCATTCGGAGCCTTCTGCTACCTGACCATGACATTCGGCTCGAGAAATGCCGGTGCCACATTCCAGCGTTGCATGCAGAAGTGCCTCCTCAAGCAACTCGGCAGAAATGCCCACGTCTATGTAGACGATATTGTGGTGAAGACGGAGAAGCGCGGTACCCTCCTGGAAGATCTCAAGGAAACTTTTGATAATCTGCGCCGTTTTCAAATCAAGCTCAACCCAGAGAAGTGTGTCTTTGGAGTACCAGCCGGCCAGCTCCTCGGTTTCCTTGTCTCAGAGCACGACATAGAGTGCAACCCTGTCAAGATCAAGGCCATCGAGAGGATGGAGAGGCCCACCCGACTGTGAGACATTCAGAAGTTCACCGGCTGCTTGGCATCCATCAGCCGCTTCATCAGTCGGCTGGGCGAGAAGGCTCTTCCCCTGTACCAGCTGATGAAGAAAACCACTCATTTCGAGTGGAACGACAAGCCGGACGAGGCGTTCCTCCAGCTCAAGAAGATGTTGACCACGCCGCCCGTCCTGGCCGCTCCGGCTGCCAAGGAGCCCATGCTTCTCTACATCGCCGCCACCAGCCGGGTGGTCAGTACAGTCATGGTGGTAGAGCGCCAAGAGGACGGCAAGGCGCTGCCGGTCCAGAGGCCCGTCTACTACTTGAGTGAGGTGCTGTCAGCTTCCAAGCAGAACTACCCCCACTACCAAAAGTTGTGCTATGGCATGCATTTTGCCGCCAAGAAGATCAAGCCATACTTTCAAGAGCATCCCATCACGGTCGTCTGCACCGCCCCGCTTGCAGAGATCATAAGCAGCAGAGATGCATCGGGCCGAGTGGCCAAGTGGGCCATCGAGCTGGCCCCCTACACCATCTTCTACCAGCCTCGCGCCACCATCAAGTCCCAAGCACTGGCCGACTTCCTCGTCGACTGGGCCGAGACCCAGTACCTGCCGCCAGCTCCAGACTCCACTCATTGGCGGATGCACTTTGATGGCTCGAAGATGCGCACCGGTTTGGGAGCCGGCGTCATCCTCACCTCTCCCAAAGGCGACAATCTCAGATACATGCTGCAAATCCACTTTGCCGCCTCCAACAACGTGGTCGAGTACGAGGCGCTGGTACACGGACTCCGGCTGGCCAAGGAGATTGGCATCCGCCGGATTCTATGCTACGGCGATTCGGACTTGGTGGTCCAACAGTCGTCCGGCGACTGGGATGCCAAGGATGCAAATATGGCGAGCTACCGCTTCCTCGTCCAGCAGATCAATGGATATTTTGATGGGTGCGAGTTCCTTCATGTGCCACGGGCCGACAACGAGCAAGCAGACGCCCTGGCACGGATTGGCTCCACCAGGCAAGCCATACCAGCCGTCGTGTCCCTTCAGTGCCTCCGCAAGCCGTCTATCAAGCCTTCCCCGGAATCAGAATCCATCTTCGTGCCGGCTGCTCCCGAAGCAGTCGGACCAGGCCCGGGGGCTGCAGCAGCCGGCCCGGGGACTTCAGCAAGTGGCACGGGGACTGCAACAGTCGCACCCGGCCCGGGAACTTCGCAACCCGGCTCGGGGGCTGCAGCAGCCGGCCCGGGGACTTCGGCAAGCGGCACGGGGACTGCAGCAGTCGCACCCGGCCCGGGGACTTCGCAACCCGGCCCGGGGGCTGCAGCAGCCGGCCCGGGGACTTCGGCAAGCGGTTCGGGGACTGTGGCAGTCGCACCCGGCCCGGGGGCTGCAGCGGCCGTCCCGGGGACTTTAACAACGCAGCAAGACGTGGCCGACTCCACCCCACCACCTCCAGACCCAACCGCCCTAGTTTCAGTAACCGTAATGACAGTGGATGAAGTCAAAGCACCATCATGGGCGCAGCCCATCCTCAACTTTCTGGTAAGCGGAGAGCTGCCAGTTGATGAGATCTCGGCCCGGCAGGTGCAACGCCGGGCAGGAGCTTACACGATAGTAAACAGAGAGCTTGTCAGGCGCAGCGTGACCGAAGTTTTCCAACGCTGCGTCGAACCAGAAAAAGGCAAGGCAATCCTCAGAGACATACACCAAGGCGAGTGCGGCCACCACGCGGCCTCCAGATCCCTTGTCGCCAAAGCTTTCTGCCATGGTTTCTTCTGGCCGACTGCTTTGGAGGACGCCAAGGATCTGGTCAAGAAATGCAAGGGGTGCCAAAAATTCAGCTCCAAGCAACATCTGCCGGCTTCTGCACTCAAGACCATCCCCCTTACCTGGCCCTTTGCCGTCTGGGGGCTGGACATGGTGGGCCCATTCAAGACAGCACGCGGTGGCATGACCCATCTGCTGGTCGCCGTGGACAAATTCACCAAGTGGATTGAAGCAAAACCGATCAAGAAACTAAATGGTCCAACTTCTGTGACCTTCATCACGGATATCACCGTCCGGTACAGTGTACCACACAGCATCATGACCGACAATGGCACTAACTTTGCCAAAGGCGCCTTGGCCCATTTCTGCTCGACGCAGGGCATCCGACTGGACTTAGCGTCCGTTGCCCATCCGCAGTCAAACGGCCAGGTAGAACGAGCAAACGGCCTCATCTTATCCGGCATCAAACCCCGACTGGTCGAGCCGCTGGAGCGCTCGGCCGGCTGCTGGATCGACGAGTTGCCGGCCGTCCTCTGGAGTCTCTGCACCACTCCGAACAGATCAACCGGTTTCACTCCCTTCTTCCTCATATACGGGGCCGAGGCCGTCATCCCAACTAACATCGAGTTCGACTTGCCTCGCGTCACCATGTACACGGAGGCAGAGGCGAAGGAAGCACGAGAAGACGGCATCGATCTGCTGGAAGAAGGCCGGCTGTTAGCACTCAGCCGGTCCGCCATCTACCAGCAGAGCCTGCGCCGCTACTACAGTCGGAAGGTCAAGCCACGATCCTTCCAAGAGGGAGACCTTGTGCTCCGGCTGATCCAGCGAATAGCCGGCCAGCACAAGCTCTCGGCCCCTTGGGAAGGCCCCTTCATCATCAGTAGAGCCTTGGGCAATGACTCCTATTACCTCATCGACGCGCAGAAGCCCAGGGCGTGCAAAAGGGACGATTCCGGCAAGGAAGTAGAGCACCCATGTAACGCAAATCTTCTCCAAAGATTTTACAGTTAAAAGCAGTATGTACCACGCTACCTTTTGTACTAAGGGCAAAGGCACCGGGTCCCTCGAGGAGCACTCGGGGGCTACCTTTCTTATCTGTATGATAAGTTTCATGCCTGTGAGTATGTTATTTCATTCCTCCGCCCGGCACCGGATCCGACCAGTCGGCCCGGGGGCTCGCCGCCTTGTACTATGTTGGCTCTACCTGCAGTCGGACAAGTAGTGTGCCGGCATCTAAGCCCACCCTTGCCATAAGCCGCAGCTCGTAGAGCGACTGTCTGGCAGGCAAGAGTCAAAGGCAAGAAATGGTGCTCACATGAAAAATGGCTAAGGACGAAAGCACCCACATAGGCCAAGTCGGCTCCTCGCCTAGCCGTCCAGTTGCTGAGCAGCCAGCCGGCCGGCTTCTCACTTAAATTGCTACGTTCTAAGCGACCAAAGTACTTGTCTTCCCAAAATGGCCAAGTACTTGACCCGGCCAGCAGACCGAAGAATGGCTGTCTGGCCGGCAAGGCGGCAGCCAAGGGAAAGCGGCAAAGGAAAAAGCCAAAAGAACAGAAAGCAAGACAAGTCAGAGCTCGGTGAAGCACATCTTGTGCGAGAATTAAATCACATAGCAAGAGGCCCTCGGCCAGCATTCAACAAAGTTTGAATACACCCAGTGTGTGGAACTGCGCGAATTTAACAAAGTTTGTTCTAAAGATTACCAAAGCAGGAAAAGATAAGATAAGTTGGCAGCCTAGGCCAAATGAGCAACAGGCGGGTCCGGCAGGTTGGTGGAGTCGGTGGCGCCAGCTGGTGGAGTGGCTGTCTAGCGAGTCTCGGCTTGGTCGCCTTCAGCAGCAGTCGGTGCACTCGCACGCGGCTCGTTGCTCGAGGCCCGATCAAGCTGAGGCTGGGTGTCCACTCCGCCCTCCGGTGCGTCGCCTTCACCATCCTCATCCTCCTCGTCCTCGCCTTCATCGCTTGAGGTGATTTCTTCCGCCGAGTCCTTGCCGTCATCCGGGTTCAGCCCGAACCAGTCCATCGGCACCTCGGCACCCTCCTCGTCTAGCTCGGGGAAGAAGACGCCGGTGTCGGTGTACTCAGTGATCGCTACCGCACGATGGGTGAGCGCGGGCCCCGCTGCCACCAACTCTTCCATGGCCTCCTGCCGGAACGTGGCCAACTGGGCTAAGTCCAACCCAGGATACCACGCCTTGACGAACTCCAAGGCTCTTCGGGCGCCTGCCCGAGCGGAGGAGCCCCTCCAAGCCTCGAAGCGGCCGATTGCCGCCTCCAACCAGTCGGCGGTCCGACTGGGGGTGCGTGGAGCTTGGCCGCCTGGCCAGAGGGCGGAAACCAGCTGAGACCCGGCGCGCTGAAGGCGGCGGAGTAGACGGTGAATCGGCTGTAAACGCGTCCTGACGGCCAGGAGCTGCTCGTTCATGTTCCGAGGCGCGTCGGGTGGGATCTCCACTCCTTCCCTCCTACGCCGGTCGCGCTGCGCCTCGATGGCCTGGCTGACGGCGACGGCGTGGCCAGGAAAGAAGTCTATGCAAAAGAAAAACAAAGATCAGAAGCCGACTCCCGATGCAGTCGGCAGCTATTCCAAAGAAAGAAGCTTACCGTCGATCATGTTCTCAATCTCGCCGTAGCCAGCGGCGAGGATCGCCTCCTTCTCGGCCCACTTTGAGCGTTCGACCTCAAACTCGGCCTGAAGGGCGCCATCCGCCTCCTTGAGCTTCTGGAGCTCTGCCTTGTGCTGGTCTGCCTGGTCCGCCAACTTCTTGGCCAGACGGTCGCGCTCCAGGACCGCCTTACGGTGCTCCTCCTCCTTGACGCGCAGCTCGGTCTGGACTTCGCCCAGATGCTGCTGCAGTGTGGCGTTGGCTCCTGCAAAAATGAGAAAGAGAGGACAATCAACAAAGATGACCAAAAAAGGAAAGTGGTTGCCAGAAGATCCGGCCCGACTGCTCAGCAGTCGGCCCGAATCTCGGGGGCTACACCCAGCGGGTGCGCTGACGCGCCCCCACGAGGAAGTAGACAGAATGTTTACGCCGGCTTTCGGTGAGGTCGGCGGTCCGCTTAGCCAACTCCTGGACCTGGGAGTTGAAGGCGGCTGCGCGGATGTTGTGGTAGTCCTGCAACGAAGACAAAAGAAGAGAAAACAAGTTAGCACTCGGAACCTACCTTAAAGTTCCGAGCCGCCTGCTCAGCAGACGGCCCGGAACTCGGGGGCTACACCCAGTGGGTGCGCTGGTGCGCCCCCACGGAAGACTGCAAGAAGCAAAAAAACAAATCAAAGAAGCATACCCGAACGGCCGTCCGCGTCGCCAAGAACGCCTTCGTACACTGCTGGAGGGCGGCGCCTTGGGCCTGGAGTTGGGCCTAAATGTCCTGCGCGGCCTTGTTCAGCATGCCCGTCCCGCCCCCAGGCGTCCATTCTGGTGAGGTGGCACTGGTGGCCTCTACGTCTAGGGCCGATGAGCTCGCGGCCCCGACCTCCTGCGCCCGCGGCGCCGAGGCCCCCTTCGCCGCACGCCGGCGCACCGAAGGGCGGACCACGGGGGTCGCCCCCACTACCAACTCGACACTGACCGGCGGCGCCGGTGGCACGTCAGGCCGATTGCCTCGGGCCCCGGCAGTCGGCGCTTGCGGGGGCACCTCCGCCTCCGAGACGATGGCGTCGCCTCCTCCCCTCTCCATGACCGGCTGGTCATCGCCGGCTCCTCCAGTCGGCACCGGGATCTCTGGCGCTGGCGGCACCGCGCGCAACGGAATAACAAGTTGCGGGGCCTGGCCGCACGTGGTTTCTTTCGCTTGTGCCCTAGCGGTCGCGTCCGCCCGAGCCTTGGTGGCGGCGTCCGCCCGCGCTGCCTTGGCCGCCTCCACCTCCTGCCTCTTCGCCTCCTCCCGCTCCTCGCGCGCCTCCCGTGCGTTCCTCTCCGTCGCCGCCCGGAGGTCGGCGAGCGGGTCCACGCGGCGGGTATTGGCGGAGCCTTCCACCTCCCCAATCACGGAAGCAGTGACAGACCGCTCAAGAGTGAGTGGGGCCCTGATTCAAGCAAGACAAGAGAAAAACTCAGAAAAAGTTTGCAAGGAAGAAGAAAGGAAAACACAACCAAGCACTTACGCGGACACCATCGGGGCTGCTTCGGGGCCCTCTGGAACTGGGCCGCTCTTGCGGCGGCCTCTTACCGCCTGGTCGCGGCGGCCGCGTTCTTGGACTTCTTCGGCCGGCTGCCGAACAGCAATGAGCCGGCCCGGCGCTTTTTTGGGCCGCCTGGTGCGGACGGCGCGGCTGAGGAGCTCGCGCCCGCCCTATCGGTGCCGTGCGGGCGGCGCGGCTCGTTCTCCTCCTTATCGTCATCCGGCCAGTCCTCAAGGCCGCCTCCTCCCCCGGAGCTGCCTGCTCCACCGCCGCCACCTGTGGCGTTGTCCTCCTCCATGGCGGACGCCCCCAAGTCGGGGTCTTCCGCGTCGCTCCTCGTTCGATCCGGCATATACTCCTGACCTGGATCCAGAGCACCGGCGGCCGACTGGGCCGGGAGGACCTGCACCATGGCCGACTGGTCAGGCGGCAAAACAAGAACTTGGACCAGCAAAGAGAAAAGAATTACAAGACTCACCGCAGGCGGCGGATGTGCGCGGTCGTACGGCCACATGCCGAACCGCCAGTCCACCTCCGACAGCTTGCAGTTGGAGATATAGTTGACCAGCCGGACCACCTCCACGTCCGGCAGGTCCCGTGTGCACATCCGGCATGGGTCCCGGTGACCGCTCATGCAGCTGATGATGTGAGGCCAGGCTTGGAGGGGGAGCACTCGGCGCGTCATGAAGGCAGCCAGCAAGTCCGAGCCCTTCAGGCCCTCCGACTCCGACATCGCCTGAAGTCGGGCAAGGGCGTCGGAGGAGGCGGCCGATAGGGAACTCGGTCTGTACTGCCAGTTGGCGCGCGGCTCGGCTGGCGGGCCGGCTGCGTAGGCCGGTGAGTTGACGTAGTCGCTTGTCGGGTGGATGTTCTTGACGTAGAAATAGGATTTCTACCACAGCTTGGCCGACTGCAGCAAGGAGATGGGCGGAAAGCGGTTCCCGGTGCCCGGGCGCTGCACCGCCACACAGGCTCCGCATTGAGCCGCCTGGCCCTTGGCGGCGATGCCCAGCTTGAGGTAGAAGCACTCCCCCCAGAGTTCGAGAGTGGGGAGAGTGCCGAGGTACCCTTCGCACATGGTGACGAAGGCGGCCAGCAGCACCACCGTGTTTGGCGTGAGGTGGTGCGGCTGGACTTGGTAGAAGTCGAGGAAGGAGCGGAGGAAGCTGCTGGCCGGAAGGCCGAAGCCGCGAAGGAAATGGGACCGGAAGACGACGCGTTCATCGTCCTCCGGCGCCGGCGAGATTTCTGCTTCGGGGGGAACGCACACCTGCATGTTCGCCTCCCGGGGCAGCCGCCGTGTTTGACGGAGGAAGGAGAGATGATCATCATGGACGTTGGAGCCGTCCCAGTCGCCGGCTCGTGAGCGCGCCATGGACGAAAGAGCTCGTCGCAGGCGTGGCGCGGTGGCGAGCGGGCGAGGCTGCGGCGGAGCAAGGAAGCCGCAGCGAGAGGACGCCCGTCGACGGCGGGCTGCGGCAGCACTTCGACGGCAGCGGAGAAGATGAAGAACGACGAAGGGAGAGGAGGGCGCGCGTGCATCTGCCGCCCCCTCCTCCTCCTACTTATAGCCCCAGATGGCGAAGCCGAGGGGACCGGGGCGTGGGAGATCGTGGGATTAACTACGCCCACTCCCCCACGATCCCACTATTGCAGCGCCGGTAAAGGCGCGTATTAACTACCACAGAAGTCCAACAGTCCGCCTTGGCCGCAGCGGATCCACGCGCGGGCCGAGGCACTGTAGTGGCGGGCCCCGGCCTGCGGCGCCGTCCCGTCACGCGCGTGGGCTAGCAGGCCGGCTTGACCTGACGACGCCACATGGCCGACCTGCGCGGGCGGCAAGCCTGACGCCTGGCTAGTATGCCACCTGGTCCCCACCACGATGTTTCGGAATCGCCAGGCGGCCTGCCTGGTCATGGCCGACACCTACCAGTCGGCACCTCGGAAGACGGACGAAGCAGAATACCAGACGACCCGGAATATGAAGCTGCTGAGGCTTCTCGCCCCTTCAGCCACAGCGCCTCATCAGCTTCGGGGACTACTGTCGGAGTAAATGACCACGGGTAGCCCCATCAGCTCCCTTTGGTATTTCAAGACATCGGGGCAGGCTGCGCCCCTCAAACATCAAGGACAAGGGCCGCCTTCTTGGGGCCGGCTGGTCCAAGCAGCCGGTTGCTGGGAGTCGGCGGAGTCCACAAGACGGCCATGAAGTGGGCCGACTCCTGGCAGGCGACCTCCTGGGATGCCGAGTCCTAGCAGGCGACCCCTCGCGCCCTCAAAGTCAGCGCCAACATAAACATGATGAGACAGGGCATGGCTACAGTACATGCCTGCCACCCCCGAATCCAGGATAGGGCGTGGCCACAGTACTGCGTACCGAGCAGGCATCCTGCGGCCAACGCAGGACTGTTGCCATGCCGCTCATGACGTCACCCATGGCAGAGGAAGCCATGCTCCCGTGACGGGCGGTCAGTACGGCCCACAGGCGGTGGGCCCTACTTGTCCGTCACAAGCCAGAAGGCGGCGAGCCCAGACCAGTCGGCTCAGTGGGAGGCCGGCTCCCAGCAGGCGGCCCTCCTCCTCCCTCGAAGTTCGTGCGCCATTAACCAGATACGACGGGGTATGGCTACAGTGAGTTCCCGCCAGGCGGCAGGACTGTATCTATGCTCCCCCTGACGAGGCCCTCGTCATCAGGGGCAATGCTACAGCATAAAGCCGTCAACGCGGCCCGTGGACGGCGGGACCCAGCTGTCGGCTGAGATCACGGCAGTCGGCGGACCCACCAGGCAGCGGGCCCCGGCGGTCGGCGAAGAAGCCGGCGACCAGTGACGCTGACTGCCGGGCCCCGCATCTGGCCAGATTACCGTTGTACCCCTGGGGGGTAGGCTTATATAAAACCCCAGGTCACCCCATGCAAGGGGTTGGCTCTTTGGCAGAGGCCTCGTCGAGCGCTCACAGCACCACACACACACGCAGAGAGAGTGGAGAAGAGCTAGCCTTGCCCTTCTTCCTCCTCCAGCCAGATAGCTCAAGGAGCAAGCTTGTAGCCACCTGTTGAAATAGAGATCATGCGGAGACCCCGCAGAGCAGGACTAGGGGTGTTATCTCCTAGGAAAGCCCCGAACCTGGGTAAGATTCGCAAGCGTACGCGGTCTCGCTCACTCCCGCTTCTAGAGCCCGGTGACGTACTTTTGTCCCCATCCACGATAAGCCATCCCTTGGCATATGTCTCACGATACCCCCGGCACGCATTAATCGTGAATTTATTAGAATACTCTATGTGCTTCACTTATATCTTTTGAGCTAGCCAATTTTCTCTAGTGCTTCACTTATATCTTTTTAGAGCACGGCGGTGGTTTTTTTTATAGAAATTGTTGAACTCTCTTGCTTCACTTATATTATTTTGAGAGTCTCTAAACAGCATGGTAATTTTCTTAGGTTATGAATTTAGTCCTAATATGATGGGCATCCAAGAGGGATATAATAAAAACTTTCATATAAAGTGCATTGAATACTATGAGAAGTTTGATTCCTTGCATATTGTTTTGAGATATAAAGATAGTGATATTAGAGTCGTGCTAGTGAGTAATTGTGGATTGGTAGAAATACTTGTGTTAAAGTTTGTGATTCCCGTAGCATGCACGTATGGTGAACCGTTATGTGATGAAGTCAGAGCATGATTTATTTATTGATTGTCTTCCTTATGAGTGGCGGTCGGGGACGAGCAATGGTATTTTCCTACCAATCTATCCCCCTAGGAGCATGCAAGTAGTACTTTGTTTCGATAGATAATAGACTTTTACAATAAGTATGTGAGTTCTTTATGACTAATGTTGAGTCCATGGATTATACACACTCTCACCCTTCCACCATTGCTAGCCTCTCTAGTACCGCGCAACTTTCGCCGGTGCATTACACCCACCATATACCTTCCTCAAAACAGCCACCATACCTACCTATTATGGCATTTCCGTATCCATTCCGAGATATATTGCCATGCAACTTCCACCGTTCCGTTTATTATGACACGCTTCATCATTGTCATATTACTTTGCATGATCATGTAGTTGACATCGTATTTGTGGCAAAGCCATATACATGTCACTCTTGAGTCATTGCACATCCCGGTACACCCCTGGAGGCATTCATATAGAGTCATATTTTGTTCTAAGTATCAATTTGTAAGTAAATAAAAGTGTGATGATCATCATTATTAGAGCATTGTCCCATGTGAGGAAAGGATGATGGAGACTATGATTCCCCCACAAGTCGGGATGAGACTCCAGAAGAAAAATAAAATGAAATAAAGAAAGAAAAAAGAAAGAAAAAAAGGGAAAAAAAAAGAGAGGCCAAAGAGCCCAAAATAGAAAAAATGAGAGAAAAGAGAGAAGGGGCAATGCTACTATCCTTTTTCCACACTTGTGCTTCAAAGTAGCACCATGATCTTCATGATAGAGAGTCTCCTATATTGTCACTTTCATATACTAGTGGGAATTTTTCATTATAGAACTTGGCTTGCATATTCCAATGATGGGCTTCCTCAAATTGCCCTAGGTCTTCATGAGCAAGCGAGTTGGATGCACACCCACTTAGTTTCTTTTTTAGCTTTCATATACTTGTAGCTCAAGTGCATCCGTTGCATGGCAATCCCTACTCACTCACATTGATATCTATTGATGGGCATCTCCATAGCCCGTTGATATGCCTAGTTGATGTGAGCCTATCTCCTTCTTTTTGTCTTCTCCACAACCACCATATTCTATTCCACCTATAGTGCTATATCCATGGCTCACACTCATGTATTGCGTGAAAGTTGAAAAAGTTTGAGAACATCAAAAGTATGAAACAATTGCTTGGCTTGTCATCGGGCTTGTGCATGATTTAATACTTTGTGTGATGAAGATGGAGCATAGCCAGACTATATGATTTTGTAGGGATAACTTTCTTTGGCCATGTTATTTTGAGAAGACATGATTGCTTTGTTAGTATGCTTGAAGTATTATTGTTTTTATGTCAATATTAAACTTTTGTTTTGAATCTTATGGATCTGAATATTCATGCCACAATAAAGAAAATTACATGGATAAATATGTTAGGTAGCATTCCACATCAAAAATTCTGTTTTTATCATTTACCTACTCGAGGGCGAGCAGGAATTAAGCTTGGGGATGCTTGATACGTCTCCAACGTATCTATAATTTTTGATTGTTCCATGCTATTATATTATCTATTTTGGATGTTTTATATGCATTAATATGCTATTTTATATTATTTTTGGGACTAACTTATTAACCTAGAGCCCAGTGCCAGTTTTTGTTTTTTCCTTGTTTTTGAGTTTCGCAGAAAAGGAATATCAAACGGAGTCCAAACGGAATAAAACTTTACAATGATTTTTCTTGGACCAGAAGACACACGTAGGACTTGGAGACCAAGGAAAAAGAGTCCCGAGGTGACGGCAAGGGTGCAGGGCACGCCCTAGGGGGGGTGCCCCCCTGCCTTGTGGGTCCCTCAGAGCTCCCCTAACGCTATTCTTCGGCCTATAAATTCCCAAACCATTAGAAGCGTCCACAAAAATACTTTTCCGTTGCCGCAAGCCTTTGTTCCCGTGAGATCCCATCTTGGGGCCTTTTTCGGCAATCTGCCGGAGGGGGATTCGATCACGGAGGGCATCTACATCAACCCTATTGCCCTTCCGATGAAGCGTGAGTAGTTTACCTCAGACCTACGAGTCCATAGCTAGTAGCTAGATGGCTTCTTCTCTCTCTATGATCTTCAATACCATGTTCTCCTCGATGTTCTTGGAGTTCTATCGGATGTAATATTCTTTTGCGGTGTGTTTGTCAAGATCCGATGAATTGTGGATTTATGATCAGATTATCTACGAATATTATTTGAATCTTCTCTGAATTCTTATATGCATGATTTGATATCTCTATATTTTTCTTCGAATTATCGGTTTGGTTTGGCCAACTAGATTTGCCTCGGACCGAGGAGTTAGCATTTCTTGCTCCACAAGAAATGTTACCGTTGTGCTCAAATCCGACCGTTGGAATCGTGTCGTTCGGCCATTGGCTGAGGCCGATGTCCAATTTGGACATTTCCCATCTGGGAAGGCTGCGGCTATAAATAGCCACCCCACTCCAACTTTGATCGTTGGCTGCTCTGCTTGAGATTTCTGAGAAGATTGATTTGAGCAACCCCTCTCTGAGTGATTTGAGTTTAAGATCCACCGAGAGAAAACCAAGAGCCCAAACTTAGACAGTGGTTTAGCATCACAGTAGTTCTGAGTGAGAGTTCTTGTACCTATTACTCTTGAGAGCTGCACACTCTCTAGATGGATAGGTTTGGCTTCGAGTGTTGAAGAGTTGTTGTCTTCACCGAGCCTGGTCTTCAGCAACCAAGAGTGATTGTGGTTCGCGAAGGTCGACCGAAGGTTTGGAGATTGCTGACAAGGATCTACCACGAGTGAAATCAACCTGAGTCTGATCAGCTTTGCGTTGAAGGAGAATAGTGTGAAGAGAGTTTATCTTCCGTGTTAAGTCACAGCCCCTCCAACCGGACGTAGCCCTTTGGCAGAAGGGTGAACTGGTCTACCAAATCTCTCTGTCGCCATCGAGCACCACTGGTTATTTCTCTTCTACTGCAATTCATTCAGTAGTTCTTATTCGTGCTCTGGGTCGATAGTTTTCTTGATCAATTTGCTCTGTTTATTTCATTCCGTGTATCCGTTCTTCGACAGTATCTGTATTCATTCTTTACCATCTTGTGTTTCTGTCATACTTGTGAAATCTGTGAGGTGCTACTCATTCTATCACTGGCATGTTGTGTCTTATCCTGTTCCATCTGTTTGCTTGTTGCGTAACCCTCCCTGTAGTTAAACCTGTTATCCATCAAGCTCGTACCATTGTAAATGCTTTCCTCGAAGAATATGCTTCTGATGAAGAGGAATGATTCTATTTACTTCCTTCATCTCTCTACTCCGCTGCTATGATTGGGTTGAGTTTCAAAGCTTTCGAAAGAATATTTGAATCTCCCATTCACCCCCCTCTGGTCGATATACTCTCGGTCCTAACAATTGGTATCAGAGTGGGTATTCCATGTCTCTGTTTATTAAAGGTCTAACGTCCTTGGAGTTTTGAGTATGTCGTATGCAGGTAGATCCTCACATTCTGAAAGATTTTCTATCTTTGATGGAAATGACTATCTGTACTGGAAGGAACGGATGAGAATCAGAATTCAAGCTATCGACTATGATCTATGGCAGATTGTAGAAGATGGTTACACCATTCAGCACCCTGATGCTCCATCTTCTGATGACAAGGCTATGATGCATCTGGATGCACAAGCAAAAGATATCATCTATGCAAGTATCTCAAAGAACATGTTCATTCGGTTTTGAAACCTTAACACAACAAAGCAACTCTGGGATGCTATCAAAAATGTTCACGAAGAATTTATCTCCAGAACAGACTCCCACTCTCAAATGCTTCGCGCCATGTTCACTGGGTTCAGAAGTCTTCGAAAGGAAAGTGTGATGGAACTCATGAATAGGCTGACTGACATTGTTGAAAGACTTCGCCAACGAGGAGTAACCGATGTCGCAAATAAAGATGTGGTGAACAAGCTCTTAAGTGCACTTGATGAATCATTCAATTCTATTGTAGCTGAAATCAAACAAAGACCAGACTATGAAGAGCTTCACTATGTTGAGATCATGACGCTACTATCTACATATGAAGAGAAGATGGAATTGAAAAATGCAATTCAAGAATCTTCTTCAGAAGGTGAAGGAGAAATCCTCTGTCACTATGGCAGCTCTCAGGAAGAAGAAGATGTTGAGAATCAACACACTATCACAAGAGAATTGGAAATGCTCACACAACGGCTGAGTGATCTCAGAAGACAAAACTTATATCTTGTGAATGATGATGAAGATGAGGTGCCTGAATCCTCAAGACAGTTACCTCCGAAAGAAATGAAGTGCTTCAAATGCAAACAATTCAGTCATGTCATAGCAGATTGTCCTTGCTGGGATGAAGCACCTAGTAATCGTTGGAAGCATCTTCACTGCAATGGCTTTGCTCGAATGGATCGTCACACTAAGCTCTCGAAGAAAAAGGATCCCGCTTCATCCTCTTCGATGAGACCAGTCACTGACATAAATGCCAGAGCAATCATTGATTCCAACATGAAGAAAATATCTTAGCTGAACAAAGCCTATACCAACCTGACTCTTGACTCTGAAGAAGAGACAACAGATACTAATTCAGATGATGAAGAATTTTACAAAAGGGTTGGAAGAAGCAATGCATATGTAGCCATTGGATCGTTGAAGGATTTCATCGAATCATATGCTGATGATAATGCGTCAAGAGATGATGATTCAAGTGAAGATGAACCGATTGCCTTCTGCCTTATGGCAAAATCATCAAAATATCAGGTATCGGCAAAACACCAAAAGTCCATGAACGAATATTCACCTGAATATATCTCATATGCCAAGTTGGTGAAAATTGCTAAATCCCAACATGATGAACTTGAGATGCTTGAAAGAAATTTCAGGAAAACTGAAGGATTACTGGTCGAAGAGATGGAGAAGAATCAAAAGTTGATTGAAGAGCAAGATGCTTTTTCATCAACTATTGATGATCTCACCATTCGATATGACTCACTCTTAGCTGACTACAAGGGTTTATTAAATGAACTCCTCAACAGGAATCAAGAACTCATGTCACTGAAAGAGTCTCATAACGAGCTGGCTTTAGAGAAAGCTTCTCTCTTCGCCGAGCAATCCATTCAAATTCCTAATGGTTTTGTTCCTCCGTGCTTAAAATGTCTAGAACGTAGCAATGCTGAGTCTCATGCTGAAACTTCTGATGCTGCTAAAAGGTATATTGCCACTACTGAAGTTGGTACTATTACTGACCCCTCTTCCGAGGATTATGCTGCTGTTACTGAAGAAAATTGTAGGTTAAAGGGATTACTTGAGACTGGTATGCTGAGGAGCCTAAAAGGGCATCAAACCCTATGTGATGTGCTCAAGAAGTCCATACTGAACAAAAATCCTCAGAAGGAAGGGCTAGGTTTCGAAAAGAAACTCAATGTGGATGGATCCTATTGGACTCCTGAGCAATATCCTCGAACAACTTGGGTTCGTGCAAAGAGTAAAATCCTCGAACCTGAAACTTTGACTGGTTATCATTCGCCCATTCCTGTTGATACTAACGAGTCAAATGACTCAAATTACAAACTGTTCAAGCAACAGAATGGTAATTTTTTCGCTCGATATGTTGGAACTAACTGCAGGGCAGGTTCACCCAATAAACAAATTTGGGTAAAGAAGTGCACTATTGAAAATCTAGCTGTTACTGCTAACCTGACTTTGCAGGATAATCATCAACAAGGAAATTGTTATCATTCCAAGTCTACTCGAATATCATTCTCGAATGACTGTCACCCTGCACCACGTCAGAAGGAGTACTTGCGTACATCTTCAAACCATTACACTCATGTATCAGGAAACAACTTCAATGCCTATTCATATGATTATCATCAAAATGCATAGGGGTCTCGCCGGACTCACCGAGGAAATACTCCAAGCAAAGCGAAGCAAATGATATCCTCACCTGCCACGCAAATGTGGGTTGCGAAGAAGAACTAATCATTTCTTGCAGGAAACACTCTCAGGGATATCTCCTGCTCATCATATGCATGATATGTCTCCAACGTATATAGAATTTATGAAGTATTCATGCTGTTATATTATCATTCTTGGATGTTTTACAATCATTTTATAGCAACTTTATATCATTTTTGGGACTAACCTATTGACATAGTGCCCAGTGCCAGTTGCTGTTTTTTGCTTGTTTTTTACATCGCAGAAAATCAATACCAAACGGAGTCCAAATGCAATGAAACTTTTTGGAGATTTTTTTTGGACCAAAAGACATCCGGTGGGCCAAAGAAGTACCAGAGGGGAGCTCCGAGGAGAGCACAACCCACCAGGGTGCGCCTCGGGGCCCAGGCGCGCCCAGGTGGGTTGTGCCCACCTCGGTGGCCTCCCGTACCTCCTCTTCGCCCTATAAATTGCCAAATATTCCAAAAACCCTCGGGGTAACCCTAGATCAGAAGTTCCGCCGCCGCAAGCCTCTGTAGCCATGAAAAACCAATCTAGACCCCGTTCCAGCACCCTGCCGGAGGGGGAAATCATCACCGGTGGCCATCTTCATCATCTCGGCGGCCACCATGATGAGGAGGGAGTAGTCCACCCTCAGGGCTGAGGGTTTGTACCAGTAGCTATGTGTTTAATCTCTCTCTCTCTCTCTCTCTCGTGTTCTTGAGATGGCACGATCTTGATGTATCGCGGGCTTTGTTAATACAGTTGGATCATATGGTGTTTTCCCCTCTCTATCTTGTTGTGATGAATTGAGTTTTCCCTTTGAGATTTTGTTTTATTGGATTGAATACTTTTATGGATTTGAGAACACTTTATGTATGTCTTGCTATGAATACCCGTGGTGACAATGGGGTATCATATTGATTCACTTGATATATGTTTTGGCACTCAACTCGCGGATTCCCGAGGTGACATTGGGGTAATCTATGCATAGGGGTTGATGCACGTTCTTGTCTTTGTTTCTCCAGTAGAAATCTTGGGGCACTATTTGAGGTTCTTTGTGTTGGATTGAGTATTATGAATCTGAAATTGTTTGATGCATATCGTATAATCATCTCACGGATTCTCACGGTGACATTGGAGTATCTAGGTGACATTAGAGTTGGTTGATGTGTATCATATGGTGTTATTTTAGTACGAACTCTTGGTTAGATCGATCGAAAAGAATAGCTTGATGTTATTTTAGTACGAACTCTAGGATAGATTGATCGGAAAGAATAGCTTTGAGGTGGTTTCGTACCCTACAAACAATTTCTTCTTATGTTCTCAGCTAGATAAGAACTTTGGAGTGATTCTTCATCACACATTGAGGGATGGTTATATGATCCAATTAGATTAGCATTGTTGAGAGATTGCACTAGCAAAAGTACAGACCCTGGGCCTCATTTTCAAGCATTGCAATACCATTTGTGCTCCGTTTTATCAATTGCTACCTTGCTGTTTTTTATTGTTCCTATTACAAAAACCAATATCTACTATCATTACTACGCTTTTATTACCATCTCTTCGCCGAACTAGTGCACCTATACAAATTACCATTGTATTGGGTGTGTTGGGGACACAAGAGACTTTTTATTATTTGGTTGCAGGGTTGTTTGAGAGAGACCATATTCATCCTACGCCTCCCACGGATTGATAAACCTTAGGTCATCCACTTGAGGGAAATTTGCTACTGTCCTACAAAACTCTGCGCTTGGAGGCCCAACACGAGTCTACAAGAACAAGTTGTGTAGTAGACATCAATGCCCTGTGTTCATTTATTGTTGGTGCCTATCTTTCTGAGTTTTTCCCTCTTAGTGTTTGTGTTCTTTTTCGATAGTGTTGTGCTTCGAGTCTGATTCCTTATCTGGTTTATTCTTGTTCGTTGTGTCATAATCATGCACCTTGATCTGAAGAAGATTTCTTTCCGACGTCCTTGGTCACGAATTAAATCATTCTCAGCATTTTATCTGTTTTGGCGCTTGCCCTTCCTCAAACCCTTCGGCATTCAGTTCAGTTACCGAGATTTTCACAGGAAACGGCTGACACGTGCCCACGATCTCTCCATCGTGATCTCGTCCGTTGAATGTGGAACGCCCCGAGTTTTTCGTCCATAGATTCTGGAGTGGGCGGTTTGTCCCTCAGGCTATATAAACCCCCTCTCTGGGTCTCTTCTTCCTTAGCTCTTTCCCTGTTCGGCCCCAAACCCTACTCTCAATCCCCGCCCGAGCCCGAGCTCGAAGCAGCGTCGACGTCAAGCATCGCCGTGCAACTCCGGCGAAGCTCCGTCACCGTTGATCGCGCTAGTGCGGTAACTTCTCTTTCCCGCATTGACGTAGTCAATCTGTCTCGCCAAGTTAGGGCATTCAGATCTGGTACTTGCTCTACTCACCTCCTATTCTAGAGCAGTTCCTCCCAACGCTATTTATCCTGTGTTATTTCCTTGTGGTAGATCTTCTAGGTTCTATAAGTTGTGACATGTACGGTTTGTAGATGTTCCTTGTACTAGTCTCTAGAATCTAGGGTTCACTGTGTATGCTCTTCGAAAGATTAGAGGATTGGTTATGTCATCATTATGCATACTGCAAATTACTCGATGATATCTGGCTAAGTGCATGCCGTGTATCCCATGCTTCTTCCTGTAAAACCATCTGTTTTGAGTTAAAATTTCCTCTGTGCATGCTTATGACTTCTTCTGTGCTTTCCTTCGCATTTGTGTTTTTCTCTCAGGAGTGGTCATGGCAAATAGTTCAGATGAGCATTCTGGTTCAGAGGAAGAAATCCCTCAGCAGCCAAGGATGGCTGACAAAGCAAAAGTGGTCGAAAGAAAATCAGCAAAGCCACCAAGAGTGTCGAAGAAAAAGGCTGAATCAGAATCTGCAGAAGACGATGATGATGTGCCTTCAGCTCAAAGCCACACTGGTACAGCGAGGTGCTATACAAACGGTTTTTAACCCCTTTCCGCGATGGCATTTCGAATCGTCGCCAAGTGAGTTACTGCGATGGGGGGTCCTTCCCACACGACCCAGAAACTGTGGGGGATAGGGAGCCTTGATGCATACAGTTGTCCCTACTAAACTGTTTCTGATATCTCGAGTATCCGAAACGCTCCATCCTTGCAACTCGTTTGTGATCGGATTGCCATCGCAGTCGGTATTCTGTGGTGCTACGTTTACGATGCGTGACCCATCATAAATGGTTCACGATTATAGAAGCAGACAATCACACACATTTACTTTTCCTCGACTGTATGCAATTCGATGTAAGAGCGCACACAGTTGTCGCTATAAAACTGTATGCAAAGCTTTAATACATCCCACATGATTCATCCATCGTACCCGCATCAGATGATCGACCTATCGCACGTGTTCTTCTATGACCAAACATTTGCGATGCGCACAACATTACAAACAGCCCATAATTGTGAAGCGTGTGTGATAAGGTGACTATAGCAAACATTTAATAAGAAAGAACTGTGTGCGATGCTGTTGTTAATCGCACACATTTTTTCTTGGCTGATCGTGTGTGCAGTAGAGATTGATCACACACGTAGTGGATCCTAGAAACGTGTATGATCTCCACGTCTATCACAGACGTTTCGCTTTCGCAAACCGTGTGCAGTGTAATCCTAATTTAAAAATCACATGTTTTGAATTTGAAAATAGGCAATCACTTATTTCATATCCAACCATGTTTATTACAAATATAGGTTCAACCATGAATGCATAATTCGATGCACAGGTACATATACAGAAGAACTACAGAAGCACCAAATAAAGAATGATGAACCATAGTTGTACTAAAGATTGTAAAGAGAGAGGCGAAAGACATTCTGGTTGCTGGAGAAGGTGAAGTAGAATGCCCATATTGTGCCCTCCTCCATGCATAATGTGCACACGACTCTAGGCCAACCCCTTGTGATGGCTGCCCGTCCATCCTTCACTGTCTTCATTAGGACTTCTCGATGCTCATTGTAGTCTGGATGAAATACTTTAACCTTCATTGCGTGTCCACCAATCATGTACTTTGCGAGGTAATCTTGAGTGAACTATTTTGGGAACCACTGCAAACGAAAAAGATTCAGACATTGTTGTCTAACAACTCATTATGGGCAGTAAAAAGAGAAGGCTGCAGAGTTTGTAGTTACCATCCTACAGCTCACTGTTGTGTTGGATAGAGCATAAACAAATAATTTGCTTGCCACCATTCATATCTTTTTGCTAATAATCCTTATCAGTTTCCTCACTTGATGCTTGTTCATGAATATCTCATTGCCCCATACGCAAAAAGGGTCGATGCGTGCATCCTTGCCAAGGGCATATGTACCTACAAGCAACAAGTCAATATTAGAAGCTAACTAGTGTCCATGCCTGGATCTATATGCACTACATTATGGAACGACGGGGGGAGTACAAGCCGAGGGATGAAACTAACCTCGGCGGAAAATGGTGGCCTCTCCCGTTGTTGTCCTGCATAAGTAGTGGAAAGGCATGATAAGTATAGCAACCTTAACATCAAACAAATATAGCAAAGGTAAACAACATCATCTCCAAATGATAGCTTGAATGTGTTGGTTTCAGCATGCTGTTAAAGAAGATATAAAATGGAAGGCAATGTTACCGACAACAGGCTTAACAGCCATCAAATATTGCAATTCAAACTGGTATTGTTGAAAATGAATAGAACGTAGGTAATGCTTAAACATCACACTGGATAAATGTCTAAAACTGAAATAAAGGGCATGTGTTAACTACACCAAGCATAACTGGAACCAAATATAGCCGTTCAAACTGGTATTGATGCAGTCGAGCGGCACAGTTCCGACTTGCACATAATGAACATCACATTGTGAATGACTGAAATAAACAAGGCATAAATGATCAGTATAACAACCAAATATAGCCAATGAAAACTGGACAGAGTCTCACTGCAACCAACCTAACAAGCAAATACAGATAAACAGGGCATATGTTTGAAAACTAGACAAATGCTCACTGCAACCAACCTAACAAGCAAATACAGATAAACAAGGCATCTGCTTGAAAACTGGACAAATGCTCACTGCAACCAACCTAACAACCAAATACAGATAAACAAGGCATCTACTTGATAACTGGACAAATGCTCACTACAACCAACCTAAGAACCAAATACATATAAACAAGGCATCTGCTCGATAACTGAAAAAATGCTCACTTGAACCAACCTAACAACCAAATACAGATAAACAAAGTATCTACTCACTATAAACAACCAAATATAGCCATTCGTGAAACTGAAGTGGACAATTCATACTTAAACATCACATAGCCCTATTGAATAATACATTTTTGCATAACTGAAATAATTAAACACGGCACAGTTAAAACACCGCACAACAAATGCTACTACAACAAAGGGTACGGGTTGGAAGCTAGAAAAGGTAAGATTTGCTGATAGGATGTTGCCTCACATGTCATGGACGGGATCCTTCCAGTTGGAAGAGCACAGACCCATGGTGCGCTCTCTGATGTCACAGATGGGCTGTTTCACCTTGGAAGAACCTTTGTGGGTGCCCTCCTCGTGGTCGTGGTCGATGAGATCTGACTTGGCAATTGAGGATCCCAAGCCGCCGCCGTAGAATGTGTCCTTCAGAAATGACAAAATGAGCTCGATGGCATACAAGGATCGCAAATCCTTGACCGCGTGGCGGAGGAGATCAGCAACAGGGCCGTCGAAGAGATTGACGGTGGTTGAACCAGAGGGGTTGGGGATGGACCACTTAACCTGTGACATGGCCCGCGTGAAGCCGTCACTGTCGACAAGCTTGATGTCGTAGCCAGCTTTCCCGAGATACAGTAATACGCTAGCCCGCTGACATGAAGCCTTCGGCATGGCAACGTAGTCAATGTCTTCGCCGGCTTCCAGGGTGATGTGTTGCTCCGGGATCGATAGGTCATGGTGAACGGCGGCCACCTCGCCAACGTCCGCCGGAGAGGCCATGATAAACCTCTTCTTGGCCGAACACTCGTCAGGATCCCCGGGATACGTGGTCGAGCTTAGGCTGTGACATTCTGGAGCAGGGGATGTGGATCTGGCTAGGAGGGACACCGCAGGCCTCATCTAAAAACTCAAGGGAGTGGGGCGACGGTATGGGAATCGCTGGGTAACCTGAACTTTATTATCTAAGCTAGGAGGAATGGGCAGACCGGCAGGGGTTGGCAGCGGCGGCGGCGGCGAGCTAGGGTTCGAGGGGGGAGGGGGCCGGGTGGGGGACTGTGGATGGGGGGGTGGTGTTTGAGGATACGCTGCGGCTACTGAAAATTTTAGTAATGGTGGGTGGAGATGGTGGTGGACGAGGGAGGGCGACGGTTCAAATGCCTCGGCTACTGCAATTTTACTATAAGGTCGATGCTGGAGGAATGTGGGTGATGGTTGAAGTACGACAGCTACTAAAATTTGGGTAAAGGAATTTATGCGGGGCGGGAGTACCCACGATTGCGCACGGTCCAATAAGAATATGCGTGTATGATAATAAGGAAAAGTGGCAGGACCGCCGATTTTTGCAACGCTCAAGGCGGGTAGTTTTTTTTAGATTTCTAGCTAGCTGGTCTATCGCACATGGTTCATCCTAATTTTTAGATGCAGACGTGGAATTCAATCTAAATAAACTACCCGCCTTTAGCTTGCGCAGGTGGTGATTTTACAGCGCACTTGCATCGCACACGGTTAAGCCAGTACCTCCACCTTTGCTCACGCTTGCGCAGTCGTGGTGATTTTATAGCGCACTTGCATCGCAAATGGTTGAGCCAGTACCTCCACCTTTGCTCGCACTTGCGCAGTCATGGTGATTCACAGCGCACTTGCATCGCACACGGTTAAGACATTATACCCGTGTCCATTGAGCGTCATCAGAGTCTTTGCAGCAAAAAAAATGTTAGAGAGGGTCAGAAGACAGCCACACCAGCATGTGGCCCAAATATATATGAGTTAAAAGGGTGGTCTGTGATGTTCAAAATTCCAATGCACAACTTTGACCGCGGGGGCCCACGGTTGGGCGCGTCGTCGAAGATCGATGAGAGGGGCCAGAAGTTAAGAACCACCTGGAAGTGGCCAAATATATGTAGGAATATAGGGTGTGATGTTTAAAACTTTAAATACACAATGCACAACTTTGGTGGCACATGCCTCGCAAACCTGAAAGCACCCTTGGATATATCTATAATGACATAATGTCGTAGCTAGCTAGGGTGCTTGACCCACCTCCCACTTCGTGTCAGTAGGGCGGATGCACGTAATGATACTTTGGTCATACATGCATGTCGCCATGACCTACCATAAGATGGACCAGTGAATCTATCGTTTGGTCAAACGACAACTGTTGTTGTATATAAACCGCTTGGGCCAATAGATTGAACCATCATAAAAAATCGCACGAGAGGGACCACAAAACCAGCACCTCTTGCATGCGGCCCAAAATGATGTACGTTGGAAGGGGTGATGTGTGTTTTCAATATAGAATAATGTATAATTTAGATGTGGTGCCTGCCTCTTGATACAGACAACAACCATGAAGGCTAGGTAGTTAAGGACGAGATACGCAGGGTACGGTGTAGGTCGAACCCAGCAATCCGAGCATGTGGGAGGGAATCCTGACAACGCATGAGCTCGAGCTTTGGTTGAATGACATGTGACGGTGACCGGCCCTAACACGAACTAGGAGGAATCCATTCATGGCCAACACATACCCCTCGTTATCGGTCAAAGGGATGATATATATACACTCGAGGAGCCCACAGATATGCGTGTCATCACAAAAACCGCACAAGGGAGACGTGGTCGATCAGAAGACCCCGTATACACTGCATGCAGCCCGAAAATATGTATGGGTATGGTGGTGTGTGATGTGTTTAAATCCCGAATGCACAACTTCGATGGGCCACCAACTATATTACAAAATGAACACCGTACCCGACCCAAGCCTGGTTCAATATGTACGATGTTGGTTTCCCAACTTCGAGGCGGCTGGGGGGGGGGGGGGTGTCGTCCAACGCATGCGCTCAAACTTTATTGGTCTAACATGGCACACATAGCAATAGGAAACCATCATGGTCAAACCCTTCTCGTATGTTGGGTCAAAGGGATAGATTGTGTGGGGCCCCCTTGTTATCGGTCAAGGATAATATATACCTCGGGGAGCCCACAGATATGTGCGGCGTCTATAAACCGCACAAGGGAGACATGCTCGACAATCACAACACCCCGGCCCCCTATACCCGCCTGCGACCTGAAAAAATGTATGGGTCTGGTGTGTGATTTGTTCAAATCCCGAAAGCACAAGTTCGATGGGGCACCAACTACATCAGTAACATTACAAACTGAACATCGTACCCCCCCCGTTAGACGTACGATGTCAGGAACGCAACTTCGAGGCGTATGGGGGGGGGGGGGGTAGGGCCGGGTGCCGTCCAACGCATGTGCTGAAACTTGATTTGCTCTAACATAGCACACGGAGCAAAGAGTAAACCCTTCTCGTGCGTTGAGTTAAAGGGATAATTTGGGTGGGCCTACAGATGTCGATCATTCTTTGATTTTTGAGAACAAAAAATAACCAATAAAAACATAGTCTACAAATTAGCAAAACAAGGATCCCAAGGTTTATATAATCGCCATGACAGGTCACTATAGAGTCAATCATTCTTTGATTTTTGAGAACAAAAAATAACCAATAAAAACATAGTCTACAAATTAACAAAACAAGTATCCCAAGGTTTATATAATCGCCATGACAGGTCACTATAGAGACATTTATCTCTATAATGACCATGTCATAGCGTTTAAATGAAGCTTGAGATATGCAACTTCCCACCGGGTCACCCATCCTTAGACTACTCCAGCCCGAGCACGCTTAACTTCTGCATTCTATTCGACTAGGCAAGCGGATGGGAAGCCGCCCCTTGCTGATAGGAATTGCCTCCTTGCCTTTAAGGCATTTCACGCTGGTCACCCTATGGGACCTACTCCCTCCTATCACACACATTTGTGCTTTTAGAAACTATGTGCGATATTTACATGGCCGGTGTGTTGCCGCCTAGCCTTCAATGAGCACTGACACTGGCAGTGGGAAAACGATGGGAGAAGAGTCGGGAAACCGATGAGAGGAGTGGCAGGAAACGGTAGCGTGTTTGGATATATAACAACATTAATATAGAAAACTTAGTAGAGAAGGAAGCGTGAGCTAACATGACGCATGCGCACAGTGCCTACCCATATACTGCATGTGCTGTTGAAAGGGATGAGGATTAACGTTCGATCTGGGAGCATCCAATGGTGCAGACGTACGATCCGTGGGGTTTGGGTTCTGGCCAATCAGAACGCACGACTCAGATCGCGCGCGCAGTAGGGGGGCATCAGCCACGGTTTGGTAGGCACACGGCTTTCGTGCGTGAACCGTGTGCTATTTGAAAACATTTCGTGAGAAGAATCTCGGTTTTTAAATCCCCGTAAATCCAAAACTCACTCGAAAATCATGAAACTTGGCATGGTGTCATGACATGGCACATATATGTCGAAGAATTTTTTTTGTCCATTTTGGCGCAAGTTTTATTACAAGCCTCTTACAAACCGGAGCTTCTCTCAAAGAAGCCTCGTGGTTCTGATAGGGAAACGTGTCCCCCTTGTGGGCGAAACGATAATCACTGCCTCTTTTCGCCTTGTATTTTCTTCTACGGGCAACATAGAACGACAGGATATCCGTGCTGAAATTTAAACTTATTCAGGGTTCGTTTGGCCTTTTTATACACTAATTGAGTTTCCTAGGCATTTAATGTCCATAATTCAAATCTGAACTACAAATACATGCTCCAGTTCACCAAAATGGCTAGAAAAATTATACATGTGTCCTTGGGTGCATGTTTAGGTCCCATGCCAGGAATGGGAATGAATTACAACTGTACCGGCATCCTGGCTCGTCCTCAAACATTTGGAATCTCAGTTTTTAAATCCCCATAAATCCAAAACTCACCAGAAAGTCATGAAAGTTGGCATGGTGTCACGTCATGGCACATATATGTTGTGGTAAAAACATTGTCCAATTTGGGCCAAGCTTTATTACAAACCTCTTACAAACCAGAGCCTGTCACAAGAACCCTCGTGGTTTCAATAGGGAAACGTGTCCCCTTGTGGGCGAAACGATAATCGCTCCTTCTTCTAGCCTTGTATTTTCTTCTACACGCAATGTGGAACAACGGGAGATTCACGCTGAACTTTGAAATTATTCAGGGTTCGTTTGACCTTTTTTATTCATTAATTGAGTTTTCTAGGCATTTAATGTCCATAATTCAAATCCGAACTACAAATACATGCTCCAGTGCACCAAAATGGCTAGAAAAAACGTACATGTGTCCTTGGGGTGCATGTTTAGGTCCCATGGAAGGAATGGGAATTAATTCAACCATCTCGATGTTCTGGCTCGGCCACAAACATTGCGAATCTCGATTTTTAAATCTCGGTAAATCCAAAACTCACCAGAAAATCATGAAACTTGGCATGGTGTCACTACATGGCACATATATGTCGTGGTAAAATAATTGTCCAATTTGGGCCAAGCTATATTACAAGCCTCTTACAAACTGAAGCTTCTCGCAACCCTCGTGGTTCCGGTAGGGAAACATGCCCCTCTTGTGGGCGAAACGATAATCGCTGCCTCTTCTCACCTTGAACTTTGTTTTCTACATCCAACATAGAATAACAGTAGTGTCGTGCTTAAATTTGAAACTGTTCAAGGTTTGTTTGGCCATTTTATATATTAATTGAGTTTTCTAGGCATTTAATGTAGTCCATAATTCAAATTTGAAATACAAGCACATGCTCTAGTGAAGCAAAATGGGTGGAAAATCGTACATGTGTCATTGGGTGCATGTTTAGGTCTCATTGAAGGAATGGGAATGAATTACAAACTTCTCGTTGTCCTGAAACATTGAGAATCTCGGTTTTTAAATCCTAGTAAATCGAAAGCTCACCCAAAAAACATGAAACTTGGCATGGTTTCATGACATGGCACATATATGCCGTGGTAAAAAAAAATGTCCAGTTTGAGACAAGGCGCACACATTAATAGCCAACGAAGTTGTTTCGAAACAAATAGCTGACACATTAATATCACAAACAGTTGTATTATATGAACCATGTGTTCCCGTAACCATTTAAGTGCGGCCACGCGTCCCTCTTTTCTTATGGGATAGTACTACCTCCGTCCTCGTTCATTGGTCATCTTTGTATTTTGTGCCAAAATTTAACCATACTTGGTGGCGTGCGTGCAGTTGTTTGATTAGATAGGACGAGCGCGAGAAGTCCGCCGTGCAGGCTCGATGGGACACGTGCGAGCAGTCCGCCGCGCAGGCTCGACAGGACACGTGCGAGCAGCAAGGCCGCCCATGCTCACGGGGAAGCAAGCTCCTTGACCTCCATCCACCAGCCGCCTGCCTCGCTCAGAACTTCTCCATTAATGGCGGCCGAGCCGCTGTTTAACACGCGGTTAATTAAAGCACCTGAACGGAGGGTGTTTGCTTGTGATCCCATGGCCCCGCTCAATGTTAGCATTTGCTTTGTTCGTGTTTTCAACTCGTATTCCGTCCTAATTTAAAATGCCACATAGGGCAACGGATAATACGACGACAAATAAAATGGCAACGGATAATACGACGACAAATTTACAATGGCGTGGATAATAATTGTCTTACATATTTCGGATAATTTAAAATGCCACATGCGGCAAAGCCTGGATGACACGGGGGCAAGAGAAGAAGGAAATCGCAGACAACGATCTGGGTCGCTACTGTCTCTACTCCTCGATGGATCACCGGGCGATGACATCCTCCAGCCCCTTCTTCAATTCCTCACGACTTTGCATGAAAGCAGCCACGGATTCCTCCACCTCCTGCTCGCACTCGATCCGGAGCTTCCTCAAGTCACCCATCAGTTCCTTGACGACCGCTGTCAGCGTCATCCCCGAGGCAATGCTCTGCTCATATTGCATCTTCCAGCCGGCGGCCTCCTCCTCCTTCTCGGCGAGCGCATTGAGGAGCATCGCATTGTCACCCATGAGTTGCTCGACGAGGCCGGTCGCCTTCTCAACCGAGGCATCGCTAATCTCGAGCAGCTTCATCAAGCCGTCGACCAGCTCCTGCTGCTTAATGAGGCCAGCGAGAATGTCGTCGTCACCGGCCAAGGACTGCAGCAACGCCAGCTCGTCGCGATCACCGACGCGGCGAGTGCGCTTGTGAGAGCCCTCGCGTGCCCGTGAGAGCTTGTTCGAGGGCTCCGCGGCACGCCGAGACATCTCTGCTGCGGCTGCCGCTTGGCGGTGAGACCTCTCTAGTGCTTCCGCGGCCTTGGTCTTTGCTGCATGGTTATATGTCCACCCGAAACTCCTCCTACCGGTTATGGCGGAACGACTTGACAGGAAAGACCAGTTTTGTGGGTGATGAGGAGAGGAACTATGAAGTAATTTTCGAGTGGGTAGTTTTTATAGCCAGGTGCTAAGTGTGAACACATATTAGTTTGATCGGTGTGAACAGATTTGCAATTACTTATTGCGTTGTAATCTGCAATGTGACGAGAAACAAGGTCAAAATTTATAGATGGTTCTGGGCCTACAAAGCCCGTTTCTGTTGTTCTGGCTCATCGTAAATAGTTCTTATGGATCAACCGTATGCCACGCATCGGAAGCCCGAAACATGGGCCCGCGTTCTCGGATGTACGTGTACGTATCTGCCCACTATCACACACGGTCATGATATCACCATCGTGTCCGATGGATGCGCCATCGCGCCTCCCACGGGGTGCCAGAAGGTTGACCATGTGGTTGCTCGCCGCTGAGGCGGCCGCGGCGCGCTCTGCTCGTGTCCGTCCGCATGTTTTGCTCGCCATTGAGGCGGCCGCGGCGCGCTCTGCTCTGGCATCCCTGCGCGTGCTTTGCTTGCCGTTGAGGCAAATTTACGGCGGCTCTTCGGGTGGGTCGTCGATCATGCCGCCGAGCAGCTCTGGATCTTTTGCACGGTGGATGACAAACTGCTCATCACACCTCCTCTGCAATATGTCGATTGTGCGCCCAAGGACTGTCACGCCGATATCGCTGCCGATGGGCCATGGTGCCTGCACCGGTCGATGAAGCTCTTGCTCCCCGACCTGCTCCGACTCGTTCTCCTCGCCGAAGATGTAACGCAGGTAGGGGTCGACGTCGAAGCTTTGGTCGTTGCCTAGCATGCTTCGAATAACTAATGGTAGATGGGTAGGGTGAGGACTAGATATGCGCAGAGTGTCGCGACGGTGCATTGCCGCCTAGGTTATATGCAGCAAGCCATTAGCTGGTGGCGGGAAACCGATGAGGGAAGAGGCGTGGATTTTACAATTCACCCATGTGGAGCGCAGGAAGCATTCGCTGGAGCGCGGGAAGACTAAGTGGAGCACACACACACAACCCGAATACCGTATGCGGTGCCACGTGTTATTTATGACACACGTGTTAACATAAGGAAATGTATGTGTAACTTACTAATCATCACACACGAGTACTCGCAGACACATCGTGTGCAATACTCCTAGCCACCGCAAGCAACTAGTTTGTATTTTTCAAAGTTTTTTGTACAAACAGAATCGCACACGAACTAACTATAGTAAGCGTCTGTGTTATAATTTCTCATCGCAATCAGTTCATCCGAGTGGGTTGTTTGCTGCGTATCACACACATCTTGTTTAAACAAATCATTTGTGTTCTTTTGGCTCATCGCAAATAGTTCATCTATGTGAACTGTATGCCGCATATCACACACATCTTGTTAAGTTGAACCGTTTCTGTTCTCTTCCCTAATCAAAAACAGTTCACCCGAGTGAACCATATGTCGTATATCACACACACCTTGATCTGGCTGACCGTTTCTGTTGCATTCCCTAATAGTAAATAGTTCATCGGAGCGAACTGTATGCCGTATATCGCACACAAATTGATATGGCTGCCCGTTTCTCTTGTTCTGTCTAATCGCAAATAGTTCGTATGGATCAACCGTATGCCCCGCATCGCACACATAACTAAAATCTGAACCGTGTTTGATGTCTCCGCCATCGCAAACATTTTGCATCTTTTTTGACGGTTTTTTTACATCCCCGTTTGCGATTAATGCATCGCACACAATTTTGACAAAGTGTCTCTAATCATAGTGTCGCATTAGCAGCATCCTGCGGTAGTGCCAGCCAGAGGATGAGCTTGTCACAGACTCCAAAACCATGTTCTCTGATGAAAATCCCAAAAAGGGTGGCCGAGGAAGAGAAAGAAATACTGCGGCCGAAATGTCTGATCAAGAAACTTACAGGACTCCACCAGGAGTAGAAACTGCTCAGGAAAGGAAGAACCAATTGCAAAAGATTCACCGTCACTGGGCGAAGAAATGGTTCAATTATGAGAACGTCCGAAGGAAATACCAAATCCTATTTGCATTCACTCCACCCTGGAATGATTGCATTGCAGAAGGCTGCCTAGGGCAGGACGATGAAAAAGTGAGGCTGGCACCACCTCCCAATGCTAATGCTGATTCTTTGGAAACCATAGCAGATTTTCCCGAAGAAGTAGCAAAGAGGGAAAAGGCAAAGGCCAAGCGTGAAGCTAGACTTGCGAAGAAGAACCAAGTAGAACAGCAGAATGTTGATTTGACTCAACATGATGTGATTGAAAAGAAGGAAAGGGCATCTGCTCGTAAAGAAAAGAAGAAGAGGAAGTCTGTTTCTCCTCGAGCTCCGAAGAAGAAGTCCATTGTGAGCAAATCTAGGAAAGTTGCACCCACCTCATCTAATGAGGATTCGTCCGATAGTAATGATGGCGAAGAAATTTCCATGTATGATCAGCGAGCGCTGCTCTACAAGCCATACCAAACCCCATCTCCTGCGAAGATTTTGCCACCAGTGAGATCTTCACCAAGACTTGCACCGGTCCCCTCTGATAAACCTTTGGGTTTTGCTGCCCCAACTGCAAAGAGAAAATTGAGTACTGATGAGAAAGCTGCTGCTTCTGC
The DNA here is from genome assembly GCA_011799875.1 of Thinopyrum elongatum. Taxonomy (NCBI): domain Eukaryota; kingdom Viridiplantae; phylum Streptophyta; class Magnoliopsida; order Poales; family Poaceae; genus Thinopyrum; species Thinopyrum elongatum. The sequence goes on from CM022300.1 coordinate 53,615,016, forward strand.
CAAGAAGGCGAAGAAAATCATTCCTGCTTCCACAGAGGAATATGATTTTGATCTGATATTCGACATCGTTGAAGGTGCCTCCCATGATGCAAATCTAGCTGAGTTGGGTACTTTGGGTCTGCCAGAAGATGTTACCAAGATGGTAGCCAAGCATTTCACTGATCTAAAAGAAATCACCAAAGAACTCAATCAAGCTGTCAAAGATAAGAAGCTTCTGGAGAAGATGAAGCGAAGCTAAATCTGAATCTGAAAGAAAAGATGTGAACAAGGCTATTCTTGAGACCACCAAAGCTCTCACTACCATGATAAACAACAAGATTGATTGGCACTCCAGGATGAAGATGGATGTCTCTCAGCTTTGTGATCGCATAATCAAAGAGATTTAGCGTCAAGAAGATCTTGCTCGTCGCAGAGAAAGAGAAGAAAAGCGTCAGAGAGCTCAGGCCAGAGCAAGTAAGCAGAAAGAAATTAAGGATCGTCGTATCAAATCTGCAATGTCTGATGCACCTGTCGATACAAGTGTCCCACTGCAGCAGATTCCACCATCCCCTCGTCCCGAGGAAGTTACCGAGCAACAAGTTGAGACTGTGGTAGTTTCTACCTCAGTCGAACAAGAAGCTGAAGTTGTGGACATATATCTTGTCAATCCTAATGAAGTAAATGCTGCACCCGAGCAAAATGCTTTCGAAGAAAAGATTGACGAAGAAATTGAAATGGAAAAGCAAGTCCCGTCGCCTGTGAAAGATATTCAAGCTGAACTCTCCGGATCCACTAAGGAGGGAGAAAAGATTGAGGGGGAGCAAGTTGCCGCCCAAGGTACTACCCCTACGGTCTCCTCATCTGGTGCTCCTGCCCCGATGGAAGTTGACCCTGCTCCTGGCTCTTTGGCTTCACAACCAGAGCAGGAAGAAAAGAAGTTTGAAGAGCCCATGGCTTCTGAAGAAAAAGATGAAGTAGTTGCCCCACCAGTTGTGTCACTCCAAGCTGAACCACCTGTTTTGCCTCAGCAAGCTGAAATACATCAAGATTTGACTCAAGAGTCTGAGAAAGTTGTTGTACCACCCACAGTTGAATCCTCGCCGAAAGAAAAGGTCCTTGTGCCTGAATCTGAGAGAGCCGCTAAAGGAGTTCCAGCGAAGAAAAATGATAGTCATTCCAGTGACCCCATGCCATCTACTTCAGATACAGTGTCAAGGCCTCTTGTGCCATTAAAGCCCGTCAATGAAAATGCTCCAGTCTCTGAAGGAGTACAACCGATGGAAATTAGCGTGGAAGTACTCAAGAAAAATCCTCAAGAATCTTTCCCGCTGTTTTCAGGTGAATATGGCCCCAATGGCCCCGCCTTCAACAAACAACTTCACTCTGCGAAGCTTGGATTCTTAGGGGTCAGCCCGTATGAAGGAGAAAGGACTTCATTATCCCCCAGGTTCTGGACAGAAGAGCAGGCAATCTATTATGCTCAAATCTTGTTTAGCAAGCACAGGATTTTCAATCATAAGGTATTGAACTTCGCCAAGCTCGAAGAAATGCCTTGCTTCCTGAATGCAATTGATCACATTGAACATGCTCTTCTGAAAGGTTTTATGCGATTCAATCATGGCTGGAACAAAGAGATTATCCTTCAGTTCTATGCCACGCTGTACATCATAGGGCAGATGGAAAATACATCAACATGGACGCTTGAATGGATGACTGGCAGAGAGAGAATCAAGTGCTCGGCAGATCATTTTCTGGCCTTGATAAATTTGCCTCAATGTGAATTTGAGAACAACAAAGAACACCGACTGCATTTCTGGGAAGTATCTGAAGCTCAACTCCATGTCTTGATGGATTCCACCATGGTGGGCGATGAATGCATTGAAGTTGATCCGAAGAAGTTGGCCTACGACAACAAAGTGCTATTCCACATTTTGTGCAATACCATCACGCCAACAAACCGGCTCAACTCCATCAAAGGCATTGTAGGAAATGTTCTTGTTGCAATATCTCAGGGAATCAAGTTTGACATTCCTAACCTTTTCATTCGGAATCTGGCATGTGCTGCAGATAGCCCTCAGTCTCTAAAGCCCTATGCTCCTTGGATTATGTATGCCATTGAACATCTCACGAATGAAAAATTCATCTGGGCCTATAAACCGAAGGTATTCATGCCACCTATCTGTGACACTCTGCGCATTGTGAAGGAATACAGAAAAGGGAAGGAACCTATTGATGCTACTGCAACTGCTTCTGCTTCTGCTTCTGAGAATGTACCAAAGGTTAAAGAAGCCAAGGTTGAAGTTCCTCGAGAGGAAAATCCATCAATATATGAGATTTGCATTCGCACATAGCAGACTCTAGAAAGGCATATCAGAATGGATATAAAGGAAAAGATGGAATTGCTGACTGAACTGAATATGCTTCATAATCACACCCGGCAAATTCTTCTGCATGAGAAGGAGGCAAGGAAGAGATCATGGACCTTGCTGAGAAAGCATTACTCTCGCAAGGATCTAGCCAATAAGGGTCTATTCAAAGAATATGAATATCTAGACTTGCTTGCAGTACCGCATGTCCGAAGACAAACTCCAGAGCTCCCACAACATTCTGCATCAACGGATCTGCTGTTTGTTAACCATGATGATGAAATCAAAGACACTGCCGGCACTCGTATCTACAAGCCAGATGCACATCCCTTGAAGCCCCTCAAAACCAAGGCTGCTACTCCTGCTTCTGCCTCGACCATTCCGCATTCTTCTGACTCTGGTTCTTCAAGTGGTTGCAACTCTGACTCAGAAGATTCTCCCATGGAGTAATTCCTCGTGTGCTCTCTCTTTCCTTTTTGACACTTGTTGACAAAAAGGGGGAGAATAACATCGAGTGATAGATTATCGGGGTTTGCAGGGTGTTTTGCTTCGAACTTTCATTTGGTTTTTCTTCGAACAATTTGCTTCAAGAACTTATCGCACCGCTTGTGATGTTGAAACACTCGATCGTCATGTAATGTTAATAACCCCCGCCTGCAATGTTGTTTGCTTCGCAATATTTGTCTGCAGGTACCTTTGAATGTTTATTCTCTGTTTGATAATCATAGGAAATCATTTATCTTACAGGGACACACAACTGCTCCGCGAAGAAGAACAGAGAACCATCAAATGATGATTTATACCCCTATAACTATTGTTGTTGGATATGCTCTTATTGCTATCTATCATTATCTAACCTTGCAGGAAGTCAAAGTCATCTATATGATTGACGAAGTGTCTTTCCTCTCAAATATCTTTTGCATCATCTCTTTTGCAGGAAAATCACCTTCAAAGCATATCCACTCTGAGCTATGAATTATTATTCGATCCTGCCTTGATCATATCAAATATCTAACATGCAGGAAAACTATATCTCGTGTGAAACCATATTGTGTTCCGAGAAAACTTTCATGACGTATCCTTGTCACAAATCTCACTATGTTTGTTTCACATCTAACCCTTGTCGAAGTTTTTGTGACAGGAACTATCTTAGACACCCTCGAGTGCATTGAATGAAATCTAGTATGAAATCTGCTATCAATGACACTCATACGAAGAGAAACATATCTTCCCGAACCAAAGCATATCTTAAGGGGGAGAATATCTTATCTTCATAATCATCTCTCGTTCTTCATTAGTCTTTGCATTACATTTCACTCATTATCTATCATTCGATGTGATCTATTTTGTCAACAATCGTCCAAAAAGGGGGAGATTGTTGGTGCAATATTCTGCCTACCTTATGTTTTGGAGATTGTTGACAGAAACATGTATGGACTAATTTGTTTGCTAGTGCACGCAGAGAGAAAAGTCCATACACACTCGAAGAGAATGCTGTCTTCGGTGCTGAGTTCGAGGAACTTCACCGAAGCATATCTGCACTGTAGAGAAGAACAAGCTATATCTGTTGAAGTGTTAGAGTCGAGAAGATTAATGTGAAGAAATTGACCCCTCGAAACTTTACTGCTGAAGCGAAGCTTTTTATCGATACTGTCGTCCAAAGAAATTGACTGCTGTGATTGAAGTCGAAGACAGTGAAGACGTAGCATTCATTTCATTTTTCTTCTTTCAGTCTATCGAGTCATAGGACCTCTGTACTATTAAGAGGGGTATAGGTTCTCGATGCTTAGATCAGCTGTGATGCTTAGCCACAACCTATGAAAGATGCGAGAGAAATCTCTTTGTGTTCCGAGTAAATACTTGCCTGCAAGAGACTCTGATCTTCTTAGCTGCGAGAGATTTGCCTCAGACCAAGGAGTTAGCATTTCTTGCTCCACAAGAAATGTTACCGTTGTGCTCAAATCCGACCGTTGGAATCGTGTCATTCGGCCATTGGCTGAGGCCGATGTCCAATTTGATCATTTCCCATCTGGGAAGGCTGCGGCTATAAATAGCCACCCCGCTCCAACTTTGATCATTGGCTGCTTCGCTTGAGATTTCTAAGAAGATTGATTTGAGCAACCCCTCTCCGAGTGATTTGAGTTTAAGATCCACCGAGAGAAAACCAAGAGCCCAAACTTAGACAGTGGTTTAGCATCACAGTAGTTCTGAGTGAGAGTTCTTGTACCTATTACTCTTGAGAGCTGCGCACTCTCTAGACAGATAGGTTTGGCTTCGAGTGTTGAAGAGTTGTTGTCTTCACCGAGCCTGATCTTCAGCAACCAAGAGTGATTGTGGTTCATGAAGGTCGACCAAAGGTTTGGAGATCACCGACAAGGATCTACCACGAGTGAAATCAACCTGAGTCTGATCAGCTCTGCGTTGAATGTGAATTGGGTGAAGAGAGTTTATCTTCCGTGTTAGGTCACAGCCCCTCCAACCAGACGTAGCCCTTTGGCAGAAGGGTGAACTAGTCTACCAAATCTCTCTGTCGCCATCGAGCACCACTGGTTATTTCTCTTCTACTACAATTCATTCAGTAGTTCTTATTCATGCTCTGTGTCGATAGTTTTCTTGATCAGTCAGTTCTGTTTATTTAATTTTGTGTATCCATTCTTCGACAGTATCTGTATTCATTCTTTACAATCTTGTGTTTCTGTCGTACTTGTGAAATCTGTGAGGTGCTACTCATTCTATCACTGGCATGTTGTGTCTTATCCTATTCCATCTGTTTGCTTGTTGCATAACCCTCGCTGTAGTTAAACCTATTATCCATCAAGCTCGTACCGTTGTAAATGCTTTCCTCGAAGAATATGCTTCTGATGAAGAGGACTGATTCTATTTACTTCCTTCGTCTCTCTACTCCGCTGCTGTGATTGGGTTGAGTTTCAAAGCTTTCGAAAGAAAATTTGAATCTCCCATTCACCAACCCTCTGGTCGATATACTCTCGGTCCTAACAGAGCACTCATTAAAATATTATATGCTAATAAGTTGATGTTGGACAAGGAAGACAACATAATGAGTTATGTCTTCTTATATCCGAATAGAAGTTATAATGTCCTGGATCCTCCAACATGTTGAGCTTGCTTTCTATCCCTTGCTAGCCAAAAATTCCGCACTAAGTAGAGATACTACTTGTGCATCCAAAAACTTTTAACCCAGTTTTGCCATGAGAGTCCACTATATCTACCTATGGATTGAGTAAGATCCTTCAAGTAAGTTGTCATCGGTACAAGCAATAAAAATTGCTCTCTAAATGTGTATGATCTTTTAGCGTGAGGAAAATAAGGTTTATACGAACTTGTGATGGGGAAGAAATAAAAGCGATGGACTGCATAATAAAGTTCTTTATCACAAGCGGCAATATAAAGTGACGTTATTTTGCATTAAGATTTCATGCATCCAACCATAAATGCGCATGACAACCTCTGCTTCCCTCTGCGAAGGGCCTATCTTTTACCTTTTACCTTCTACCTTTATACAAGAGTCATGGTGATCTTCACCTTTCCTTTTTACACTTTTTCTTTTTGGTAAGCACTATGTGTGGGCAAAGATCCAGACATACATATCCACTTGGATGTAGTTGATCATAAATAATTATAGTTGACATTACCCTTGAGATCAATGGTTGGGAGGCAAAATTATAAGTCCCTATCTTCCTATGTGTCTGACTGAAACTTTGATCTCATGAGTATCGCGTGAGTGTTAGCAATTATGAAAGATTAAATGATGGTTGAGTATGTGAACTTGCTAAATTAAAGCTCTTACATTGACTCTTTCCGATGTTATGATAAATTGCAATTACTTCAATGACCAAGATCATAGTTTTTTAGTTTTCAATAAAATTCTTCGGTCTATACTTTACTTTGTGAATGAATTATCACTTTGGCATAAGAAGTTGTATGAAAATATGTTGTTCTTCTAAAGATGATCATGATGCCCTCATGTCTGTATTTTATTTTATCGACACCTCTATCTCTAAACATGTGGTCATGATTATCGATTTCGGCTTTCGCTTGAGGACAAGTGAGGTCTAAGCTTGGGGGAGTTGATACGTCCTTTGCATCATGTTTTTATGTTGATATTTATTGCATTATGGGCTGTTATTTCACATTATGGTACAATACTTATGCCTTTTCTCCCTTATTTTGCAAGGTTTACATGAAGAGGGAGAATGCCGGCAGCTGGAATTCTGGACCGGAAAGGAGCAAATCTGAGATACCTATTCTGCACAACTCCAAATGTCCTAAAACTTTACGGAAAATTGTTTTGGAATATATAAAAAATATTGGGCGAAGAAACAACAGAAGGGGACCCACCAGGTGGCCACAAGCCTGGGGGCGCGCCCTACCCCCCAGGACGCGCCCCCAGGCCTTGTGGGCCCCCTGGCCATCGTCCGGTGCCCATCTTTTGCTATATGGAGGGTTTTGACCTAGAAAAAATCAGAAGAAAGCTTTCGGGACAAAGCGCCGCTGTCTCGAGGTGGAACCTGGGCAGAAGCAATCTAGGGTTCCGGCGCAGCTATTCTGCCGGGGAAACTTCCCTCCGGGAGGGGGAAATCAAAGCCATCGTCATCACCAACGATCCTCTCATCAAGGGAGGGTCAATCTTCATCAACATCTTCACCAGCACCATCTCCTCTCAAACCCTTGTTCATCTCTCGTATTCAATCTTTGCCTCAGAACCTCAGATTGGTACATGTGGTTGCTAGTAGTGTTGATTACTCCTTGTAGTTGATGCTAGTTGGTTTATTTGGTGGAAGATCATATGTTCAGATCCTTAATGGTATTTATTACCCCTCTGATTTTGAACATGAACATGCTTTGTGATTAGTTACGTTTGTTCCTGAGGACATGGGAGAAGTCTTGTTATAAGTAATCATGTGAATTTGGTATTCGTTTGATATTTTGATAAGATGTATGTTGTCTTTCCTCTAGTGGTGTTATGTGAACGTCGACTACATGACACTTCACCATGATTTGGGCCTAGGGGAAGGCATTGGGAAGTAATAAGTAGATGATGGGTTTCTAGAGTGAAAGAAGCTTAAACCCTAGTTTATGCGTTGCTTCGTAAGGGGCTGATTTGGATCCACATGTTTCATGCTATGGTTAGATTTATCTTAATTCTTCTTTCATAGTTGCGGATGCTTGCAAGAGGGGTTAATCATAAGTGGGAGGCTTGTTCAAGTAAGGACAGAAGCCAAGAACCGGTCCACCGACATATCAAATTATCAAAGTAACAAACGCGAATCATATGAGCATGATGAAAACTAACTTGACGATAATACCCATGTGTCCTCGGGAGCGCTTTGCTTTATATAAGAGTTCGTCCAGGCTTATCCTTTGCTACAAAAGGGATTGGGCCACCTTGCTGCACCTTTGTTACAATTGTTACTTGTTACCCGTTACGAATTATCTTATCACAAAACTATCTGTTACCGATAATTTCAGTGCCTCCAGAAAATAATTTGTTGAAAACCGCTTGTCATTTCCTTCTGCTCCTCGTTGGGTTCAACACTCTTACTTATCGAAAGGACTACGATTGATCCCCTATACTTGTGGGTCATCACAGTATAGTAGAGATAAGTATTTCCCTCAGTTATGAAACCAAGGTTATCAATCCAGTAGGAGAACCAAGCAACACTATGTAAATAGCACCTGCGCACAAACAACAAATACTTGCAACCCAACGCGTAGAGGGGTTGTCAATCCCTCAACGGTTACAAGCAAGATTAAATTGTATAGGATTTTATAGATAGATCTAACAAAAATACAAAATAAAGTAAATAAAATAAATTTGCAGTAAGGTATGTTTAGGATTTCTATATGATAAAAGATAGACCCGGGGGGCATAGTTTTCACTAGAGGCTTCTCTCGAGAAAATAGCATATGGTGGATAAACAAATTACTGTTGAGCAATTGATAGAAAAGAAAATAATTATGACGATATCCAGGGCAATGATCAAACATGTAGGCATCACGTCCAAGATTAGTAGACCCAAATGATAATGCATCTACTACTATTACTCCACACACCGACCGCTATCCAGCATGCATCTAGTGTGTTAAGTTCATGGAAAAACGGAGTAATGCATTAGGCAAGATGAAATGATGTAGACAAGATAAACTCGCATATGAATAAACCCCATCTTTTTACCCTTAATAGTAACGATACGTACGTGTCATGTCCCTTTCTGTCACTGGGATTGAGCACCGCAATATCGAACCCATTACAAAGCACCTCTTCCCATGGCAAGATAAATGAATCTAGTTGGCCAAACCAAACCAATAAATCAGAGAAGAAATACGAAGCTATATTAATCATGCATAAAAGAGTTCAAAGAAAACTCAAATAATATTCAAGGATAGATCTGATCATAAACTCACAATTCATTGGATCTCAACAAACACACCGCAAAAAGTCATTACATCAAATAGATCTCCAAGAACAACAAGGAGAACATTGTATTGAGAAACATCAAGAGAGAAGAAGCCATCTAGCTACTAACTATGGACCCGTAGGTCTGTGGTAAACTACTCACGCATCATCGGAGGGGCAGAAAGGTTGATGAAGAACCCCTCCGTGATTGATTCCCCCTCCGGCAGAGTGCCAGAAAAGGTACCCAGATGGGATCTCTCGAGAACAAAGCCTTGCAGCGGCGGAAAAAGTATTTCGTGGACTCCCCTGTTGGTTTCATGATTTTGGGTATTTATAGAGGTGGTGTTAGGTCAAACGGAGCTCTGTGGGCCCCACTACCCATCAGGGCGCGCCCTGGTGGGTGGTGGGCCCATGCTCCCACGTCTGGTCTTCTCCCGAAGCTTCTAGTGTCCCTTATGTTCAGAAAAAAATCTCCAAAAAGTTTCGTGGCATTTGGAGTTTGTTTGGTACTGATATTCTGTGAAACGAAAAACAAGCAAAAAACAGCAACTGGCACTGGGCACTAAGTTAATAGGTTAGTCCCAGAAAATGATATAAAGTTGCATGTAAATGTATATAAAACATCCAATACTGATACTTTAATAGCATGGAACAATAACAAATTATAGATACGTTGAAGACGTATCAAACATCCCCAAGCTTAATTCCTGCTCATCCTCAAGTAGGTAAATGATAAAAACAGAATTTTTGATGTGGAATGCTACCTAACATGTTCATCACATATTCTTTTCTTTTGTAGCATGGATATTTGGACTTCAAATGATTCAAAGGAATAGTCTATAATTTAACATGAAGACATCAATACTCAAGCATATCAACAAGCAACCATGTATTTCAAAATATCATCGCTAAAGAAAGTTATCCCTAGCCCATTATGCTCAATCATTGATCCATTCATGAATCACACTAAAATATTAGCTACATCTAGTGCACAACTATGAAAATAGTGTTCCCTAGTTGGTGCTTTATAAGAGAAGATGGAGACTCAAAATAAAAACAAAAATTGAATAAAAGTAAATAGAAAGGCCCTTCGCAATGGGAAGTTGAGATTTGTAGAGGTGCCAGAGCTCATAGCTTAAATTGAGAGATAAAATTATTTGAGAGGCATGCTTTTCCTGTCAACGAAAATGACAGAGAATTCCCAATATCTTCCATGCTAGATAAATCATAGGCGGTTCCCAAATAGAAAATAAAGTTTATTTCCTTTCCACCATTCTTACACAATCCATAGCTAGCCATATCCACGGGTGCCTTCCATACCAACACTTTCCAAGGAATTTATTATGAACAACATATATAATTTTTTCCTTTCGGGACTGGGCATCTCTATTACCTGCCACACTCTCGTGCAATAACGAGTGAATAAACACCCATCTTGAGAATAACATACCTAGCATGGAAAATATTGGCCACCCCCTGCCGCTTCAAGAGCGGTACGAGCACACAAAACAGAAATTCATTTTGAATATTAGAGTTGGCACATACAAATTTACTTGGAACGACATGGAAATACCGCATATAGGTAGGTATGGTGGACTCATTTGGCACAACTTTGGTTTAGGATTTGGATGCTCAAGTAGCATTACCACTTAGTACAAATGAAGGCTAGCAAATAGATTGAGAAGCGACCAACCAAAAAACAAAAGCTGTAATAAACACGCATTAAACATAACTAACACTGAATAATGCACCACAAGTAGGATATAACTTTGTTGCATAACTATTGACTTTTGTGCTTGCATAGGGAATCACAAACCTTAACACCAGTATTCTTACTAAAGCATAATTACTCACCAACATGACTCACATATCACTATCTCCATATCGCAAAACTATTGCAAGGAAACAAGTTTTTAATATCCAATGATCTTCATGAAAGTTTTTATTATATCCCTCTTGAATATCTATTACTTTGGGACCAAATTCATATCTTATGTAAATTACCATTGATATTATTAACTCTCAAAAAGATTTAAGTGAAGTACGAGAGCATTAATATTTCTTCAAAATTTATCATATCAACTCTCAAAATAATTTAAGTGAAGCATGAGAGTGCATTTCTTTAAAAAAAATCAAATCTCAAAATAATCTAAGTGAAGCATGAGAGCATATTTCTTCAAAAAAAATCAACTCTCAATATAATCTAAGTGAAGTATGAGAGCATATTTCTTCAAAATTAAATCACCACTGTGCTCAAAAAAGATTTAAGTGAAGCACATAGAGCAATTGCCTAGCTCAAAAAATTTAAGTGAAGCACATAGAGCAATTCTAACAAATTATGATATCATTATGGCTCTCTCAAATAGGTGTGTTCAGCAAGGATGATTGTCACAAACTAAAAAGCAAAACAAGAAAAGACTCATATAATACAAGACGCTCCAAGCAAAACTCATGATATGTGACAAAGAAAAATATAGCTCCAAGTAAAATTACCGATGGTCGTTAGAAAAAAGAGGTGATGCCTTCCGGGGCATCCCCAAGCTTAGTTTCTTGGGAGTCCTTGAATATTACCTTGGGGTGCCTCGGGCATCCCCAAGCTTTGGCTCTTGCCACTCCTTATTCCTTCATCCATCGTGATCTCACCCAAAACTTGAAAACTTCAATCACACAAAACTTAACAAAACCTTTGTGAGATCCGTTAGTATAATAAAGCAAATCACCACTTTAAGTACTATTCCAAACCCAATCATATTTTTTATTGCATTATACCTACTGTATTCCAACTTTACCATGGCTTATATCCCCCGATACAATCCATAGATTCATCAAAATAAGCACACCATGCAACGAAAACAGAATCTGTCAAAAACAGAACAGTCTGTAGTAATATGAACTTTTACCATACTTCTGTAACTCCAATTTTTTTGAAAAATTAGGAAAACATGGGAAATTTGTATATCAATCATGTGTAAATAATTCAGAATTTTATCCCCCTCCAGCAAAGTTTAACAATTCTGCTACTGGATGCAAATTCTTCTGTTAATGCACATAATCAAATCAACTATCACCCAAATCATCCCAAAGGCTTTACTTGGCACAAACACTAATTAAAACACCAAAACACAATCATAATAGTAGCATAATTGTGTGAACACAAAAAAATGATAACTATTGGGTTGTCTCCCAACAAGCTCTTTCTTTATAGCCAATAAGATAGGCTTGAATTTTACTGATGCTCACAAGAAAGATAATAATTGAAACACAAAGAAAGCATCATAAAACATGTGAAAAACACACTTAAGTCTAACATACTTCCTATGCATAGGCATTTTATAAGCAAACGAATTATCAAGACAAGAAATATCTAGCATATGCAAGGAAGAAGAATAAAACATTGACAATCTCAACATAACGAGAGGTAAATGAGTAGCATGAAAATTCCCATAACCATATTTTCCTCTTTCATAATAATTACATGTAGGATCATAATCAAATTCAACAATATAGCTATCATATAAAATTTTCTCTTCATGATCCACATGCATAAAAGTCTAATAATCTTCCAGGATAGTGGGATTAACATCAACTAAAGTCATGACCTCTCCAAACCCACATTTATCCAAAATTTTATAAGATTGAACACTCTAAAAATATGTGGGATTATTTTTACCTAAAGTTGACACTCTTCCAAACCCACTTTCAATATTATTGCAAACATTAATATCAATAATATATTCATCATGAGGCTTAAATAAGCTTTCAAGATCATAAGAAGCATTATCACCCCAATCATGATCATTACAATAAGTAGTGGACATGACAAAATCATCATCCCCAAGCTTGTAGCTTTCCATATCATAAGCACAACTGTCATTCATAGAATTTATAATAACACCATTGCAATCATGCTTTTCATTCAAGGAGCTATCAAGTGTGGGTGTAATAGCAATAATTTCATTTTTAACATAAGGAACTATAGCAAGTTCATCTCCATAAGCATCATAAATATTGGCATCATGGCCACAAGCATGGCATGCATCACATTCATCAAGAGGGGATATTTCAATCGTATCAACGGAATCATAATCATCTATAGATTCATGCATATCATTATTCTCTTCCAAAGCAGCGGACATTCTCTCAATAAATTCTTTAACATAGGCATTAGATGCATAATTTTCATAGCAATACTTAAGTATGTCAAAAATTTCAGATTTGTAGAGAGTAATATCATACTTTTCAATGAAAGAAGCAACTTCATAAGCACCCTTAAAAGAAACAAATTCTTCAATTTGTTAAATATCATAGTAACTATAAACATCCTTGGCATAAGAAGATAAGATTTCATTATCGTTAAACTCACATAGGTAGGGAAGGTGTTTTTTAGGGTTCTTAGAGCAACAAGTAAAATCATAAATTTCACATAGATTCCAAGCATTATCGGCGTTCTGGCAACCAGGGTACTCAAACTTGCCTGCCTGCGGCCCACGGCGTGGCTCCCTCGACGGCCTGGTACGGCCCATCTCCAAGACCAGTAGGACAAGACCCTCGCGAGGGGCCAGGCCTCGCGAGGAGGATGACACCAAGACCTCCCGAGGGAGCGGCCTCCCCAGGCGACCTCCCGAGGAGCAGAGATTTCTATGCAGGTACCCACCCTCACGAGGCTGTGATGACGTGAGCCATGACGACCAAGGCCAGGCGGGTGCCAGCGGGCGCAGAGGAGGCAGTTTCCTCTTTGGTGCTAAGGAGGCAAGCACAGGCGTGGGTTCCCGAGGAATCTCCCAAAGGTTTCCCTTCCGGTGCTACAAGACCAAGACCACAGGCTCGGCAAGGCGGATGTCATCACCGAGACCACCACTGCGTCACGACCAGAAGCTTTGCAGGCGAAGACCACCTTTCGTCAGGATTAGATGTACTACTTGTTCCCTTTCAAATTGGTCGTTGTGGGATCCCTTCCCGCCTAAGTTTCGAGGGAAGAGGACCAAGGCCACTATAAATATAGGTTAGCCACCACCATAGAGGAGGTCGACTCATTCTCACCCCCGAGCCTCGCGAGGTTGTTCATCCTCTGTACTAGTTCATCTTCAACGCCTCGTGAGGCCAATCCACCACAAAGCAGGAGTAGGGTTTTACACCGCAAGGTGGCCCGAACCTGGGTAAACTGCTGTGTTCATCTTCTTCCTTGTTCACGCAAGTCCGGCTAGGCTAGGCTGTGGGGCGATGAGTTGGCAGGCTTGAGAGGTTGAGTTCTTCGCACATGCCCCAGAGTTCGAACCTTCTTGGGTCTGCAGAGCCCTGAATCCGACATTTGGCACGCCAGGTAGGGGCGTGTCGAAGCTCTGCCTCTCCATCGACCGTGTTCCCCCCGCGCTTCATGGTTCCCATGGCAGGCGCCGCCCCACCCACTGGGCTGCCGGGCGCCTACGGAGGTGCTGCGGGCCACCGGGCCTTTACCCCCAGCTTGCGGCGAGTGCAGTGGCCCGCGAAGTTCAGGCCGGCGTTGCCCCCGCGATACGACGGCATCGCGGACCCTAAAGGGTTCCTCCGTTCATACGTGCGGGCCATCGAGACGGCAGGCGGCAACGACAAGGCCATGGCAAACTGGTTCCCCCTCGCCCTCGCGAAGGCTCCTTGATCCTGACTCCGCGGCCTCCCGCGCGCCTCGATCTGCTACTTGTGAGCTGCGTTGGGATTTCCCCGAAGAGGAGAGGATGATGCAGTATAGTAGAGATAAGTATTTCCCTCAGTTATGAAACCAAGGTTATCAATCCAGTAGGAGAACCAAGCAACACTATGTAAACAACACCTGCACACAAACAACAAATACTTGCAACCCAACGCGTTGAGGGGTTGTCAATCCCTCAACGGTTACGAGCAAGATTAAATTGTATAGGATTTGATAGATAGATCTGACAAAAATACAAAATAAAATAAATAAAAGAAAATTGCAGCAAGGTATTTTTAGGATTTTTATATGATAAAAGATAGACCCGGGGGCCATAGTTTTCACTAGAGGCTTCTCTCAAGAAAATAGCATACGGCGGGTAAACAAATTACTGTTGAGCAATCGATAGAAAAGCAAATAATTATGACGATATCCAAGGCAATGATCAAACATATAGGCATCACATCCAAGATTAGTAGACCTAAACGATTCTGCATCTACTACTATTACTCTAGTCATCGACCGCTATGCAACATGCATCTAGTGTTTTAAGTTCATGGAAAAATGGAGTAATGCATTAGGCAAGATGACATGATGTAGACAAGATAAACTCACGTATGAATAAACCCCATCTTTTTACCCTTAATAGCAATGATACATGTCATGTCCCTTTCTGTCACTAGGATTGAGCACCACAAGATCGAACCCATTACAAAGCACCTCTTCCCATGGCAAGATAAATCAATCTAGTTGGCCAAACCAAACCAATAAATCAGAGAAGAAATACAAAGCTATATTAATCATGCATAAAAGAGTTCAGAGAAAACTCAAATAATATTCATGGATAGATCTGATCATAAACTCACAATTGATCGGATCTTAACAAACACACCGCAAAAAGTCATTACATCAAATAGATCTCCAAGAACAACAAGGAGAACATTGTATTGAGAAACATCGAGAGAGAAGAAGCCATCTAGCTACTAACTATGGACTCGTAGGTTTGTGGTGAACTACTCACGCATCATCGGAGGGGCAGCAAGGTTGATGAAGAACCCCTCCGTGATTGATTCCCCCTCCGGCAGAGTGCCAGAAAATGTCCCAAATGGGATCTCTCGAGAACAGAGGCTTGCGGTGGTGGAAAAAGTATTTCGTGGACTCCCCTTTTGGTTTCCTGATTTTTGGGTATTTATAGAGGCGAAGTTAGGTCAAATAGAGATCTGTGGGCCCCACCGCCCATCAGGGCGCGCCTACCCCCTGGGCGCGCCCTGGTGGGTGGTGGGCCCATGCTCCCATGTCTGGTCTTCTCCCGAAGCTTCTAGTGTCCCTTATGTCCAGAAAAAAAAATACAAAAAGTTTCGTGGCATTTGGACTTCGTTTGGTACCGATATTCTGTGAAACCAAAAAGAAGCAAAAAATAGCAAATGGCACTAGGCACTAAGTTAATAGGTTCATCCCAAAAAATGATATAAAGTTGCTTGTAAATGTATATAAAACATCCAAGATTGATACTTTAATAGCATGGAATAATAAAAAAATTATAGATATGTTGGAGACGTGTTACTACTAAAAACAAAAAGCTGGCCAGGGCATAAACACTCCCATGGCCATTGGCGCAGTTGATCTGCAGGTGATTGAGCCATCGATCCTTCTTGTGATCGCACAATGGAACTCTCAATGAAAGCACTAGTGTCGGTGTCAAAATCGGCAGACCTCGGGGTAGGGGGTCTCGAGCTGTGGATCTCGGATCGAGGGTAACAGGAACGGAGGAGATAATGTTTACCCAGGTTCGGGCCCTCTCGATGGAGGTAAAACCCTACGTCCTGCTCTTGTTATATTAATGAAGGTGTATCAAGTACAGAGTTGATCTACCTCGAGATCGTAATGTGTGGTCTAACTCTAGGGCTAGGTGAATGATTTTGCATTACTGTCCCCTCTATGGGCTAAACCCTCTGGCTTATATACACACCAGGGAGGGTATCTAGGGTTACCAGGTCGGTATCTTGGAGCAAGGCGGCAGGAGAGATCTTGGAGTATACGTCAAGTCTTCGGTGGAGGTAGTCTTGATAACGCCTCCTGCGTAGGGCCTTCGGAGTCCATTTTGACCACAAATGAGGGCCCATCGGCCCAACCCGAGGAGAATGGGCTGACTGGGTTAGTACCCCCTTATCCAGGACACCGTCACCCATTTTCCCTACAATTGTTACTAATTTAGTTTTAAATATTATAGGATGAACGGAAGTGTTCTTACCTGGAGTGGGTTGACCAAGTGTGGCCACAGTCTTTGAAGATGTGCGTAGCAAAGCTCTGGAGCATGTATGAGGAAGAGAACAGAGATAGACTTAGAGAAAATGTTGTCAACGCTGAAGAATTTTCAAGATACGGAAAAAAAAGAGGAAGATGGAGAATGAGCTCAGATTTTTTAAATTAGACTTTGCTAAGATTGTGTTTGCGAAGGAGGAGGCACTTTCCCAGTTGGTCAGTGCAAAACAGGTTCTTACTGAACTGAAAGCCGAGGTGGAGAAGACGAACTTGGTCGATCATGCATCAATTAATTAGGGAAATGAATATATTGTTCTAATATTGTTCTTATGAAGGTGAATTAGCTATATGATGTATTGTGCTGTTAAAATATATTTGTGTGCCTGATATGAAAGTGGCAAATAGCAGTTCGATATGAAAGTGGCAAATAGCAGTTCGATATGAAATGTGAATTTGCTTAATACTGGAATTATTGTAACACCCTGGTTTTTGGCCCTTTCTTTTTCTTTTGAATTTCTTTGGATTTTTGCTTTGGATTTGTTTTATGTGGCTCTGTTGTCCGGAAACTTGGGAAGATCATCTCTTCTCAGTCTACAAAGTGGCTTGTCATCCTCAAAACCATCCCAAGATCATGTCATTTCCTATCTTGGACCAATCCTAATATTCTTTTTCTTGGGAATATTCCTTTTTCTATTAAAGGAATAATCCTTTTAGCCCTAGGTTGTGAAGCAACCTATATTTCTGTCTTTCCATTGTGTCCCACAAAATTCTCATAATTTTTTTAGATCATATATGCCCCAAATATGTCCAAACTTTCCTTGCCTAGCCCAAAAATAATTCAACAATATTCATTCTTCAATTCTGTCCAGAGTGGCCTTTTGTGAAGGAAGTGCCCCCTATATTTTCTTGATTGCTCCCAAACTTTTTGGGCATTCTCTATTATCCAAATCATTGTCACATGACAGAATTCAACTCCATTTGCCTAGTGAATATTCCTCAGCAAATTTCCAAAGTTTTTGTCAGATGGAAGCATTTGTGAAGGAAGTACTAGCTAGGGTAATCCAAATGAGTTGAAATTTTGCAAGCTCCTTCATATGATAAAATCATAGCTCTCCTTCAAATTTTGGCACCATACAACTATCCATGTGAGCTCATCATCAAATCTTTGTTTCTGGTCAGATTTTCGGGTTGTGAAGCTACTATATTTTATATTGCTTTATTATTTCTGAAAATTTACCAGGACATGATCCTACCAATATAAACCCTCTCCACAAAATTTGGGCTCATTTCATCTTGCCACTTTCTCTCAAGAATTTTTCTAAGATTCTGTCCAGAGAGATGCATTGTGAAGCAAGTACCATTTTTGTATTTCCAAATGGTATGAAACTTTTACAGTGTATTCATATGCCCAAGTAATTCATCTCCTCCAAAATTCAGCTCAACCCAATCAGCCATGTGAGTGCTACATCATAGTTTGCATTTCAGTACAGTGTGATGAGTTGTATAGCAAGTGCTACTTATATTCATGCAAATGAGCTGAAAATTTGCAGAGATGGTCATATTAGTAGTTTATCACCCTCAGAAAAATATCAGCATCTTCCTCCCGACCAATCTTCCTCACTTCACAACAAACACCTTTCTGTTCTATTGTCTTCAAGCAAGCTGTGGTCACATCAGTGGTTCCTATGCTCGTTTCTTTCCTCCTTGGCCTTCTTTGTTGAATGAACAATCCTCCTGACAAGATTAGGCCGGCCAAAGCGCACTGCGTGTGCCTGTTCACGCGGCGACTACGCAGATGGCATGCACAAACGCGCGCTCTGGCAAAACTTGTCCCCTGTTCTCGTCCGTTTCGTCGAGCTCTTGCCACCTGGCCGTGTCTAGGAGCTTCGCCGCCTTGTCTCCGTCTACCTGGACCTGTTTTCCCCTTGTCCCTCTCGCCCGACGAGTCGCCATCGGCCGCGCCGGTGACCTGCCCTCCTCTGCTCCTCCATCGTTGGTTTGCCTGCGAGCTCTAGAGCTCTCCCGAGCCCTCCCCGTGCCTATAAGAGGATGCCCCGACCTCCACGGCTCCTCATTTCCCTCTCAAACCAGCCCCAAGCCCACTGGAGCCGCCCCACCCCTCCTTTGTTTGCCATTGGCCGCCATGGCCGCCTCGGCCTCGGCCTAAATTTGAGCCACGCCGAGCCCCACTCCCCCTCCTGACCTCACCAGCATCCTCCCCGGAGTCCGGCGATCCTCCCCACCCCCTCCACTCGTCGCCAAAGCGCCCGTGACCACAGCCCCCAAGAACGGCCGCCGCCCCTGTCCTCTATCACCGTGGGCGCCACCGTGCTGCAGTTTCCCCCTAGCACCAGCGGACAGGCTGGACGGTCGCGCAGCCCCTCCCCGCAAGTGTCGGTGCCCTCCCCTCGGCCGGAGGAGGCCGGAGGCACCGGGGCCGTCGCCGGTCGCCCCTTCCCTGCCCCCTCCTTTGTTTCTATTGGGGAGGCAGCGGGAGGAAGAAGACAGCCGGCCAGGCGGCCCACTCCTCCCTTGACCCCACCTGTAAGTGACCCAGCACCGGGCCCACGTGTTTTAAGTGGAAGCGTATTCTCAGGAATATGCTTTCAACTCTGGAAAGCGTATTTTCGTTGCATTGTGGCTAAGAATACATCTTCCTGTGCAGAAAGTGTATTTCCCCGAAGGCGTTTTCTGTTTTTTAGCTAGGGGCCTGTTTGTGAGGATCTTTTTACAAATTAGTCCCTGGTCTTCATCTATCCATATCTTCGCGACCGTAACTCCGAATCAGGTGATTCCAAAGCCCACGTTCTCGTCTCGTCAAGCCCGTTCTGTTGGTAACATTTTCACTATGTTGTCACATACTAAAAATGACCATTTTGCCCTTCCCCTTATCTAGCCCCCTCCGAGGGAGAAACGTTTCCGGTGATTCTTTCCGCGAGTTCACCACACCTCTCCCCGATGGTTCCTACATCCCCAGGCAAGCCACGACAGCCACTTGCATGATGGCCATGCAGTAGCCATGGTTTTCTACTTAAATATTTAATAATTGTTTGCTCATTCACTACTGATATTACTGTTTCGGTATGCTTGTGGATTCATGTTCATCCTGATGCTATGTTCTTATGCACCCTGTTGGTTATGTGATTACTTCCTAGTAGTAGTATTCTCGTATGTCATGCTTGTTATTATTACATATTGGTATTAGTGATGTACTCCGGTGCATTATTATCGTCTGTTATGAACAGTACCTGTGTTATGCATGATCATCTCTATGCCATGCTCATGTGCATCGAGTTGAGTAAATGCTTTATTGTTGTTCTTGTTAAATGATTATACTTCCCATCCATGATCATGTTGATATCATGTTCATAAGCATTGTTATTGCATCATGCCTTTATGACTCAGCTCATCATCATTCATGTTAAACCGGAGTTTAATCGAACTTGAACACCTGTTGGCTGAGTCATAGTGCCATCGAGTCGAGCTGACCAGTGCAGCCACACTTGCCTGTATGGGAAGGCCCTAATTCGGTCTATTATCACGCCTCTCGCCGGTGCCTCCAACTAGGGAAGGTTATGTGCGCGCGCTGCCCTGGCCCGGTAGGCGGAAATAACCTTGTGTGCCCATAGATGTATGGTATACCATTGTCCCTGTTTGGGACCGTTTGTTTGTTTTGCCACGACGATGGCCGTTTGATGTCCGTAGTGGCATCTGGGGCCACCCATGACTTAGCACAAAGGGGAGTTGGTTGGAGTGGCTGGGAGAGTGTCATGCAATTGATTGGTTTTGTCAGAACACCATTGGTTCACCCGAATGGGAGCACGAGGCCTTGGATTCCGTAGTGTGGGTACAATGTACTAACCTCTGCAGAGTGTATAATCTATCGATAGCCGTGCCCGCGGATATGGGCCCAGTTCATAGTAGGTCACACTATGGGTCAACAGTAATAATAACTTGACTAAATAACAACCCCAGTTCGATGAGGAAAGAAGTTGGTTGATCTTTATGTGATCATGAGAGGATCACAGTGGTATCGTGGATACCGAAGTTGGTTGATATTATGGTGTCATGTGATGATCCCGGGTAAAGCTCAAGCTCCTTGTGGTCGTGTGACGATCACTACGGTGTTGTTAATACCAAGCTTGGTTGAACCTGAGATGATTGTGTGATGTCCATGATGGTAAGTTGATACATGTGGTGGTTACGAGGTAACCTTCGAACAGAGTAAGTTGTTCCATCGTATTTCAAACATGCTGCATGCTAGTATCATCACTGCTCATGTCTCGAGTAACATGTTCATGCCCTGCTCATCTGATATTGTTCTAGTGGTATCTTGTTCAACATGAACATGCCATGTTGCTCTAGTTGTATCATGCTCATCCTTGTTTAACCTGTAAATGCCATGTTATTGTTTGTCTTGATTGCTTTGGTTGTTGTGAGCTTGCGAGTACATTCAAAGTACTCACCTGGCGTGTCATGCCAGTTTGCAGGTCATGCCCTGATTGCTTGCTTGTCAAGGATGCCGAGTTTGTGAGCTAGGATACGCGTTCCAGTCAGAGTCCCTGCAGAGTGGAGTCCATCGCTGTCGTCGTTGTTCCGCTACTAGAATCTATTCTGCTGCATCGAGTTGTTCTACTGCTAGGATAGAACTACCTGAGCAGGCATAGTGTCGCTGTGCCGATGAAATCCCCTGTTATATCGGAACCTTTGTATCCATATCATCTGTAATAAGAGCTGATTTGTTCTATGCCAAACAGTGACGTATTCCAGAAGACTTGATCTCTGCGCTGGAATACGAGGTGTTCCGGTCTGTCTGAGCCGGGGCGCCAGAACTATTAATAGTAAACTAATAAACCTGCTAATGGGTCATGGAACTTTACAAATGTTTCTAGTAGTAAAAGCGTGTGTGATGGATAACCCAATGTCATATCAATGAATCATGTGTGATATACTTGAATAATGCAAACGGTTAACGGAGGAAGAGCGTGTGTGATCGTTACACCTATCATAGACGAGGATATACAAAAAACTGTGTGTGATGTAGATACGAACGTAAACATTTGTCTGGGATTCACTGTGTGAGATGTGCATACGAACGAAAATGGTTGTCTAGGATTCACTGTGTGGGATGTACATACGAACGGAAATGTTTGTCTGGGTACATACGAACGGAAACGTTTGTCTGAGATTCACTATTTGGGATGTACATACAAACGGAAACGTTTGTCTGGGATTCACTGTGTGGGATGTACATACGAACCGAAATGATTGGTCATGTATAATTGTATGCGATGGCTCGCCCGATCACGCACGAGCTCATTTTGCCCCGCGTGTGTGACTGGAGGACCTATCCCCGACGGTTTTTGGGATGTGTGGGAAGTACCCCCTATCGCACACACATGCAAGGCGATGGTTTAAAACTCTGTTGTGGAAAGGGGTTAAAAACCATTTGTATAGCAGCTCGTTGTACCAGTGAGTCCCCAGGATATGATATATTACTTCTCTAAAAAATATTTTCCTGCTCATAAGAAACAAGCTGCCTTATAGGAAATATTTAACTTTGTGCAAATTGAAGAAGAGAATCTCCCTGAAGCTTGGGGGAGGCTTATCCAATTACTTAATGCTTTGCCTGATCATTCTCTTAAGAAAAATGAAATACTTGATATCTTTTATAATGGACTAACGATGCTTCTAGGGACTAGCTAGATAGTTGTGCTGGTTGTGTTTTCAGGGAACGAACTGTTGAGAAGGCTGAAGAACTATTGAATAATATATTGACAAATGCAAATGATTGGACACTTCCTGAACCACCATGTAAACCAACTCCAAAGAAGAGGTATTCTATTCCTCAGTCCAGAAGATATGAAAGAGGCAAAGAAATCTATGAAAGAAAAGGGTATTAAAGCTGAAGATGTTAAGAATTTACCGCCTATTGAAGAAATACATGGAATTGATATCCCGACATAGGTAGTAAAGGTAAATTCTCTTTATATATTTGATGAAGGTGATATTCCTTATAATAAATCTGCTAGTCAATGCCTGGATGACTTTGATAATTACATTGTTAAGTAAGAGCATTTCAATATATATGTTAAGAATCAATTGAGATGGAATGCTATCATCATTGAGCGCTTGAGTGACTTGATGTTTAGAATTGCTAATGATGTTAAAGGTCTAGGTAAACATGCATCCATGGTTCATACTCAGCTAGAACAAGTTGCTAAGTCACAAAATGATTTGCTTAATGAGATGAATAATAAAATGAATGATCATGCTGTTAGAATGATGACTAGAGGAGGTAGAATGACTCAGGAGCCACTATATCATGAAGGTCATCCCAAGAGAACTGAGCAAGATTCTCACAGAATATTGACTAAACCACCTAGAAATAAGGATGAGGAAGAATTGGAACACTTTGTTGAAATGCTTAGTCTTGTCTTTTTTCGTACTCGTTTGACTGATATTTTGAAGATGGCCCCTTATGATAAATACATGAAAGATATTGTCACTAATAAAAGAAAGATACCTGAAGCTAAAATTTCCACCATGCTTGCAAATTATTCTTTAAAGGGTGGAGTACCTAAGAAGTTAGGTGATCCAGGAATACCGACTATACCATGCTCCATTAAACAAAGTTATGCCAAAACTGCTTTATATGATTTGGGAGCCGGTGTTAGTGTAATGCCTTTCTCTTTATATAGAAGACTTGATTTGAATAAGTTGACACCTACTGAAATCTCTTTGCAAATTGCTGATAAATCAACTGCCATACCTATCAGAATTTGTGAGGATGTGCCTATTGTAGTTGCAAATGTTACTATCTTAACTGACTTTGTTATACTTGATATGCCCGAGGACAGCAACATGTCGATTATCCTTGGTAGACCCTTTATGAATACTGCAGGGGCTATTATTGATTGCAACAAAAACAAGCTCACTTTTCATGACAATGGTAATGAGCATACAATATACTTTCCAAAGAAACAACTCCAAGTGAACTGTATCAATTGTATTGAAAATGTTTTAACAATTACTATTGGAGGTTTCAAATTCCCTCATCCTACCGTCAAACAGAAATATGTAACTCTTATTGTGGGGGGGGGATGCATATCCCCATTGAGGTAACCTAGTGTTATACGAAAGTTCTTCGGTTTCATGTTACTCAGAAGTAGTTTGTTAATAAGGCT
Source organism: Thinopyrum elongatum (assembly GCA_011799875.1). NCBI lineage: Eukaryota > Viridiplantae > Streptophyta > Magnoliopsida > Poales > Poaceae > Thinopyrum > Thinopyrum elongatum. The sequence goes on from CM022300.1 coordinate 53,638,893, forward strand.
TGATCAACCTTATTAATGGATTCTTTTTTAGGAGCATGTGGTCGATGAATCTAGTAAGCACAACCTTCCGTAATCATAGTTTGCTCTCTATTATTTATAGTTTAATAAAGTAGAATGCCATAAAAGTGCTGAGAATGTCGTAAAATTTTAACATGATTTTTTCTGGAATATTTAAGAATTTTTGGCACTCAATACATCCCGGGGGGGTGCCACTGTTGCTCACAAGGCAACAGGGCGCGACTACCCCCCATGTCGTGCCAAGATGCCTTATGGGTTCCACAGGACCCCACTCACTCCACTTCATCTCCTATGTCCAGAAAAAAAAATCCTTGTAGCTCTCTCCCTCGTGTTCTTGCTCCCAAAGCTGAGATTTTCGATCTCTTTGCTCGGAGCTCCATTTTTTAAACTATTTTGGGGGATTGCTCCTTGGTGTCATGTCTACGACAATCTATGGGGCCATCTAGCCCCTTTGTGGTTCGGCTAGGGGAATGCACAAGCACAAAGAGCAGAATTAGCAGAGAACACAGAGGTTTTTACCCAGGTTCGGTCCACCGTGAGGTGTAAAACCCTACTCCTGCTTTGTGTATATTGGTTGTGTATGAGCTCAAGGTACAAGGAGTGCTTCTCCTGGCAAGGTGTTGAGAGAGATAGAGAGAGAGAGAGCAGCTACACATGCAAGTTGTGCAAAAGTTTGATCGAGCGATCCCTGTAAACGTTGCCCTGGCCCTCCTTTTATAGCTTAAGGGGTTACCACAGTGGCAAAATAGTCATTATAGATTGATTAGAAAGCAAACAGTGCTATCATACCTAACTCTGCCGGTCTAGGGCAAAAGCATTAAATGCTCCATTAGGTGTCATGTGGAGGAGGAATCCCGGCAAGGCTTTTGCACCGCTCACCCAGCTACCTCCTATTTACTCGATACGCTTCTTGGATGGGTGTCATTAAAGGTAAATCTCCTCCCAGCATGCTGCCACGTGCCCAACAAATCTCCCTTAACTGCCTACGGGCTCGACGCCTCATTGATTAAGGACTAGCTGCTCGATGAGGTGGAGCGCTGGCAGCTAGCGAGAGCTTGCTGCCTCGGCCTTGTCGGCAAGGGTTGTCTTCGGTGTTGATCTTGGTGCTTTGTCTTGTTCTTCTCCCAGTAGTTTTTTGCATCTGGGCCTTGAATCTTGGTCTGGGCAATCTTCAGCAAGCCCTGGCTAGCAGGGAGGCTACTATTGTCTGTGCATAAGTCAGGGTATAAAATACCCATGTTTTATACACCGACAGGAGCCCCCAGGCCTGAGCCATACGCGCTGCTGAAGCGTCGTTGGGCTAGGTCCAAACAATCATAGACACACGGTGGCAAACTGATGTCATAATTTTTATAATGTTGATTTTTCTGACGCACGTCCAATCCGTGCATTAAATGCGGGTCGTGTGAACGTGGACTATTGCGGTTATCCTGCGGTAGTGCGCCTGTAAAAGCACTGCTGGGGTAAACAGTGAAGAGCCAGCCCCCTCGCGCCTTCCCCATAAAAAGGCAATCGCGCGAGGAGGCCCTGCTCATTCACCCTACTTTCCCTTGCTTCATCTTCTTCCTCCCGCACGAACTGCTTCCGCCGCCGCCGCCATCGATCCGCATCCCAACCTGACTCCTTTCTTCCTCCCTGAGCCCTAATGGTGCCCAAGAAGGCTGACGCGGAGGGCAAGAAGTCTGCCAAGTTGCTCGACTCCAAGGCGGAGAGAAAGAAGAAGGAGTTGGAGGAATTGGGGAAGCAACGGAGAGAGAATGCGATCTTCTCGCCGTCGGCACTGGACGCCAACACCTTGATCGAGAGGTATGCCTACATGTGGGGAAGGGAGACCAAGGATCACAATGCTCCAGTGGGGCTTCCCGAAGGTGACAAGATTCCAGCAAATTCATATCCATTTTTCTGCGCTTACTTCTATTACGTCTGGTTCCTCCATTCTCAGATATCTTCAGTGCAATGATGTCTAGCTTTGGGTTCAGACTGCTAGATTTTACCCCAAATGCTATGACTTGCATGGCAGTCTTCGCCCATCTGTGTGAGGATTTTGTTGGAGTTGCCCCCATTGTGGATCTGTTCAACCACTTCTTCATTCCCCACATCAAAGACAAATCGCTCTCCGACAGTGTGACATGGATCCCAAGGGCTAAAACCAATGGCTAGTAACTTGACGGGCAACTTCATCTCAAACGGGAGGAATGGAGGGCAGAGTGGTGTTGGATTCGGGAGAAGGATTTCCCCCTGTTTTGCTTGCTGCGCACAGAGAGGGTTGAACGTGGCAAGAATTGGAGTGATCTTGGTGCCACCGAGAAGAAACTTCGCCCGGCATTGAACATAATTGCTCGCCTCAAGGCCGCCAAGCTAACCATAGAGAGGGTAGGAGCTGATTTTCTCTGGCGACATATCTCACCACTGCAGAAGAGGCAGAGGCCTACCTGGGATTACTAAGGTGCTGCCGATTTCATGCGGTTGTATTCTGGGCTCGGTAGCAACTTGACGGTTGTGGAGCACGCCAGCCTCTGCCAACAATTGTTCCGAAAGACCGGCACATTCCACTTGCCAGACCAGATCATCCCGATGCACATCAATTTTGCCAAGGACTCCATCTTGTTGATGATGCCAGATTGCGATGCTAATGGCGTCAAGGCAGATTGGCCATTGCCCTCTCTAGAGATTGAGATGGATTGGGCCTCCAACTTGATGGAAAAGGCTTCCCGGAAGGAGACAAATCTCATCCGAGCCACCAAAGAAGAAGAACTGGTATATATAGCTAGCAGAGCCGCAAAGATTGCGAAAATTAGCACGGCAGGCGGTTCCGGCACCGCGGCAGCTAAAGATGACAACGAAGAACATCACGAAGAAGAAGCTACTGAGGAGCGACAGGAAGAGCCTGCCGGGGGCGAGGCTGCTGGATCTGACATTGCCGGGACCGAGGCTGCTAGGGAAACTGAAGACGAGCAATGCCCTCGAGCTCCGAAGAGGAAACACCATCTTCGCAAGGAGGCCAGTAGGGAGTCGACACCCACTTCTCCGTCAAAGACCGGGCCTACTGTGAAGAAGACGACCACCAAAGCTAGCCACCAAGAAGAAGTACGCCGGCAATCCGCTCGACGTCCTTGAACTCAGCATTCGTCTTCCCAGCAAGGGGTGCCGGAGAAGTTAGGTCTTCTCAGCTGACATGCTCATCTCCTCCAGCGCTCAGAAGGGCCAGAGAAATGCCTCCGCCGGTGGGATATGATCTCTCCGCCATCATTGAGTCCGGGGAAGAGGAGTAAATGAATTTGCTTGTCTTTGCCTTCATCAAGTCATGATTTCATTTGATTGCCACTTTGACTTGATTTCTTCTATTTTGGCAGGGACCCAAAACCGCTTGTGCAGCGGACGTAGCGGGCCAGGTCTACAACAGAATAGGACCCCACGGCAAGTGCTGGGCAGGGGTTGCAATGGCTGACACCATTGTTATCAGCCCCCAGCTCAGCCCCCTGCATGAGGACGTCGTGCAGATTCCGCCCACTAGTGCCAGCACTGAGATTCCTCCCTCTGAGCCTGATAAAGAGATGGGAGAGGTCCGCCAAGAAGAAGAAGGCCAAGAGACGAATCCTTCTATGGCTTCCTCATCAACCATCGTCCCGGAGAGTGCTTCTCCGGCAAGGGCCTCCACCGATGAGCCTGTTCGCATGGAGGCTACTCCGACAACTGAGGTTATCGAGGACTGTGTGGCGGCAACCCAAGTTACCAGGGGAGGAGACGCCCTTCCACAACAAGTGCCAACGGGTAATCCTCTTACCATTACACACCTCTCACAAAACTTTTGTTTCCTTGAACTTGTCTTGCAATTTGAATCTCATTTTGTCCTTGCTTCTGCTTCAATCCATAGCTCCAACCTCTCTCAAAGAAGGTGAAATCCTTGTGGAGGTAGCTAACATCACAAAGGATGCCACTGATGAAGCCGCCAAGATTGCTACTGAAGAAAACCTTGTGCAAGTTGTCGAGGAGATCAGGGAAGTCCCCAAAGAACCGGAGAAGCCTTTGAGCAACACGCCAGATCCTACCGGGATGGATGTGGAGAAGGCACCCACCAACACTGATATGCCGAACCCCAACAACCAACCAGCGGCGTCAACCTCGTAGATCCCTTCAAGCAGCTTGGCACTGGTCACTTCTCAGCATTAGTCTGGAGCCCCCAGTTCATCTGGCACTACGGGGCCAAATTTTGATAAGGAAATTGCACGGATCCTGCTCCCTCTTGCCCAAAGAGCCATCAGCATTTGATAATGCTGAAGATTTTGCCTTTATGAAGATCATGGCTGTTGGATTTAAGGTGTCCAAGAAAGGTATAGCTGAAGATGGAGCAGGGTCCAAGAAGAGCGCAAGTCTATAGATCTGGTTGACCAGAAACTAAAGGAGAAGGCGGATGAGCTGCGCACGTGGTACAATGAGCAGGCCCGCAACCTTATAAGGCAGGAGGAAATGCTCAACGCCGCCAAAGAAGAAGCGGCAATCTGTGATGGCAAGTTGACATAGCGCGAGGCACTGCTTAATGCCAAAGAAAGAGATCTTGCTGCCCGGGAACAAACCCTTGTTGCCACTCTCCATGGTAAGGATGAAGAGATTGAAGTGCTCCTTAAGAAACAGACCTAAGGGCTGGAGGATGAACACAAAAAATCCATCGAAAATCAAGCCTTGGAGAATGTCGCCAAACTTAAGGAAGTTACTGATGAAGCCGCTGCCGTTGCCACCGCCAACGTAGACGTTGAAATCCAGGTGGGTAAGTTGAAAGAGCAGCTTGCTGGCAGCAGTAAAGAGATCGAGGTCCTCAAGGGTGAAGCGCAGAAAGCAGCCCTTACCCTAGGGGAACTGCAGACGCAACTTTCGTCCAAGAACCAAGATCTGAATACCGGCAATAGTGCAGTTGAGGACTTGAAATCTAAACTCGCCGGCCTGGAAGCAAATCTCGAATCTGCGAAGGGACGGGAAAAGCTCTTGACTGAGAAGCTTGCCGCGGGGGAGACTCTTCGGGAAGATGCCGAGAGAAGCTCGCACAACTGCATGAGGTGCACTCCCTTTGGACGGAGAGGCTTGTCGATATAGATGAACGCCTCACTTCCCAACTTGCCGCCATTGATATGAAGAGCTGGAGCTTCACCGTCGACGAACACGAGGCTGCCAGTGCCAGAGAGTTCTTCGATGGCCTTATCAACGCACTGAAGACATATCAGGATGACAGGTCCACCTCGTTTGCCAATGAATCCCGGCAGTTCACTCGCAACGTCCTTTATTATGTACTTCTCAGACTTGCTCATTGCAATCCCAGCCTTGACCTCTCTGGGATCTTCAAGAAATTGTAGCGGGATGTTGATGTCACTACCACCGACAAGATTGCCGCTCCTCTTGCCGACAAGGTTCTCCAAGTTTCCAGGGTCCAAGGCAGTCACGGGGATTTGATGACCCACAAGTATAGGGGATCAATCGTAGTCCTTCCGATAAGTAAGAGTGTCGAACCCAACGAGGAGCAGAAGGAAATGACAAGTGGTTCTCAGCAAGGTATTTTCTGCAAGTACTGAAATTGTCGGTAATAGATAGTTTGATAGCAAGATAATTTGTAACGAACAAGTAACAGTAACGGTAAATAAAGTGCAGCAAGGTATCCCAATCCTTTTGTGGCAAAGGACAGGCCAAAATGGTCTCTTATGATAAGCAAAGCGTTCTTGAGGGTACACGAGAATTTCATCATATCACTTTCATCATGTTGGTTTGATTCGTGTTTGCTACTTTGATAATTTGATATGTGGGTGGACCGGTGCTTAGGTGTTGTTCTTACTTGAACAAACCTCCTACTTATGATTAACCCCCTCGCAAGCATCCGCAACTACGAGAAAAGTATTAAGATAAAATCTAACCATAGCATTAAACTTTAGGATCCAAATCAGTCCCTTATGAAATAGCGCATAAACTAGGGTTTAAGCTTCTGTCACTCTAGCAACCCATCATCTAATAACTACTCCACAATGCTTTCCCTTAGGCCCAAATATGGTGAAGTGCCATGTAGTCGACGTTCACATGACACCACTAAGGGAATCACAACATACATATCATCAAAATATCGAACACGTATCAAGTTCACATGATTACTTGCAACATGACTTCTCCCATGACCTCAAGAACAAAAGTAACTACTCACAAAAAATAATCATGCTCAAGATCAGAGGGGTATTAAATAGCATAATGGATCTAAACATATAATCTTCCAACAAATAAACCATATAGTAATCAACTACAAGATGTAATCAACACTACTAGTCACCCACAAGTACCAATCTAAGGTTCCGGTACAAAGATTCAACACAAGAGATGAACTAGGGTTTGAGAGGAGATGGTGTTATTGAAGATGTTGATGGAGATGGCCCTCCCAAAGATGGGAGAGTTGTTGGTGATGACGATGACGATGATTTCCCCCTCCGGGAGGGAAGTTCCCCTGGCGGAATCGCTCCGCCGGCGGGCAAAAGTGCTCCTGCCCAAGTTCCGCCTCGAGACGGCGGCGTTTCGTCCCGAAAGTCCTCCCCTTATTTTTTCTAGGTCAAAATGACTTATATAACAGAAGAGGGGCACCGGAGGTTCGCCGAGGAGGGCACAACCCACCAGGGCGCGCCTGGGCTCCCTGGGGCACCCAGGTGGGTTGTGCCCACCTGGTGGGCCCCCTCTGGTAGTTATTTGCTCCATTATTCTTCATATATTCCAAAATAATCCTTCATAAATTTTTAGCGCATTTGGAGATGTGCAGAATAGGTAACTCTGACGTAGATTTTTCAGGTCCAGAATTCCAGCTGCCGGTATTCTCCCTCTTTGTGTAAACCTTGCATAATATGAGAGAAAAGGAATTAGAAATACTCCAAAAGGCATTATTATGCATAAAAACATTATAAATAATAGTAGGAAAACATGATGCAAAATGGACGTATCAACTCCCCCAAGCTTAGACCTCGCTTGTCCTCAAGCGAAAACCGAAATCGAAAAACATGCCCACATGCTTAGAGAGAGAGGTGTCGATAAAAACAAAATACGGACATAGAAGCATCAAGCATATTATTAGAACTTTAACATAAAACTTTATCAGATAACTTTTATCATATAACTTCTCATGAACAAGTAACAATTCATCACAACATTGAAGTATAAAGCATAAACCTTATTGAAAACCAACAAACTATGTTCTCAGTCAACTTTGCAACTATAATTCATCATATTTTCAGGAAGGGTCTCATATCGGAGCCTTTAGGCAAGTCCACATACTCAACCATCATCTAATCTTCTATGATTGCTAACACTCACAGCGTACCCATGAATAAAAAGTTTCAACCGGACACATAGAAAGATAGGGGCTTATAGTTTCGCCTCCCAACGTATTCACCTCAAGGGTGATGTCAACAATAATAACTCATGCCTACTCATATCCAACTGGATATATGTGCCTAGATCTTTCCTCGCAACATGATGCTTGCAAAAAGAGAAAATAAAAAAAAGGAATAGTGAAGAAAACTTTGACTCTTCATAAATGTAAATGCATAAAAGTAAAAGATAGGCCCTTCGCAGAGGGAAGCAGAGGTTGTCATGCGCTTATTTGTTTGTATGCCAAATCCCTTAATGCAAAAGAACGTCACGTTACATTGCCCCTTATGATGGCAACCTTTATTATGCAGTCTGCCGCTTTTATTATTTTGCCACCACAAGTTCGTGCAACGCTCAATTTTCTCTTATACTAAATGATCCAACACATTTAGAAGCAATTTTTATTGCCTTATTGCACCGATGACAATTTAGTTGAAGGATCTTACTCAATCCATAGGTAGGTATGGTGGACTCTCAAAATAAGATTTGGGTTTAAGGATTTTGGATGCACAAGTAGTATCTCTACTTCGTGCGAAATTTTTGGCTAGAAAGGATATTGGGTAAGCACCACAAGTTAAAGGATCTATGACAATATAACTTCTATGTGAATATGAACAAACATAAATCATTATGTTGTCTTCCTTGTCCAATGTCAACTTTTTTGACACAAAATATTTAATGGGAGCTCACAATCATAAAAGATGTCCAAGATAGTGTATTTGCATGTGAATCCTCTATTCCCTTATTAATTCTTTCATGAGTTGCATCATTGACCAATGCTATGTTTGTCAATCTCCAACAAATTTTACCACTTATACTTTTCCTTATGTGATGTCATTACTTACCATAAGATTATCATATGATCTTTTTCATTTATTTTCCTTCCTTTTATTGCAACATTAAAATAAAGAAACAAGACTCAAACTACTCTTTATTATATATCTCAAACACGATTACATCGATAGATAGATCAGTAAGCAAACACTCAAAAAGAAAGGATCGAACTAAACTTTTATTCAACTAAATTATTGGAAACTAAAGATCGAACTAAAATAGATAAAAGCAAATATAGTGGTGGTGATACGATACCGGGACACCTCCCCCAAGCTTGGCACAAGCCAAGGGGAGTGTCCATACCATGAACTCAAGTCTCCTTTGGTGATGAAGAAGGTGGTGATGATGAGGTAGCAGCGATCTTATCTTCCGGTTTCCATGGCAACGGTTCACCATCATAAGAGGAGGAGAGAGTCTCGCGAATCCTGCAACTGGCAGCCAAACTCATACCTTTAAACCTTGCCGCATATTCAAAGACTTGGTTTTGGAGATCATAGATTTGGCTTTGCAGAAAGTTGATTTGCTCGTTGAAGGTGAAGACGATGTCCTTCTTGGATTTGCCATCCACCTTGAGAGCACGGGTGTAATCCGCGATCATGAGGTGATTGGCATTAAGTCCACGTTCCACCATCCCCTTGCACTTGAAGACTTCCTGCTCCATAGCTTTGAGCCTGGCATCCACGGTCCCCGTCCCCTTGGGGCCCTGGATGTCCTGGATGTGGAGCACCCCCTCACGCATCTCAATGGCTTGAGGGTGCTGCATCACCTCCCGCAAATACGGGTTGATGACATTCTCGAAGAAGTTGTCCTTGGATGAGCTCGAAGCGGCCATGGCGATCTAGATCTGTCAGAAAACAGCAAGAAAAAAGAACAGAAGATTTCTCCGTGATACGGTGGTCAATACATTTGGGGGGTATATAAAGATTTTTTATCTTGGGAAACAAGCAAACGGGAGGAAAACGGAGTCGGGAAGGTTCCCGAGGTGGGATAACCCACCTGGGCGCGCCCTGGTATCTTGTGCCCTCCTCGGGTGCCTTCCTGGTTGTTTCTTATTTTCCTATTTTTTGTAATATTCCAAAACTGACAGAAATTATTTTTGCGGATTTTTCGGAGTCTATTTACTTACCGTATCACGTACCTCCTCTTTTTAATTATTCTAGAGTGTTCCGGAAGGTCTCTTTTATGTGTTCCTCCGGTGTCATGGTTTGAATAATATTGCTTTCAACATTAATGGGCGTACCTGAGATATAGTGTTTAATTCTTTGCCCATTGATCACCTTCGGGTTAGTACCTTCGGCATTATTTATTTTGATAGCTCCAGAGCGATAAACCTCCTCGATGATATATGGTCCTTCCCATTTAGAGAGAAGCTTTCCTGCAAAGAATCTGAAGCGAGAGTTGTACAAAAGAACATATTCTCCAACTTTGAATTCTCGCTTTTATATTCTCTTGTCATGCCATCTTTTAACTTTTTCTTTAAATAATTTGGCATTTTCATAGGCTTGGGTTCTCCATTCATCAAGTGAGCTAATATCAAATAACCCCTTTTCACCGGCAAGATTGAAATCATAGTTGAGTTCTTTAATTGCCCAAAATGCTTTATGCTCTAACTCAAGAGGCAAATGACAAGCTTTTCCATAAACCATTTTATAGGGAGACATACCCATAGGATTTTTATATGTTGTTCTGTAGGCCGAAAGTGCATCATCCAATTTCTTAGACCAATTCTTACGGGACCTATTAATAGTTTTCTGTAATATTAGCTTTATTTCTCTATTGCTAAGTTCAACTTGACCACTAGATTGAGGATGATAGGGTGATGCAATTCTATGGTTAACATCATATTTAGCAAGCATTTTACGAAAAACACCATGAATAAAGTGTGAACCACCATCGGTCATTAGGTATCTAGGGACTCCAAACCTCGGGAAAATAACTTCTTTAAGCATTTTAATTGAAGTTTTATGATCAGCACTACTAGTTGGAATAGCTTCTACCCACTTAGTAACGTAAGCAACAGCAACCAAAATATGTGTATACCCATTAGAGGAAGGAAAAGGTCCCATATAATCAAAACCCCAAACATCAAATGGTTCAACAGCAAGTGAATAATTCATAGGCATTTCTTTATGCTTACCAATATTACCAATTCATTGACATTCATCACAAGATAAAACAAACTTACAGGCATCCTTGAAGAGAGTATGCCAATAAAAACTAGATTGCAATACCTTGTGAGCAGTTCTATCTCCCGCATGATGCCCTCCGTAAGATTCGGAGTGACATTTTCGTAGGATTTGTTCCTGTTCATGCTCAGGTACACAACGTCTAATAATACCATCTACTCCTTCTTTATAAAGATGTGGTTGATCCCAAAAGTAATGTCTTAAATCATAGCAGAATTTTTTCTTTTGTTGATAAGTGAAACTAGGTGGTATGTATTTAGCAACAATATAATTAGCATAGTCAGCATACAAAGGAGTATTATGAGAAACATTTATTGGAGCTAATTTTTCATCAGGGAAGCTATCATCAATAGGTAGTGGGTCATCAAGGATATTCTCTAACCTAGATAAGTTATCGGCTACGGGGTTCTCAGTTCCTTTTCTATCAGTTATATGTAAATCAAATTCTTGTAGCAAGAGAACCCACCTAATGAGTCTAGGTTTAGCATCTTTCTTTTCCATAAGATATTTAATAGTAGCATGATCGGTGTGAACAATAACTTTAGAATCAACAATGTAAGATCTGAATTTGTCACAAGCAAACACAACTGCTAAAAATTCTTTTTCAGTAGTAGCATAATTTCTTTGTGCACTGTCTAGTGTTTTGCTAGCATAATGAATAACATTTAGTTTCTTATCAACTCTTTGTCCTAGAACAGCACAAACAGCATAATCACTAGCATCACACATAATTTCGAAAGGCAAGTTCCAATCAGGTGGTTGAACAATAGGTGCAGAAGTTAAGGCTTTCTTCAGTGTTACAAAGTCTTCTACAAAATCATCATAAAAAACAAATGGAACATCCTTTTTTAAAAGATTTGTAAGAGGCCTAGAAATTTTAGAGAAGTCTTTAATAAATCTCCTATAGAAACCAGCATGACCGAGGAAACTACGAATACCTTTAATATCTTTAGGACATGGCATTTTCTACATTGCATCAACTTTAGCTTGGTCCACCTCAATACCTCGTTTAGAAATTTTATGCCCCAAAACAATACCTTCATTAACCATAAAGTGCACTTCTCCCAATTCAAGACAAGATTAGTCTGCTCACATCTCTGCAAAACTCGATCAAGGTTGCTCAAGCAATCATCAAAAGAAGATCCATATATGGAAAAATCATCCATGAAAACCTCAACAATCTTTTCACAAAAATCAAAGAATATAGCAGTCATACATCTTTGAGAGGTAGCAGGTGCATTGCATAAACCAAAAGGCATATGTCTATAAGCATAGGTTCCAAAAGGGCAAGTAAAGGTGGTTTTCTCTTGATTAGGTTGTGAAACAGGTATTTGAGAAAAACCAGAATATCCATCAAGGAAGCAAAAGTGTGTGTGCTTTGATAATCTTTCTAACATTTGATCAATAAATGGCAAAGGGTAATGATCTTTTCTCTTAGCTTTATTTAATTTTATAAAATCAATTACCATTCTATAGCCAGTAACAATTCTTTGTGGAATGAGTTCATTTTTATCATTAGGAACAACGGTAATACCTCCTTTCTTAGGGACACAATGAACAGGACTCACCCATCTACTATCAGCTATGGGATAGATTATACCTGCTTCCGGAAGTTTTAATATTTCAGTTCTTACCACTTCTTTCATCTTAGGATTCAAACATCGTTGATGATCAACAATGGGTTTAGCATCAGGTTCCATATTAATCTTGTGCTGACAGGGAGTGGGACTAATGCCCTTAAGATCATCAAGAGTATATCCAATAGCAGCTCGGTGCTTCTTCAGAACTTTCAATAATCTCTCCTCTTCATGTTCTGAAAGCTTAGCACTAATAATAATAGGATATATCTTTTTCTCATCAAGATAAGCATATTTCAAAGTGTTAGGTAATTGTTTCAATTCAAACATAGGATCACCTTTAGGTGGAGGTGGACCTCCTAGAGTTTCAATAGGCAAATTATGTTTGAGCAGAGGTCGTTGTTCAAAGAAAATTTTATCTATTTCATTTCTTTCATGCATGTGCATATCATTTTCATGATCTAGCAAATATTGTTCTAGTGGATCAGTAGGAGGCACGGCAATAGAAGCAAGACTAATATTTCATCCTTGCTAGGTAATTCTTTCTTATGAGGTTGTCTATTAAACTTGGAAAAATTAAACTCATGAGACTCATCACCAAAGCTAACACTGACAGTTTGTTTATGACAAACTATAGTAGCATTGATAGTGTTCAAGAAAGGTCTACCAAAGATAATGGGACAGAAATCATCTTGTGGGGAACCAAGAACTAGAAAATCAGTAGGGTATTTTATTTTCCCACACAAGACTTCAACATCTCTAACAATCCCAAGTGGTGTGATGGTGTCTCTATTAGCAAGTTTAATAGTAACATCTATGTCTTCTATTTCAGCGGGTGCTATGTCATTCATAATTTCTTGGTATAAGGTAAAAGGAATAGCACTCACGCTTGCACCTAAATCACATAAACCATGATAACAACGATCTCCTATTTTAACAGTTTGTTTAGGTGCTTAATATTACTTTTGCAAACCACAGTTGAAACCTTAGCATGTTCCTTTATCCTAGCAGGGAAAGGTGGTTTTTCAATATAAGGAGTAGGCACAACTAGATCAACATTGTAAATAATAGTTTCATCTTTAACTATGACCGGTTCTTTAATTTCTTCTTTAATAGGGGGATGATATTTAAACCACTTCTCCTTAGGGAGATCAACATGAGTAGCAAAAGATTCACAAAAAGAGGCTACTATCTCAGAGTCAAGTCCATATGTAGTGCTAAACTTGTGAAAAGCATCGGTATTCATAAAAGATTTAACACAATCAAATTCAAGCTTAATACCTGACTCTTTACCTTCGTCGAGTTTCCAATCTTCAGAGTTGTGTTTAATTCTTTCTAAGAGATCCCACCTGAATTCAATAGTCTTCTTCATAAAAGAACCAGTACAAGAAGTATCGAGCATGGATCGTGTCGGGGTACACAAACAGGGGTGTATATTTCCCCCTGACTTGTGCACGAACAGCAAATCGCTGGCCCGGCAACTTACAACATCCAAGTCAAGATCAAATTGAAGAGATAGCTCTTTGAGGAATCAAAGGGCAGATCTAGAAGACCAAGAGACGCTAAATGAGCAAGACACCACTAAGGGAAAGCCTCCCTTGCCGGGCAGGTGAGCCTGGCGAGGTCGAGGTGGCCCCGAAGACAAGCCTCAAGACCGTCCGCCTGCCGGGCACGATGAAGGCAAACTACCCCGCCAAGGCTCCACCGCTCCACCTCACATCAACGCAAGTCATCGATTGGTGCGGTGTCAAGCCCCCAAGTGACTAAGTGGATGTTATTTGGCACGTGGCAGCCACTTCCTATGGAAATCATCTCCAAATGACACCCGTCCAGAGACGTGGCAAGCAGACAGACGAGAAGGTGGCCGAGCAGCCCGGCAAGGCTTGCCGGGCGTGCCACGATGTGACATTAAGCGGCGCATTTAATGCACGCTGCTCTGTCTGCAGAGTTAGGTATGATAGCACTGTTCACTTTCTAATCAGTACACAATGACTGATTTGCCATTGTGGTGACCCCTTGATCTATAAAAGGAGGGCCATGGCAACCATAGAAAGGATTAGGACCCTTGTACACTCGTACACACGTAGCTGCCCTCAGGCAACCCTGCCGGGCAAGAGCGCTGCGTATCCACCACAATCCACCAAAGCAGGAGTAGGGTTTTATGCCTCGTGGCAGCCCGAACCTGGGTAAAAACTGCCCGCGTGATCTCTGCCGTGCTACGCTACGCTCTCTGCTCTTTGTGCAACGTGCTCATCCCCCCTGCCGAACCACAAAGGGGTTGATGGCCCCATAGGTGGCCGTGGTTCCCCACGACATCTTTGGCGCGCCAGGTAGGGGGAAGCGCTTGCGCGAACCCGAGAAGCGTACACAGCGCGTCATTACCTTCATCATCTCTGTCATCGACGACTTCATCATCTGTGACGCCCAAGCTAAGGCGGGGGGATGGTGTGAACAGAGAGGGGAAGCGATATCACTTCCCCCGCCCCTTGTTCGACTTCCACTGCCTCCCTTCGCCGTGGCCGTTGTAGCGGCGAGAACCAGTAATGACAATGGCGAGTCAACCCCAACGGATCGGGCAGCATGATCGCCATGCATACCCCGTCTAGGGGAAAGGAACAAAGTGTACGGGTACAAGGTTTCTCTCTCCACCACTCCCACTTATTGACTATCGAGCCACTCTGGGTTTTAGCATCGTCAATGTCGATGAGCACCGTGCAAAACTCGGTTCAGCATTTACCCTGCTTAGGGAAATCCTGAGTGGAGCGCTGGTGCGAATCCATTGATCGGCGCCCCGGCAAGTGTGCCCGGCAAGGCAGTTCGCGTTAGCGTGACTTTTTATGCCAGCCGCCACCAGGTTATCTAAAGTGTGTGGAGAGGAGGAGAGAGAGGCCGGTCGTGCCTTACACCGCGTCCTGCCGCCTGCAAGATACAAATGATCCTTTACCGGTCCCTGCCAGGAACCAGAGAACAACACGCACGACAGCTATCCTTCCCAAAGCATGTGAATGTGACGAGCCACCGCGGCTGAGAGGAGTAGAAGGAAGCGAAGAAAAAAAGCTAAGTTTACACAATCCTTGCCCAGTCATGACCTTAAGGTTTTGCATTTGTTTATCCCTTGGATACCAAGGTGTTCGTATGAGGAAATCTGTCGTATGGACGGCGCCTTATCAGTTTTTGACTACACCCTCACTCTGTTCCGAGCCTGCTCGCAGAATGGGTAGTAATGTCAAAACTGCCGAGGAAAAACCTGCCGGGACGTATCTTCGCCAAGATAACTGCTAAGGGCCCGACCCTTGCGACAATCACGGCAGTACGATACCGGCAGGCAGCTGAAATATGCACGGAGACTAATCGTACGAGCACCGATGGGTGAACTCTAGAGGGATAAACATTCAATCGGGATTAAGTAAAAACATCAGTTCCACACAAACATACGCGGTACAGTGTCTAAACACAAGACATACGTCATGTTTTGTTACAGGACAGCACAGCGGCAAGGATAATTCAAGGCCGGGCCTGGCGACCTCGTGGAGCGGTAGGGACATCAAGGACCTTGTTGGCGAGAGGGGCGGCCTTCTCTTCGGCAGCCGAAACATTCGCGCCCTTTGGCGGCTTCTTGAAGCCATCGGCGAGATTGAGGTCCGGATGGCGACAGGCGATGTTGCTCAGAACCATGAAGAGGGCATTACGGGCAAGCTTCCGAGATTCAGTCACGAAGCGTCCAGCCCTTCCCTCCTCATGTGCCTTCAGCCTCTCGATCAGCTCGTTGAAGAAGACCCCTAGCTTGATGCTGGGGACCTCTTTCCTGCTGGCTGAAAAGACTGGCCCGTCCATGCCCATCACTGCAGTCTGAGCAGTGAGACGCTTGGCAATGTCGATCAAGCTCTTGATCTAGAGGTCGACCTGCTCGGAATGATTCGCCAACTTCTCCTCTGTATCCTTCCGAAGACTCCTTGCGGCATCCAGGTCCTTTGTCAGCTGCTGCTCATGGACCCACTGGACTCTACCGAGCTCTCCAAGGTGCCAATCCTGGCCTTCAGATCTTCAATGGTGCCGATGGCAGTCTCGAGGCCTTGACTCTTGGAGGAGAGCTGCAACTGTATATCCTTTAGAAGGATCTCTGCTTTTTGCGCCTCCTCCTTGAGGGCCGCGACCTCCTTGGCACTCCCGGAAAGCTCTTCAGTCAGCCTGGCCACCTGTTGGTCGAGGTGGGTCTTGGCAGTGGATGCAGTGGCAAGGTCATCAGCGAGCTTCTTCAGTTGCGTAGCAGAATTAGCAGTGAGGGCATCCAGGGTGGCCTTGTGCTTGTCCTCTAGCCCCTTGGTGTGCTGCTGCACGAGGGATTCCAGATCATCGTCCTTGGCGCAGAGGGTGGCCTCGAGCTTCTCCTCCCGAGAAGAGATGTCCTGCTCCTTGGCATCCACAAGCGCCTTGCGCTCTACCATGCGGGCCTCCTGGGCGATGACATCCTCCCTCGCCATCGAGATTGTCTCCTACTGCCTCATCAGGACCTGGAACTACTTGCCGTGCCAGTCGCACAGCTCGGTACCTTTGTCCCTCAGTTGCTGGTCCACCTTGTTGGTGGACTTGAGCTGCTCCTTGAGCACCTGCCATTTCTAGCTGTGCCCGCCCTGCATCTCCTTAATGCCTGCCGCCATGGACTCCAGGAAAGATAAGTCCATTGCGATAGCAACAGAGTCATCTGCCTCATCGACCCCTTGATACAGTGACGCCAGAATGCGCTGGAGCTCTTCATCAAGTTCCGTGCTCGTCGCCACTGATGAACCAGGGGCACCGAGCCCAGGCTGTGCGAGCACCAACGCCAACTGCCTTGAGGATGGTTGCGAGGCCCCCGCCACGGCACCAAATGAGGGGAGGGGATCCATGGTTAGGAGGGGGACTTTCTCCTCGACCGTCACCCCCACCCCTGGCATGCCGTCGAGGATCTGCTCCGTTCCCGTCAGAGGCTCCTGGACACTCCAGGCAGCATGTCCCTGCCCCTTCGCGGCAGCAATCTTGGTGGCTTCATCCGCGGCATCTCGCCCTATGCTGGCCACTTCTTCCAGCAGTTCAGGCTCTTCGTCCTGAGGGACTGCAAGCAAAGACAACAAGCAATAATGAAGAAGTAGAAGTATTAGAGAACCAGAAGCATGGGGTGAGATGGTAAAAAAAAGAAGCGGGGGAAAAAGGGCAAATGAATTACCCGGAGAGGTCTGCCGGGCGGAAGCCTCTGTTTCCCCGGCAATATCAGTTACCGGGCCATGATTCCCATCCCCTTTTGTGACAACCACGGTGTCGTCCTAGGCAAGTTCTCCCGTGGAAGCCATCGTTGGGGGTTCCTCGACTTGATCGGCGGGCGGGGTAAGCCCCTCTTGAGGGGGCTCACCCTGAGTCATCTCTCCTCCTCCTCCAGCCGAGGAGGTTGGGAGCTCTCCTGCATCACTCCCCACGGGAGGGGCCAATCCTATGCCCTCGTGCCGGGGGCTGAGCTGGGGGCTTGGCGGCAGGTTGTTCGTAATGCTCCCCGCCAGGCTTGTGCCCTCCACAGTCTTCGGCGACCTCGCACACCTGAGCCTTTTGGACCGGTGGATGAGAGTCTCTGTCTCCTCCTCCTCCTCCTTGTCAACGGCGGCAAGCGAGATCAGTTAACAAGGACAAGTAGGTATACTAAAACTACTGCAAGAAAAGAGGACTGGTCTTCCTTACTCTTTGTCAATAAGCATGGAGTTTAGCTCGAACTCCACGGGCGGTGAGGGCGCCCTGCTTCTCTTCTGGGGTGGAGGGACGGAGCTTCCCGGCAGCTTTGAGACTTGCTAAGGCGCAGGGGGCTCCGACGAGGACGAGCTCTGCGAGGAGCCCGAGCCGGACTGGGAACTGGATTCAACTCCCGCAACCACCGATTGCTTGGCGGGAGGGTTTTAGCCCCGGCGAGGCGGGAGGATTGCCAACGCACCGCATCCGGCTTGCTGCCCTTGGAGCATTCTCTTGCCATGTGTCCATGCACTGTTTGGGGCATAACCCAACATGCCCAGCGACACGTATGGCTCAGGCCCGAGGGCTTCTGTCGGGGTACACAAACAGGGGTGTATGTTTCCCCCTGACTTGTGCACGAACAGCAAATCGCCGGCCCGGCAACTTACAACATCCAAGTCAAGATCAAATTGAAGAGATAGCTCTTTGAGGAATCAAAGGGCAGATTGAGAAGACCAACATATGCTAAATGAGCAAGACACCACTGAGGGAAAGCCTCCCTTGCCGGGCAGGCGAGCCTGGCGAGGTCGAGGTGGCCCCCAAGACAAGCCTCAAGACCGTCCCGGCAGGCCTGCCAGGCGCGACGAAGGCAAACTACCCCACCAAGGCTCCACCGCTCCACCTCACAGCGACGCAAGTCATCGATCAGTGCGGTGTCTAGCCCCCAAGTGACTAAGTGGCTGTTATTTGGTACGTGGCAGCCACTTCCTATGGAAATCATCTCCAAATGACACCCGTCCAGAGACGTGGCAAGCAGACAGAGGAGAAGGTGGCCGAGCAGCCCGGCAAGGCTTGCCGGGCGTGCCACGATGTGACATTAAGCGGCGCATTTAATGCGCTCTACTCTTTCTGCAGAGTTAGGTATGATAGCACTGTTCACTATCTAATCAGTACACAATGACTGATTTGCCATTGTAGTGACCCCTTGATCTATAAAAGGAGGGCCATGGCAACCATAGAAAGGATTGGGACCCTTGTACACTCGTACGTGCGTAGCTACCCTCAGGCAACCCTACCGGGCAAGATCGTTGCATATCCACCACAATCCACCATCAATCCACCAAAGCAGGAGTAGGGTTTTATGCCTCGCGGTGGCCTGAACCTGGGTAAAAACTGCCCGCGTGATCTCTGTCGTGCAGGGCTACGCTCTCTACTCTTTGTGCAACATGCTCATCCCCCCTGCCGAACCACAAAGGGGCTGATGGCCCCATAGGTGGCCGTGGTTCCCCACGACAGATCGATCATCATGAGAAAGCCGAGCATAAAAATTCTGAATAATAATTTCTCTTGAGAGCTCATGATTGGGGCATGAATATAACATTGACTTAAACCTCCCCCAAGCTAGAGCGATACTTTCTCCTTCACGAGGCCAAAAATTATATATATAATTCCGATCACGATGAACTAGATGCATAGGATAATTTTTTTTGGTGAAATTCCAATTTCAATCGATTCTAGTTCCAAGATCCAATATCATTGCATAGCCTATCCCATGCCAATGCTTTTCCCTTCAAAGATAAAGGGAAAACCTTCTTCTTAGCTTCATCTCCGGGCAAACCTGCAAGCTTAAATAATCCACATATATCAAGTGCATATCAGGATGTTCAGTTCCATCTCCTGCATAAGGATTAGCTAGAAGTTATTCTATAATACCCGAAGGAATTTCAAAACCAATATTTTCAGTAGGTGCAGTAGGTTGAGGGGTAACTAATTGTGGTTCCGGTCGAGGTGAAGATACCCTGAACAAACCCCTCAAAGGATGATTCTCCGTAGTAACAAGTGACAATAAATTTCAGCATGTAGTAATAATTTTTCCTTACCAATTTCCACTTACCAAGAGCGCTTCACTCCCCGGCAATGGTGCCAAAAAAAGCCTTGATGACCCACAAGTATAGGGGATCAATCGTAGTCCTTTTGATAAGTAAGAGTGTCAAACCCAACGAGGAGCAGAAGGAAATGGCAAGTGGTTCTCAGTAAGGTATTTTCTGCAAGCACTGAAATTGTCGGTAACAGATAGTTTGATAGCAAGATAATTTGTAACGAACAAGTAACGGTAACGGTAAATAAAGTGCAGCAAGGTAGCCCAATCCTTTTGTGGCAAAGGACAGGCCAAAACGGTCTCTTATGATAAGCAAAGTGTTCTTGAGTGTACACGGGAATTTCATCATATCACTTTCATCAGGTTGGTTTGATTCGTGTTCGCTACTTTGATAATTTGATATGTGGGTGGACCGGTGATTAGGTGCTATTCTTACCTGAACAAACCTCCTACTTATGATTAACCCCCTCGCAAGCATCCGCAACTACGAGAAAAGTATTAACATAAAATCTAATCATAGCATTAAACTTTAGGATCCAAATCAGTCCCTTATGAAATAGCGCATAAACTAGGGTTTAAGCTTCTGTCACTCTAGCAACCCATCATCTAATAACTACTACACAATGCATTCCCTTAGGCCCAAATATGGTGAAGTGCCATGTAGTCGACGTTCACATGACACCACTAAGGGAATCTCAACATACATATCATCAAAATATCAAACACGTATCAAGTTCACATGATTACTTGCAACATGACTTCTCCCGTGACCTCAAGAACAAAAGTAACTACTCACAAATAATAATCATGCTCAAGATCAGAGGTATATTAAATAGCATAATGGATCTGAACATATAATCTTCCACCAAATAATCCATATAGTAATCAACTACAAGATGTAATCAACACTACTAGTCACCCACAAGTACCAATCTAAGGTTCCGGTACAAAGATTGAACACAAGAGATGAACTAGGGTTTGAGAGGAGATGGTGCTGTTGAAGATGTTGATGGAGATGGCCCTCCCAAAGATGGGAGAGTTGTTGGTGATGACGATGATGATGATTTCCTCCTTCGGAAGGGAAGTTCCCTCGGCGGAATCGCTCCGCCGGGGGCAAAAGTGCTCCTGCCCAAGTTCCGCCTCGAGACGGCGGCGCTTCATCCCGAAAGTCCTCCTCTTATTTTTTTTTTCTACGTCAAAATGACTTATATACCAGAAGAGGGGCACCGGAGGTGGGCCGAGGAGGGCACAACACACCAGGGCGCGCCTAGGTGGGTTGTGCCAGACGAGGCTTGCCTGCTCCGCCTCCCTGCTCCCATCCGTGCTCCGCGCACGTTCCTTCTCATCGAACGGTTGGAGCAATTTTCCTCTACCGGGCCCTTTTCACCTTAAAAAATAATAATAACAATAATTATGTATTCCTTCTTCTTCTTGTACAGTATATGGGTATCTCATCCCTTCCTCATCAAAAGCAAACAAAACGCGGGAGAGCATCGGTGAGCCCGTGCCCTGATCTCCATCCATGCCGCCCCGTTCTCCTAGCTCCCCATTGGCTCAACCTCGACGGTCCGGTCGTTGCACTGGCCCATGCCGTAGTCATCCTCGCAATCTGGGAAGCTGCCGAGCAGCAAGGGAAGCGCGACGGGAGAAGGAGATGACACCGACGACCATTATAGCCGATGGAATCATCATTATACAGAGGCTGAAGCACCAGCTGGGGAGTCGGTGGTGGTACATGTTGCTCCAGCACCGACGGCAAGGGTGAGCAACATATGACGGAAACCTCAAGCGTACTCGAGCAGGCTGATAATGGAGTGGATGGTCCCGTAGAACTCGTCCTTCGACTCAAAGTGGATGGTCCCGGTGGCAGTAGCACAGCGAGCTCGCCTCTTGACAGGCGAGATACAATTCTCGGCTGGGGTTGTACTCGTGGTAGATGAGGAGATGCACGCGAGCATCTGGAAGGTCTATTGTGGCCTGGAGCTTGGCCGGTTGTGTGGCCGACGGCCCGACGCCGTCGACATCGGTCGTCGTTGCGTGTGTACGAGTATTACGGAAGGGACTAGTATTATAGTTGGGATTAGGATTATTATTATTTTTTACGGTGAAAAGGGCTCAGTAGAGGAAAATTGCTCCTGCCGTTCGATGAGAAGGAACATGCGCGAAGCACGGATGGGAGCAGGGAGGCGGAGCAGGCAAGCCTCGTCTGGTTATGCCCACCTGGTGGGCCCCCTTTGGTAGTTATTTGCTCCATTATTCTTCATATATTCCAAAATAATTATCCGTAAATTTTCAGCTCATTTGGAGATGTGCAGAATAGGTAACTCTGATGTTGCTTTTTCAGGTCCAGAATTCCAGCTGCCGGTATTCTCCCTCTTTGTGTAAACCTTGCATAATATGAGAGAAAAGGCATTAGAAATACTCCAAAAGGCATTATTATGCATAAAAACATTATAAATAATAGTAGGAAAACAAGATGCAAAATGGACGTATCAGGATTAAGCTTGTTGTTAAACCCACTGTTGTGCTGTCATGTAAAAGATACATTCGATCTTATGTTAGACTCACATTGCTTTTGTGATCTAATATAACTTTAAGTAGATGCATGAATGTGGTCTATATCCCTTGTTTATCATTGACTTTGTATGATTGTGACCCCTACGCTGTTCGGAAACTTTCCGGTGCGCACACTTGCCACGAGCACTTTGAGGACACAGGTCCTTAGCAGCCTGTTGGAAGTGCCGCCACCGGCAAGGTAACTTGTCGGTCATAGTGCGGCTACAAATCTTGTCGAGTGGACTCGAGGCAAAATCAGAGCGCGAATGATCATGACCAGCTTCCTTCGTGTGCAGGTTTCTCATACAAACACATAATCGTTCAAGGTAAATTGCAAATGTAACAAAGAAAGTTTGTTTGGAAATTTTCAACTTAGCTTTTCTTTGTTGTACTTCTTGTCGTACGAAATGATGCAGCTCGACAACAAGGTTTAAAGGCATCTCTTCGGCCGTGGGAGTACTTCAGCGGCAAGAACCTGAGGTTCTGCGTGAAACCGCCGCTCACCGACGGTCATGTCGTTGTTCCGGTAATAGTCTTGCCGGTGGCTTGTGGGAGCTCTATCGGAAAATACTTGCCGGTGTTCAACTTTCTTCTTTTACTAGCCTGCATTGACAGAGTGACTGATGGTTGATTCAAATGGAGTACAAAAGTTCCTGGTTCCACAGGAAGCTTTTGAGCGGCACACTTTGACAGGAGATCAGCAATGTTGTTTTTCGCACGGGGGACGTGTTCTGTATGTAACCCGTCAAAGTGTTCCTCCAATTTCCTCACTTCTTCCACATATGCTACCATCAATAGGCTTTAATAGTCTTTATTTACTTGCTTCACAACAAGCTGCAAGTCTCCACGGATGATCAATTTTCTGATTCCTAAATCCACTATGATCCAAAGACCGGCAAGGAGTCCTTCATACTCTGTAGTTTTGTTGGTCGCTTTCTCCCTAGGAAAGTGCATTTGTATTACGTACTTGTGGTGCTCTCCGGTGGGTTCTACAAGTAGTAATCCGGCACTGGCGCCTTGCAGCGAGAAGGCACCATCAAAGTACATGATCCACTCTTTTGCTGATTCTTTGCCGGGGAGGTTGATTCTTGAATTTCTTCATCTTGCTTTGGTGTCCATTCTATAATGAACTCTGCCAAGGCTCTGCTTTGAATGGTTGAAGTGCTTTCAAACTTAAGTGCAAAACTCGACAACTCCAACGCCCACTCCACTACCCTGCTGGTTGCATCTGGATTTCTCAAAATATGCTGCAACGGGAAGCGAGTGACAACTATAATCTCATGTGCTTAGAAGTAGTGGCGCAGCTTTCTCGAGGCCATGAGAAGGCCGAAAAGCAACCTTTGCACTCCAGAGTATCTTGATCTAGCCCCGTGCAGGAGAGAACTAACAAAATATACTGGTCACTGCACCATCTTCTTGTTCGGCACCATTTGCTGATTAGTTTCATTTGCTTGCGTTGTTTCTATTTTGTCAGCATCAGACTTTGCCGGATAAGATTCTGGCTTGTCGCTGGATGGGCTTGCCGCTGGTGCTTCTTCATCACCAGCTTCCCTCTGCACCACTAGTGTAGCACTAACCACTTGATTTATTGCCGCAAGATATAGTAGCAATGGCTCTTGTGCTTTAGGCGCAACCAGTGTCGGCGCAGAGGACATGTATCTTTTCAAATCCTAAAGTGCGGCCTCCGCTTCCGGAGTCCATTTCATTGGACCTACCTTTTTTAATATCTTGAAAAATGGCAAGGCACGCTCATCAGATTTTGAAATGAACCTACTTAAGGTAGCAACATAGCCAGCAAGGCACCGCACATTCTTGATGCTTTTTGGTGGTTGAATCTGTTCAATTGCTTTGATCTTGTTGGGATTTGCTTCAATTCCATGTTGATATACAAAGAACCCGAGAAGCTTGCCAGATGGAATTGTGACCTACAAAGAACCCGAGAAGCTTGACCACGTTGAGATATTGAGATCAGTGTAGTCAATACAAAGTCTCCACTTTCCATTTGCTTTGTGTCGGTGTCAAAACTAGCGGATCTCGGGTAGGGGGTCCTGAGCTGTGGATCTTGGATCAATGGGGAACAGGAGACACAGGGACAGTATTTACCCAGGTTTGGGCCCTCTCGAAGAGGTAAAAACCCTACGTCCTGCTTGATTGTATTGATGTGTGTACGAGGATTACAGAGTTGATCTACCACGAGATCAGATGAACTAAATCCTAGATGAGTAGTATGATGGTTCTTCTAGCCTCTACGGACTAAACCCTCTGGTTTATATAGACATCAAGGGTTCCTAGGGTTACACATGGTCGGTTGCCTTAAGGGAATAAACATGCTGATTCTTCTATCTTGACTTGGAGGACACATCAAGGCTTCAGAGGTTTCCTTCCTGAACACGGAGTCGCCTTATAGTTCGGCCTTCTAATAATAGTCACAGAGCGGCCCACCTGTCCGGCCCATGAGAGCTAGGTCGGCAACCCGAGGACCCCTTTGTCCCAGACTCCCTCAGTAGCCCCCGAACTAGCCTCCAATGTCGGGGTCCCTGATCCTTAGTAGCCTCACGCGCCCAAAGTCTCCGGCTTGCTGGGCGAGTTCCTCTCCCCTTCTATGTTTGGATGACATTAGTTCGGACACCGATGACTTCCTGATTCGTCGAAGTATCACGGGGCCCACGGTATTAATTTTCCTGCTTAGGGTTAATGACACCCCTTGATTCCCGTGCGTCGGTGGGAGGTGGTTGGTCCAATAGTATTTTACAGAAATGCCAATCACAGGCAAGAGAAAAAACACCTATTAAACAGGCTGGGAGCGCAATGAGCCATGCATTCTGTTCCCCAGCCATCGAGGAGCCAAAAATCAGGGAGCTCCGAGACATGGCCGACGTCCCAAGCTCCCCCTCACGCCCTCAGGGCCCCCTCTCGGGCGACTGGGCAAGCTGTTCCGTCTCCCGCATCTGGCTAAGTGACCTTGAGACGCAAGGGTATCTTGCTGCTTCAGATCTTGCCTCCACCCACCCCGGATTGACTTCCGCAAATGGTGAAGCTTTCGCGGAGAACTTCCCTGCGCCACGCCAGGAAGAAAGGGTATGCTTCATGCCCTTCCTCTTACGAGGCTTGGGCTTTCCCATTCACCCCTTCCCAAGGGGCTTACTGGAGTTTTACGGGATCCAGCTCCACCATCTCACCCCCGGGTCTATTCTGCATATCTCGGGTGACGTTGCCCTCTGCGAGATGTTCCTGGGTTGTGAGGCACACTTTGAACTGTGGAGGAAATACTTCTACCTCGTCCCGCGCACCCGAGGCGGGGCCATTCATGAGGTCGACGGAGCCGAAGTATGGCGTATCCGGGTTGGACTCCCAAGAAGGATGCCGAAGAATGGACCTCAAAGTGGTTCTATATCAAAGATGTCCCTTTATTCGATCCAGCTTGGAGGGGACTGCCCAAATTCTCACTCGCTTCCCCAAAGAAATGGTTCAACTCGTGACCGAAGAGCCCTGCTCAAAAGGACAACGCCAAAGTGAAGTGTTTGGCTGCTCAAGTGAGTTGGCTAGCTCACATCGGGTTAACCATCATCGACGTGATGGCCGCTGCCATTACTCGGTGCGTCCAACCCCTACAGCAAAGGATGCACCCCTTATGGTGCTACAACGGGACGAGCGACGCGACCCATTACAAAAGGAAGGGGCCTGCCAACCAGATAGCAATGGCGTCCATACTGGCCAATCTCTTTAAAGGAGAGGAGGAAGAATTTGCCCGCCTAAAGTCCAAGGACGGTTATTCGAGCTATAACGCCATAGAATGGGTAAGTCAAGCTATATTTTTTATTGTTCGGATGTGACACCCATTGTTTGCTAATCTGATCCTCTGACTTTTCAAACAGAAATGGAGGCGCTGGATCGAGACCATCAGCTGCCCCTCTCCTCAACCGGATAGCTATTCCTGCGATGATAACCTGGGATTTCACGACGATCCAGAGACGTCGAGCGATTTTGAGGATGGGGTCTTTAACCAGGAGAGTCTTGATGGCTCTAAAGTGGCACTCTTGGCCGATCATCCTGGGACAGTCCCTTCCTCCATTATAAGTGACAAAAATACCTCTACCCAAAAAGTGCGTTCGCCTCCCGCCGTTCCGAGTACGCTGACTTCTACTCCGAAGGGTCGTCGCACCACGCACCGAACACCAGCGAGAGCGACACCGGCTGCCTCAGTGCCGAACGACAGTAGAGCCTCCAAACATGCAGCAGGCGCAGGAGCTACATCAATCGTGCCCACGCCCAAGAGGTAATATATTCAACTTGCATTCCGGCATTATTAGAGCCGTTGTGAGCACTCGTAAACCTTACTTGAGACCTGCAGGAGGTACGTAGATCCACCTTCGTCTGAGGACGTCAAAGAGGTGCCAGGGGATAATCTCAGGCCAAGGTCTTCGGCTAGGGCTAGTGCCAACATGGAGGTCCCTGCCACGGGCCAACTTCCAGGGGATTCCGATGATGTCCCGGTCACCAACTCTGAAGTGGAAAGTGTGATGAATCATCAGCAGCGGAAGGAATCACTGCATCATCCTGCATTTTCCGAACAGGAGTTTAATGCTCTTAATTTGGTGGACGCATGATACGTCTCCATCGTATCTACTTTTCCTAACGCTTTTGCTCTTGTTTCAGACTCTAATTTGCATGATTTGAATGAAACTAACCCGGACTGATGCTGTTTTCAGCAGAACTACCATGGTGTTGTTTTTGTGCAGAAATAAAAGTTCTCGGAATTGGACGAAACTTTTTGGAGAATTATTCTAGAATATATAATAATTTCTAGAAACCAAGACCCACCGGACGGGGGGCCCAGGCTGCCCACAAGACACCAAGGCGCACCACCCCCCTCTGGCGCGCCCTGGTGGGTGGTGGGGCCCTCGGCGCTCCGCTGATCCTAATCCCGATGCTATAAAATCCTATTTTTGGAGAAAAATAGGAGAGGAAGTTTCATTGCGTTTTATGATACGGAGCAGCCGCCACCTCCTGTTCTTCATTGGGAGGCCAGATCTGGAGCCCGTTCGAGGCTTCGGAGATGGGAATCTTCGGTCTTCGTCATCACCAACCCTCCTTCATCACCAATTCCATGATGCTCCCCACCGAGAGTGAGTAATTCCTTCATAGGCTTGCTGGACGATGAGGGGTTGGATGAGATTCATCATGTAATCGAGTTAGTTTTATTAGGGCTTGATACCTAGTATCCACTATGTTATGAGATTGATGTTGCTATGACTTTGCTATGCTTAATGCTTGTCACTAGGGCTGGAGTGCCCTGATTTCAGATCTGAACCATTTAAGTTTTCACCATTATATCTATGTTCTAGATCCGATCTTGCAAGTCATATGCACCTATTACGTGTTGTGATCCGTAAACCCCAGGGTGACAGTACTTGGTATACTTTTCGGTGATGACCGTAGTTTGAGGAGTTCAAGTATTCACTTTGTGTTAATGCTTTGTTCCGGTTCTCTATTAAAAGGAGGCCTTAATATCCCTTAGTTTCGATATGGACCCCGCTACCACGGGAGGGTAGGACAAAAGATGTCATGCAAGTTCTTTTCCATAAGCACATATGACTATTTACGGAATACATGCCTACATTATATTTATGAACTGGAGCTAGTTCTGTGTCGCCCTAGGTTATGACTGTTATATGATGAATATCATCCAATGAATTCAGCGATCCAATGCCTACGAGTTTTCCACATATTGCTCTTGCTAAGTTACTATTGCTATTACTACTATTACAACTGCTACAAAACTGTTACTGCTGTTACCGTTACCATTGCTACTGTTACCACTACTATCAAAACTATCATACTACTATGCTACTGATCACTTTGCTGCAGATATTTAATCTCCAGGTGTGATTGAATTGAAAACTCAAATGCTAATACTTACAAATATTCTTTTGCTCCCCTTGTGTCAAATCAATAAATTTGGGTTGAATACTCTACCCTTGAAAACTGTTGCGATCCCTTATACTTGTGGGTTATCAAGACATTTTTCTGGCGCCGTTGCCGGGGATCATAGCTATATTTATTGTGTCACTTGGGATTTATATCTATTTATCACTATGAAGAATCTGAAAGATACCAGAACCAAGATTTTCCCTCTAAGACAAGGGGAGGTAAGGAACTGCCATCTAGCTCTGTACTTGATTCACCTTCTGTTTTGAGTAAACTTGCAACACCACCACATGCTATTAATCCTGATATGTTGCAAGTTATTGATGATGCTACTTCTGCTATGGATGATGCTTATGATGATTCTAGTACCTTGCTTGATGATAATATGCCACTAGGTGAATTTCTTGATGAACAAATTGCTAGAGCTAAAGATATTGAGAATGCTGAAACTAATGAAGTCTTTGAAACTGAAAACTATGAAACACCTATTAGACCTAGCTCTTCTAGATTTGAATTGCCTAAGATACCTGAGGGTTATGTTATGGGTTATGTTATGGATGGAGAGGTAGCTAGAGACTTTCTTGCTTGTAAGGATAAAGATGATCTTAAGAAATTATTATGCAAGTTGAAAGAAAAATCCTTGAATGCTAGAATGAAATGTGATCCTAAGTTTGCTACTTCACCTATTTTCGTTACTGATAAGGATTATGAATTCTCTTTCGACCCATAGTTAATTACTTTGGTTGAATCTGATTCTTTCCATGGCTATGAAACTGAAACTGTTGTGGCGCATCTTACTAAACTAAATGATATAGCCACCCTATTTGCTCATGACGAGAAAATTTGCTATTATTATATTCTCAAGTTATTTCCTTTCTCGTTAAAGGGTGATGCTAAGATATGGTACAATACTCTTGCTCCTGGTTGTGTGCGTAGTCCCCAGGATATGATTTACTACTTCTCTGAAAAATATTTTCCTGCTCATAAGAAACAAACTGCCTTACATGAAATATTTAACTTTGTGCAAATTGAAGAAGAGACTCTCCCACAAGCTTGGGGGAGGCTTCTCCAATTACTTAATGCTTTGCCTGATCATCCTCTCAAGAAAAATGAAATATTGATATCTTCTATAATGGACTAACCAATGCTTCTAGGGACTTCCTAGATAATTGTGCTGGTTGTGTTTTCAGGGAACGAACTGTTGAACAAGCCGAGCAATTTTTGAATAATATATTAAAGAACTATGATGATTGGACTCTTCCTGAACCACCGCCTAAACCCACTCTGAAGAAGAGGAGTATCTTATTTCTCAGTCCTGAAGATATGCAAGAGGCAAAGAAATGTATGAAGGAAAAAGGTATTAAAGATAAGGATGTTAAGAATTTACAACCTATTGAAGAAATACATGGACTTGGCACATCACCACCGCAGGTGGTAGAGGTAAATTCTTTATTAAAGTTTGATGATGGTGACATCCCTTACAATAAACATCCTAATCAATGATTATATGAATTTGACAATTACATTATGAAGCAAGATCACTTCAATGCAAATGTTATGAAACAACTAAAACAAAATTCTAATATGATAGCTCGCTTGAGTGACTTGTTATTTAGAATCACTAATGATGTTAGAGGTGTAGGAAAACATGCCTCTATGGTTCAAAGTCAGTTAGAACAAGTTGCTAAATCTCAAAGAGAATTGTTTAGTGAAATGAATAATAATATGAATGATTATGGTGTTAGAGTATCAACTAGAGGAGGCAAAATGAGTCAGGAACCACTTTATCCTGAGGGACACCCTAAAAGAATTGAACAAGACTCTCAAAGAGTTAATACAGATGCACCTAGTCCTTCTAAAAAGAAGAAGAAAAAGAAAAATGATAGGACTTTGCATACCTCTAGTGAACCTGAAATTGAAAAACCTTCTGAAGATAACAATGATGTCTCTATCTCAGATGCTGAAACTCAATATGGTAATGAACATTCACCTAGTGATAATGAAAATGATAATGATGATGTTCATGAAGATACTCAACCAGACAATGATAAAGAACCAGATAATGATGTTGAGATAGAACCTGCCATTGATCTTGATAACCCACAACCTAAAAATAAACGATATGATAAGAGAGACTTTGTTGCTAGAAAACATGGTAAACAAAGAGAACCATGGGTTCAGAAACCCATGCCATTTTCACCTAAACCATCTAAGAAAAAAGATGATGAAAAATTTGAATGCTTTGCTGAAATGCTTAGGCCAGTCTTTTTGCGTACCCGTTTGACTGATATTTTAAAGATGGCCCCTTATGCAAAATACATGAAAGAAATTGTCACTAATAAAAGAAAAATACCTGACGCTGAAATCTCCACCATGCTTGCTAATTATTATTTTAAGGATGGAGTTCCTAAGAAACTTGGAGATCCGAGAATACCAACTATACCTTGCTCTATCAAAAGAAATTATGTCCAAACTGCTTTGTGTGATTTAAGAGCTGGTGTTAGTGTTATGCCTTTCTCTTTATATAAAAGACTTGATTTGAATAAACTCACACCTACTGAGATATCATTGCAAATGGATGATAAATCAACTGCCATACCTATTGGTATTTGTGAGGATGAGCCCATTGTTGTTGCAAATGTTACTATCTTAACAGACTTAGTTATACTTGAGATGCCCGAGGACGAAAACATGTCGATTATCCTTGGTAGACCCTTTTTGAATACTGCAGGGGCTGTTATTGATTGCAATAAAAGCAAAGTCACTTTTCATATCAATGGTAATGAGCAAGCGGTGCACTTTTCGAGGAAACAATTTCAAGTTAATGGTATTAATGTTATTGAAAAGTCTCCGACAATTACTATTGGAAGTTTTCAACTCCCTTTACCTACTGCCAAAAAGAAATACAACATACTTATTGTTGGGGATATGCATATCCCCGTTAAGGTAACTTAGTGTTTTATGAAAGTTCTTCGGGTTCATGTTAATCGAAGGTGATTGTTAATAAGACTTGATCAACCTTATTAATTGATTGTTTTCGAGAGGCATGTGGTCAATGAACTAAGCAAGCACAACCTTCTATCCTTACTTTTTGTTTTCTGTTTTTCTTAGTTAAATAAAATAAAATGCCATGTTTACCCTGTTTTCTGAATTTTTCATGCAATAAAAAAGTGGTCAAAAATAAAAGTGCTCAGAATGACCAGAAATTTTAATACGATTTTTTTCTGAATAATTGAGAATTTTTGGCACAAATAACATCACGAGGGGGTGCCCCTGGTGCCCACAAGACACCAGGGCACGCCAGCTACCCCAGGCGAGCCCTGGTGGGTAGTGGGCCCCATGTGGCCCCCCTCACTTGTCCCTTTAGCCCATGTCATCTCCTACCTCCAGAAAAAAATCACTCTTGCTCTCTCTCTTGTGTTCTTGCTCTCAAACCCATGGATTTCGATCTCTTTGCTCAAAGCTCCGTTTGCGAAACTGTTTTGGGGGATTGCTACTTGGTATGTGACTCCTCCATTGCTCCAATTAGTTTTTGCTCTAGTGGTTTATATTTTGAGTAATTAGATACTCTTGGTGCTACTGTAAATGGGCTTGCATGTTGAATTCTTAGAGTTCTAAGTAGTTTGAATGCTTAATATAGCCTCTAGGCGTCCATATGAGTAGTTGCTATCAATCTTGTGAAGTTTTGTTGACAAAAATTTTGTGGCCCAAAATTTTCAGAATTTTATTCATAGGAAAAGATGAGTATCTTTAGGAAGTTTTCCTCCAAAAAGAATGCCAAGGGAGTCATTAGGGAATCATCGGACAATGACCTCAACACTTTGAGAACGGTAGAGCTGCGGCCGTGCGAATGGCCACATAATGCCTTCATGGACGAGGCCGGTTTCCATCAAGAGTTTGCCCAAGTCATTGCAAATGCCCGTCTAACCAATTTCCTCGCAGATGAGTGTGACCAACACCACATCCTCACGAACTCCTTTGTGCAAAAAAATTATTTTCTGAATAGGCATGAACCTCCTGAGGTGCGGTTCAATTTATATTCTGAAACCCGTCAGATACCACTAACTGAATTTTGTGACATATGTTTGATTCCCTCTGACGCGGAATTAAGATAGCCTAGACTGGTAGAGTTTGAGGAATTCCTCCTCACTTTGACAGTGGGTGAGGAAAGAGGCGTATCGAAAGCCACCGGCACTAGTTTGCAGTTTCCTTATGTGCATTACTTTGCTTTATTCAACGCGAAGTGTTTAACTGCTAGGGAGAAAGCCAGTGCACTTAGTGCTCCCGACCTCACCATTTACGCCATGCAGTACACAATGATCACACCTTTAGCCTAGGGGCTATTGTTGCACGTCGTCTGCACCTGAACAGAACTAAGGGCAAAATCCATGGTGGTATTTATGCCGCTCGCTTAGCGCGTCACTTTAATGTTCAGATACGCCAACATGACTATCGTTTGCCCCGAGTTTATTTAGATCACCAGGCGATGGTGGCTCACTAGTTTACTAATGCTGCTGACTCTTTTAACAACATTCGTTATAACTTGGTATTCAGCAAGGATAGCCGTGATATTATCCCATTGCACGCACCTGCTTTGTTTGATTCTATTGCCAGGAACGGATACAGGGTCATGCCAGCGGACATAATTGCCTACTGGAACAACCAGGCAGTGGCAGAGGAGGAGCCCCAGGAGTGGGATGCTCAGGTGCCGCCGCCACAACACTTTCACATGGGACCGGATGGCTATTACGGATGGTGATTACCCAGCTAGGCCAAAAGCCTAAGCTTGGGGGAGTACGTATTTCCACCGACATTATATTCATGTTCACACATTTCATTCTAGTTGTCGGTGTCCACACTTTTTCATTGTATTATCCATGCTAGATTTATTTTCTCGCTTTCTTCTTGTGTGTTTGAAAAACTTTGAGAAATTCCAAAAATATTTCTTGCTTCTTTTCGGTTTTTCTTTCTAGTTTAATTTAGTTGTTTTAAAACAAAACCCAAAAATATTTCCTGTTTCTTCTTTTGTTTGTTGGGAGCTTTCCCGTGTAAATAGTTTTTCTCGTTCTTGTTTTTCTTTCTTTAACTTGTTTCCTTTTCAAGAAAAACTAAAAACTCCAAAAATATTTCAGTGTGCTTCTCTGAATTTCTTTTCTTTTGTTGAGTCGTACCAATGGAAAGGCCACGATGAAAATGTTGAGTGGCTCTCTTATGCAGTACTATTGATCTAACAAAGAGCCCATATTATTTTGTCTTTCCCTCTGAATAAAATGTTGTAGATTCCAGCTTAGTCCACGATACTCTTGCACTATTATTATTTTCATATCATTCGGTCGTGCAAGTGAAAGGTAATAATGACAATATTTGATGAAGTGACTGTGACAGAGAAAAGCGGGTATGAACTCAACTTGTTTTTGTTTTTGTAAATATGTTTAACTCAGTATCCATGATTCAACATATTATGATCAAACATGTTTGCAATGACAATTAGAGATTATAGTTGCTCATTCCATGATTAAGTAGCTAGGAGCG
The DNA here is from genome assembly GCA_011799875.1 of Thinopyrum elongatum. NCBI lineage: Eukaryota > Viridiplantae > Streptophyta > Magnoliopsida > Poales > Poaceae > Thinopyrum > Thinopyrum elongatum. Next base: position 53,672,477 of record CM022300.1, read on the forward strand.
GATAATGATTTATCTTGGGTGTCAACATGCATTAAAATGATTGTGATGTAGTATGATGATATGGTATCCTCCTCTGAATGTTTCAAGTGGCTTGACTTGGCACATGTTCACGCATGTAGTTGAATCAAAACCAACATAGCCTCCACGATATTTATGTTCATGGTGTTTATATCCTACTCATGCTAGTATTCAATGTTGATTATTCATAAAGCATGTTCATGACCGTTTTTGCTCTCTAGCTGGTCGCTTCTCAACCCATTTGCTAGCCAACACCTGTACTAAGCGGGAATACTGCTTGTGCATCAAAAACCTTAAACCAAAGTTATTCCAGATGAGTCCACTATATCTACCTATATGCGGTATTATCCGGCCGTTCCAAGTAAATTTGCATGTGCCACCTCTAAAATTTTAAATGAACATCTATTTTGTGTGCCTGGACCGCTCATGGAGTGACAGGGGGTAGTCAGTATCTTCCATGCTAAGCGGGTTATTCTCATGATGAGTGTTTATTCACTCGTCCTTGCACAAGAGGGGCCGGTAATAGGGATGCCCAGTCCCGAAATCAAAAATTGCAAATAATTAACCAAAACTCCCCCAGGACTGTTGTTGGTTTGGACGACACCCGTGGATTTGGCTAGCCATGGTTTGTGTTTGTTGGTGGAGGGGGGGTAAACCTTTACTTTTACCGCTTGGGAACCGCTGCTAATGTGTTTATCATGGAAGATATCGATAACTCTTGGTCGTTACGTTGACAGGAAGGGTGCACCTCCCAAAATTATATTTATCTCTGATTTAAGCTTTGAGCTCAGGCACCGCTACAAATCCCTGCTTCCCTATGCGAAGGGACTATCTATTTACTTTTATGTTATTTTATTTTTATGTTGAGTCATCACCTTCTCAAACAAGCACCAGACCTGAGAGCACTATTGTCATCCTAATGCATTGTGTATAGTTAATGTTGAATGCATCATGACTAGATCTCTTCTACCATGAATTACAATGTTTAGTCGCTGCTTGAACTTTGGAGGTGCTCTGCATTTATGTTTTGCGGTCACAGAAAGGGCTTGCGAGATACCGCTGTTGTCATATTATATCATGACTGTTTTGACAAAGTGTTGGCTTTCATATATCTTATTATTGCTCGCTAGTTGATTATGCCATTGATATGAGCTAATATAATTTCTAAGAGTTATTGCTTGCATGGTTAGTCATGATCTTTGCTGAAAACTTGCGTGCTATTTAAGCATATATATATGTACATGTAAACAAGAACAAAAGAGTTCGTAAAAAAATTTCTTTATCACTTTCAGTTTGTCAACTGAATTTCTTTAGGACAAGCAATGGGTTAAGCTTGGGGGAGTTGATACGTATCCATCGTATCTATTTTTCCTAATGCTTTTGCTCTTGTTTTGGACTCTAATTTGCATGATTTGAATGAAACTAACCCGGACTGATGCTGTTTTCACCAGAACTACCATGGTGTTGTTTTTGTGCAGAAATAAAAGTTCTCGGAATTGGAAAAAACTTTTTGGAGAATTATTTTGGAATATATAATAATTTCAGGAACCAAGACCCACCAGAGGGGGGGCCCAGGCTTCCCACAAGACACCAGGGTGCGCCACCCCCCTCTGGCGTGCCCTGGTGGGTGGTGGGGCCCTCGGGGCTCCGCTGACCCTAATCCCGACGCTATAAAATCCTATTTTCAGAGAAAAAAATAGGAGAGGAAGTTTCATCGCGTTTTATGATAGGGAGCCGCCGCCACCTCATGTTCTTCATCGGGAGGCCAGATCTGGAGCCCGTTCAGGGCTTCGGAGAGGGAAATCTTCGGTCTTCGTCATCACCAACCCTCCATCATCACCAATTCCATGATGCTCCCAACTGGGAGTGAGTAATTCCTTCGTAGGCTTGCTGGACAGTGAGGGGTTGGATGAGATTCATCATGTAATCGATTTAGTTTTGTTAGGGCTTGATCCCTAGTATCCACTATGTTCTGAGATTGATGTTGCTATGACCTTGCTATGCTTAATGCTTGTCACTAGGGCCCGAGTGCCATGATTTCAGATCTGAACCGTTTATGTTTTCACCATTATATCTATGTTCTAGATCCGATCTTGCAAGTCATATGCACCTATTACGTGTTATGATCCATAAACCCCGGGGTGACAGTAATTGGGATACTTTCCGGTGATGATCGTAGTTTGAGGAGTTCATGTATTCACTTTGTGTTAATGCTTTGTTCCGGTTCTCTATTAAAAGGAGGCCTTAATATCCCTTAGTTTCCATATGGACCCCGCTGCCACAGGAGGGTAGGACAAAAGATGTCATGCAAGTTCTTTTCCATAAGCACGTATGATTATTTACGGAATACATGCCTGCATTATATTTATTAACTAGAGCTAGTTCTGTGTCGCCCTAGGTTATGACTGTTATATGATTAATATCATCCAATGAATTCACCGATCCAATGCCTACGAGTTTTCCACATATTGCTCTTGCTAAGTTACTATTGCTATTGCTACTGTTACAACTGCTATAAAACTGTTACTGCTGTTACCGTTACCATTGCTACTGTTACCACTTCTATCAAAACTATCATACTACTGTGATACTGATCACTTTGCTGCAGATATTTTAATCTCCAGGTGTGGTTGAATTGACAACTCAACTGCTAATACTTACAAATATTCTTTGGCTCCCCTTATGTCGAATCAATAAATTATGGTTGAATACCCTACCCTCAAAAACTGTTGCGATCCCCTATACTTGTGGGTTATCAACGCATATCTCAGAGCCGCCCGAGCAGGACTTGAGGGAGCTGCCAACTTTATGTCAACCAGCCTGTAGGTAAGTGATTGGTTTTAACAACCGAACACAAATCCTAACCTAGTAGCCCCTGAGCCTTAATTTGGTTAGGACAGTCATGTTAAGGGTCTTAATCTGTACATTGTTGCGACATGGTGCAGGCCTCGAGGGAACAAAACAAAAAATTGTCCGAGGACCTTGAGCTAAACCGAACACAGTTGGCAGCTGCGAAGGCCGAACTGGAGGAGGTTAAGAAGTTCACCAGGGAAGCACACACTGAGTAAAAATATTTAACATGCATAAATTGTCTGGGGCACCTTTTCTAACAAAAAATTGCCTTATAGCAGCTGAGTCCATAAGTCAATTGCAGAAGGACCTGGACGTGGCCAAAGAATCGCAAAGGTACGCCAAATTGCAGCACTAAGCTAGCCGCCGGGTACTGACCCGAAGTCATGAGGAAAAGAACCAGCTCAAGGTGGAAAACCAGCGACAGGCCGAAGAAATTGGGAGTTTAAAAACTCAACTGGCACAAGCTCGCGAGGAGAACCAGAGATTTAAAGGTGGCATGTTCGGTGAGTGAAATTTTAACTTGTGATTACGTAAAGTATGTACTTTATACCAATGTAAGAGACATGCCATGTCTCTTGTTAAGTCTCCTTACTAGGCGCCCTGAGGATGAGGCCAGCTCGTTCGGAGGGAACCTGTTAAAGGAACTGTCCATCGTGCACGAGTGAGCTCGGAAAGCTATGAAGAGCATGGTCAAGGCATTATTGCTGACCGAGATGCCTCTAGAAGGGATGGCCGAGCTGGCTAATCAATTTAAAGGAGCTCGGCGTCGCTTCGAGCTATGGAAGATATCAGCTTGTCAAGAAGGAGCATGGGAGGCATGAACGATGGTGAAGATCCACTTTACCAGAATCGGCCCAGAGCATTTGGATCGAGTTGGTCCAGTAGGGCCGCATGGGCAGGAAGTGCCACTTCATTTGGTGTGTGACCAAGTGATGCCCGCTGCTCGGATCTCTCAAGAAGACTGCACCCTGGATACCCTAATAGATAACCTTGACCAACAACCAGGTGTTTGATTCTATGTATCTATGTACTTTACATCAAACATTCTACATCCGTGTTGTAAACGTTGTCTTAACCGACCATCGGCTTCTACCTCCCCCGTCATTGGCCGGGGAGTGTTCTGTACTAAACCTGAGGTAGCAGGAAATCACTTCAGAGAACTAGGCAATCCGGCCATTTGGTACGAACAGACAGAACGCGCACGGGGAGTTATGTTATATTACTATTTAACATAAGAAACATCTTTCAAAGAAAATAGTTCCTCCATGGGTTACTTTCTTCGGGTTGTCATGTTGACCATAGACATTATAACCGGATTCCCGCAGTATGTAGGTGATGGTTACTTCAGGAAAATAACCCCGGGCTTCGGTGATAATCACCAATTATATTCTTAAGAACGCTAACTTTTGGCTTCACCCGTCTGAGGTACGTACCCGGATGATCCGGTCATAACAATCGCAGAGGTGCTCCCTTTACCGCCTAGTTAAACAATTGGGAACGTAGAGGGTAAGCATAGGAGCAAGGCAACCCAGCTTGGCCAAATCTTAAGTCAAATTGATGCACATAGTGGCTTAAAAACAATAGTGGAAGGGTGCAAACACGACAAAGATGAATAGATGCACGAAAGATATATTGATCAGCTTCATTAAAGAAGCCCCTAGGTGTGACCGGGTAGTACATTTGATGATGTATGCCGAGGAAAGCTTTATCGTAGCTCGGTTTAACTAAACACAGCCTGGGAAATGTTAACCAATCCAAAAAAAGTAAAAAGGAAGGAAAAACTACAAAAAGAAGAAAAGACTAGTGAGGGTGATGACACCGGTCTAGCCGTAGAAGCGCCGAAGACGAGCTGCGTTCCATGGGTTCGGTTCAAGGTGATTGACCGTTGGGTTGCGGAGGCGATATGCTCCTCCTGCGAGTACTTCATCAATTATGAAAGGACCCTCCCATTTGGGCGAGAGCTTACTCTTCTGCTTCTTCAGGAGGAGTAAAACGAGTTCGCCCACATTATATGCCTTAGCTCGAACTTCCCTACTCTGGTAGCGCCGGGCCTGCTATTGATAGAAGGTAGAGCGGGCCCGAGATATGTCACATTCTCCTTCTAGGGTGTCCAGGTCATCCTGTCGATCTAGCTCTGCCTCCTTTTCTTCGTACATGCGCACTCTAGGCGCGTCATGGATGAGGTCGTAGGGAAGGACTGCTTCTGCTCCGTATACCATAAAAAATGGTGTGTAACCCGTTGATCGATTGGGGGTGGTGTGCATGCCCCATAATACGGAGTCAAGCTCCTCCACCTAATGGCAGTCGGACTCTTTCAGGGAACGGACCAGTCGAGGTTTGATGCCGCTCATGATTAGACCATTGGCCTGTTCGACTTGTCCATTGGTCTGTGGGTGATATACTGAGGCGTAATCGAGCTTAATGCCCATGTTAGTGCACCAGTCCTTGACCTCCTGGGCCGTGAAATTGGATCCAATGTCCATTATTATGTTGTGGGGGACACCATAATGGTGGACCACGCCGAATATAAAGTCGACGACCGGTCCGGACTTGGCTGAAGTTACCGGTTTCGCCTCAATCCACTTAGTAAATTTGTCAACCATGACCAGTAAATATTTCTTTTTCTTGGTCCCCCTCTAAGCGATCCGACCATGTCCAGCCCCCAGACCGTGAAAGGCCAGGGTAATTGGTATCGTCCGAAGAACCGTGGGGGGCATGTGGCTTTGATTTGCAAAGAGCTGGCACCCGACGCAATGTTGGACAAGTGTGTGGGCGTCCACGCGGGCGGTGGGCCAAAAAAACCTAGCTCGAAAGGCCTTGCTGACCAGGGCCCGAGCTGCTGCGTGATGACCGCCCATGCCAGCGTGTATCTCGGCTAAAAGCTGCCGCCCTTCTTCTTCGGATATGCATCTCTGGAGGACTCCGGTGGTGCTTTTCTTGTATAGTTCACCCTTGTGGACCTTATAAGCTTTAGAGCGCCGAATTATGCGTCGTGCCTCGGTCTGGTCATTGGGGAGCTCCTGACGGAGAAGATAGGCGAGGAAGGGCTCGGTCCATCGCTTGATTACTGCCAGGACTTCGTGAGCCAAAGGCGTTTCCTCGAGTGCCGAGCCGCCGATGATTTCTTCGTCTAGTTCGATGATAGGAGGGATGATCTGTTCTGGGCCATTGGCTCCAGCGTCCTTGTCCTCGTCTTGCCACACCACGGATGGCTTGAAAAGCCATTCCAACAGGGTGTTCTTAGGGACTGGGTCGTGCTTGGCGCCCATGCGAGCGAGGATTTTAGCAGCTTGATTGCTGTCTCTGGAGACATGGTGGAACTCTAATCCTTCGAACCGGGCGGATATTTTGAGGGCGGCATTTCTATATGCTTCCATCTTTGGGTCTTTAGCATCAAATTCACTGTTGACTTGAGAGATGGCGAGGTTAGAGTCTCCCCGCACCTCGAGCCGTTGTATGCCCGTAGATGTTGCCATCCGAAGTCCATGCAATAGAGCCTCGTATTCGGCCGCATTGTTGGAGTCGGTGTACATGATATGCAGTACGTATCGGATATTGTCGCCAGTGGGGGATGTAAGGATCACTCCAGCCCCTAGTCCGACAAACATCTTGAAGCCGTCGAAGTGTCCAATGGGAGTATGTACTGTATTCTCTGGGGAGCTCGGCCTTCGTCCATTCGGCAAGAAAATCAGCCAACACCTGAGATTTATTAGCTTGGCGTGGTTTGTACACAATTTCGAAAGGGAGGAGCTCAATGGCCCATTTGGCAATGTGGCCAGCCTCCCTGTAGTTAATTATGTCATTCAGCGGTACTTCGGGTGCCACCTTGACCGACCACTCTTGAAAGTAGTCTCGAAGCTTTCGGGATGCCATGAAAACTGTATAGGCTATCTTCTGGTAATGCGGATACCTAGATTTGCACAGGGTGAGCACTTCTGATATGTAGTAGACTGGCTTTTGCACCCGGAACTTGTGACCCTCCGCCTCTCGTTCGACAACGAGAACCGCACTGACCAGTTGATTTGTGGCCGAGATGTACAACAACATTGGTTCACCTATGCCGGGTGCCGCTAGTATAGGATTGCCCACCAATAATGTTTTAATTTCTTCCAATGCGGTCGTTGCTTCATCAGTCCACTCGAAGTTTTTGATCCGTTTGAGCAGTCTGTAGAGCGGCAGTGCCTTTTTACCAAGGCGGGAGATAAAGTGGCTCAAAGCCGCCACGCACCCTGCCAGTTTTTGAACGTGCTTCAGCCCTATAGGGATTGCTAGTTGGGATAGGGCTCGGATTTTAGCCGGATTGGCCTCTATTCCTCTATGGGAGACAATAAATCCGAGCAGTTTACCAGCGGGAACTCCGAAGAAGCATTTGTCCGGATTGAGCCATATATCGTAAGCCCGCAGATTATCAAAGGTTTGCCAAAGGTTGTCCACCAGCTGGCTAATGTGTTTGGTCTTGATGACCGTGTCATCCATGTATGCCTCAACTGTCTTGTTGATTTGATTTTCTAGGCATGTTTGAATCATGCGCTGGTATGTGGCGCCTGCATTTTTTAACCCGAAGGACATTGTGTTGAAGCAGAATGGCCCGTAGGGGGTGATGAAGGCGGTTGCGGCTTGGTCGGACTCCTTCATTTTGATTTGATGGTATCCAGAATAAGCATCAAGGAAGCACAGTGAGTCGTGTCCGGTAGTGGCATTGATGATCTGGTCTATGCGAGGTAAGGGAAAGGGATCCTTGGAGCAGGCTTTATTTAGATCTTTGAAATCGATGCACAACCACCAAGATTTATCTTTCTTGGGTACCATGACTAGATTTGCCAACCACTTGAGGTGTTTGATTTCTTTGATGAATCCGGCTTCGAGTAGTTTTGCTAGTTCTTCACCCATAGCTTAATGCTTGGGCTCAGAAAATCGGCGTAGCGCCTGTTCGACTAGCTCGGAGCCATTGATTATGTTCAGGCTGTGCTCCACTAGTCTTCGTGGGATTCCTGGCATATCTGAGGGGTGCCAGGCAAATATGTCCCATTTTTTGCGCAAGAATGTGCGCAATGCCTCATCGACCGCAGGGTCCAGCTGAGCTCCAATGGACGATGTTTTGTTGGGGTCTATTGGATGCACCCGAAATTTGACGATTTCATCTGCTGGTTTAAAGGATGTGGACTTGGGCCTTTTACTGAGGATTACATCATCCTATCCACCATTGAGCGGAGCGTGGTTAATTCCTCGGCTGCGAGAGCCTTGGACAGTGCTTCGAGGGCGAGAGATGCTATTTTGTTTTCGGTGCGAAGAGCTCTATCTGGGTCGCTTATCATTGTGATCATGTCATTGGGCCCTGGCATTTTGAGCTTCATATACCCGTAATGTGGTATAGCCTGAAATCTCACGAATGCGTCACACCCTAGTAGGGCGTGATAGCTGCTATGGAAGGGCACAATGTGGAAGAGTAGTTCTTCGGACCTCTAGTTCTTGCGAGTGCCGAATAGTACGTCGAGCGTAACTCGTCCGGTGCAACGTGCCTCTTTTTCGGGGATGATCTCTTGAAAGGTGGTGTGGCTTGGTTCGACGCGAGACCTGCAGAATTGCATTTTGTCCAAGGTATCCTCATCGATGAGGTTTAAACTGCTGCCGCCGTCCATTAGCACCTTGTGGAGTCTGAAGCCATCCACTATGGGATCAAGGACTAAGGCAGCGGGTGCTCGGATTGGGCGGGTCCTTGGCTCGCCTTCCTCATTGAAGGTAATTGGAGTGTCTGTCCATGAATTTGTTGATGCTACCTGATGAACTTGACCAAGCTCTCGAAGGGCTATTTCCTCTTATTTTTTTAGGAAAACGTCTCGTAGAACATCAGGATCTCGGTGTCATTGCCCGGGGGTGTTGCTGAACGTCTACTGGAGGGTGAGGCTCCGAGGATGGTCTCTCCACTCTTTGCAACTTGCCTAACCACCCAGCAGGCTCGAAGGTTGTGGGTTGGGTTTGTATTCAGCAGGACCAAGTGTATGGGGCATGGTTTGTCCAGTAGCTCATCGAGGACTGTTCTGGATCCTGTGAGAGGTTTCTTCTTTTTCTCGATCGGCTCGTCTGAGCTTTTCTGGGTTCTTCGGCTTGGATTGACTCCGTATGCATCTGCTGTGCCTGCCAGGCGCTTTCCATGGCGCAGTATTTGCGTACTAGATCCGATAGGTCGGCAAAGTTTTGAATGTGATGGCGGGCGATGGCGTTTAGGATTCCTTCATTGCGGTAGTTATGCCGGAAGGTCGCTATGATTTCCTAGCCGCTGCAGTCCGCTATACTGTTTTTGACAAGGAATCTGGCCCAGAAGTGTTGGACCATCTCCCCTGGCTGTTTTTGACGTACATTAGGTCCCATATGTCGGGCTTCCCTGAGTTACTTGGAGAGTACTCGACGTGGGGGTGGGTAGGAATTTTTTTTTGTATCCCAATAGGATGTGAATCCGAAGCTTTGGCGTCTTTGTCCTACACCATCGTGGAATCCGGCGCGCCGAGTTCGGGGTCTGGATTATCAACCGGACACCACTACACGGACTCTAGGTCGTGCGCTGAATCGGGGTTCAATCCTGAACTTTTTTCGAGTCAAAGGCCGGATTCTGAACTAGAGGAACGATCCTGATGGTCAGGAACCCGAACACAAACTGTTCTCAACTCCGGTGGTTGTGAGGGTGAACCTTCGGCCGAGTCCTCGATGGTAGCGACCAAGTGTGTGATAGGTGGGATGTAAATTTCCCTGTCGTCGGGTTTAAGCCTGATCTGATCATAGACCGAGGGTTGGCCATCGGTTATCCCCATGGCTTGGATCCGGCCAAGTAACTCGTTTAACAATGAGATATTTGTGGGGTCCATGCTCCTGGAGTACTTGGGGTCGATCCACAGTACCGCTGCTCCTGGGGCGTTTAAAGTCGTGCCCGGGCAGTATTCGACCGAAGCTGATCCGGGCGTATTGACTGGATCGGGCTTCAAGGTCGAACCCAGGGTGGAGGCCGCCCCAGTAGCAGGGTTCACTGCTCCCAAAGTTAAGGCGCCGGGGTTTGCGGGCTCTTCAAGGGGAGCCGAGAACTTCGTTGGAACAAGATCTCCCCGGGAGTCGGCGACGAACTCTAGGTTCCCAAACCTAATCTCCTGATCGGGGGTGAAACTTCCGACCTGGTCGAGGCGGCCGGTCGGGTCGGCGTGCAGCACAATGCTGCCAAACGCAAAGATCTATCCAGGGATGAAACGTCCCTGCTGCAAACATCATTGCTGATGATTAGGCGAGCCATTGATCCTGCGGTGATCCGACAGCAGAACTCTCATTGAAAGCACCAATGTCGGTGTCAAAACCGGTGGCTCTCGGGTAGGGGGTCCCGAGCTGTGGATCTTGGATCAATGGGGAACAGGAGACACAGGGACAGTATTTACCCAGGTTTGGGCCCTCTCGAAGAGGTAAAAACCCTATGTCCTGCTTGATTCTATTGATGTGTGTACGAGGATTACAGAGTTGATCTACCACGAGATCAGATGAACTAAACCCTAGATGAGTAGGATGATGTTTCTTCTAGCCTCTACGGACTAAACCCTATGGTTTATATAGATACCAGGGGTTCCTAGGGTTACACATGGTCGGTCGGCATCAGGGAATAAACATGCTGATTCTTCTATCTTGACTTGGAGGACACATCAAGGCTTCGGAGGTTTCCTTCCTGAACACAGAGTCGCCTTATAGTTCGGCCTTCCAATAATAGTCACAGAGAGGCCCACCTGTCCAGCCCATGAGAGCTAGGCCGGCAACCCGAGGACCCCTTAGTCCAAGACTCCCTCACCTTGTGCACTACAACTGGATTTGCCAACCAATTTGGATGTAGCACACTGATTTGATGCGGCTTGAACTATGTCGGTATTTCCCCAAAGAGGAAGGGATGATGCAGCATAGCTACGGTAGGTATTTCCCTCAGTGATGAGACCAAGGTTATCGAACCAGTAGGAGAACCACGCAACACTATGTAAATGGTACCTGCACACAAAGAACAAATACTTGCAACCCGACGTGTAAGAGGGGTTGTCAATCCCTCCCGGGTAAAAAGATATATAAAATTGTAGTAGATTGGATAAATAGATCTCGCGGAAACGCGAAATAAAATAAATAACAAAAAGGTTCAGCAAGGTATTTTTGGATTAATAGATCTGAAAATAAAAGCAAATGAAAATAAATCTCAAAGGCAAATATGATAAAGAATAGACCCGGGGGCCGTAGATTTCACTAGTGGCTTCTCTTGAGAAAAATAGCATATGGTGGGTAAACAAATTACTGTTGGGCAATTGATAGAACTTCAAATAATTATGACGATATCCAGGCAATGATCATTATATAGGCATCACATCCAAGATCAGTAGACCGACTCCTGCCTGCATCTACTACTATTACTCCACACATCGACCGCTATCTAGCATGCATCTAGTGTATTAAGTTCATGGAGAAACGGAGTAATGCAATAAGAACGATGACATGATGTAGACAAAATCTATTCATGTAGGAATAGACCCCATCTTGTTATCCTTAATAGCAACGATACATACGTGTCATGTCCCCTTCTGTCACTGGGATTGAGCACCGTAAGATCGAACCCATCACAAAACACCTCTTCCCATGGCAAGAAAAATTGATCTAGTCGGCCTAACTAAACCAAAGATTCGAAGAAGAAATACGAGGCTATAAGTAATCATGCATATAAGAGATCAAAGAAACTGGAATAACTTTCATGGATGAAAATATAGATCTGATCATAAACTCAAAGTTCATCGAATCCCAACAAACACAACGCAAAAAGAGTTACATCAAATAGATCTCCAAGACACCATTGTATTGAGAATCAAAAGAGAGAGAGAGAGGAAGCCATCTAGCTACTAACTACGGACCCGTAGGTCTACAATGAACTACTCACGCATCATCGGAGAGGCACCAATGAGGATGATGAACCCCTCCGTGATGGTGTCTAGATTGGATCTATGGTTTCTGGAACTTGCGGCGGCTGGAATTGTGTTTCGTCGACTCCCCCAGGGTTTTTGGATTTCCAGGGTATTTATAGAGCAAAGAGGCGGTGCGGGAGGCGGCCGAGGTGGGCACAACCCACCTGGGCGCGCCTGGGCCCCCAGGCGCACCCTGGTGGGTTGTGCTCCCCTCAGAGCCCCCCTTTGGTACTTCTTTCGCCCAACAGGTGTCTTCTGGTGCAGAAAAAATCTCCAAAAAGTTTCGCTGCGTTTGGACTCCATTTGGTATTGATTTTCTGCGAAGTTAAAAAAAAGCAAAAAACAGCAACTGGCACTGGGCACTATGTCAATAGGTTAGTCCCAAAAAATGATATAGAGTTGCTATAAAATGATTGTAAAACTAATTAGTTAAAAGAAATGAAAATAAATAATTAAAATAATTAAAATAATTAATTAATTAATTAGTTAATTAATTAGTTAATTAATCCTGATTAGGTTAATCTAATTAACTAATTAGTGTTAATTAAACAGTAATTAGTAATTAACTTAATTAACTGCTGACGTCAGCATGATGTCATGCTGACGTCATCAATCACTGTTTCGGATAATGTTGAATTAAATAATTAATTAAAATTTCAGAAATTAATAAAAACTTTAGAAAATCATATCTTTTAAACCGTAACTCCGATGAAAATATTTTATACATGAAACTTGCTCAGAACGACGATACGAACCCGAATACATCCTCCGTATTCCCGTCAGATGCCCGCAGCTATGAGAACGTTGAACAATTAGACCGATTTCGATAAATGAATAGTGTCCAACCCTAATTAAATAAATCCGAATAAATTCCTAAATTAACTAAATCGCTTAGTTAGGCTGTATTTCACCCTGGCCCTGCGTTTAGACATGTCATGCATCCCTGTTGCATCATTGCCGTGTGTTTACTCTTTCTTCCCCCTCTTCTCTTCGGTAGACTACGAGACCGACGCAGCTGCTGGTGCCCCGACCGACTACGTTGTTGACGACCCCTACTTGCCAGAGCAACCAGGCAAGCCCCCCCCTTGATCACCAGATATCGCCTATTCTTCTCTATACTGCTTGCATTAGAGTAGTGTAGCCTGTTACTGCTTTCGGTTAATCCCATTCTGCTGCATAGCCTGTCATTGTTGCTACTGTTGTTGATACCTTACCTGCAATCCTAAATGCCTAGTGTAGGATGCTAGTTTGTCATCAGTGGCCCTACATTCTCGTCTGTCTGCTATGCTACATTATTGGGCCGTGCTCGCCACGGGTGGCGATTGCGGATATGTATACTACTTATCACATGTGACATCAGATGGATACTAAAGTCGGGTCGGCTCGAGGAGCACCCGCAGGTGATTCACGAATGGGGGCTGAAAGGATTGGCCTCCTCGACGGCCCTCTAAGTGACTCTTTGTTGTGGAGCGGCAGGGCAGGTTGTGCCCACCTAGGGGAGAGGTGGGCCTGGCCCTGGTCGTCGTCCGCGGTGATCTCATAATAACACGTTTAACGAGATTGGATATTTGATCTGAGTCTGGCCACTGGCCTATACGCACTAACCAACTACGCGGGAGTAGTTATGGGTATCCCGGCGTCGTGGTATCAGCTGAAGCCTTTTTGACGTCAGCGACTGAGCGGCGCGCGCCGTGTTGGACCGCGATAACGTAACCGCCGTGATCGTGTGGGTTGCTAGGTCTGCTCGCGGCCGCGTACGCAACGTGCAGGAGCGCACTGGGCGATGGGCCCAGACCCCAGAGTGCCTAGGATTAGTCCGGCGTGCTGACCTCTCTGTTGAGCCTAGGTGGGGCTGCGACGTGTGGATCTTCCGAGGCCGGGCATGACCCAGGAAAGTGTGTCCGGCCAAAGGGGATCGAGCGTGTTGGGGAATATGTGGTGCACCCCTGCAGGGAAGTTTATCTATTCGAATAGCCGTGTCCCTCGGTAAAAGGACGACCCGGAGTTGTATTCCGACCTCATGACAACTAGAAATGGATACTTAATAAAACACACCCTTACAAGTGACAGATATAACCCGGTGGTCGCTCTCTCGCATGGTGGCGACGAGAGGATCGACGGGTAGGATTATGCTATACGTTGTTGCTTGGTTAACTTCCAACTACTCTCTTCTATTGCTTCAAGATGGAGGCTGCCAGAAGCGTAGTCTTCGACAGGACTAGCTATCCCCCTCTTATTCTGGCATTCTGCAGTTCAGTCCACCAATATTGCCTCTTTACACATATACCATGCATATGTAGTATAGATCCTTGCTTGCGAGTACTTTGGATGAGTACTCACGGTTGCTTTCCCCCTCCTTTTCCCCTTTTCCCTTCTTGCTGGTTGTCGCAACCAGATGCTGGAGCCCAGGAGCCAGACGCCACCTTCGACGACTACTACCACCAGGGCGGAGCCTACTACTACGTCCAGGACGCCGACGACCAGGAGTAGTTAGGAGGATCCCAGGCAGGAGGCCCTGCGCCTGTTCGATCGGTTGTATCCCTGTTTGTGCTAGCCATCTTATGGCACCTTGTTTAACCTATGTCTGTACTCAGATATTGTTGCTTCCGCTGACTCGTCTATGATCGAGCATTTGTATTCGAGCCCTCGTGGCCCCTGGCTTGTATTATGATGCTTGTATGACTTATTTATGTTTTAGAGTTGTGTTGTGATATCTTCCCGTGAGTCCCTGATCTTGATCGTACACGTTTGCGTGCATGATTAGTGTACGATCGAGCCGGGGGCGCCACAGTAAAGCTAATCCCTTTTTTGGTTGGTGGGATTCCCAAAATCCCCTCTAAGATCTCATAAGCAGTATTAGCATCAAGTTCAATAAAATTTCCTTTAGCAGAAAATCCAAAAGTTGTCTATGATGCAAGGCTAATCCTATATAAAAATTCCGAAGTAAAACCCTTGGGTCTCCTTTAAGATTGCTAATACGATAAGATTCCATTAGTCTATACCAAGCATCTTTCAAATTTTCTCCTTGTCTCTGCTTGAAGTATAGAACTTCAAAATCTGGAGATAGAGGAGTAGTCGTGCTAGACATAGTGTCAAGGTAGACAAGCAAGAACACACTCATAAACAGATCCGACGAGAAAACAGCGAGCGGAAAAAGAGGGCGAATAAAATGGCAAATT
The DNA here is from genome assembly GCA_011799875.1 of Thinopyrum elongatum. Taxonomy (NCBI): domain Eukaryota; kingdom Viridiplantae; phylum Streptophyta; class Magnoliopsida; order Poales; family Poaceae; genus Thinopyrum; species Thinopyrum elongatum. The sequence goes on from CM022300.1 coordinate 53,687,487, forward strand.
TTTCTGAAGTGAGGGAGATGAAAATGAGAGGCAAACGGCAAATAATGTAAATTGCAAGGAGATGAGATTTGTGATTATGAACCTGATAGGTGTTGATGATGTCTCCCCGGCAACGGCGCCAGAAATTCCTTTTGATGCGGCTTGAACTACGTCGGTATTTCCCCAAAGAGGAAGGGATGATGCAGCACAGCTACAGTAGGTATTTCCCTCAGTGATGAGACCAAGGTTATCGAACCAGTAGGAGAACCACGGAACACTATGTAAACGGTACCTGCACACAAAGAACAAATACTTGCAACCCGACGTGTAAGAGGGGTTGTCAATCCCTCCCGGGTAAAAGGATAGATAAAATTGTAGTAGATTGGAAAAAATAGATCTCGCGGAAACGTGAAATAAAATAAATAACAAAAAAGTGCAGCAAGGTATTTTTGGGTTTTTGGATTAATAGATCTAAAAATAAAAGCGAATAAAAATAGATCTCAAAGGCAAATATGATAAAGAATAGACCCGGGGGCCGTAGATTTCACTAGTGGCTTCTCTTGAGAAAAATAGCATACGGTGGGTAAACAAATTACTGTTTGATAGAACTTCAAATAATTATGACGATATCCAGGCAATGATCATTATATAGGCATCACGTCCAAGATTAGTAGACCGACTCCTGCCTGCATCTACTACTATTACTCCACACATCGACCGCTATCCAGCATGCATCTAGTGTATTAAGTTCATGGAGAAACGGAGTAATGCAATAAGAATGATGACATGATGTAGACAAGATCTATTCATGTAGGAATAGGCCCCATCTGTTTATCCTTAATAGCAATGGTACATACATGTCATGTCCCCTTCTGTCACTGGGATTGAGCACCGTAAGATCGAACCCATCACAAAGCACCTCTTCCCATGGCAAGAAAAATTGATCTAGTCGGCCTAACTAAACCAAAGATTTGAAGAAGAAATACAAGGCTATAAGTAATCATGCATATAAGAGATCAAAGAAACTCAAATAACTTTCATGGATAAAAATATAGATCTGATCATAAACTCAAAGTTCATCGGATCCCAACAAACACACCGCAAAAAGAGTTACATCAAATAGATCTCCAAGACACCATTGTATTGAGAATCAAAAGAGAGAGAGAGAGAGGAAGCCGTCTAGCTACTAACTACGAACCCGTAGGTCTACAATGAACTACTCACGCATCATCGGAGAGGCACAAATGAGGATGATGAACCCCTCCGTGATGGTGTCTAGATTGGATCTGCGGTTTCTGGAACTTGCGGCGGCTGGAATTATGTTTCGTCGACTCCCCTAGGTTTTTTTGGATTTCCAGTGTATTTAAAGAGCAAAGAGGCGGTGCGGGAGGCGGCTGAGGTGGGCACAACCCACCTGGGCGTGCCTGGGCCCCCAGGCGTGCCCTGGTGGGTTATGCTCCCCTCAGAGCCCCCCTCTGGTACTTCTTTGGCCCAACAGGTGTCTTTTGGTCCAGAAAAAATCTCCAAAAAGTTTCGCTGCGTTTGTACTCTGTTTGGTATTGATTTTCTGCGAAGTAAAAAAAACAAGCAAAAAACAGCAACTGGCACTGGGCACTATGTCAATAGGTTAGTCCCAAAAAATGATATAAAGTTGCTATAAAATGATTGTAAATTGTAACACCCCTATGTAATGGCGCTACAGTAATCCATCATGATGATGCTAAGCTACTATGATTTGCAATGATAATCATGTTGGGATAATATCTCATTTCAAATTCCTTCTCTGAATTCTACTCAGATTCAAAGTGAAATTTCAAGTCGCACAAAAGTTGCTGGAAAAAAAATATTATCATTTAGCAAATATTCCAAAACAATTTGTTGTTAAGGAAAACAACATCACCATCAAGTCAAAGTGGGCCAAAGCATTTAAAACAGTGCCAAAAGAAGCATTTTAAATGCCTTTCCATTTTTGAAAATCCAAAAGGATTCCAAATCTCCTCAAACTTTTTAGGGCAGTGCAGAATATTCCATTGTAATTGTGTGACCAAGTTTCACATTTTTACAAAATCATTTGGTGGCTCCAAATATTTAAAAATCCTCTCTGAAAAAGAAAAGCAGAAACTGAAAAAGGAAGAAAAGGAAAAAGGCCACTGTGCACTGGGCCTAAGTGCACAGTGCCTGAAGCCGGCCCATCTCTCTCCCCTCCCGCTCTCTCTCCTATGCGTGTCGCCACGCCCGTGGCCGCGCCGGCGAGCGCCGGTGAAACGACGACAACGCGACGCCACCGACGCCCACCGACACGAGGGGATAAGGCCACGGCCTCGTCCATCCCCCTGGCCTCCCTCGCCATTCCTCCCCTTCCCCAGCGCCCGTCCCTTTCTCTTTTCCCCACTGGTCGAGCACCATCGCCGCCGTCCTCCGTCGTCACCGCGGCCACAGCCACCGGCTCGCCTCGCCGACCTGTCCGTCGACTCCGCCGTCCTCGACTACCCCGGCCTCGACCACGTGCGCGAGCAGGCGAGCTCTGCATCACCTGGATTGAGCCGCCCCTTCCGCCTTGGCCGCCGGCGATCTCCGTCGTCTCCGGCGACTCCTGCTTCTCCTAAGCCGTCGAGGGTTTTCCGTAACTGCACGGTGAGCCTCTCCTCCCCTCCGCTTTTCTTCCGAGCCACTCTCCATCGTCCTAGCTAGTTCGCCGCCATTGCCGAAGCTCAGCTCCGCCGTGCGGCTCGCCGTCGTCGTTCCTGTCAATGTTGTGGCCGTCCGAGCACGCCATCGTGCTCGGGGCACTTCAGTGGTGTGGCCCGATGCTTTAAATCGCCTGCGCGCGCTCTGTTTTGGCATTTCCGAAGCTCGCCCGGAAGACCTCGCCGCCGGTGTCGATGTAGCGCTCGACTCCGGCCATTTTAGCCCGCGCCACCACCACAGATCGATGCGGCATCGAGCCCTCGTTCGAACACCACAAGAAACGCGCCAAACGATCCACCATAGACGATTTCCGGCCATCTCTGGTGTTCGGCCGCCGCGCGCGAGCTCGCCGGAGCTTCTGCGGCGACGCTGCTGACCTGGCCGTCATGGGGCCCACCCCAGGGAGGCTGCCAGTGGGCCCCCTGGCCTCAGTTGACCCCGTTGACCACGGTCAACACGGGTACTATTTACCCCCTGACACTAACATGTGGGCCCACTGCCTAATTAAGTTTTTAAACTAACCTGTTCATTAGTTAAGTCACTGACACTTGGGGCCCACCCCACTAAATATCTCTGTTAGATTAGTTTAACTCACTGTTAACACAGAGAGGCTGACAGGTGGGTCCCACCTGTTAGTTTGACTAGTCAGCTGGTCAGCCGACTGCTGACGCAAGTGTGACATCAGCATGATGTCATATTCCACTTTTGACAATTTCATTTAATTTCAGAAAATGCTAAAATCTTTGAAAAATCATAGAAAATAAACCGTAGCTCGGATCGAAAAACTTTATACATGAAAGTTGCTCAGAATGACAAGACAAATCCAACCGTGCTGTCTGTTTCCGTGTCGGGACCCTCTACGGAGGTGAACCCGCAACTTTTTGACCGTTTCCGGTAGATGAATAGTGCATATACACCGGTTAATAACTCCAACTTAAATCCTAAAATAACTAAAATGATTTAGACATGTCTTTAGGCAACCCTGCACTGCACGTTAGCATAGCATGCTCTGTGTTGCATATGTTGCCGTGTATTTATTTGTTTCTTCCCCCTCTTCTCTCTCAGTAGATCCTGGTACCGAGATAGTCCCCGAGACCGACGCAGCTCCGGAGGTTAACTACACTGTTGACGACCTTGCCTTTGCCGCCGAGCAACCAGGCAAGCACCACCCCCCCTTGAGCATGCCTATATCGTCTATTCTCTTCTTTCTTGTGCTTGCATTAGAATTGCTGCTGCTACTGCTTTACCTATTCTGATGCATAGCCTGTTTATTGTAACCTGCTATTGATACCTTACCTGCTTATCCTAAACTGCTTAGTATAGGTTGGATAGAGAACCACCAGAGACCCCCACTTTGTCCCAAGTTGCCTCGCTGGATTATCGAAAGACTCGACAACTAGGCCCCGGCACCGCACATCACCCCCTAGTTGTACGACACTGCAGCGTTACTATCGAGTGCCGAGGGTGATACCTCGTTTAGCACATCTGATGTTAACTCTGTAGAGTAGCTATTTGGACATGGTCATCGAGGGTGATTCCTCCTTCACCACTCCCGATAACGACGCCGTCGTGCAACACCTCAAGTGTGAACCTCGAGGGTGATTCCTCCTAAGTTCACCTTGACAACTACATCATGTGGGATCCGTCGAGGGTGATTCCTTAGGTTTTCCCCCTGGTGTTTGGATACACAGTTACTATGACTTTGACCATGAACCATGATAAAGTCGGCTCGGCCCTGAGGGGTACCCGCGCGAGCATGTGATGCGATTGATGTGTAGTCGGGTGACCAAAGAGGGTACCCGCGAGATAATTACGAGGCGTGGCCGGGCATTCCTAGCCCTTGCCGCAAGTCCTCGAGACGGGGCGACGGGGTCACATCGATCGTGAGTCTCTGCTCGTTATCGTGCGCTCCTAATTCACTAATGGTTTGGATGTTTTATCCAAGTGGGCGTCTGGCCCGATAGCACTAACCATCATGTGGGAACAGTTATGGGCACTCTGCGTTGTTTGCATCAGCCGAAGCTTAATGGACGTCAGCATCTGAGCGGTGCGTGCTGAGTTGGACTGCATAAAGCAACCGCCTTGATAGTGTGGGTTGCCAGGTCTGCTCTCGGCCATGAACGTAACATGCAGGAGTTCCCGGGGCGATGGCCCAAGACCCCTGGGGGCATAGGTTTAGTCCGGCGTGCTGACCTCTCTGTTAAGCCTAGGTCGGGTTGCGGTCTATCGTTTGGCCGAGGCCAGGCATGATCCAGAAAAGTGTGTCCGGCCGAATTTAATCGAGTGTGGTGGGTAAGTTGGTGCACCCCTGCAGGGAAGAACTAATCTATGCATAGCCGGATCCTCGGTAACGGACGCTCCGAGTTGTATCCCGATCGATACAACTAGAACTGGATACTTGAGATGAGATATGGATAGTGGGGCTCTGAGATTGCTTTCTCGCAGGGAGTCGAGAAAGGATCTCTGGCCAAGGTTGATACTTAATACTGCTACTACCTTATACTGTACTAATCTACACTCTTCTAATGCTGCAAGACCGCCGAAGATGCTAGTCTTCGATAGGACTAGGCCTTCTCTCTATTCTGGCATTTCTGCAGCCCAGCCCACATATACGGCCTTTCTTTGATAATGTTGCATATGTAGTGTAGATCCTTGCTTGGTGAGTACTTCGGATGAGTACTCACGGTGGCTTTGCTTCCTCTTTTTCCCAATATCCTTTTGATGCGACCAGATGACGGAGCCCCGGAGCCAGCCGCCCCCGCCGACGACTACTACTACCACCCCGAGGGTGGTTACTACTACGAGCTTGCCGACGACCAGGAGTAGGATCGGAGGGTCCCAGGCAGGAGGCCTACACCTGTTCGATCGTAGTGTTTCTTTTGCCCCGCCTTCTTAAGGCTTATCTATGTTTTCTTTTTATATCTATACTCAGATATCTGATGCTTCCGCTGATGCTTGTATGCGAGCTTATGTATTCGAGCCCTCGAGGCCCCTGACTTGTAATATAAAGCTTGTATGACTTTATTTATGTTTTAGAGTTGTGTTGTGATATCTTCAAGTGAGTCCTTAGGCTTGATCGTGCGCATTTACGCGTATGATTAGTGCACGATTAAGCCGGGGGTGTCACAGGTTGGTATCAGAGCCGACTGCCTATAGGAATCCCCCTTTCCAACCCCTTGGCCGAAGTTGAGTCTAGTCGTCCAAAACTGTTTTACTAACTTGGCTGTGTGGCTTACGGGCCCACGTCGCCAATTGGGTGGTATTAGGATCTTTTATTCCTCGTCTATACTCTGGGACTCTGATCTCTCTTCTATTCGGGTTAAAAAATTTACTAACTCCAACATTAGGTTCTCGTGATCACATCCACCCGGAGTTCTGAAATTACCCCCCCTTTTCTTCAAGATTTTGTGGGCCAGGTTCTGCTTGCAGGATCCTTTTATCGAGGACACCCTGTGTTGTCACTTGCAGATTCCTCCCTCCAACAGTTTTTCTCCGACGTTGATGTAGCCTTTGCTATGTCTCATTGTGTACTTTGTTACCGCGTGCCTGCGCGCCACCTAGCATGTCTAGCTTCTAAATTTGCGCCGTTATGCTGTCCGCATGTACCCGACTCTGTGTATGGACCTGTATGTCGTGTTTGACTATGATGAAGTATTTAATGCACTTCCTTCTGTTGTGCGTATTACTTCATGAATGAATTCAACACATCTGCAAGGATTTATTGCTAAAATACCCCTGTTGAATTTAGCAGAATGGGCGACAATAATCCACCACAGCCAGATTATATGGCAGCTATGATGCAACAATTCGAGCTCAACCATCAGTTCATGACTGGGATTATGGCTCAGTTCCCGCATCAGAACAACCAGGACCAGAATCCTGCTTCTATAACTCTGTCAGAATTTGTGCGTCTTAACCCCACTCAGTACCACAACTCTGATAAGCCACTGGATGCTGATGACTGGATTCACGACATCACTCACGAGATGGAGTCTGCAAATGTCTCCCCTGCCAACTTTGTCACCTCTGTGCCTTTTTCTTAAAGGGTCCCGCTGCTCAATGGTGGGACACACACAAGTGAACACTGCCTGCTGGAACAGCCGTTACTTGGCCTGAGTTCCAGGCTGCTTTTCGTGCCTGATATATTCCTCAAGGAATCATGGACCGGATGAGAACCCAGTTCCGCAACCTCACTGAGGGCAACAAGACTGTCGAAGCCTATCAGCGGGAATTCCTTGACCTGTCCCGCTATTCTGAAGAAGACATCAACACGGATGCTCGTAGACAAGAGAAGTTCCATAGTGGACTCCACCCAGATATCGAGCTTGTACTTGTTGCTCAAGACTTCACCGACTTTGCTACTCTTGTGAACAAGGCTATTCTGGTTGAGATCGCTCAGATCAAGCACAAGGAGTCACAGAAGCGCTATCGTGATGCTGGCTCATCTTCGGGCTCGTCTTCACAGAAGCGCTGTATCTGGATTCCCCACAGCATGTACCGTCCAACTGCACCTGCACCAAGGCCGTACCATGCTGCACCTCGTCTGCCTCCTCCACCACCGAGGCAGCTTCTTCGAGCTGCACCACCCCGAGCTCCTGCAATTCGTCCAGACAGTGGGCTCTGCTACAAGTGTGGCAAACCAGGTCATCTTGCCAGGAACTACTACCAGAATCAGAATCAACTGGCTCTGCCTGCTAATGACTGTGGCAACAATCAGACCCGCAACAACAATGCCAGACCTTATGGTCGTGGTCAGGCTTATCATGTCAACATGAGTGAACTCCCGGACCAGCCAGCTACTGTGATGGGTACACTTCCTGTTAATTCAGTACCAACTTCTGTTTTATTTGATTCAGGAGCATCTCATTCATTCATGTCAGAACATTTTGCACTCATGCATGACGTTAAATGCGAAACGCTAAACCGATCTTTAATGGTAAACACTCCAGCGGGTCAATGTCAAACATCTTTATTCAGCCCCGAAGTCACCATTGAGATTGAGGTGTTGGAATTTCTTGCTTCCCCCATTATGCTAAAGTCTTGCGGTATTGACCTCATTCTGGGAATGGATTGGCTGAAGTCTCACTACGCCTCAATCAATTGTGCCACTAAAGTTGTACATCTCTGGCACCCATCAGATGAACTAGTGAATTACCATGCTCATTTAACGCAAAATGCCAAGGCTCAAATCTATGCCTCGAATGCATTGAACGCTTCTCTACTTGAGGGGATCGAAAACATTCCAGTCGTTCGTGACTTCCAGGATGTTTTTCCAGAAGAACTTCCAGGAATACCCCCTGTTAGAGCTGTCGAGTTTGTCATCGACTTGAAACCAGGCACAACTCCTATTGCGAAGCGTCCTTATAAGATGCCTCCGCACCACCTTCTCGAGCTTAAGGAAGAAATCGACAAGTCACTTAAGAAAGGTTTCATCCGCCCCAGTTCCTCTACCTGGGGAGCACCTTCTCTCTTTGTCAAGAAGAAATATGGTACAAATAGGTTGGTTCAAGATTACCGCCCTATCAACCAGGCAACCATTCAGAATAAGTATCCACTTCCTCGGATCAATGATTTATATGATCAGCTTGCTGGATCATCAGTATTTTCTAAACTCGACTTAAGGTTGGGTTATCACCAGATCCGTGTGCGCAAAGAGGATATTCCCAAGACTGCATTTGTTACTCGCTATGGCTCTTATGAGTACACTGTCATGTCATTTGGCTTAACAAATGCTCCAGCCACATTCTCCCGTCTGATGAATTACATCTTCATGGATTACCTCAACAAGTTCGTCGTGGTATATCTAGATGATATTCTGGTTTATTCAAAGACTAAGGAAGAACATGCTGAACACCTTCGTCTTGTATTGGAAAGGCTTCGAGAACACCAGTTGTATGCCAAATACTCCAAATGTGAATTCTGGCTTTCTAAAGTAACCTACCTTGCACATGTCATTTCCAAGGATGGAATTGCTGTTAACCCGGAACGAGTTCAGGCTATTTTTGACTGGACTCCTCCGAAGAACGTCAAGCAAGTGAGAAGTTTTCTCGGCCTTGCAAGCTACTGCCATCGATTTATCGAGAACTTTTCCAAGATTGCCAAGCCCCTGACTAACCTGCTTCACAAAGGCGTTAAGTTTGAGTGGACAGACAAATGTCAGGAAAGTTTCCAGACCCTCAAGGACAAGCTAACTTCTGCTCCAATGCTTGCTCCTCCGGATTCTCGCAAATACTTTGTGATATATTGTGACGCCTCTCGTCAAGGATTAGGCTGTGTCCTAATGCAAGAACGAAGAGTAATTGCGTATGCTTCATGACAATTGCGTCCACATGAAGAAAGCTATCCAGTGCATGATCTAGAACTTGATGCTGTGATTTATGCATTGAAGCAGTGGCGACATTACCTTCTTGGTAACCGGTGTGAGATATATACTGATCATCAAAGCTTGAAGCATTTGTTCACTCAGCCGAATCTCAATCTCCGTCAACAGCGATGGTTGGAAACAATTACGGACTATGACTGTGGTATTTCATATACCCCTGGCAAGGCTAATGTCATGGCTGATGCCTTAAGCCGCAAGTCCTATTGTAACAACCTCATGGTTAAGCAAGCTCAACCTCATCTTTATGAAGAACTGAGCAAGCTGAATCTGCGTATTGTTCCCCAGGGTTCTCTTAATAACCTTGTGGTACAGCTAGATCTTGAGAAAGTTGTTAAGATTGCGCGAGCTAAAGATGCTGAAGTTGATCTGATGAAGAAAGATCTTCACCTGGAAAAGTATAGGGATTTCTCGCTGTCTGAAGATGGAACCTTGTATTTCCGAGACCGCATTGTGGTACCTCGCTTCGATCTTATGACTGACAAGGTCATGAAGGAGGCACATGATACACCGCTGTCTATTCATCCGGGTAGCACCAAGACGTATCGTGATCTCCGACAAAGGTACTGGTGGTCTAGAATGAAGCAGGATATTGCTCGCTATGTTGTTGAATGTGACGTTTGCCGTCGCGTTAAAGCAGAACATCAGAAGCCTGCTGGAATTCTGCAACCGCTCCCTATTCCTTTATGGAAATGGGATAAAGTGCAAATGGATTTCATTACTGGCCTTCCCAAGTCACAGAAGGGTCACGATGCTATTCTTGTCATCGTTGACCAACTCTCTAAGGTTGCACACTTTCTGCCTGTCAAGGAGACTATCACTGCTAGTTAGTTAGCAGAGCTATATATCTCCAAAATTGTTTCACTCCACGGTATTTCGAAAGAGATCAGTTCGGACCGTGGCGGTCTTTTCACCTCAAAGTTCTGGGAAACTTTCCAAGAGGCTATGGGAACTCATATTACCTAGAGTTCAGCTTATCATCCCCAATCCCAAGGCCAAGTCGAGTGAGTCAATCAAGTGCTTGAAGACATGCTTAGGGCTTGTGTTATATCATTCAGTAAGAAGTGGGAAGAATCTCTTCCTTATGCCGAATTCTCTTATAACAACAGCTATCAAGCCAGCTTGAAAATGGCCCCCTTTGAAGTACTCTATGGACGTAAGTGTCGAACCCCTCTGAATTGGTCAGAAACTGGGGAAACACCGCTCGTGGGTCCGGATATTATCCAACACACCGAAGAACAAGTCCGTATCGTTCGAGAAAATCTGAAGGCGGCTCAGGACCGCCAGAAGAGCAACTATGACCGCAAACGATGGCGTTTGACCTATCAACCTGGTGATCAAGCTTATCTGCGTGTCACTCCCATGAAGGGCACTCACCGCTTCGGAATCAAGGGCAAGTTAGCTCCACGCTACATTGGTCCTTTCCACATTGTCGCAAGACGTGGTCAGGTGGCTTATAAACTGGAATTGCCACCGCAATTCTCTCATATCCACGACGTCTTCCATGTGTCGTAACTTTGTCGTTGCTTCAAGGAGTCTCCGCACCGAGCAGTGGATCACGAGATGCTCGAATTGCAAAATGACCTATCTTATAAGGAGCATCCGATCCGCATTCTCGATGAAGCTGAACATCGAACCCATCAGAAGACGACCAAGTTCCTGAAAGTACAGTGGTCGAATCATACAGAAGATGAAGCCACTTGGGAACGCAAGGATCATCTTCGGGCAGAATACCCCGACCTTTTTCCCTCTACCTCCTGAATTCTCGGGACGACAATTTCTTTTAGAGGAGGAGAATTGTAACACCCCTATGTAATGGTGCTATAGTAATCCATCATGATGATGCTAAGCTACTGTGATTTGCAATGATAATCATGTTGGGATAATATCTCATTTCAAATTCCTTCTCTGAATTCTGCTCAGATTCAAAGTGAAATTTCAAGTTGCACAAAAGTTGCTGGAAAAAAATGTTCATCAGTTAACAAATATTCCAAAACAATTTGTTGTTAAGGAAAACAACATCACCATCAAGTCAAAGTGGGCCAAAGCATTTAAAACAGTGCCAAAAGAAGCATTTTAAATGCCTTTCCATTTTTGAAAAATCCAAAAGGATTCCAAAACTCCTCAAACTTTTTGGGGCATTGCAGAATATTCCATTGTAATTGTGTGACCAAGTTTCACATTTTTACAAAATCATTTGGTGGCTCCAAATATTGAAAAATCCTCTCTGGAAAAGAAAAGCAGAAACTGAAAAAGAAAGAAAAGGAAAAAGGCCACTGTGCACTGGGCCTAAGTGCACAGTGCCTGAAGCCGGCCCATCTCTCTCTCCTCCCGCTCTCTCTCCTGTGCGTGTCGCCATGCCCGTGGCCGCGCCGGCGAGCGCCGGTGAAACGACGACAGTGCGACGCCACCGACGCCCACCGACGCAAGGGGATAAGGCCACGGCCTCGTCCATCCCCCTGGCCTCCCTCGCCATTCCTTCCCTTCCCCAACGCTCGTCCCTTTCTCTTTGCCCCACTGGCCGAGCGCCAACGCCGCCGTCCTCCATCGTCACCACGGCCACAGCCACCGGCTCGCCTCGCCGACCTGTCCGTCGACTCCGTCGTCCTCGACTACCCCAGCCTCGACCACATGCGCGAGCAGGTGAGCTCAGCATCGCCTGGATCAAGCCGCCCCTTCCGCCTCGGCCGCCGGTGATCTTCGTCGTCTCCGGCGACTCCTGCTGCTCCTAAGCCATCGAGGGTTTTCCGTAACCGCACGGTGAGCCTCTCCTCCCCTCCGCTTTTCTTCCGAGCCGCTCTCCACCGTCCTAGCTAGTTCGCCGCCATAGCTGAAGCTCAGCTCGGCCGTGCGGCTCGCCGTCACCGTTCCTGTCGATGTCGTGGCCGGCCGAGCAAGCCATCGTGCTCGGGGCACTTTAGTGGTGCGACCCGACGCTTTAAATCGCCTGCGCGCGCTCTGTTTTGGCATTTCCGAAGCTCGCCCGGAAGACCTCGCCGCCGGCGTCGACATAGCGCTCGACTCCGGCTGTTTTAGCCCGCGCCACCGCCACAGATCGATGCGGCATCGAGCCCTCGTTCGAACGCTGCAAGAAACACGCCAAACGATCCACCGTAGATGATTTCCGGCCATCTCCGGTGTTCAGCCGCCGCGCGCGAGCTCGCCGGAGCTTCTCCGGCAACGCTGCTGACCTGGCCGTCGTGGGGCCCACCCCAGGGAGGCTGCCAGTGGCCCCCCTGACCTCAGTTGACCCCGTTGACCATGATCAACGTGGGTACTATTTACCCCCTGACACTGACGTGTGGGCCCACTGCCTAATTAAGTTTTTAAACTAATCTGTTAATTAGTTAAGTCACTGACACCTGGGGCCCACCCCACTAAATAACTATGTTAGATTAGTTTAACTCACTGTTAACCCAGAGAGGCTGACAGGTGGGTCCCACCTGTCAGTTTGACTGGTCAGCTGGTCAGCCGACTGCTGACGCAAGCGTGACATCAGCATGATGTCATATTCCACTTTTGACAATTTCTGTTAATTTCAGAAAATGCTAAAATCTTTGAAAAATCATAGAAAATAAATCGTAGCTCGGATCGAAAAACTTTATACATGAAAGTTGCTCAGAACGACGAGACGAATCCAACCGTGCTATCTGTTTCCATGTCAGGTCCCTCTACGAAGGTGAACCCGCAACTTTTCGACCGTTTCCGGTAGATGAATAGTGCATATACACCGGTTAATAATTCCAACTTAAATCCTAAAATAACTAAAATGATTTAGACATGTCTTTAGGCAACCCTGCACTGCGCGTTAGCATAGCATGCTCTATGTTGCATATGTTTGCCGTGTATTTATCTGTTTCTTCCCCCTCTTCTCTCTGGGTAGATCCTGGTACCGAGATAGTCCCCAAGACCGACGCAGCTCCGGAGTTTGACTACACCGTTGACGACCTTGCCTTTGCCGCCGAGCAACCAGGCAAGCACCCCCCCCTTGAGCATGCCTATATCGCCTATTCTCTTCTTTCTTGTGCTTGCATTAGAATTGCTGCTGCTATTGCTTTACCTATTCAGATGCATAGCCTGTTTATTGTAACCTGCTATTGATACCTTACCTGCTTATCCTAAACTGCTTAGTATAGGCTGGATAGAGAACCACCACAGACCCCCACTTTGTCCCAAGTTGCCCCGCTGGATTATCGGAAGACTCGATAACCAGGCCCCAGCACCGCACATCACCCCCTAGTTGTACGACACTGCAGCGTTACTATCGAGTGCCGAGGGTGATACCTCGTTTAGCACATCTGATGTTAACTCTGTAGAGTAGCTATTTGGACATGGTCATCGAGGGTGATTCCTCCTTCACCACTCCCGATAACGACGCCGTCGTGCAACACCTCAAGTGTGAACCTCGAGGGTGATTCCTCCTAAGTTCACCTTGACGACTACATCATGTGGGATCCGTCGAGGGTGATTCCTCAGGTTTTCCCCCTGGTGTTTGGACACACAGTTACTATGACTTTGACCATGAACCATGATAAAGTCGGCTCGGCCCTGAGGGGTACCCGCGCGAGCATGTGATGCGATTGATGTGTAGTCGGGTGACCAAAGAGGGTACCCGCGAGATAATTACGAGGCGTGGCCGGGCATTCCTAGCCCTTGCCGCAAGTCCTCGAGACGGGGCAACGGGGTCACATCGATCGTGAGTCTTTGCTTGTTATCGCGTGCTCCTAATTCACTAACGGTTTGGATATTTGATCCGAGTGGGCCTGTGGCCCGATAGCACTAACCATCACGTGGGAACAGTTATGGGCACTCTGCATCATATGCATCAACTGAAGCTTAATGGACATCAGCGTCTGAGCGGCGCGCGCCGAGTTGGACCGCATAAAGCAACCACCTTGATATTGTGGGTTGCCAAGTCGGCTCTCGGCCATGAACGTAACGTGCAGGAGTTCCCGGGGCAATGGCCCAAGACCCCTGGGGGCATAGGTTTAGTCCGGCGTGCTGACCTCTCTGTTAAGCTTAGGTCGGTTGCGACGTATCGTTTGGCCGAGGCCGGGCATGGCCCAGAAAAGTGTGTCCGGCCGAAGTTAATCGAGCGTGGTGGGTAAGTTGGTGCACCCCTGCAGGGAAGAACTAATCTATGCATAGCCAGATCCTCGGTAACGGACGCTCGGAGTTGTATCCCGATCGATACAACTAGAACTGGATACTTGAGATGAGATATGGATAGTAGGGCTCTGAGATTGCTTTCTCGCAGGGAGTCGAGAAAGGATCTCTGGCCGAGGTTGATACTTAATACTGCTACTACCTTATACTGTACTAATCTACACACTTCTAATGCTGCAAGACCGCCGAAGATGCTAGTCTTCGATAGGACTTGGCCTTCTCCCTATTCTGGCATTTCTGCAGCCCAACCCACATATACAGCCTTTCTTTGATAATGTTGCATATGTAGTGTAGATCCTTGCTTGCTGAGTACTTCGGATGAGTACTCACGGTGGCTTTGCTTCCTCCTTTTTCCCCATATCCTTTTGATGCGACCAGATGACGTAGCCCCAGAGCCAGCCGCCCCCGCCGACGACTACTACTACCACCCCGAGGGTGGTTACTACTACGAGCTTGCCGACGACCAGGAGTAGGATCGGAGGGTCCCAGGCAGGAGGCCTGCGCTTTTTCGATCGTAGTGTTTCTTTTGCCCCGCCTTCTTAAGGCTTATCTGTGTTTTCTTTTTATATCTGTACTCAGATATCTGATGCTTCCACTAACGCTTATATGCGAGCTTATGTATTCGATCCCTTGAGGCCCCTGGCTTGTAATATAAAGCTTGTATGACTTTATTTATGTTTTAGAGTTGTGTTGTGATATCTTCAAGTGAGTCCTTAGGCTTGATCGTGCGCATTTGCGTGTATGATTAGTGCACGATTAAACTGGGGGCGTCACATAAAACATCCAAGAATGATAATATAACAGCATGGAACAATAAAAAATTATAGATACGTTGGAGACGTATCACACACCTCTAACCATACCGGTTGCTTCAAGTTTCTTGATTTCTTCGGCAATGAATTGTTGCCGCTCCAAGGCTTGCTTCCTGACCTTCTACTTAACGGGCTGGGCGTGGGGACAGACAGCAAGGTGGTGCTCAATTACCACCCTGGGAACACCGGGGATGTCGGATGGTTGCCATGCAAACACATCGACATTCTCCCGCAGGAAGGCAACGAGCGCGCTTTCCTATTTGCTATCAAGGGTGGCGCTGACGTTGAAAGTACCGCCAATGCCGTGCTCCCTCGCCGGCACCTTCTTTTTCGCTGGTGAAGTGGCCTTGGATTTCTTGCCGGTAGAGCCCTCCGGCAAATCTTCAACAGGTGCGCAACACTCCGAAGAGGTGCGTTTCCCAGAATTCTTGTCAGATGTCTTACCAGGCTTCTTGCTCTTCTTTTCCTTGGCGGGAGCTATCGCCTTGGCGGCCTCGGCTGCAACCACATCTCTGTAAAGCTTGTCGACGCATATGACTGCATCCTTCTTATCTGAATTGATGGAAATGAGACCCATTGGCCCCGGCATCTTCAACGTGTTGTAGGCCTAATGGGATGCTGCCATGAACTTAGCCAAAGCTGGGTGGCCAAGAATTCCATTAAACGGCAAAGGAATCTTGACAACATCAAACACAATCTTTTCTGTCCTGTAATTCAATTCCCCGCCAAAGGTCACCTGCAGCGTGATCTTCCCCTTGGGTTGGCTCCTCCCTGGGTTGATTCCTTGGAATATCCCAGTTTTCTCGAGCTCTTCATCAGGAATTTGCAGTCTCTTGATTACTTCTGGAGAAATCAAGTTTAGGCCGGCCCCACCATCAACTAACATTTTCGTGACCCGGAGGTTGCGAATCGTCGGTGAAACCAACAATGGCAAACACCCGACCGTAGTTGTGTGATAAGGGTGGTCCTCAACATCGAAAATGATAGGCGTGTGCGACCACTTGAGTGGTTTCTGGGCGTCTATTGCCAGTTCTACTGCGTTGACCTCACGCGCCCACTGTTTGAGTAGGCGGTGAGAAGAATGCAAAGATGCACCCCCGTCAATGCACATGACTTTTGTTGCCTTCTGGAAGTCATGCTCACTAGACTCATCATCATCCTCTTCACTCCCATCATCTTCTTTTCTCTCACGGCCTCTAGCAGGTTTCTCCTTCCGCTGTTTGGCCTTGCCACAGCATCCTCCTCAGCCACCATGGCCCCTCTTACCAGATCCTCCAGCACCATCCTGGCCCTTCTCGTTGTCGCACTTCTCATACTTAGCTTTTTGCTTCTCGGCAAGTTGCTCAACCTGCCGGCACTCTTGGAGGTCATGGCCCTTGGTGCGGTGAATCTTGCAGTATGGCCCGTCAGACTTGCCAGTCTTCTCGCCCACTGCGGCTTCCTGGAAATTAGCGCACATAGCAGCTTCCTTGTCGGAGCTCTCTATTTTAGTTTTCTTGGCAGCATTGGAGTTACCGGAGCCTTCTACAACCATGACTGCTTAGCCTTTGCGCTTCCTATTGCGCTTCCGGCCTTTCCTTTTCGGGGTGGTGGTGTCGTCGTCCTCAGAATCAACTTCAGTGCTGGCATCATCCCCGGGAAGTCTTCTCCCCTCCTCAGCACGTGTGCACTTGTCCGCCAATGTATAGAGCTGATAACCCACAAGTATAGGGGATCGCAACAGTTTTTGAGGGTAGAGTATTCAACCCAAATTTATTGATTTGACACAAGGGGAGCCAAAAATATTTGCAAGTATTAGCAGTTGAGTTGTCAATTCAACCACACTTGGAGATTAATTATCTGCAGCAAAGTGATCAGTAGCAAAGGGATAAGACAGTTTTGATAGTAGTAGCAACAACAATAGTAACAGTAACAGTGATAGCAATGATTTTGTAGCAAGTGTAACAGTAATGATAGCAGTAGTAACTTAGCAAGAACAATATGAGAGAAATTCATAGGCATTGGATCGGTGAATTCGTTGGATGATATACATCATATAACAGTCATAACCTAGGGCGATACGGCACTAGCTCTAGTTCATAAATATAATGTAGGCATGTATTCCGTAAATAGTCATACGTGCTTATGGAAAGAACTTGCATGACATCTTTTGTCCTACCCTCCCGTGGCAGCGGGGCCCATATGGAAACTAAGGGATATTAAGGCCTCCTTTTAATAGAGAACCGGAACAAAGCAATAACACATAGTGAATACATGAACTGCTCAAACTACGGTCATCACCGGGAAGTGTCCCGACTTCTGTCACTCCGGGGTTGCCGGATCATAACACGTAGTAGGTGACTATAACTTGCAAGATCGGATCTAGAACATAGATATAATGGTGATAACATAAACGGTTCAGATCTGAAATCATGGCACCCGGGCCCAAAGTGACAAGCATTAAGCATGGCAAAGTCATAGCAACATCAATCTCAGAACATAATGGATACTAGGGATCAAGCCCTAACAAAACTAACTCAATTACATGATGAATCTCATCCAACTCCTCACCGACCAGTGAGCCTAAGAAGGAATTACTTACTCCCGGTGGGGAGCATCATGGAATTGGCGATGGAGAAGGGTTGGTGATGACGAAGATCGAAGATCCCCCTCTCCGGAGCCCCAAACGGACTCCAGATCTGGCCTCCCAATGAAGAACGGGAGGTGGCGGCAGCTCCGTCTCGCAAAACATGATAATTCTTTCTCCCTAATTTTTTTTCTTCGAAAATGTGATTTTAGTGTCAGGGTTGAGGTCTGCGAGGCCACCAGGTGGGGACAACCCACCTGGGCGCGCCAGGAGGGGGGCACGCCCTGGTGGGTTGTGCCCACCCACGTGCCCCCCACCGGTGGTTCTTGGCTCCAGAAATTCTCTTTTATTGTATAAAAAATCCTCGCAAAGTTTCGTTCCAATCCGAGAACTTTTATTTCTGCACAAAAAACAACACCTTGGTAGTTCTGCTAAAAACAGCGTCAGTCCGGGTTAGTTTCATTCAAATCATGCAAATTAGAGTCCAAAACAAGAGGAAAAGCGTTAGGAAAAGTAGATACGACGGAGACGTATCAACTCCCCCAAGCTTAAACCTTTGCTTGTCCTCAAGCAATTCAGTTGATAAACTGAAAGTGAAAAAGAAAAACTTTTATGAACTCTTTTGCTCTTGTTTACATAAATAAGCTTAAGTAGCACCCAGGTTTTCAGCCAAGATCATGACTAACCATGTCAACAATAACTCTTAAAAATTATATTAACTCATATCAATGGCATAATCAACTAGCGAGCAATAATAAGATATCTCAAATGACAACACTTTTTCAAAGCAACCATGATATAATATGACAATAGTGGTATCTCGCTAGCCCTTTCTGAGACCGCAAAACATAAATGCAGAGCACCCCTAAAGTTCAAGCAGCGACTAAACATTGTAATTCATGGTAGAAAAGATCCAGTCATGATGCACCCAACATTAGCTACACACAATGCATGAGGATGACAATAGTGCTCTCAGGATCTGGCGCTTATTTGAGAAGGTGATGACACAACATAAAAGTAAATAGATAGTCCCTTCATAGAGGGAAGCAATGATTTGCAGCGGTGCCAGAGCTCAAGTTTTTAAAATAGAGGTAAATGAAATTTTGAGAAATTGAAAGTGCAACTAATCCCCGGGTGGTTTTGGTAATTCATAACAACATATAGCTCATTGAACTAATATCCATTCAAGATTAATGTTTCAGAAAGTTCAATGATTGGTATGGCATGGACTAGAGATGTCGACCCCTCAAAATGCTAAGGACACATATTGGCAAAAGCTCAAGACTCTACATTTTCATTTTAGTGATCCAAGATCACATTGAGTCCATAGGAAAAGCCAATACTATTAAAAGGGGATGAGGTGTTGCTTAATGGCTTGCTTGCTCAAAGTGCTTAGTGATATGCTCCAAAGCCCTCAACCACTTTCTCATTTCCACATATGTCCTAATCCTAAAGTCAAACTCGGCCCCACCGATTTGATCTATCCAGCGCCATCGAGTTTACTTGACATAACCACTGCCAGAAACCCTAATCAGTTCGGTCTCACCGATGGGATCTCGGTCTCACCGAGATGGCCCTACAAACTCTCTGTTACCTATTGCACTTACTTCGGTCTCACCGAGATACGCGGTCGGTACCACCGAGTTTGCTTGACCAAGTCTCTGTTTGCTTATTGCTGAAATCGGTCTCACCGAGTTCATGCAATCGGTCTCATCGAGATGAGGTTTCGCCCTAACCCTAGCGCATCAGTCTCACCGAGTTGGTATTGTCGGTCCCACCGAAAAGCCTAACGTTCACATTTTGAACCAGGCCGGTCTCACCGAGTTTCACTATTCGGTCCCACTGAGTTTGGTAAATTGTGTGTAACGGTTAGATTTTGTGTGGAGGCTATATATACCCCTCCACCCCCTTTCTGACGGAGAAGTCTTGTATTTCTTCGTCTTCGGCATTCGCGTCGGTGTTCACCTTCGCGAAGATTGCCACCACCTTGTCGATGCACCAGATAATATTGCTATCTTTATAGCTAATAAAATAATGCATTACAACAAGGTTGACACACAGGTCATTAAAGTGCAATCATATGGCTCCAGCCATCATGGCGAATCATGACACGCAGGTCATGTTAATAAATTTACATTATATAGTCATCTCATACATAATCAAATTATTATGAGCACTGCTATACCACATCATATGCACATGCAAACCCTCCTGCAAAACCAAGTTAGACGCCTCTAATTGGTTCATGCAAAAACTTGTTTTACGTGGCTTCTAAGGTTTCGAAACAAACCGAAGCTACCAACGTCCATCATCAAGTATGATAATCCAAGTCGCTAGATTAACAATGCGGGGTGTATGAAACACGAGATAATAAAATCTCGAGCCCCATACTGAACTTTGTCATACGCATGACCCCCGTGCAGATCATATCTGCATTGCCCTTTTGTCTGCGAAACATCCATCTTTCTTTAACTAAAGTGGAACCCAAAGAACTGTTAGCACTTCGTTGATCTGTCAATCAGCATACTCAGGAGCAGCATGAAAGGATGGCGGATTGCCAGAACTTTGTGAGATTCCACAATGCTGTCAAGATCAGGACTACGCAAATTCAAGGGAAGCAACAAGAACATCGGGTAACAGATTTCATCTGCTACCCGCACAAATAATTTTCAGCAATAGATCCCATCTACTACCTAATTATATTGTGCAACACCCATACATCTCTATGTATTCTAGATCGCAACCTGCATCTACGCATAGCACGGCTCATGATGCCACTGTATGGTAACGCAGCAGAAAACAAAAATTTTCCGCCCTACGCACCAGCCCAGGACCACTATGGAGACTGCATACAAGGTTTGATCATTTTCGTTACCGACTCGTAGCGCAGCGGAAGTAGAGTCGATGACGATCGGCGGTGCAGATCCCCGCAGCTAGGATTTACAACCTCCCAACCGCGAGGATGTATACCCTCGTCTTCCCTTCGGACAGCCCTCCGGGAGGCGGTCGAACAGTCCCCCGGACGATGTCGCGGACAGCCCTTCGGGAGGACCTTCGAAACTCGAACGGTCACTCGGACAGCCCTTCGGGAGGACTCACAGAACTCGGACCGTCACTTGGACAGCCCTTCGGGAGGCACTCTCGAACAGCCCCTCGGGCACTAAGATCGAAACTACAACCTCTCTACAGAGTTGCACACATACGGTGTCACCTATCCGGCAGGGCTTCGCCGTCCAGAACTAGTTCCTGCCGGAACCCAGACAGCCTTTCGGCTCTACGAAACTCTTTTCGTGGGAGGGAGAGAGAAGCCAGATAACATCTTGGCATGTGTATGAGAGCAAGGGATGGGGAGAATGGCAGCCCCTTCTCCTCCTTTTATAGGCCAAGGCAAGGGGTGGGGTGGGATGTTGAAATACCAAAATACCCAAGCTTCATGTCACACATGAAAGGGCATAATGGTAACACAAGGGGGGCACCAAGGGGACACCACCATGGCAGCCCTTGGGCCGGCCCACACCTTGTCTCCCCATGGGGGGGGGCCCAACAAGCCACCAACATGTCTCCATGAAACATGCATGCTCCCTAGACAAAAAGCCAACAAACATGCAACCCCCGATTCGTGGGATCTTGTCCCCTCGCGCTGAGACAAGATGTTTTCCGCGAAACTTTTTTTGAAAAATTCCAGAAGGTCCCAGAACATTTCCGGCACCCTCTAAAATTATTCTGGGCATGATCCGAAACATTTTTGGTGCGGTGGTTTTCATCAGCGGAAAGCATTAACAGCGGTTACGGCAGTTTCGGAACATTTCCGGTTTTTCTCTCCGAAAATTCCCAGAAGTTCCCAGACCAATTCTGGCATCCTCTGAAAATTTCCAGGCGGCGCCGAAACCCTTTTTGACCAAATAATATATTCCGAAACAACTTTTCGATTTTACCGAAACTCTTTCGGTGTTCTCTCTCTCGGAACTCTTCCGTTGTCTCCAAAACATTTTCGGTGACTTTCTCTCAGACTCCCTGTCTAGCGTTCAATAGATAGATGACCCTTAAGCGTGTGACCCTATAGGTTCGGTGAAGTATAGACATGACCGGAACACTTTCCGATCAATGATCAGCATCGGAGCCGTGGACACCCATATTGACCCCTATACCCACACGAATGAATATTCGAGTGAACCTCCAGTTGCCGTGTGTTATTCCTGTTGCTTCGCGATATGTTACAAATACCCGAGGTGAGACATGTGGGCATTCCCGTGGATCAACAACTTGTCCACTATGCTAGTTACCTCGTTACCGGTATTGTTCTCTTTTCTCGTTACCGTGTTCCGGCATCCCCGTGATCACAAAGTGTCTGGCCAGACGATGATGGATACCGTAACACCGAGAGGGCCCAGAGATATCTCTCCATCGCCGGAGGAGCAAATCCCAATCTTGAGTTATCAAGTTACTTGACATACTTTCCCATGAACCCGTAAGCCGCCGTAATAGCCACCCATTTACGGATGACGTTTAACAAACCCCAAAGTTCATGAAGCAAGCATGAAGAAACTCGATACTCTCATGGTCTGAGGAATCATGCAAACGTTAACCATCTCTGTGTTATTAACCATTAACTTGTGACGAATGTATCTCATAGCATAACATCAATCGGGTCGATTCAACACAAATGTTCTTCTAACATTTGTGCCCTCAAAGTTGCTGGCATAGACATGCCTATGATTGGGAAAACATAATCATCATGCAACACTTGAGCTAGTCTTAGAGGCATGACTAGGAATACATTTTACCGTTTATTATTCCACACGTGCACATGGGTTTTCCCCAGAGCCTTTATGGATATACGGGCTCGGGAACCACAGCAGTTACAGCATGGAACATAAACCTAATTATGAACACGGAGATAAATAATAACATTTATTATTGCCTCTAGGGCATATCTCCTACAAGCATTGACTAGGATGTTTGTTATAAGGAATATCACCTTCATCGAACTTTAGTAAGGAATTTACCTCTACCACCTTAGGTTGTGGTGGTGTTTCAAGCCCATGTATTTCTTCAATAGGAGGTAAATTTTTAACATCCTTTGCTTTAATACCTTTTTCCTTCATAGATTTCTTTGCCTCTTGCATATCTTCAGGACTGAGATATAAGATACCCCTCTTCTTCACAGTAGGTTTAAGTGGTGATTCAGGAAGGATCCAATCATCATAATTTTTCAATATGTTATTCAATAATTCTTCAGCTTGTTCAACAGTTTGTTCCCTGAAAACACAACCAGCACAACTATCTAGGAAATCCCTAGAAGCATCGGTTAGTCCATTATAGAAGATATCAAATATTTCATTTTTGTTAAGAGGATGATCAGGCAAAGCATTAAGCAATTGGAGAAGCCTCCCCCAAGCTTGTGGGAGACTCTCTTCTTCAATTTGCACAAAGTTAAGTATTTCCTGTAAGGCAGCTTGTTTCTTACGAGCAGGAAAATATTTTTCAGAGAAGTAATAAATCATATCCTGGGGACTTCGCACACAACCAGGAGCAAGAGTATTATACCAAGTCTTAGCATCACCCTTTAATGAGAATGGAAATAATTTGAGAATATAATAATAGCGAATTTTCTCAGCATGAGCAAAAAGGGTGGCTATGTCATTCAACTTAGTAAGGTGTGCCACAACAGTTTCAGTTTCATAACCATGGAAAGGATCAGATTCAACCAAAGTAATTAACTCTGGGTTGACAGATAATTCATAATCCTTATCATCAACAAAGATAGGTGAAGTAGCAAACTTAGGATCATATTTCATTCTAGCATTCAAAGATTTTTCTTTCAGTTTGCATAATAATTTCTTAAGATCATCCCTATCATTGCAAGCAACAAAGTCTCTAGTCATCTCCTCATCCATAACATAGCCTTCTAGTATCTTAGGCAATTCATATCTAGGAGAACTAGATCTAATAGGTGTTTCAAGATATTCAGTTTCAAGCTCTTCATCAGTTTCAACAATTTCATCAGTTTCAGCATTCTCAAAAGCTTTAGTTCTAGCAAGTTGTTCATCAAGAAATTCACCTAGTGGCACATTATCATCAAGCAGGGTACTAGCATCATCATGAGTATCATTCATAGCAGAAGTAGCATCATTAATAACTTGTGACATATCAGAATTAATAGCATGTGATGTTGTTGCAAGTCTACTTATAATAGAAGGTGAATCAAGTGCAGAGCTAGATGGCAGTTCCTTACCTCCCCTCGTCTTAGAGGGAAAAATCTTAGTCTTAGCGTCCTTCAGATTCTTCATAGTGATAATTTGATAATAACCCAACAAATATAGCTATGCTCCCTAGCAACGATGCTAGAAAAAGGTCTTGATAACCCACAAGTATAGGGGATCACAACAGTTTTTGAGGGTAGAGTATTCAACCCAAATTTATTGATTCGACACAAGGGGAGCTAAAGAATATTTGCAAGTATTAGCAGTTGAGTTGTCAATTCAACCACACCTGGAGATTAATTATCTGCAGCAAAGTGATCAGTAGCAAAGGTATATGACAGTTTTGACAGTAGTAGCAACAGCAATAGTAACAATAACAGTGATAGCAATGATTTTGTAGCAAGTGTAATAGTAACGATAGCAGTAGTAACTTAGCAAGAACAATATGGGAGAAATTCGTAGGCATTGGATCGGTGAATTCGTTGGATGATATTCATCATATAACATTCATAACCTAGGGTGATACGGCACTAGCTCTAGTTCATAAATATAATGTAGGCATGTATTCCGTAAATAGTCATACGTGCTTATGGAAAGAACTTGCATGACATCTTTTGTCCTACCCTCCGGTGGCAGCGGGGTCCATATGGAAACTAAGGGATATTAAGGCCTCCTTTTAATAGAGAACCAGAACAAAGCATTAACATATAGTGAATACATGAACTCCTCAAACTACGGTCATCACCGAGAAGTGTCCCGACTTCTGTCACTCCGGGGTTGCCGGATCATAACACGTAGTAGGTGACTATAACTTGCAAGATCGGATCTAGAACATAGATATAATGGTGATAACATAAACGGTTCAGATCTGAAATCATGGAACCCGGGCCCAAAGTGACAAGCATTAAGCATGGCAAAGTCATAGCAACATCAATCTCAGAACATAATGGATACTAGGGATCAAGCCCTAACAAAACTAACTCGATTACATGATGAATCTCATCCAACTCCTCACCGACCAGCGAGCCTACAAAGGAATTACTCTCTCCCGGTGGGGAGCATCATGGAATTGGCGATGGAGAAGGTTTGGTGATGACGAAGATCGAAGATCCCCCTCTCCTGAGCCCCAAACGAATGCCAGATCTGGCCTCCCGATGAAGAACAGGAGGTGGCGGCGGCTTCGTCTCGCGAAACATGATAATTCTTTCTCCCTAATTTTTTTCTTTGAAAATGTGATTTTATAGTGCCAGGGTTGAGGTCTGCGGGGCCACCAGGTGGGGATAACCCACCTGGGCGCGCCAGGAGGGGGGCGCCCTGGTGGGTTGTGCCCACCCAGGTGCCCCCCTCCGGTGGTTCTTGGCTCCAGAAATTCTCTTTTATTGTATAAAAAATCCTCGCAAAGTTTTGTTCCAATCCGAGAACTTTTATTTCTGCACAAAAAACAACACCATGGTAGTTCTGCTAAAAACAACGTCAGTCCGGGTTAGTTTCATTCAAATCATGCAAATTAGAGTCCAAGACAAGGGGAAAAGCGTTAGGAAAAGTAGATACGACGGAGACGTATCAAGAGCTCGTTGATGGTCTTAGGCAACCGGACATTCATCTTTTCTTGCATTTTTCGATTGGGCACGTTTGTGTGAAACGCAGCAATCATAACTGTCCGGTGTACATCTGGAATATTGCGGTGCACACGGCTGAACCTCTGTATGTATTTGCGCAAATATTCACCCTCTCTTTATGGTATCACTTGCAGGTCACTGGGTCGTCTAGGGCCCTTCAGGCCTCCGGTAAATGCACCTACAAACTCGTTGCATAGATCTGACCACGAGGAAGTGGAGTTCTCTGGAAAATTCATCAACCAAGACATCACATTGGGCTTGAGCACCAATGGGAAGTAGTTGGCGAGGATCTTTTCATCTCTCCCCCCGGCAGCTTGCATGGCGATCGTATAGATGCCCAAGAACTCTATCGGGTTCCGCTTGACATCATACTTCTCAGGTACTTCTGGCTTGAAGGCCCGGACAGACGGCCAGCATACTTGCCATAGGTCATGAGTGAAAGCTGGGCATCCAACCTCATAAGGTAGATACCCGCCAACATCGAGTGCAGGCTCATCAATGACTGGACCATTGCACTTGTCAGATTGACGGCGTGCTTCCCGGCGCAATTCAATGGTGGTGCGGGCATCCTCTACCCGACTCTCTTGCAACACTCGTCGCTGATCTTGGTGTGTCCGCAGACCTAAATGTGGCGCCCTGCCTGATTACCACTGTAGCCAGACGGTCGCCACGCATACCAGCCCAGGAGATCACTCTGGCATGCGCGCTTACAACAAGTATCATGAACACAGGCATTTCTATTAATGGATATATAGGTCTTACATGATATCTTACAAGAGTGATGGCAGCGGAAAAGCTCTATCTAAGGCAGCATGGTCTTGGTGCAGCTCCAATCCACACGGATCTGACTGGGTTACTCTTCTAGCCCGCGAACGCTCCGGCTCCTCGACGACGAACAACGGATCCTTATGTGAACCTGGCCACATTGAAGGCCGCTGAGTACTTTTGAATGTACTCGTAAGCAAACCAAACTAACATATACACCAAGCAATGCAATCCATGGCATTCAAGCATTTATTTGTTATTAGAGCAATATTAATTATCATGGCATAGCATACCTATCTAGCAATATTAATCATCATGTCATAGCAGGGTTATCTAGCAAGATAACTTCTAAAGTAAAATACAGTAAAGCATATCGATTAAATAATCCATATCCCGAACATTTTCATGATCCAATCCGACGTTGAACCAAATCCACTCCAAGTCTTTCGGTCATCCGACCATCACTTTCATAGCCATTCCATGGCTAACATATCATATTCCTGACGTTTTCCGATGGCTATGCATCTCCACTATAAATCTAATAAACTTACTCTCTTCCGGGTTGTCCCACAACCCTCAGAATACTCATGATCCACTGAGTACTTTCGATCATAAGGCGAGTTCTTCCATCATTATTATCACTGTTACGGTTGACCACCTAGTGAGGCCTGGACGGACTGTCCAATACCGTGGACGCGGCTATTCGAATAGATTCTTACACTCTGCAGAGGTTGCGCACTTTACCCACACCATGGAGCACCTGGCCTCATGATCCCATTCAGGTGGACCAGTGTTGCTCCAACGAAACCTGCCTGACCCGTGACTCTTCCATCGTACCACCGGCAATCATCCTCCCCCGGAGTCCTGCCCTGGGTGGCCCCTGTGTCACCTCGTGACACTCGCCACCGTCGTGGCCAAACAAAACTGTCCCAAACGGGGACTCCCGGGTTAAACAATCAACTGGGCTCACAAGGTTATCGCCGCCTACCGGGCCAGGGTAGCGCGCACACATAACCTTCCCTATTTGGTGGTACCGATAAAAGAGCACGCGATTAGACCAAGTCAAGGCTGTCCCATATGGGCAAATGTGGTTGCACGAATAAGTCCGGACAGGTGACTCTGGATCAACCAACTAGGTTTAGCTTTAGCAGGTACTTAGCAAGCATGGTTGTTTATCATGAATAACTTAACATGGTGGTAACTATGTATGAGGTAACAACTTTGGAAACATAACAACCTATCTCCACATAACATCACAATGAGTCACTGGTGAAACAACATTTAAATGGCAAGTTATCACTTTACAAGTTCTAGCTGTAAGTTACAACCATCGGAACCCTTGCATAAAACCGGCAAAGAAACCAGTAGCCACCAGAACGGTCTTTACAACTCAGATCTGGGACATTACCGGAATAACTCAACCCTGGCTCAAGACAGCTGGAAAGCAGCTCAGAGCATGAGACAATGTTGATAAAAAGAATGTAGCAGTTCCCTAAGACGGCCAAAAACCAGCTCAGAGCATAGGGTCACTACTACAAAAAGAAATTCAACAACTGTCCGAGACGGCCGCAAAACAGCTCAGAACAAGGCCAGTTGTTGAAAAGAGAACATAAAGTCAGCATCCACCCCGGACGGCCGAAAGCAGCTCAGACACAGGCGTGGTGCCATCATCGAAGAAAGTACAAACAAGGGTTCGTCAGAGTCACATACAGCCCACTACTACGCATACAATTACAAGCATATTAATTTAAACATGCAGGAATAACACAGAGCAATGCTTTAGGGCATATATCAGATGGTCGGCTTGCCTGGGGGTCGAAGAATACTCCGGGAGAAGTGCGGAGAGTCCACGGAAAGGATCGCCGGAAACCGTTTTCCCTCGGAGGGGGCTGATTAGAGGCAAGGGCACAATGGTCTTTTTCACAGTGTGGAAACATTATGAAAATGATACCATCGGAACGGGCTCGATGAACTGAAGACGTGAGCGTTGGTTTCACCTGAATCGGAGTTACGGGCGAAAAGATATGAGGGGTTGACTGCCAAGGACCTATCTGTCAATATTTTAATTACATAGAGGTCCTCAATAGTTTTTTTTCTGAAAAAAAAAGAGTGAACTGTGCACGCGGGCCGACTTGGGCCGGAAGCTGCTGGTGCCCGCGCGCCAGCTTGGCCGCGAGGCGGCTGCCGCTACTGGGCTGGCCCACCCGCACCCCCTCCCCCCCACTTAAGTGACATGGCAAGGCGGGGCCGGTGTCTGGCTCACTGACGTGCGGGTCCCACCCCACCTCCCTCCCTCCTCCCGCTCCTGCGTCTTTTCCCCCCGACGCCGCACGCAGAGCAGAGGAGGGCCGCCGGCGCTGGCGATCGTTCCGGCGACTCGGGCCACCTCCGACGGAGCTCGGACCGCCGGAGTGTTCAGGACGGTGAGGCGCACCCGTACATCAACTTCACGCACACCAGGGAGCAACGGGCAGAGCAGGGCCATGGCCGCGTGACAGTGCATTATATCGACTAGAGGGGGGGTGAATAGGCGATTTTTACAAATTCGTCACTGAGGAATTTCAAGGTGAGGAAATTCCTAAGCGACGAACAACTTAGCAGCGGAATAAGTACTCAGATGCAAGCATAACAGAGCAGTAGCACAGTCATCATGATGAAATGAAAACAAGCACAGAGTACGAGTAGCGTAAACACAGGATAAGCAGGCTGAAGACAAACTGACTGAAGAAATTGAACTGAGGAAATTGAGAAAGTCTTCAGTCAAAGTCTTCAAACAATAATGATCAAATACATAGCAAGTATGCGAAGAATTGAAAGGGTTGAGGAAATAGAACCAGTAGCTCGGTGAAGACAATGATTTGGTAGACCAGTTCCAACTGCTGTGACAGTTGTACGTCTGGTTAGAGCGGCTAGGTATTTAAACCTGAGGACACACAGTCCTCACCATATTCTCCTTGAGCTAAGGTCACACAGACCTCGCCCAATCACTCGTGGTAAGTCTTTAGGTGACTTCCAAACCTTCACATACTCGGTCACTCGGCAATCCACAATTTCCTCTTGGATGCTCTAGACCATGACGCCTAACCGTCTGGAGGATGCACAATCCTCAAAGGTAACAAGCGTCGGTTCCACACAGGAACAATATCTTCAGTGATGCTCAATCACTTTGGGTTTGTAGGTGTTTGGGTTTTTGGGTTTTTCCTCACTTGATGATTTTCGCTCAAAGTCCTCGGAGGATGGGATGCTCTAAATGACAAGTGTCAATCTATCTCTCGGAGCAGCCAACCAGCTAGTGGTTGAGGGGGGCGGCTATTTATAGCCTAGGGAGCAGCCCGACATGATAAGACATAAATGCCCTTCAATGATATGGCCGTTAGGTGGGTAGGATATTTGGACAGCTGGCGCGCAGCACAGCAACGGTCGGATATTTGAGTATCAAATTCCTCAGGGCTATCATGTTCCTCACTTGTAGGCAATCCGCACTGGCGAATTTCTAACTCCTCAGTCAGAACAAATTCCTCAGAGAATAGAAGAACTTCGTCTCTGTCACTGAAGAACTTGACTAAACTGTATGAGATTTCCAATGGCTTCACTCAAAAGGATTGGGTAGGTGTAGGATTTTGAGTTGAGCATCACTTCGAAACTTTTCCTTAGTTTTACCTCGACCCCCTTTAACAGTATGGTGTTTCCTATGACTCAAGAAGAAGAAAATGAAACTACAAAAACAAAAGTCTTCACGCTTCATAATCCTCGCATGAATATCAAGTCTTCAGGGTCACACCAATTTCTTCACTTTCACAGTCTTCAAGAAAACCAAAGTCTTCAGTTGAAGACATTCATTTTTAGGGGTCGACATTCATCGTAAATAACAAACTCCTCATAGACTTATAGACATGTGTACACTCACAAACGCATTAGTCCCTTAACCTACAAGTCTTCAATACACCAAAATCACTAAGGGGCACTAGATGCACTTACAATCTCCCCCTTTTGGTGATTGATGACAATATAGGTTAAGTTTTCAACGGGGATAAACATATGAAGTGTAAATACTTATATTGAGGAATTTGATTGCAAGATATAGAAGAACTCCCCCTGAAGATGTGCATATTTGAGGAATTTGCTTTGAATAGCAAACGCACATTGTTGAGTAATATCATGGAGATCTCCTCCTATATCTTGAAATTCATACACGCATTTAACATATGATATGAAGAATTTGAAATGCATGATGAGATATGGTGTCTGACGAAATTCAGCGTGCGTGCATTAAGGTACTTGAGGAAATAAGCATGCAGAAAGCAGTTCAAAAGTATCGGACCACCATAGGACTTAAGTTTACAACTCATCAGAGCAAACACCTCAGAAAAGCAAGAGTTTTAACTTAACAGAAATATAGCCCATATATAAGACCCGCTTGAAGACTAACTCAAATTTCTCCCCCTTTGTCATCGAATGACCAAAAGGGACGAAAAATGAGGACTAACGCCCCTGAAGAATATCATCATGATGTCGATGGAGGAGCGCCAGCATTGTTGGGGTCGTCCGTTGAGGTAGGGCCTGCCGCAGTGTCGTTCAAGTCTTCAGCTTCATCCGTCTCGCGCGATGAAGAATATGAACTGGCAACAAGCTGAGGAACTTTGACTTTCTTGAATTTCTTCGAAGGTGGCTGAGACCAGTCAAAGTCCTGTTGGAAGCCCATCTCCTTGAGTTCTTCAGCACTATGAAGATTAGACAGAATCGCCCAAGTGCGGTCAAAGACTTCATGCAAGTAGTAGTGATTCTTCTTCACAGTATTTTGAGTGACTGTCATGTTCTGAAGAATTGCACCAAACTGACGCTTGACCCACTTGTGATTTCGATCAACTTTCTGATGAAGACTAAGGAGAAGTTCACGATCAGTCATCACACACGGAGCTGTGGCTTGAGGATGATGTTCTGAAGCTTTGGTGGCAGAATCTTGAGTTGCAGAGTCATCATTGGTGGAATAGGAAGTAGCTTTGCGAAACTGTCCATCCAATGAACGAGTACCTTCATCAATAACTGCAGCCTTGCCCTTCTCGTCAGCTGAGGAAATAGTCCGTTTGAGGACTTCAATAGGGGGCAAATAGCTGAGATGATTTTGAAAGTCAGCCTTATAATGAATTGAAGACCTTGATTTGATGAACTTCATGATCCAGGGAGCATAAGGCTTCAACTCAAAAGGTGACAGAGCAGCATTGGCCAAAGTCCTCATGAAGAAATCGTGGTAGTTGATAGGTATACCATGAATGAGATTGAACAGTAGATTCTTCATGATGCCAACAACTTCTTCATGATCAGAGTTGTGGCCCTTGATTGGACTGAGGGTTTTGGTCAATATGCGATAAACTGTCCTTGGCACATAGAGCAATTCCTTGACGAGGAATTTGGTCCTTGGAGCTTGGCCTGGCTTCAAAGGCTTCATCAGCACTTGCATCAGATGATCAGACAGTTCAGGTTCAACATAGAGAAGCCTTGCACCTTCAGTGGGAGGACTGACTGGGACGGCATGAAGCAATTCAGAGGCCGGTGCTTTGAAATGAGTATTATCGGTCATCCAGTCCAATACCCATGAATTGACATCATCAACATTTCCAGTAATGTGCAGCGTGGCGAAGAATTGAAGAATGAGTTCTTCATTCCAATCGCAGATGTCGGTGCAGAAATTGAGTAACCCAGCGTCATGAAGAACACTGAGGACTGGGGTGAAGTAGGGCAGCGATTCCATATCTACATGAGGAATTTGCTCATGTTCAAAGATCTTATCCTTATCAAACAACCATGAGGAATAGAAGTTCATCTGGCTTGCAGTCTAGAAGCGCTTGCGACGAAGTCGAGCAGAGTCATAGGGATTGTAGTCAGTGAAGAATATGTGCTCATTGAAGAAATCCTCAGCATTAAACTTCTGCTTCTTGGAGTGAGGGTTCTGTGGCTTGGGCTGAAGATTAACAGTTGAAGTCTTCATAGCCTCTTGAGGTATAGCCACTGGAGCCACAGGCTGAGGAATTTCAGCAGCAGCCTTGGCCTCCATTTCTTCAGACATATGTACATCAGCGCTAGTGGCTGGAACTTCTTCAGGAATAGAATGAAGTGAAGCTTGACGTTCATCAGAGCACGTATGAATTTCTTCAGTTGGCACAGGGGACTAAGGAACATGATGTAGCGGGGTAGTCAGAGGTGAATTGGGGTGATGACTTTCCCAAAAGTCATCATTCAGAATAGGTGTTGTAGACCCAATATCCACATCCTCATCTTCTTCAATTCCTTCGACGCCTGCCTCTTCAGCTGTGAACTGAGGCATGGGCGATGATAACAGTGAGGTTGAAGGGAAAGTATCCACTTCAATTTCTTCATCCAAATGCTCTGTCGAAGCAGCAGAAGGATCTTCTTCATCAGACTTACTTGGAATTTCATATTCCTCACCAAAGGGAATGATCTCCTTTGATGGCATGCTTGATATTGGAATAGCATCAATTGGGTTTTCAAATGAACTCGTCAAAGTCTTCACTTTCTTGGGAGCTCAAGACTCTGAGGAGGCAGATGCTTTCCTTTTCTTCACAGCTGCTCGCTCCGTAGCCTTGGTTTTCTTCGCTTCTGATGCAGAAGGAAGGTTGATGCTTGTCATCGGTGCAGGAGGAGCAGAGGAAATTGGTTGAATTTCTTCAGGCACAACTGATGCAGTTGCCTGGCTTGTTCAGATTCCTCAGGCGCAGTAGCAGATGTATTAACTGGCCTGGATTGCTCTTCAGGCGCAATATTGGAGGTTGCCCTGGCATTTTCTTCAGAGACTGGAATTTCTTCATCAGCTCTAGCGCTTTCATTTTCTTCAGCAGACTGAACAGATGTTCCAGTCTGAGGAAATTTGGGTTGCGATGAAGTTGCAACACTTGAAGTAAATCCTTTTGCCATTCTGACGAATCTGACTTTGGCACCTAGCCAATCTGCACGGTATGCATGGAATTCATCACTGAGTGCTTTGATCTCAGCCTGCATAGTCACAAGTTCTTCAGGAGACATTTTTACAACATTGTTCTTCAGAAAACGCTCCTTCTTGGACTGAGCCTTCTTCACCTGCCTGGCCTTTTCAAATTTCCATTTCTCTTCATTAATGAAGGCCGTCAACATGTGACTTTGACCAGGAATGAGGTTTAATTCAGGCAAAGGTGTATTTGGATCCTTGTGCCATAGATCGATGAAATCAAGGATCTTCCTTGGATCCAGCATGAGGGGCACAGCACTGCCTTTGGCACTAGAGGCCCTTTGTTGTCGATCTCTGATGATCTCAGCTAATTCTTCATCATCAGCTTCGTCTTCACTTGACGGAACCTGAAAGGCGACCTGCTTCTTGTGAGGACTTGGCCTTGTGCCTCGTCCAGCAGTGGCCTTTTTCTTCAGCAAGGTCGGAGTTGTTGAAGACTGAGGTGGAGCTGAAGAACTTGCAGAGACTCCTGAAGCAATTGAGATTCCAGTAGTCCTTTGGCATGTGGCAAGATGCACAGGTGCTGAGGACTTTGCAGGAGCAGCTGAGGATTTTGCAACTGAGGGAGTTGGAGCTGCTTTTGAGGAATTTTCTTGAGGATCAGGCCGTGAGGGCATTGAAGAGCTTGGCCGTGAGGGCATTGCAGCTGAGGAACTTGTCTTGACAGCTGATTTCTTCAGCATAGCCTTCTTAGGCTTGATAGCAGAGGCCTCAGCGGCGGCAGCAACAGAATCTTCATTGAATTTCTTCACTGCCTCTTTAGCCACTTTGGCCAGCTTGGCTTATCGCTTAGCCCACTCCTTGGGAAATTCCTCACCTCTTCTGATGCTAGTGGGATCAGCTTCTTGGCCAGGAGCCAATGTAGGTCTTGGACATGGAGGGTTAACAGCGAATTTCTTCATGTACTTGGGAGTGACATAGCGATATTCCCTTCATTCTCTTGCCCATCTCCTCTCAATCTTCTGAATGCGCACTTTGCGCTGATTTTTGCTCTCCTTGCCATGAGTTGCTTCATCAGGAGTACAATATTCCTCATAGATGTCATCAGGGATCTCAAAAGCAGTATTCGTTTCTGGCCTCTTTCCTCCCTTCTGAGGTCTTTTACCATCAGACATTTTCTTCACTAGAGGATTTTGACCAATGGATGTTTCTGAGGAAGTGTGTAACTTATCTTCGAGAAATGCTGCAAATGAGTTAAGTTGATGAGAACCTAGTGATTCAGCAGCAGACATGTGTACCTGTGAACAGAGTATAGGTGCGAAGAATTTTGGAGAGGTCATATGCGTTCTCAGAAGTTTTTCAAAAGTATCAAGTTTGAGGAATTTGACCAGGGGTGTCTTGAGGAATTTCACTAAGCGTTCTTTGACTTAGGTTCCAGAGTTGTATAGATTGAAAATCCACACAATTGAGGAATCTTGAAGAAAAACATTGCTTAGAGAAATAGATCAAGAACAGAAGCAAGTTGGTGTTTAAGAACATGAAAGTTGAAGAATAAACACCTTTTGAAGATTTTGTGGAAATCATCAGAATCAACAAGAGCAGTAAAAATAAATTTTATTTACCCTTGACGAAGAACACGACGAACTGAGAGTAGCAGTGGAGATGTTCGTCCGTTCAGATCTTCCACGCCCTAACTTGGCGATGGAAAACAGCTACGGCGGCGGCGGAGTGAAGATTTCCGCGGCCGGCGTGAGTACGACAGCGACGAGGTCGAGGCAGTGAAGATCTTCCTCACCGGCGACGATGGAATGTAGCGGCGGCGCTAGGTCTGAGAGCTCGAGCGAGGGAGTAAGATCGAGCGGGGTAAATGAGATCTGAGGAGGGCGAGGGGTATTTATAGCAGAGGTGAAAAAACCGCTCGTCCGAAGAAAATGGACGAACGTGCCCCTGACCCTTCTTATCCTAATGACATGTGTCACCCACGTACTGTGAAGTGGAGATCGTGTTAGATCGTGGGTGAATAGATAAATCTTATCGAGGGATATGGAACGGTTTGAGCGGCAAAAGCCGAAAATTCAGATAAGAATATTTTAATGTTTCATTCGCAAATTCTTCAGCTATCAAGGACACAGTGAAGACTTTGAACGGGTTTCAAATAGAACGCACATGAAGAATTTGTGAACGGACTGGATTGAGTTTAGCACAGAGGGGGAACGGGTCCGATCACATTCACTTAGAAGAAAAAACAACTTGAAGAATTAGCAATAAGTGAATGTTGTAGAGGACAGAAAACTCAAATATATATATATAGTCAATAAAGAACACAGACGGAAAGAGTGAAGATTTTGCAAAGTTGAAGAATTTGCACAATGATGAAAAACTCAAATTTTGAAGATTTTCAACTTTTTGTGGTGGCGTGACCCACCGTGTAGGAATGATGATTTCAGACACCGCGTACAATTGTCGTAGGGCTCTGAGAATCAAATTCTTCATTAATTTCTTCACACTTAGAGGGTTAGTCTTCATTGATTGAAGAAAAACGTTTCTTCGTGTATTGCACATCTAAGTCATCAATTTGCATAAGTGTTAGGATGTGTGTCCTTTTCAAAGGACATTCGAAGATTCTAAGATATTTAGCTCACACCGCAATTTGCTAAATCTCTTCTCATCCAAGGGCTTTGTGAAGATATCCGCTAGCTGTTCTTCAGACTTCACGGGATCAATAGAGATGTCACCCTTCAACATATGATCTCGAAGAAAATGATGACGAATCTCGATGTGCTTTGTCTTCGAGTGCTGAACTGGGTTATGAGCAATTTTGATGGCACTCTCGTTGTCGCAGTAGAGTGGCACATTCTTCACATTGATGCCGTAGTCCTTGAGGGTTTGCTTCATCCATAGCAATTGAGCACAGCAAGAACCAGCAGCAATATACTCAGCTTCAGCAGTAGAGAGTGATACGCAGTTCTGCTTCTTCGAGGACCAACATACTAAGGATCGACCGAGGAAATGGCATGTGCCTGATGTTGACTTGCGGTCCACACGATCACCAGCATAGTCAGAGTCAGAATATCCAATGAGATTAAAAGCCGAGCCCTTGGGATACCATAATCCAAGTGTTGGAGTGTGAGCTAGATATCGAAGAATATGTTTCACAGCCTTATGGTGTGATTCCTTCGGTGTAGCTTGAAAACGGGCACACATGCAAACACTAAGCATAATATCCGGCCTAGATGCACATAGGTACAATAAAGAGCCAATCATGGAGCAGTATACCTTTTGATCGAAGTCTATTCCATTTTCATCAGTGCATAGATGGCCATTTGTGGGCATAGGGATTTTGACGCCTCTGCATTCTTGCATACCGAATTTCCTCAGAACGTCCTTGAGGTATTTCTCTTGAGAAATGAAGATGCCATTGCGTTGTTGACGAATTTGAAGACCTAAGAAGAATTTCAATTCTCCCATCATGGACATTTGATATTCCTCACTCATCATGTAGGCAAATTCGTCACTGTAATGTTGGTTAGTACAGCCAAAGATAATATCATCAACATATATTTGGCACACGAATAATTCATCATCATAGGTTTTGGTGAAAAGAGTTGGGTTGAGTGAACCGAGTTTGAAGCCTTTCTTCATGAGGAATTCCTTCAAAGTATCATACCACGCCCGAGGGGCCTGCTTGAGGCCATAGAGGGCCTTATTGAGTCTGAAGACTTTGTCAGGATGCTTAGGATCTTCAAAACCTGGGGGTTGAGCAACATATACTTCTTCCTCAAGCTTACCATTGAGGAATGCACTTTTCACATCCATTTGATATAAGATGATATTATGATGGTTAGCATAAGCAAGCAATATGCGAATAGCCTCAAGTCTAGCAACAGGTGCAAAAGTTTCATCGAAATCAATTCCTTCAACCTGTGTGTAGCCTTGAGCCACAAGACGAGCCTTGCTCCTCACCACTAGGCCATTTTCATCTTGCTTGTTGCAGTAGATCCATTTTGTACCGATGATATTGTGCTTGCATGGGTCCGGTCGCTTGACAAGCTCCCACACATTGTTCAGCTTGAATTGATGTAATTCCTCTTGCATTGCTTGAATCCATTCAGGCTCCAGAAATGACTCATCAACTTTGGTGGGCTCTGTGATAGAGACGAAAGCAAAATGCCCACAAAAGTTAGACAAATGTGTAGCTTTTGAGCGAGTCAGAGGACCTGGTGCGTTGATGTCGTTGATGATTCCCTCAATCTGTACTTCATTTGCAACGCGAGGATGAGCAGGTTGAAGACTTTGATTTGGCTCAGCATTTTCTTCAGAGCCATTTTCTTCAGGTGCGCCAGCATGCTGTCCTTCATGTTCTGGAATGATTTCTTCAGCAGATTCTTCAGTAGGAATGACGTCCTCAGTAGCTTTGAACTTGATGGTTTCCTTAGGCGTCTTTTCATCTAGCACAGGAGGTAGGTGCTCTCTTTGTGAGCCGTTAGTCTCATCGAACCGCACATCTACAGTTTCAACAACCTTGTTGTGATAGGTGTTGAAGACCCTGTAGGTGTGCGAGTCCTTTCCGTAACCAAGCATAAAACCATCATGTGCTTTCGGTGCAAATTTAGAATTGTGATGAGGATCTCTAATCCAGCATTTAGCACCGAAGACTTTGAAATAACTCACATTGGGTTTCTTGTCAGTGAGGAGTTCATATGAGGTCTTCTTGAAGAATTTGTGAAGATATACCCTGTTGATGATGTGGCATGCAGTATCAATTACCTCAGGCCAGAAGTGACGAGGTGTCTTGTATTCATCAAGCATGGTGCGAGCCATCTCAACAAGAGTCCTGTTCTTGCGCTCCACAACGCCATTTTGCTGAGGTGTGTATGGGGCAGATAGCTCATGAGTAATACCAAGTTCATCGAGATAGTCATCAAGACCAGTATTCTTGAACTCGGTCCCATTGTCACTACGTATATGCTTGATCTTCACACCGAAATTTGTCGAAGCCCTTGAGGAAAATCATCTGAAGACTTCCTGCACTTCAGTTTTGTAAGTAATGACATGCACCCATGTGTAACGAGAATAGTCATCAACAATGACAAAGCCATATAGAGATGCTGCATTTGTTAGTGTGGCATAATGAGTAGGGCCAAAGAGATCCATATGAAGCAATTCAAAAGGATGAGAAGTAGTCATGATTGTCTTCGAGGGGTGCTTGGCTCTGGTCATCTTTCCAGCCTCACAAGCCCCACAAAGATGATCTTTGAGGAATTTGACACCCTCGATGCCAATGACGTGCTTTTTCTTCACTAGCGTGTGTAAGTTCCTCATGCCAGCATGACCCAGTCGTCGATGCCATAGCCAGCCTTCTGAAGCTTTAGCAAGTAGACAAGTGGCAGGCTGTGGTCCTGCAGAGAAATCAACAATATACAAGTCTCCTCTCCTAAAGCCTTCGAAGACTTTGGAATTGTCAGATTCCATGAGCACTAAGCAACGATATTTGCCAAAGACAACAACCATATCAAGATCACAAAGCATTGAGACAGACATGAGGTTGAATCCGAGGGACTCGACAAGCATGACTTTATCCATGTGTCAATCCTTTGAGATTGCAACCCTACCTAGACACAATACCTTGCTTTTGCCTTTGTCAGTGTAGGTGATATGCTTCAAGTGTGATGGAGATAAAGGAGTGTTCATTAGTAAGCTCTTGTCACCGGTCATGTGATTTGTACATCCACTATCGAGGACCCACTCAGTAGCTTTGGGTAAATCATCCTGCAAATGAATTAGTGCATCTTACGAACTCATATACTTCAGAGTGAAGAATATGACATCAAATTCATCAGACATATTTCATCAATTAAAGCAACATATGTATATATAGCAATGTGAGGACGTGAGAAATGAATAAATCATTTCTTCATGATTAGCTTGCGTCCTTTCAAGCATTTCAGGTCTCCAGCAAATTCTTCAGACGATTTAGTTCGTCTGGAGACCTGACCCTGCATAAGAGATTAGTTCTTTTTCTTCACCACCCACATCTGGAGGGGTGGCAAAGAGTTCATCATTCTGCGAGCTCCATAAGAGAAAGGTGGCATTGAAGCCAGAGTGCTTCGTTTCACAGGAGAGGGATTAGCATAGACATATGAGTAAGCAGAGAAATTCTTCGAGGACTTATGAATATAATGATTTGAAAAATAATGCACATAATCAGAACTCTTAGATTTTCCCTGCGAAACAGAAGCGTTAGCATGATGATGATCATGTGAGGACTTGGATCCATGTGAGGAATTTGATCCATAAGAGGACTTGGATCCATATGAAGACTTTGGTCCATATGAAGAATTTGATCTGGGGTTCTTATTCTTCACAGGTGGTGTCATGAGGACATTCACCTGAAGACTTTCAAGGCACCTTTTGGGAACCCAGATTTTCTTCATAGGGGGACCATTCCTGCAGTTAGATCCAACATATCTAGCAAATACTTCACCATTCTGATTGTTGAACAGTTTATAGTTGGAGTCAAATGACTCATCAGATGAATATGAGGATTCACAAGTAAAGCCAGATAAAGTGGATGGATCTACGGGAGATCCCTTCGCAGCAACCCATGAGGTTTTGGTATACTGCTCAGGTTTCCAGTAGGTTCCATCAGCATTGAGTTTCCTCTCAAAGGCAATACCCTCTTTCCTAGGGTTCCTGTTCAAGATCTGCTTTTTGAGCACATCACAAAGAGTCTGATGCCCTTTGAGGCTTTTGTACATGCCTGTCACATACAATTCCTTCAACCCTGCATTTTCGTCAGTGATACTAGTGGTATCCTCAGATGAGGAATTTGTGACCACAGAGATAGTTGAAGAATTTGCAGCAATAGAAGCATTTGAACATTCAGGTGAAGAATTAGCAGTTTCACGTTCAATGCATTTCAAGCATGGTGGAATAAATTCTTCCTGAGCGGAACTGATCTATTGAGCAAGCAAAGAATCATTTTCCTTCTGAAGATCTTCATGACTCACCCTTAGCTTCTCAAGATCTTGCTTTCTTTGAAGAAATTCATAAGAAAGCTTCTCATGATCGGCTAAGAGAGTTTCATGACGACCTTGAAGGTTGTCAAACTTAGACTGTAGTAGCTGAAGATTATCAGTCAGTGTTTGAGTTCGATCCATTTCCTCACCTAATAGATCAACGCTTTTGTCTAGCATATTTTGAACCTTTTCCAAAGCCTTTTGTTGTTTAACAGCAATATTAGCAAGTTTGGAATAGCTGGGTTTGAGGTTATCATCAGATTCATCCTCACTTGATTCGGAGGAGGGATATTTGAGTACCTTGGCACCTTTTGCCATGAAGCAATAGGTGGGAGCATAGTCATCGTTGCCGTCATCAGCAGTGTTGGGGAAGCCATTTTCCTCAGTGTTGAAGATGGACTTGCTAACGTAAGCAGTAGCGAGGGCTAGGCTCGCCACACCAGAGTCTGACTCCTCAGATGCCTCCTCTTCCTCATGTTCCTCAGATTCAGCTTCAGAGTCCATTTCCTTGCCAATGAATGCCCGAGCCTTTTTGGAACTGCTCTTCTTGTGAGATGAAGACTTTGAAGATTTTGACGATGAGGACTTTGAAGATTTCTTCTTCTTCTTTGAGTCATCGGAACTGTCATCCTTGTATTTCTTCTTCTTCGATTCCTTCTCCCACTGAGGACAATCAGTAATGTAGTGACCAGGTTTCTTGCATTTATGGCAAGTTCTCTTCTTGTAGTCACGGGATGAGGAATCTGATTTCATGTCATCACCTCTTGAGGATTTTCCAAATCGGCCACGTCTAGAGAACTTCTGGAATTTCCTCACGAGCATTGCTAGCTCCTAACTCAGTTCTTCAGGATCACCAAGGCTGCTACCAGAATCTTCATCTTCAGATTCAGAGACTGCCTTGGCTTTCAGTGCACGAGATCAGCCATAGCTCGGTCCGTAGAGATCTCTCTTCTCAGCAAGTTGGAACTCATGAGTATTTAGCCTCTCGAGGATATCAGCAGGATCAAGTGACTTGTAGTCTCCATGTTCCTGAATCATCATTGCCAGTGTATCGAATGAAGAATCGAGTGACCTCAGCAATTTCTTCACCACCTCATGGTCGGTGATGTCAGTGGCACCCAGTGCTTGAAGCTCGTTTGAAATGTCAGTGAGGCGATCAAAGGTTTGCTGAACATTTTCGTTGTCGAGTCTTTTGAAGCGGTTGAAGAGATTGCGAAGAACGTCAACTCGAGAGTCACGTTGAGTTGAGACTCCTTCGTTGACCTTGGACAGCCTATCCCAGATAAGCTTAGCTGTCTCCAAAGCACTCACTCTGCCATACTGCCCTTTGCTCAGATGGCCACATATGATATTCTTCGCTTGAGAGTCGAGTTGCTTGAATCTCTTCACATCAGCAGCGTTTACGGAAGGAGTGACAGAGGGAACGCCATTTTCCACAACGTACCAAAGATCGTTGTCAATTGCCTCAAGATGCATGCGCATCTTGTTCTTCTAGTAGGGGTAGTCTATCCCATCGAAGGTAGGACACCCAGCCGAGACCTTGATCATGCCTGCAGTCGACATAACTAAAACTCCAGGTGGTTAAACCAAAATCACACAGAACAAGGGAGTACCTCGCTCTGATACCAATTGAAAGTGTGTTATATCGACTAGAGGGGGGTGAATAGGCAATTTTTACAAATTCGTCACTGAGGAATTTCAAGGTGAGGAAATTCCTAAGCGACGAACAACTTAGCAGCGGAATAAGTACTCAGATGCAAGCATAACAGAGCAGTAGCACAGTCATCATGATGAAATGAAAACAAGCACAGAGTACGAGTAGCGTAAACACAGGATAAGCAGGCTGAAGACAAACTGACTGAAGAAATTGAACTGAGGAAATTGAGAAAGTCTTCAGTCAAAGTCTTCAAACAGTAATGATCAAATACATAGCAAGTATGCGAAGAATTGAAAGGGTTGAGGAAATAGAACCAGTAGCTCGGTGAAGACAATGATTTGGTAGACCAGTTCCAACTGCTGTGACAGTTGTATGTCTGGTTAGAGCGGCTAGGTATTTAAACCTGAGGACACACAGTCCTCACCATATTCTCCTTGAGCTAAGGTCACACAGACCTCGTCCAATCATTCGTGGTAAGTCTTCAGGTGACTTCCAAACCTTCACATACTCGGTCACTCAGCAATCCACAATTTCCTCTTGGATGCTCTAGACCATGACGCCTAACCATCTGGAGGATGCATAGTCCTCAAAGGTAACAAGCGTCGGTTCCACACAGGAACAATCTCTTCAGTGATGCTCAATCACTTTGGGTTTGTAGGTGTTTGGGTTTTTGGGTTTTTCCTCACTTGATGATTTTCGCTCAAAGTCCTCGGAGGATGGGATGCTCTAAATGACAAGTGTCAATCTATCTCTCGGAGCAGCCAACCAGCTAGTGGTTGAGGGGGCGGCTATTTATAGCCTAGGGAGCAGCCCGACATGATAAGACATAAATGCCCTTCAATGATATGGCCGTTAGGTGGGTAGGATATTTGGACAGCTGGCGCGCAGCACAGCAACGGTCGGATATTTGAGTATCAAATTCCTCAGGGCTATCATGTTCCTCACTTGTAGGCAATCCGCACTGGCGAATTCCTAACTCCTCAGTCAGAACAAATTCCTTAGAGAACAGAAGAACTTCGTCTCTGTCATTGAAGAACTTGACTAAACTGTATGAGATTTCCAATGGCTTCACTCGAAAGGATTGGGTAGGTGTAGGATTTTGAGTTGAGCATCACTTGGAAACTTTTCCTTAGTTTTACCTCAACCCCCTTTAACAGTACGGTGTTTCCTATGACTCAAGAAGAAGAAAATGAAACTACAAAAACAAAAGTCTTCACGCTTCATAATCCTCGCATGAATATCAAGTCTTCAGGGTCACACCAATTTCTTCACTTTCAAAGTCTTCAAGAAAACCAAAGTCTTCAGTTGAAGACATTCATTTTTAGGGGTCGACATTCATCGTAAATAACAAACTCCTCATAGACTTATAGACATGTGTACACTCACAAACGCATTAGTCCCTTAACCTATAAGTCTTCAATACACCAAAATCACTAAGGGGCACTAGATGCACTTACACCGCGGCGGACGGGGCTTCGGCCGGTCTGGAGCGTGCATCGACGGACCACCGGAGGAGGGGCTGACGAGCAGAGGAGGTCCGCCGGGCTATGGGTGGTGCTAGGGAGGTGATAGAACGGAGGGAGGGGCTCGGCTTCGAAGGAATTTAGCCAGCGACCAGCGATGGCCAAGGTGGCAATGGGCGACGAGGAGGAGCTCCGGGGCTCAGTGGAGTGGATGGGCAGGACGGGAGGAGGATAGCTAGGAGAATGAGAGGCTCAGGGATGCCGGGGAAGGCTCGGCCTCGGCTATATATAGGCAGGCGGCAGGAATGGATGAGCACGACGGCGGTGGTGATCTCATCGCCGCACTGGAGCGTGGGGAGGACGTGGCTGGATGGTAGCGGCCTTGGGTGGCTTCGCGGGAAGGAAAGAGGCCTCGAGAGCGCTCGAGAGGGCTCAAGGGAGAAGAGGACAGAGAGGAAGATGACACGGCGAGTCACGGGTGGAGCAGTGCTCCGGCGAGGCTTGTCGTGGTGCATCGAGGAAGAGGACGGAGGGGGAAGAGGCTAGAGAGGGGGTATGTGGACGGTGCGGAGCTATTCGGCACGCGGAGACAAGCCACGGTGGCCTGAGCTGGCCGGTCCGACGAGGTCGAACACTGCCAGTGCACAGGGCGCATAGTTGGCCTACTCTTAGCGTGGTCACCATGCATGCTACGTGCTCTGGCACGCTACTGCTCTTCACACCTTGCCAAACAAGTCCCTCACTGCTCAACTAGATAAGAGATGAGGCTAGTATCAACTGGAAGTCTCTGGGGTGGGAGAAACTTGCAGAAGAAGTTTCTAACAGCAAACTTGGCTGAACTTTTCTGGAGAAATGGATGAATAAATGGAGTTTGATCTTTGTCACAATGAAATAGGGTAGGAAGGAGTATATTCTTGAAAAATTTGAAGTCATTTAGACCCCATTTGCATACACTTCCTTCACAAACCAAAAATTGGTCCAGAAACTAGAATTTGAAGCTGTGCTCAAATGGCTTGATGAAATGAGATGAAATTTGGTGGAGAGTCATTATTTGGATATATGAAGGCACTGGAAAAATTTCATACCATTTGGGTATGCCAAAATGGTACTTCTTTCACAATTCTTTCAAATGGACAGAAACTTAGGAAAATTGTTGTGGATGAATGGATATATTAATTGAGCTGGTTTTTGGTTTCCATGAGTGATTTACCAATGTTAACCACCATGAAAAATTTCAGCTCAAATAGATCAAGGGTTCAAGCACTTCCTTTGCAATTTGCCAACTGGACAGAATCTGCAAATTGATGTTGTGCTCAAAATTTGAACTATGGAACTTGGTTCTTCATGGAAATAGTGAAGATATGGATAGGAGAAGCTCCACAATTTATTTGGGATTTTTCGTGGCTACCAAAATGGTAGTTCCTTTAGAAACTGCCCAAAATGCAATATTGGCATTAAATAGGAAAATGCAATTTCCCCTATTTAATTATGGCCAATATTTTTATGGGAGCTCAATATGATCACAAAGAATATC
Source organism: Thinopyrum elongatum (assembly GCA_011799875.1). Lineage (NCBI taxonomy): Eukaryota > Viridiplantae > Streptophyta > Magnoliopsida > Poales > Poaceae > Thinopyrum > Thinopyrum elongatum. The sequence continues at coordinate 53,732,277 of CM022300.1, forward strand.
TCCACAAGTTTTCATGAAATTTGGAGATGGATACATATTTTCCTGGATTTAATTCCTTTAACTGGCAGAAAAAGGAATTAATTATAAATGAAAAATATTGCAAATAACTTGGCAATATTTTTGCATATCCAAGGTTTATAGATGGAGGATGATCACTTGGAAAAGTTTGGAAGGCAACAGATCAAAGGAAATCGGGGTTCCTTTGTAATGAAAGAGATCAGAGTTTCCCTTCCGGTAACTCGGAAGGTAGGGTTTCGGTGGAAAAGTCTTGAGAACATATCTTGGGTGACAAGATTGGACTGGAGAGAATCTCTGGTTGGATAGGAAAGGCAAGGCTAAATGACCATCTTCATATACCAAAGAGCTAGAGAAATCCGATAACATCGAGAAAAAAGATGGGAGTCAAATCCCGCGAAGGAAAAATCCAAGAGCGAAAACCAGGGTGTTACACTAAAGAGGCCATCAATATCTCGTCGGGCTCCACAGTCCGCTGGGTTTGCCACGGCTGCTAACGTTGCTGTTGTCGAAGTTGTTGCTGTGGAGGTGACTGTATTGTTGGAGCAGCACCTTCAACATGGCCACCAGTTTGAGCTACTGGTGCCGTTTGCGAACGTCGTGAGGGCTCCGCTTGCTGTGACTTGCTTGACTCGGCAAATCAAATCAAGCTCTGGATGGTGGCTCTCTACTCATCCATCTTGTTACCGTTGGAGGAAAGTGCAGCAACATCTGGGCTCGCGCCATTGCCTCCGCTGCTGTTGCGGGCATGGCCAGGCATGAAGAACGCGATGTCGCTCGACTTCTGGCAGAGCCAACTGGAGCGCCATTGCGATCTTGTCGCTGTGGCTCAGGTGCAACAGCAGGTCGACGTGGTGGAGGTGGCTCCTGGGATCTGGGACTTGATCGACAGACATCTTGCCGTGTGGACGCTGTTGTCTATGATCAACAGCACCGCTCGGGATCACGTCGCGCCCATCTTGAGATGGCCACGGTGTGTGTCTTGACACTGCATCTCTTGCCGCTGTAGCAGGAAGACCTTGGCTTGCACTGGTCCGGTGACTATGCTCGCTGGTGCATCGAGGAGGTGGAAGCTATCCGTCTGCACCACCCGCGCCGTTGTGGCTATGCTCGCCAGAGGGTCGAGGAAGTTGGCCGCCTCTAGCGCCTCCGCCCCCCGCTGCGTCCATGGTGGGCATGGCGACCGCGCCGCCTGCGTCGGCCGTGCCAACCACAGTGTCCGCGCCGCCCGCATTGGCCGCGCCGCCTGCGGATACATGTGAGGGGACTCTCAAAGCAGAGGGATTCACCATCATGATGCCCTTCTTCTTGGGGGCCATCGACGATGAAGAAGATGATGAAGTTGATGAAATCGACGCATAATCTGTTGATTCAGGTTCACGCAAGTGATTCCCCTACCTGGCGCGCCAAAGATGTCGTGTGTATGACCATCTATGGGGCCATCTAGCCCCTTTGTGGTTCGGCTACGGGAATGCACAAGAGAAAGATCATGGATGTCGCCTAGAAGGGGGTGAATAGGCACTTTTAAAACAATTACGGTTTAGGCTTGAACAAATGCGGAATAAAACTAGCATTTAATTTGTCAAGCACAAAGCCTGAATCGACTAGGCTCACCTATGTGCACCAACAACTTATGCTAAGCAAGATAAACAACTAAGTGATAGCAAGATATATATCATGAAACACTATGGCTATCACAAAGTAAAGTGCATAAGTAAAGGGCTCGGGTGAGAGGTAACTGAGGGACGCAGAGACGATGATGTATCCCGAAGTTCACACCCTTGCGGATGCTAATCTCCATTTGGAGCGGTGTGGAGGCACAATGCTCCCCAAGAAGCCACTAGGGCCACCATAATCTCCTCATGCCCTCGCACAATGCAAGATGTCGTGATTCCACTAAGGGACCCTTGAGGGCGGTCACCGAACCCGTACAAATGGCAACCCTTGGGGGCGATCACCGAACCCGTACAAATGGCAACCCTTGGGGGCGGTCACCGAACCCATACACCTTGGCAACCCTTGGGGGCGGTCACCGAACCCCATACAAATTGCTCGAGGCAATCTCCACAACCTAATTGCACACCCCGACGCATGCCCGGAGCTTTACACCACAATGATTGAGCTCCGTAGCACCACCAACCGTCTAGGGCGCCCAAGCACCCAAGAGGAAGAATCTCCAGGGTACCAAGTATCCAAGAGTAATAAGCTACTCAACTTCACTTCCACGTATCACCGTGGAGAACTCAAACCTATGCACCAAATGCAATGGCAAGGGCACACGGAGTGCCCAAGTCCCTCACTCTCAAATCCCACCAAAGCAACGAAAGCTATGGATGAATATGAGAGGAAGAACAAGAAGGAGAACACCAAGAACTCAAAGATCTAGATCCAAGTGATTGGTGGAAACGTCGACCTAGATCTCCTCTCTCTTTTCCCTCAAGAACTAGCAAGAATCATTGGAGGGATTGAGAGATAGCAAGCTCGAACAAGGTCAACAATGGGGGAAGAACATGAGCTCATAGGACAGGGACCATTGGGGAAGAAGTCCCCCTTAAATACCCCCCCCCCCCCCGAATCCAACAATTATGCCCACAAGTCGTGCTCAAGCAGTACTACCGCTCAGGGGAGCGGTACTACCGCTTAGCACAGTCCAAACAGTCCAACAAGACAGAAAAACACGAGTGGTAGTTCTGCAAAAGAGGTAGTACCGCTCGGGGGAGAGGTAGTACTCGGGGGAGCAGTACTACCGCTTGAGAGGTACTACCGCTCAAGCTGAAAAACTGCCCAAGCAAAATAGAAGGATGCAAGAAGACCAAAACTGCCATAACTTCTGCAAACGAGCTCCGATTTCAACGAACTCAAGCTTGATAGAAAGCTAACGACAAGAGTTGCCAAATCATGACTGGGAAACTTCATAAGTGGCAACAGAGATTATGCCTATGATATAGAGATGTGAAACCTCCATGAGTGAAGAACTGACATAAACTCCAACATCGAAAACATCATAGAAGATGCATATGAACTCCGTTTTCGATGAACTCGAGCTTGTCATGAAGATGACCATAAGCTCTAAAACTCACAAAGAGAAACACCAAATAAGAACCAATAAAGATGATGCAAGGATGTAATGGTTTGGGCTCTCCACCAATGATACGATCAACCTACTGACTTGAGGGCCCCCCTTGATAGTACGGTAATCGATCCTATAACCCGGTCTCCAACTACCACCATGAGACCGGTAAAATAGAAAACCCATCAAGGGCAAACCTTTGCCTAGCACATAGTCCACTTGAGCTAGATGATGATGATCTTGACTTCCTCAAGTTGGACCACCTTTCTTGATTGCGTTGGCTTGATGAGGACAAGTAGATTGCTCCCCCATACTCCACTATGGGTGAGCCACTCTTCGGCATCTTCACAAGTCCATTGTCACCACAATGGACGGCAAGCTTCAAGCATGATCTCTTCATGATGCTCCACTTGAACTTACACACCGCAACCTTGATGACGATCACCACTTGATGTCATCCTCCATGGGTTGTATGATATCTTCCTCTTGATGCAAGCACATGGAAACATACCTAACCCCACATAGAACTCTCACATAGACCATGGGTTAGTACACAAAGCGTAATGGATAATGCTTACCATACATTGGGATCACTTGATCCCTTTTGGTACATCTTCTACGCTTTGCGTGTTGATCAACTTGATTCACTCTTCGGCTTAGTCTTGGTCAACCTTGCATCATGTCTTCTACATAACTAAATTTTGGATAATTCCTTGAATAACACTTTGGTCATCTCATAAACTCCTTGAAACCAACACATGGACTTCAAGAAATGACTATGGACAAATCCTTCAGATATAACTCAAGGCAACCATTAGTCCATAGAGATTGTCATCAATTACCAAAACCAAACATGGGGGCACCGCATGTTCTTTCAACCTCCCCCATTTTGGTAATTGATGGCAATCACTTTCAATAGAGTTTTTATAAGGAATTGAGCATCACCATGCAATGCAACAACCAGTAATGAATGTGCATGGGATGCAAATTCTTAGGAACAAAACCAAAGCAAGAAGAAAAGGCTCTCTAAACTTCTCCACAAAACTCTCTAAACTTCTCCCCCATTGGCATTGATTGCCAAAATGAGCGAAAAGCTTAGAAGGCCAATATAATATGTGTTCCTCCATAAATTCTGTATTTCTCAAAATATGAGCGGAATGATATACACATATCCAATGATAAATGGTTGGAGGAAGACAAACTATATTGAGGATCCAAAGATTTCAAATAGGATGATATGCCACTAAGACATAACAAAGAGAGAAGCAAGCAATCAAAAGATACCAATAGAAGCAAGCAATCAAATGACCCTACGAGCCACATGACTAAAAGATAGTATGATGAGAGCAAAGATTGTTCTAAAGAAATGAGAGAACCTCCCCATGACTTGTGCACAAATAAGAATTTTTGTATTTGGATACAAAGTGAACAAAGTAGGATCATCACTCCCCCAAAATCAATAGGAACTCAAATCAAGTGCAAGTGAGCATATAAGAAACTAAGCCTAGCACTTGCAACAAACAAATGGTTGATAAATATGTAAAAGAGGCAACTTAAGAATAGGCTCAACCAAAATGATGTGTGTGAGCCATGGCAAAGCACTTGAAAAGACTCATATAAGGATGAGCATTAAGCATCAACATATTCTTGAATAGTTGAGATACAGGGCGCATGACATGTCCTTCCCACACACACACAACTAGCAAATGGGTTCACAAGCTCACTAATATGCAAATTAAAACAAAGCTTGTGACAACCCATGGTGAAGAAGAAAAAGATAGCTTTGTCAAGAGGAGGGATACCAATCGAAATGGCAAAATCCTCGTCAAGACAAGCATGAGGAAAACCAATCTTCACCATGAAAGAGTGCATCAAGATGCAACGATATAAGATCCACACTCAAGGAAAAAGCTTTCACGGAGCCACCAAAGAAATAACACGAGAATGAAAAGGTGGACATGAAAGAAAAGGATATCATCTAGAGATGTAGTTTCTCTCAAGTGTATAAGGATCTAGGTAGATGAAAATCATGATGATATCAATCCACAAAGAAGGATGTACACACGAAATAGTTACAACACGAAGGAACAAGATATCCAAAAGGAAGTCATAGATATACCAATAAGATTTTGCTTGAAAGCATAGCACATAGCTTAATATTGTCTTATTGTATATCAATGAACTCCAATCACACGAACATCAAAGACATCACAACTAGCAACAAGAGATCATTGTTGGGATGCTTTGAGAAAGGAAACAAGTATCGCAAGAAGGAATGAATTTCATGCCATGATGCAACCTACACAAGGTTAAATGCAAGAAAAGTATGCATGAAGTAGATAATGATACTTGTTACCGAGATAACATTGGAATGATGTAGTAGATAATGGTTCATTGGTCATCCTAGCTTGACTCCGATAAGCTCATGGTGACACCACCTTCCTTGTGAGTGAGCCGAGCATCCAATGCATCTCTAATTGTTCCTAGAACAATCACCACAAACAAAATGGTACCCAAACTCATAGGGACCAAAGAGTTAGAGAACCAAAAATACATAGGACAAGCTCCACATAAATATGTGCATATAGATATGAAATTGAATTTCATGCGCACCTCATCCAATTTGAGACTTGGTGGAGTTTCCCAATATATTGGGTCAAAGAAAGAAAGCATGCCAAATAAAATACATGAAGTAAATATGCATGCTCAAGACTTTCAAGAACCAAATCAACACATGATTGATAAGATACCAAGTGAAAATGAGATACCAATGAAGAAATCATCACTTGAAGGATATCAAAAAGATACATCAACGAATGAGATATCCATTGATATGCACTAATTGAAAGATATCAACCTCCCAAAATAGAGGAAGGTTCCATACAAACCAAACCCTCTACAAAGTTTCATGATGGCACAAAGTACCAAAAAGAAATGGCTCGGCTTCCACCAACACACACTTGATAAGGATCACAAGATGAGTATTCTAAAGAAAATAGGATATAGCTCCACCAAGAGTTGTGCACTATAGAGAATTTGCATTTGAATACAAAATGCACAATATGGGATCACCGCTTTCACTATATCTATAGACACACTGGACGAGATCAAGAAGTAAACAAGATCCACAAGTGGCATGGAAGACACCGGGAGTTGACACATTCCTTGGCAAGAGAGAAAGCAAATAACACAAAAGCCAACGTAAAGATGATCAACAATTTCTGCCACATAAATGATTACTAATTGTCAAGAGACAAGAAGTATTTGGAAATAATTCCCGGTGGTAGATAACAAAGATATCCAACATCATCTTCACACAAAGCACATAATAAAATTGCAACTTGTAGAGCTAACATGACACCTAGGAGCAAGATAATTTGCAATATCAACTCTAGGTGACAATATCTCAAATGTACACATTTTCTAGGCTTGTAATATACATAGCATATTGATGCGGCTTGAAACTGCGTCGGTAATTCCCCAAAGAGGAAGGGATGATGCAGTACAACTACGGTAGGTATTTCCCTCAGTTATGAAGCCAAGGTATCAATCCAGTAGGAGGACCAAGCAACACTATGTAAACGGTACCTACACACAAAGAACAAATACTTGCAACCCGACGCGTAAGAGGGGTTGTCAATCCCTCCTCAGTAAAAAGATAGATTGGTTTGTATGAGATTGGATAAATAGATCTGAATAAAACATGAAATAAAAGATGCAAATAAAAAGTGCAGCAAAGTATTTTTGGGTTTTTGGAATAATAGATCTGAAAACAAATGCGATGAAAAATAGATCGGAAAGCAATATGATAAAAGATAGGTCCGGGGGTCGTAGATTTCACTAGTGGCTTCTCTCAAGAAGATAGCATACGGTGGGTAAACAAATTACTGTTGGGCAATTGATAGAAGATCAAATAATTATGATGATATCCAAGGCAATGATCAATATATAGGCATCACATCCAAGATTAGTAGACCGACTCCTACCTGCATCTACTACTATTACTCCACACATCAACCGCTATCTAGCATGCATCTAGTGTATTAAGTTCATGGAGAAACGGAGTAATGCAATAAGAACGATGACATGATGTAGACAAGATCTATTCATGTAGGAATAGATTCCATCTTGTTATCCTTAATAGCAATGATACATGCGTTCCTCGCTGCCCCTTCTGTCACTGGGAGAGGACACCACAAGATCGAACCCATCATAAAGCACCTCTTCCCATGGCAAGAAAAATCGATCTAGTTGGCCAAACTAAACCAAAGATTCGAAGAAGAAATACGAGGCTATAAATAATCATGCATATAAGAGATCAAAGAAAACTCAAATAATATTCATGGATATAGATCTGATCATAAACTCAAAGATCATCGGATCCCAACAAACACATAGATCTCCAAGAGACCATTGTATTGAGAAGCAAAAAGAGAGAAGAAGCCATCTAGCTGCATACGAACCCTTAGGTCAATGGTGGACTACTCACGCATCATCGGAGAGGCACCAATGAGGATGATGAACCCCTCCGTGATGGTGTTAGATTGGATTTCATGGTTCTGGAACTTGCGGCGGCTGGAATTGTGTTTCGTCGACTTCCCTAGGGTTTCTGGAATATTTGGGAATTTATAGGACGAAGAGGCGATGCAGGAGACCTTTCTGGGGCCCACAACGCACTTTGGCGCGCCTGGCCTCCTGGGCGTGCCTAGGTGTCTTATGGTCCCCATGGGGATCCCCTCTGGTCCTTCCTTGGCTCCCAAGTTTTCTTCTGGTCCTAAAAAAATCTCCAAAATTTTCATTGCGTTTGGACTCCATTTGGTAGTGATATTCTGCGAAGTAAAAAACAACAACTGGCACTGGGCACTATGTCAATAGGTTAGTCCCAAAAATGATATAAAGTTGCTATAAAATGATTGTAAAACATCCAAGAATGATAATATAATAGCATGGAACAATCAAAAATTATAGATATGTTGGAGACGTACCAGATATTACCCCCCCGTAATTTGATACCAATGAAAACTTAACAAGAGGCAAATAAAAAGCAAACACAAGATAATTAATGGACCATTTAGAATTTGAATTTCTCATGAGAAGACATACCACATAGAGACTAGATAATCTTGAAATATCAATACTAGGTGGTATTCCTCATGTACACACATTTTCGGGATCATGAGGTGCACAAAGCACATCACACCCCCAAAATGGGATGTTCCATTAATCTCTCACAAGAGCCAAATAAGATACAAACAAGATGCAAAAAGGCTCAACACAAGACTCACATGTACATGATGTGCAAACCAACATACACATACTTGATTACTCAAGATAAGCAAATTGGAAGCACAACATATACAAACACATGCAAGGTACAAAACCACAATATGCTAAGGGGCAAGTAACTTTAAATGTAAACAACTTAAGTACAAGTTATCGCAATGAGGCACATTGGATATAAGATAGCGACTTGATAATCCAAATGACTTGGCTTGAGACAATATGAATGATGAAGATCCCTTAATTCTTCATGATGTATCCAAGTCTCCAATGCCCTCGAATGTCACCTATTGATCAAGTTTGAGCTTGTTGGTCCCCAGCCAAGTTGGGTCCTAAGAGTTTAGTCACAATAGGCTTGGTTACCCAAATGGTTCTTTTCTTGACACTACTTTGAGTACCAACAAACTTGGCAAACACATTGCCAACCTTATCCTTCCGAAGAGAATAAATATCATCAATTATAATTGGGTTGGATAAGGTACCATTCGTGCATGAAGAAGCAAGGTGACCCTTCTCACGGCATAAGTAGCAACATCTACTCTTTTGTTTCTTCTTAGTTGACTTCTCAACTTGAAGATCATTACCTTGGGTCTTCTTGGGAATTTGCCTTTCTTCAACTTGTGGTTGAGCATGAGATTGAACTTGTGGCCTCTTCCCTTGTTGCTTGTCACTAATGGCCTTCTTCTTCAATGGGCAAGATCTAACATGGTGCCCTTCAATTTTGCACTTCAAGCAAACAATCTTGGCCAAATTCTCAACTTGTTCTTCACCCTTCTTCTTGTTGATCTTGGACTTCTTCTTCTTATTGGAGTTGAATCTAATTCCACCTTTGTCATTGGGGGATTTTTGCACACTCAAAATATTGTTGAGTGTGGACCTCCCTTCATGACACTTCTACAAGTCATTCTTCAAAGAAGTGACTTGGGCCTTGAGATCTTTTATTTCCTCTACATGTTTAGTCTCAACACTAGTACTCGAGGAAGTATAAGCTTCATCGTTAGAGCAACAAGGCAAGGAAAGTAATTCATCACAAGATGTAGCAACATTCTGAGTGGACGAATTACGAGGACTAGCACATGGCAAGATAGCATTTTGACTTGAAGTAGTGCTAGTATCCACATGAGGCTCACTACATGTTACCTTAGTAGTCATGGCCTCAAGAGCTATCTTCAGCACATTATGGGACACTAGAAGATCATCATGAGAGCTTGTGAGCTTTACATGACTTTCTTCCAATTTCCCATAATTGCTAGATAGCAACTCAAGTTGAGCCCTTAGCTCAACATTCTCCTTCAAAAGGGATGCTTCACAAGAAATAGATTCAGTATCACAAGCCTCAGAGGAGAAGGTAACTTGGCAAGCTCTTTTGAATACAAAGCTTTAAGTTGAGCATGAGACTCGGTGAGTTCGATGAGCTCACTCTTAATTACCCTTGAGCCATTTTCGAGGTGCTCAAAGTCCTCAAGGAGTTTGACATGTGCAGCTTCAAGCTTATCATTTTTAGTTTTGAAATCATTGGCCACCTCAAGGGCTCTAACATGGGATTCCTTTATTCTAGATAGTTCTAGAGCAAAAATTTCCTCAAGAGATTCCATGGTGGTTTGTTCGAGTTCAAGAGCTTGAGAGAGGTCTATGATCTCATTAGTGTAATCACGCTCATGACCTTCCATTTTATCAATGGTGACCTCATGCTCCTCGAGATGAGATTCCAACTCCTCAATGTATTTCTTGCCCTCAATGGCAATAGACATGATTTCCATGAAGTTGGAACAAGCAATTTTATTCTTATGAAGAGCTTTAAAAATCATTACCCCCTTAATTTTTAAGGAGGCAACATTATCATTCTCTTCATCAATATCCTCATCCTCATTCTTATCAACATCATCATCAAGAGACATATTGGGGTTCAAAGTAGGAGATACCTTTGAAGCCTTAGCCATAAGGCAAAAGTGGGAAATAATAGATGATGATGTTGGATCCCTTGAAGCATCATTCAAGACCACATCTTTTTCCATGGAGTGTTGGGTTTTCTCTACATTGTTAGCACAACAACTCGAGGACATAGATACATTTTTATCATGGCAACAAGACATATCAAGCATATCATCATGAGATTTGGTCAAGCAATTTCTACATGATATGCACGGACTATCAACACAAGCATGTGAAACATGTAAGGTGCTTGAAGTGTTAAAGTACAAAGAAGGAGCATTTCAATAAGATTATGATGAGGGATCATCAATGATAAGCACACTATCATCATTGCAATGACCAACACTACTCACTGTATCATTACCTTGTGGCAAACCACATGTAGATGAAGTAGAAGAAGTTGAGAACGTAACATGGCCAGAGGTGGAGGGAGAACAATCATCCCCACAAATATTGGACACACCATATTTATCTTGAAGCTTTGTCCACAACTCATGAGCATTCCGGAACGGCATGAGTTGAAATATAATTGCATTACTCAAAGCGTCGAAAATCACATTAGAAGCTTGAGCATTGAGATAAGATTTTTTCTCATCCTCTAAAGATAATCTTTGAGGATCCTTTGGAGGAGAAAAACCCATATCTACAATTCGCTCTAAATTTGGGTCCATGGCCCTAAAGAGATTAAGCATGCGAATAACCCAAACATCAAAATTTGTGCCATTGAAACTAAGAGTGTCAGAGAATCCTAATCCCCTAGTCGACATCTTTACTCTCTAGGCGGTTAAGCCTAACAAAGAGAGACGAGGCTCTGATACCAATTGAAAGATCATGGATGTCGCCTAGAGGGAGGGTGAATAGGCGCTTTTAAAATAATTACGGTTTAGGCTTGAACAAATGCGGAATAAAACTAGCATTTAATTTGTCAAGCACAAAACCTGAATTAACTAGGCTCACCTATGTGCACCAACAACTTATGCTAAGCCAGATAAAAAACTAAGTAATAGCAAGATATATATCATGAAACACTATGGCTATCACAAAGTAAAGTGCATAAGTAAAGGGCTCGGGTAAGAGATAACCGAGGGACGCAGAGACGACGATGTATCCTGAAGTTCACACCCTTGCGGATGCTAATCTCCGTTTGGAGCGGTGTGGAGGCACAATGCTCCCCAAGAAGCCACTAGGCCCACCGTAATCTCCTCACACCCTCGCACAATGCAAGATGTCGTGATTCCACTAAGGGACCCTTGAGGGCGGTCACCGAACCCGTACAAATGGCAACCCTTGGGGGCGGTCACCGAACCCATACACCTTGGCAACCCTTGGGGGCGGTCACCGAAACCCGTACAAATTGCTCGAGGCAATCTCCACAACCTAATTGGAGACCCCGACGCACGCCCGGAGCTTTACACCACAATGATTGAACTCCGTAGCACCACCAACCGTCTAGGGCGCCCAAACACCCAAGAGGAACAAGATCTAGGGTACCAAGTACCCAAGAGTAATAAGCTACTCAACTTCACTTCCATGTATCACCGTGGAGAACTCAAACCTATGCACCAAATGCAATGGCAAGGGCACATTGAGCCCAATTCCCTCACTCTCAAATCCCACCAAAGCAATGAAAGCTATGGAGGAATATGAGAGGACGAACTAGAAGGAGAACACCAAGAACTCCAAGATCTAGATCCTAAGGGTTCCCCTCACATAGAGGAGAAAGTGATTGGTGGAAATGTACATCTAGATCTCCCCTTTCTTTTCCCTCAAGAACTAGCAAGAATCATTGGAGGGATTGAGAGATAGTAAGCTCGAACAAGGTCAACAATGGGGGAAGAACACGAGCTCAAAGGATGGGGACCATTGGGGAAGAAGGCCCCCTTAAATAGCCCCCCCCCCCCCGAATCCAACTGTTATGTCCACAAGTCGTGCTCAAGCGGTAGTACAGCTCAGGGGAGCGGTACTACAGCTTAGCACCGTCAAAATAGCCCAACGAGACAGAAAAACACGAGTGCTAGTTCTGCCAGAGAGGTAGTACCACTCGGGAGAGAGGTAGTACCGCTTGAGAGTTACTACCGCTCGGGGGAGCCGTACTACCGCTTAGAGAGGTACTACCGCTCTCTACTACCGCTCAAGCAGATTGGGTAACAAAAGCATAAAAATAAGCGGAAGTGGAAGCGGTATTGGTCAACGGTAGTACCTCCTAAGCGGTACTACCACTCGGGGGAGAGGTACTACCGCTTGAGAGGTACTGCCGCTTAATACGTCAATTTTGCATCATGTTTTTATGTTGATATTTATTGCATTATGGGTTGTTATTTCACATTATGGTACAATACTTATGCCTTTTCTCTCTTATTTTACAAGGTTTACATGAAGAGGGAGAATTCCGGCAGCTGGAATTCTGGACCGGAAAGGAGCAAATCTGAGATACCTATTCTGCACAACTCCAAATGTCCTAAAACTTTATGGAGAATTGTTTTGGAATATATAAAAAATATTGGGTGAAGAAACAACAGAAGGGGACCCACCAGGTGGCCACAAGCCTGGGGGGCGCGCCCTACCTCCAGGGCTTGTGGGCCCCCTGGCCATCGTCCGGTACCCATCTTCTGATATATGGAAGGTTTTGACCTAGAAAAAATCAGAAGAAAGCTTTCGGGATGAAGCGCCGACATCTTGAGGCGGAACCTGGGCAGAAGCAATCTGGGGCCCCGGCGGAGCTATTCTGCCGGGGAAACTTCCCTCCGGGAGGGGGAAATCGAAGCCATCGTCATCACCAACGATCCTCTCATCGAGGGAGGGTCAATCTTCATCAACATCTTCACCAGCACCATCTCCTCTCAAACCCTAGTTCATCTCTTGTATTCAATCTTTGCCTCAGAACCTCAGATTGGTACCTATGGGTCGCTAGTAGTGTTGATTACTCCTTGTAGTTGATGCTAGTTGGTTTATTTGGTGGAAGATCATATGTGTCAGATCCTTAATGATATTTATTACCCCTCTGATCTTGAACATGAACATGCTTTGTGAGTAGTTCCGTTTGTTCTTGAGGACCTGGGAGAAGTCTTGTTATAAGTAATCATGTGAATTTGGTATTCGTTCGATATTTTGATGAGATGTATGTTGTCTTTCCTCTACTGGTGTTATGTGAACGTCGACTACATGACACTTCGCCATGATTTGGGCCTAGGGGAAGGCATTGGGAAGTAATAAGTAGATGATGGGTTGCTAGAGTGACAGAAGCTTAAACCCTAGTTTAGGCGTTGCTTCGTAAGGGGCTGATTTGGATCCACATGTTTCATGCTATGGTTAGATTTATCTTAATTCTTCTTTCGTAGTTGTGGATGCTTGCGAGAGGGGTTAATCATAAGTGGGAGGCTTTTCCAAGTAAGGACAGCACCCAAGCACCAGTCCACCCACATATCAAATTATCAAAGTAACGAACGTGAATCATATGAGCATGATGAAAAGTAACTTGATGATAATTCCCATGTGTCCTCGGGAGCGCTTTCCTTTATATAAGAGTTCGTCCAGGCTTATACTTTTCTACAAAAAGGATTGGCCCACCTTGCTGCACCTTTTTTACACTTGTTACTTGTTACCCGTTATGAATTATCTTATCACAAAACTGTCTGTTACCGATAATTCCAGTGCTTGCAGAAAATACCTTGATGAAAACCGCTTGTCATGTCCTTCTGCTCCTCGTTTGGTTCGACACTCTTACTTATTGAAAGGACTATGATTGATCCCCTATACTTGTGGGTCATCAAGACTCTTTTCTGGCGCCGTTGCCGGGGAGTGAAGCGCCTTTGGTGAGTGGAATTTGGTAAGGAAAAATTTATATTACGTGCTGAAATTTATTGTCACTTGTCACTATGGAAAATAATCCTTTGAGGGGCTTGTTCGGGGTATCTTCACCCCGACCGGAAGAACAAAGAGTTGCTCCTCAACCTACTGCACCTACTGAAAATATTTATTATGAAATTCCTTCGGGTATGATATAGAAACTGCTAGCTAATCCTTATCCAGGAGATGGAACACTACATCCTGATATGCATCTAATCTATGTGGATGAAGTTTGTGGATTATTTAAGTTTGCAGGTTTACCCGAAGATGAAGTCATGAAGAAGGTCTTCCCTTTATCATAGAAGGGAAAGGCATTGACATGGTATAGGCTATGTGATGATATTGGAACTTGGAATTACAACTGATTGAAATTTGAATTTCATCCTAAGTTTTATCCTATGCATCTAGTTCATCATGATCGGAATTATATATATAATTTGTTGCCTCATGAAGGAGAAAATATTGCTCAAGATTGGGGGAGGCTTAAGTCAATGTTATATTCATGCCCCAATCATGAGCTCTCAAGAGAAATTATTATTCAGTATTTTTATGCTTGGCTTTCTTGTAATGATCAATCCATGCTCGATACTTCTTGTACTGGTTCTTTTATGAAGAAGACTACTGAATTCCGATGGGATCTTTTGGAAAGAATTAAATGCAACTCTGAAGATTGGGAGCTCGACGAAGGTAAGGAGTCAGGTATAAACCTTGAGTTTGATTGTGTTAAATCTTTTATAGATATATATGCTTTTCGTGAATTTAGCACTAAATATGGACTTGACTCTGAGATAGTAGCTTATTTTTGTGAATCATTTGCTACTTATGTTGATCTCCCTAAGGAGAAGCGGTTTAAATACTATCCTCCCATTGAAGTAAAAATAGTAGAGCCCATTGAAGCTAGAGAAGAAACCACCACTTATAATGTTGATCCTATTATTCCTACTGCTTATATTGAGAAACCACCTTTTCCTGTTAGGATAAAAGAACATGCTAAAGCTTCAGTTGTGGTTCGTAAGAGTTATACTAGAACACTTACACCCCCTGAACAAATTAAAGTTGAACCTAATGTTGCTATGGTTAAAGATCTCTTGGCTGAAAATATTGATGGGCATGTTATTTATTTTTGTGATGAAGCCACTAGAATTGCTAAACCCAATGAAAAAGATAAACATAGACCTGTTGTTGGCATGCCTATTGTCTCTGTTAAAATAGGAGATCATTGTTATCATGGCTTATGCAATTTGGGTGCTTGTGTGAGTTCTATCCCGTTTACTTTATATCAAGAAATTATGAATGATATTGCACCTACTGAAATAGAAGATATTGAAGTTACTATTAAGCTTGCTAATAGAGACACTATTACACCACTTGGGATTGTTAGAGATGTTGAAGTCTTGTGTGGGAAAATAAAATACCCTACTGATTTTCTAGTTCTTGGTTCCCCACAAGATGATTTTTGCCCCATTATATTTGGTAGACCTTTCTTGAACATCGTTAATCCTAAGATAGATTGTGAGAAAGAAACTGTTAGTGTAAGTTTCGGGGATGTGTCTCATGAGTTTAATTTCTCCAAATTTTGTAGACAACCTCGTGATAAAGAATTACCTAGTAAGGATGAAATTATTGGTCTTGCTTCTATTGTCGTGCCTCCTACTGATCCTTTAGAACAATATTTGCTAGACCATGAAAATGATATGCATATGAATGAAAGAAATGAAATAGATGAGATATTCTTTAAACAGATGCCTGTTTTGAAACACAATTTGCCTGTTGAGACTCTTGGAGATCCTCTACCACCCAAGGGTGACCCTGTGTTCGATCTTAAACAATTACCTGATACTCTAAAATATGCTTATCTCGATGAAAAGAAGATATATCCTGTTATTATTAGTGCTAACCTTTCAGAGCATGAAGAAAAGAGATTATTGAAAACTCTAAGGAAGCACCGGGCTGCTATTGGACATACTCTTGATGATCTTAAGGGCATTATTCCCACTCTATGTCAGCATAAAATTAATATGGAATCTGATGCTAAACCAGTTGTTGATCACCGACGACGGTTAAATCCAAAGATGAAAGAAGTGATAAGAAATGAAATACTAAAGCTTCTGGAAGCAGGTATAATTTATCCTATTGTTGATAGTAGATGGGCAAGCCCAGTTCATTCCCTAAGAAGGGAGGTATTACTGTTGTTCCTAATGATAAAAATGAATTGATTCGACAAAGAATTATCACAGGCTATAGAATGGTAATTGTGAAGGAAATATGCCCTAGAGGCAATAATAAAGTTGTTATTTTATATTTCCTTATTCATGATAAAGGTTTATTATTCATGCTAGAATTGTATTGATCGGAAACCTAAATACATGTGTGAATACATAAACAAACACCGTGTCCCTAGTGAGCCTCTACTTGACTAGCTCATTGATCAAAGATGGTTATGGTTTCCTAACCATGGACATGAGTTGTCATTTGATAATGGGATCACATCATTAGGAGAATGATGTGATAGACAAGACCCATCCGTTAGCTTAGCATAATGATCATTCAGTTTTATTGCTATTGCTTTCTTCATGTCAAATACATATTCCTTCGACTATGAGAATATGCAACTCCCGGATACCGGAGGAATACCTTGTGTGCTATCAAACGTCACAACGTAACTGGGTGATTATAAAGATGCTCTACAGGTATCTCCGAAGGTATTTGTTGAGTTGGCATAGATCGAGATTAGGATTTATCACTCCGAGTATCGGAGAGGTATCTCTGGGCCCTCTCGGTAATACACATCATAAGCTTGCAAGCAAACGACAAAGGAGTTAGTCACGAGGTGATGTATTACGGAACGACTAAAGAGACTTGTCGGTAACGAGATTGAACTAGGTATGAAGATACCGACGATCGAATCTCGGGCAAGTAACATACCGATGGACAAAGGGAATTACGTATGTTGTCATAACGGTTCGACCGATAAAGATCTTCGTAGAATATGTAGGAGCCAATATGGGCATCCAGATTCCGCTATTGGTTATTGACCGGAGAGGTGACTCGGTCATGTCTACATAGTTCTCGAACCCGTAGGGTCCGCACGCTTAACATTCGTTGACGATATAGTATTATATGAGTTATGTGATTTGGTGACCGAATGTTGTTCGGAGTCCCGGATAAGATCACGGACATGACGAGGAGTCTCAAAATGGTCGAGAGGTAAAGATTGATATATAGGACGATGGTATTCGAACACCGAAAGTGTTTCGGGGGGTACCGGGTACTTATCGGGTCACCGGAAGGGGTTCCGGGCACCCCCGGCAAAAGATATGGGCCTTATGGGCCAAGAGGGGAAACGCACCAGCCACAAGGAGCTGGTGCGCCCCCCCATATGGGCCGGCCTAAGGAGAAGAA
Organism: Thinopyrum elongatum; assembly: GCA_011799875.1. Classification (NCBI taxonomy): domain Eukaryota; kingdom Viridiplantae; phylum Streptophyta; class Magnoliopsida; order Poales; family Poaceae; genus Thinopyrum; species Thinopyrum elongatum. The sequence continues at coordinate 53,749,822 of CM022300.1, forward strand.
GGAAAGGGGAGAAGGGAAAGGTAAGTGTGGATTAGGATTCCCACTACCTTCCCTCTCCCCCCTCTTTCTTTCCCCCTCCGACAAACATGGCAGGGGAGCGCGGCCAAGGGCAGGAGCCCAAGTAGGATTCAGACCTGCTTGGGGCGCCCCTTGGCCTCTCCCCTCTTCCTCCACCTATATATATGAGGAGGGGGGCGCCTAGCACACCCCAGACAATTGCCTAGCCGTGTGCGGCGCCCCCCTCCACTGTTTACACCCCCGGTCATATTTTCATAGTGCTTAGGTGAAGCACTGTGGAGATTACTTCACCATCACCGTCACCACACTGTCGTGCTGACGGAACTCATCTACTACCTCGATGTCTTGCTGGATCAAGAAGGTGAGGGACGTCACCAAGCTGAACATGTGCAGAACATGGAGGTGTCGTGCGTTCGATACTTGATCGGTTGAAGCGCGAAGAAGTTCGACTACATCAACCGCGTTGTGAAATGCTTCCGCTTACGGTCTACGAGGGTACGTAGAAACACTCTCCCCCTCCTTGCTATGCATCTACATGGATAGATCATTGCGTGTGCATAGAATTTTTTTTGTTTTCCATGCAACATTTCCCAACAGTGGTATCAGAGCCAGGTCTATGCGTAGATGATATGCATGAGTAGAACACAAAGAGTTGTGGGCGGTGATAGTCATACTGCTTACCACCAACGTCTTATTTTGATTCGGCGGTATTGTGGGATGAAGCGGCCCGGACCAACCTTACATGTCCACGCATATGAGACCGGTTCCACCGACAGATATGCAACTAGTTTTGCATAAAGGTGGCTGGCGGGTGTCTGTTTCTCCTGCTTTAGTTGAATCGAATTTGACTATGGCCGGCCCTTGAAGAAGGTTAAAATAGCAAACTTGACGAATCACCGTTTCGGTTTTTGCCGCAGGTAAGAACGGTTCTTGCTAGAAACCCGTAGCAGCCACGTAAAACTTGCAACAACAAAGTAGAGGACGTCTAACTTGTTTTGCAGGGTATGTTGTGATGTTATATGGTCAAGACATGATATGATATAAATTATTGTATGAGATGATCATGTTTTATAAGATATCAGGCAACCGGCAGGAGCCTTATGGTTGTCTCTTTATTGTATGAAATGCAAACTCCATTTAATTGCTTTACTTTATCGCTATGAGTTAGCAATAGTTGTAGAAGCAATAGTTGGCGAAACGACCACGACGCAATGATGGAGATCAAGGTGTCGAGCCAGTGACGATGGAGATCATGACGATGCTTTGGAGATGGAGATCAAAAGCACGAGATGATGATGGCCATATCATGTCACATATTTTGATTGCATGTGATATTTATCTTTTATGCATCTTATTTTGCTTAGTACGGCGGTAGCATTATAAGATGATCCCTTCACTAAATTTCAAGGTAAAAGTATTCTCCCTGAGTATGCACCATTGCTACAGTTCGTCGTGTTGAGACACCATGTGATGATCGGGTGTGATAGACTCTACGTTCACATACAACGGGTGTAAGACAGTTTTACACATGCAGAATACTTGGGTTAAACTTGACGAGCCTAGCATGTACAGACATGGCCTCGGAACACTGGAGATCGAAAGATCGAACGTGAATCATATAGTAGATATGATCTACGTAGAGATGTTCACCACTGATGACTACCCCATCTCACGTGATGATCGGACATGGGTTAGTTGATTTGGATCACGTATCACTTAGATGACTTGAGGGATGTCTATTTAAGTGGGAGTTCGTAAGTAATTTGATTAATTGAACTTAATTTATCATGAACTTAGTCCTGATAGTATTTGCATATCTATGTTGTAGATCAATGGCCCGTGCTACCGTTCCCTTGAATTTTAATGCGTTCCTAGAGAAAGCTAAGTTGAAAGATGATGGTAGCAACTACACGGACTGGGTCCGTAACTTGAGGATTATCCTCATTGCTGCACAGAAGAATTATGTCCTTGATGCACCGCTAGGTGAAAGACCTGCTGTAGGAGCAGAAGCTAATGTTTTGAACGTCTGGCAAGCTCGATCTGATGACTACTCGATAGTTCAGTGTGCCATGCTTTACGGCTTAGAACCGGGACTTCAAAGACATTTTGAACGTCATGGAGCATATGAGATGTTCCAAGAGTTGAAGTTAATATTTCAAGCAAATGTCCGGGTTGAGAGATATGAAGTCTCCAACAAGTTCTCTAGCTGCAAGATGGAGGAGAACAGTTCTGTCAGTGAACACATACTCAAAATGTCTGGGTATTATAATCACTTGACTCAGCTGGGAGTTAATCTTCCAGTTGATTGTGTCATTGATAGAGTTCTTCAATCACTGCCACCAAGCTACAAAGGCTTCGTGATGAACTATAATATGCAAGGGATGAACAAAACAATTCCCGAGCTCTTCGCAATGCTTAAGGCCGCGGAGGTAGAAATCAAGAAGGAGCATCCAGTGTTGATGGTTAACAAGACAACTAGTTTCAAGAAAAAGGGCAAGGGAAAGAAAGGGAACTTCAAGAAGAATGGCAAGCAAGTTGCCACTCCCGGGAAGAAGCCCAAAGCTGGATTGATACGTCTCTGTCGTATCTACTTTTCCAAACTCTTTTGCCCTTGTTTTGGACTCTAATTTGCATGATTTGAATGGAACTAACCCGGACTGATGTTGTTTTCAGCAGAATTGCCTTGGTGTTATTTTTGTGCAGAAATAAAAGTTCTCGGAATGACCTGAAACTTCAAGAAGAATATTTTTGGAATAAATAAGAAATATTGGCGAAAGAATCAACCAGAGGGGACCCACCAGCTGTCCACAAGGGTGGAGGGCGCGCCCCCTGCCTTGTGGGTCCCCTAGACCTCCACCGACCTCAACTCCAACTCTATATATTCACTTTCGGGGAGAAAAAAATCAGGGAGAAGGATTCATCGCGTTTTACGATACGGAGCCGCCGCCACCTCCTGTTCTTCATCGGGAGGGCAGATCTGGAGTCCGTTCTGGGCTCTGGAGAGGGGAAATCGACGCCGTCGTCATCATCAACCATCCTCCATCACCAATTTCATGATGCTCACCATCGTGCATGAGTAATTCCATTGTAGGCTTGCTAGACGGTGATGGGTTGGATGAGATTTATCATGTAATCGAGTTAGTTTTGTTAGGGTTTGATCCCTAGTATCCACTATGTTCTAAGATTGATGTTGCTATGACTTTGCTATGCTTAATGCTTGTCACTAGGGCGCGAGTGCCATGATTTCATATCTAAACCTATTATGTTTTCATGAATATATATGTGTTCTTGATCCTATCTTGCAAGTTGTAGACACCTATTACGTGTTATGATCAGCATACCCCAAGGTGACAATAATTGGGATTCTTTCCGGTGATTACCGTAGTTTGAGGAGTTCATGTATTCACTAAGTGCTAATGCTTTGGTCCGGTTCTCTATTAAAAGGAGGCCTTAATATCCCTTAGTTTCCATTAGGACCCTGCTGCCACGGGAGGGTAGGACAAAATATGTCATGCAAGTTCTTTTCCATAAGCACGCATGACTATATTCGGAATACATGCCTACATTATATTGATGAATTGGAGCTAGTTCTGTGTCACCCTAGGTTATAATTGTTGCATGATGAATGCCATCTGACATAATTATCCATCATTGATCCATTGCCTACGAGATTTTCACATATTGATCTTTGCCACGTTACTTTGCCGTTGCCACTGTTACAATTACTACAAAACTGCTACTGTTACTTTTACCACCATTACCGTTACTTCCATACTACTTTGCAAACTGAATACTTTGATGTAGATATTAAGTCTTTCAGGTGTGGTTGAATTGACAACTCAGCTGCTAATACTTGAGAATATTCTTTGGTTCCCTTTGTGTCAAATCAATAAATTTGGGTTGAATACTCTACCCTTGAAAACAATTGCGATCCCCTATACTTGTGGGTTATCAAGACCTTTTTCTGGCGCCATTGCCGGGGAGCATAGCTCTATTCTCTGAGTCACTTGGGATTTATATCTGTTGATCACTATGAGGAATTTGAAATATACTAGAACCAAGATTTTTCCCTCTACTACGAGGGGAGGTAAGGAACTGCCATCTAGCTCTGCACTTGATTCACCTTCTGTTTTGAGTAAGCTTGCGACACCTACACCTGCTATTGATTCTGATATGTCGCATGTTATTGATGATGCTACTTCTGCTATGCATGATGCTTATGATGATACTACTGCTTTGCTTGATAAGACTGTGCCACTGGGTGAATTACTTAATGAACATCTTGCTAGAGCTAGAACTATTGATTATGCTGAGGATGATGATATTTCTGAAACTGATGAAATTATTGAAACTGAACACTTTTGAGACACCTGCTAGACCTAGCTCTCCTAGATATGAATTGCCTGATATACCTGAGGGTTATGTTATGGATGGAGAGGTAGCTAGGGACTTTCTTGCTTGTAAGGATAGAGATGATCTTAAGAAATTATTATGCAAGTGGAAAGAAAAATCTTTGAATGCTAGAATGCAATATGATCCTAAGTTTGCTACTTCACCTATCTTTGTTACGGATAAGGATTATGAATTCTCTGTTGATCCTGAGTTAATTACTTTGGTTGAATCTGATCCTTTTCATGGTTATGAATCTGAAGCTGTTGTGGCACATCTTACTAAGTTGAATGATATAGCCACCCTATTTGCTCATGAGGAAAAAATTCGATATTATTACATTCTTAAGTTGTTTCCTTTCTCATTAAAGGGTGATGCTAAGTTATGGTTTAATTCTCTTGCTCCTGGTTGTGTGCGTAGTCCCCAGGATATGATTTACTACTTCTCTGAAAAATATTTCCCTGCTCATAAGAAACAAGCTGCTTTAAAGGAAATATTTAACTTTGTGCAAATCGAAGAAGACAGTCTCCCACAAGCTTGGGGGAGGCTTCTCCAATTACTTAATGCTTTGCCTGATTATCCTCTCAAGAAAAATGAAATACTTGATATCTTTTATAATGGACTAACCGATGATTCTAGGGACCACCTAGATAGTTGTGCTGGTTGTGTTTTCAGGGAATGAACTGTTGAGCAAGCTAAATTACTATTGAATAATATTTTGAGCAATGATAATGATTGGACTCTTCCCGAACCAACTCCTAAGCCAACTCCGAAAAAAGAGGTATTCTATTTCTCAGTCCTGAAGATATGCAAGAGGCAAAGAAATCTATGAAAGAAAAACGTATTAAAGCTGAAGATGTTAAGAATTTACCACCTATTGAAGAAATACATGGCCTTAATATTCCGACACAGGTAGTAGAGGTAAACTCTCTCTATAGATTTGATGAAGGTGATATTCCTCATAATAAGTCTGCTAGTCAATGCTTGGATGAGTTTGATAATTTCATTGTTAAACAAGAAAACTTCAATCCTTATGTTAGTAGACAATTGAAACGAATTCTTACATGCTTGACTGCTTGCGTGACTATATGAGTAGAACTGTTAGTGATCTTAAGATTATTAGTAAGCATGCTTCCATGGTAAAAACTCAAGTAGAACAAGTACTTAAGGCACAGGATGATTTGCTTAATGAGTTGAATAGTAAGAACAATGATAATGCTGTTAGGGTTATGACTAGAGGTGGTAAAATGACTCAGGAACCTTTGTATCCTGAGGGCCATCCTAAGAGAGCTGAGCAAGATTCTCAGAGAATTAATACTGATGCACCTAGTCCTAGTAATAAAGATAAAAAGAAAACTGATAGGACTTTGCATGCTTCTAGTGAACCTGTTATAGATACACCTGAGAACCCAAATGATATTTCTATTTCTGATGCTGAGACACAATCTGGTGATGAACATGAATCTAGTGATAATGTTAATGACGATGTTCATTTTGGTGCTCAACCTAGTAATGATAATGATGTGGAGATTGAACCTGCTGTTGATCTTGATAACCCACAATCTAAGAATAAACATTATGATAAGAGAGACTTTGTTGCTAGGAAGCATGGTAAAGAAAGAGAACCATGGGTTCAAAACCCATGCCCTTTCCTCCTAAACCATCCAAGAAAAAGGATGATGAGGATTTTGAGCGCTTTGTTGAAATGCTTAGACCTGTCTTTTTGCGTATGCATTTGACTGATATTCTGAAAATGTCTCCCTATGCCAAGTATATGAAAGATATTATTACAAATAAAAGAAAGATACCGGAAGCTAAAATTTCCACCATGCTTGCTAATTACACTTTTAAGGGTGGAATACCAAAGAAACTAGGAGATCTAGGAATACCAACTATACCATGCTCCATTAAAAGAAACTATGTTAAAACTACTTTATGTGATCTTGGAGCCGGTGTTAGTGTTATGCCTTTCTCTTTATATCGTAGACTTGATTTGAATACGTTGACACCTACTGAAATCTCTTTGCAAATGGCTGATAAATCAACTGCTATACCCATCTGTATTTGTGGGGATGTGCCTGTTGTGGTTGCAAACATTACTATCTTAATGGACTTTGTTATTCTTGATATTCCTGAGGACGACAGCATGTCGATTATCCTTGGTAGACCCTTTTTGAATACTGCAGGGGCTGTTATTGATTGCAATAAAGGCAATGTCGGTGCAACAAACCCTGGGTCTGTTGCCCAGACCGTGCACATGCCCAAGATATGAGATTGCAACATCCAAGACAAGGCCAAGGTAAAGAGATAGGCTCTTTGAGGAATCAAAGGGCAAGTTGAGAAGACCAAGTCAAGCCAAGAAGCAAGACACCGCTAAGGAAAAACCTCCCTTGCCGGGCAGGAGAGCCTGGCGAGGTCAAGGTTGCCCCAGAAGCAAGCCTTAGGATCGCCCCGGCAGGCCTGCCGGGGCATACGAAGGCAAAACGCCCCGCCAAGGCTTCACCGCCTCACCTCACGGCAACACAAGTTACCGATCGGTGCGGTGTCAAGCCCTGAGATGACTAAGTGGCTGCCTTTTGCCACATGGCAGCCATTTCCTATGAAAATCACCTCCAGATGACACCCGTCCTGCGACGTGTCATGCAGACAGGAGAGAAGGTGGCCAAACAGCCCGGCAAGGCGTGCCAGGCAGGCCATGATGTTACACTGTGTGGCGAATTTAATGCATACTGCACTGTCTGCAGAGTAGATATGATAGCACTATTTGCTATCTAATTAGTACACAATGACTGATGTGCCACTGTGGTGACCCCTTAACCTATAAAAGGAGGCCCATGGCAACCATAGAAAGGATTCGGACCCCTGTACACCCATACGCGCGTAGCTGCTCTCGCCCCGAGGCAACCCTGCCGGGCAAGAGCGCTGCGTTTCCACCACCATCCACCATCAATCCACCAAAGCAGGAGTAGGGTTTTACGCCTCGCGGTGGCCCGAACCTGGGTAAAAACTGCCCGTGTGATCTCTGCCGCGCTACGCTGTGCTCCTCCGCTCTTTGTGCAATGCGCTCAGTCCCCTTGCCGGACCAAAAAGGGGCCCTTGGCCCCATAGGTGGTCGTGGTTTGTCACGACATCTTTGGCGCGCCAGGTAGGGGACTGCGCTTCCGCGAACCCGAGAAGTGTACGAAGCGCGTCATCTTCACCGCCATCTTCTTCGTCAACGGCTCCATCGTCCATGGCACCCAAGAAGAAGCCCGGCACCGCAGCTCATCCATCCACCTCGAAGGCCCCGCCACACATGCCCGCCGACGCAGCGGGGGCTACGGGGACGCCTGGAAGTGCGGACGCTGCGGGGGACGTGGTCGGCGCGGGCGGCGTCGTTACCACCTCCCCTGCGGCCGAAGCAGGAGCAGGAGGCACCGGAGAAGGACAGCACCAACTACATTCCAGCGGCCACGTCCCATGAGGTACGAGAGGAGAGATCATTCCATCTGCACCTCCTCATCCGGCCGAAGGGCCAGCCACAGCGGAGGTACTCGCTCTGGGGGGAATCGCAACTCCCCGACCACTCCCGCCATGGGAGCGGCCGTAGAACATGCGCCACCCCCGGAACAAGCCGACCCAGCCGCTACGCCAAATGAAGCCGCTGGCCCTCAAGTGCCTCCACCTCATCCACATGCCATCCAGGCGGCTGGCTCACAACGACGAGAGCACGGTGCGACCGCTACCGGCACCGTCAGGAGCCGGGCGACGTTACGGTCTTCATCGACATCCATGCCAAGCACCGCTTTGGAGGCCATGGCCCGAGCTCAGCTAGTGTTGAAATTTCCGCCGGCAGCCGATCAGATGGATGAGTGGAGAGCCACCATTCAGAGAATGATTGGCTTCACTGAGGCGGGAGGATCGCAGCGGGCTGGCCTGCCACGTCCTCCCCAGGCAGCGGCAACGGCCCGCGCTACTGGCCGTGCGGATGGGACCACTCCTACAGTGCAGTCCCCTCCATGGCAGCCGGCGCGGGAGCCGCGCGGCCAAGAACCTGATGACATCTCGATGGCTTCGTTCGACCCTCGAGTGCGTCAAGGCCCACGGCGAGTCCTGGAGGACAGGCGGAGGGAAGGCGCGCGTGTCAACACCGAGCGACACCGCGACGCCCACCGCCAGTCCAACAGGCGTGATGGCCCCGACGTTGACGAGCCTGCACTCACTGACGGCGGGTACCTGCCTTTCGAGGTTGGGTGCCCTGCCTTCACCCACGAGCTGCGGCAAGTCCGTTGGCCGTCCACTCACATGTTCAAGCCAGAGATACCAGGGAAGTATGACGGAAGACTGAACCCGGCAGAGTTCTTGAGCATCTACACCATCACTGTTCAAGCTGCCGGGGGAAGAGATGAGAAGGTATTCGCCAACTACTTCCCTTTGGCACTCAAGCCAAATGTGAGGGCTTGGCTGATGCACCTGCCAGAGAACTCCATTTCGACCTAGGCTGACCTATGCCATGAGTTCGTTGGCACCTTCACGGGCGGCCATCAAGAACCAGGGCGGCCCAGCGACTTGCAGCTCCTCCCGCAAAAGGAAGGCGAGAGCCTGCGGAAATACATGCAGAGATTCAGCAGAGTCCACAGGAATATTCTAGACATCCACCCGGTAGCTGTGATAGCTGCGTTCCAGTCCAACGTGCGCAATCGTCGGATACATTCCAAGATGAACTTTCGATTGCCCAAGACTGTGAAGGAGCTTTACACTCTGGTGGATAAGTGTGCTCGGATAGAGGAGGGAAGGAAGCTCCCCCGGAGAAGAGGATGGCGTCGACATCGATTCAGAGGATGATGACAAGGCCACCAGTCAAAAGAAGAAGAACAAGAAGCGCAACAAAAGGCGCAAGGATAAGGCAGTGATGACCGTTGAGGGATCGGGCCTGCCTAGTACCGGCAAGAAAGCCAAGGCTGAGATACCCGGCAAGGAGGTTGCCGCGTGCACTGACTGCTGGGAACCCGCGGCTGCCGAGAAGGCTGGGAAAGGTGATGGCCCCTATTGCAAGATCCATTAGACCAAGGGCCACGATCTCCAGGAGTGTCATCAGGTTGAGCAGCTTGTCAAGAAGCAGAGGGCTGAATATGAGAAGCGAGATAAAGAGAAGGATCAAAATGGCGCTGGCAGAAAGGGCCGGGGTGGCGGAGCAAGCCGCCCTGGCAAGGCTCCTCAGAACCAAGGGAACCCCGCCAAAGGCCGTGAGAAGGAGGATTGCAACGATGAGAGTGATGGAGGAGATGAAGAGGAGACCAGCGAGCAGGAATTCCAGAAGGCCACTGATGCCCTGTGCATTGACGGGGGTGCATCTTGCACTCCTCTCACCGCCAACTTAAACGGTGGGTGCGTGAAGTAAATGCCGTGGAGCCAGCTACAGACTCTCGAAGGCCGCTTAAGTGGTCCTGCATGCCCATCATCTTCGACGAAGAGGACCACCCTGACCGCACCACCACGGTAGGGTGCTTGCCGTTGTTGGTGTCACCAACAATCCGCAACCTCAAAGTCACAAAGATGCTAGTTGACGGCGGGGCCGGGTTGAATCTGATTTCTTCAAAGGTCATCAGCAAACTCCAGATAGCAGAAGAAGAGCTCAAAGTTACTGGTACGTTTCAAGGGATCAACCCCGACAGGAGTCATCCTAAGGGGAAAATCACATTACCAGTGAAATTTGGGGGGAGTTGAACTACCGGACTGAGAAGATCGTGTTTGATGTGGTTGACCTCCCCCTGCCATACAATGGAATCCTTGGTCGCCCAGCTTTGGCCAAGTTCATGGCGGCATCCCACTATGCCTACAACACCTTGAAGATGCCAGGGCCGATGGGCGTCATTTCCATTCCATTAGACGAGAAGGACGCAATCATTTGCATGGACAAGATGTACCGGGATGCAGTCGCGGCAGATGCCACTGAAGCTGCAATCCCCGCCAAGGAAAGTAACAGAAAGAAGAAGGCTAACAGGGACGCCGGCAAGGAATCTAGGAAGCGCACCTCTCTGGGGTATGTTGCGCCTGTTGATGACTCGCCGGAGGATTCCAATAGTGAGAGATCCAAGGCCTCTGCCCCCGCTGTGAAATAGATCCCGGCAGGGCTGGATGGCGCTAGTGGTACTTTCACCATCAGTGCCACCCTCGATGACAAATAGGAAAGCGCGCTCATTAACTTCCTGCGGGCGAATGTTAATGTGTTTGCCTGGCAACCATCTGACATCCCCGGTGTTCCCAGGAAGATAATCGAGCACCACCTTGTTGTCTGCCCACATGCCCGACCCATCAAGCAGAAGGTCCGGAAGCAAGCTTTGGAGCGGCAGCAGTTTATAGCCGAGGAGATCAAGAAACTTGAGGCAGCTGGTCTGGTTAGAGGAGTGTTGCATCCAGCGTGGTTAGCAAATCCAGTGGTGGTACGAAAAGCCAATGGGAAGTGGAGGCTGTGCATAGATTTTACGGATCTGAACAAGGCATGCCTGAAGGACCCATTCCCCTTGCCGCGCATCGACCAGATTGTGGATTCCACCTCCGAGTGTGACCTGCTTTCCTTCCTGGATGCCTACTCTGGATATCATCAAATCTTCATGTCCAAGGAAGACGAAGAGAACACCACGTTCATCACCCCATGTGTCACATAGTGCTTCGTGCGGATGCCTTTCGGGTTGAAGAGCGCCGGGTCTACTTTTGCAAGGGCAGTCCAGATTGGTTTTGAGTCACAGTTGCATAGGAACATTGAGGCCTACATGGACGATATTGTGCTCAAGACCAAGGATAGATCAACCCTCATCCAGGATTTGGAAGAGACATTTGCTAATCTGTGCAAGATCAACTTGAAGCTAAATCCGGAGAAGTGTGTGTTTGGCGTTCCTTCCAGCAAGCTACTTGGCTTCTTTGTGTCCCACCGGGGGATAGAGGCCAACCCCGACAAGATCAAGGCTATCGAGCAGATTCAAGCACCCAAGACAGTCAAGGACGTGAGGCGTTTGACTGGATGTGTTGCCGCGCTTAGCAGGTTCATTTCCAAGTCTGTCGAGCGTGCCTTGCCATTCTTCAAGGTTTTGAAAAAGGCAGGGCCCATGGAGTGGAGCCCGAGGTAGACGCCGCACTACAAGATTTGAAGGCCTACCTTTCCTCTGTGCCCACTTTGGTTGCTCCAAAACCTCAAGAGCCGTTGCTGCTATACTTGGCGGCAACTAATCAGGTGGTTAGCGCAGCACTGGTGGTGCAGAGGGAAGTGGATGAAGCAGCAGACGCAGCTGGTGTCCCTTCCGGGGAGGAAAGCGAACACACCCCGGCAAGGTAAGATGCAGATCAAGGTAGAGAAGAGCAGAGCAGCGGAAGCAGTTCTCTGGTCATGGCAAAGAAGAAAGTGGTGCAGCGCCCAGTATACTTCATCAGCTCTCTGTTGTAGGGGCCTAGATCCAGGTACTCTGGCGTGCAAAAATTGATCTTTGGCCTTGTGATGGCCTCAAGGAAACTGCGCCACTACTTCCAAGCCCATGAGATCACAGTTGTCACCCGTTTCCCTTTGCAACAGATACTCCAAAACCCTGAGGCTACCGGCAGGATAGTGGAGTGGGCTTTGGAGTTATCCAGCTTTGGTTTGAAGTTTGAGAGCACATCAACCATTCAGAGTAGAGCATTGGCAGAGTTTATTGCAGAATGGACGCCAACTCCTGATGAAGAGGTATTGGAGACAGTTATCCCCGGCAAGGAAGCACCCCAAGAATGGATCATGTATTTCGATGGTGCCTTCTCCCTACAAGATGCAGGGGCTGGCATGCTTCTCGTGGCTCCCACCAGAGAGCACCTGAGGTACGTTGTCCAGATGCATTTTCCCCGGGAGGAAGCTACCAACAATACAGCAGAGTATGAAGGGCTCCTTGCTGGGCTCAGGATTGCAACAGAACTGGGGATCAAGAAGTTGATCATTCGCAGAGATTCACGACTTGTGGTGAGACAAGTCAACAAGGATTACCAAAGTCCATTGATGGAGGCATAAGTTGAGGAAGTGAGAAAGTTGGAGGAGCGCTTTGACGGATTCCAAACAGAGCACGTACCCCGTGCGGAAAACAGTATCGCTGATCATCTGTCAAAGTGCGCTGCGCAGAAGCTCCCTGTGGAACCAGGAACTTTTGTTCTCCATCTGACTCAGCCCTCCGTATCCTCGGCAACAATGGCCAGAAAAAGGAGGAAACTGGACTCCGGCAAGCCTCTCCCGGTAGAACCTCTCGAGGATCCCGGCAGAAAGCTTGTTGGGCACAACCCCCCTTCGGTCGCTGAGCTGCATCCTCCCGCCAGGCCACCGGTCCCCGCGGTCGAGGATTGCACTCTCACAAACGAGGAGGTGCCGTTAGTCCTTGTTGCCGAGCCACAGGCTCTGCCTTGGGCACGGCACATAGTCCATTTTCTCCAAACTGGGGAACTTCCCAAAGAGCAAGAAGAAGCTAAAAGAGTAGCCCGGAGGGCCAGTATGTATTAGTTCGTTGATGACACGCTGTACAGAAGGAGGCCCAATGATGTGAAATTGAAGTGCATTTGCTGGGAAGTAGGAAAGTAACTGCTGGCGGAGATACACAATGGTATGTGCGGCTCCCACATTGGATCAAGGGCGTGGGTTGGAAAAGCTTTCCGGCAAGGATTCTACTGGCCCACAGCCCTCTAAGATGCGGTCGAGCTTGTCACCAAGTGTGAAGCCTGCCAGTTCCATTCCAAGAACATCCACCTGCCTGCCCAAGCTTTTCAGACAATCCCTTTGTCATGGCCGTTTTTGGTCTGGGGGCTCGATATCCTCGGCCCTTTCCCCCGTGCTGCCGGGGGCTTTGAATTCTTGTTCGTTGCAATCGACAAGTTTACAAAGTGGCCGGAAGTAGAGCCCATGAGAAATGTGACTACTCAGTCAGCTATCAAGTTCTTGAAAGGATTGGTGTGCCGCTTCGGAGTTCCTGCCCGGATCATCACTGACAACGGCACCCAGTTCATGAGTCGCGCCTTCATGCAATACGTTCATGCCCTCAGAAGCAAAATCTCGTTCGCCTCTATGGCCCATCCAAGGAGCAACGGGCAAGCTGAGAGGGCGAACGCTGAAGTGTTGCGAGGACTCAAGATGAGAACTTTTGATAGACTACAGAAGTGCAGCAGGCGGTGGATCGATGAGCTGCCGGTGGTTCTTTGGTCCCTCAGAACGACACCAAATCGAGCTACCGGCCAGACTCCCTTCTCCCTAGTCTATGGGGCAGAAGCAGTTATCCCCACGAAACTCATTTACGGGTCACCTTGAGTGCTTGCCTACGATGAAGTAGCGCAAGATCAGCACCGGCGTGATGATGTTGTGCTACTCGAGGAGAACCGTCTTCGGGCTGCTACGCGTGCCGCATGCTATCAGTAGGCCATGCGTTGTTATCACAGCTGCAGGGTTCGTGCCCGGTGTTTTGAGGAAGGCAACCTTGTCCTTAGGCGCGTTCAGTCTGCCAAGGGTGCAAACAAGTTGACACCGAAGTGGGAAGGCCCTTACCGGGTAGTACGAGTCACCAGACCTGGTGCAGTCCGCCTGGAGACCAGAGATGGCATTCAATTGCAAAACTCATGGAACATTGAGCATCTCCACAAGTTCTACCCATAAGGCGCGGCTGTCGGGCCCTGCCCGGCAGCCACCCTTTTGTACAGGCCTTGCCTCTGTTGCATGTAACCCCTTGTACAAAGCCAGGCGCAGACCCTGAGCAATAGAGAAATAAATGAAGCGCTGGGGGGCCCCCGACAGATTGCATGCATGCATAAGCACATCATGAGCATTGCATGTTCATGTAGATAAGATCGGATGAGGCATCATTTTCATCTGCATCATACTTCAGGCTCCTATCGTGGATTCGGTCCCGAAAAAAGGAGAAGAGAAGACAAGCCTACATCGCGATCCCCGACAAGCCCAAACAGATAAGTTCTCTCTCTTATCCATACGAGTTTTGTAAGTAAAGCTTGTGCATAGGAAAACCTCGTCGCTTTCAAGACTTAGGTGCTCCCATCCCTTGACTCGAACGTCACTTCGGTCAGGGAGGTTGTAGTGGCCTTTGGCAAGAAAGTTGGCGGGGGGCTGGTCCCTCTTTACGGTTTGTGCCCGGCAGGCCCAGTCCCATGGCAGCAACTTGAGGGTACCGGCAGGATAGCCTACCGAGGAGAAACTTGTTTACTTGAGCGTAAAGATGCATTCTCCCTCTGCATGGACATGTTACATGCACAAGTGCCCGGCAAGGTTTATCTTTTTCATTAGTATGCTGATCAACAAGTACAGACCTTACAGAACACAAACATGGATAAAAGAGATTACATAATTTGAACTAAAGTTTGGCAAGTGCCTACATATTTTAGATTGAGAAAAAGATAAATGCTCATGATCCCCTTTTCTACTCCGTCCTTCCCCTCTTCGAAACTACAGGGGGAAACAAAGAAGATGGAGGGAAGGCCCGGCTGGGATTCGACGCCTCCCCAGGATTAGGAGGACGCCGTTCCCGGGCTAGGAGGAAGAAACCGGAGGGCAGGCGTGGATGGTGACGCTGCCGGAAGCTCAATCAAGTGATGATGGTGCTGCCGGCAAGCACGCCTCGTCGGAACGGTTGCCCCCGCTCTTGACGGATCGTGGGTCGCCGCCACCTCCTTTACCACAGTCGCTCGAAGCTCCCGCCGCGCCAACCAGGGTGAACACCAAGCGCTCTGGGTAGCTCCACAGAGAGCATGGTCATCTCCAACGACCCGAAGACAAGGGGCCGCCGCCCTTTAAGGAAGCACGCATGGGGACGAGGAGCCCGCCCATATGCCGGGCAGGCGGTGCCCTGAGAGGAGACATCTGCCACTACCAGTACCGAACCACCTTTGCGGCCTCCCTCCAGCATCACAGGAAAAGGAGAACTAGGCCATGATCGACTACCACGCCTCGTGCCCATTGTGGGCCTCGGCGTGGTGTCTCTTGCGTCGCCCCTCACTAAGATTGGAGCTACGGGTGGCCCGGTGACGAGCGCGCCTGAGTCGCTACCTCTGGACCAACCACCGTGCCACCAGCGCACCCCCCTGAAGCCTGTGCAAAGATAGGAAGAGGATTCTACCCCAGCACTCGACGCCGTCGACCCCAAGCTGGGGCCCGGGGCTTGGCCCCAAGCTCTCCTCTTCGGCATACCTCAAGAGGGAGCAGAGAATGAAGGAGGTGAGCGGACGAATACTCCCACTCCTCTCCCGTCCTTCCTTTTATAGATGGGCCGGGGTCAGGAGCCGCTTCCTCCGCGGGGGACCGCCGTCCTCCTCCACCAATCCATGAAGACCAAGCCCCTGCCTTAACGCTCCCCCGCACCACGTGCCTCCGTTACCTACCCGGCTCGATGCATGCAGCATACGTAGCCAGGGATAAGGGCGTGGTGGGAAGAGCTAATTGGCAGTTACTCACCCATGCGTTAAGGTCATTCACGGGCCATTACAAGAGTGGCCCCACTGCAGTTGGCGTTACGCGACGGGCGGAAGAACCGGAAACTGATCCGAGCTCCGATTAAAGAAGAAGCAAAGAAGACCTCAAAGGGCGAGCGGCTATTTCCCACTGGCCTGTGCACAAGTTAGGGCCTACCCCGACGATGCCTGGCAGCTCGTTCGGGCTAGGCCCGGGGGCTCCTTTCGGTGCAAAAAACCCTGGGTCTGTTGCCCAGACCATGCACAGGCCCAAGATACGAGATTGCAACATCCAAGACAAGGCCAAGGTAAAGAGATAGGCACTTTGAGGAATCAAAGGGCAAGTTGAGAAGACCAAGTCAAGCCAAGAAGCAAGACACCGCTAAGGAAAAACCTCCCTTGTCGGGCAGGAGAGCCTGGCGAGGTCAAGGTTGCCCCGGAAGCAAGCCTCAGGATCACCCCGGCAGGCCTGCCGGAGCATACGAAGGCAAAACGCCCCGCCAAGGCTTCACCGCCCCACCTCACGGTGACGCAAGTCACCGATCGATGCGGTGTCAAGCCTCGAGATGACTAAGTGGCTGCCTTTTGCCACATGGCATCCATTTCCTACAGAAATCACCTCCAGATGACACCCGTCCTGCGACGTGTCATGCAGACAGGAGAGAAGGTGGCCAAACAGCCTGGCAAGGCGTGCCGGATAGGCCATGATGTGACACTGAGCGGCGCATTTAATGCATACTTCTTTGTCTGCAGAGTAGATATGATAGCACTGTTCATTATCTAATAAGTACACAATGACTGATTTGCCACTGTGGTGACCTCTTAATCTATAAAAGGAGGCCCATGGCAACCATAGAAAGGATTCGAACCCCTGTACACCCATACGCGCGTAGCTGCTCTCGCCCCGAGGCAACCCTGCCGGGCAAGAGCGCTGCGTTTCCACCACCATCCACCATCAATCCACCAAAGCACGAGTAGGGTTTTACGCCTCGCGGCGGCCCGAACCTGGGTAAAAACTGCCCATGTGATCTCTGCCGCGCTACGCTGCGCTCCTCCACTCTTTGTGCAATGCGCTCAGTCCCCCTGCCTAACCAAAAAGGGGCCCTTGGCCCCATAGGTGGCCGTGGTTTCCCACGACAGGCAATGTCACTTTTCATGTTAATGGTAATGAGCACACGGTACACTTTCCGAAGAAACAACCTCAAGTTCATAGTATCAATTCTATTGGAAAATTTTCAACTATTACTATTGGAGGTTTTGAATTCCCTCTCCCTACTGTCAAAAAGAAATATGATATTCCCATTGTTGGGGACATGCATAGCCCCGTTGAGGTAACCTAGTGTTATTCAAAAATTCTCCGGTTTCATGTTATTCGAAAGAAGTTTGTTAATAAGACTTGATCAACCTTGTTAATGGATTCCTTTTGATGAGCATGAGATGGATGAATTTAGAAAGCACAACTTTCTGTCCCCAACTTTTATTCTCTGTTATTTAGAATAAATAAAGTAGAATTGCTTTTATTTTTCTGTTTTCTAAATTATCCGTGCAATAAAAAAAATGTCCCAAAAATAAAAGTTCTCCAAATGCCCTGAAAATTTAGTATGATTTTTTATAGAATATTTTAGAATTTCTGGCACTGAGATTGCACCAGGGGGCTACACTAGTGGACCACAAGGGTGGAGGGCGCGCCCCCCTTCCTTGTGGATCCCACGTGGGTCCCCCTCACTTATTCCAGCACCCATCCACTTCGTCTTCCTCTAGAAAAATCATCCCGTTGCTCAAACCCGTGTTCTAGCTCATCTTGCTGCCATTTTCGATCTCCTTGTGCAAAGCACCATTTGCAAAACTATTTTGGGGGATTGTTCTTCGGTATGTGACTCCTCCAATGATCCAACTAGTTTTTGTTCTAGTGCTTTATATATTGCCAATTTTTGTTGCTGTGGTGACCTTGTTCTTGAGCTTGCATGTCAAATTTATATGGTCCAAGGTAGGTTTGATGCATGATAGAGCCTCTAGGCACTTGTAGGAGTAGTTGCTATCAGTTTTGTTGAAGTTTGGTTCACTTTTATTTTAAGTCACTAAAAATTTCAGAAATTTTTCAGAGGAAGAAAAATGTTTAGGAAAATATACCAAGGTGGTTCCTCGAAGAAGCAAGCCCCAAGGCTCGTGATTCATGAGCCAGACCTTGAACCACCAAGAGAAGCTCCAGTGCGGCCTTGCGAGTGGCTGTTGGATCAATTCATGGTTCATGCAGGTTTCAAGGATGAATTTGATGCGTACGTGCAAAATGCTGACCTTGAGGACTTAGTGTCAGATAAGTGCTTACAATATTATCACCTCACTGATTCGTTTGTGCGAAGATTTAAGTTTACACCCAGCGCAATACTCATTCTGTCCTGTTCGACCTTTATGATAAATCATATACCATGGACATAAGAGATTTTAATGAAGCATGTAAAATTCCACAGTGGGGAATTCATAGTGAACCACGCAAAACTGAATACAATGCTTTCCTTGATAACCTCACTGTAGGAGAAACTAGAAATATTACACAAGCTACCATGGGGAGCATTCACTTTCCTGCCATATATTATTTTGCTCTCTTTATAGGTAGACGTATTAATGGTAAACATGATCATAGCCACCTTTGTGCATCGGATCTTAGTGTCCTCAAGTGTGCGGTAACGGGTGATAAACGATATAACTTGGGGGCTATTATTGCAAGGAGGTTACATAATAATGCTATAGATGGAGATTTCTTTGGTGGGATTTATGCCACCCGTTTAGCTAACTATCTCGGGGTGCCCATAAGGGGGGATGACATTGAGTTACCACTTGCTTTTCTTGATTATTATGCTATGGTGCGCTACCAGTTTCTTGAGAGGAACGAACAGTCCCTCCTGTACCGACTAATCTTTGACAGGCAGCGTGCTGTCTATATTACCCTTCCTACTCTTGTCTTCTTTGACTTCCAGGTAAACAGAAGATATTTTATAACCAGTGAGGAGGCAAACGAGTATGAGAGAGAGGTGGAGGCTACTCGCCTCCATGCTGCAGCCCTTCAGGCAGTAGCTGCCGCATCCCAGTACAACCCTGACTATAACTTTGGATACCCGCCAGGCCAGCCGTGGCCATAGACCAACTTAGGCCAAAAGCCTAAGCTTGGGGGAGTATGTATTTCTCACCGACATTACATTCATGTTCACACACTCATTCCAGTTATCGGTGTTCATACTTTTTCATTGTATTATCCATATTAGTTTATTTTTCTTGCTTTCTTCTTGTGTGTTTGGAAAACTTTGAGAAAAAAATAAAAACAATTAGTTCTAGTTTCTCTCTAGTTTAATTTAGTTGTAGTACTATTAAAAGAAAACCCAAAAAGATTTCTTGTTCTTCTTTTGTTTGTTGGGAGCTTTCCCGTGTAAATAGTTTTTCTCGTCCTTGTTTTGCTTTCTTCAGAAAAACAAAAACTCCAAAAACATTTCAGTGTGTTTCTTTGAATTTCTTTTTCTTTTTCTTTGGGTCGTAAGGAGAAGACCACAATGAAAATGTTGAGTGGCTTTCATATGCATTATTGTTGATCTAACAAAGAGCCCATATTACCTTGTCTTCTCCTTTGAATAAATGTTTGCAGATTCCAGCTTAGTCCAATGCACGTGCACTATTATTATTATCCACACCGTTTGGTCGTGCAAGTGAAAGGCAATAATGACGATATTTGATGAAATGATTGAGATGGAGAAAAGCTGGTATGAACTCGACCTATTTTGTTTTTGTAAATATGATTAGTTCATCATTCTTGATTCAGACATGTTTGCAATGACAATTAGAGATTATAGTTACTCATGCCATGCTTAATTAGCTAGGAGTTTATAATGGTTTACCTTGCGTGCCAACATGCTTTTAAAATGGTTGTGATGTAGTATGATAGGATGGTATCCTCCTTTGAATGATTCTAGTGGCTTGACTTGGCACATGTTCACGCATGTAGTTGAAACAAAATCAACATAGCCTCCATGATATTTATGTTCATGGTGATTTATATCCTACTCATGCTTGCACTCAATCTTGGTTAATCTTAACGCATGTTATGACTGTTGTCGCTCTCTAGTTGGTCGCTCCTCAATCTTTTGCTAGCCTTCACTTGTACTAAGCGGGAATACTGCTTGTGCATCAACTTCCATAAACCCAAAGTTGTTCCATATGAGTCCACCATACCTACCTATATGCGGTATTTACCTGTCGTTCCAAGATTGATGTTGCTATGACTTTGCTATGCATAATGCTTGTCACTAGGGCCCGAGTGCCATGATTTCAGATCTAAACCTATTATGTTTTCCTGAATATATATGTGTTCTTGATCCTATCTTGCAAGTTGTAGACACCTATTACGTGTTATGATCCACATACCCCAAGGTGACAATAATTTGGATTCTTTCCGGTGATTACCGTAGTTTGAGGAGTTCATGTATTCACTAAGTGCTAATGCTTTGGTCCAGTTCTGTATTAAAAGGAGGCCTTAATATCCCATAGTTTCCATTAGGACCCCGCTGCCACGGGAGGGTAGGACAAAAGAGGCCATGCAAGTTCTTTTCCATAAGCACGTATGACTATATTCGGAATACATCCTACATTATATTGATGAATTGGAGCTAGTTCTGTGTCACCCTAGGTTATAACAGTTGCATGATGAATGCCATTCGACATAATTATCCATCATTGATCCATTTCCTACGAGCTTTTCACATATTGATCTTTGCTACGTTACTTTGCCGTTGCCACTGTTACAATTACTACAAAACTGCTACTGTTACTTTTGCCACCATTACCGTTACTTACATACTACTTTGCTACTGAATACTTTGCTGCAGATATTAAGTCTTTCAGGTGTGGTTGAATTGACAACTCAGCTGCTAATACTTGAGAATATTCTTTGGCTCCCCTTGAGTCAAATCAATAAATTTGGGTTGAATACTCTACCCTCAAAAACTGTTGTGATCCCCAATACTTGTGGGTTATCATGGACCCAAGCCTGAAATTTAGTGCTTCTACTGCAAAGGAACTGGTCACTGGAAGCGGAATTGCCCCAAGTATTTGGCGGATAAGAAGGATGGCAAAGTGAACAAAGGTATATTTGATATACATGTTATTGATGTGTACCTTACTAATGCTCGTAGTAGTGCCTGGGTATTTGATACTGGTTTGGTTGCTCATATTTGTAACTCGAAACAGGAGCTACGGATTAAACGAAGATTAGCTAAGGACGAGGTGACGATGCGCGTCGGGAATGGTTCCAAGGTCGATGTGATCGCCGTCGGCACGCTACCTCTACATCTACCTTCGGGATTAGTTTTAGACCTGAATAATTGTTATTTGGTGCCAGCGTTGAGCATGAACATTATATCTGGATCTTGTTTAGTGTGAGATGGTTATTCATTTAAATCAGAGAATAATGGTTGTTCTATTTATATGAGTAATATATTTTATGGTCATGCACCCTTGAAGAGTGGTCTATTTTTGTTGAATCTCATATTGTAGTGATACACATATTCATAATATTGATGCCAAAAGATGCAAAGTTGATAATGATAGTGCAACATATTTGTGGCACTGCCGTTTAGGTCATATTGGTGTAAAGCGCATGAAGAAACTCCATGTAGATGGGCTTTTGGAATCACTTGATTATGAATCATTTGATACTTACGAACCATGCCTCATGGGCAAGATGACTAAAACTCCGTTCTCCGGAACAAAGGAGCGAGCTAATGACTTATTGGAAATAATACATACCGATGTATGCGGTCCGATGAGTGTTGAGGCACGCGGCGGGTATCGTTATTTTCTGACCTTCACAGATGATTTGAGAAGATATGGGTATAACTACTTAATGAAACACAAATTTGAAACATTTGAAAAGTTCAAAGAATTTCAGAGTGAAGTGGAGAATTATCGTAACAAGAAAATAAAGTTTCTATGATCTGATCGCGGAGGCAAATATTTGAGTTACGAGTTTGGCCTTCATTTAAAACAATGTGGAATAGTTTCACAACTCACGCCACCTGGAACACCACAGTGTAATGTAGTGTCCGAACATCGTAACCGTACTTTATTAGATATGGTGAAATCTATGATATCTCTCACCGATTTACCACTCTTGTTTTGGGGTTATGCATTAGAGACAACTGCATTCACGTTAAATAGGGCACCGTCTAAATCCGTTGAGACGACACCGTATGAACTATGGTTTGGCAAGAAACCTAAGCTGTCGTTTCTTAAAGTTTGGGGTTGCGACACTTATATCAAAAGGCTTCAGCCTGATAAGCTCGAACCCAAATAGGAGAAGTGCGTCTTCATAGGATACCCTAAGGAAACAATTGGGTACACCTTCTACCACAAATCCGAAGGCAAGATCTTTGGTGCCAAGAATGGAACCTTTCTAGAGAAGGAGTTTCTCTTGAAAGAAGTGAGTGGGAGGAAAGTAGAACTTGATGAGGTAATTGTACCTTCTCTCGAATTGGAAAGTAGCACATCAGAGAAAACCGTTCCCGTGATGCCTACACCAGCTAGAGAGGAAGCTAATGATGATGATCATGAAACTTCGGATCAAGTTACTACAGAACCTCGTAGGTCAACCAGAACACGATCCGCACCACAGTGGTATGGGAATCCTGTACTGGAAGTCATGTTACTAGACCAAGGCGAACCTACGAACTATGAAGAAGCTATGATAAGCCCAGATTCCGACAGATGGCTTGAGGCCATGAAATCTGAGATAGGATCCATGTATGAGAACAAAGTGTGGACTTTGGTGGATTTGCCCGATGATCGGCAAGCCATAGAGAATAAATGGATCTTCAAGAAGAAGACTGACGCTGATGGTAATGTTACTGTCTATAAAGCTTGACTTGTCGCAAAAGGTTTTCGATAAATTCAAGGAGTTGACTACAATGAGACTTTCTCACCCGTAGCGATGCTTAAGTCCGTCCAAATCATGTTAGCAATTGCCGCATTTTATGATTATGAAATCTGGCAAATGGACGTCAAAACTGCATTCCTTAATGGATATCTTAAAGAAGAGTTGTATATGATGCACCCAGAAGGTTTTGTCGATCCTAAAGGTGCTTACAAAGTGTGCAAGCTCCAGCAATCCATCTATGGACTGGTGCAAGCATCTCGGAATTGGAATATACGCTTTGATGAGGTGATCAAAGCATATGGTTTTATACAGACTGTCGGTGAAGCCTGTATTTACAAGAAAGTGAGTGGGAGCTCTGTAGCATTTCTGATATTATATGTGGATGACATATTGTTAATTGGAAATGATATAGAATTTCTGGATAGCATAAAAGGATACTTGAATAAGAATTTTTCAATGAAAGACCTCGGTGAAGCTGCTTATATATTGGGCATCAAGATCTATAGGGATAGATCAAGACTCTTAATAGGACTTTCACAAAGCACATACCTTGATAAAGTTTTGAAGAAGTTCAAAATGGATCAGTCAAAGAAAGGGTTCTTGCCTGTGTTACAAGGTGTGAAGTTGAGTCAGACTCAAAGCCCGACGACTGCAGAAGATAGAGAGAAAATGAAAGTCATTCCCTATGCCTCAGCCATAGGTTCTATCATGTATGCTATGATGTGTACCAGACCTGATGTGTGCCATGCCATAAGTCTGGCAGGGAGGTACCAAAGTAATCCAAGAGTGGATCACTTGACTGCGGTCAAGAACATCCTGAAGTACCTGAAAAGGACCAAGGATATGTTTCTCGTTTATGGAGGTGACAAAGAGCTCGTCGTAAACGGTTACGTCGATGCTAGCTTTGACACTGATCCGGATGACTCTAAGTCACAAATCAGATATGTATTTATATTGAATAGTGGAGCTGTCAGTTGGTGCAGTTCCAAGCAGAGCGTCGTGGCGGGATCTACGTGTGAAGCGGAGTACATAGCTGCTTCGGAAGTAGCAAATGAAGGAGTCTGGATGAAGGAGTTCATATCCGATCTGGGTGTAATACCTAGTGCATCGGATCCAATGAAAATCTTTGGTGACAACACTGGAGCAATTGCCTTGGCGAAGGAATCCAGGTTTCACAAGAGAACCAAACACATCAAGAGACACTTCAACTCCATTCATGAACAAGGTAAGGATGGAGACATAGAAATTTGCAATATACATACGGATCTGAATGTAGCAGACCCGTTGACTAAGCCTCTTCCACGAGCAAAACATGATCAGCACCAAGACTCCATGGGTGTTAGATTCATTACAATGTAATCTAGATTATTGACTCTAGTGCAAGTGGGAGACTGAAGGAAATATGCCCTAGAGGCAATAATAAAGTTGTTATTTTATATTTCCTTATTCATGATAAAGGTTTATTATTCATGCTAGAATTGTATTGATCGGAAACCTAAATACATGTGTGAATCCATAAACAAACACTGTGTCCCTAGTGAGCCTCTACTTGACTAGCTCGTTGATCCAAGATGGTTATGGTTTCCTAACCATGGACATAAGTTGTCATTTGATAACGGGATCACATCATTAGGAGAATGATGTGATGGACAAGACCCATCCGTTAGCTTAGCATAATGATCGTTCAGTTTTATTGCTATTGCTTTCTTCATGTCAAATACATATTCCTTCTACTATGAGATTATGCAACTCCCGGATACTGGAGGAATGCCTTGTGTGCTATCAAATGTCACAACGTAACTGGGTGATTATAAAGATGCTCTACAGGTATCTCCGAAGGTATTTGTTGAGTTGGCATAGATCGAGATTAGGAGTTCTCACTCCGAGTATCGGAGAGGTATCTCTGGGCCCTCTTTGTAATACACATCATAAGCTTGCAAGCAAACAACTAAGGAGTTAGTCATGATGTGATGTATTACGGAATGAGTAAAGAGACTTGCCGGTAACGAGATTGAACTAGGTATGAAGATACCGATGATCGAATCTCGGGCAAGTAACATACCAATGGACAAAGGGAATTACGTATGTTGTCATAACGGTTCGACCGGTAAAGATCTTCGTAGAATATGTAGGAGCCAATATGGGCATCCAGGTTCTGCTATTGGTTATTGACCGGAGAGGTGTCTCAGTCATGTCTACATAGTTCTCGAACCCGTATGGTCCGCACGCTTAACATTCATTGACGATATAGTATTATATGAGTTATGTGATTTGGTGACCGAATGTTGTTCGGAGTCCCGGATGAGATCACGGACATGACGAGGAGTCTCGAAATAGTTGAGAAGTAAAGATTGATATATAGGACGATGGTATTCGAACACCGGAAGTGTTTCGGGGGGTACTGGGTACTTATCGGGTCACCGGAAGGGGTTCCGGGCACCCCCAGCAAAAGATATGGGCCTTATGGGCCAAGAGGGGAAACGCACCAGCCACAAGGGGCTGGTGCACCCCCCCCCCCCCCATATGGGCCGGCCTAAGGAGGATAAGGAAAGGGGAAAAGGGAAAGGTAAGTGTGGATTAGGATTCCCACTTCCTTCCCTCTCCCCCCTCTTTCCTTCCCCTCCGACAAACATGGCAAGGGGGGCGTGGCCAAGGGCAGGAGCCCAAGTAGGATTTAGACCTACTTGGGGCACCCCTTGGCCTCTCCCCTCTCCCTCCCACCTATATATATGAGGAGGGGGGTGCCTAGCACACCCCAGACAATTGCCTAGCCGTGTACGGCGCCCCCTCGACCGTTTACACCCCCGGTCATATTTTCGTAGTGCTTAGGCGAAGCCTTGCGGAGATCACTTCACCATCACCGTCACCACGCCGTCGAGCTGATGGAACTCATCTACTACCTCGATGTCTTGTTGGATCAAGAAGCCGAGGGACATCACCGAGCTGAACGTGTGCAGAACACGGAGGTGTCGTGCGTTCGGTACTTGATCGGTTGAAGCGCGAAGAAGTTCGACTACATCAATTGCGTTGTGAAACGCTTCCGCTTACGGTCTACGTGGGTATGTAGACACACTCTCCCCCTCATTGCTATGAATCTCCATGGATAGATCATTGCATGTCCGTAGAATTTTTTTTGTTTTCCATGCAACGTTTCCCAACAAATTGATTTTAGAAAATTAAACAAAGCTATTAGGAAAGATCATTATCCTCTACCTTTCATTGATCAAATGCTAGAAAGACTATCAAAACGTACACATTTTTTCTTTCTAGATGGATACTCTGGTTTTTCCCAAATACTTGTGTCACAAGAGGATCAAGAAAAAACTACTTTTACATGCCCTTTTGGTACTTTTGCTTATAGATGTATGCCTTTTGGTTTACGCAATGCACCTGCTACCTTTCAAAGATGTATGATTGCTATATTCTCTGAATTTTGTGAAAAGATTGTTGAGGTTTTCATGGATGATTTTTCCGTTTACGGAACTTCTTTTGATGATTGCTTAAGCAACCTTGATCGAGTTTTGCAGAGATGTGAAGAAACTAATCTTATCTAGAATTGGGAGAAGTGCCACTTTATGGTTAATGAAGGTATTTTCTTGGGGCATAAAATCTCCGAACGAGGTATTGAAGTTGATAAAGCTAAAATTGATGCAATTGAGAAAATGCCCTGTCCTAAAGATATCAAAGGTATAAGAAGTTCCCTTGGTCATGCTGGTTTCTATAGGAGGTTTATCAAAGATTTCTCTAAAATTTCTAGGCCTCTCACTAATCTTTTGCAAAAAGATGTTCCATTTGTTTATTATGATGAATGTGTAGAAGCATTTGAAATCCTTAAGAAAGCCTTAATTTTTGCACCTATTGTTCAACCACCTGATTGGAACCTACCCTTTGAAATTATGTGTGATGCTAGTGATTATGCCGTTGGTGCTGTTCTAGGACAAAGAGTTGTTGAGAAATTAAATGTTATCCATTATGCTAGTAAAACTCTAGACAGTGCTCAAAGAAATTATGCTACTACTGAAAAAGAATTTTTAGCAGTTGTGTTTGCTTGTGATAAATTCAGATCTTACATTGTTGATTCCAAAGTAATTGTTCACACCGATCATGCTGCTATTAAATACCTTATGGAAAAGAAAGATGCAAACCTAGACTTATTAGATGGGTTCTCTTGCTACAAGAATTTGATTTACATATTACTGATAGGAAAGTCGTTGAGAACCCCATAGCAGATAACTTGTCTAGGTTAGAAAATATTCTTGATGACCCACTACCTATTGATGATAGCTTTCTTGATGAGCAACTAGCTGTCATAAATGCCTCTCGTAGTACCCCATGGTATGCAGACTATGCCAATTATATTGTTGCTAAATTTATACCACCTAGTCTCACATACCAACAAAAGAAAAAGTTTTTCTATGATTTAAGACATTACTTTTGGGATGACCCACACCTTTATAAAGGAGTAGATGGTGTTATTAGGCGTTGTATACCTGAGCATGAACAGGAACAAATCCTACTCAAGTGTCACTCCGAGGCTTACGGAGGGCACCATGCTGGAGATAGAACTGCACACTAGGTATTACAATCTGGTTTTTATTGGCCTACTCTCTTCAAAGATACACATAAGTTTGTCTTGTCTTGTGATAAATGTCAAAGAATTGGTAACATTAGTAGATGTCAGGAAAATGCCTATAAATTATTCACTCGTTATTGAACCATTTGATGTTTAGGGATTTGATTATATGTGACCTTTTCCTTCCTCTAATGGATATACTCATATTCTAGTTGTTGTTGATTACGTTACTAAGTGGGTAGAAGCTATTCCAACTAGCAGCGCTGATCACAACACTTCAATTGAAATGCTTAAAGAAGTTATTTTCCCAAGGTTTGGAGTCCCAAGATATTTAATGACTGGCAGTGGTTCACACTTTATTCATGGTGCTTTCCGTAAATTGCTTACTAAGTATGATGTTAACCATAGAATTGCATCTCCATATCATCCTCAGTCTAGTGGTCAAGTAGAATTAAGTAATAGAGAAATAAAACTGATCTTGCAAAAGACTGTTAATAGATCTAGGAAGAATTGGTCTAAGAAACTTGATGATGCATTATGGGCATATAGAACTTCTTATAAAAATCCTATGGGTATGTCTCCATATAAAATGGTTTATGGGAAAGCATGTCACTTACCTCTTGAATTGGAACATAAAGCTTATTGGGTAATTAAAGAACTAACCTATGATTTCAAACTTGCCGGTGAAAAGAGGTTATTTGACATTAGCTGACTTGATGAATGGAGAACCCAAGCCTATGAAAATGCCAAACTGTTTAAAGAAAAGGTTAAAAGATGGCATGATAAAAGAATACAAAAGCGGGAATTTAACATAGGTGACCAGGTCTTGCTATACAACTCTCGTTTAAGATTTTTTGCAGGAAAACTTCTCTCCAAATGGGAAGGGCCTTACATTATCGAAGAAGTTTATCATTCCGGTGCCATCAAGATTAACAATGCAGAGGGCAATAACCCGAAGGTGGTGGATGGGCAAAGAATGAAACATTATATCTCAGGTACACCCATAAATGTTGAAACTAATATTATTCATACCATAACACGAAAGGAGTACATAAGGGAAACCTTCCAGAACGCTCCAGAACCCTGAAAAGGAATAGGTATGTGATACGGTAAGTAAACCGACTCCAAAAGTTTTCCAAAAGGGATTTTACTCCATTTTGGAATATTTAAAAAATTAGAAAAATAAGAAGTAGTTCGAACAGTACACAAGGAGGTGACAAGCCGTGGGGGCACGCCCTACCCCTTGGGCGCACCTCCCAGGCTTGTGGCCACCTCGAGTGCCCTCCGGACTCCGTTTTCTCCCAAAATACTTCTTTTGCATGGTTAAAATTCATTATATAATCTCCCGAAGGTTTTGACCACCGTATCATGGTGATATCCTCTATTCTTGTTTCGAGCTATTCCTGTAGCAGATTTAGAGCAAGATGTCTTCGCAAGAGTCAGTCGGGGAGAGTCATGTCTCTCACCCGACACCGGATCCAAGAGCATATAGCGAAGCTAATCCCTTTGGGTCGTCAACGGAGGTAGAGATGGAAGCTGACCTGAAAAGAGTGGATGCCATGGAGGAGGATCAAGAAGTCACTTCTCTTCCCCAACTTGATGGCTGGCATGAGGAATTCACGAGCTCCGTCCTACCTGATTCGGTAAAACCTCCCGGTGCTTTTATCTCTTATAATAACATTAAAAAGAGTGTTGCTTTTTCCCCAGCAGCCAGGATGCATCCATGGGTGGACGGTGCTCTAACTGTCATAGGCAAACTCTGAAAGGAAATTATGGATCTCAAGCAGCAAAACCATAAGCTTGAAGAGGAGAATCACATTCTGAAAGGCATTATTGCCAAGAACATTGCACCACCACCTCCGAAGAAGGAGACTTGAGTATGCGGGTATGGGCACTCCCCTTGGCTTGTGCCAATCTTGGGGAGGTGCCCCAGTATCATATCACCATCACATCTTTATCTTTATCATTTTTCTTAGTTCGATCCTTTTGGTTAAATCTTGATCTAGTAGAATAAAAGTTTTAGTATGATCTAGTCTTTGAGTTTTGCTTTGTGTTCTATCTATGTAATCGAGTATGAGAGTTATATAAAAAAGAGTAGTTTTGAGTTGAGGGATTTGCTTTCTTGCTTTGATCTTGGAAAAGAATAAAAGAAATAAAAAGATTATATAATAATCTTATGGGAAGTGATGACTTCACATATAAGAAGTATGTCACATGAAATTTGTTGAGGGTTGACAAATATAGTTTTGGTCATTGTTGCAATTAATACGAAGTAATAAAGAAAGAGAGGTTTCACATATGAATATACTATCTTGGACATCTTTTATGATTGTGAGCACTCATTAAAATATTATATGCTAATAAGTTGACGTTGGACAAGGAAGACAACATAATGGGTTATGTCTTCTTATATCCGAATAGAAGTTATAATGTCATGGATCCTCCAACATGTTGAGCTTGCTTTCTATCCCTTGCTAGCCAAAAATTCCGCACTAAGTAGAGATACTACTTGTGCATCCAAAAACCTTTAACCCACTTTTGCCATAAGAGTCCACTATATCTACCTATGGATTGAGTAAGATCCTTCAAGTAAGTTGTCATCGGTGCAAGCAATAAAAATTGCTCTCTAAATATGTATGATCTTTTAGTGTGAGGAAAATAAGATTTATACGAACTTGTGATAGGGAAGAAATAAAAGCGACGGACTGCATAATAAAGTTCTTTATCACAAGCGGCAATATAAAGTGACGTTCTTTTGCATTAAGATTTCGTGCATCCAACCATAAAAGCACATGACAACATCCGCTTCCCTCTGCGAAGGGCCTATCTTTTACTTTTTACCTTCTATCTTTATACAAGAGTCATGGTGATCTTCACCTTTCCTTTTTACAATTTTTCTTTTTGGCAAGCACTATGTGTTGGGGGAAGATCCAGACATACATATCCACTTGGATGTAGTTGATCATAAATTATTATAGTTGACATTACCCTTGACGTAAATGGTTGGGAGGCAAAATTATAAGCCCCTATCTTCCTATGTGTCTTATTGAAACTTTCATCTCATGAGTATCGCATGAGTGTTAGCAATTATGAAAGATTAAATGATGGTTGAGTATGTGAACTTGCTAAATCAAAGCTCTTACATTGACTCTTTCCGATGTTATGATAAATTGCAATTGCTTCAATGACCGAGATCATAGTTTGTTAGTTTTCAATAAAATTCTTCGGTCTATACTTTACTTTGTGAATGAATTATCACTTTGAAATAAGAAGTTATATGACAATATGTTGCTATTCTAAAGATGATCATGATGCCCTCATGTCCGTATTTTATTTAATCGACACCTCTATCTCGAAACATGTGGTCATGATTATCGATTTCGGCTTTTGCTTGAGGACAAGCGAGGTCTAAGCTTGGGGGAGTTGATACGTCCATTTTGCATCATGTTTTTATGTTGATATTTATTGCATTATGGGTTGTTATTTCACATTATGGTACAATACATATGCCCTTTCTCTCTTATTTTACAAGGTTTACATGAAGAGGGAGAATGCCGGCAGCTGGAATTCTGGACCAGAAAGGAGCAAATCTGAGATACATATTCTGCACAACTCCAAATGTCCTGAAACTTTATCGAGTTGTTTTGGAATATATAACAAATATTGGGCGAAGAAACAACAGAAGGGGACCCACCAGGTGGCCACAAGCCTGGGGGGCGCGCCCTGCCCCTAGGGCGCGCCTCCAGGGCTTGTGGGCCCCCTGGCCATCGTATGGTGCCCATCTTCTGCTATATGGAGGGTTTTGACCTAGAAAAAATTAGAAGAAAACTTTCGGGGCGAAGCGCCGCCGTCTCGAGGCGGGACCTGGGCAGAAGCAATCTAGGGCTCCGGCGGAACTATTCTGCCGGGGAAACTTCCCTCCGGGAGGGGGAAATCGAAGCCATTGTCATCACCAACGATCCTCTCATCAAGGGAGGGTCAAGCTTCATCAACATCTTCACCAGCACCATCTCCTCTCAAACCCTAGTTCATCTCTTGTATTCAATCTTTGCCTCAGAACCTCAGATTGGTACCTGTGGGTTGCTAGTAGTGTTGATTACTCCTTGTAGTTGATGCTAGTTTGTTTATTTGGTGGAAGATCATATGTTTAGATCCTTAATGGTATTTATTACCCCTCTGATCTTGAACATGAACATGCTTTGTGAGTAGTTACGTTTGTTCCTGAGGACATGGGAGAAGTCTTGTTATGAGTAATCATGTGAATTTGGTATTCGTTCGATATTTTGATGAGATGTATGTTGTCTTTCCTCTAGTAGTGTTATATGAACGTCGACTACATGACACTTAACCATGATTTGGGCCTAGGGGAAGGCATTGGGAAGTAATAAGTAGATGATGGGTTGCTAGTGACAGAAGCTTAAACCCTAGTTTATGCGTTGCTTCGTAAGGGGCTGATTTGGATCCACATGTTTCATGCTATGGTTAGATTTATCTTAATTCTTGTTTCGTAGTTGCGGATGTTTGCAAGAGGGGTTAATCATAAGTGGGAGGCTTGTCCAAGTAAGGACAGCACCCAAGCACTGGTCCACCCACATATCAAATTATCAAAGTAACGAACGCGAATCATATGAGCATGATGAAAACTAACTTGACGATAATTCCCATGTGTCCTCGGGAGCGCTTTTCTTTATATAAGAGTTCGTCCAGGCTTATCCTTTGCTACAAAAAGGATTGGGCCACCATGCTGCACCTTTGTTACACTTGTTACTTGTTACCTGTTATGAATTATCTTATCACAAAACTATCTGTTACCGATAATTTCAGTTCCTATAGAAAATACCTTGCTGAAAACCGCTTGTCATTTCCTTCTGCTCCTCGTTGGGTTCGACACTCTTACTTATCGAAAGGACTATGATTGATACCCTATACTTGTGGGTCATCACCGCTCTCTACTACGCTCAAGCTGAAAACTGCCCAAGCAAAATAGAAGGATGCAAGAAGACCAAAACTGCCATAACTTCTGCAAATGAACTCCGATTTCGGCGAACTCAAGCTTGGTAGAAAGCTAACGACAAGAGTTGCCAAATCACGACTGGAAAACTTCAGAAGTGGCAACAGAGATTATGCCTATGATATAGAGATGTGAAACCTCCATGAGTGAAGAACCGACATAAACTCCAACATCGAAAACATCATAGAAGATGCATATGAACTCCACTTTCGATGAACTCAAGCTTGTCATGAAGATGACCATAAGCTCTAAAACTCACAAAAAGAAACACCAAATAAGAACCAAGAAAGATGATGCAAGGATGCAATGGTTTGGGCTCTCTACCAATGAAATGATCAAGCTACTTACTTGAGAGCCCCCTTGATAGTACGACAATCGATCCTATAACCCGGTCTCCCAACTACCACCATGAGACCAGTAAAATAGAAAACCCATCAAGGCAAACCTTTGCCTAGCATATAGTCCACTTGAGCTAGATGATGACGATCTCGACTTTCTCAAGTTGGACCACCTTTCTTGATTGCGTTGGCTTGATGAAGACAAGTAGATTTCTCCCCCAGTACTCCACTATGGGTGAGCCACTCTTCGGCATCTTCACAAGTCCATTGTCACCAGAATGGAAAGCAAGCTTCAAGCATGATCTCTTCGTGATGCTCCACTTAAACTTGCACACTGCAACCTTGATGACGATCACCACTTGATGTCATCCTCCATGGGTTGTATGAGATCTTCCTCTTGATGCAAGCCCATGGAAACAAACCTAACCCCACATAGTACTCTCACGTAGACCATGGGTTAGTACACAAAGAGTAATGGACAATGCTTACCATACATTGGGATCAATTTATCCCTTTTGGTACATCTTCTACGCTTTGCGTGTTGATCAACTTGATTCACTCTTTGACTTAGTCTTGATCAACCTTGCATCATGTCTACTACATGACCAAATTTTGGATAATTCCTTGAATAACACTTTGGTCATCTCATAAACTCCTTGAAACCAACACATGGACTTCAAGAAATGCCTATGGACAAATCCTTCAGATATAACTCAAGGCAACCATTAGTCCATACAGATTGTCATCAATTACCAAAACCAAACATGGGGGCACCACATGTTCTTTCAACAAGCACAAAGAGCAGAATCAGCAGAGAACACGGTGGTTTTTACCCTGGTTCGGGCCACCATGAGGTGTAAAACCCTACTCCTACTTTGTGTGTATTGGTTGTGTATGAGCACAAAGTACAAGGAGCGCTTCTCCGGTAAGGTGTGGGGAGAGAGAGCAGCTACACATGCAAGTTGTGCAAAAGTTCGATCGAGCGATCCCTGTAAACATTGCCCTGGCCCTCCTTTTATAGCTTAAGGGGTTACCACAGTGGCAAAATAATCATTATACATGGATTAGATAGCAAACAGTGCTATCATACCTAACTCTGTCGGTGTAGGACAAAAGCATTAAATGCTCTGTTAGGTGTCATGTGGAGGAGGAATCCCGGCAAGGCTTCTGCGTCGCTCGCCCAGCTACCTCCTATTTACTCGACATGCTTCCAGGACGGGTGTCATTAAAGGTAAATCTCCTCCCAGCATGCTGCCACGTTCCCGACAAATCTCCCCCAACTGCCTGCGGGCTCGACACCTCATCAATTAATGACTAGCTGCTCGATGAGGTGGAGCGCTGGCAGCTAGCGAGAGCTTGCCGGCCACGGAGCTTGCCGGGCCTTCACCTTGCCAGCTCGACCTTGCCGGCAAGGGTTGTCTTCGGTGTTAATCTTGATGCTTTGTCTTGTTCTTCTCCTGGTAGTTTTTTGCAACTGGGCCTTGAATCTTGGTCTTCGCAATCTCTGGCAAGCCCTGGCCAGCAGGGAGGCTACTACTATTTGTGCACAAGTCAGGGTATAAAATACCCATGTTTTATACACCGACACTTGGTATGTGATTCCTCCATTGCTCCAATTAGTTTTTTCTTTAGTGTATTATATTTTGCATATTTTGCTACTATTGGTGCTACTGAAAATGAGCTTGCATGTTGAATTCTTTGAGTTCTAAGTAGTTTGAATGCTTGATATAGCCTCTAGACATTCATATGAGTAGTTGCTATCAATCTGTGAAGTTTTGTTAACATCTTTTTGTGGTCCAAAAATTTCAGAAATTTGTTCTTAGGAGAATGAACTTCTTCAGGAGAGGTTCTCCAAGTCGAAGTCCCAAGGAAATCATCGGGGATGCCCCAGACCGTGACCTCAACATTTTGCATAGGACGGAGGTCCGGTCGTGCGAATGGCCACACAATGCCTTCATAAATGAAGCCGGCTTCCACCAAGAGTTCACGCAATTAGATGCAAATGTCGGGTTGATCGACTTCCTCACAGATGAGTGTGACCAATACCACCTCCTTAAAAATTCCTTTGTGCAAAATTTCCATTTCATGCATAGGCTCGATATTCCCATGGTACATTTTGATTTATATGCTGAACATCATGAGATAGCACTTGTGGAATTTTGCGAGATATGTTTGATTCCTTCTGATGGGGAATTGAGGCAGCCTCGACCAGAGGAGTTTGAGGGTTTCCTCTGTACGGTGACTATGGGAGAACCCTTTGGGCATGTTGAGAGCCCGAGCTACTAGTTTACATTTTCCTGCTGTGTCCGGGTACACAAACAGGGGTGTATGTTTTCCCCTAACTTGTGCAAGGACAGCAACCCTCCGGTCCGGCAACTCTCAGCATCCAAGACAAGACCAAGCAGAAGAGATCAGCTCTTTGAGAAATCAAAGGGCGGATCAAGAAGACCAAGACCAACCAAAGGAGCAAGATAGCACTAAGGAAAAACCTCCCTTGCCGGGCAGGCGAGCCTGGCGGGGACGAGGTTGCCCCAGAGACAAGTCCCAAGATTGCCCCGGCAGGCTTGCCGGGGACGTCGAGGGTGGATTACCCCGCCAAGGCTCCACCGCTCCACCTCACGGCAACGCAAGTCATCGATCGGTGAGGTGTTGAGCCCCCAAGTGACTAAGTGGCCGTTATTTGGCACGTGGCAGCCGCTTCCAGAGGAAATCACCTCCAAATGACACCCGTCCAGGGACGTGTCACACAGGCAGGCGAGAAGGTGGCCGAACGGCACGGCAAGGCTTGCCGGGCTATGCTACGATGTGACACTAAGCGGTGCATTTAATGCGCTCTGTCCTGTCTGCAGAGTTAGGTATGATAGCACTGTTTGCTATCTAATCAATACGCAATGACTGATTTGCCATTGTGGTGACCCCTTGGTCTATAAAAGGAGGGCCATGGCAACCTTAGAAAGGATTCCGACCCTTCTACACTCATATGCGCGTAGCTGCTCTCGCCCCGAGGCGACCTTGCCGGGCTAGAGCGCTGCGTCTCCACGACGGTCCTCCCATCAATCCACCAAAGCAGGAGTAGGGTTTTACGCCTCGCGGCAGCCCGAACCTGGGTAAAAACTGCCCGTGTGATCGCTATCGTGCTGCTCTGCGCCCTCCGCTCTTTGTGCAATGCGTCCTTCCCCCCTGCCGAACCACAAGGGGCCGATGGCCCCATAGGTGGCCGTGTTTTCCCATGACATCTTTGGTGCGCCAGGTAGGGGGAAGCGCTTGCGCGAACCCGAGAGTACAAGCAGTGCGTCATCTTCATCATCATTCTCTTCGTCAACGGCTTCATCATCCATGACGCCCAAGGAAAGACAGGGCATAGTAGGACGGGAGGGGAGCGGTATCGCTCCCCCGCCCATCATGTCCAACCTCTGTCGCCTTTTTCCACTGCGGCTGCAACAGCGATGAGAACAAGTAATGATGGCGGCAAGGCAGCCCCGAATGATTCAGGCAGCATGGTCACCATGCAAGCCCCGTTCGGGAAAAGGAACAAGGTGTAGGGGTACAAGGTTTCTCTCTCCGCCACTCTCACTTATCGACAATCGAGCTATCCTGGGTTTAGCATCATCAATGTCGATGAGCCTGCGCATGATACTCGGTCCAACATTTACCCTGCCTAGGGAAATCCTGAGTAGAGCGTTGGTGCAAATCCATTGATTGACGCCCCGGCAAGTACGCTCCGGCAAGGCCATCCGCGTAAGCGTGACTTTTATGCCAGCTGCCATCAGATTGTTTGAAAAAAAGTGTGGGGAGGAGGAGAGAGAAACCGGTCATGCCTTGCATCGCGTCCTGCCGCCCGCAAGATACATATGATTCTGCCGGCACCTGCCGGGAGCCGAAGGGCAATGCGCGCGGTGCCGTTCTTCCCGAAGCATGCGAACGCGACAAGCGGCCGTGGCTGAAGGGGGAGGGAGGGAGCGAGAATGAAAGCTAAGTCCACGCAATCGTTGCTTCGTTATAGACCTAAAATTTGCACTTGCTTATCCCTCGGGTACCAAGATGTTCGTATGAGGAAATCTTTCGTGTGACGGCACCTTACTAGTTTTTTGTCTGCGCCCCCGCTCTGTTCTGAGCCTGCTCGCAGAAATGGGTGGTTGCGTCAAAAACTGCCAAGGAAAAACCTGCCGGGACGTATCCTCGCCAAGATAACTGCTAAGGGCCCGACCCTTACGACAATCGCAGCAGTATGATACCGGCAGGCAACCAAAATACGCGCAAAGACTAATCGTACGAACACCAACGGGTGAACTCAAAAGGGATAAGACATGCAGATGAGATTAAATAAAGACATCAGTTCCACACAAGCATAAGCAGTACGATGTCTAAATACAGGACATGCACCATGTTTTGTTACAGGACAGCGCGATGGCAAGAATAGTTCAAGGCCGTGCATGGCGAACCCGCGGAGCAGTGGGGACGGCGAAGACCTTGTCGGCATAGGGGGCAGCCTTCTCCTCGGCAGCAGAAGCATCTGCGCCCACCGGCAGCCTCCTAAAGCCGTTGGCAAGGTCGAGGTCCGGATGGCGGTAGGCGATATTGCTCAGAACCATGAAGAGGGCGTTGCGGGCAAGCTTCCGGGATTCACTTGCAAAGCGACCGGCCCTTCCCTCTTCGTGTGCCTTCAGCTTTTCGATCAACTCATTGAAGAAGAGCCCTAGCTTGACGCTGGGAACTTCATGCATACTGGCCGAGAAGACTGGCCCTTCCATGCCCATCGCTGCAGTTTGGGCAGTGAGACGCTCAGCGACGTCGATCAAACTCTTGATCCAGAGGTTGACCTGCTCAGTGTGGTTCGCCAGTTTGTCCTCTACATCTTTTCGGAGGAGCCTTGTGGTATCCAGGTCCTTCGCCAGCTGCTTCACATGAGCCTCACTAGACTCGGCCGAGCTCTCTAGGGTGCCAATCCTGGCCTTCAAATCTTCAATGGTGTCGTTGGCGGTCTCAAGGCCTTGGCTCTTGGAGGAGAGCTGCGATTGCACGTCCTTCAGAAGAATCTCTGCTTTCCGCGCCTCCTCCTTGAGGGTCGTGACCTCCTTGGCGCTCCCGGCAAGCTCTTCAGTCAGTTTGGCCACCTATTGGTCGAGATCGGTCTTGGCAGTGGATGCAGCGGCAAGGTCATCAGCGAGCTTCTTCAGTCGAATAGCAGAATCAGCAGTAAGAGCATCCAGGGCTTCCTTATGCCTGTCCTCCTGCTCCTTGGTACACTGCTACACGAGGGCTTCTAGTTCTTCATCTTTGGCATGGAGGGCGGCTTCGAGTTTCTCTTCCCGGGAAGAGATATCCTTCTCCTTGGCATCCAAGAGCGCCATGCACTCCGCAAAGCAAACCTCTCGGGCGATCACATCCTCCCTTGCCATGGAAATCGCCTCCTGCTGCCTCATAAGGACCTGGAACTGCTTGCCGTGCCAGTCGCGCAGCTCGCTACCCTTGTCCCTCAGCTTCTGGTCCACCTTGTTGGCGGACTTACGCTGCTCCTTGAGCACCTGCCATTTCTGACTGTGCTGACTCTGCATCTCCTTAATGCCTGCCGCCATGGACTCCAGGAAAGACAAGTCCATGGCGATGGTGACAGAGTCGTCTGCCTCTTCAACCCCTTGGTACAGCGACGCCAGGATGTGCTGAATCTCTCCATTGAGTTCCGCGCTCGTCGCTGCTGACGAACCGGGGGCTCCGAGCCCAGGCTGCACAAGCACCAGCGCTAGTTGACTCGAAGATGGCTGCGGGGCCCCCGCCACGATACCAAATGAGGGGAGGGGGTCCATGGTTTGGAGGGGGATTTTCTCTTTAATCGTCGCCCCCGATCCTGGCGCACTGCCGGGGGTTTGCTCCGTTTCCATCAGGACCTCCTGAACACCCCCGGCAGCATGTTCCTGCCCCTCCGCGGCAGCAATTTTGGCGGCTTCCTCCGCCGCATCCTTCCCTATGCTGGCCACCTCTTCCAGCAGTTCAGGCTCTTCAATCAGAGGGGCTGCAGGCAGAGCCAACAATCAATGATGAGGAAGCAGAAGCATTAGAGAACCAGGGACATGGAGCAAGATGGTGAAAGCAGCAGAATCAAAAAGAGTAATTGGATTACCCGGAGGTGCCTGCTGTGGAGGAGCTTCGGTTTGCCCAGCAACGTCAGTTGCCGGGCCATGGTCACCATCCCCTCCCTCGGTAACCACGGCGTCGTCCTGGGCGGGCTTTTCCATGGAAACCCTTGTCGTGGATCCCTCGACTCGATCGGTGGGCGGGATGGGCCCCTCCTGGAAGGACTCACCCTGAGTAATCTCTTCCCCTCCTTTGGATGCGGAGGTGGGGAGCTCTCCTCCATTACTTCCGATGGGGGGAGCCAACCCTGCACTTTCAGGAAGGGGGCTGAGCTGGGGGCTTGGTATCGGGACGTTCATGTTGCTTCCTCCCAGGCTCGTGCCATCCATCGTCTTCGGCGGCTTCGCGCGCCTGAGCCGCTTGGTCCGGTGGATGAGGGTCTCACCTTCTTCCTCCTCCTCCCTGGTAAAGATGACAAGCCAAGATCAGTCAGCAAGCAAGAGAATATGCGGAAACTGCAGCAAAGAAAGAAGAGTGTTCTTTCTTACTCTTCATCAATGAGCATGGAGCTCAGCTCGAACTCCACGGGCGGTGAGGCCGCCCTGCTTCTCTTCTGGGGCAGAGGAGCAGAGCTCCCCGGCAACTTCGAACCTTGCTGAGGCGCAGGGACTCCGACGAGGACGAGCTATGCGAGGAGCTCGAGCCAGACTGGGAGCTGGAGTCGACTCCCGTGGCTGCCAATTGCTTGGTGGGAGGGGTCCTGGCCTCAGAAAGGCGAGAGGACTGCCGGCGCACCGCATCCAGTTTGCTGCCCTTGGAGGTGGTCTTCTTCATCTTCTTGGCGGCAAGCGCAGGATCGGGAACCACTGCTCCCCGGCTAGCCACCCGCCTGCAAGGGTGCTGCTCCAAGATTGGCACGGGGGCTTGAGTGCCTGCCGCGAGCCACTCCTCCCCGGGCTGCTCCGCCTCCGCAGCCCCCTCTTCCTCCTGGGCCTCTGTTGCCGCGGCATATAAAGCCTCAATCCCGGCAGGCTCGTCCCTGGCGGGCTCGCCCCCGGAAGGATCATCCCCGGCAGCCTCCTCTGTGGCTTGCACCTCGCTTCTGTCGTGGGAAGAGCCTGCGTCCTCAGCCTCCTCCTATTCCTCCGCTGCCTTCCCGTCCTTCGCCTTTGCGGCGGCTCGGAGTGCCTTTTCCTCCTCGATCTGCCTCTTGATGAACGCCTCTTCCACCTTGGAGGTGCACTTGAACATATTGGTCTCCACCCTGGTAGCCCTTTCCACCAGACTGGAGGTCCACGCAAGCTCTTCGTTAAGCTCGGGTAACTTCCAGTCATCCGAAACTCCATGAGCGTTGCAATCTGGCATCCATTTCAGAATCTTGTCCCGGGCGGAGTTGATGTTCAGTGGGATGATATTTGCCGGCAACCTGAATGGCCCAAGGCTGCCGAACAGTTGTTCACACAACCAAGCATGGCCGTAGACTGACAGGTTATTGATCAGGCCAGGGTACAACCTCATCCTGTCTGCAGCATCTCCATACTGCCAGGCGAACCTGTCCCTCTTCTGCAGTGGCGCGATACGACGTCGGAGGAAGTCGGCTCCCACATGACCGATGGTCAGCCCGGCAGCCTTTAGATGGGTAATCATGTTTACTGCCGGGCGAAGCCTGTCATCGGTAAGGCCAAGCTCCCTCCAGTCGTTGCCGCGCACAACGCACTCTGTCCGCGCCTGGCAGAAATCTGGGGCCTCCTCATCCTAGATCTAGCACCAGTCTGCCCTCCACTCCTCCCATCTGCCGCGCTCCTGCCCGGGGAGGTAATCCCAGTTCTCCCTCGCCACTCGGGGCATCCAGCTTATGTTCCCGGAATGGTGGGCTTTGTTCTCCACCCGCGGGACGAAATAGTGCCTGAACAAGTCGACATTGGGGACAACTCCAACAAAGTTCTTGCACAAGTGGGCAAAAATCGCCATGCACGCCATTGCATTTGGCGTAAAGTCCAGAAGATGGAATCCATAGATCGCCATCATTGCCTCGAAGAAATCCGAAAAGGGAGGACAAAGGCCGCAGATGAAGTATGCGCAAAAGAATCGATATGAATCTGGCGGATCTTTTTTCCCCTCTGCCAGGACCTTGGGTGCGCCATGCCCCTTTGGGACCTCCCTCCCCCAGAGGTATCCGTACCTTGCTTTCAGCACCTCGCCGTCCAGATTCGACAGGAAGAGACCACATCTCCCCTTCGCTTCTTATCCAGCTCTGCCGCTCTCTTCTTGCTCTTCTCGGCGGCCACCTCCTTCACAGCAGTCGCCCGCTTCCCCTTGGGAGCGGCGGTTTTCTTCCCCATCTCTTTGAGTTGTGGCAGGGATTGGGGAAGGAAATTCGGTGGAGAAATCAAAGGGCGGATCAAGAAGACCAAGACCAACCAAAGGAGCAAGATACCACTAAGGAAAAACCTCCCTTGCCGGGCAGGCGAGCCTGGCGGGGACGAGGTTGCCCCAAAGACAAGTCCCAAGATTGCCCCGGTAGGCTTGCCGGGGACGCCGAGGGCGGAATACCACGCCAAGGCTCCACCGCTCCACCTCACGGCAACGCAAGTCATCGATCGGTGAGGTGTCGAGCCCCCAAGTGACTAAGTGGCCGTTATTTGGCACGTGGCAGCCGCTTCCATAGGAAATCACCTCCAAATGACACCCGTCCAGGGATGTGTCACGCAGGCAGGCGAGAAGGTGGCCGAACGGCATGGCAAGGCTTGCCAGGCTACGCTACGATGTGACACTAAGCGGTGCATTTAATACTCTATGTCCTGTCTGTAGAGTTAGGTATGATAGCATTGTTTGCTATCTAATCAGTACGCAATGACTGATTTGCCATTGGTGGTGACCCCTTGATCTATAAAAGGAGGGCCATGGCAACCTTAGAAAGGATTCGGACCCTTGTACACTCATACGCGCGTAGCTGCTCTTGCCCCGAGGCGACCTTGCCGGGCTAGAGCGCTGCGTCTCCACCACGGTCCTCCCATCAATCCACCAAAGCAGGAGTAGGGTTTTATGCCTCGCAGCGGCCCGAACCTGGGTAAAAACTGCTCGTGTGATCGCTGTCGTGCTGCTCCGCGCCCTCCGCTCTTTGTGCAATGCGTCCTTCCCCCCTGCCGAACCACAAGGGGCCGATGGCCCCATATGTGGCCGTGTTTTCCCACGACATGCTGTGCACTACTTTGCTTTATTCATGGGGAAATGTTTGACTGCCAGGGAGGAAGGTGGTATGCTTAGTGCCCCTAACCTCGCCATTTTGCGTCGTGCACTTCACAACGATAACACTTATAGCCTTGGAGCTATCATTGCACGTCGCCTGCACACTAACAGGAGTAGGGGTAAAATTCATGGTGGTATTTATGCTACTCACCTAGCGAGACGTTTCCATGTTGATATACGCCACAATGATTATTTGTTGCCTAGGATTTACTTAGACCACCAGTCTATGATAGATCACCACTTTATTGATACCTCTGAGCCTCCTCACCACATTCATTATAACTTGGTATTTAGTGAGGATATTCGTGATATTATTTCGTTGTCTGCACCTTCTTTGTTTGACTCTCATGCCAGGAATGGATACACCATCATGCCACCGGATATTACTGCTTACAAGAACGAGTTGGCTGCAGCAGAGAACTAGGCCCAGCCTTCGGACGCTCGAGTGCCTCCGCCTTGCCGCTTTCCTACCGGACCTGATGGATAC
This sequence comes from Thinopyrum elongatum, assembly GCA_011799875.1. Classification (NCBI taxonomy): domain Eukaryota; kingdom Viridiplantae; phylum Streptophyta; class Magnoliopsida; order Poales; family Poaceae; genus Thinopyrum; species Thinopyrum elongatum. The sequence continues at coordinate 53,792,308 of CM022300.1, forward strand.
TACCGATGGTTATTACCAAGCTAGGCCAAAAGCCTAAGCTTGGGGGAGTATGTATTTCTCACCGACATTACATTCATGTCCACACATTCATTCCATTTGTCGGTGTTCATCCTTTTTCATTGTATATCCATGCTTAGTTTTATTTTGCTTTCTTCCTGTGTGTTTGAAAAACTTTGGAAAATCCAAAAATATTTCTCACTTCTTTTCGGTTTTTATTTCTTGTTTATTTAGTTCGTAGTATTAAAAGAAACCCAAAAAGATTTCTTTTTTCTTCTTTTATTTGTTGGGAGCTTTCCCGTGTAAATAGTTTTTCTCGCTTTTCGTTTTTCTTCTTTAGTTTGCTTTCTTCAAAAAACTAAAAACTCCAAAAATATTTCAGTGTGTTTATCTGAAATTCTTTTCTTTTCGTTGATTCGTCGGAGGGAGAAGACCATGATGAAATTGTTGAGTAGCTCTCATATGCATTACTGTTGATCTAACGAAGAGCCAATATTACCTTGTCTTCTCTCTTGAATAAAATGTTTGCATATTCCAGTTAGTCCACGACACTCTTGCACTATTATTATTTCCACATCATTCGGTCGTGCAAGTGAAAGGCAATAATGATGATGATTTGACGAAGTGACTGTCGCAAAGGAAAGTTCGTATGAACTCTTCTTGTTTTTGTTTTTGTAACTTTGTTTAACTCGGTATCCATGATTCAGCATATTATGAGTAAACATGTTTGTGATGACAATTAGAGATTATAGTTGTTCATGCCATGCTTAACTAGCTAGGAGTGGATAATGATTTATCTTGAATGTCAACATCCATTAAAATGGTTATGATGTAGTGCTACTTGTGAGCTGCATTGGAATTTCCTCGAAGAGGAGAGGATGAAGTAGTACAGTAGAGATAAGTATTTCCCTTAGTTAAGAACCAAGGTTATCAATCCAGTAGCAGAACCATGCAAGACCTGGTGAACAGCACCTACACACAAAAGAACAAATACTTGCACCCAACGCAAACAAGGGGGTTGTCAATCCCCTCGGCGGTTAATTGCAAGGATCAAATCTGATAATGGTAGATAGATAAATAAAAACACAAAAATAAAATAATGGTAAATAAATTGCAGCAAGATATTTTTGGATTTTAATATATGATAAAGATAGACCCGGGCGCCATAGGTTTCACTAGAGGCTTCTCTCTTGAACATAGCATACGGTGGGTGAACAAATTACTGTTGGGCAATTGATAGAAAAGCGCATAGTTATGACGATATTCAAGGCAATGATCATGTATATAGGCATCACGTCCGAGAAAAGTAGACTGACTCCTGCATGCATCTACTTCTATTACTCCACCCATCGACCGCTATCCAGCATGCATCTAGAGTATTAAGTTCATAAAGAACGGATTAACACCTTAAGCAAGATGACATGATGTTGACAAAGTAAACTCAATCAAAATGAATAAACCCCATCTTTTTATCCTTAATGGCAATGATACATATACGTATCATGTCCCTTTCTGTCACTGGGATTGGGTGCTGCAAGATCAATCCCATCACAAAGCACCTCTCCCATTACAAGATAAATCAATCTAGTTGGCCAAACCAAACAAATAGATCGGAGAGAAATAGAAAGCTATAACAATCATGCATATAAGAATTCAGAAAAGACTCCAATGATATTCATGAATAATCTAATCATAAACCCACAATTCATCGGATCCCAACAAACGCACCACAAAAAAAGGATTACATCGAATAGATCTCCAAGAACATCAAGGAGAACATTGCATTGAAGATCAAAGAGAGAGAAGAAGCCATCTAGCTACTAGCTATGGACCCGTAGGTCGGTGGTAAACTACTCAGGCATCATCAGAAGGGTAGCAAGATTGATGTAGAAGCACTCCGAGATCGATTCCCCCTCCGGCAGAGTACCGGAGAAGGCCTCCAGATGGGATCTCAAAGGAACGGAAACTAGCGGCAGCGGAAAAAGTGTTTCAGGTGGCTCTCTGATGTATTGGGAATATTTGGGAATTTATAGAAGTGGAATTAGGTCAAGAGGTTCCACAAGGGGCCCAGAAGCCTAGGGGCGTGCCCTACAGACTTGTCGCTCCCTCGTGGCTCCGCAGGTCTTCTCCCGAAGCTTCTAGGGTCCCTTCTGGTCCAGAAAAAATCGTCAAAAAGTTTCGTAGCGTTTGGACTCTGTTTGGTACTGATTTTCTGTAAAGCCAAAAACAAGCAAAAAAAACAGCGACTAGCACTGGGCACTAGGTTAATAGGTTAGTCCCAAAAAAATTGCATATAATTGCATAATAAACATCCAAGATTAATACTATAATAGCATGGAACAATAAAAAATTATAGATACGTTGGAGACGTATCATGTAGTATGTTAGTATGGTATCCTCCTCTGAATGTTTCAAGTGGCTTGACTTGGCACATGTTCGCACATGTAGTTGATTCAAAACCAACGTAGCCTCCACGATATTTATGTTCATGGTGTTTATATCCTACTCATGCTAGTATTCAATGTTAATTATTCGCAGTGCATGATTATGACCATTGTCGCTCTCTAGTTGGTCGCTTATCAATCTATTTGCTAGCCTTCGCCTGTACTAAGCGGGGATGCTACTTGTGCATCCAAATCCTTAAAACCAAAGTTCTTCCAGATGAGTCCACCATATCTTCCTATATGCGGTATTACTCTGTCATTCCAAGTAAATTTGCATGTGCCACCTTTAATCATTCAAATAATCATCTGTTTCGTGTGCCCGTACCACTCATGGAGCGACAAGAGGCGGCCAGTATCTTCCATGCTAAGAAGGCTATTCTCACGATGGGTGTTTATTAACTTGTCATTGCACGAGAGAGGCTGGTAATTGGGATGCCCAGTCCTGTAATCAAAATAAAGAAAAATATAATGAAACAAACTCCCCCGGAAAGTTGATTGTATGGAGGGCACCCGTGAATTCAGCTAGCCATGGCTTGTGTTTGAATGCTTGAGGGGGAGTAAACTATACCTTTCCACTTGAGAACCATTGATAATGTGTTTAGCATGGAAGATATTGAAAATCCTCAGTCGTAACATTGACAGGAAAAGCATACCTCTCAAAATGTATTCATCTCTGTTTTAAGTTTCGAGCTCTGGCACCTCTACAAATCCATGCTTCCCTCTGTGAAGGTCCTATCTATTTACTTTTATGTTATTTACTTTCATTCTTGAGTCATCACCTTCTAAATTAAAGCACCAGTCCTGAGAGCGCTATTGTCATTCTTATGCATTAAGTATAGTTAATGTTGTGTGCATCATGACTAGATCTCTTCTACCATGAATCACAATGTTTAGTCACTTCTTGAACTTTGGAGGTGCTCTGCATTTATGTTTTGCGGTCTCAGAAAGGGCTAGCAAGATACCATGTTATCGTATTATATCATGATTATTTTGACAAATTGTTGGCATTTGAGATATGTTATTGTTGCTCGCTAGTTGATCATGCCATTGATGTGAGTAAATGTGATTTCTAAGTGTTATCATTTGCATGGTTAGTTCATGATCTTTGCTGAAAACTTGGGTGCTATTTAAGCTTATAAACAAATACAAGAACAAAAGAGTTCGTAAAAGTTTTTCTTTATCACTTTCAGTTTGTCAACTGAATTGCTTGAAGACAAGCAATGAGTTAAGCTTGGGGGAGTTTATACATCTCCATCGTATCTACTTTTCCAAACACTCTTTCTCTTGTTTTGGACTCTAATTTGCATGATTTGAATGAAACTAACCCGGACTGACATTGTTTCAGCAGAACTACCATGGTGTTGTTTTTGTGTAGAAATAAAAGTTGTCGGAATCGAACAAAACTTTTTGGAGATTTTTGATGGAATATATATAAAATACTGGAGTGAAGATCCACCTGAGGGGGGCCACCAGTTGCCCACAAGGCAATAGGGCGCGGCCACCCCCCCCCCCCCCCCAGGGCACGCCCTGTTACCTTATGGGGCCCACGTGGCTCCGCTGGCCCTAATTCCAGCGCTATAAATTTTGTTTCCCCAAGAAAAAAATAAGAGAAGAAGTTTCATTGCATTTTACGATACGGAGCCACTGCCACCTCCCATTCTTCATCAGGAAGACTGATCTGGAGTCCGTTCGGGGCTCCAAAGAGGGGGATTCATCGCCATCATCATCACCAACCCTTCTTCATCACCAATTTCATGATGCTTACCACCGGGAGTGAGTAATTCCTTCGTAGGCTTGCTGGACGGTGATGGAGTTGGATGAGATTTGTCATGTAATCAAGTCAATTTGTTAGGGCTTGATCCCTAGTATCCACTATGTCCTGAGATTGATGTTGCTATGACTTTGCTATGCTTAATGCTTGTCACTAGGGCCCGAGTGCCATGACTTTAGATCTGAACCCTTTATGTTTTCATGAATATATTTGATTTCTTGATCCTATCTTGCAAGTTGTATGCATCTATTATGTGTTATGATCCGCATACCCCCAAGGTGACGATAATTGGGATTCTTTCCGGTGATTGCCATAGTATGAGGAGTTCATGTATTCACTAAGTGCTAATGCTTTGTTCCGGTTCTCTATTAAAAGGATGCCTTAATATCCCTTCGATTTCCTTATGGACCCTGCTGCCACGGGAGGGTAGGACAAAAGATGTCATGCAAGTTCTTACTATAAGCATGTATGACTATATACGGAATACATGCCTACAATACATTGGTGAATTGAAGCTATTGTGTATCACTATAGGTTGTGATTTTTACATGATGAATGTTATCCAACACAAATATATATCACTGATCCAATGCCTACGCTTTTCGCATATTGATCTTTGTTAATTTACTTTCGTTACCGCTGCTGTTACAATCACTACAAACTGCTACTGTACTATTGTCATTACTATTGCTACTGTTACTACTGCTATCAAATTATCATATTACTGTGCTACTAAACACTTTGCTGCAGATATTTAGTTCTCCAGGTGTGGTTGAATTAACAACTCAACTGCTAATACTTCCAAATATTCTTTGGCTCCCCTTGTGTCGAATCAATAATTTTCGATGAAATATTAACCTCGAAGACTGTCGCGATCCCCTATACTTGTGGGTTATCACAGATCAGCACGTCAAGCGCTGCGAGCCGGAGAAGGCGGAGTACTGCCTCCGCGTTGGGAAGCCATCGTGCACCAGGGAGCTGCTGGCGAGGGGCTGCCGGAATACTGCCCCCCTAAGGAGGGATTATTAGTTTCAGTATTGTTCGTTTTTAATTTTATGCATTGTACGTAGAAGTTAGGTATCATCACGTATATGTGATGATATTATATATATTCTGTGATGAACTACTAAACAATTAATATATATTATGAATTTCATTTTTCTATCTGTTTTCATACTAATTTCTATCTAGCTTTTACCATCCACATGTACAAAATAGAAAGCATAGACACATTGGAATAGAACAATATATAAGAACTGAAAGCAGAGTACACACATGGAAACAGAGCAATAAACAAAGCAATATTATGATTGTTGTGAATACATAGCGATCGACATTGAAATGACTCAACAAAATAAAATGTGTCCATGACCACCGGCCTTGCCTATGGTAGCTCTTGGCTCTGCCTGAACTCGTGCAGGCATTTGTCCAAGCGGTTGACACGCTCGCGGTATATCTGTAGCGCGATCTCGAGCTCCAAGTTGGCTATTTCATCAGAGATCACCAGCTCGAGGATGCGACGGCCATGTTCCTCTACTGCGCCTAGGTGGACACCTGGGCCAAGGAGGCGGTCGAGCCTAGCGACCAGCCCGTTGGCATCGAGCGGGCCACGGACAAGGTGAACGGCGTGATCCATGCGAACAGCATAGCCGGCGTCCGGTGCAAGTACGACGCAGATGGACTCTGGTGCAAGTACGATATGGATGGCCTCTGCCCACTCCTAGCAAGGAATGGGGCTACTGACAGGCCGTGTACCCAGCTGCAACGCCCTATCGACGGCAGGCAAGCGCCGATGGATCCGCTCTTGCTGTGCGGCGAGCCGTAGCCTATCGGCGGGGACGCATCTAGCTTGCTGTACAGGGCATCACCGATCATGTGGTGCGGTGAGCTGCATCCTCTCGGTGGTGACATGCCTATCTTGATCTGGGGCACTGAAGCGCCGCGCGCCAAGGGTCTGCTCAACCCTGGTAGTGACGCGCATCACGGTGTCGTCCATCGCGTTGCCGGGTACGCCCTTGGCCTCGATGGGCTGTGGCGCCTGCTCATTTTCCTCATCGAGGAGGTTGAATGGCAGAGGCGGTGCTTCGTTGGGTTGGCATGCTTGGAAAAGGTAGAGGGGCTATAGGCTGAGTTTGCACCTTGGTGTGTTGCGCTCCGCCTCAGCTTATGCCCAATATCGCTGGGTGGCGACGGGAAAACGATGAGGAAGTGGCGGGAAATGCTGGCGTGTTCTTAAAACGCCATCAATTAATGGAAACTTAGCATAGAAGGAAGCGCGAGCTAGCACGACACGTGCGCGCACATTGCTCGCCCACGGGTGTGATCCATATACTCGTGTGCCCAACAGAGCACATTATTCACACTAAGGAATATTGTTCTGTACACAGAGAGCGTAGATGTTGTGCAGACTGAGCAAATCACATGGCAAATGAATAAACTAAGGAAAATGTTGATGATGATTTCAAGAATCGCAGTCAATTATTTACTAGCAAGCATTTGCCCAGAACACACACATCTTATTAGCAGGAAACTTTTGTGTTTTATCGGTCTTCCCACACAATTAGTCGGTGCACCCTTGTCCGTTGCCCGCATTCACCTCACTATGATGGCCTCTGCTCGCGTCCCTCGGCGCGCTCTGCTCACATCCCTCCACATGCTCTGCTCTCGTGTCCCTCCATGCGCGCTCTGCCAGTGGTTGGGGCTGGCGCATGATCATGTTCGGGGCCCATATGCATGCAGTTGCACCGTGCGCGTCGCCATGATGCAGTTACGTGCGGCACGATGAAGTTATGCGCTGCCAAAACTGCCATCTGAACGTGTCGATATTCCAGGCCGTCTGGCCTCCCCATTTATTCCCGCGCCATTATAACCTTAGTCTCTTCAACCTTTTGATCGCGCCCCACAACACAAACAAGCACACCCATGACGACACATACAGAGAGGATATCTAGCGGCTCTCCAATAGAGTTCGGTGTGCATCAAGTGGAGAACTACGTGAGGGAGAAGGACCTCTTGGTGGTGTACACCAACGACCCGGCCGTGGTGGAGGGCTCCATCAACACCATGGAGTAGTTGCTTGCTCAGGATGACAAGCACAAAGTGGTCGGCATCAACCTCCAGTACACTAACGATCATTTCGGGTATGATCAGAAGGTTGTCGTTGCCCAGTTGTGCATGCGCCATCACGTCCTCGTCTACCACTACTGCCTAGCCACAAGGCCTTGTGAGCATTTCGCCAGGTTTGTCAATAGCCCGGCTACAAGTTCGCTACAGTGGACACCATCAACGATGTAAAAGTGCTCAAGATTTCGGGTTTGGCCTGCAAGAAGCTTGTCGACATCCTTGGCCACTACAGGGTCTGGGGTAGCAAGAAGGAGAAGGACTCCCTTGTCGACATCGCCTCGTCCATCATCGACCCCTACTACAAAAACATGAAGGAGGATGCCAAGAAAAATCCCGCAGCCTGGCACGGGGCCTGGATGCAGAGACTGGATGAAGCTCACCTCAAGTTCGTGGCCAAGAACATGCACACATGCTACGAGATGCACACGCCGATTGTTGACATGAGGGAGTGCCCCCTTCCTGTAATCGATGAGGGATCGAGCTAATGGAAATATGCCCTAGAGGCAATAATAAAGTTGTTATTATTATATTTCCTTATTAATGATAAAGGTTTATTATTCATGCTAGAATTGTATTGATCGGAAACTTAAATACATGTGTGGATACATAAACAAATACCGTTTCCCTAGTAAGCCTCTACTAGACTAGCTCGTTGATCAAAGATGGTTAAGGTTTCCTAACCATAGACATGTGTTGTCACTTGATAACGGGATCACATCATTAGGAGAAAGATGTGATGGACAAGACCCATCCGTTAGCTTAGCATATGATCGTTCAGTTTATTGCTATTGCTTTCTTAATGTCAAATACATATTCCTTCGACTATGAGATCATGCAACTCCCGGATACCGGAGGAATACCTTGTGTGCTATCAAACATCACAACATAACTGGGTGATCATAAAGATGCTCTACAGGTATCTCCGAAGGTGTCTGTTGAGTTGGCATGGATCGAGATTAGGATTTGTCACTCCGTGTATCGGAGAGGTATCTCTGGGCCCTCTCGGCAATACACATCACAAGAAGCTTGCAAGCAAATTGACTAAGGAGTTAGTTACGAGATGATGTATTACGGAACGAGTAAAGAGACTTGTCGGTAATGTGATTGAACTTGGTATGAAGATATCGACGATCGAATCTCGGGCAAGTAACATACCGATAGATAAAGGGAATTACGTATGTTGTCATAAAGGTTCGACCGATAAAGATCTTCGTAGAATATGTAGGAACCAATATGGGCATCCAGGTTCCGCTATTGGTTATTGACCGGAGAGGTGTCTCGGTCATGTCTACATCATTCTCGAACCCGTAGGGTCCGCACGCTTAACGTTCGTTGACGATATAGTATTATATGAGTTATGTGATTTGGTGACTGAATGTTGTTTGGAGTCCCGGATGAGATCACGGACATGACGAGGAGCTTCGGAATGGTCTAGAGGTAAAGATTGATATATAAGACGATGCTATTTGTACACCGGAAAGGTTTCGGAGTGTACCGGGAAGTCATCGGATCATCGGAAGGGGTTCCGGGAAGCCCCGGGAGGTTAATGGGCCTTATGGGCCAAGAGGGGGGGAACACACCAGCCCACAAGGGGCTGGCGCGCCCCTTCCCTTGGCCGCCGGCCCTAGGGATGGAAAGGGGGGCTAGCCCCTCTTTCCTTCCCTCCACCTAAGAGGAAGGAAAGGGGGGCGCCACCTCCTCGTGCATTCCCCCCGCAGGCATACAAGGAAGGGGGCGCTAGAGGGCAGGAACCCAAGGGGACCGGCCGGCCACCCTTGAGGCGCCTCCTGGCTGCCTCTCCTCCCCCCACCTATATATATATGAGGGAGTGATAACCCACAAGTATATGGGATCACAACAGTTTTCGAGGGTAGAGTATTCAACCCAAATTTATAGATTCGACACAAGGGGAGCCAAAGAATATTTGCAAGTATTAGCAGCTGAGTTGTCAATTCAACCACACCTGGAGAATAATTATCTGCAGCAATATGATCAGTAGCACAATAATATGATAGTAGTGATAGTAATGATGATAGTAGCAGTAACGGTAACAGTGATAGCAATAATTTTGTAGCAAGTGTAACAGCAGCAATAGCAGTAGTAACTTAGCAGAAACAATATGTGGAAAATTCGTAGGCATTGGATCGGTGAATTCGTTGGATGATATTCATCATATAAAAGTCATAACCTAGGGCGATACAAAACTAGCTCCAGTTCATAAATATAATGTAGGCATGTATTCCGTAAATAGTCATACGTGCTTATGGAAAGAACTTGCATGACATCTTTTTTCCAACCCTCCCGTGGCAGCTGGGTCCATAAGGAAACTAAGGGATATTATGGCCTCCTTTTAATAGAGAACTGGAACAAAGCATTAGCACATAGTGAATACATGAAATCCTCAAACTACGGTCATCACCGGAAAGTATCGCGAATACTGTCACTCCGGGGTTTACGGATCATAACACGTAATAGGTGACTATAACTTGCAAGATCGGATCTAGAACATAGATATAATGGTGATAACATAAATGGTTCAGATATGAAATCATGGCAGGCCCAAAGTGACAAGCATTAAGCATGACAAAGTCATAGCAACATCAATCTCAGAACACAATGGATACTAGGGATCAAGCCCTAACAAAACTAACTCGATTACATGATGAATCTCATCCAACTCCTCACCGACCAGCGAGCCTATGAAGAAATTACTCACTCCTGGTGGGGAGCATCATGGAATTGGTGATGGAGAAGGGTTGGTGATGACGAAGATCGAAGATCCCCCTCTCCGGAGCCCCAAACGGACTCCAGATATGGCCTCCCGATGAAGAACAGGAGTTGGCAGCGGCTCCGTATCATGAAACGCGATAATTCTTTCTCTCTGATTTTTTTTCTCTGAAAATGTGATTTTATAGCGTCGGAGATAGGGTCTGCGGGCCACCAGGTGGGGACAACCCACCTGGGCGTGCCAAGAGGGGGGTGCACCCTGGTGGGTTGTGCTCACCCAGGGGCCCCCTCCGGTGGTTCTTGGCTCCAGTATTTTTCTTTTATTCCATAAAAAATCTGCAAAAAGTTTTGTTCCATTCCGAGAACTTTTATTTCTACACAAAAAACAACACCATGGTAGTTCTGCTGAAAACAGCATCAATCCGGGTTAGTTTCATTCAAATCATGCAAATTAGAGTCCAAAACAAGAACAAAAGCATTAGGAAAAGTAGATATGACGGAGACGTATCAACTCCCCCAAGCTTAAACATTTGCTTGTCCTCAAGCAATTCAGTTGATAAACCAAAAGTGAAAAAGAAAAACTTTTACGAACTCTTTTCTCTTGTTTACATAAATAAGCTTAACTAGCACCCAGGTTTTCAGCAAAGATAACTAACCATGTCGACAATAACTCTTAAAAATTATATTAACTCATGTCAATGGCATAATTAACTAGCGAGCAATAATAAGATATCTCAAATGACAACACTTTGTCAAAACAACCATGATATAATTTGACAACAGTGGTATCTCGCTAGCCCTTTCTGAGACCGCAAAACATAAATGCAGAGCACCTCCAAAGTACAAGCAGCGACTAAACATTGTAATTCATGGTAGAAAAGATCCAGTCATGATGCATTCAACATTAACTATACACAATGCATGAGGATGACAATAGTGCTCTCAGATCTGGCGCTTATTTGAGAAGGTGATGACTCAACATAAAAGTAAATAGATAATCCCTTCACAGAGGGAAGCAGGGATTTGCAGCGGTGCCAGAGCTCAGATTTTTAAAACAGAGATAAATGAAATTTTGAGAAATGCACCCTTCCTGTTTACTTCGCGACCATTAGTTATCGATATCTTCCATGCTAAACACATTAGTGGCGGTTCCCAAGCGATAAAAGTAAAGGTTTACTCCCCCTCCACCAACAAACACACTCCACGGCTAGCCGAATCCACGGGTACCGTCCATACCAACATCAGTCCTGGGGGAGTTTTGTTTAATTATTTGCAATTTGATTTCGGGACTGGGAATCCCTATTACCGCCCCTCTCATGCAAGGACGAGTGAATAAACACTCATCGTGGGAATAACCCGCTTAGCATGGAAGATACCGACTACCTCCTGTCGCTCTATGAACAATCCAGGCACACAAAAATGGATGTTTATTTGAAGTTTTTAGAGGTGGCACATGCAAATTTACTTAGAACGGCAGGGTAGTACCGAATATAGGTAGATATGGTGGACTCATCTGGAATAACTTGGGTTTTAGGATTTTGATGCACAAGCAGCATTTCCGCTTAGTACAGGCGAAGGCTAGCAAATAGGTTGAGAAGCGGCCAGCTAGAGAGCAAAAACGGTCATGAACATGCATTATGCATAATAAACATTGAATACTAGCATGAGTAGGATATGAACACCATGAACATAAATATCATAGAGGCTATGCTGGTTTTGATTCAACTACATGCATGAACATGTGCCAAGTCAAGCCACTCGAAGCATTCGGAGGAGGATACCATATCATCATACCACATCACAATCATTTTAATGCATGTTGACATCCAAGATAAATCATTATCCACTCCTAGCTACTTAAGCATGGCATGAGAAACTATAATCTCTAATTGTCATTGCAAACATGTTTGATTATAATAGGCTGAATCATGGATACTAGGTTAAACATATTTACAAAAACAGAACAAGTTGAGTTCATACCCGTTTCTCTCTGCCACAGCCAGTTCATTAAATGTCATCATTATTGCCTTTCACTTGCACGACCGAATGATATGAAAATAATAATAATGCAAGAGTGTCATGGACTAAGCTGGAATCTGCAAACATTTTATTCAAGAGGAGAAGAGAAGGTTATATGGGCTCTTTGTTAGATCAATATCAATGCATATGAGAGCCACTCAACATTTTCATCATGGTATTCTCCTCGGTATGACTCAATAAAAAGAAAAGAATTTCAGAGAAACACACTGAAATATTTTTGGAGTTTTTAGTTTTTCTAGAAGAAAGCAAGTTAAAGAAAAAGGGAAAACCAAAACGAGAAAAACTATTTACACGGGAGAGATCCCAACAAGCAAAATAAGAACAAGGAAATCTTTTTGGGTTTTCTTTAAACAATACAACTAAATTAGACTAGAAAGAAAAAATGAACAGAAGCGAGAAATATTTTTGGGTTTTCTCAAAGTTTTTTTCGAACACACAATAAGAAAGCAAGAAAATAAATCTAGCAAGGATAATACAATGAAAAAGTGAGGACACCGACAATTGGAATGAAATGTGTGAACTTAGTTTCATCCGACATTTTAATACCTTGGTTTTATTTTAGTATGATTTTGTCATGAGAAGAGTCACTTAATGTGAGCATCCCTCCAAAGCGATGTTGTGTTCTATGTTGAGCTACTTAATGTGCCCCTCTTAGAAGCTATTACTCGCGTGAAAATTCCACCCCCCCCCCCCCCCCCCCTTTATCATATCTACTTGACGAAACATACGCTAAGCTATCGTGTGCGGAAAAGACCAATGCTCCTACGCTGGCGTTTTGGCTTCCCCCCTCTCCACCTCTCCAAGACAAACTGTCAGTTTGGCAAGGCTTCGGCCGCATGCATCGCGTCAATAAGAGATGATGGAGTTTCTTATGTGGACAACGTGATAGCTTTGTGGCTCCATGCTAGTCTACTTGGCCGATAAATGCAAGTGGCTCCAACTACCTACAATCACTTTCCCTTGCTTATGTTTGTGCCTCAACTTCCCCACGTTTTACTTGAGGTCAAAAACCACAACCCCGCCAAACCAACAAGTTGAGGGAGCAAAAACATACTTTACTTATAGAACACGTGGTTACCACCCCGCAACAAAACCTAGCATCTTCTCTAAGTTTTATTAATCACTTAAGTGAAGAGCGTCGAATCATGATTGGGCAATGGATCAATGTAGAGTGCGTAGGTTTTCATTTGTTAAAGGGTGCTACCAAATAAAAAAGGGGTCATCTATTTATTAGTTTCATCCGACATTTTAAAATCTTTGTTTTATTATAGTATGATTTTGTCATGAGAAGATTCAGAATTAGTTTTCTCCTTTTTAGTCATGGGTGATATAATAATGAGCATCCCTCCAAAGCGACGTTGTGTTTTATGTCGGAGGGATTGACCACGGGTAGCTTCATCAACACCCCATAGCATTTCAAGGCATCGGGGCCAGCAAAGCCCCTCGCACCTTCCGGACATGTGGCCGGCTCCTTGGGCCGGCTGGCCCAAGAGGCCGGCTCCCAGACGGCGGCACGCTCTCAGAAGGTGGCTTCAGGGGAGGCCGGATCCTAGCAGACGGCCCCTCCTCCCCTCGGAGTCTGCACCCATTCATTACGATAAGATGGGGCGTGGCTACAGGGCCAACTGTTCCCCCAAATCCCGGAGGAGCGTGGCCACAGTGCGGGCTGACCAAGCGGACACCCCTCTGCCAGGCGCTCACTGTGGCCACGCGGCCCATGACGTAGCCCTCATCAGCAGAGGCCATGTTCCCACGACGGGCGGTCGGTACGGCCCGCAGGCGGCGAGCCCTACCTGTCCGTGAGCAACCAGAAGACAGCGCTCCCCAAGAGGGCGGCTTCGGTGGCGGACCGGCTCCCAGCAGCCGGCCCCTCCCTCCTCTCGGAGTCAGCGCACCATCACTCTCACGAGACGGAGTATGGCTACAGTGAACACACACCAGGCGGTAGGACTGTAGCCATGCCTCCCCCGACAAGGCCCCCGTCATCAAGGGCGAGGCTACAGCAAAAGGCAATCAGCGTGGCCCGCAGGCAGCGGGCCCTACCTGTCGGCCGAATCCTCGGCCGCCGCCGGGGCCCACCAGGCGGCGGGCCCCAGCAGGCGGCGGAGAACCCGGCGACCACAGACACTGGCATCTGGGTCCTACACCCGGCCCTATTACCATTGTACCCCTGGGGTGTAGGCCTATATAAACCCCCCAGGCTCACCCATGCAGGGGCAGGAGCATCCATGCCATTCACACACACATAGCTAGGAGAAGCAAGAGAGCTAGCCTTGCCCTTCTTCTTCCTCTAGCCAACAGCTCAAGGAGCATGATTGTAGCCATTATCTGACCATAGTCATCATGCGGAGACCCCGCAGAGCAGGACTAGGGTGTTATCTCCTCGGAGAGCCCCGAACCTGGGTAAGACTCGTGTGCGTTCGAGCTCTCGCCCATTCCCGCTTCCAGGGCCCGAACACGTATTCCTGTCCCCATCCCTGATAAGCCACCCCCTGGCATCTGTCGCAAGAATACCCCGACAGTTGGCGCCCACCGTGGGGCTAAGCGCAGCGTTGGCCGGAGACATGTTCTGGACGGGAACCCTCTTCCTCCCCAGCGAGCACATTGCGTCTGGCCTGATCAGCCAGCCCGACTCGCCGGTTAGCGCATGCATCAGCGCATCGCTTGACGCGGGATCGGTGTGCCCCGTGAGCCGCCTCATCGACCTCTTCGGCAAGCTCGGCATCTCCGACATGCCCGCCTCCGACGCGGAATCCGTCGGCTCCACCGACCCCTTGGTCGAGCCCGTCGAGATCCTCATCGACTCCGACGCGGCCTCCACCAATGGTTTCCCTGCCGATGTGGTGGTCATTGATGATCCTCTCCCTCCCGTCGCCATCAACACCGATGCCAGCACCATTGCGGAGGTGCTGGTCACTGGCCACGGCGACGATTCCGCCGGGGCTGCCCAGAATCCGCTGCGAGCGGCCATGCAGGGCCTGGCCACCCCCGTTGCTGCTAACGCCGATGGAGCGACGCTGGAGGCATTCCGCGTCACGCTCCTTGAAAGCGCCAACAAGATGGCGGCCATGAGGCACTGCGCTGAGGCCTGCCAGTGCGAGATCGACCACATCGCAAGCGGCACGCCTGCTGCTGGCGAGCCCAGCCCAGCCGGCGCCGTTCGGCAACGCGGCGCGGCCATAGCCAGCATGCTGGGAGTCGGACGCCCGGTCTACGCCACCCTAGTGGAGAACTTGTGCGCTGCCCAGGCGGCCGCAGATGAGCTGGATAACCTGGAGGACGACGAGCGGTGCAGCCAGATGGCGCGCCTCCAGGAGCTCCTCGACGCTGCAACCACGCAGCAAGACGCATACCACCGCATGATGGCTGCCGGCAAGCAAGCCGAAAACCATCGCCCCCCGCCGTGAGCATGGAGCGACCTCCCGGTCCCCAGCAGGCCGAGACCGCGGTCAGCAAGACCCGTAGCTGGCTGCTAGCCGCAGCCGGCGCACTCGCCTTACGGTTGTGCGCAGCCATGACGACCGCCCATGGGTGGAGCACCGGCAGGCTGAGCGTCCGCCTCCCCCTCGCAGGGAGAGGCTTGCCTCTCCGCCCCCTGTGGATCATCCGACTCTTGGAGGCTGGCTGGGCCCCCGTGAAGGAGTCGGAGAAAACGATGCGCGCCATCGGATCGAGCGGCTCGCTCGGTCGCTGGCCGTAGAAGAGGAAGACACGGTCGGCCTGGCCTGCTTCGGCCCCCGCATCCGCGACGAGCCCTTCCCCAAAGGGTTCTCACTCCCTCGAGACACTCCCAAGTACACCGGCTCCATGAAGCCGGAAGACTGGCTGACCGACTACTCGATGGCAGTCAGCATAGCAAACGGCAACAAGCGCGTTGCCGTGAAGTACGTTCCGCTCATGCTCCAGGGCACGGCCCGGACATGGCTGAACAGCCTCAAGCCCTACAGCATCAACAGCTGGCTGGACTTCGCCGATGTCTTCATCCGCAACTTCACCAGCACCTACAAACGGCCCCCCAAGCCTCGCCAGCTCTCCATGTGCGTTCAGGGGCCAGCCGAGTCCACCCGCGACTACCTGACGCGCTGGGCCGAGCTGCGCAACTCCTGCGAAGGGGTGCACGAGGTACAGGCCATCGAATACTTCACCACCGGGTGCAGAGAAGGCACTATGCTCAAGCACAAGCTCCTGTGCGACAAGCCGGCTACGTTGGACGAGCTCCTGGTCGTGGCGGACAAGTACGCCATGGCCGACTCCTCCATGAAGTCGGAGATCCGGGTTGACGCGTCCGGGAAGGTGATCCAGTCGGCTCCTCAAGCTCCGGCTGGTGACATCAACCGGCGCCAACAGCCGAAAGACAACAAGCGCAAAGCCCAGCAACCAGCTTCCAACAGCCGACAAGTAGCAACCGTCGAAGACCAGCAGCCGGAGGGACAGCCCGGCCCCAAGCGTCAGAAAGGCGGCAAGGGTGCTTGGCTGCCCGCCCTCTCCTTCGAGCAAGCCCTCGATGCCCCGTGCAAGTTCCACAGCGGCACGAAGCCATCCAACCACACCACTCGGAAGTGCAACTGGCTCGCCAGAATTGCCAAGGGCGAGGGCCTGCCGCCTCCGCCAGCCGGCCCGGCGGCTCCGTCTCCTCAGCAGCCGGCGGCTCGCCCAGTCGGCATGCTCCAAGACGAGTTCCCCGAAGCCAACGCCACCTACGTCGTCTTCACCAGCCAAGCCGATGACAAGCACAGTCAGCGGCAGCAGCACCGCGAGGTGAACGCTGTCGCCTCGGAGGTCCCCCAATTCATGCACTGGTCCGAGAAGCCCATCAGTTGGAGCCGTGAGGACCACCCGGCTGTGATGCCCTCGTCGGGTGCTTACGCAATGGTGCTGGACTCCACCTTCTCAACGGAGAGGCGGGCTTGCCGCTTCTCCCGGATCCTGATAGACGGCGACAGCAGCATCAACATCCTGTACCGCGACACCATGGAGAAGCTGGACGTCAAGGAAAAGCAACTCCTGCCCAGCCGAACCATGTTCCATGGCATAGTCCCTGGGCTTTCCTGCTCTCCAATCGGCAAGATCAAGATTGATGTCCTGTTCGGCGACAAGACCCACTTCCGCCGTGAGCCAATCTGGTTCGAGGTGGTCGACTTGGACAACCCCTACCACGCGCCCTTGGGCCGGCCCGCACTAGCCAAGTTCATGGCGGTGCCGCATTACGCCTACCTGAAGATGAAGATGCCGGGTCCCAAGGGCATCATCACCATTGCCGGTGACTACCAGAAGTCGCTCACGTGTGCCGTCGCCAGCAGCCGGCTGGCCGAGTCCCTCGTCATCACTGAAGAAAAGTGCCTCCTTAACCAGGTGGTGGCCATGGCCAGCAAGCAGCCGGACATGCCATCCGACCCCAAGGACGCGGAGACCCAGGGCTCCTTCCAGCCGGCCAAGGAAACCAAGAAGATCACCTTGGATCCGGCGCACCCGGAGAGATTTGCTGTCGTGGGGTCTCACCTCGACGGCAAATAGGAAAGCGAGCTCGTCGATTTCCTCCGTGAGAATCGGGACATCTTCGCATGGTCTCCCAAGGACATGCCAGGTGTTCCGACGGATTTCGCCGAGCACAAGCTACATGTGAGATCGGATGCAAAACTGGTCAAGCAACCCCTCCGCCGCCTATCAGAAGAGAAGAGAAGGATTGTTGGTGAAGAGATCGCCCGGCTTCTGGCAGCCGGCTTCATCATGGAAGTATTCTACCCGGACTGGCTTGCCAACCCGGTCCTCGTCTTGAATAAGAATAACAAGTGGCGCATGTGTATCGACTACACTAGCCTCAACAAAGCCTGCCCCAAGGACCCTTTGCCTTGCCCCGGATAGATCAAGTGATTGACTCCATGGCCGGCTGCGAGCTGCTGTCTTTCTTGGACGCCTACTCCAGCTACCACCAGATCAAGCTGGACCCGGCCGACCGCCTGAAGACCTCCTTCATCACACCATTTGACGCCTTCTGCTACATCACCATGACGTTCGGCTTGAGGAATACCGGCGCCACCTTTCAGTGCTGCATGCAGAAGTGCCTCCTGAAGCAACTCGGCAGAAACGCCCACGTCTATGTGGACAACATTGTGGTGAAGACGGAGAAGTGCGGCACCCTTTTGGAGGACCTCAAGGCGACCTTTGCCAACTTGCGCCACTTTCAGATCAAGCTCAACCCGGAGAAATGCGTCTTCGGGGTACCAGCCGGCCAGCTCCTTGGCTTCCTTGTCTCTGAACGCGGGATCGAGTACAACCCCGTGAAGATCAAGGCCATCGAGCGGATGCAGAGGCCGACCCGGCTGCGGGACGTCCAGAAGTTCACCGGGTGGTTGGCATCACTTAGCCGGTTCATCAGTCGGCTGGGCGAGAAGGCCCTCCCACTGTACCATCTTATGAAGAAGACCACCTGCTTCGAGTGGACCGACCAGGCGGACGAGGCCTTCCTCCAGCTCAAGCGCGTGATGTCCACGCCGCCTGTTCTGGCCGCTCCGGCTACTAAAGAGCCCATGTTCCTCTACATCGCCGCCACCAGCCGGGTGGTCAGCACCGTGATAGTGGTCGAGCGCCCGGAAGACGGCAAGGCCCAGCCGGTCCAGAGGCCGGTCTACTACCTGAGCGAGGTGTTGTCCGCCTCCAAGCAGAACTACCCCCACTACCAGAAGATGTGCTACGGTGTGTATTTTGCCGCCAAGAAGCTGAAGCAGTATTTCCAGGAGCATACCATCACGGTTGTCTGCACCGCCCCCCTTGCCGAGATCATAGGCAACAGAGATGCCTCAGGCCAGGTGGCCAAATGGGCCATTGAGCTGGCCCCCCACACCATCCTCTACCAGCCCCGCACCGCCATCAAGTCCCAAGCGCTGGCCGACTTCCTCGTCGACTGGGCCGAGACCCAGTACCTGCCGCCAGCACTGGATTCCACTCATTGGCGGATGCACTTTGATGGCTCGAAGATGCGCACCGGTCTGGGAGTCGGCATCGTCCTCACCTCTCCCAAAGGTGACAAGCTCAAGTACACGCTGCAGATCCACTTCGCCGCCTCCAACAACATGGCCGAGTACGAGGCACTCGTCCACGGGCTCCGGCTAGCCAAGGAGATCGGCATCCACCGGATTCTGTGCTACGGCGACTCGGACTTGGTGGTCCAACAGTCTTCTGGCGACTGGGACGCCAAGGACGCCAACATGGCGAGCTACCGCTTCCTCGTCCAGCAAATCAGCGGCCACTTCAACGGATGCGAGTTCCTTCATGTGCCACGAGCCGACAACGAGCAAGCCGACGCCCTGGCACGGATAGGCTCCACCCGGCAAGCAATACCAACCGGCGTCTCCCTCGAGTGCTTGCGCAAGCCGTCTATCAAGCCTTCGCCAGAATCAGAGTCCATCTTTGTGCCGGCTGACCCCGGAGCAGTCGGATCCGGCTCGGGGACTTCAGCAAGCGGCCTGGGGGCTGCAGCACCCGCACCCGGCCCAGGGACTTCAGAACCCGGCCCGGGGACTGCAGCACTCGGCCCGGGGCCTTCAACGACGCAGCAAGCAGCAGTCGGGTCCGACCCGCCACCTCCCAACCCGACCCCCCTGGTGCCGGTTGCTGTCATGACAGTGGTAGAAGCTCTATCCTGGGTGCAGCCCATCCTCAACTTCCTGGTGAGCCGAGAGCTACCAGCCGACGAGATTTTGGCCCGGCAGGTGCAACATCGGGCGGCAGCATACACGATAGTCAACAGAGAGCTCGTCAGGCGCAGCGTGACTGTCATTTTTCAGCGCTGCGTTGAGCCAGAGAAGGACGTCCAGATCCCGAGAGATATCCATCAAGGCGAATGTGGCCACCATGCCGCCTCCAGATCCCTCATCGCCAAAGCTTTCCGCCATGGTTTCTTCTGGCCGACTGCTTTGGACGACGCCAAGGGGTTGGTCCGCAAGTGCAAGGGGTGCCAGGGCTTCGGCTCCAAGCAGCACCTGCCGGCCTCTGCGCTCAAGACCATTCCCATCACTTGGCCGTTTGCCGTATGGGGATTGGACATGGTGGGCCCATTTAAGACAGCACACGGCGGCCTGACCCATCTGCTGGTCGCCGTGGACAAGTTCACAAAGTGGATTGAGGCGAAGCCAATCAAGAAACTGAATGGTCCGACTGCCGTCACATTCATCGCCGACATCACCGTCCGGTACGGCATCCCGCACAGCATCATCACGGACAAAGGCACAAACTTCGCCAAAGGCGCCTTGGCCCGTTTCTGCGCGACGCAGGGCATCCGACTAGACTTAGCGTCCGTTGCCCATCCGCAGTCAAATGGCCAGGTGGAGCGAGCAAACGGCCTCATCCTGTCCGGCATCAAGCCCCGGCTGGTCGAGCCCCTAGAGCGCTCGGCCGGCTGCTGGATCGAGGAGCTGCTGGCCGTCCTTTGGAGTCTTCGGACCACGTCGAACAAAGCAACCGGCTTCACACCCTTCTTCCTCGTGTACGGGGCCGAGGCTGTCATCCCAACAGATATTGAGTTCGACTCGCCTCGCGTCACCATGTACATGGAGGCAGAAGCCAAGGAGGCGCGAGAAGACGGCATCGATCTACTGGAAGAGGCCCGGCTGCTGGCACTCAGCCGGTCTGCCATCTACCAGCAAAGCCTGCGCCGCTACCACAGCAAGAAGGTCAAGCCGCGTGCTTTCCACGAGGGCGATCTTGTGCTCTGGCTGATCCAGCGAACAGCCGGCCAGCACAAGCTCTTGGCTCCTTGGGAGGGGTCTTTCATCATCAGCAAATCCCTGGGCAACGACTCCTACTACCTCATTGACGCACAGAAGCCCAGGGCTCGCAAGAGGGACAATTCCGGCCAAGAGACGAAGCGACCATGGAACGCGAATCTTCTCCGCCCATTTTACAGTTGAAGCAGTGTATGTACCACGCTACCTTTTGTATTAAGCTAAGACAACAGGTCCCCCGAGGCGCACTCGGGGGCTACCTTTTTATCCATATGATAAGCTTCGCCTATGAATGTGTTCTGTCATTCTTTCGCTCTGTCCGGGTCTGGTAAGCCGGCCCGGGGGCTCACCGCCTTGACCTAAATTGGCACCACCCAAAGTCGGCCAAGTAGTGTGCCGACGCCAAAGCCCTCTCTTCGCCTCAGCTACAGCTCGCAGCGTGACTGTCCGGCTGGCAAGAGCGAAAGGCCGGAATCGCTGTCCACATGAAAAATGACTAAGGAAGAACGCCAACACAGGCCAGGCCGGCTCCTAGCCTCACCCGTCTGGCTGCTCAGCAGCCGGCCGTTCGGCTTCTCGCTCAACTAGCTACGCTCTAGGCGGCCAAAGTAACTTGCCTATCCTAGAACGGCCAAGTCCCTGACCCAGCCACAGACCGCAGCGCGGCTGTCCGGCTGGCAGGGCGGCAGCTAAAGGAAGGCGGCAAAAGAAAAAGCCAAATAGAGCAAAGGCAAAGCTGAGCTAGAACCCGGCAAAAGACACAAGCATGTGGGAGATAAATTATTTACATCGCAAAAGGCCCAAGGCCAGCATTCAACAGAGTTTGATTTACACCCCCAATGGGTGGAACTGCGCACGATTAACTTGTTTGCTCAAGTACAAGACAGAGAAATGTTAAAAAGATAAAGGGCTGCCTAGGCCAAGGGCGCTGCGGGCGGCGTGGACAGGTCGGCAGTGGCTGAAGCGCCGGCTAGTGGAGCGTCTGGCTGTTGGGTCTCGGCCTGGTCGGCGTCGGCGGTGGCTGATGTAGTTTCCCGCGGCCCGTTAGCCGAGGCCCGATCTGGCTGAGTCCGGCTGGTTGCTCCGCCGTCTGGTGTGACATCCTCGCCTTCCTCGTCCTCATCGTCCTCGCCCTCGTCGCTGGAGGCGATCTCCTCCGCCGAGTCCTCCCCCATGTTCGGATCCAGCCCGAACCAGGATGGCGGCGCTTCAGTGCCGTCTTCCGCCCGCTCCGGGAAGAAGACACCGACGTCGGCGTAGTCGGCGAGAGCCACCGCTCGCTGGACGATCTCATCATTCACCACCTCCAGCTCGGGTCCTGCCTCCTGGCGGAAGGTGGCCAGCTGAGCCAACCTCATGCCCGGATACCACGCCTTGACGAACTCTAGCGCCGTCTTGGCACCCGCCCAAGCTGCGGCGCTCTTCCTGGCCTCAAGCCGCTCGGCCGCCACCTCCAGCCAGTCGGCAGTCCGGCTGGGAGTCCGAGGAATCCGCTCACCTAGCCAGAGTCCCGCCAGGACCTGCGACCCGACGCGCTGAAGTCGGTGGAGCAGGCGGTGCGCTGGCTCAAGGCGCATCTTGTAGGCCAGGAGCTGTTCGCCTAGAGTCCGGGGCGAGTCCTGCGGAATGTCCGCGCCCGTCCTCCTCCACTGTTCGCGCCGCGCTTTGATTGCCTGGCAGATGGCAACGGAGCGACCAGGGAAATACTCTGCAAAAGAAGTCCAAGATTTAAAAGTTGTCCGCCTGTAGCAACCGGCGACCAAGCAACAAAGGAAGAAAGGATCTACCTTAGACCATGTCCTCGATCACCCCATAGCCGTCCGACAGCAGCTTCTCCCTCTCGACCCAGTCCGAGCGCTCGGTCTCGAACTCGGCTTTGAGGAGCGCCTCCCCGTCCTTCAGCTGCTGGATCTCTACCTTGTGCCGGGCCGCCTGGTCGGCCAGCTCCTTCACAAGACGGTCGCGCTCTGCGGCCGCCTAGCTGCGCTCTTGCTCCTTATCCCAGAGCTGGCCCTCAAGCTCGTGCACGCGGCTCCGCAGGGTGGCGGCGGCCTCTACAGAAGCAACAAAGAATCATCAACATCGACAAAAACAAGAAGTCGCCGGAAGATCCGGCCCGACTGCTCAGCAGCCGGCCCGAATCTCGGGGGCTACACCCAGCGGGTGTGCTTGCGCGCCCCCACTGAAAGAAGGCCTACGTACCGTGGCTCTTGTTCAGCTCAGCAGTCCGGTTGGTGAGCTGCTGGTTCTGGGAGTTGTAGGCGGCCGCGCGCAGATTATGATAGTCCTGCAACAAGAGCAACGCTTCAGCATTTGAAAATACGCCTTGGAGTTCCAACCCGCCTGCTCAGCAGCCGGCTCGGAACTCAGGGGCTACACCCAATGGGTGCGCTGGCGCGCCCCCACTGAAGACCGCAAAAGCAAAAAGAATAATTCAAGTGCATACCCAGACGTTGTCTGCATCGCCACCAGCTCGCTCCTCGCCTGCAGGAGGGTGGCGCCATGGGTCTTGAACGTGTCGAGGACGTCCTGCACCGCAATGTTCAGGGCGGCTGGGCTGGCTCCTTGCACCCAACCAGGCGGAGCGGCGCTCGTGGCCTCGGTGTCGGCCGCCTGCGAGCTCGCGGCCTCGGCACAGAAGTCGCCCGCGATGGGCGCATGCGCGCGGAAGCACGGGTCACCAGGGCCTGGCCCTCCACCAGCTCGGCGCTGGACGGCAGTGCCTGCGGCCCTTCGTGCCGGCCTCCATCCCGCTCATCAGCACCTGGCGCCCGCCGAGCGTCCTCCAGGATGATGAGGTCGGCCGTTCCATCCCCCGGTGCCGTCTGGCCAACACCGCCTCCTCCAGTCGGCATCCGGTCCTCCACCATCGGCGGCTCCGGCTGCTGCGGGTCGGCGGCCTCGGGAACCACGTTCCGGGCCGGGTCCTCCGCGGCCTTGACGTCGGCCTCCGCCTGCGCCTTGGCCGCCGCGTCCGCCTGCGTCGCAGTCGCTGCTTCGGCCTCTAGCCGCGCAGCCGCCTCCCGCTCCTCCCGCGCCTCCCGCGCGTTCCTCTTCGTCGCCTCTCGGAGGGCGGCGGCCGGGTCCACGCGGCGGGCATCCTCAGAGCCGCCTGCTTCTCCAATCACCGAGGTGGACGGGGCCCGTGACACAGTGAGGGGAGCCCTGCTCAGCGGCAAAAGCAAAGATAAGAAGTTTGGAAAAAGAAAAGCCAAGACAAGACAAGAAAAGACAAGAGCAGTCAAAACACTTACGCAGACACCAACGGGCGTGGCTTCGGGGCCCTCCGGACGGCGGCCGCCTTCGCGGCCTCTTGCCGCTTGGTTGCGGCAACCGTCGACTTGGGCTTCTTGGCTGGCCGGGTGCCGAGCATCCCCATGTCAGCACGGCGCTTAGACACGCCGGGTGCTCCAGTCGACGCCCCGCCAGTCGGCCGCGTCGCCGAGGGGCTGGCTCCCGTCCTGTTGGCGCCTTCCGGGCGGCGCTGCTCGTCACCATCCTCGTCGTTGTCTGGCCAGTCCCGAACGTCGCCTTCTGCGCCGCCTCCTGCGGCTCCGCCTGCTCCGGCGCCGCCTCCACCAGCGGCATCGTCCTCCTCCAACACGGCTGGCCCCAGCTTGGGGTCGCCCACGTCACTCACCTCCCGGTCCGCCATCCACTGGTGGCCCGGATCTGGCACGCCGCCTGCTCCCTGGCCGGCGAAGCGCTGCGCCGCGTTCGGGTGGTCAGGGAAGATAAAGAGCACGGCACAGGCAAAAAAGGGAGACCAAATACTAACTGCAGGCGGCGGATTGGCGCGGCTGTAAGGCTCCTTGCCGAAGCTCCAGTCCTCCTCGCTGAGCTGGCTACTGGAGATGTTGTTGACATGGCAGACGACCTCCACCACCGGTATCTCCTTGGTCGACATCGGCAAGGGTCCCGGCGGCCGCTCATGTCACAGATCAAGTGAGGCCGGAATTGAAGCGGCGACACCCGGCGCTGGATAAAGGCGGCCAGCAGGTCCGCCGGCTGGAGGCCCTCCGAGTCCATCATCTCCTGCAGGCGGTCGAGGACGTTGATGATGGCAGTCGGTAGCGGCCTCGGCTGCTGGCCCCAGTTGTTCCACGGCTCAGGAGGCGGGCCGGCTACGTAATCCGGCAGGTTGATGTAGTCGCGTGTCGGGCCCAAGTTGCGGACATAGAAGTAAGACTTCTGGCACAACTTGGCCGACTCCAGCACGGCTACAGCCGGAAACCGGGTTCTGGAGCTGGTGCGCTACACGGCGACGCAAGCGCCGCACTGAGCCGCCTCGCCCTTGGCCGCGGTGCCGAGCTTGAGGTAGAAAAACCTCCCCCACAACTCGAGCGTGGGGAGGACGCCGAGGTAGCCCTCGCAAAAGGTGACGAAGGCGGAGAGGAGTACCACGGTATTGGGCGTGAGGTGGTTCGGCTACAGGCGGTAGAGGTTGAGGAAGGCGCGAAAGAAGCCACTCGTCAGCAAACCAAAGCCGCGGAGGAAGTGGCTGCGAAAGACGACGAATTCGCCGGCCTCCGGCGCCGGCGTGATCTCCCTCGCTGCAGGAACCCGCGCGCCCACGCACGCTTCGTTGGGCATCCTCCGAGTCACGTGGAGGAAGTCGATGTGCTCGTCGATGACGTTTGAGCCATCCCACTCACCTCGCGCCATGCTCTGTGGTTGCTTGGTGGCGGCACGGCGAGGTCGAGTAATGGCGAGGCCGCGCTGGCGCGGAGAGGTCAAGTGACGGCGGGCTACGGCAGCACTTCGGTGGCGGGCGGCGCGGCGCAGCAGCAGCTGCAAGGAGGAAGAAGAAGAAAGCAAGGGAGGGGGCGCGTGCGTTTGGCCGCTCCCCCGCCCCTCCCCTACTTATACGGCTGCGGCGGCGGAGCCGAAGAGGCAAATCGTTGGGGGCGTGGGGATTAACTGCGCCCACGCCCCGCACGTCCCCGTAATTTCCACGCCGTCATGGCGCGTCTTCAATTGGCCCCGGAAGGGCAACCGCCCGCCTCGGCTGCAGCGGATCCGCGCGCGTGCCGAGGCCCTGTAGTGGTGGGCCCGGGCCTGCGGCGACGTCCCGTTGCGCACGTGGGCTGGCAGGCCGGCCTGGCCTGCTGGCGCCACATGGCTGGCGAGCAGCGGGCGGCAGGCGCGCTGCCCGGCGCACACGATGACTATTCGAATTCATCAGGCGGCCGGCCCAACCTCGGCCGGCTCCTAACAGACGGCTTCTACCCAGTCGGACGAAGCAAACGACCCAAGACCTCTCGGAATAGGAAACTGTTGAGGCACTCCCACTCGAGCCGCGGCGCCTCACCAGCTTCGGGGACTACTGTCGGAGGGATTGACCACGGGTAGCTTCATCAACACCCCATAGCATTTCAAGGCATCGGGGCCAGTAAAGCCCCTCGCACCTTCCGGACGTGTGGCCGGCTCCTTGGGCCGACTAGCCCAAGAGGCCAGCTCCCAGACGGCGGCACGCTCTCAGAAGGCGGCTTCGGGGGAGGCCGGATCCTAGCAGACGGCCCCTCCTCCCCTCGGAGTCTGCACCCATTCATTACGATAAGATGGGGCGTGGCTACAGGGCCAACTGTTCCCCCAAATCCCGGAGGAGTGTGGCCACAGTGCGGGCTGACCAAGCGGACACCCCTCTGCCAGGCGCTCACTGTGGCCACGCGGCCCATGACATAGCCCTCGTCAGCAGAGGCCATGCTCCCACGACAGGCGGTCGGTACGGCCCGCAGGCGGCGGGCCCTACCTGTCCGTGAGCAACCAGAAGACAGCGCTCCCCAAGAGGGCGGCTTCGGTGGCGGACCGGCTCCCAGCAGCCGGCCCCTCCCTCCTCTTGGAGTCAACGCACCGTCACTCTCACGAGACGGAGTATGGCTACAGTGAACGCACACCAGGCGGCAGGACTGTAGCCATGCCTCCCCCGACAAGGCCCCCGTCATCAAGGGCAAGGCTACAACAAAAGGCAATCAGCGTGGCCCGCGGGCGGCGGGCCCTACCTGTCGGCCGAATCCTCGGCTGCCGGCGGGGCCCACCAGGCGGCGGGCCCCAGCAGCCGGCGGAGAACCCGGCGACCATAGACACTGGCATCCGGGTCCTACACCCGGCCCTATTACCATTGTACCCCTGGGGGGTAGGCCTATATAAACCCCCCAGGCTCACCCATGCAGGGGCAGGAGCATCCACTCCATTCACACACACATAGCTAGGAGAAGCAAGAGAGCTAGCCTTGCCCTTCTTCTTCCTCTAGCCAACAGCTCAAGGAGCACGATTGTAGCCATTTTCTGACCATAGTCATCATGCGGAGACCCCGCAGAGCAGGACTAGGGTGTTATCTCCTCGGAGAGCCCCGAACCTGGGTAAGACTCGCGTGCGTTCGAGCTCTCGCCCATTCCCGCTTCCAGGGCCCGACGACGTCCTCCTGTCCCCATCCATGATAAGCCACCCCCTGGCATCTGTCGCAAGAATACCCCGACATTTTATGTTGAACCACTTAATGTGCCCCTCCTTATGAAGCTTCTTCATGTGTCGTGCTCCCATCCACCCCCTTTTATCATATCTACTTGACGAAATATACGCTAAGCTATCATGTGCGGAAAAGACCAACGCTCCTATTGCTGGTGTACGAAACATACGCTAAGTTATCGTTTGCGGAAAAGACCAATGCTCCTACTACTGGCATACGGAACAGCCGCTAAGCCATCGTCTGCGCAAAAGACCACTGCTCCTACTGCTGGCGTTTTGGCTTTCCCCCTCTCCAAGACAAACCGTCAGTTTGGCAAGGCTTCGGCCGCATGCACTGCGTCAAGAAGAGATAATGGAGTTTCTTACGTAGACAAGGTGCTAGTTGTGTGGCTCCGGGCTAGTCTGCTTGGGCGATAAATGCAAGTGGCTCCAACTACCTACAATCGCTTTCCCTTGCTTACGTTTGTTCCTCAACTTCCCCACGTGTAACTTGAGGTCAAAAACCACAACCCCGCCAAACCAACAAGTTGAGGGACCAAAACCATACTTTACTTGTATAATACGTGATTGCCACCCCGTGACAAAACCTAGCATTTTCTCTAAGTTTTATTAAGCACTTCAGTGAAGAGCGTCGAGTCACGATCGGGGCAATGGATCAATGCAGTGCGTAGGTTTTCATTTGTTAAAGTGTGCTACCAAATAAAAAAAGGGGTCATCTATTTATTAGTTTCATCTGCATTTTAAAATATTTGTTTTATTTTAGTATGACCTTGTCATGTGAAGATTCAGAATTGGTTTTCTCCTTTTTAGTCATGGGTGATATAATAATGAGCATCCCTCCAAAGCGACGTTGTGTTTTATGTTGAGCCACTTAATGTGCCCCTCCTTATGAAGCTTCTTCCTCTGTCATGCTCCCATCCCCCCCCCCCCCCCCTTCTGTCATATCTACTTGACGAAACATACGCTAAGCTATCGTGTGCGGAAAAGACCAATGCTCCTACTGTTGGCATACGAAACAGACGCTAAGCTATCGTTTGCGGAAAAGACCAATGCTCCTACTGCTGGCGTACGAAAGAGCCGCTAAGATATCGTCTGTGCAAAATACCAATGCTCCTACTGCTCGCGTTTTGGCTTTCCCCCTCTCCAAGACAAACCGTCAGTTTGGCAAGGCTTCGGCCGCATGCACCGCGTCAAGATGAGATAATGGAGTTTCTTACGTGAACAAGGTGCTAGTTGTGTGGCTCCATGCTAGTCTGCTTGGGCGATAAATGAAAGTGGCTCCAACTACCTACAATCGCTTTCCCTTGCTTACGTTTGTTCCTCAACTTCCCCACGTGTAACTTGAGGTCAAAAACCACAACCCCGCCAAACCAACAAGTTGAGGGACCAAAAACATACTTTACTTGTAGAATACGTGATTGCCACCCCGCGACAAAACCTAGCATTTTCTCTAAGTTTTATTAAGCACTTAAGTGAAGAGCGTCGAATCACGATCGGGCAATGGATCAATGCAGTGCGTAGGTTTTCATTTGTTAAAGGGTGCTACGAAATAAAAAAAGGGGTCATCTATTTATTAGTTTCATCTGACATTTTAAAATATTTTTTTTATTTTAGTATGATTTTGTCATGAGAAGATTCAGAATTGGTTTTCTCCTTTTTAGTCACGGGTGATATAATAATGAGCATCCCTCCAAAGCGACTTTGTGTTTTATGTTGAGCCACTTAATGCGCCCCTCCTTATGAAGCTTCTTCCTCTGTCATGCTCCCATCCACCCCCCCCCCCCCCTCTTATCATATCTACTTGATGAAACATACACTAAGATATCGTGTGCGGAAAAGACCAATGCTCCTATTGCTGGCGTACGAAACAGACATTAAGCTATCGTTTGCGAAAAAGACCAATGCTCCTACTGCTGGCGTACGAAAGAGACGCTAAGCTATCGTCTGCGCCAAATACCAATGCTCCTACTGCTGGCGTTTTGGCTTTCCCCCTCTCGAAGACAAACCGTCAGTTTGGCAAGGCTTCATCTGCATGCACCGCGTCAAGAAGAGATAATGGAGTTTCTACGTGGAAAAGGTGCCAGCTCGGTAGCTACGTGCTAGTCTGCTTGGCCGATAAATGCAAGTTGTTCCAACTACCGACAATCGATTCCCCTTGCTTTACGTTTGTGCATCAACTTCCCCACGTGTTACTTGAGGTCAAAAAGCACAACTCTGTGCCGTTGTTTTCTCATGTACCGCCACCCTGCCTTGTCGCACCCCCTCCTTTCCATTTGTTGCATTGTGGTTTCCCTTCCCCCTCTCCCCCACGGACGCCTTGCGAGATCTGTCACAGCCAACATGCATCGGCTACATCGTCAGTACTCAGTACAACCATCCTCCAAGCCGAGGTGAAAGCTCGTTAAAAACCCGTATAAAATTCATACAAAAAAATTCCTAGAGATTCCAATCCTCTAAAATTTCTATAAAAAAATCATTTAAATCAAAGAAACCCTAAATGTGCATCGAAAGGTGGGAAGTAGATCAAAATCTCCCCTAGTAAATGAATGCAATTGTACCCGCATATCGGATGCCCCCCATTTTAATTGTCCGATACTAATTTGGCAGATCCTCTGACTTTCCATGTATGTCCATAGTCTTATGATATAAATGGCGATGCATCAATTCCGAATCAGGGTTTTACTCGGAGGAAATCAATCAAGGGGTGGACGGAAAGAGAAGCGGACAAAAAGAGTAAGCCTGCGACCCGGCCGCCCGCGCCACGCGCCCTTCGGACGTCACGTGGCGCGGCGGCCGTTCCCGCTCTCCACTCGAATCCTAAAACGCCGCCGAGACGCAGACGCAGAGCCGCAGACACAGAGAGAAGAGCCGAGGCCGAATCGAACGAACCCGGACCCGCACGTGCGTGCGCCCTCTCCTCCTCTCGTCTCCTCCCTCGCCATCTCATCTCGTCTCACCGGAGGTAATCTCTCCCCTCTCTCCTCCCCTCTCCTACATAATCGCGCGCGCGACCTGTTCGTCGCGCGCAGGCAGCCTCGGTTCCGGTAGAGGAAGCCTTTTTGAGTTCTTTTTCTTTGGTAGATTACTGCTACTGCGAGCGGCCGGGCGGGCGACGCATGTGAGCATGCGGCGCGCTCCTCGTGCCGTCGGCGGCCCTTCCCTTTTCTCGGATTGCTCCGCCCCAGATTGGATCTGCTGTTCTCACCGTGCGTACGAATTCCGGTAGATTTCCGTGCCGGAGGGGGTATATAAGACCGAGAAGAAAAGATTCAGCTCAAGGCGATTTGCGTCCGCGCTCCACCGATCGTCTTCTCCGTCGACGGCGATGAAGTACGTGTCCGGGCCCTACTTCGAGCCGGACTTCGATCCGGTCCTCGACCGCTTCGGCACCCCAGGGTACGCCCGCATTGCTACCTCTGCTTGTTTGTTGTTATTCTCGATCCATCCATCGAATTCTTGGTGTGACGTGCGTGCGTGGATTGGATGGCTTCTGCAGGGTTGTCGTCGACAATGAGACGCGCGAGGACTGCTCGCTCGTCAAGGTGGACAGCGTGAACCGGGACGGCGTGCTGCTGGAGATGGTGCAGCTCCTCACCGATCTCGACCTCGTCATCTACAAGTCCTACATCTCCTCCGACGGCGGCTGGCTCATGGACGGCAAGAACCATCTCCCTGCAGCCTCCTTTTCATTTTTCTTTCTTCTCCGATCGGTTTAGGTCATCCGTGCCTCGATTTTTTTTTCAGCACGAATCGTCAGAAAAATACATGATTGATGACGCGGAATTTTCTAATCTTGTTCGCCATGCAGTGTTCCACGTGACTGACCAGATCGGGCGCAAGCTGACGGACCCGTCGCTCCCGGGGTTCATCCAGCGGGCGCTCCTGCCGTTCCAGCGCTCCGGGTCGCCCAAGTTCACCACCTGCCTCGGCAACGTGGTCGGCCCCGGCGGCCCTGACGTGTCGGACTGCGCCTCGCTCGAGTTCACGGTGCACGACCGCCCGGGCCTGCTCTCCTCCATCACCCAGGTGCTCGTCGACCAGGGCTGCCACGTCGCGTCCGGCCAGGCCTGGACGCACAACGGCCGCGCCGCCGGGGTGCTCTACGTGACCACCACCGGCACCGACACCGCGGCGCTGCACCCGAGCCGCTGGGCGCGCATCGAGCGGCTCGTCAACGCCGTGGTGGACGCGCGCGAGAACGTGTCGGGCGAGCGGCGCTGGGTGTGCATGTCGGCGCCCGTGCGGGGCCGCGTCCACACGGAGCGCCGGATGCACCAGCTCATGCACGACGACCGGGACTACGAGTCCGGCCCCGCCCCGACGCCCGTCGACGAGGAGCACTTCTGCATGGGCGACCGGGCGGCCACCGCGGCCCGGTCGGCGCACCGCACCGAGACGCGCGTCACCATCGACAACTGGGAGGAGCGGGGCTACGCCATCGTCAAGATGACGAGCAGGGACCGCCCCAAGCTGCTCTTCGACACCGTCTGCGCGCTCACCGACATGCAGTACGTCGTCTTCCATGCCACCGTCGGGGCCCAGGGCCCTCTCGCCATCCAGGTACGCACCTGCACTGCAGCACGAGTCTATGCGCCCGCGCCTGTGGCATGCATTGCCCTGCCACACCGGTGACTGACATTGTGGTGACCACGGACGCACGCAGGAGTACTACATCCGGCACAAGGACGGGCGCACGGTGGACAGCGACGCCGAGCGGCAGAAGGTCTCCCGGTGCCTCGTCGCCGCGGTGGAGCGGAGGGCGTCTCATGTCAGGCTCCATTAGCCATTCCTCTCCTTTCGCTCCGTGTATATTTCGTTGGGTGCGCAATGCTGAGACGGCATGGCATCATGTCCTCCTGCAGGGCGTGAGGGTGGAGGTGCGCGCCGCGGACCGGTCGGGGCTGCTGTCGGACTTCACCAGGATGCTGCGGGAGCACGGGCTGTCGCTGCTGAGGGTGGAGATCAAGCGGCAGAAGGAGGAGGCCATCGGGACCTTCTTCCTCGTCACCGACACCGGCGGCGAGGTGCGGCCAGAGGCGCTGTGCGCGGTGCGGACGAGGGTCGCCGAGATGGGCATCTCGCTCGACGTCGCCAAAGGAGCGCCTGGCTGGCCGCCGGTGAAGAAGACGAGAGCGCCGGCTCCGTCGCCCGCCGATCAGGAGAGGCCCAGGTCCTCCCTGGGGAGCCTCCTGTGGTCGCACCTTGGGAAGCTCTCGAATAACTTTGGCCTCATCAGGTCTTAGGAAAACTGTTAGTCAGGCCAGTTAATTCACCATTTGCATTGCTGTGCTTTGTTGGATATGATGTGAGGCGTCTCAGAAAGCAGTACAATTTTGTATATGTACAAAGTGTAGTGTGTTGTCATTGCAAATACAGTTGTCATCACCATTTCGTTCTCTCGCCGCCATTTTGTTCTCTCTTTTCCCTTTTTTTTATATTTTTACGCAGTCCTTTGAACAATCAACCAACGAATGAAACTTTTATTGCTGTGACTTTTATAAAAGAATGCTTATGTACACAAGATTACCAATAAAATTACAAACCATACGGCACCCCCCACCCACTGTATATATTACCATTGCATCCAACCGGGCAGCTTAAAACCAAAATGGAGCCGCTCCCCTTTCATTGTACACAAAACTTCCGTCCTATTAACAAACAAGCAATTTCAACCGGTTTCCAGTTTTCAGGTTGGAGTTGGCCCTGAATTTGCTCCCTTTTCATTGTACAACTTCCCTTCTATTGAAGCAAGCAATTTTGAAAGGTCCCGGTTTTCAGGCTGAAGTTGGCCTGGACTATGGATGATGATGATCATTTCGTATCATCGTCATCCTCCAAATCACTGAATGACACATCTTCCTCGTCGCCTATGAGAATGGTGGTGTGCCCAGCGAGATCGGCCTCCTCGTCAAACCAGTCGTCTATGTCGTCATCAAATGTTTCTTGCATAACATTTGAGGCCTTGCTACCAACCACCCTCAGCTGCTCTTTGATGACTGTTTTGTCCACCACTGCGAGTTCAGTTACTTGGATAGGATGTTTCTCAATCTCAAAATCTGTTATGGGGGTGAACGAAGCTGCATGTTGTCGCACAGATGGGAACGCTTCCATGACGTCCTTGGAGCTGTCATCTTCCGAATGCGTTCCAAAGTCATCTTTATGGCGACGTAACTGCTCTGTTGCATGCTGCTTTGACTGGTGTTGCATAAGCATTGCTCTAGCTTCCACAATCTGCAAAAACAAGAACCAGGCTTAGCTTAACTGCTGGGACATGCGTTACCTTGCATCATTCCAAGAACTAGACGATTCCCCGAACATTGCCACGGGATCAGAGATTTGATTTCTAAACATTTTAGACAATATAGATTCACCCTTAATATTCAAACTATGCTATGTAGAAACAAAAAAGGCAAAAAAATAAAATAAAAGGTTTTGAACATGCCATAAATGAAATGTGGTGGCATTAAAAACCCACTATGCGTGTTGCATGGTAGAGAGACTCTTATGTTCAAATTGGATGGATGTTAGTGGACCAGGCTAGCATATCAAATGGCTAAAACAATTTGGATGGTGTGGAAGCACGCATGTGCAGAAAAATAGCAGAGAGACTCTTATGTTCAAATTGGATGGATGTTAGTGGACCAGGCTAGCATATCAAATGGCTAAAACAATTTGGATGGTGTGGAAGCACGCATGTGCAGAAAAATAGCAATGAATATTTTGTCCGTTTGTCTATATAATATAGATATATTATTATGAACACATGTGATGATAAGCACACTATTAATGCAAGTACGTATCCAATCCCTCCTTTCGGTGCACCCCAGGCCTTACTGGGCTACAAAGATTCTTCAGTGATGAGGCTAGCTAGAGATAGATATAGCACACAATGCATTTAATCCACAATTTATCTCTTTTTAAATATTTCTGCCGTTGATTTAGTTACAATGAATTTTTATACCACCCTAATGTAACACATCATCAGTACAACATAATTTATCCCAGTGCAGAATCTATTGACACCAGGATACATGGGATGCACCGAGAGGATATGCACTAGATATGAGCTACCCAATATTAATCTAAAAAAGGAACTCAGTTACTTAGATTATTTGTGATTTTATATTCTCAACAACCTCAAGTAACTCATCACAACCACCAAATGACATTATTGCATATCAGCTGAAGAAGGTTGTGCAAGGAAAAGACAACCCTCAACTTGAAGATAAAAGTGCATAGTTTCAGTTTTCTGCAGATATTGTGTGTGCTTCAGGGTGTTTTGCTAAATTATCAAAGAATCTCAGAGAAAGAACTGAGCAAGAAACTATCACACATTGTCGTTGACTGACATGCTTGCTACCCTAATATGCAGCAGGATCCATAGGAAGCCAGTGGCCTCAAGTACCAGGCTACTGATGTTGTAGATGCTCTCAGTTGTAATTTTCTAGAAGACTAATTGTCATCATTTCACGATAATAATTGAATGCTGACAGTTGCTGACACCAAAACAAGTAAAAAAAGTATGTATTGGAATCCTAGGATTTTTCCTATGTTGGTCTTTTGATTCGTAGGATTGAATCCTATAGGATTTTTCCCAAGGATTCCTTTGTACTATATTCCATAGGGATTTATTTGAGCATCCACTGAAACCTCTTGGAAAGAATCCTTTGTTTATCATGTGATGCAATCAAGAAAAAGCCTGTAGGATTCAAAAGGGCATGACATTGCAATCCTATATTTTCTTCTTATTCCCACGTTTTTCAAATCGTATGAATCAAAGGGGCCCTCTGAAGAGAATAGATCTAACAAGATAGTGTTATACGTATTAGATCGTCCAAAAAAAAGATATAGCATTGCATGGTTCTAATCTGCAGAGCTGGTACAAGATAGTAGAACTGGATAAACTATGTTCTTGATTTGGATATTACATATACCAACAGTTGTGCCAATTTATGGAAAATGGAATATCATAAATTATTACTGCGCCATGCATCTAATATTCTAGTGCAATAGAAAAAACAGGACCAATGTCATGTGTGAGATAACATGCCATTGCGGGCAAAGACCGGCTTTGACCTTTATCTATCTTACATTAGGATTTCCTTTATTTCCTTCGGATAAGATTTGTTTCCCTTTTTGTAACATTTAGATTGGTTTCCCTTCAAGTTAAGGTTAAGCTGAATTAAGTGCCAGATATATATGGTACGGGCTATGGTGCATGGCACCCCAACTCTCCCTCTCTTTCTCTCTTCTACCTACTCCCTATCTACACAAAGTCTAAGTGCCTTATCCTTCAACAGTGCCATAGCGTCGAGATCCTAGACCACGCCCTGTCGTCAAGCACCAAATCCTAAGATTCAATCCACAAAGGCCATGCCAACTGATTGTTACATATCATAAAAGAGCTGTACTAGGGCACGTCTGATTGGTTATCATGTATGGCAAAAAATTGAGCCAAATGTGAAACTAGTCCAAATTTTCTGGCAAGGAAGTTGTTGGAAATTTGGCAAAAAAAAATCCATCTTATGTCTCGCCGGGTGGGGGCGCTTGCTAAGACACTGTGGTTGTGGCTTGTTGAGAACTGAACACCAACCTAAGAAAGTGAAACTTGGCAAACTTATGTTATAGAATCAGCAGTTCCTGGATCATTCTTCCTTTTTATAATATATCTATTATGCAAATACATATGTGACCAAAAGAAAAAAGAAAGTCGCAAGACCACTTAATCATGTTAAAGACCCAGTCAACAGCAAGAACCGTTTAGTCAGATAATCGTCTGAGATAATGATTAATACCACGGGCACATATAAAACTTCACTACTTTCTTCTAAGATTGCCTGGATTCTGGGACGATAGAGAATGCAATGTTTTATGTATCAGGTGGAGAGAAAATTTACCTGTGGTGTGGACAGAAGTTCAGCGTCATGCTTGCTCAGTCTAGGATGTAGAAGAACAAAATAGATTTTCCAAAAGCATTCTTCGCTCATATGGATTGGGCATAGTTCAATCCGCAAAGCAGCTAGTGTAGGAGCGAGGTGCCCAATAGCCAAAGCATGCTCTTGCTGAGCATCAGACATGTCAAAATCTGCAGGGGGTAAAAAGAGTATTGAAAAGGTTAAGCGAACACATTCACATGGTCAGACTGATAGAAAAAGCGAGGTGCAATTGATAGTTCCATTGGAATAGCATATGAACAGTTACACTAAAACATACTCCATAAACACAAGCCTTTCCATCAGCACCATGTTAAATCAAGGCATAACTTAAAATAAGTGGTACAGGGTTTCATGAATTTTGACCATAGCCCATAAGCTCTCTTCCAAACTAAATTGACATGAAATTTTCCATGAAGAATTGATGATCATAAACACTAGTGAAGAATGTGACCATAACTCATAAGCTCGCATCGTTAGAAAAAGTCTCTTCCAAATTTGCCAAACTAAATTGACATGAAATTTTCCATGAAGAATTGATGATCATAAACACTAGTGAAAAATGAATAGCTGAGGGGTGAAGAAATTACATGAGAATGGGCCATCAGACTCCTCTTCGTCAGGTAGCAGGGGAAAGTCAAGCCAGGTCTCCGGGTGCCTGGCAATGTTGGTGGCGAATGTGAGGACCTCGTCGGTGATGCCAATCACATCCCACTCCTCCTCCACCTCCTCCTCTTGCATTACCCTCGCCCGTTCCAGCTCAGGGCCATCCACCTCCTCGTGCTCCTCAGGCCATACCTTGCCGTCATACGCCCGATGTCTGACCCTTTGCTCCTCCCACTCATCCCTCTCCTCGTCGTCATCCGCCTGATGTCTGACCCTTTGCTCCTCCCACTCATCCCTCGCCTCGTCGTCTGCCATCCCAAGTCGTGCCATCTTCTCCAAGGCATGCCTCCACTCCCCATCCTCCCTCGCATGCCTCGCCTCTTCCTCATTCTCCGGCTTATTTAGCCTCGCAGCATCCTCCCTCTCGTCGTTGACAGCCTCCAGCAACTCCTCCTCTTCCCCGTCTTCAGGAGCGAAGAAATTGGAGGCGATACTGGAGAACCCGGAGACGGCCTTGTGGCTCGAGATCCGCGAGATCCCGCTCCTGAACCTCCCGCTGATCTCGGAGAAGTCGCGCCGGATCCCGGCAATCTCAGGGGGCGTCCCCGCGTCGGCGGATTGACCCCCCGCGGACGAAGGGGAGGGCGAGGGCGAGCCCTCCCCGGGCGGGGGCGCGAGGAAGTTGGCGACGCCCCAGAATTGGCGATTTAGGGTTTTGGATAGCTCGGTGAGGTCCTCCTTGACGCCGTCCGCCGCGGCCGAGTGAGGCGGCGGCGGGGTGCGCGCGGAGGGAGGGGAGGCGGCGGCGGCGACGGCGTCGGGGTCATCGTCGGCGCCTGATTCCTCGGGGATGTTGAGGGAGGTGGCTATGGAGCGGGCGAGCCATGACATCTCCGGCGATCGCCGGCTGACAGACAGGGGGGAGGGGGAGGGGGAAGGGGCGGGTGGGTTGGGTCGGGTTGGTTCAATCGGACGGGACCCTTTTTCCGGCTTCGTGTTTCAAATGGACAGGTCCGGAGAAGAGACAGGGACGTGTGACTTGCTGAGTTACGACTGGGCCCGGCCCTTTTATTTTCGGGCAATGCTACGCGTCCGCCGGGTGATAAATCGATAAGATCGGCCATCTCAGTAACTGTCGAATGCCGCCCGAAACGGCCGTCCGATCTACCGTCCCAGTCAACTGGGTGCCTTCGCAACAGCTAGCCTATTGCGCTCATGGCTTTGCAACATGGATCTTGTTGCAAAGGTCCACTGAGACAGCACCACTGCCTCGCCATGGCCTGAGTGCCTCGGCCATGGAGCGTCGCCGGCCGCCGGGGGCGTCGCGCCTCCTCCGAACCAGCACCCTGGGCATCTGCCTCTACTCCAGCACGACAACGATGAAGTCTCACGCCGGGCACTCCTCTGACGATTTCTGCAACCGAATCTATGTTTGGGAAACATGCGTCGTGTTACAATGCTTGTCCTCGTACGCTCTAACGCGGGGCGCACATTATGCGATTTGTGCAACCGGGGCTATGTTTCTGAAACAATACCATTGTTGCAGAAGAGAAAATATTCATCGTCGAACCATTTTTCTTCTTTCTGAAACAAGACTTCTGTTGCAGAAACTTTCTGAAACTAGACCCTGTTGCCGAAAGAAAAACTTCACCGCCAAACACTTTTTTTCTTTCCGAAACAAGATCTGTGTGCAAAAAGCTTCTGAAACAAGACGCTTGTTGCAAAAAAAAAACTAGTTGCACGGGACTTGTCGCCAGTGCGAGCACTGCATCAAAATCAATCCGACGGCTACGCAGGCGGCGGATGTTGTGCGTGCATCAGCCGGCTGAAGGTTAGCATTTTCCTTTATTTTCAGGAGAAAAAAATGCCGAGAACATCACAGAAAAACCGATGAACCGGGCAGTTCACAGAAAACCGGTCGGCTTGATGTCATTTCGAGAAAAGCCCCTCAATCAACTCGTTCTCGTGCGAACAAGCTAGGGGTAAAATAGAAAAGGAAGAAAACCCCTCTTTTAGTAGGGTTTCAGCCATTAAGCATTTCTCTAGATTTTATCCACTGACCAACCCTATCGGGCGTCGGCGCAACCCTTGCTTGGTGCCATGGTGTGGCGATGCCACTTCTCCCTCGTCGCTCCACGCAGCAGCACCAGGCTACCAGCCCGCGCCACCACTCTCGTGTCCCGCCATCTGCACCACCTCTATTGACAGTTGGGGAGAGGGGCTGCCGCCACCTGGTTAGACTGGACCGTACAACTTTGATCTCCCTCTGCTCTAGTCAAATCGACCAGGCTTCCCTCCGGTTGCCTCCCTTCATTCCAGAGTCCAGACCAGGAGCGGCTGAGCAGGAGGACCAAGACGCACGACAGTCACCTCCGATTACAATTTTTTTGACCTATTAATTGGTGCATTTATTGATAAATATGTATTATTTTGTTGCTTAAAAAAGGACAATTTAACTGGTGAACCGGCGGTCTGACCGGTAAAAATTTGAACCGGCAACCTCGCCGGTTCAATTACCGGTTCGATTTTTTAAACTATGCTTATCAGCTTGCTCAACTACTTGCGCAAGAGCTCTCGAGCAGGGCTAACATTTCTTGAACAGCGTTGAAGTGCTATCGGTTTTGTATACTATTTTGTTTGCGTGATTATTTGCACTGATGACGAATTTTAATGACTAGTGTATGTAATAGCTGTCTGATTGCACTTTATTATCACTGGTGACGAATTTTGACGCCCGGTGAATAGTCTAGGTTTATTCTTAGTTACTATGCCCCAATTTTTTATTGTATGGTGTCTGTTAATTCATGGTTACTGTATATGATATCGTCGCTTTATTAAAAGGTCGAAAGTTTCGACGGAGGCCAACGGGCTAAAACGTTATTAGTTCGTCATCGGTATAAAAAAAGTTAAGCGAAGCAAACGGGTCGGCCCGCATCTCGCATATGAAGAGACATGGACTGCATATCGTGATCATTTGCCAATCACCTGGGCAGAAAGCTTGGATGGTGAACAAATTATCCTCCGACACTCAGAATTTCATATCATGTATTGGGCTCCACGCAATTCACATATTAGTGAAAAGAAACTGGGTGTGAAGTGGTTTCAGGTAAGAATACGAGAGATGATCATCCACTTTATCCCATTCTTAGGTACATCTTCTCATTCTCTATTAAATCATCGAAATCACCCTCTTACGAGCCTAAGTTCTTGAGCAACTCATCTATGTTCACATCCTTGCGGTTCACAATCACTCCCTGAGATTTTGCTTGACGAGCTCGATTGATCATCCCCTTCCGCCACCATGAATGCCAGACGGAAAGAACATCACACCAGAACACTAGATCGCCTCGAAATAGCCTAGGCTAGAGAGACATAGTTGTCCCCTAAAACAAAATTGTGCAACTGATGCCGAGTAGGAAACTAGGCGGGTCCGAGATCGAAGAGATTGGGAACTTAGGATGGACAAAGGTCCACACGAGTAGAGAGCACCCTAAGTTGGCACTAAGGGATCGCGATACGTTCAATTTAGGCTGCAAGTGGAGGTGGGATTAAGTGGGGCTAACTAATCCACCCCACTTAAAATACTTTAACAAGCTCCCATTGGGAAAAAAATTAATAGTCTGGCTAGCCCACTTATCCCATTGGGAGCCCACCTTGCCCGCTAAACTAGACAACCCCAGTGCCATAGCATGCTCCCGCCGTCGCCAGCCCACCACCGCGCCCCCGCTCCCTCCTTCTCAGGAGTAGTAGGAAGCTTCTTGGCCATGGTCTCAACCGGAAAACCACTAGGAAAAACGGGATTGATCGGATCCGGAAGAAAGTACAAGATCTTCTTCCATAATACTGGAACAGACTCGTCCTCAAATTGCTCTGTTTCAAGAGGACGTATCCCACGATGGTGGCGGCGTCGGGAGGCTCGTCTCGAGGGTGCACATGGCTGGACCTCCAGCCGGAGATGCTGGGCGTCGTGCTCTCACGTCCGCCTCGCTGCCGTCTGCTGCCCATGGCGCTCCAACGCGCGGCTGCTGCATCTGCTTCCCCTGCTACTCGCGTGAATCACCCTCTGCCTCATCGCCGCTCTGGTGGAGTTCACACAGCTCAACATCTATGAAGTGGGCAGAGCGAAGGATCAAACGATGTCGCACTTCTTTGTTGCTCGGTATTGCTCCTCAATTAACTGCTCTACTTTGTTAAGTGGGATCCCACTTATCCCATTTAATCCATGTTAGTTTTGGTGGGATGCCCACTTTTTCAACACCAAATTGTATTGGGACAAGGTGGATTGTGGTGGGACTCCCACCAATGATTAATACCAAATAATAAGAGCAAGCAGTTCAGCTTTCAGACAATGCATTTGGATGCAGATTGTTCTCCCACAGTTTTATTTTAGA
Organism: Thinopyrum elongatum; assembly: GCA_011799875.1. Lineage (NCBI taxonomy): Eukaryota > Viridiplantae > Streptophyta > Magnoliopsida > Poales > Poaceae > Thinopyrum > Thinopyrum elongatum. Next base: position 53,833,528 of record CM022300.1, read on the forward strand.
CCCAGATAAATGAACAGTGAAACAAATGAAAACATGTCATGAAGATCGTGTCGTGTGGAACAACAACTCAAATCTCTTTTATTTAACCCAAAAAGCTGCGTTTTTAGAGTCTGGCTGCAAACAGTAGTAGGTTACTGTTGGATCAAGAACAAGCTGGACCTAACAAACTCGAAGAACAAAATAAATTTTCCAAAAGCATTCTTCGCTCATATGGATTGGGCATAGTTCAATCCGCAAAGCAGCTAATGTAGGAGCGAGGTGCCCAATACCCAAAGCATGCTCTTGCTGAGCATCACCTTGCCCGCTAAACTAGACAACCCCAGTGTCGTAGCATGCTCCCGCCATCGCCAGCCCGCCACCGCGCCCCCGCTCCCGCCTTCTCAGGAGTAGAAGGAAGCTTCTTGGCCATGGTCTCAACAGGAAAACCACTAGAAAAACGGGATTGATCGGATCCGGAAGAAAGTACGAGATCTTCTTCCATAATACTGGAACGGACTCGTCCTCAAATTGCTCTGTTTCAAGAGGACGTATCGCACGATGGTGGCGGCGTCGGGAGGCTCGTCTCGAGGGTGCACATGGCTGGACCTCCAGCTGGAGATGCTGGGCGTCGTGCTCTCGCGTCCGCCTCGCTGTCGTCAGCTGCCCATGGCGCTCCAACGCACGTCTGCTGCGTCTGCTTCCCCTGCTACTCCCGTGAATCACCCTCTGCCTCATCGCCGCTCTGGTAGAGTTCACACAGCTCAACATCTATGAAGTGGGCGGAGCGAAGGATCAAACAATGTCGCTCTTCTTTGTTGCTCGGTACTGCTCCTCAGTTAACCGCTCTACTTCGTTAAGTGGGATCCCACTTATCCCATTTAATCCATGTTAGTTTTGGTGGGATGCCCACTTTTTCAACACCAAATTGTATTGGGACAAGGTGGATTGTGGTGGGACTCCCACCAATGATTAATACCAAATAATAAGAGCAAGCAGTTCAGCTTTCAAACAATGCGTTTGGATGCAGATTGTTCTCCCACAGTTTTGTTTAGACCCAGATAAATGAACAGTGAAACAAATGAAAACATGTCATGAAGATCATGTCGTGTGGAACAACAGCTCAAATCTCTTTTATTTAACCCAAAAAGCTGCGTTTTTAGAGTCTGGCTGCAAACAGTGGTAGGTTACTGTTGGATCAAGAACAAGCTGGACCTAACAAACTCGAAGAACAAAATAAATTTTCCAAAAGCATTCTTCGCTCATATGGATTGGGCATAGTTCAATCCGCAAAGCAGCTAATGTAGGAGCAAGGTGCCTGATGTTTGCCTGAACTACGTCGGTATTTCCCCAAAGAGGAAGGGATGATGCAGCACAGCAACGGTAGGTATTTTCCTCAGTGATGAGACCAAGGTTATCAAACCAGTAGGAGAACCAAGCAACACTACGTAAACAGCACCTGCACACAAAGAACAAATACTTGCAACCCGATGTGTTAAAGGAGTTGTCAATCCCTTTCGGGTAACGGTGCCAGAAATTGGCAAACGGGCGTGAGAAAGTTGTAATAGATTGATAGATGCAAATAAAATTCAGCGAGGTATTTTTGGGTTTTTGATAATATAGATCTGAAAATAAAAGTGGCAAATAAATAAAAAGGCAAATAGCAATATAGATCTGAAAGTATATGATGAGAAAATAGACCCGGGGGCCGTAGATTTCACTAGTGGCTTCTCTCGAGAAAAATAGCATACGATGGGTAAACAAATTATTGTTGGGCAATTGATAGAACTTCAAATAATTATGACGATATCCAGGCAATGATCATTATATAGGCATCACGTCCAAGATTAGTAGACCGACTCCTACCTGCATACTACTATTACTCCACACATCGACCGCTATCCAGCATGCATCTAGTGTATGAAGTTCATGGAGAAACGGAGTAATGCAATAAGAACGATGACATGATGTAGACAAGATCTATTTATGTAGAAATAGACCCCATCTTGTTATCCTTAATAGCAACGATACATACGTGTCGGTTCCCCTTCTGTCACTGGGGTCAAGCACCGTAAGATCGAACCCATCACAAAGCAGCTTTTCCCATGGCAAGAAAAATCGATCTAGTTGGCCTAACTAAACCAAAGATTCGAAGAAGAAATACGAGGCTATAAGTAATCATGCATATAAGAGATCAAAAGACTCAAATAACTTTCGTGGATAAAAACATAGATCTAATCATAAACTCAAAGTTCATCGGATCCCAACAAACACACCGCAAAAAGAGTTACATCAAATAGATCTCCAAGAGACCATTGTATTGAGAATCAAAAGAGAGAGGAAGCCATCTAGCTACTAACTACGGACCCGTAGGTCTGCAATGAACTACTCACGCATCATCAGAGAGGCACCAATGAGGATGATGAACCCCTCCGTGATGGTGTCTAGATTGGATATGTGGTTTCTGGAACTTGCGGCGGCTGGAATTGATTTTCGTCGACTCCCCTAGGGTTTCTGGAATATTGGGGTATTTATAGAGCAAAGAGGCGGTGCGGGAGGTGGCCGAGGTGGGCACAACCCACCTGGGCGTGCCTGGCCCCCCAGGCGCGCCCTGGTGGGTTGTGCTCCCCTCGAAGCTCCCCTCGGGTACTTTCTTGGCCCAACTTGTGTCTTCTGGTCCAGAAAAAATCACCAAAAAGTTTCGTTGCGTTTGGACTCCGTTTGGTATTGATTTCCTGCGAAGTAAAAAACAAGCAAAAAACAGCAACTGGCACCGGGCACTATGTCAATAGGTTAGTCCCAAAAAATGATATAAAGTTGCTACAAAATGATTATAAAATATCCAAGAATGATAATATAATAGCATGGAACAATCAAAAATTATAGATACGTTGGAGACGTATCAGCATCCCCAAGCTTAATTCCTGCTCGTCCTCGAGTAGGTAAATGATAAAAACAAAATTTTTGATGTGGAATGCTGCCTAACATGTTCATCACATATTCTTTTCTTTGTAGCATGGACATTTGGACTTTTATATGATTCAAAGCAATAGTCTAGTTTTGACATGAAGATTTCAATACTCAAGCATATCAACAAGCAACCATGTCTTTCAAAATATCAACACTAAAGCAAGTTATCCCTAGCCCATTATGCTCAATCATTGATCCATTCATGAAACACACTCGCATATTAGCTACACCCAATGCTCAAGTACGATCATAGTGCCCCTTAGTTGGTGCTTTATAAGAGAAGATGGAGACTCAAAATAAAAATTGCATAAAGTAAAAGAAAGGCCCTTCGCAGAGGGAAGTAGGGATTTGTAGAAGTGCCAGAGCTCAAAGCGAAAAAAAGTAGAGATAAAGCATTTTGGGTGGCATGCTTTTCCTGTCAACGAAAACGATCGAGTAATTTCCAATACTTTCCATGCTAGATATATCATAGGCGGTTCCCAAACAGAAAATAAAGTTTATTCCTTTTTCCACCATACTTTCACTTTCCATGGCTAGCCGTATCCACGGGTGCCTTCCATACCAACACTTTCCAAGGAATTTATTATTTGACAACATAAAGTAAATTCATTTTTCATTTCAGGACTGGGCATCCCTAATACCTTTGCCGTACTCTCGTGCAATGACAAGTGAATAAACACTCATTTTGAGAATAACACATCTTAGCATGAAAATATATCAGCCACCCCCTACCGTTTCATGAGCGGTACGAGCACACAAAAGAGAAATTTATTTTGAAATTAGAGATGGCACATACAAATTTGCTTAGAACGGCACGGAAATACCGCATATAGGTAGGTATAGTGGACTCATATGGCAAAACTGGTTTAAGGATTTTGGATGCACAAGTAGTGATCATACTTAGTGCAAATGAAGGCTAGCAAAAGATTGAGAAGCATCCAACCAAGAAACGAAAAATCTCATAAGCGAGCATTAAGCATAACTAACACCGAATAATGCACCACAAGTAGGATGTAATTTCATTGCATAACTATTGACTTTCGTGCTTGCATAGGGAATCATAAACCTTAACACCAATATTCTTACTAAAGCATAATTACTCATCAACATGACTCACATATTATATCAACATATCGCAAAACTATTACAAGGAATCAAGTTTATTTTGTCCAATGATCTTCATGAAAGTTTTTATTATATCCTTCTTGAATATCTATCACTTTGGGACTAATTTCATAAGTTGCTTTTGGTAGCTCAAACAAATCTAAGTGAAGAACATGAGCATAAAATTTTCTTCTCTCAAAATAATTTAAGTGAAGCAAGAGAGAATTTCTAAAAAAAATTACTAACTCTCAAATAAATCTAAGTGAAGCATGAGAGCATTTCTTCAAAAATACTAAAGCACTCCGTGCTCAAAAAGATATAAGTGAAGCACTAGAGCAATTCCATAGCTCATAAAGATTTAAGTGAAGCATATAGAGCAATTCTAACAAGTCATAGCATAATTTTGGCTCCCTCAAATAGGTGTGTCCAGCAAGGATTCATGACTTAAAGTAAACAGCAAAACAAGCAAAGACTCATATCATACAAGACGCTCCAAGCAAAACTCATGATATGTGACAAATAAAAATATAGCTCCAAGTAAAATACCGATGGTCGTTAGAAGAAAGAGGGGATGCCACTCGGGCATCCCCAAGCTTAGTTGCTTGCTTCTCTTTGGATAATGGCTTGGGGTGCCATGGGGCATCCCCAAGCTTAGGCTCTTCTTACTCCTTATTCCTTCATCAATCGTAATCTCACCCAAAACTTGAAAACTTCAATCACACAAAACTCAACAAAACCTTCGTGAGATCCGTTAGTATAAGAAAACCAATCTTTACTTTAATTACTGTAGAAAACCCATTAAAATTTTGTTCTTGCATTATATCTATTGTATTCTAACTTTACCATGGCTTATAACCTCCAATACAAACCATAGATTCATCAAAATAAGCACACAATGCAAAGAAAACAGAATCTGTAAAAAACAGAACAGTCTGCAAAGATACGAATTGTTCTCATACTTCTGTAACTCCAAAAATTCTAAAACATTAGTACAAGATAGGCAATTTGTATATCAATCTTGTGTAAAAAATTCAGAATTTTTAGTCGCTTCTGTGAATTTTCAAAAAAACAATACTGGGCGCAAAAGTTTCTGTTTTCCAACAAGATCAAATCAACTATCACCAAAGCTATCCTAAAGGCTTTACTTGGCATAAACACTAATTAAAACACAAAATACACAATCATAACAGTAGCATAATTGTGCAAACACTCAAGAACAGAAAGAAAAAGACTAAAATAAAATTTATTCATTGGGTTGCCTCCCAACAAGCGCTATCGTTTTATGCCCCTAGCTAGGCATAATGCAAAGATCTAAGTGTTGTCATCCTTAGTTTCCAACTCTTCAATCAAACACTTAGAATTTTTCAAAGATTTGGCATATAAATTCTCGACAACAATACTTCTAGGAACCAGTTTAAGAAATTCATTCTTGCCGGTAGGGTCCCTTATCACTTCAATAAAATCGGGGTGAATACTAATCTTCTTAAGGTCTCCTCTATTATTATTACTAGAAGTTGCACCCTTGTTCTTAGTAACTTGAGTAATTTTGCTAATTTGTACGGGATTTTTTCGATAATTTTAGTGGAAGCAAAAGCCGTGCTTAGATTACTAAAGGTTTCTTCCAATTTATCGATCCGAGACGGGCTTTCTTCAATTCTTTCATGAATTATGGTCCCCTTTTCTTTTAACAACTTAAGAACTTCTCCCGCTTTTGACCCAATTTTACTAGCAAGATTATGTATCTTTTTATCCAAGTTCTCAATGTGTTCTTCGGTAAGCATTTTCTTTTCAATAGCATCAAGTCTTTCCATAACATGCTCAAGAGTTAAAGTTGTTTCATTAACCATAAGAGGTGATGATCCCACTAAGTTTCCCATAGCATTAAAAGCATCCAGAGAAGGACACATCAAGAAATTCCCACCGGTAATCGTATCAAGGATGAATCTATACCAAGTAGTGATGCCCACATAAAAACAGCGAAGAAGAACAACGGTAGATTGCTTACAAATAGATCTATTATGAGCATTGCAAATCCTATACCAAGCATCTTTTAAATTCTCCCCTCCCCTTTGTTTGAAATTAAGAACCTCGTTCTTGGGGGTACACGCAATAGAGGAGGAACTATCCATAACGGTAAAAGTGACGAACAAAATTGCGCATGAAAAACATATCTGACGAGAAAACGGCGAACGAAAAAGAGGGCGAATAAAACGGCAAATTTTTGTGAAGTGGGGGAGATGAAAACGAGAGGAAAATGGCAAATAATGTAAATTGCAAGGAGATGAGATTTGTGATTAGGAACCTGGTAGATGTTGATGATGTCTCCCCGGCAACGGCGCCAGAAATTCCTTTTGATGTTTGCTTGAACTACGTCGGTATTTCCCCAAAAAGGAAGGGATGATGCAGCACAGCAACGGTAGGTATTTCCCTCAGTGATGGGACCAAGGTTATCGAACCAGTAGGAGAACCAAGCAACACTACGTAAACAGCACCTGCACACAAAGAACAAATACTTGCAACCTGACGTGTTAAAGGGGTTGTCAATCCCTTTCGGGTAACGGCGCCAGAAATTGGCAAACGGACGTGAGAAAGTTGTAATAGATTGATAGATGCAAATAAAAACAAATAAAATTCAGCGAGGTACTTTTGGGTTTTTGATAATATAGATCTGAAAATAAAAGTGGCAAATAAATAAAAAGGCAAATAGCAATATAGATCTGAAAGTATATGATGAGAAAATAGACCCGGGGGCCGTAGATTTCACTAGTGGCTTCTCTCGAGAAAAATAGCATACGATGGGTAAACAAATTACTTTTGGGCAATTGATAGAACTTCAAATAATTATGACGATATCCAGGCAATGATCATTATATAGGCATCACGTCCAAGATTAGTAGACCGACTCCTGCCTGCATCTACTACTATTACTCCACACATCGACCGCTATCCAGCATGCATCTAGTGTATTAAGTTCATGGAGAAACGGAGTAATGCAATAAGAACGATGACATGATGTAGACAAGATCTATTTATGTAGAAATAGACCCCATCTTGTTATCCTTAATAGCAACGATACATACGTGTCGGTTCCCCTTCTGTCACTGGGATCAAGCACCGTAAGATCGAACCCATCACAAAGCACCTTTTCCCATGGCAAGAAAAATCGATCTAGTTGGCCTAACTAAACCAAAGATTTAAAGAAGAAATACGAGGCTATAAGTAATCATGCATATAAGAGATCAAAAGACTCAAATAACTTTCATGGATAAAAACATAGATATGATCATAAACTCAAAGTTCATCGGATCCCAACAAACACATCGCAAAAAGAGTTACATCAAATAGATCTCCAAGAGACCATTGTATTGAGAATCAAAAGAGAGAGAGGAAGCCATCTAGCTACTAACTACGGACCCGTAGGTCTACAATGAACTACTCACGCATCATCGAAGGAGCACCAATGAGGATGATGAACCCCTCCGTGATGGTGTCTAGATTGGATATGTGGTTTCTGGAACTTGCGGCAGCTGTAATTGATTTTCGTCGACTCCCCTAGGGTTTCTGGAATATTGGGGTATTTATAGAGTAAAGAGGTGGTGCGGGAGGTGGCCGAGGTGGGCACAACCCACCTGGGCGCGCCTGGGCCCCCAGGCGCGCCCTGGTGGGTTGTGCCCACCTCGGCCACCTCCCGCCCAGGCGCGCCCTGGTGGGTTGTGCTCCCCTCGGAGCCCCCCTCAGGTACTTTCTTGGCCTAACTTGTGTCTTCTGGTCCAGAAAAAATCACCAAAAAGTTTCGCTGCGTTTGGACTCCGTTTGGTATTGATTTCCTGCGAAGTAAAAAAACAAGCAAAAAACGGCAACTGGTGTCGTGGTTCTAAGTCTGACAGTAGAATAGGGGGTAGGTATGAGGAGGCGAGATCCTAGCTACGATGAGGTTGTGCACGCAAGATTTACGAGTTCAGGCCCTTCTCAGAGGAAGTAACAGCCCTACGTCTCGGTGCCCGGAGGCTCGGTCGATTGAATTATGCGTGAAGTTACACGGGGTGCGAACCCTTGTGCCAGTGGAGGGGGGTGGCTTATATAGAGTGCGCCAGGACCCCAGCCGTCCCACGTTACAAGGGGTTCAATGTCTATAAAGACAGGACATTACTGATAACGCCAGCAATAAAGGCAAATAAATGATCATTAAGACTACGGAGTGAACGCCTGACCCTTGCCATCCTGAGTGACCTTAGATCTTCTGTCTTCCGAGTGGTTTCTGGTGTGGTCGAGTGAGTACACCCCGGTCGAATAGAATTGGGTTACCCGAGTGAACTGTTGGTCGAGCGGGTTGCACCCTGTGGTGATTTCAGTCGGTAGATGGTGCTATCCTTTGAATGTCCTTGGCCTTAGGGCAGTGTCCTCGGGTAAGGGTGTCTAGGTCAGGCCTATTACCCTACCCTAGGTACATGTCTTCGTCATTAGCCCCCGAATGGATCTGGGTCCGAGTGGAGAAGGGGTTGAAGATGGTTCCGACCCGATTTATATGCTTCAGAGGCATCCTAACCGGGCCGGTGATCTTTGTAAAAACTTCAACTTCATTTTCAGTCGCCTGGGTCCATTCAGAGGTCGTCGAGTGATTTTTGCTGATCAGCTCTGAGTGTTGGTATGGTATAAAATCCTCGGCGCGATTGGTCACACTGCCGCTTCCGGATCTCACGGGATTCGAAATTTGGAGAAGCGTGCAGGATGGAGAGTACTGCAGTAAACGGAGCGGGTTAGGCAGGAACGCCTCGATTCTCGCGCCACCTTTTTCGCCATGTATCCAGCGCGCGACTGTTGCGGGATTTGACTGGATTGCCTAGGCCCACAAGTCAGCCACTCGGGAGCAGGCCCATATAAGGCGTCGGGGCCGATGAGCCTGGCACTGTGCTCCTCATCCCCTTCCTCTTCTCCTGTTTCACCACCACATTCGCCGCCACCTTCGACGCCACCACCCCGCCCGAGCGCAGCCTGCCGCGATGGGGAAGGAGAAGACGGCGGCCCTGGAGCGTGCGAAGAAAGCAACGGCGGCAGCGAAGGGCAAGAAGATGAGTCGGGGTGGATCGTCGCCGAGATCCGGCCTGCCGCCCGGCTGGATCCAGGGTGACTGGATTCGCTCCACGATTCAGCAAGAGGATATGGAGGATCTGGTCGAGGGGGGCTTGATCGCTCATGGATCCTGGAGGCTGCCAGGTGATGAGACAGAGCAGCAGCCGCAGGAGGGTGAGTGCGTCCTCCTCGCGACCCACGTCGACCGTGGTTTTTCTCTGCCCCCTCATCCTTTTTTTCGAGGTTTTCTGAACTTTTTTGGGGCCCAACTTCATCACTTTTCTCCGAACACCATCACATACCTCGCTGCGTTTGTCTCCATGTGTGAGAATTTCCTGGGTTGTCGACCGCATTGGGGTCTCTTCAAACACATCTTTACTTGCCGCTCACAGTCTGTGAAAAAGGCCAATCCGAGTGATGAGAGGACGCACGTGATCCAGATGTGCAGAGGTCTAGGGATCCAGATGAGAGGAAAAAGCACTTTTCCACCTATGACTCTTCCCGATTCGGTCAGAGGGTGGCAGTCGACCTGGTTTTATTGTAAGGACAAACCAACTCCTGGTCAGTCGACTGGCCTTCCCCCCTTTACCATGGGGCGAATTGAAAAGCCCTCTCCCTTGAAAGTGACTCCAGCAGAAAAGGCGGAGGTGAATATGTTGGTTGAACGCGTGATCCAACTTGTCCGCGATGGTGTGACTGGCATGGATTTGCTAGAGGTGTTTCTCACTCGCCGCATCCAGCCGCTCCAGGCCCGCGATCATCCTATGTGGATATATTCGGGCGCCGATGATTCTGCTCGGATCCACCCGGAGGAAGTTGCCGAGGAGACGGTGGCGCAGTGGCTGCAGGGCATTACCGGAAACAAAGACAACCCCAGGGGGTCCAAGAGAATTCCGCCACTCGGCGCTGATAACGAACCAGACAAGGTCAGACCTTCGATGTCGAGTGACTTTTACTCTAATTTGTAAACTGTCTTTGGAACCGACTGATGCTTGTTCGATTCTTTGCTTCGCAGATATATACTGAGATGTACTCGATGCCCAACGGGGAGCAGATCCAGGAAGGAGAAGAGAGCGGAGGCGACAGCGGCGACTGGAACTCCGATGGGGAGAGTGATGAAGAGCACGAAAACTCGAGCAGTGATGAGGAGGTCGATTCTCCACCTCGCGCGGAAAAGCGTTCCAAGCACAAGCACGACCCAGCAAGTATCCAGGGCAAGGTGGCAGCACCGACTGGACAGACTTCAAAGCACCCTCGGACATCTTCTCCAGTGCCGACTGAGAAGGCTCCGAAGCAGCTCAAGACCGCGCCGTCAAAGCCACGGAAGGCTTTGCCCAAGATCAAGGTTGACGTTCCCGTCGCCTCCGCGCAAGTGTTTCGTTTTCACCCTTTGTTCCAAGAATCTTATATCAGTTGTCGACCCATTCACTTGCTTGATCGAGTGAACCTTGAGATTTGCAGCGCTGCTACCTCCGAGACTTCTGCTTACCAAGATGATGGTGATGAGGAGATGGAGGACGCGGTCACATCCAAAGCGGGTATGACCCCTGTTATCTCGTCTTTTCTTTGGTAGCCGATTCTACAGTCGACTGAACTCTTGTGGTCGATTCTTTTGCAGCTCCGCAAAATGTTATTGAACTTCAAGACGATGATGAAGATGAGCCACAGAAACTCGTGGGTAGGAGGAGCAGGACCTCGGTCAAGAAGGTACCAGCTAGCAAGATGCCTCTGTCGACGCCGGCGACGGAACCAGCTATCCAGCAATCTGGGGACTTCAACCGTGCCTCCGTTACTTTTGCGAATCCCTTGTCGAGTGTTCGTCCTTCATCGTCGACTGTGCCGGCCCTTGCTTCGTCTGTCCAACTTCATGCCTCGAGCTCTCAAGCTACTGCAACTGATACACCGACTACACCTCCCACCGCCCATCACGTCCCAGAAGACCAAGTGAGTGCTGCCAAGGAGGCTATATGCCAGGCTGGCGTTATGATGGAGCAGATGAAGGTAGTGCGCGAGGCCAGTCAAGCTGCCTATGATGCCAGCTCAGCACTTCAGGCCAATGTCCAGGTTAGCTTACTTTCGACTGAACTCCATCTTGACGCTTGTTCTGTTAGGATATGATATTTAGAAACTGCTGCTTTATCCGCAAGACGTCCGTGGATGAGCGTTTTGGAATCTTAATTGCACACCCATTGTCAGTCTGCACACCCAGTGGGTGTTTTAATTTCTGTTGAGTAGTTTTTCCACTTGAGTCGACTAGGTTGTGCTGATTGAATCTCTGAACCGGTGAGGGCACGCTGAGTGCACCCACTGGGTGTAGTCCCCGAGACCGCCGTCGAATGTTTGATTCGGCGGGGGTCTTTGAACAGAGCTTTTCCACTCGGTCTGGGCAGATCATGCCGAGTGGAACCTTTACCAGTGGGGGCATGCTGAGTGCACCCACTGGGTGTAGTCCCCGAGACCGTAGTCGACTGCGGGTAGTCGGCTATGGTCTGAGTTTTTTTTTTGACTGGACGGACCAAGTCGATTGAAAAAGTCGGACCAGTGGGGGCACGCTGAGTGCACCCACTGGGTGTAGTCCCCGAGACTATTGGCGAATGTTTGATTCGGCAGTAGTCTTAGAACTATTTGAACTTGCTACTTTATTGCTCGGAAGCAACCAATCTTTGTGTCTGCCGACTGACTATCTTCTGAACACAGAAATCTTGTGATCTTGGAGCCCGGTTCGCCGACTTGGAGAAGAAGCAAATCCAGCTCAATCTTGACCTAGAGTTGGCTCGAAACAACTTGCAGAAGGCTAAGGATGACGCTGCTGGTAAGGAAAGCTTGTTGACTGGTTCTCTTGCCATCTTTTCTCCTCCTTTTTCTGATTCGAATGTTATTCTTTCTAGAAACAATGAGACAGACTTTGGAGAAGAAGGACCTTGACATTGCGGTTGCGAAGAAAACTGCCGAAGACAAAACGGCGCTTGTCGACCAAAAGATGGCCTCAGTCGGAAAGCTGGAGGGAGAGAATACCAAGCTGAAGGCTGCTCTTGACGAAACCAACAAAGAAGTGACTCGTCTGAAGAAGGACAAGCGGACCCTGACCGACAAAGTAGAAGACATCACCCGCAGGAGGGACGAGCTGGAGAACTACCTGGGAGGACTCACCAAAAAATTATTCCTCATGCTTGAAGGTACTTTTCTCTGTGCGATTGGTTTGCTTTCGTCGACTCATCATACTGCTGTCGACTCATTATTTCTCTGCGAGTGCAGAATTCTGTCAAGACTTCGAGGAAGAGACTGGGCGAGTCGAGACGAACTTGGACCCCATCAACTCCCCTGTCAAAGATGAAGCAGCCATGAATGTGCTCCGACTGGAGTCTCGCCTTGCCAGTGCCTTGGAATATCTTGCTCGACTCAAGGTTGCGGTGTCGCGGATCGACACAGCGCTCTGGCCAGGGGACACGCTCTGAAACGATCTCGAGTCTCTGATGACTCGACTCAACGAGATCCCTGGTCGAGTGCAGGAGTGGAAGAAGTCCGCTGCTCGATGCGGTGCTGACGTAGCTTTGTCCCTGGTTCGTGTCCACTGCAAGGAAGCCAAAGAAGAGAAGCTAGTGGCAATTAAGGTCGCCAACACCAAGAAACTCGACTTCCAGTCTTTCATGGAGACCTTCATTGCTGCTGCTACTCGAATCGCAGATGGAATCGACCTGGACGAGTTTGTCGAGCCTGCCAGCCCCTCTGCGGAGTGAATGAAACTTTTATGATCTGATTCAATTTGCCTCGGTATGCCGAGTGATCTTGTAACCGTAAAACTCCTTCGGCCTGATGCCCGAGCACTTTAAACTCCTTCGTCCGAACTTTTATGATCCGATTCAATTTGCCTCGGTATGCCGAGTGATCTTGTAACCGTAAAACTCCTTCGGGCCTGATGCCCGAATACTTTAAGCTCCTTCGTCCGAACTTAGTTTGCACCTCGTCGTCCTTGCAGATCAGGATGGAGCGTGTTTTACACTTAGGCGAGTATAGGACCGCAGCTAAGCCCTCGAGTGAGAGGGTTGTTCATCACTCGGTAGGATTTTACAAACTTAGGCGAGTACATGACTGCAGCTAAGCCCCCGAGTGAGAGGATTGCTCATCACTCGGAAGGATTTTACAAACTTAGGCGAGTACAGGACTGCAGCTAAGCCCCCGAGTGAGAGGGTTGCTCACCACTCGGTAGGATTTTACAAACTTAGGCGAGTACAGGACTGCAGCTAAGCTCCCGAGTGAGAGGATTGCTCATCACTCAGAAGGGATGTTTTACAACTTAGGCGAGTACAGGACTGCAGCTAAGCCCCGAGTGAGAGGGTTGCTCACCACTCGGTGGATTTTACAACTTAGGCGAGTACAGGACTGCCAAGCCCCCGAGTGAGAGGGTTGCTCATCATCGGTAGGATTTTACAAACTTAGGCGGTACAGGACTGCAGCTAAGCCCCCGAGTGAGAGGTTGTCATCACTCGAGAGGTTTTACAAACTTAGGCGAGTACAGGACTGCAGCTAAGCCCCGAGTGAGAGGTTGCTCATCACTCGGAGGATTTACAAACTTAGGCGGTACAGGACTCAGCTAAGCCCCGAGTGAGAGGGTTGCTCATCACTCGGTAGGATTTTACAAACTTAGGCGAGTACAGGACTGCAGCTAAGCCCCGAGTGAGAGGGTTGCTCACCACTCGGTGGATTTTACAAACTAGGCGAGTACAGGACTGCAGCTAAGCCCCCGAGTGAGAGGATTGCTCATCACTCGGAAGGATTTTACAAACTTAGGCGAGTACAGGACTGCAGCTAAGCCCCCGAGTGAGAGGGTTGCTCACCACTCGGTAGGATTTTACGAACTTAGGCGAGTACAGGACTGCAGCTAAGCCCCCGAGTGAGAGGGTTGCTCATCACTCGGTAGGATTTTACAAACTTAGGCGAGTACAGGACTGCAGCTAAGCCCCCGAGTGAGAGGGTTGCTCATCACTCAGTAGGATTTTACAAACTTAGGCGAGTACATGACTGCAGCTAAGCCCCCGAGTGAGAGGGTTGCTCATCACTCGGTAGGATTTTTTGAACTTAGGCGAATCGGATTCGCGGCTAAGCCACCCACTGGGGGATTTTGGACACATGTATTAGTAACAACAATTATTTAGGAGACTGTAAAACCATGTCTTTGATAAACGAACTGAAAGGTACTCTTTATTACATCTCATCAGTGTGAACACTTAAGTATAAAAACGGCGGAGTAGCTCCGCATTCCAAGCGCGTGGCTCGTCTTTATTATGCTCCACATTGTAGAGGTGATACGCTCCGTTGTGGAGCACCTTGGTGACGATGAAGGGACCTTCCCAAGCGGGGGCAAGTTTGTGAGGCCGTTGCTGGTCCACTCGGAGCACAAGGTCCCCTTCCTGAAATGCTCGACCCTTCACATTTCTGGCATATAATCGACGAAGGTCTTGCTGATAAATGGTCGATCGGATCAAGGCCATCTCTCTTTCTTCTTCCAGAAGATCAACAACATCTTCTCGAGCTCGTTCTGCTTCAGCTTCTGAAAAAGTTCTACTCGGGGTGCATTGTGAAGCAAGTCACTCGGCAGCACAGCCTCAGCCCCATAGACCATGAAGAAGGGGGTTCGACCAGTCGACCAATTTGGTGTTGTTCTTAATCCCCAAAGGACTGACGGTAGCTCATCTACCCAAGCGCCGGCCGCATGCTTGAGGTCGTGCATCAATAGAGGTTTCAGCCCTTTGAGAATCAAACCGTTCGCTCTTTCTGCCTGTCCATTCGACTGAGGGTGGGCGACTGAAGCATAGTCAACCCGAGTACCTTGGGACGCACAGAAAGCTCGAAACTCATCAGAATCAAAGTTCGACCCATTATCCGTGATGATGTTGTGTGGGACTCCATATCTAAATGTTAACCCTCTGATGAAGCTGACTGCAGTACTTGCATCCAGGTTTTTGACAGGTTTAGCTTCGATCCACTTGGTGAACTTGTCGATTGCTACAAGCACATGGGTGAAACCACTCCTGCCAGTCTTCAGAGGTCCCACCATATCTAAACCCCAAACAGCGAATGGCCAGACGAGTGGAATGGTCTTCAGGGCTGAAGCGGGTTTGTGGGACATGTTGGAGTAGAACTGACAGCCCTCACATTTGTCAATTATTTCCTTTGCCATCTCATTTGCCCGCGGCCAATAAAACCCTGCTCGATATGCTTTGGCCACGATGGCCCGAGAAGACGCATGGTGACCACAGGTTCCCGAGTGAATATCATCGAGGATCATTCGGCCTTCTTCCGGAGTGATGCATTTCTGAACGACCCCAGTGACACTTTCTCTATAGAGTTGCCCCCCCATTACTGTGAAGGCTTTGGATCGACGGACAATCTGGCGAGCCTCTTCTTCATCCTCTGGAAGCTCTTTCCTGAGAATATATGCGATATACGGCACTGTCCAATCGGGAATAACGATCAAAACTTCCATGATCAAGTCAACCACAGCTGGTATTTCAACTTCAATCGGATCAGTGGAACTTTTAGGCTGTGGGGGCTCTTCAGTGAAGGGATCTTCTTGAACTGATGGTGCGTGAATATGTTCCAAAAACACATTGCTGGGAATAGGCTCCCGCTTGGAACCTATTTTCGCCAAGTCATCAGCTGCTTGATTCTTCAGTCGGGGTATATGGTGGAGCTCTAGCCCTTCAAACTTCTTTTCTAACTTTCTCACCGCATTGCAATAACCAGTCATAGCTTGGCTCCTGACGTCCCACTCCTTCATCACTTGATTAACCACTAAATCTGAGTCACCGTAAACCATTAGGCGGCGGACGCCGAGTGAAATGGCCATACGCAACCCATACAAGAGTGCCTCATATTCAGCTTCATTGTTGGAGGAATCAAAGTGAATCTGGAGAACATATCTGAGGTTGTCGCCTCGTGGAGATACCAGGACTACTCCAGCGCCTGAACCATTCAACATCTTGGACCCGTCGAAGAACATAGTCCAATGTTCCGACTGTATCTGGGTCGGTAACTGTTGTTCAATCCACTCGACGAGGAAATCTGCTATCGCTTGAGACTTGATCGCTTTCTTTGCCTCGAACTTGATATCCAGCGGAAGGAGTTCAATCGCCCACTTTGCCACTCGGCCAGTTGCATCTCTATTGTTCAGAATTTCTGACAACGGAGCGTTGCTGACGACTGTAATCGAATGATCTGAGAAGTAATGTGCAACCTTCTTTGTGGTCAAGTAAATTCCATAGACAAGCTTCTGATAATGTGGATATCTCTGCTTGGATGGAGTTAAGACTTCAGAAATATAGTACACTGGGCGTTGAACCTTGTAGGTTTTACCTTCTTCTTCCCGCTCGACCGTGAGTACTGTACTGACAACCTGTCCAGTGGCTGCTATATAAAGCAGTAAAGGCTCTTTGCTGATTGGAGCAGCAAGCACCGGCTGGGTGGAAAGCAGAGCTTTGAGCTCTGCAAACGCTGCGTCAGCTTCAGGAGTCCACTCGAACTTATTAGATTTCTTCATCAGTCGGTAAAGAGGCAATGCCTTTTCACCGAGACGAGAGATGAATCAACTCAAAGCGGCCAAACAACTAGTAAGCTTCTGAACGTCGTGTACACGCACAAGGCATTTCATTCGGAGGATTGCACCAACTTTCTCTGGGTTTGCATCGATCCCACGTTCGGAAACGAGGAAACCGAGTAACTTTCCACCTGGAACTCCAAATGTACACTTCGACGGATTAAGCTTGATATCATATCTTCTCAAATTGGCAAAGGTTTCGGCAAGGTCAGTCAGCAGGTCGGAACCTTTGCGCGACTTAACCACGATGTCATCCATGTATGCTTCCACATTTCGACTGATTTGAGCTAGCAGACACTTCTGTATGAATGTGGCACCAGCATTTTTGAGACCAAAGGGCATGGTGATGTAGCAAAAGCACCCGAATGGGGTGATAAAAGCTGTTTTTATTTCATCAGGTCCATACAGTCGGATCTGATGGTACCCGGAATATGCATCCAGGAAGGACAATCGCTCACATCCCGCAGTTGAGTCGACTATCTGATCGATGCGGGGGAGAGGAAAATGATCTTTCGGGCAGGCCCGATTGATATGCTTGAAATCAATGCACATACAGAGTGAATCGTCCTTCTTGGGAACCATGACAACATTGGCGAGCCACTCGGAGTGGTAAATTTCGCGGATGAACTCAGCTGCCAAAAGCCGAGCCACCTCTTCACCGATTGCCTTTCTCTTCTCCGCAGCGGACCGACGGAGGTGCTCTTTCATGGGTTTTGCCTTTGGATCGACTCGCAGACGGTGCTCAGCCAGCCCCCTGGGTACACCCGGCATGTCAGACGGCTTCCATGCGAAGATGTCCCAGTTCTCACGGAGGAACTGGATGAGCGCTTCTTCCTATTTGCTGTCGAGTGTTGTTGAGATATGAGTCGGAGCAGCACTGGGATCGGTCGGGTGAATGTGAACAGGCTTTGTTTCACCGGACGACTGAAATGCAGACTCAGAAGCAGGCTTCTTAGCGCGCAACAAATCACTCGGATCTGCAGTCTTCTTATATTCTTCCATTTCTATCGCTGCCATCTGTTCATCGGCAATCTTAGAGCCCTTCTGGAGGCACTCTTCTGCTCGTTGCCGATTACCACTGACCGTGATCACGCCCCTGGGGCCAGGCATCTTCAGCTTGAGGTACATGTAACACGGTCGAGCCATGAAACGGGCATATGCAGTTCTGCCCAGAATAGCATGATAGGCACTGTGAAAATCCACAACTTCAAATGTCAGCTTCTCCTTGCGGTAATTCTTTGAGTCACCGAAAACCACGTCAAGAGTGATCTGTCCGAGTGAATCAGCTTTCTTCCCTGGAATGACACCTTGGAACCGCATGTTGCTCTCACTGAGCTTGGACATCGGAATGCCCATCCCACGAAGAGTCTCTGCATACAAAATGTTCAAGCCGCTGCCACCATCCATCAAGACTTTGGTCAGTCGGGTGCCCCCAACGACCGGGTCGACCACCAACGCTTGCCTCCCGGGGGTGGCGACGCGCTGTGGGTGGTCAGATTGGTCGAATGTGATGGGAGTCTTTGACCATTTCAAATATGTCGTCGTTGCCAGAGCAACCATGTTTACCTCTCTATTGATGACTTTCAGTCGACTTTTACTCTCAATGTCAGCAAAAATCATCAAAGTGGAATTGACGTTAGGGAAACTGTCATCATCTTCTTCCTGGTCACCATCCTTGTCAGACTCTTTTTCCTTTTCATTGGCCTGTTTCTCTTGGAACTGCTGGATCAGGAGCCGACATTGTCGAGTGGTACGTTTGGGATAAATCAGATTTCCCTCTTCATCCTTCTTGGTGTGAATGTGACATGGCAAGTCCAACACATCGTTCCCAGCCTGATCTTTCACCTTCTTGGGGATCCAGGGTCCCTTGGGCTTCCCCTTGAATTTTCCTTGAGTTACAACTGCAGCTTCACCTGGACCTGCTGGCTCGGCTTTGCGTTTCTGCTTCCGACCCACTCCGGTGTCTTGGGCGACTGGTTTGCCCTTTCCACTGCGGAGTCGGTCCTCTTCTTCACCATTAGCGTACCGGGTGGCTATTTCCATCATCCGGGTCAGAGACATATCTCCTGTCCGACCGAATTTCAAGTTAAGCTCTCGATACCGAACGCCTTCCTTGAAGGCACAAACTGCTTGGTGTTGGGATACATTTTCTACTGTGTGGTGTAAAGTGGTCCATCTTTGGATGTAATCCCTCAGAGTTTCATTCGGCTTCTGTACACAATGTTGCAATTCTGTCAACCCCGCAGGTCGTTTGCATGTGCCCTCGAATGTCCTGACAAACACTCGGGCTAACTCCTCCCAGCTGAATATACTGCCTGGAGCCAACTGATTCAGCCATGCTCTGGACGACCCTTCCAGCATGAGAGGAAGATGTTTCATAGCTACCTCATCATTTCCACCACCGATCTGGACAGCCACTCGGTAATCTTCCAGCCAAGTGTCAGGCTTCGACTCACCGGTGAACTTACTAACCCCAGTCGCCAACCTGAAGTTGGGGGGGATCTCAGCGGCTCTGATAGCTCTGCTAAAACACTCGGGACCCGAAACATGAATCCTGCTTCCACTTGGGAGATCCCTGCCTTGCCCCTCTCTGTGTGCTCGGTTCCTGTCGACCAAACCTTGCACTAAAATTGACCTCGCATCAAACCCTGGCTCTCTTGGGTCGACCGGCGTCCTCCGCCCTCCGCTGTACGGGCGCCTGTCATCATAGTGCCGGGGCACATATGATCCGCTTCTCGGAGGGGGTGTAGGCGCTCGACGGCGGTCATCACGGCCGAGTCGATGATCGTACTGCTCGTGGATCCGACCCAAGTGCTGATCCTGGCGATGCACCCACCCCTCACGCCGCGGAGGCGATCTTGGGCTGTGAGCCGACTAAACTGTGTCAGCCACCACAGATCTGCTATGGATTCTGTTACGCGACTGTGATACTGCAGTGTTTTGGTCTCCTGCCACCCGGAGCAGAGCCCGGATCTGCACCAAACCTCGTCCAGCTTCTGACTGGGATGGCTGGATGGATTCTGCTATACGAGCTGCAGCTGCAAGATTCTAAATCGGAGTGTGGTATACCTGAGGTTCAGGAGGGAACAATTGCCGCCGTCGACTGGACTCAGGAATCCGTTGCCGAGCACGTTCGTCGAGTGCATGCTGAAGATTTTCCAGTCGAGTGTGTTCAGCCAAAGTGGCCAAGCGCGCTGCCTCCAAGGCCCGAGCCTCAGAGGTCTCTCCGACGATGGGCGTGTGGAGTGCTTCCTCGTTACGGCGGTGAAGTTCCTCCCTCCGCTGTGAAGAGAGGGTTTCGGGGTGGTATTCCTCGTGAACACGCGACGGATCGCCACCGCCGTCGCCGCCTCCGTGCGACGCATGCCAGGTGGGCTACGCGGCATGTCGACCATCAGGACCTCCGCCGCAGGATCGCTGCTGTCGCACTCGGACAGAGTCTCGACGGAGCCAGTCGACAAATCGAACAGGCCGTAGCTCGATTGCCGCGACTTGAGGGGTGGCCGATTGACGTGCCACTGCATGCTTCACCCACCGCTGAAGCCGCGATCGACCGGATCGCTTGCGACGGCGAACAGCGGGGAACGAAGATGCCGTAGGAAACGACCGATATTGGGTCGACGGCTGCCATAGAAGGACGCCGCGGACACATGCGCGAAAGTGCGTCGCCCCGCGGACGAGGAACGTCTCGACGTCGAGGGGGGCCTCCTGGAGCCAGGCGGAGTCGTCGGCGATGAAGACGAGCGCGCCGAAACGGATCTCGTGGCCCTCAGCCAAACCTCCACCCGAAACCATGATGATGGGAATCGGAAAAAATCGCAACCTCACCGGAAAGTCGCTAAGACACCAGCCCCACGGTGGGCGCCAACTGTCGTGGTTCTAAGTCTGACAGTAGAATAGGGGGTAGGTATGAGGAGGCGAGATCCTAGCTACGATGAGGTTGTGCACGCAAGATTTACGAGTTCAGGCCCTTCTCGGAGGAAGTAACAGCCCTACGTCTCGGTGCCCGGAGGCTCGGTCGATTGAATTATGCGTGAAGTTACAGGGGGTGCGAACCCTTGTGCCAGTGGAGGGGGTGGCTTATATAGAGTGCGCCAGGACCCCAGCCGTCCCACGTTACAAGGGGTTCAATGTCTATAAAGACAGGACGTTACTGATAACGCCAGCAATAAAGGCAAATAAATGATCATTAAGACTACGGAGTGAACGCCTGACCCTTGCCATCCTGAGTGACCTTAGATCTTCTGTCTTCCGAGTGGTTTCTGGTGTGGTCGAGTGAGTACACCCCGGTCGAATGGAATTGGGTTACCCGAGTGAACTGTTGGTCGAGTGGGTTGCACCCTGTGGTGATTTCAGTCGGTAGATGGTGCTATCCTTTGAATGTCCTTGGCCTTAGGGCAGTGTCCTCGGGTAAGGGTGTCTAGGTCAGGCCTATTACCCTACCCTAGGTACATGTCTTCGTCAACTGGCACTGGGCACTATATCAATAGGTTAGTCTCAAAAAATGATATAAAGTTGCTATAAAATGATTGTAAAACATCCAAGAATGATAATATAACAGCATGGAACAATTAAAAATTATAGATACGTTGGAAACGTATCAGTGCCCAATAGCCAAAGCATGCTCTTGCTGAGCATCACCTTGCCCGCTAAACTAGACAACTCCAGTGCCGTAGCATGCTCCCGCCGTCGCCAGACCGCCACCGCGCCCCCGGTCCCTCCTTCTCAGGAGTAGTAGGAAGCTTCTTGGCCATGGTCTCAACCAGAAACCCACTAGGGAAAACGGGATTGATCGGATCCGGAAGAAAGTATGAGATCTTCTTCCATAATACTGGAACGGACTCGTCCTCAAATTGCTCTGTTTCAAGAGGACATATCCCACGATGGTGGCGGCGTTGGGAGGCTCGTCTCAAGGGTGCACATGGCTGGACCTCCAGCCGGAGATGCTGGGCGTCGTGCTCTCGCGTCCGCCTCGCTGTCGTCTGCTGCCCATGGCGCTCCAACGCACGGCTGCTGCGTCTGCTTCACCTACTACTCCCGTGAATCACCCTCTGCCTCATCACCGCTCTGGTGGAGTTCACACAGCTCAACATCTATGAAGTGGGCGGAGCGAAGGATCAAACGATGTCGCTCTTCTTTGTTGCTTGGTACTGCTCCTCAGTTAACCGCTCTACTTTGTTAAGTGGGATCCCACTTATCCCATTTAATCCATGTTAGTTTTGGTGGGATGCCCACTTTTTCAACACCAAATTGTATTGGGACAAGGTGGATTGTGGTGCAGTCTGACGTTTAATGGATACTGAAGAACGAAGGCTTAGAACGAAAGTGCCTTTCTACTCCCGAGCTCAAATGAGCTCGGTGAACAGGAAAATATATATTTTTTTAAATCCAATTTTTTTTGGGAGGGGGGAGCATTGACAAAAGTTCTAAGTGCATGCAAAAATTTGTCATGGAATCACATTCATGTAAGGCGTGGCAAATTTTTTTTGCCACGCCTTACAGGAATGTGATTCCATGACAAATGTTTGCAAGCGCTTAAAACTTTTGTCAATGTTTCTTCCAATTTCTTTTTGGATTTTTTTTATTTTGTTTTGATTTTTACTGTTCATCCGAGCTCGGGAGCAAAAACTTTGGGTCCGACTTAGAATGCATTCCTGTTCCATAATCTTTTGAATAGTTGAGCCAGGTCCTTTTTGATTCATGTGGCTCTAAATACACAGAAAAAACCACAGGATTTTAACCCATCTAAACCTACATAATTTGGTTGTTTAACTGTATAAACATATGCCAAAACTTCTATCAAATTTAGTAAAAAAAGTTCTTAGAAATTCTTGTATAAGTTTCAATCCTATGAATCAAACGAACATATCTCTACTACTCAAAAAGAACGTAAGGTTCACTCACCTTTCACCTTTCTTCCCACCACCCCTTCGTCCAACCTTCCATGTATACGATAATCAATAATCTTAATTTACTTACCTTCTGAACATATCTTTCCCTAATAATAATAATAATAATGATAACTAGCACAAATGCCCGTGCGTTGCAACGGGAGAAAAATGACGGGCTGCTGATGACAAAAATGGCGGACTGCTGATGACAAAAACGGCATACCTATTGAGACTTGAGAGTATGGTTCTTCGGAACTCCGGTTCAGGATATGTGATATTTATTCTGGTCCTCCTAAGTCATAAACTAAATTTGATCATAGGCTCCTAGATTTTCAGAAACATCGTGCATCATATGAGTTGTGATTCATTTAAATCTCGGTGCAAAAATTCAGAACATGCATCCTACCTGTTGTTGCTTCTCAGCTTCAACATCAATTGAGCTAGGCAATTGAGCATTTTTACAATGGTTAGAAAATTACACTGACTAAAGCAATAGCAACGCATTTACAACAAATTGGAAGAAATCTCAGCTTATACATATACTTGCCATCCATTGTGATATGTGCTGAAGTTACCTGTACCAATTATGAATAAGTGGAGTAGACATTATCCAACATTGAAAGAAACAAATAAAAAGAACTGCCATAATACCGCATGTCTTCCCCGCACATGATATGCCAATGCATTTGTTCCTCATATGAATGTTGATGCATTTGCGGGTAGATTGTCTTGTGAAAGAACAGTCAATCTTTTTTTAGGACTAAATGAAATTTCACCTTGCTAATATTGCAGCTCAAAATCTTACACTGGTTCTACCTTTTTCTCATTGAGCAATAGATCTCAACATATGTTTGAAAAAAAAAACAAAATATAAGAGGGAGTACTTGTTTAGCTATAATCCTACGCCTCTACTCTTTAACTGCACACATGCCCGTATAGCTTGTTGCCATTGTGATTCGGAGCACCCCTATTGCTCCTCGGCCCCGGCGAGCTGTGCCACTGCAAGCGCGGTCGCCGTCCATGCCGCTCCAACAGGCATGGCCAGTGGAGGCAAGCGATAGAAGCTAATCAGCCCTGCCCGCCGCCGCTCGACAAGGGGACTTTGCAGGATGGAGCCTTCGTATGACAAACACCACTTTGCTGCGAGCGAGAGCTGTCCGGCATTGCCGTCAGCGAGCTTGTGCATGTCCTCTGCAAGGATGTCCGCGAACAGATCAGACATGCGGTCGTGTGTGAACCGATACATCAGGTCACAACAGTACCTCTGAATCATTAGTGTCCACCATCTTGCTCTGGCGTGACACTGTTGCAGCAGCCAATAGCTCCTCGTGGTGCCGCAGCTTGGCCGCAATGCGCTTCTCCGCCATGCGATGCACGCGGCATGGTCCACCTTGCGGCATGGCATGCACCCACGGAAGATAGCGACACTGGATGGGACAGTGCTTCGGAGAGCCCGGCGCCCGCAGAGCCGGCGCTGCAGACTCCTCCGGTGTTGTTGACGATGCACGCGTCGAGCGCAAACAACACCATGTGAGTGCAGGAGGGCTGAATGCTTCCCATTAGCAATAGCAAAGTGAACTTTGAACGGAGGCTGGGACGATTTGCTGTAGCAGCGTGACATGTTGAGCTTCAGGAAGGAAGCTAAGCTTGGAGGAAGGCCATGCATGGCTTCCAGGTCTTGCTGGGTGAGTGCTCTCGTGTTTGCCTCCCGAGACTGCAATGAGGGCCGAGTCTCTTATCCAATTCATTCTGATCAATGGATCTAACCCAAACATGGTTTTGCAAAAATAACTTCTAATCCAAACAAAGATTTGCAATAAGTTTACTAAAGCTCGTTTTCATATAATTTCTCCTAAAATCCATTTTCTAAAAACTGAAACGCACCCAAACAACCCCTATAGCAACACTCAACCGGATGTCACTACAACTGAAAACATGAACGAAGTAACTGGAAGACAAATCAGAGGCAGTAACAACTGTCAACCGAAACATATATAATCAAACATACACCAAAGGGAAACCAGAAAAAATGTAGTACAGTCCCTCATATGCATAAAATCAAACACTCTGTGGACACAAGCTCATGAACAGAGCGTCCCAAAATGAAAGAATCAGAATAGTACTTCTGCCATTGTATAAATCCATGTAGTATTAGAGAGAGTGGGATGTGCACGAACCAGTGGCTTGGTTTTGTCGCAGCCGGCAGCTGTTGCAGTATCCTTGGACTGTTTCGATGGTTTGAGCTGGGCTACAGGTAGGGGTGCATCGCAAAAAGTTAATATTGGCTCAGTAGTACAGGAGACGACATGCAACGGTGGCGCATCGGCCAGAAGCAGCGACAGAGGTGGTTGGGTTGCCGCGGGGAACGGCGAGCGGCCGCGCCGGCGTGGGCGGCGAGCGGGCTGAGGTGCGGCGGCGGCGGCGTGGGTGGTGAGCGGGATGAGGTGCGGCGGCGGCGAGCGGCCGGGGCGGCGAGCGGGCTGACGTGCGGCGGCGGCGGCGGCTGTCTTCCTCCTCCCTGGCCCCGCCTCCCGCCTCCCGTGTACGCGCGCTCCTCCCACTCTCTCCCCCCTCGCATCAGCATCTGTCGCCCCCTTCGCCTTATCCATCCTTGTGCGGCGCGGGTGGAAAATAAGACGGCGTGGACGAATCGTTTTTCACTTATCCATGGACTGCGGGTCAAATACTAAAAAGCACAGGGACCTTTATGCAAAAAGCCACGACGGTGACCCGAGAGACTCAATCCGTGCTTTATTATTAGGGAGGGATAAAGCACGGGTTCACCGTCGCGCACGTTTTGCATATAAACCCCTAATGTTTATCAGAATTAACCCGCAGTCCACCGTAGCCCAACTTAAGTGAAAAAAAAAAGCGTTTCCTACAGCAAAAAAAACGTTTCCTACAGCCCTTACGAGAACACGAGGGTTTCCTCCGCCGCCGCGCCCCCGTCCCTCCGCTCTGCAGTGCCCGTCCTCACTCCGCCGTCACCTAATCTGGACGAGATCGGCAGGATCCGCCGCATCTCGCGCGACACCCAGCCACTGCTGCTCGTCGGCCATGCCGGGAGGACGAACGAGCTGCTCGTCGGCCATGCGGGGAGCACGGACGAGCTGCTCCTCGGCATCCGTCCCACAGCCCCCTCGACGGTGCATGCCTCCTTGCCGCCCGGTATACCTCCCCTACTCGCCAACCCCCTGGATCCCACTCCCCCTACCATAATATTCTGATTTCGAGGCAAAATAGTGTTTGATTAAATTTGACTACAGAATTGTTTTTTGTACTGCTATCATGCTACGTCGTCAATTCAGGTTGTGTAGAAGATGTTGTCCTGGGACTGTAGAGGATGCGGTGTGTGGCTGCTTGTGTATGAATATATGTTAATTGGTGGCTGGTGTGTGTGTGTGTGCAAGGTGCAAACGGCGACAGCGAGTAGGCGGCAAGTATATTATGCCGAGAAGCGATACAAGGGCATGAAGCAAGCGACCAGGTGTGCGCCGCGACCTGCTACTGCACTAATAGTTGCTTTGATGGAGCACCAGGGCCGGCTCGACAGGGCATGCCGCCTACCGGTAGACACCTGGTTGTGTGCGACGGAGATGAACCCCGCGTCGTCGCCTCTGCAGCCTGGACAGAGCTCAATCGGTGCTGGGGATGAACCCTGCATCTGTGCTGGTGATGACGCTCTCCATCTACTTTCTCCAGTAGCTATAAGAGAGTCGAGATCACATCGTGGATGTGTTTTTCTTCAGAGATGTCCCCCCGTCATTGCTGGCTGGTGAATTTGCGATGCAATCCGTCCCTATGTCGGTGTCTTAACCACTTCGTCCTCCCGCACAATGAGCAGAACAGAGCAGCGGCTGCAATTTACCCATTGATTTCTTGGAGTGATTCAAACCTAGGAAGCCTGCTACTTGTGCAAGCAACAGGGTAAGAAGTTTCAGTTTTCTAACTGATGCACCTCAATTTGCAAGGTTAGAACAATATCAGTTTGCTTTATGTTGTTTTTCTAATTTCTACATATTCCTTCAAGCAAATCTAATTATCTAGGTAGTATGGAAAGCAGGCAAATTACTTAACTATCTGTGTCAGATTGAGGGGGAAGAATTATTTTATTCACCCATCCTATTTTTTTATCTATAATGGTGATCACTTTTTCCATCTTGTGATCTTCTTTGCTCCAGTTGTGCGAATACTTTGTTTGCACGCCAGGGGGACTGAAATTTTCCTGCTACCATGAGTCATGGTAGTAGGCTGCTGTGGCAAAAAACTGGTAAGCCCCCTAAGAGAAGAAAAGTGAAAAAAGTCCCATCCTGCTTACCATGTTTTACCTTAAAATTTTGGCTTGAATTTTGTTTCTATATAACCTATATCTCTGCATGGTTACTTTCTCCAGACATGCTTTAGCTGCAGCATTGGTCAACTGGCTTGAACACAGCTCGCTTGAGTCATCGCCAAATGGCCCTTTTCTGAAATTCATTCACTTATGCACTGAGAGAGGAGTTACTCCATGTCAGTATGTATACATACAGATGCAAGCAATGGAGAAACTCATGCAGATGATGACTGAAGAATTTTTCATGAATTTTCCAACCTGAATTGGCTACAAAGGTTGGGAAAAGAGGAGTCCAGGCTCCGATGAACACATCTTCTTTTGTAGGTGACTAACAGTTGGCACCTCTATCTTTACATTACATCAGGCCAGCGCTACAAAGCCATGTATGCCTTTGCCTGCCTGCTCAATGGAAGATACGATCACAAAAAAGTGGATAAAAATACTCATTAGTTTGTCAAAATACATGTTTGTTATCTTAGGAACGAGTATAGCTATCACCAGAGTACAAGCAAATATGTTTCAATTTTTCCATGAAGCAAACTTATATTATGATTATCACATTTTGATCTTGGACAATGGTCGACGAAAGTAGATGGTTACTGCAGTCTGCACCAGTCCAGTATTTCTAACTACAAGTTTGAGCTCCATAGGGATCTGATTAGTGTATCACAAGCTTGTTGTTTCTAATTGTGCAAAGTCTGTAGTTATTTTAGTTTTTCGCAGAATGCATAGATTTTCCAGAATAGAAAGAAGTGGGTGTATAACCTGATTTTGCTTTATTATTTGGTACCAGTTGGCTTTGGAAATCCCAGTTTCTCCAGTATTGCAACTCTTTGTCAAATCGTCAAATTAAACTGGTCTTTCTATTTGGACAGCTTGTAATTTGTAATATTATGATTTTCCTTTTCAGAAACCAATTCAACTAGACCAGGACTATGTTTATTAGTCCTCCGGTGTTTGTTGGAATGAGATGACACATGGTATGTCAGGTAACAAGCAACTGAAGCAAGAAGATTTTTGTAATTTCTTGGAAAGAGTGAGCCGCTGAACCCGGGATGGCGAAGGATCCAATATGTCAGGACCAATGAGGGAATTGCAGAGCTTCATATTCAGTTTATTTTAGGTGCTTGCCTACAAGTGTCTAGATTACAGGAAACATGTTTCTTCAAGTGTCTACACACTACAGGAAGTAAGTTTCTTATAGAAGTAGTCTGTTTGATTCCTTCAAAATAGTTATTGCCTGATAATTTTTATGACTAAATAGCAGTACCTCAAATTTTTCTTCAGCTTCTTAAAACAGAGTAATTCTGTAAATCCTAATATAACTCTATCAGTCTAAACCAATTTCTCGTAAATCTACAATACAACATCGCCTCATCTGATCGAATCATTGGTTTCAGATCAATACATCCTTGTGCATTCCCATAAGATCAATAAACTCAGCTTGATTGTGTCAAAAACTTGCTGCTTGACAATCTGTATGCCTAGATAGCTATACCTTAAAATTGCTTTTGGTTTTAAACTGAACTGAACTCAGTTTGGGCTGAACTGAACTCAGTTTGGTTCTACAAAATACAGGGTTGCATTCTATAAAAACTGAACTGAACTGAACGGCCGGTGGGCAAAATAATTCGATGGAATGTAGTTTCTTTGAATTTTTCTTGTTAATTCTAAACTGGACTCAACTCAGTTTGATTCTGTAAAAAAGATTGTGACAGACTTATATATATATGCAGCAGTCTTTCGCCAACACTCAAATTAGATGGGCATGATATGCAAAAGAAATCGACGGATTGTAGTTTCTGTAAGAGAATATGGCAAGAAACTCAGAATCGATGGACTTAGGCTGCAGTTTCTATCAAATTAGATGGCCAGACTTGTGAAAAAATGAAATCAATGGACGACTACAGTTTATATCAAACACAGAATCAATGGACTTTCGCAATGGAGGCTTGCCCTTACCATTTACCAGGTGGTTACTTGCCGGAGGAGCCGGTGGTGCCGCTGCGACCTTCTCCGGGCGATGGTCCATGATGCAAGCTAAAACCGGGGATGGGATGGCGGCTCCGAGCGACAATCAGACACGAGGCAGCGCTGCGGACCGAGGACAAAGTGGTTGCACCGGGGCGACGGCGCGGGGCGAGGAAGAAGCAGCGGATGGGGCTACGCATGGGGGAGTTGGGGTGACGGCTCGGTTCAGCGGACGGGATCAGATTAACTCTGTTTTCTCCTAGGTACCTGCGCCTGGTATCGTTTCTTCGTGGGGTTACCAAATGTAACACCCCTGTGTAACGAGCACTGTGACATTCTGCTAATAATGCCAAGTCATCTTCATTTGCAAAGCTTTGTCATAGTGGTTAAATCTTTCTATTCAAAATTTCTCTTTGAAATCAATTCAAATTTAAGTGAAATATTAAGTTGCTCAAACACTGTTGGAAAAATGTTCATTAAGTAGCATATAATCCAGAGGTAAATATAAAATTGAAATCCACATTAAAGAAATTAATTAAGTAACTCCAACAACATGAAACAGTACCAAACAACAACTTTTTAATACCATTTTATTTAGTAGAATTACAAATAAAATTATATTTTACTCAAACCAGTTTTTTAGTGGTAGGTAATATTGCACTGTAATATTTGAACCAAGTCCTACATTTTACAAAAATGTATTGATGGCCTAACATTTAGCAAAACAGAAAAAAAAAAGTAAATAAAAAGAAAAGACAAAACAAAAATAAAATTAAAAGAAAAAGACCCCCCTGGCCTACTGGGCCAAACGGCCCAACCGGCCCACCCCACTCCCCTTAACCCCCCTGGCACCCAAACCCTAACCATCGACACCCCTACTCCCCCCACTCGCTCTCCCTCCCCCCCGATCTGGATCGAGATCGGGGGCGTGAAACCGTCGCCGCCGCCCGTCCCCAGCGCCACCTCGCCAACGCCGCCCGGCGCTGCCCCGCCGTCGCCGGACCGCCGTTGCCTCCCCGACCTCCACCTGGCCGGCTCCGACGAGCCTCTCCGACCCCTCTACTCGGCAACGGCCGTGAGCACGCCCTCCCCCTCTATCTCCCCGATCCACCGCCGCTCCGTGCCCGTCCACGCCTCGCTCTCGCCGCACTCCGTACGCGGCGGCGGCCTCGCGCGCACGCGCCCGCACGTGCTCCCCGCGGCCAGCCCACGCGCCCGCACGTGCTCCCCGCAGTGGGCCGTCTCCGCCCGGCGCGCGCACACGCCGCTGGCCATCGCACGCCCCACTCGCCACCTCCGCTGCCGCCTGCCGCACGGTCGCGGCCTCCTCCTCCTCGCCGTGCTGGCCGCCGCTCACCTCGCCTCCTCGCCGTGCTGGCCGCCGCTCACCTCGCCGCCAGGCGCGCCCGCACGCTCGGGTCTGTTCGGGCGGGCCCCGACGCCCGCACCCGAGCCCCAGCGCCCGTTAGGCCCACTAGGCCAATGACATGTGGGCCCAGCGCCCTGTAAAAAAAAGAATTAAAATAATACTAATTAATTAGTTAAATAATTAATTAACTTAATTAATCCTATTATTTAACCTAATTAACTCTTTAACTAATTAAGTTGTTAATTAGTTATCAGACAATGACAACCGGGACCCACGAGCCAGTTTGACCAGTTAAGCTGACTGTTGACTGATGACATCATGCTAATGTCATGCTGACACAGTAATTGCTTTTATCTATTTAAATTAATTCTGTTAATTCCAAAAAATGAATTAAAACTTAGAAAAATAATAGAAAATAATCCGTAACTCGGATGAAAAAACTTTGTACATGAAAGTTGCTCAGAACGACGAGGCGAATCCAACCGTGCTATCTGTTTCCGTGTCGGGACCCTCTACGGAGGTGAACCCGCAACTTTAAGACTGAATTTGATAAATGAATAGTGCTCAACTTTAATAAAATAAATCCAACTTAAATCCTAAAATAACTAAAATGAATTAGACATGTCTTTATGCAACCCTGCACTGCACGTTAGCATAGCCTGCTCTGTGTTGCTTATGTTTGCCGTGTATTTATTTGTTTCCTTCCCCTCTTCTCTCTCGGTAGACCCCGACACCAACGTCGTCCTCGAGACCGACGCAGCTCAGGAGCCCGACGACACCATTGACGACCTTGCCTTTGCCGCCGAGCAACCAGGCAAGCACCCCCCTTTGAGCATGCCTATATCGCATATTCTCTTCTCTCTTGTGCATGCATTAGAACTGCTGCTGCTACTGCTTTACCTATTCTGATGCATAGCCTGTTTATTGTAACCTGATATTGATACCTTACCTGCTTATCCTAAACTGCTTAGTATAGGCTGGGTAGAGACCCCAGTGACCCCACTTGTCCCGGTTGCCCGGCTGGAACATCGAAAGGCTCGACGACCAGGCCCCAACACCGCACATCACACCCCCTTGATCTGTACGACAATGCAGCATTACTATCGAGTGCCGAGGGTGATACCTCGTAAGCACTTCCGATGATAACTCTGTGGAGTAGTTACTCGGTCATGGTCATCGAGGGTGATTCCTCCTTCATCACTTCCGGGAATGACGCTGTCGTGCAACACCTCAAGTGTGAACCCATCGAGGGTGATTCCTCCGAGTTCATCTTGACGGATACATCGAGTAGGAATCCAACGAGGGTGATACCTCGGATTCCCCTGATGTTATGGACACACGGACACTTGGACTGTACTACTGATACTTGGAAAGGCGGGTCGACCCTGAGGGGTACCCGCGAGTGATGTGGAGACGGGTTGACCTGGATGGTGCCCGAGTGATGAATACGAGGCGTGGCCGGGCATTCTTAGCCCTTGTCGCAAGTCCTCGAGACGGGGCGACGGGGTCACATCGATCGTGAGTCTCTGCTCGTTACCGCACTACCAATACACTACGATTTGGATATGTGATCTGAGTGGGCCTCTGGCCCGATAGCACTAACCATCACGCGGGAATAGTTATGGGCACTCTGTATCGTATGCATCAGCCGAAAGCTCTGTCAGACGTCCAGTTCAGCATGGCGACCGGGTCGGATCGTGCCGTTGGCGCTGGTATCCACCCTGTTCGCAACGACCCGGAGTGCACAGGGCGACGACCCAAGAACCCTGAGCGCTTAGGATATAGACCGACGGGGACCTCTCTGCTGAGCTTTAGGTAGGGTTGTGGTGTGTCGTTTGGCCGAGGCCGGGCATGACCTAGAAAGTGTGTCCGGCCGGAGTTAGGCGAGCGTGGTGGGTAAGTTGGTGCACCCCTGCAGGGAAGAACTAATCTATGCATAGCCGGATCCTCGGTAACGGACGCTCGGAGTTGTATCCCGATCGATACAACTAGAACTGGATACTTGTGATGAGAAATGGATAGTATGGCTCTGGGTTTGCTTTCTCGCAGGTAGTCGAGAAAGGATCTCTGGCCGAGGTTGATACTTATTGCTGCTACTACTTTATACTGTACTAATCTACACTCTTCTAATGCTGCAAGACCACTAAGGATGCTAGTCTTCGATAGGACTAGGCCTTCTCTCTATTCTGGCATTTCTGCAGCCCAGTCCAGATATATGTGACGCCCCCGGCTTAATCGTGCACTAATCATACACGCAAATGCACACGATCAAGCCTAAGGACTCACTTGAAGATATCACAACACAACTCTAAAACATAAATAAAGTCATACAAGCTTTATATTACAAGCCAGGGCCTCGAGGGCTCGAATACATAGCTCGATGGCATACAAGCGTCAGCGGAAGCATCAGATATCTGAGTACAGATATAAAAGATAAACAGAAAGGCCTTTAAAAGGCGGGGCAAAAATAAAACACTACGATCGAAAGGCGTAGGCCTCCTGCCTAGGACCCTCCGAACCTACTCCTGGTCGACAGCCAACTCGTAGCAGAAGCCATCCTCGGGGTAGTAGTAGCGATCGTCGGCGGGGCAGATGTCTCAGGAGCACCGTCATCTGGACTCGACAAACTGATATGGGGAGAAAAGGAAAGGAAAGCAACCGTGAGTACTCCGAAGTACTCAGCAAGCAAGGATCTACACTACATATGCATCATTATCAAAGGGAGGCTGTATATGTGGACTGGGCTGCAGAAATGCCAGAATAGAGAGGAAAGCCTAGTCCTATCGAAGACTAGCATCTTCAAGCATCTTCCAGCATCTTCGAGCGTCTTGCAGCATTAGAAGAGTACAGAATAGCATAGTATAAAGTAGTAGTGGAAGTAGCAAGCAACAGTCTCGCTCAGAGATCCTTCCTCGACTCCCTGCGAGAAAGCGATCCCGAAGCCACATATCCAGTATCATCACAATTCTAGTTGTATTGATCGGGATACAACTCCGAGTGTCCTTTACCGTAGGACCGGCTATCGATAGATGTGTTCTTCCCTGCAGGGGTGCACCAACTTACCCACCACGCTCGCTTAACTCCGGCCAGACACACTTTCCTGGGTCATGCCCGGCCTCGGCCAAACGATACACCGCAACCCTACCTACAGCTCAGCAGAGAGGTCCCCGCCGGTCTACCTCCTAAGCGCAAGGGGGTCTTGGGCCATCGCCCCTCGCCCTCCGGGTCGTTGCGTGCAGGGCGAACCAGGCTCCACCACTACTGGATGGTGCCGGCCCAGCCCGGCCGCAATGCTAAACTGGACGTCTGACAGAGCTTTCGGCTGATGCTACGGTGCAGAACGCCCATACTATGCCCACGTGATGGTTAGTGCTATCCGACCAGAGGCCGGCTCAGATCATATATCCAAATCGTAGTGTCCTAGTGGCTTGCGGTAACGAGCAGAGACTCACGAAAGATGTGACCCCGTCGCCCCGTCTCGAGGACTTGCTGCAAGGGCTAAGAATGCCCGGCCGCGCCTCGTACAATAACTCACGGGTAACTATCCATCAATCACCAAGTAGCAGTATCATCAGTTATGTAAGGCATCCGTGTGGCTACCATATCAAGGGGGAATCCGAGGCATCACCCTCGTTGGACTCCCACCTGATGTAATATCGAGGTGGAAGTAGGAGGAATCACCCTCGAGGTCCACACTAGAGGTGTTGCACGACTTCGTCGTTATCGGAAGTGGTGTAGGAGGAACCACCCTCGCTGACCACGACCGATTAACTACCCTACAAGGCTATCATCAAAAGTGCTAACGAGGTATCACCCTCGGCACTCGATAGTAACCCAGTAGTGTCGAGCAACTAAGGAGGAAGTGAGGTGCGGTGCCGGGTCTTGGTCTTCGATCCCGTTGATCGGGTCTTCTGATAGTCCAGCGGGGCAGTCGGGATAAGAGGGGTCACTGAGGGGTCTCTAGCCAGCCTATACTAAACAGTCTAGGATATCCAGGTGGGTAACAAAAACAGGTTACAATAAACAGGCTATGCAGCAGAATAGGAGCAATCAAGTACAGTAGCAAAATCTAATGCAAGCATGAGATATTAGAATAGGCGATATCGGGATGATCAAAGGGGGGCTTGCCTGGTTGCTCGGCGGCAAGGGCAAGGTCGTCGGTGGTGTAGCCAATCACCGGAGCTGCGTCGATCTCGGAGGCTACATCGGTACCGAGATCTACCGAGAGAGAAGAGGGGGAGGAAACAGTAAATACAGAGCAAACAAGTGCTACAGTATGGCATGGCAATATGCAGTGTCGGGTGTGTCGTATCGTATGGTTGCACGTCACCGAGGAAGGAGGAATCCATCCGGGAATGTTTTCCTGGTTCCGGACATTTGTCAGTCAGATGACCGGAGGGGAACGGTTCCATGTTCGGATAGTTAGGGACGTGTGACGGACGAACGGACCACGTATCCGGCTTCGTCTCGTCGTTCTGAGCAACTTTCATGTTCAAAGTATTTTCATCTGAGCTACGGATTATTTTCTATGATTTTCTAAAGTTTTAGGCATTTTCTGAAATTCTCTGAAATTTGGCTAAGTCCGAGAATTGCATCAGTTTTATAAAACATCACTTAGCTGTTTTCAAAAGGCTACAACTATTGTTCTGTACATCCTATGGGTTAGTGCCTTATATCAATTTTGAGTATTCTCTGTGATCTACAAGATAGTAGCACTTTCATCCATATTAGAGTTCATTTGCTCGATCATCAACAGCTCTAAAGTAGCTATGAAATTAAAGTTGTTTTTCGGTTTTTCTGTTAGCAGAACATAGAACTTTGTGATTTTCGTAGGATTTAATCCATGCATCGAAAGGATTTGGTCCAGTGGGGTAAAATGGAGTTTGTCAAGTATACTACCTTCCCATACTTTTTTTAGTCCTGTTAAGAATTGTTTAGCCTATGTTTAGGGGTTGTCCAAAGGGTTAGTTAGTGTAGAATTTAAAAAGCTAGCTATGCAGCACCTACAGTACTGGCTTCAGTACAGCAAGTAGCGGCGGCACTAGCAGCAGGCAGCGCAAGCGGCAGCGGCGACGGGCGCAGGTGGCTGCAGCCTGCAGGAGGACGCCCGCGAGCACGTGATGCACGCACAAGGCGAGGCCGCGGCCGGACGAGCGACGGCAAGCGCGGGGCGGAGGGGCTGCACGAGCGGCAGTGGGAGTTGGGCGCGGCCCGCCCGCGTGGGTGGCGCAGCACTCGCAGGCAGGCGCGGGTCGGCGGGAGGCAAGCCGGGCACGGCGGCTACGGTGAGCAAAGGCGCGGGAGACAGCAGCGCGCAACACGGCGAGCGGGCACGAGGCAGAGGGGGCTAGGCCAGGGGCGACGCGGGCATGGGCGGCATGGTGCGCGGGCGCGTCGAGGCGCAGGGGTGCACGACCGGGCGCGGATACGGGCGCGAGCACGCACAGGAGCGCGACGATGATGGGAGACCGGGGGGAAGGAGTGGAAGGGCACTGGTTCTCACCGGGCGGCTCACGGAGGCCGGCGACAGGTTAGTAGCTGCAGGGGGTGGCCGGAGGTGAGGAAGGTCGACGACGAGTTCGTGGTGGCCGACGGAGACGAAGAAGAAGCTGGCGGCTTGGTGGCTGCTCCTCGGCTCGTCGGCTCGGCGTAGTCGGCGCAGTCGTGGTCAGTGGGGTCTGTGGACGGCTCTGAGAGGGACGGCGACGACGGTCGCCGCAGTGGTCGACGGTGGCGGCGACGGCAACGCTCGTCGATGGCTGATCTGGAGAGGGAGGTGGAGCAGGAGGGAGGGGATGGTGGAGTGGGTGAGTGGGGAAACAGGGGGAAGTGGGAGAGGGGATCGAGGGGGCGCGAGCTGCCGCCCTTATCCCCTCCCGGCGTCGGCGCCGACGAGGTGGTCGGGGGCGACCAAGCCCCTGTAGTGGCACGGTCGGGGGAATAGTCGATCGACCGGGGTGGGGGTTGGGCTGGCTTGGCCGGCCCAGGTGGGCTTGGTCCGGGGGTCAGGGGAAATTTTCCTTTTCTTTTGTTTTAGCCTTTTCCTTCTTTTTTTTATTGCCTCTGTTTTCTTTTATTTTAGGGCACTAAGCCTCTTTACAAAAATGTTGGTTCACCTCCAATATTAAGAAGTGAATATTTGTCACATGACCAACATTTTAGTTTTCAGGTTTGTCAACTTTTGGATTTCACTTAGTATTTAAATTTGAATTTGACCGGAATTTGAAAAGAGATAGAAGTAAAGATGATCATGCACTGTTTAGCAAAAATATTTAGCTTAACCCCAGGGGGTTACTGTAGCTCATCAGTACAAGGGTGTTACAACTCTCCTCCTCTAAAAGAAATTCTCGTCCCGAGAATTAGGAGGTAGAAGGGAAAAGATCGGGGTATTCCGCACGAAGATTATCCTCGCGTTCCCAAGTGGCTTCATCTTCTGTATGATTTGACCACTGCACTTTCAGGAACTTGGTAACCTTCTGACGGGTCCGACGTTCAGCTTCATCGAGAATACGGATTGGATGCTCCTTATAAGAAAGATCATCTTGCAAACCGAGCATCTCGTGATCCACTGCTCGATGTGGAGAGTCCTTGAAGCATTTACGAAGTTGCGACACGTGAAAGACGTCGTGGATATGAGAGAATTGCGGTGGCAACTCCAATTTATATGCCACCTGACCACGTCTGGCAACAATGCGAAAAGGACCAATGTAGCGTGGAGCTAACTTGCCCTTAATTCCGAAACGGTGAGTGCCCTTCATAGGGGTGACTCGCAAATAAGCTTGATCACCAGGTTGATAAGTCAAACCCCATCGTTTGCGATCATAATTGCTCTTCTGGCGGTCCTGAGCCGCCTTGAGATTTTCTCGGACAATGCGGACTTGCTCTTCAGCGTGTTGGATAATATCCGGACCCACGAGCGGTCGCTCCCCAGTTTCTGACCAATTCAGAGGGGTTCGACACTTACGTCCATAAAGCACTTCGAAGGGGGCCATCTTCAAGCTGGCTTGATAGCTGTTGTTATAAGAGAACTCGGCATACGGGAGAGATTCTTCCCACTTCTTGCCAAAAGAAATAACACAAGCTCGTAGCATGTCTTCAAGCACTTGATTGACTCGTTCGACTTGGCCTTGGGATTGAGGATGATAAGCTGAAC
This sequence comes from Thinopyrum elongatum, assembly GCA_011799875.1. NCBI lineage: Eukaryota > Viridiplantae > Streptophyta > Magnoliopsida > Poales > Poaceae > Thinopyrum > Thinopyrum elongatum. Next base: position 53,870,959 of record CM022300.1, read on the forward strand.
TCTAGGTAATATGAGTTCCCATAGCTTCTTGGAAACTTTCCCAGAACTTGGAAGTGAATAGAGTACCACGGTCCGAACTAATCTCCTTCGGAATACCGTGGAGTGAAACGATTCTGGAGATGTACAGTTCTGCTAGCTGACTAGCAGTGATAGTCTCCTTGACAGGTAGAAAGTGTGCAACTTTGGAAAGTCGGTCGACGACGATAAGAATAGCATCGTGACCTTTCTAAGACTTGGGAAGTCCTGTAATGAAATCCATTTGAACCTTATCCCATTTCCACAACGGAATAGGAAGTGGTTGCAGAATTCCGGCAGGCTTCTGATGTTCTGCTTCAACGCGACGACAAACATCGCATTCAGCAACATAACGAGCAATATCCTGCTTCATTCTAGACCACCAGTACCTTTGACGAAGATCATGATACATCTTGGTGCTACCCGGATGAATAGACAGCGGTGTATCATGTGCCTCCTTCATGACCCTGTCAGTCATAAGCTCGAAGCGAGGTACCACAATGCGGTCTCTGAAGTACAAGGTTCCATCTTCAGACAGCGAGAAATCCCTGTACTTTTCCAGGTGAAGATCTTTCTTCATCAGACCAACTTCAGCATCTTTAGCTTGTGCATTCTTAACAGCCTTCTCAAGGTCTGGTTCAACAACCAATGTTTTTAGGTATCCTTGAGGAACTATCTCGATATTTAGCTTTCGAAGCTCTTCATATAGAAGTGGTTGCTCTAGCTGGACTTCAAGTTCACAGCAATAGGATTTACGGCTCAATGCATCAGCCATTACATTAGCCTTGCCAGGGGTATAAGAAATACCCAAATCAAAGTCCGCAATGGTCTCCATCCATCTTTGCTGACGGAGGTTTAAAGATGGCTGAGTGAACAATTACTTCAGACTTTTATGATCTGTGTAGATCTCGCAACGATTACCGAGGAGGTATTGTCGCCACAACTGCAGTGCATAGATGACAGCAGCTAGCTCTAGATCATGTACCGGATAATTCCCTTCATGTGGACGCAATTGACGAGAGCCATAGGCAATCACCTTACGTTCTTGCATTAGGACACAACCTAATCCTTCACGGGATGCGTCACAATAAATCACGAAGTCTTTGCGAGAATCTGGAGGAGCAAGTACTGGGGCAGATGTCAGTTTGTCTTTGAGTGTTTGAAAACTTTCCTGACATTTTTCTGTCCATTCAAACTTAACGCCTTTGTGGAGCAGATCAGTCAAAGGCTTAGCAATTTTTGAGAAATTCTCGACAAAGCGACGACAATAGCTTGCAAGACCGAGAAAACTTCTCACTTGCTTGACGTTCTTCGGAGGATTCCAGTCCAGAATAGCCTGAACTCGTTCTGGGTTAATAGCTATGCCATCTTTCGAAATCACATGGCCGAGATATGTCACTTCAGATAACCAGAACTCGCATTTGGAATACTTGGCATACAGTTGGTGTTCTCGCAGCTTTTCCAGTACAAGACGAAGATGTTCGGCATGTTCTTCTTCATTCTTCGAATAAACCAGAATATCGTCCAGATATACCACGACGAATTTGTCGAGATAATCCATGAAGATGTAATTCATTAACCGGGAGAAGGTAGCTGGAGCATTAGTCAGACCGAAAGACATGACAGTGTACTCATAAGAACCATAGCGAGTTACGAATGCTGTCTTCGGAATATCCTCTTCACGAACTCGGATCTGGTGGTATCCCAATCTCATATCAAGCTTAGAGAATACTGAGGAACCAGCAAGTTGATCATACAGATCGTTGATTCTGGGAAGCGGGTACTTATTTTGAATCGTTGCTTGGTTGATAGGTCGGTAATCTTGAACCAACCGATTCGTACCATCCTTCTTCTTGACAAAGAGGGAAGGTGCTCCCCAAGCAGAAGAACTGGGGCGGATGAAACCTTTCTTAAGTGACTTGTCGATTTCTTCCTTGAGCTCGAGAAGGTGGTGCGGAGGCATCTTATAAGGACGCTTCGTAATAGGGGTAGTGCCAGGCTTCAAGTCGATGACAAACTCGACAGCTCTAGCAGGGGGAATTCCTGGAAGTTCTTCGGGAAAGACATCTTGAAAATCACGAACAACTGGAATGTTCTTGATGCCTTCAAGAGGTGAAGCATTTAATGCATTCAGAACATATATCTGATTCTCTGCATTCTGAACTGTTCGAGCTGAGTACTGTACTTTCTGGCCAGAAGGGTGGGTGAGCCGGACTGTCTTAGTAGCGCAATCAATCAAAGCTTTATTCGCGGTCAACCAATCCATGCCAAGGATGATGTCAATGTCAGAAGGTCCAAGAGAAATAAGGGAAGCAGAGAACATCAATCCTTCAATTCTGATCTGATTATTGTGACTTACCATCTTGGTTTGCCACCTGGAACGGGGAGTACTAATCTCCATTGGAGTGGGTAATGAGTTCATGGTTAACTCATGCAATTGTGCAAATTGCTGTGACACAAAGGAATGTGATGCTCCGGAGTCAAAGAGAACAGAAGCTGCCACTGAATTAACTGGAAGAGTTCCCATCACGATTTTAGGGGACCCTCGTGCTTCTTCCATTTTGACATGGGTGACTTGACCACTATTCATAGCAGGTGGTCTAGCATTACGTTTTCTGCTAGGGTGGTTTCGACGGCCCTTCCTACTGTCAACAGGTCGACACGTCGAATCCTGCGGCTGACCCTGGCGACAGTTGAGAGCACGGTGCCCTGGCTGTCCACACTTGCAGCATAAACCATCATTATGGGGAGGAGCCTCATCATTTGGCTGTCCACCGTGAGTCGTTAGTTGTCTCGGCGGCGGAGGCAGACGAGGTGCAACATAAGACGGCCTTGGTGTTGGAGCAGGTCGGTGATGAACGTTGTGCGGAATCCACACTCGACGCTTCTGAACAGGCTGACCCGAAGATGAGCCTACTTCACGAGTGCGTTTGAGCGACTCCTGATACTTAGCCAGACCAGTTTCAACTTGGTAGGCTTGACTAACAAGCGTCGCAAAGTCCTCACAATCATGGACAAGAAGTGCGAGCTGTATATCGGAACGCAGTCCTTCACGGAATTTCTCCTGCTTGCGGGCGTCGGTGTCGACGTCATCTTTAGCATAACGGGATAATTCAAGAAATTTCCTCTGATATTCATCCACAGTCATTTTGCCCTGTGAGAGTTTGCAGAACTCCTGATTCTTCTGGTTGATCAGACCTTGAGGAATGTACCTTGCTCGAAAAGCTGACTGAAATTCGCGCCAAGTAGTTACAGTCTCTGCAGGCAACGTATCCTTGTGGCTTTCCCACCATTGAGCAGCGGGACCCTTCAAGTGGAATGTCGCAAAGGTGGCGTAACTGTCAAGGGCCACATTAGCTGACCCCATTTCAAACATGATGTCACGAAGCCAATCATCAGCATCCATAGGGTTGGTGGAGTTGCGGAAAACGGATGGATTGAGGCGCACAAATTCTGGCAGAGTTATTGGAGCAGGCTGTTGATGAGCATTCTGAGTTGGGAACTGAGCCAATACTCCGGTCATGAGCTGACGGTTGAGTTCAAACTGCTGCCTCATTTCGGCAATATAGGGTGGAGGTGGAATATCGTCAGCCATCCTGCCAAATCAACAGGGGCAGCTTAGCAAGCAAAATTGCAGGGGTATGGAATGACTCATGAAGTAACACGCACAACAGAAGGAAGTGCAATAGATACTTCATCATATTCGCACCAGATATTTAAATCCACACATAGCCTCGGTTACAATCCGACATTACGACAGCTGAAAAAGGAAGGCTAGACAACTAGGCGGCGCGCAGGCACGCGGTAAGGAAGTACACAATGAGACATAGCAAAGGCTACATCAACGTCGGAGAAAACTGTAGGAGCGAGGAATCTGCAAGTGACAACACAGGGTGCCCTCGATAAGAGGATCCTGTAAGCAGAACCTGGCCCACAATCTTGAAGCAAGGGGGGAATATTTCCAGAACTCCGGGTGGATGTGATCACGAGAACCTAATGTTGGAGTTAGTAAAATTTTAACCCGAAAGGAAGAGAGATCAGAGTCCCAGAGTAAAGGTCGAGGAGTAAAAGATCCTAATACCACCCAATTGGCGACGTGGGCCCGTAAGCCACACAACCAAGTTAGTAAAACAGTTTTGGACCACTAGACTCAACTTCGGCCAAGGAGTTGGAAAGGGGGACTCCAAGAGGCAGTCGGCTCTGGTACCAACCTGTGACGCCCCCGGCTTAATCGTGCACTAATCATACACGCAAATGCACACGATCAAGCCTAAGGGCTCACTTGAAGATATCACAACATAACTCTAAAACATAAATAAAGTCATACAAGCTTTATATTACAAGCCAGGGCCTCGAGGGCTCGAATACATAGCTCGATGGCATACAAGCGTCAGCGGAAGCATCAGATATCTGAGTATAGATATAAAAGATAAACAGAAAGGCCTTTAAAAGGCGGGGCAAAAATAAAACACTACGATCGAAAGGCGTAGGCCTCCTGCCTAGGACCCTCCGAACCTACTCCTGGTCGACAGCCAACTCGTAGCAGAAGCCATCCTCGGGGTAGTAGTAGCGATCGTCGGCGGGGCAGATGTCTCAGGAGCACCGTCATCTGGACTCGACAAACTGATATGGGGAGAAAAGGAAAGGAAAGCAACCGTGAGTACTCCGAAGTACTCAGCAAGCAAGGATCTACACTACATATGCATCATTATCAAAGGGAGGCTGTATATGTGGACTGGGCTGCAGAAATGCCAGAATAGAGAGGAAAGCCTAGTCCTATCGAAGACTAGCATCTTCAAGCATCTTCCAGCATCTTCGAGCGTCTTGCAGCATTAGAACAGTACAGAATAGCATAGTATAAAGTAGTAGTGGAAGTAGCAAGCAACAGTCTCGCTCAGAGATCCTTCCTCGACTCCCTGCGAGAAAGCGATCCCGAAGCCACATATCCAGTATCATCACAATTCTAGTTGTATTGATCGGGATACAACTCCGAGTGTCCTTTACCGTAGGACCAGCTATCGATAGATGTGTTCTTCCCTGCAGGGGTGCACCAACTTACCCACCACGCTCGCTTAACTCCGGCCGGACACACTTTCCTGGGTCATGCCCGGCCTCGGCCAAACGATACACCGCAACCCTACCTACAGCTCAGCAGAGAGGTCCCCGCCGGTCTACCTCCTAAGCGGAAGGGGGTCTTGGGCCATCGCCCCTCGCCCTCCGAGTCGTTGCGTGCAGGGCGAACCAGGCTCCACCACTACCGGATGGTGCCGGCCCAGCCCGGCCGCAATGCTGAACTGGACGTCTGACAGAGCTTTCGGCTGATGCTACGGTGCAGAACGCCCATACTATGCCCACGTGATGGTTAGTGCTATCCGACCAGAGGCCGGCTCAGATCATATATCCAAATCGTAGTGTCCTAGTGGCTTGCGGTAACGAGCAGAGACTCACGAAAGATGTGACCCTGTCGCCCCGTCTCGAGGACTTGCTGCAAGGGCTAAGAATGTGTGATGACCCCGGCTTAATCGTGCACTAATCATACACGCAAATGCGCACGATCAAGCCCAAGGACTCACTTGAAGATATCACAACACAACTCTAAAACATAAATAAATTCATACAAGCTTTATATTACAAGCCAGGGCCTCGAGGGCTCGAATACATAGCTCGATGGCATACAAGCGTCAGCGGAAGCATAAGATATCTGGGTACAGATATATTACAGAGAGAGAGATAAGCCTTCACAGAGGCGGGGTAAAATAAAATACTACGATCGAAAGGCGTAGGCCTCCTGCCCTGGACCCTCCGATCCTACTCCTGGTCGTCAGTCGGCTCCTCGTAGTAGTAGTACTCGCCAGGCGGGTAGTATTACTGGTCGTCGGCTGGGGCGTCCGGCTCAGGGGCTCCGTCGTCTGGTGGCATCAAAGGGATATGGGGGAAAAAGAAAATAAAGCAAACGTGAGTACTCATCCGAAGTACTCAGCAAGCAAGGATCTACACTACATATGCATCATTGTCAAAGGAATGGCTGTATATGTGGACTGGGCTGTAGAAATGCCAGAATAGAGGGGGAAGCCTAGTCCTATCGAAGACTAGCATCTTCAACAATCTTCGACAGTCTTGCAGCATCAGGAGAGAGCAGATGAACATAATGTAAAGTAGTAGTAGTAGTATCATCAACCTCGACCTGAGATCCTTTCTCGACTCCCTGCGAGAAAGCAATCCCAGAGCCGTACTATCCAGTTCTCATCACATGTTCTAGTTGTACCGATCGGGATACAACTCCGAGTGTCCGTTACCGTAGGACAGGCTATCGATAGAAGTTTCTTCCCTGCAGGGGTGCACCAACTTACCCACCACGCTCGCTTAACTCTGGCCGGACACACTTTACTGGGTCATGCCCGGCCTCGGCCAAGCAACACGCCGCAACCCGAACTAGGCTCTAAAGAGAGGTCAGCACGCCGGACTAACCTATGCCCCCGGGGGTCTTGGGCCTTCGCCCCGGGAACCCTGCACGTTGCGAGGACGCTTTGGAAGCAGACCTAGCAACCCCTTAATACAAGCGCAGTTGCGTTCCCAGTCCAATCCAAAACGGGCCGCTCCTCGCTGACGTCAATAGAGCTTTGGCTGATGTATACGACGCAGAACGCCCATACTATGCCCACGTGATGGTTAGTGCTATCGGGCTAGAGGCCCCTCGGATCAAATATCCAAATCGTAGTGGATTAGGAGCGCGCGGAAACGAGCAGAGACTCACGATCGATGTGACCCCGTCGCCCCGTCTCGAGGACTTGCGGCAAGGGCTAAGAATGCCCGGCCACGCCTCGTAGTTATCTCGCGGGCACCATCCAGGTCAACCCGACTACACATCACTTCGCATTAAGCTCGCGCGGGTACCCCTCAGGGCCGACCCGTCTTTAGTATCATGGTTTAGTGCAAGTCCTCTCATCAACAGTAACTGTGTGTCTGACACCAGGGGATCCCTGAGGAATCACCCTCGATGGAACCCCTCCTGATGTTATCATCAAGGTGAACGAAGGAGGAATCACCCTCGAGGTCCACACTTGAGGAGTTGCGCGACGTCGTCGTTATCGGGGGGTGGTGTAGGAGGAATCACCCTCGCTTACCACGACCGAGTAATTAACCTACAAGGTTAACATCAGAAGTGCTGACGAGGTATCACCCTCGGCACTCGACGGTAACCCAGCAGTGTCGGCAACTAAGGGGAAGTGATGTGCGGTGCCAGGGTCTAGTCTTCATTCCCGATGATCGGGTCTTCTGATGTCCAGCAGGGCAGTCAGGATCAAGTGGGGGTCTCTGTCGTGTCTCTACCCAGCCTATACTAAGCAGTCTAGGATAACCAGTAAGGTAACAAGGCAGGGTACAATAATCAGGCTATGCAACAGATATAGGAAAACAATAGCAGTAGCAGTTCTAATGCAAGCATAAGAGAGAAGAGAGTAGGCGATATAGGCATGCTCAAAATGGGGGTGCTTGCCTGTTTGCTCGGGGGCAAGGGCAAGATCTTCAGTGGTATCGTCGGGGACGTAGTCGTACTCCTGAGCTGCGTCTGCCTCGGGAGCTACGTCAACGTCGGGGTCTACCGAGAGAGAAGAGGGGGAAGAAACAGGTAAACAGAATGCAAACAAATGTAATACGATGCGTGTGATGCTATGATGCAGTGCAGGGTTGCCTAAGTATGCATCTAAGTCATTTTAGTTGTTTTTAGAATTATTCTGGAATTTAATATCCGACGTGTGTGCACTATTCATCTACCGGATTCGGGTCCGGAGTTACGAGTTCTTCTACGTAGGGGGTTCCGATGGAGAAACAGACGGCACGATCAGACTCGGCTCGTCGTTCTGAGCAACTTTCATGTTTTAACTTTTTCGATCCGAGCTACGGTTTAAAAGTTATTAATTTTCGAAGATTATTTGGATTTCTGGAATTATTTAATTCGAATTTGAACAGTAGCAGGAAATGCTGTGTGCACCCGGTGCAGTGCACCAGAGAGGCGCTAGAGGGGCTGACAGTGGGGCCGGCCAGCTGGGTCAGCGGGTCAGCCGTTGACCAGTTGACTGGTCAACCGGGCCCCACTAGTCAGTGACTGGGCTCCGCCCAGTCAGCACAGTGGACCAGTCAACTGGGTCAACTGGGCCCGCGGGGCCCAGCTACCAGTGACCAGAAGTGGGCCCGGGCGACGCCACGTAAGCGCCGGCGCCGGAGAGAGCTCCGGCGAGCTCCTGCTGCGGTTGCCTCGCCGGCGACGCTCGGAATTGCTCCACAGAGCACCAAATCGAGCCCCACCAGGCTCGTTCGAACGAGGGAAGGACGCCGCATCCAGCTGGGCTAGCGCGGCGGCTCGGGGTTGGCCGGAGATGACCGGACGGCGAGGTGCCGCGGCGGTGGGCTTCGGGTGATGTCGGAAACACGGCAACCGCACGCGTTTGCGCTAACTGAAAGGCCGTAACGGCTCTACGGGACGCGGTGAGTACGTTAGACTCGCGCGGACGACCAAACGGTCACCGGAACATAGCCGGCGACGAGCTCGCGCGGCGGCGATTCGGTTAAGAAGGGGATCGGCCCCTACGAGCGTGGAGAGAGAGGAGGGAGAGAGGGGTCCGTCGCGGTGGCTTACGGTGCGGCTCACGGCGGCCCTCGGAGGTTTAGTAGCAGCCGAAGCGTTGCCGGAGACGAGGAAGTCGACGGCGACCGAATGGAGGAGGCGGTGTCGATTCCTCGCCAGCAGTGCCTCCCGGCTCCGACTCGAAGGCGTGGTCGACGTGGCCGAGGACGGCGGTCGTGGCAGAGACGCCGAGGCAGCAGAAGGGGCTCGGTCACCGCGGTGTGGCTAGACGGCGGCGGCTGCGGCGCTCGGGTGCGGAGACAGAGAGGAAGGGAGAGAGAGCGCGCGAGGGAGGAGATGGGAGAATGACGAGGAGGAACCAGGGGGGAGGCACTGGCCTCGGCCTTATCCTCCCCGCCTCCTGTTTCGTCGGTGGCGCCGCGGTGTCGCGTGCCCACCGGCGCGCGCGTGCTCGTCCACAGAGAGGATGACACGGCGAGGGAGAGAGAAGGGGATGGGCCAGCTGGGCCGGGGTTCGGGGCACTGTGCACTAAGGCCCAGTGCACAGTGCCTCGTTTTTATTTCTCTGTTTCTGACTTCTATTTTCTTTATTTCATCTCCTGTTTCGAAATGTTTAGGTCACTTATGCACTTTTGAAAAATGTGGGAGTTGGCCCAAATATTGCAATGCAATATTAGCTCTCACCACAAACTGGTTTGGACAGTTTTGGAAGCCATTTGATTTAGTAATGATTTTAAGTGAATTTAACATTGCTGTTTTGGGTGCTGTTTCATCTAGTTAGAGTCACTTATATAACTCCAACTTTATTGATGATGATTTTACAAATGTTCCTGGATTATTTGCCATTTAATGAACATTTTCCCAACAGAGTTTGATCAACTTTATAATTCACTTTTGAATTTGAGTTGATTTTCAGATGTGAATTTGAATTGGATCATTAACCCTTATGACTTGGCACTGCAAATGATCATGACTTGGCAGTTTTAACAGAGTGTCACAGAGCTTATTACAAGGGGGTGTTACAAGTTCTCCTCCTCTAAAAGAAATTCTCGTCCCGAGAATTTAGGAGGTAGAAGGAAAGAGTCCGGGATATTCTTCGCGAAGATGATCCTCGCGTTCCCAAGTGGCTTCATCTTCAGTGTGATTCGACCACTGCACTTTTAGGAACTTGGTCGTCTTCTGACGAGTTCGACGTTCAGCTTCGTCGAGGATGCGGATCGGATGCTCCTTATAGGAAAGATCATCTTGTAGCTCGAGCATCTCATGATCCACTGCACGGTGCGGGGATTCCTTGAAGCACTTACGAAGTTGCGACACGTGGAAGACATCATGAATATGGGAGAATTGCGGTGGCAACTCCAATTTATATGCCACCTGTCCACGTCTAGCCACGATGCGGAAAGGACCAATATAGCGAGGAGCTAGCTTGCCCTTGATTCCGAAACGACGGGTGCCCTTCATTGGAGTGACACGAAGATAGGCTTGATCACCAGGTTGATAGATCACACCCCATCGCTTACGATCATAATTGCTCTTCTGGCGGTCTTGAGCTGCTTTGAGATTTTCCCGGACAATTCGGACTTGTTCTTCGGCATGCTGAATAATGTCCGGTCCAACAAGAGGTCGTTCCCCAGTTTCTGACCAATTCAGAGGGGTTCGACATTTACGACCATAAAGAACCTCAAAGGGGGCCATTTTTAAGCTGGCTTGATAGCTGTTGTTATAAGAGAACTCGGCATACGGAAGATATTCCTCCCATTTCTTACCGAAGGATATAACACAGGCTCGAAGCATGTCTTCAAGCACTTGATTAACGCGCTCAACTTGACCTTGGGATTGTGGATGATAAGCTGAACTCCAGGTAATATGAGTTCCCATTGCTTTCTGGAAACTTTCCCAGAAATGGCCAGTGAAAATGCTGCCACGGTCTGAACTGATTTCCTTGGGAATACCATGGAGTGAAACAATTCTGGAGATATATAGTTCTGCTACCTGACTAGCAGTAATAGTCTCCTTAACTGGCAGGAAATGGGCAACCTTGGAGAGTTGGTCGACGACGACAAGAATAGCATCGTGACCCTTCTGAGACTTGGGAAGACCAGTAATGAAGTCCATTTGCACTTTATCCCACTTCCATAGAGGAATAGGGAGTGGTTGCAGAATTCCAGCAGGTTTCTGATGTTCTGCCTTCACGCGACGACAAACGTCACACTCGGCAACATAACAAGCAATATCTTGTTTCATTCTAGACCACCAGTACCTTTGACGAAGATCTTGATACATCTTGGTACTACCCGGATGGATAGATAGCGGTGTATCATGGGCCTCCTTCATGACTTTGTCAGTCATCAGCTCGAATCGAGGCACTACAATGCGGTCTCTGAAGTACAAGGTTCCATCTTCAGCAATCGAGAAATCCCTGTACTTTTGGAGGTGAAGCTCTTTCTTCATTAGATCAATTTCAGCATCCTTGGCTTGCGCAATCTTGACAGCTTTCTCAAGGTCTGGCTGTATCACAAGGTTATTAAGAGAACCTTGCGGAATGATGCAGAGATTCAGCTTGCGCAATTCTTCATATAGCTGGGGTTGAGCTTGCTTTACCATAAGGTTGCTACAGTATGACTTGCGACTCAAAGCATCAGCCATCACATTAGCTTTGCCAGGAGTGTATGAAATACCACAGTCATAATCGGTGATTGTTTCCAACCAACGCTGTTGACGAAGATTAAGTTCCGGTTGAGTGAACAAGTACTTCAAGCTCTGATGATCGGTGTAAATCTCACACCGATTACCAAGGAGGTAATGACGCCACTGCTTCAAAGCATAAATGACAGCAGCAAGTTCGAGGTCATGCACTGGGTAATTCTCTTCATGTGGACGCAGTTGTCGCGAAGCATAAGCAATAACTCTTCGCTCTTGCATTAGGACACAACCTAGTCCTTGGCGAGATGCGTCGCAGAAGATCACGAAATCTTTGCGGGAGTCTGGAGGAGCAAGGACTGGAGCAGAAGTCAGCTTGTCCTTGAGGGTCTGGAAGCTTTCCTGACATTTGTCTGTCCACTCAAACTTAACGCCCTTGTGGAGTAGATTAGTCAGGGGCTTGGCAATCTTGGAGAAATTCTCGATGAAACGGCGGCAATAACTTGCAAGCCCGAGGAAACTTCTAACTTGCTTGACATTCTTCGGAGGGCTCCAGTCAAGAATAGCCTGAACTCGCTCCGGGTTAACTGCGATACCATCCTTGGAAATGACATGTCCAAGGTAGGTTACCTCAGAAAGCCAGAATTCACACTTAAGAGTACTTGGCATATAATTGGTGCTCTCGAAGTCTCTCCAGAACTAGTCGAAGGTGCTCAGCATGTTCTTCTTTGTTCTTCGAATAAACCAGAATATCATCCAGATATACCACGACGAATTTGTCGAGGTAATCCATGAATATGTAATTCATTAGGCGGGAGAATGTAGCTGGAGCATTTGTTAAACCAAACGACATGACTGTGTACTCGTAAGAGCCATAACGAGTAACGAATGCAGTCTTCGGAATATCCTCTTCGCGGACACGGTTCTGGTGATAACCCAACCTCAAGTCGAGTTTAGAAAACACCGAAGATCCAGCGAGTTGATCATATAAATCGTTGATCCGGGGAAGTGGATATTTATTCTGAATGGTTGCCTGGTTGATAGGACGATAATCTTGGACCAACCTATTCGTTCCATCTTTCTTCTTGACGAAAAGAGACGGTGCTCCCCATGCAGAGGAACTGGGGCGAATGAAACCCTTCCTTAAGGATTTATCAATTTCCTCCTTAAGCTCGATGAGGTGGTGCGGAGGCATCTTGTAGGGACGCTTCGCAATAGGAGTGGTGCCAGGCTTCAAGTCGATGACGAACTCGACAGCTCTAGCAGGGGGTATTCCTGGAAGTTCTTCTGGAAAAACATCCGGGAAGTCACAGACCACTGGGATATTCTCGATCCCATCAAGTGGAGAAGCATTCAACGCATTCAAGGCATAAATTTGAGCCTCAGCGTTCTGAGTAAGGTGAGCTTGATAATTCACTATCTCATTCGATGGGTGCAGGAGATGCACAACTTTAGTGGCGCAATTGATTGAGGCGTAATGAGCCTTCAACCAGTCCATTCCCAAGATAAGATCAATCTTGGAAGAGCTCAAGATAATTGGGAGTGCCTGAAACTTCAACCCCTCAATTTCAATAGTAACTTCGGGGCTGAACAGGGAGGCTCGGCATCTACCCGCGGGAGTATCAACTCCTAATGGATGATGCAGGTTGTCGCACTTAATGCCATGCATGAATGCAAAGTCTTCCGACATGAATGAATGCGATGCTCCTGAATCAAATAAAACAGATGCTGGTACTGAATTTACGAGAAGTGTACCCATCACAGTATCTGGTTGAACTGGAGCTTCAGACATGTTGACGTGGTAGCTCTGCCCACGACCATAAGAAGGTCTGGCATTATAGTTGCGCTGTTGAGGAATACCACGGCCAATTCCACGGCCAGCAGAAGGGAGAGCCAGTTGATTCTGATTTTGAGAACAATCTCTAGCACGGTGACCTGGCTTGCCGCACTTGAAGCATAGTTCGCTGTCAGGACGAGGTGCTGGAGCTCGAGGTGCTGGAGTTGGCAGAGGCTGTCTCGGTGGTGGAGGTGGCAGACGTGGTGCAGCATAAGAAGGCCTGTTCGCAGGAGCTTCTGAACGAAACATGCCTTGGGGAAACCAGATGCGTCGCTTCTGGGAAGACGAGCCCGAAGATGAGCCCGACTCACGGGTACGTCTGGACGCTTCCTTGTGCTTTTTAAGTCCAGTTTCAACCATGATGGCCTTATTCACCAAGGTGGCGAAATCAGGGTAATCTTGAACAAGAAGGGCTAACTGAATGTCATGGTGCAGTCCTTCACGAAACTTCTCCTGTCTGCGTTCATCAGTAGGAATGTCCTCTTCAGCGTAACGAGATAAGTCTAGAAACTCGCGCTGATAGACTTCCACAGTCTTGTTTCCTTGGACAAGGCTACGGAACTCAGCCTTCTTCCTAGCTATGACAGCTAGAGGAATGTAGCGGGCACGGAAAGCAATCTTGAACTCTGCCCAAGTGAGGACAGTACCAGGCGGCAGAGTCTGTCGGTGAGTGGCCCACCATTGAGCTGCGGGACCCTTCAGAAGATAAGTCGCAAAAGTGACATAGTTAACTTCGGCGACACCAGCAGACTCCATCTCATGAGAGATATCACGCAGCCAGTCATCTGCATCCAGTGGGTTGACTGTGTTGTGGAAAAACGATGGACTGAGCCTCATGAACTCTGGTAAGGTAATGGATGGTTGCTGCTGATTAGCATCAGGACGAGGGAATTGCTGCATAATCCCCGTCATAAACTGGCGGTTGAGTTCAAACTGTTGCATCATCGCTGCCATGTAATCAGGTGGTGGCGGCGGTGACGGGTTGTTGTCAGCCATCCTGCTATTCCAACAGGGGTATTTCAGCGATAGCTTATGCAAGTGTTTAACAATAAACATGATGTAACTCGACATTATTGAAAGAGTGCAATAGATGCTTAAAGTAGTCATTAAGACATACAGATCCATACACAGTCGGTTACAATCGGGCAGCATAACGGCGCAAATTGAAAAACTAAAGACACACTAGGTGGCACGCAGGCACGCGGTAAGGAAGTACACAACGTGACATAGCAAAGGCTACATCAGCATCGGAGAAAACCACTGAAACGGGGTAACTGCAAGTGCGGACGACGAATGTTCATCGCGGCAGGATCCTGTGCTCCATATGCACTCTGATGCAGAACCCGGTCTCGAACTGTAAGAAGAGGTCCACGTGCAGGCGTGTGACCTCCCACTGCAGGCCAATCAATACCTGGCGGCATCTCGGTCCTGCGTGGGTAAAGAATATCCTCCGGATGTATCCCTGCACGAACAGCTGGTGGCAACTGTGTCATTGCCTCGTAGTAGCGTGCTCGAGTGGCGAACAACTCGACGGCAAGAGCCGGAACAGTGCGATCCAGAGCCTGAGTGCACTGAATCAGAATCTGCGGGTCGTAGCGTCGAGACTCGTACGGGGCACAGATAGCTGTGTAAAATCCAGTAGCATCTCCAACAGGTGCATACGGAATGTACCGAAACACAGTATCATCCAGGTTAGCATTGTGCTCTCCTCGAAGACGTGCGACAGCTGAGTAGGCGGCATCATGAACTGCCATCTCAATCGTCACGCCTAATCCATGAAAAAGGTGTAGCTCAGTGTCTGAGTTGTTCTGCTGATCATATATCCGAACTTCAGCATAGTACTGTTCCTGGTTGAACTCGCGGTAAACCTCATAGACCATGTACTCGGGATACCAGCGGTAACCCAGTCTACTCAGGAGGGCGATCAGAACAGCTGGAAATCCAGGGGCATCACGAGCCCAAGTGCGACGCACAAGCTGGGTCGTAGGCCGCGGTGGAAACAGTCGATCCATCTGAAACAGAGAAGTTCAGGGTTGTCATAAGACAATGAGAAGTATAACCGATCCGAGAAGGAAAGGTTAAACAAAACAATGGAAAGGAAAATGATTATCAACCTAATCAGATCAACGTCAGGGAAATCGCACTGAATCCAGCTCTCCGGGTGGATAGAATTAACGAGAACCTAAATGTCGGTGTTAGTAAATTTTATTAAACCCGAATAGATGAGAGATTAGAATCCCAGAGTAAAGACGAGGAATAAAAGATCCTAATACCACCCAGTTGGCGACGTGGGCCCGTAAGCCACACAACCAAGTTAGTAAAACAGTTTTGGACCACTAGACTCAACTTCGGCCAAGGAATTGGGAAGGGGGATACCTAGAGGCAGTCGGCTCTGATACCAACCTGTGACGACCCCGGCTTAATCGTGCACTAATCATACACGCAAATGCGCACGATCAAGCCCAAGGACTCACTTGAAGATATCACAACACAACTCTAAAACATAAATAAATTCATACAAGCTTTATATTACAAGCCAGGGCCTCGAGGGCTCGAATACATAGCTCGATGGCATACAAGCGTCAGCGGAAGCATAAGATATCTGGGTACAGATATATTACAGAGAGAGAGATAAGCCTTCACAGA
This sequence comes from Thinopyrum elongatum, assembly GCA_011799875.1. Classification (NCBI taxonomy): domain Eukaryota; kingdom Viridiplantae; phylum Streptophyta; class Magnoliopsida; order Poales; family Poaceae; genus Thinopyrum; species Thinopyrum elongatum. Next base: position 53,886,681 of record CM022300.1, read on the forward strand.
GGCGGGGTAAAATAAAATACTACGATCGAAAGGCGTAGGCCTCCTGCCCTGGACCCTCCGATCCTACTCCTGGTCGTCAGTCGGCTCCTCGTAGTAGTAGTACTCGCCAGGCGGGTAGTAGTACTGGTCGTCGGCTGGGGCGTCCGGCTCAGGGGCTCCGTCGTCTGGTGGCATCAAAGGGATATGGGGGAAAAAGAAAATAAAGCAAACGTGAGTACTCATCCGAAGTACTCAGCAAGCAAGGATCTACACTACATATGCATCATTGTCAAAGGAATGGCTGTATATGTGGACTGGGCTGTAGAAATGCCAGAATAGAGGGGGAAGCCTAGTCCTATCGAAGACTAGCATCTTCAACAATCTTCGACAGTCTTGCAGCATCAGGAGAGAGCAGATGAACATAATGTAAAGTAGTAGTAGTAGTATCATCAACCTCGACCTGAGATCCTTTCTCGACTCCCTGCGAGAAAGCAATCCCAGAGCCGTACTATCCAGTTCTCATCACATGTTCTAGTTGTACCGATCGGGATACAACTCCGAGTGTCCGTTACCGTAGGACAGGCTATCGATAGAAGTTTCTTCCCTGCAGGGGTGCACCAACTTACCCACCACGCTCGCTTAACTCTAGCCGGACACACTTTACTGGGTCATGCCCGGCCTCGGCCAAGCAACACGCCGCAACCCGACCTAGGCTCTAAAGAAAGGTCAGCACGCCGGACTAACCTATGCCCCCGGGGGTCTTGGGCCTTCGCCCCGGGAACCCTGCACGTTGCGAGGACGCTTTGGAAGCAGACCTAGCAACCCCTTAATACAAGCGCAGTTGCGTTCCCAGTCCAATCCAAAACGGGCCGCTCCTCGCTGACGTCAATAGAGCTTTGGCTGATGTATACGACGCAGAACGCCCATACTATGCCCACGTGATGGTTAGTGCTATCGGGCCAGAGGCCCCTCGGATCAAATATCCAAATCGTAGTGGATTAGGAGCGCGCGGAAACGAGCAGAGACTCACGATCGATGTGACCCCGTCGCCCCGTCTCGAGGACTTGCGGCAAGGGCTAAGAATGCCCGGCCACGCCTCGTAGTTATCTCGCGGGCACCATCCAGGTCAACCCGACTCCACATCACTTCGCATTAAGCTCGCGCGGGTACCCCTCAGGGCCGACCCGTCTTTAGTATCATGGTTTAGTGCAAGTCCTCTCATCAACAGTAACTGTGTGTCTGACACCAGGGGATCCCTGAGGAATCACCCTCGATGGAATCCCTCCTGATGTTATCATCAAGGTGAACGAAGGAGGAATCACCCTCGAGGTCCACACTTGAGGAGTTGCGCGACGTCGTCGTTATCGGGGGGTGGTGTAGGAGGAATCACCCTCGCTTACCACGACCGAGTAATTAACCTACAAGGTTAACATCAGAAGTGCTGACGAGGTATCACCCTCGGCACTCGACGGTAACCCAACAGTGTCGGCAACTAAGGGGAAGTGATGTGCGGTGCCAGGGTCTAGTCTTCATTCCCGATGATCGGGTCTTCTGATGTCCAGCAGGGCAGTCGGGATCAAGTGGGGGTCTCTGTCGTGTCTCTACCCAGCCTATACTAAGCAGTCTAGGATAACCAGTAAGGTAACAAGGCAGGGTACAATAATCAGGCTATGCAGCAGATATAGGAAAACAATAGCAGTAGCAGTTCTAATGCAAGCATAAGAGAGAAGAGAGTAGGCGATATAGGCATGCTCAAAATGGGGGTGCTTGCCTGTTTGCTCGGGGGCAAGGGCAAGATCTTCAGTGGTATCGTCGGGGACGTAGTCGTACTCCTGAGCTGCGTCTGCCTCGGGAGCTACGTCAACGTCGGGGTCTACCGAGAGAGAAGAGGGGGAAGAAACAGGTAAACATAATGCAAACAAATGTAATACGATGCGTGTGATGCTATGATGCAGTGCAGGGTTGCCTAAGTATGCATCTAAGTCATTTTAGTTGTTTTTAGAATTATTCTGGAATTTAATATCCGACGTGTGCGCACTATTCATCTACCGGATTCGGGTCCGGAGTTACGAGTTCTTCTACGTAGGGGGTTCCGATGGAGAAACAGACGGCACGATCAGACTCGGCTCGTCGTTCCGAGCAACTTTCATGTTTTAACTTTTTCGATCCGAGCTACGGTTTAAAAGTTATTAATTTTCGAAGATTATTTGGATTTCTGGAATTATTTAATTCGAATTTGAACAGTAGCAGGAAATGCTGTGTGCACCCGGTGCAGTGCACCAGAGAGGCGCTAGAGGGGCTGACAGTGGGGCCGGCCAGCTGGGTCAGCGGGTCAGCCGTTGACCAGTTGACTGGTCAACCGGGCCCCACTAGTCAGTGACTGGGCTCCGCCCAGTCAGCACAGTGGACCAGTCAACTGGGTCAACTGGGCCCGCGGGGCCCAGCTACCAGTGACCAGAAGTGGGCCCGGGCGACGCCACGTAAGCGCCGGCGCCGGAGAAAGCTCCGGCGAGCTCCTGCTGCGGCTGCCTCGCCGGCGACGCTCGGAATTGCTCCACAGAGCACCAAATCGAGCCCCACCAGGCTCGTTCGAACGAGGGAAGGACGCCGCATCCAGCTGGGCTAGCGCGGCGGCTCGGGGTTGGCCGGAGATGACCGGACGGCGAGGTGCCGCGGCGGTGGGCTTCGGGTGACGTCGGAAACGCGGCAACCGCACGCGTTTGCGCTAACTGAAAGGCCGTAACGGCTCTACGGGACGCGGTGAGTACGTTAGACTCGCGCGGACGACCAAACGGTCACCGGAACATAGCCGGCGACGAGCTCGCGCGGCGGCGATTCGGTTAAGAAGGGGATCGGCCCCTACGAGCGTGGAGAGAGAGGAGGGAGAGAGGGGTCCGTCGCGGTGGCTTACGGTGCGGCTCACGGCGGCCCTCGGAGGTTTAGTAGCTGCCGAAGCGTTGCCGGAGACGAGGAAGTCGACGGCGACCGAATGGAGGAGGCGGCGTCGATTCCTCGCCAGCAGTGCCTCCCGGCTCCGACTCGAAGGCGTGGTCGACGTGGCCGAGGACGGCGGTCGTGGCAGAGACGCCGAGGCAGCAGAAGGGGCTCGGTCGCCGCGGTGTGGCTAGACGGCGGCGGCTGCGGCGCTCGGGTGCGGAGACAGAGAGGAAGGGAGAGAGAGCGCGCGAGGGAGGAGATGGGAGAATGACGAGGAGGAACCAGGGGGGAGGCACTGGCCTCGGCCTTATCCTCCCCGCCTCCTGTTTCGTCGGTGGCGCCGCGGTGTCGCGTGCCCACCGGCGCGCGCGTGCTCGTCCACAGAGAGGATGACACGGCGAGGGAGAGAGAAGGGGATGGGCCAGCTGGGCCGGGGTTCGGGGCACTGTGCACTAAGGCCTAGTGCACAGTGCCTCGTTTTTATTTCTCTGTTTCTGACTTCTATTTTCTTTATTTCATCTCCTGTTTCGAAATGTTTAGGTCACTTATGCACTTTTGAAAAATGTGGGAGTTGGCCCAAATATTGCAATGCAATATTAGCTCTCACCACAAACTGGTTTGGACAGTTTTGGAAGCCATTTGATTTAGTAATGATTTTAAGTGAATTTAACATTGCTGTTTTGGGTGCTGTTTCATCTAGTTAGAGTCACTTATATAACTCCAACTTTATTGATGATGATTTTACAAATGTTTCTGGATTATTTGCCATTTAATGAACATTTTCCCAACAGAGTTTGATCAACTTTATAATTCACTTTTGAATTTGAGTTGATTTTCAGATGTGAATTTGAATTGGATCATTAACCCTTATGACTTGGCACTGCAAATGATCATGACTTGGCAGTTTTAACAGAGTGTCACAGAGCTTATTACAAGGGGGTGTTACAGAATGCCCGGCCGCGCCTCGTACAATAACTCATGGGTAACTATCCATCAATCACCAAGTAGCAGTATCATCAGTTATGTAAGGCATCCGTGTGGCTACCATATCAAGGGGGAATCCGAGGCATCACCCTCGTTGGACTCCCACCTGATGTAATATCGAGGTGGACGTAGGAGGAATCACCCTCGAGGTCCACACTAGAGGTGTTGCACGACTTCGTCGTTATCGGAAGTGGTGTAGGAGGAACCACCCTCGCTGACCACGACCGATTAACTACCCTACAAGGCTATCATCAAAAGTGCTAACGAGGTATCACCCTCGGCACTCGATAGTAACCCAGTAGTGTCGAGCAACTAAGGAGGAAGTGAGGTGCGGTGCCGGGTCCTGGTCTTCGATCCCGTTGATCGGGTCTTCTGATAGTCCAGCGGGGCAGTCGGGATAAGAGGGGTCACTGAGGGGTCTCTAGCCAGCCTATACTAAACAGTCTAGGATATCCAGGTGGGTAACAAAAACAGGTTACAATAAACAGGCTATGCAGCAGAATAGGAGCAATCAAGTACAGTAGCAAAATCTAATGCAAGCATGAGATATTAGAATAGGCTATATCGGGATGATCAAAGGGGGGCTTGCCTGGTTGCTCGGCGGCAAGGGCAAGGTCGTCGGTGGTGTAGCCAATCACCGGAGCTGCGTCGATCTCGGAGGCTACGTCGGTACCGAGATCTACCGAGAGAGAAGAGGGGGAGGAAACAGTAAATACAAAGCAAACAAGTGCTACACAAAGTATGGCATGGCAATATGCAGTGTCGGGTGTGTCGTATCGTATGGTTGCATGTCACCGAGGAAGGAGGAATCCATCCGGGAATGTTTTCCCGGTTCCGGACATTTGTCAGTCAGATGAACGGAGGGGAACGGTTCCATGTTCGGATAATTAGGGACGTGTGACAGACAAACGGACCGCTTATCCGGCTTCATCTCGTCGTTCTGAGCAACTTTCATGTTCAAAGTATTTTCATCTGAGCTACGGATTATTTTCTAAAGTTTCAGGCATTTTCTGAAATTCTCTGAAATTTGGCTAAGTCCGAGAATTGTATCAGTTTTATAAAACATCACTTAGCTGTTTTCAAAAGGCTACAACTATTGTTCTGTACATCCTATGGGTTAATGCCTTATATCAATTTTGAGTATTCTCTGTGATCTACAAGATAGTAGCACTTTCATCCATATTAGAGTTCATTTGCTCGATCATCAACAGCTCTAAAGTAGCTATGAAATTAAAGTTGTTTTTCGGTTTTTCTGTTAGCAGAACATAGAACTTTGTGATTTTCGTAGGATTTAATCCATGCATCGAAAGGATTTGGTCCAGTGGGGTAAAATGGAGTTTGTCAAGTATACTACCTTCCCATACTTTTTTTAGTCCTGTTAACAATTGTTTAGCCTATGTTTAGGGGTTGTCCAAAGGGTTAGTTAGTGTAGAATTTAAAAAGCTAGCTATGCAGCACCTACAGTACTGGCTTCAGTACAGCAAGTAGCGGCGGCACTAGCAGCAGGCAGCGCAAGCGGCAGCGGCGACGGGCGCAGGTGGCTGCAGCCTGCAGGAGGACGCCCGCGAGCACGTGACGCACGCACAAGGCGAGGCCGCGGCCGGACGAGTGACGACAAGCGCGGGGCGGAGGGGCTGCACGAGCGGCAGTGGGAGTTGGGCGCGGCCCGACCGCGTGGGTGGCGCAGCACTCGCAGGCAGGCGCGGGTCGGCGGGAGGCAAGCCGGGCACGGCGGCTACGGTGAGCAAAGGCGCGGGAGACAGCAGCGCGCAACACGGCGAGCGGGCACGAGCCAGAGGGGGCTAGGCCAGGGGCGACGCGGGCATGGGCGGCACGGTGCGCGGGCGCGTCGAGGCGCAGGGGTGCACGACCGGGCGCGGATACGGGCGCGAGCACGCACAGGAGCGCGATGACGATGGGAGACCGGGGGGAAGGAGTGGAAGGGCACTGGTTCTCACCGGGCGGCTCACGGAGGCCGGCGACAGGTTAGTAGCTGCAGGGGGTGGCCGGAGGTGAGGAAGGTCGACGACAAGTTCGTGGTGGCCGACGGAGACGAAGAAGAAGCTGGCGGCTTGGTGGCTGCTCCTCGGCTCGTCGGCTCGGCGTAGTCGGCGCAGTCGTGGTCAGTGGGGTCTGTGGACGGCTCTGAGAGGGACGGCGACGACGGTCGCCGCAGTGGTCGACGGTGGCGGCGACGGCAACGCTCGTCGATGGCTGATCTGGAGAGGGAGGTGGAGCAGGAGGGAGAGGATGGTGGAGTGGGTGAGTGGGGAAACAGGGGGAAGTGGGAGAGGGGATCGAGGGGGCGCGAGCTGCCGCCCTTATCCCCTCCCGGCGTCGGCGCCGGCGAGGTGGTCGGGGACGACCAAGCCCCTGTAGTGGCACGGTCGGGGGAACAGTCGATCGACCGGGGTGGGGGTTGGGCTGGCTTGGCCGGCCCAGGTGGGCTTGGTCCGGGGGTCAGGGGAAATTTTCCTTTTCTTTTGTTTTAGCCTTTTCCTTCTTTTTTTTATTGCCTCTGTTTTCTTTTATTTTAGGGCACTAAGCCTCTTTACAAAAATGTTGGTTCACCTCCAATATTAAGAAGTGAATATTTGTCACATGACCAACATTTTAGTTTTCAGGTTTGTGAACTTTTGGATTTCACTTAGTATTTAAATTTGAATTTGACCGGAATTTGAAAAGAGATAGAAGTAAAGATGATCATGCACTGTTTAGCAAAAATATTTAGCTTAACCCCAGGGGGTTACTGTAGCTCATCAGTACAAGGGTGTTACAATATACATCATTTCTTTGATAATGTTGCATATGTAGTGTAGATCCTTGCTTGCTGAGTACTTCGGATGAGTACTCACAGTTGCTTTGCTTCCTCTTTTTCCCCATATCCGTTTGATGCAAGCAGATGACGGAGTCCAGGAGCCATCTGCCCCGCCGACGACTACTACTACCACCTCGAGGGTGGTTATTACTACGAGTTGGCTGACGATCAGGAGTAGGTTCGGAGGGTCCCAGGCAGGAGGCCTGCGCATTTTCGATCATAGTGTTTTCTTTTGCCCCGCCTTCTTAAAGGCTTATCTATTCTATCTTTATATCTGTACTCAGATATCTGATGCTTCCGCTGACGCTTGTATGTGAGCTTATGTATTCGAGCCCTCGAGGCCCCAGACTTGTAATATAAAGCTTGTATGACTTTATTTATGTTTTAGAGTTGTGTTGTGATATCTTCAAGTGAGTCCTTTGGCTTGATCGTGTGCATTTGCGTGTATAATTAGTGCATGATTAAGCCGGGGGCATCACACCAAACAATTCTCTCTCCTCCTTAATTATGCCACATTAGTTTTCTGCTTACATGGTAGGCATAGCACCCATCCAGGGTGGAGCACTGGGAGCAGCCTTATAGAAGTAATGCAATATATTCTCTCTCTTATGTCTACTTGAAATACTATTGTGGGTATGTACTTTGCCTCTCAATTCTCATATTGCAAGGATAACGCCGTGACCTTGATATTCCCTGTAGAGCCAACAAAAAATAGAATAAAAAGGTTCATTAAAGAAATATTACAATTGGCGATTGAATGCGAAATGGCAGTGATTTTATATCTATGTGTGGGAGGTTGATGAAAGATTGCATGCAGAGTATACCAGTGAAAAACATCATTTATTTAGATGAGGTATTACCAAAGCAGAATAAACTATATTTCTAGCTGAAGTTAACATTGCTAAAATATTTCACTGGGCGGCAACTCGAGGGCAAGAAACATACATATAAGCCTATTCTGAAATGTCTGGAAATATTGAAGCCTCAGCACCGCGCTCCAACTTCCATGGAGGAGCTGCACCGTTTTGGACGTGTTGGTCAGCTTCTGTTGGTTGAGGGGTTGACCATGAACATAGCATAGGCCGACGGTGGGGAGGTGGTCAATGTCGGGGAAGAGGGCGACGTCTGGGAGGAGACCAATGATGTGGAAGAGGGTGATGGAGGAAGGAGGACGACGGTAGGAGAGGGAAGCAATGGCGTGGTGGCGAGCTAAATAGAGTGAGGTGGAGGGTTGGCGGTTCGGCCGTGGCGGGCTTGTGAGAAGGGAACAATGGCGACGTCATGGATAGCGCTTCGACTGGGTTCGTCAGAAGGGGAATTCATAACTAAGTTATGCCACTTGGTGATGGCATTGTCGTCGTAAATATATTAAGCTATGTGATTCTACTTCACGAAGCTATGCTTTGGCAACTTCACCAAATTATGCTATGAGAGGCCTCCGATCCGCGTAGTTGGTGAAGGACGGAGTTGAAGGAGATCCGAGCAATCCCTGAACTAAAATTCTGTTCTTGGACATAAACATATCGACCTGAAACAAGACTGATTGATGCGCCTACCCTACCAGTCGTTGAATAAAATATCTACGCTTTCCATCCTCAAGAAGTCATACGTGTAACTTAATCATTTGTTTGATTCATTTAATTGCATTGTCACCTGTAGCAACGCACGGGCACATTTACTAGTTTCACTTTAATTTACTTACCAAACTTCTAATCAAAATATAAGGTAATTCACGGGCAAAATTTAATGAACATTTATTTACACAATCATATTATTATTGACAGGTAAATCACAAGCTAATGTACTTACAATATTTATATCCCGTTGCAACCGCACGGACATTGTTTTAGTACATAGAAACATATTCCCTTGAATCGAAAGAGACGCTTAATATATGGAGTATTACGAGTTATAAATCGGTAATCCAATTCGGTGCCCAGATGCTCCCGCTCAAATTTTTTTTAAAATAAATACTAGAAAAATTCAAAAAAATCTAATTTTTTTTGTGTGGTAGATAATTTGATGCGTGAGGTCCGCTTCAAATTTTAACTCATTTGGACATTTGAGCAGCTCTCGGCAAAAAAGACTAATCAAATCAAAACAGCGCATGAATAGTAAACTTTTTTACAGACCCTGAATTTGTCTTTTTTTCCCGAGAGCTGCTCAGATGTCCAAATGAGTTGAAATTTGAAGCGAACCTCACGCATCAAATTATCTACCACACAAAAAAATTTGGATTTTTTTGAATTTTTCTAGTATTTGTTTTGATTTTTTTTCTGAACGGGGTGCAGATGAGCACGGAGCAGAAACTCCGCTTCCGTTATAAATCTTCTTCTTTTATATATAAAAAAAAAACCTCCCACGCAGCTATTCGAGCACTCACAATCCCCGCAAACACGAGGCCGCGCAACATGATAGCCCTACGGGCACCCATCTCGCTCCTTCACCTCGCCGCCGCCGCCGGCCAGAGGAAGCGATGCATCGGTGGCCACAGGAAGCGCCGCCACTTGAGCGGGGCACCCGAGAGCCTCTGGAGGCGCGGCCCCCGCCCTCCCCGCTCTCCCGCGCCAGCCGCCGCCGCCGCCCGCAGCGAGTCCAACACCTCGTCGCTGCCACCGCCCCTTGAGAACGCTGCCTTCGAGGAGTACTACAAGGTGTGGCTACTCGCTCGTTCAGCCATACGTTATAAATTTTCTAGGAGTACTGAAATGTGGATCCTTATGGCCTGCGTGCACATGTTCATGCCTTGCAGGAGCAGCGAATCGTGCACGAAGAGGAGTGGGAAGCCTTCATGAGTGTGCTCCGGAAACCATTGCCAGCCACTTTTAGGGTCAATGCTAGGTGACACTGGTTTCTCTGAAATGATGTGATGCACTTGCCAGTTACCACATGTCTTCCTTCCATCCTTTGATTTGACTAATTCCACATTTTTGGGCACAAACATTGCTTGTTGTATGTGCATTTGGACTGGATCCCCTGTTCTGTTCTGTTCATTCCTCTGCTTTCTTACTCCTAGAAACTGATAGCCCCTTCCAAGTTATGTATAGTGTGATTTTTGTTCACAAGCTGGGCTCTACAGAATTGCTGATCCGGGATTTCTAACTGCGAACCGTTGCAATCACTAACACACACAAACGTGGCATGCTAATTGTGCCTCGCTCCGAAAATTCATGTACTTTTTGGGCAAATAATTCCGATCTAGTCATTGCATGTGGTACCTTTACCAGCTGAAGTTTTTCTAAAATATATACTAAACAAACCATAGAATTGGAGGGTTACCTTTTCTAGGCAATACCACGTTCATGTTTGATACAGTGACGATTACTTCGTTCTTCTGGCCATGTTGGCGATTCTTACTTAATAAGTTGAAGGTACCTTTTCTTTTCAGCTGCCGGTTTTTGAAAGACATTTGCTCCAGATTGGAAAATGACTTCAGGAGAGCTTTGGAGAATGAGGTTACCTCTTGCTTGATTTATACACTTAAATTAATGCCAGTTCTTGGTATTTTCCGATGCATTTCTTAACAAAAAACTATTTGCAAAGGTTAGTGATGAATGTGGAGAATATGCTCTCAGTCCCTTGCCTTGGTATCCAGGCAATCTTGCATGGCATTTGAACTTATCTCGGAAGCAACTGAGGAAAAATCCTGCACTTGAGAGGTAGTAAAATCACATGATGTTTATTTTAAAATAATTTTTCTGATGGCATTGTGTAACCATCTGTCTTCATGTTGTAATCAAAGTTCTCCATGCACCAAATATGTGTCTTTAAATTCTGCAACATTCCTGCCTGAATGAATTCTTGCGGCATATATCCAAATTGTTGCGTTCGTAATACTCATATACCAGATCATGTGAAATCCACCTCTCCCTTTTATTCTTTGCTTTAAAATTCTTATACCATTCGTAGGTAGCAAAACCTGTCATACATTTCATTTGGGCCTTTATTATACATTCATGTAATCTCTTGGGAGATTTTTAGAGTGCCAATTGAAAGTAATTACACAGAATTAGAGCAGATATTTATATTGTTCAGCACATTAGCTACTCTTTATGTGTATAAAATAAGACTGCCTACTGAACTGTGAAATTTGTGGAGTGTTTAGTTTTATCACTTGCCATTATTAATAATACTGTAATATCCCAACTTATTTACCCACGATGTTTTCACATTCAGACATTGTTATGCTTAAAATGAGTTGCTGTTGTAACTTCATGTACTTTTGTATCTTTGATTATACCACTATTTGTAATTTAACCATTTGTACGTCCCAGTTTTCATGAGTTTCTAAAGCATGAGAGTGAGGTTGGTAACATAACCAGGCAAGAGGCTGTTAGTATGGTGAGCAACTCTTACCGAACATCTCATGACTATTTTTACCTCAGCTATCATGTATTTTAGTATCTCTTGGCAATATTACATTACACCATGTTTTGATAATTGAAATAATTTCTGCAGGTGCCGCCGCTATTTCTGAATGTACAAGCTGGCCACCATATTCTTGACAGTATGTTAGCCTATTACTCTTGGCCATAATCATAGACTCTTCGATATTATCGTATATTAGGACTCTTCGGTTTGATAGGGAAACACAATAACTCTGTAATATATCCTCGCAATCTACTTATCTGTTTTTTTATCTTGTGCAGTGTGTGCTGCTCCAGGATCTAAAACGTTCCAGCTACTTGAGATGATTCATCAATCAAAAGAGCCAGGGCTACTTCCAACAGCACTGGTACTGTTATACATGTCACATCTGTTACATATAGCACCACAATCTAATAGCTATGTTTCCAGAGAAGCTCCTGCTGATTTGCAGAGAAGAACTTTGGTTTCATTATATATTATGTGTAGCTAGCACGACACTTGTTATAGTTCACAAAAAAATAATCAGAAAAGAAAGTTGTAGTTATACATGTTCCTTTCCTTTGCGAGATTGTTATTAGGTCATAGCTAACGATTTAAAAGTACAAAGATGCGACTTCCTCATCCATAATACAAAGAGAATGTGCACTGCCAACCTGATAGTGACAAACCATGAAGCGCAAAGCTTTCCCAGTTGTTCTCTTGCGAAGGATGATTCAGAAGCTTACAAAGATCACTGCAAACCACAAAGGCTAGAATTCGACCGTGTACTATGTGATGTCCCCTGTAGTGGTGATGGAACACTCCGGAAGTCTCATGACCTTTGGAGAAAGTGGTAAGCAATTAAGCATTGAATCTTAATTCCACCACTGCTGTTATGTTTCCATTCAATTTTTAATCAGGGTCATAATATGTGTACTGTTCAGGAGCTCAAGCATGGGGAACGAATTTCATCTTCTCCAAGTAAACATTGCTATGCGCGGTAAGGTTTCCTATCATGCGAATTGTAGATGATACAGTTTCAGGGAGAAAAAACACAAAATACAGAAAAATGTAATGAGAGAGGAGACGGGTATAGAGATAATTCAACATGTTATCAACTACTCCTTCCGTCCCATAATATAAGATGTTATTACCTTGGTTCTGGGTGTAACCACTTACCTATATGTTATCTTGGTTCTGGGTGCTGAATTTTTTTGCAAACCAAGCTATCAGCTATGAACCACTTAGCTGTATGTTATCAACTATTTCATGAACCTGCATATGATCACCACCTTTCTACTTAGAGGTTTTTGAAGGGTTTCTCTGGAACGGTTATTATAAAAGGCATCCGATTATAAGTGGTAATTCTGCTACTAGTGGAGGAAAAGACACCAGTAAGAGCAGTCGCCAGGACCAATCAGATAGATCCCACACTGTGAAAAGAGAGGCATCTGCTTAATCACATTTGAATTAAGCATTTGACTATTTGTTTTCCTCCTTTTTTCCCCAACATGGTCAGAAACCTGTATCCATGAGTTTTGAATCTTAAAGGTTTATGGAATGGTAGAACCGAAGTTTTGAATCTTAAAGCTTTATGGAATGGTAGAACCGAAAACGGTGCTGAATATAATTTGGATCTGTTTTGTGGCCAAAATGTATGTTAGTTGAAGTTTCCTTGTTAATAGCGCGTAGTATCAAAATTTTAACTTTGTTTTTTCAGGTATTGCCTTACTTAAAGTGGGTGGTAGGATGGTTTACTCAACTTGCTCAATGAATCCTGTCGAAAATGAAGCTGTTGTAGCTGAGGTATTTGTTTGATTTTAGGAGCATTGATGCATTATAGATTCCACCTACTGTTGAGCAAGTAGAGAGTATTATCTTTTACAAGGTATAGACTGAACTTGAGCCAAATCTGTGTGCACTTGAGGACCTTTTAGAGCACCTCTAGGTTTGTCTTTCTAGTTGGCTAGTTGCCTTATTTGTCTTATAGCACAGCAGAAGTAGGCCTAGTAATGTACCTCATGAGTAAGCTTAAAATGATGTTTACTTAACATGCTCACTAATCCGGATATGGGGCTTAAGACAAACATATGCCCGTCTGAATTGCCTAATCATAAGATTCTTGATAGAGTTATTTTCTGGGGAGCAAGATTCTGAGGGGAGTACAAATGACAGTTTTCATGCTGATCAACTAACGCAGTTGGCTGGTTAGCAGCTACCATTTCTTTTTTGCGTATTTTATTGTATCTATGCAGTATCTCGGAACCTGGATATATATAGCCTTTCTACATTATTCCTTTTCTGTAGTCGTTTCTTTATTTATGTTGCATAACATAATTTGTCATCGTATTTGTTATTATTTTACATAATCAGCTTCTCCGGAGAAGTGGAAGCTCTGTTGAACTACTTGATGTTTCTACTGAGCTACGAGAATTGGTCCGCCGCCCTGGACTTAGCACTTGGAAGGTTAGTTGACTCATTTCCACATCGTGATTCTCTTGCTATTCTGTTTTCTCTGTGCTCTGTCCACAATATTGGTGCTTGTCCCTAACTATTAGTTTTCTATTTTTTTTAAATAATTTTCTATCTTCTCTTGTGTTCAGTCCACAATATAGGCGCCTGTTGTTTCTGCTAACTATGATATTATCGAATTCAACTTTTGTTCTGTTTGGTGCTCAGTTGAGCAATTGTTCCATACTGGGCAATACTGTATACTAGATATAAAGTGCCAAAACTTTGCTCTTCCAATCTGCTTTTCCCAACGGTTCCCCTTGTTACTTTTGCAGGTGAATGATAGAGGATCTTGGTTTCAGGCTCATGAAGATGTTCCTGACAGTAGGAAGAATGTAATATTGTCTAGCATGTTTCCTTCAAGTACAAGCATCCACGAAGGCCATACAGTGTATAACGGCTTTGACGTTAACTCAGAGTACAATGTGCCCCTCTCAAGAAATTTCAACATTGAAGATACAAACAATGTTAATGGTGATACAGGTGGCATTTCAAGTAGTAATTCCGCTCAAAGCTTAGGTTCAAAATTTCCTCTGCATCGTTGCATGAGAATTGTTCCTCATGACCAAGATGGTGGGGCATTTTTCATTGCAGTTATTCATAAATTGTCCCCTTTGAATGGTAATCTCATGTTTTTTGTTTCTGCATAAGATATTTTGTACATTTCATAAATATTTCCATATGTTCTGATTTACCGATATGCACTGTCATTGACGCACTTAAATGCATTCTTGACATTCTTTCAGAAAACCAGGTGATCAAGGTGAGAAAAACTGAGAGCCCGCTCTCAACAAACAGGACAGTGAAACTTCAGGAGCAATGTCAACATATAATTGTTTCTGAAGTTCTTGATAATAACAAATTGCTTGATGAACAGAAAAAATTAAGCTTGGCCAACCAAACTTCAAAGGATGACAACTTAATTGAAGTTAAGATGGCATCTGATGATCTAGAATATAGTCAGACAGAATCAGGCAATAGAAGTCATAGAACGAATAAGTTGGATTACCAACACAAGTGGAAAGGAATTGATCCCGTCCTATTTTTCAAAGACGAGGCTGTGATAAAAAATATAGTATCTTTCTTTGGTATCGAGGAATCGTTTTCACTCGAAGGTCGTCTGGTAACAAGAAGCACTGATAATGCAAGGAGAATATACTACATATCAAAATCAGTACGAGACATTTTAGAACTGAATGTACAAGTAGGTGAGCAGATTAAAATTGCTTCTCTTGGCATAAAGATGTTTGTAAGTGCTCCGATCAGGCAGATTTTAATATATTTTCAGGGAAAGAGTGTATATTTTCGTTAACCTAAGCAATGAACTAACTCTGTTTCTATGTTCACTTTCAGGAAAGGCATAGATCAAAGGACGGCTGTTCATGTGCATATAGGCTATCTTACGAGGGGCTGTCATTGCTCTTCCCATACATGAGGAAGCGAATACTACACGCATCTCCAGTTGACTTCCAGCACCTTTTACAATACCGAACCATTAACTTTGCTCGTTTTGCCGATGCTAGATTCGGGGAGGAGGCTGCATCTATGATGCCTGGTTGCTGCGTTGTAGTGCTGCGTGAAGGTAACATTATGCCCTACGTAGACCTGAAACAACCCATGACTTATGGTAATGTAAATCTTGTTACTGTTCCAGGGAATCAAACCGCCGATTCCATAGCCAAGGACCCCTCACCAATCGCCATTGTTTGCTGGAGAGGAAAGGCAACTATGAATGTTTTGGTTTCTCCACCCGATCGGAAGGAACTGCTAGAATATCTCTTTGGGATCAAAGCATTAAAAGTCGAAGATGAGAACTCCAACAAAAACATCTTTGCATTAGCTGAGGGGAGCCTATAACAATGTTGTAGATGGATGATCAGAACTTGCATTCCAATGAGGCATAGTATACAAAGTTTACCGGTATTGCCAGGATTTGCTGCTGAATGTCGAAGGACTATTTAGAGCAACTCGAAGGTGACATCTGCTGGTTTTCAGGGCACATTTTTCACTAATCTTATTTGTAGACAAGTTAATTTCATATGAAAAAGAAATGGTAATAACTTTTGAGCGTGCAAGACCATGCACCGTCGAGCAAAAAAACATGTCACCATGAATTAATCCATAGGTAGTTGCTTGTTGATTGAGGAACCTGAGGTAAAGAACAATATGTAGAATTCTTTCCGAAAGAAGGAACGTTGTGGATGCAATATCCGACTTTCATTATGTGGTAGTGGTGCACTGGTAATTCTGAAGTGAATGAGATGAAGTAATGTGCAAATGTTCTCAAATGTCTTCAGATAGTCGCCACTGGCATTTGATCATTTTGTTGAGGACGTTGCTAGGCAGCAAACGGTTGCAGTGTTGCACAAACGAGCGCATTTCTATTTTGGGCATGTGTCAGCGCATAGGCCCACGGTCCATACCATAAACGGCTTTGCTGCTCACGCGCCACATATGTTTTGAGTGTTGAAGAGGCTGGACTTCATGCTTGTCTTGCTGGGTCTGTACGGGCGTGTTTGGTTGCCTACATCTAGCCCAAACAGCCCCATTGGATGCAGCTGCTTGGTTGTGTACACAAGATTCTCTCCTTCTAGTACTCATCCCGGTGGTGTTTCTAGTATCGTCGGTGGGCGGGTGGAGGTATATCTTCGGTGGATCTATCTTTGTTTTTGATGGATCTGATCGGATCTGATCGTCGTTCGTCTACATTCTTGAGCTTTCAGGTTGGATCCTTCTGATCTACGATACTCTTCATCAGCGGCGGTTGTTGTTCTGGTGCGCTGGTTTTATGGGGTTTTAGCAAGACGATTTTTCGACTATATATTACAACACGTTTTGTTGGCTCCGGTGAGGGAGGGACGATGACGACGGCACGCCTTCGGCTCGTTTTAGTGCTTGTAATTGTCGCTAGGTTGTCTATAAATCTGAATGTAATTTTTATTATTTTTTATTTTCGTTGCACTGCCACGATTGAGTATGAATAGATCCGAAGTTTTAAAAAAAAAATATTTGTCAAGTTTTGGGGCGCTAAGTTTTTGCGGAAAAGACTAGAAAGGGTGCTCGAAGCTCGGTGCGTATGAACAGAGCAATCGATTGCACGACGCATAGTAACAAGTAGCAGCAATGCAGCCTGTGCAGTGAGTGACTGGTCACTGTCCCCACTTAATCGCAGGTAGGCTACCAAGGAACGCTACGCGGCTACGCAGTACTGGGGCGTGATTAAGCAGTCGTTAGACGCGAATCGCAGATTCACAGCGCACCCCAGAGTACCCACCCCTAAGGACGACGTAACTACCATTTCCACCGTACGCGCGCCCTGCCTTTTTAGCCACTCCAAGCCATCCGATCCCAAGAGACAAGCATCGCCACACAAAACAGCGACCACCAAATCCAAAAACAAGCAAGAAAACCAAAATTCGATCATACTACAAACGCCCATGGAGAGAAATCCGCTACGTATGGTCGTGGTTACTATCATGCTGTCGCTGAGCTCGTGCTGCGCGTCGTCGGCGGGCGGGCAGCTGATGCACCCGGTGATACTCATCCCGGGCTCCGGTGGCAACCAGCTGGAGGCGCGCCTGACGGACGACTACAGGCCGTCCAGCCTGACCTGCCGGGTGTGGCCGCTGGTGCGCGGCCGCGGCGGCTGGTTCCGCATGTGGTTCGAACCGTCCGTCGTCGTCGCGCCCCTCACCCGCTGCTTCGCCGAGCGCATGATGCTCTACTACGACCGCGACGCCGACGACTACCGCAACGCGCCCGGCGTCCACACCAGGGTCTGCGACTTCGGCTCCACCTCCACCCTCCGCTACCTCGACCCAACCCTCAAGTAATCGATCCAGCTCTTCTAGCGTATCTGTTTATGTCAATGATGCAGATGTCACAGTGCAGCAATGGGCCAATGGCAATGACATGACATGCCAAAATTGACGTGCTGCAGGCTCCTGACGGGGTACATGGATGTCCTGGCGAGCACGCTGGAGAAGGCCGGGTACGAGGAGGGCCGCGACCTCTTCGGCGCGCCCTACGACTTCCGCTACGGGCTGGCCGCGCCGGGGCACCCGACGCAGGTGGGCACCGCGTACCTGGAGCGCCTCCGGCTGCTGGTGGAGTCCGCGTGCGCGGCGAACGGCGGCAGGCCGGCGATCCTCATGGCGCACAGCCTCGGCGGGCTCTACGCGCTGCAGTTCCTGGCGCGCGCCCCGCCCGCCTGGCGCGCGGCGCACGTCAAGCGGCTGGTGACGCTGTCCGCGCCGTGGGGCGGCTCCGTGCAGGAGATGCTCACCTTCGCCTCCGGCAACACCCTCGGCGTGCCCTTTGTCGACCCCACCCTCATCCGCGACGAGCAGCGCAGCTCCGAGAGCAACCTCTGGCTGCTGCCCACGCCCAAGGTCTTCGGCAACACCACGCTCGTCGTCTCCCAGCGACACAACCGGACCTACTCCGCCAAGAACGTCACGCAGTTCCTCCAGGACATCGGCTTCGCCGACGGGGTGGAGCCGTACCGGGCGCGGATACGGCCGCTCGGCGAGGTCCTGCCGGAGCCGGGTGTGCCGGTGACGTGCCTGGTGGGCACTGGCGTCGACACGGTGGAGAGCCTCGTGTTCGGGGACGAGGGGTTCGACGCGGGGCCCGTCAAGGTGGTGTACGGCGACGGCGACGGGACGGTGAACCTCGCCAGCCTCATGGGACCGATCAAGGCCTGGTCCGACTCGCCGGCGCAGGTCCTCGAGGTGGTGGAGCTGCCCAAGGTGTCGCACATGGGCATCCTCAAGGACAAGAGCGCGCTCCAGCAGATCCTCAGGATTCTTGATTCCATCAACCTAAACGCCACGACCACCACCACCTATCAGTCTTAGAACAAACAGTTTGTCTAATTCACTTCTAGATGTTCTCTAACGATATCACATCTAAACTCCCATAAATAATGCAGCAACAAGGAAAAAATAAAGCTAGGATAAAAAAAAAATAGACCACAAACATAATGAACATCAGATTAAATGTGACATAATTATATCACATCTAGATGTGTCCTAGATAGATCCACAAACAAATATGTTTGCAGAAGTAGGTTTTTCGGCGTTTTTTCTAAGGAAACATGCTGTTGAGATTTGCTAGCTAGTGGCACTTGCCAGATGGGACCAGAGATCAAGCATATTCTTATTAACTTCAAGGGTCCAACGAAGAGGCATCGAGTGTTGAGTCGGAATTGGGCACCGAGACATGACTCTCTAGGATGACTAATTTGCCCCCAGATGCTCTATTTCAAAACTATTTCTGACGCTGTGCGTTCTCTGCCGTGCGTGTGTGTGCATGCAGCCGACCATGACCTTGCCTCCGCGGGCCACCCCACATGCCCGACTACACCTCACAGCACACAACATCACCCCCCCCCCACCCCCCAATACCCCTCCGCTCCCCCCACCTTTAATACGCTCACCGGAGCCCGGTGTTGCCGGAATCGCCGCATATATTTGTCGTCGCCGCCATCGGGAAATGGTGGATGACTAGGGCCACCGTGGACGTGGAGCTTCGTTTTTTCGGAAACATAAATGTTGGAGGAGCACGATGGCGTAGAGCACTCGCGCTCGAGCTAAAAGTCACCGAAATCGTGGCCACAAAATGCGACCTCCCGATCGCCGGTGTTCGGTGTTGCAGGTTTGCTCTGCGAAGGGCGAGCATGACTTGGAGGAGACTCGAGATCCTCAATGCCTTAGCCCTGATGTCCAACGGCAACCTCGGTGTCGCCATAATGCCGGCCGTCGCGGCTCTACCCTCCTCCGGCGCTTCACCTTTTTTTTTTTTGCTTTCTTCACTAGTTTGGCAATCAAATTCACCATTCAATATGTAGTTGGTAGACGAAGAGGTTGAGGGAGATGTACTTCGACGACCCTTCATCCGAGGAGGAGGAAGAAGAAGATGATGATTTTGAGATCGTTCACAAAGAAGATCATAGGAGACCGAGACTAGGATCTCAGTTCTTTCGGTACATCTCCAATAGGGACCCTGTCGAGCCGGAACACAATTCAAACATGATCCAGAGATTCTTTGCAATGCATCAAAGGATCGAGTGCTGAGAAGTTCACACCCTGCTCCAATATTAACTTGTTGAGCACTTGTGGGCACTTCATAACATTTGACGCGTATGCTTTCTTTGTGCTTTGTTTGGATTATTACTTCATTTTGGCTCTTTCGTGTGTTTGAATTTAAATAATAAAATTTGTAAACTTTGAAATTATTAGTATTTGAATTGTGTGAATTTAAATTATCAATTTTCGAATTAATATGTGTGCAAATATCAAGTTCAAATCGAGTATGCACATTAAAAGTTTGAAGGATTGGCTAATATTTCTTTTAGGGAGTTAAGGTTACGGTTCCCTTTTTTTTTGCGGGTTACGGTTCCGTTAGGTCCATGTTTTTTAAACTCCTCGGATTTGAGGAGTTTTTTTTTATAAAAACTGAGTTAAGGTTTGAAACGCGTTTGAGGAGTTAAATTCAGTTAGTGATGCCCTAAGATGGTTACTTTGTGTCTGTACAATGGTGATTCACTCTTTCCCTTCCCTGTTCCCTATACTTCTACAAAATCTTGTATTTCCGTTATGTGACTAACAAGAAGGGCATTAGTCCGGGGCCAACGCTAGGCGCCGGTCGACCGGCCCAATTTCGGCCGGTCGCCGCGCGTATGTTGGATTAAGCGGCTATACGTCGTTAGATTTCCTCCGCGTCTTGCTCGTTTCCTCAGCCTCTCCCTGCTCTGAACCTTCGATCTAAACGCAGGTATATAAAGGGTACCCCGAGCAGCTCGTCGGTACTGGCCGGCCACCGGCGTCGCCCGCGTCCGCCCACGACCACCCAAGCCGCCTGTCGTGGTAATATCTCAACAGATGCCAGGGGGTGGCTTACCATGGTTGGGGCCATGAGATCGTCGTCGGGTCCTGGAAGCGGGAGTGGGCACAAGCTCGGATGGACACGAGATCTACCCAGGTTCAGGGCTCTTCTAAGAGATGAAACCCCTACTCCTGCTCTGCGGGGTCTCCGCATGATCACTATGAAGCAAAGAGTACAATGGCGCTCCTAGAGCTGCTCGGCCAGAGGAGGAAGAAGGGCGAGCCTAACTCTCTCCTCTCCCTGGCTGTGGTGTGTATAGAACTGAGATGGAACATGAGAGAAACCCTTTGCATGGGTGTGGCCTGGGGGGTTTTATAGGCTAACCCCCCAGGGGTACAATGGTAATATGGCCGGGTGGTAGGCCCCGGCTATCAGCGTCTATGGGGGTCGGGTTCTCCGCCGGCTGCTGGGGCCTGTCGGCTGCCGAGGAACCGGCCGATAGATGGGGCCCGCCGCCTGCGGGCCCCGCTGACGGCTCTTCACTGTGGCGTCGTCCGCGCCGACGGAGGCCGTGTCGGGCGTGCCATGGCTACAGCGCCGCGCCGGGCGGGTCGGCGGCCACCGGGCGGTGCCTACTATAGCCATACAACCGTGATTTGGGGGAGGCATGGCGCACTGTGGCCATGCTCCAGCTTGTCGCCTGGTCGGGCTCAGACTCCGAGGGAAGGGGCGTGCCGCCAGCTAGAAGCCGGCCCGTACCCACGCCGCCCTCGGAGAGCGCGCCGTCTTCTGGAGGCTGGCTGTATGGCACCAGCCGGCTCTGGGGGCCCGTCGTGAGACCTGCCGGCCTGAGGGGCCTGGCTTGCCCCGATGCCTTGAAATGTTGTTAAGTGCGGGTGAGGCTATCCGGGGTCTATCCCCCCGACAGTAGTCCCCGAAGCTGGTGAGGCTCTACGGCTGACCGGCGAAGTGCCTCAACAGTTTCCCCTTCGAGAGATCTTCCGCCTTCCGCCCCGTCCGGCTGGGAGGAGCCGGACGCCAGTAGCCGGCCACGGCAGCGGCCGCCTGGCGGATTCGGATCGACGAGGCGGGAGCTGGGGTGGCGCCGCCCGCCACGCGTGCGCCACGCGGCGTCAGCGGGTCAAGCCGGCCTGCCAGCCCACGCGCGCGACGGGACGTCGCCGCAGGCTGGGGCCCGCCACTACAGGGCCTCGGCCCACGCGTGGATCCGCTGCGGCCGGAGGGGGCGGTTGCCCTTCTGCGGCGCGATTAATGCGCCTTTACCGCGCGGGATGCACGGGGGCGTGCGGGGCGTGGGGCGCAGTTAATCCCACGCCCCCACGTCACCTCGGCTTCGCCCCTGCCGGCTATAAATAGGGGGAGAAGGAGGAGCGGCGAAGCGCACGCGCATCCCCTCCTACTCCCTCTTCTTCCTCTCGCCGCCGCTGTTGCTGCTCTTCTGCTGCCGCTCCGCCGCAGCCACTGCTCCGCCGCGGCCACCGCGACTCCCCTGTTGCCCTGCGCCGCCGCAGCGTCGCCTGCGTTCCCGTCCCCGGGCTTCTCCTTGCTGTCTTCAAGCCATGGCGAAGAGCGGCTGGCTAGGCTCCAACGTACATGAAGACCACATCGACTTCCTCCGCGCGACGCGGAGGCTCCCCCACGCCGACAACATGGGCGTGCATCCCCCCCCCCCAAGCGGGAGATCTCGCCGCGGCCGGAGCCCGGTGAGCTCGTTGTTTTCCGCACGCATTTCCTTCACGGCTTCGGGCTCCCGGTTAGCAACTTCTTCCGGGCCTTCCTCGACTTCTACCGCCTGCAACTGCATCACCTCACCCCCAACACGGTGGTGCTCATGGCGGCCTTCGTCATGCTCTGCGAGGGGTACCTCGGCGTCTTGCCCACGCTTGAGCTCTGGGGTAGATTCTTCTACCTCAAGCTGGGCACGTCGGCGAAGGATGAGCCGGCCCAGTGCGGGGCATGCGTCGCCGTGCGGCGCTCAGGAGGCGGCACCCGCTTCCCGGCCATCCCTCTGCACGAGTCGACCAAGCTCTAGCAGAGGTCCTATTTCTACGTCCGAAATCTCCATCAGGTCAACGACTACATTAACCTGCCGGCTTTCGTGCCCAGGCCGCCTGTTGGGCCGCGGGACAACTGGCAACAGCAGCCACCCAAGCGCCTGCCGGCCCTCATCGTCAGCGTCCTCGCCCGGCTTCAAGAGATGACTGACCAGGAGGGGCTCAAGCCGGCCGACCTGCTGGCCGGCTTCGTCATGCGCCGGGTGTCGCCCCTCCAACTTCGGCCGCATCTCATCAGCGAGATGAGCGGCCGCCGGGACCCATGCCGGATGTCCACCAAGGAGATGCCGGAGGTGGAGGTGGTCCGCCATGTGAACTATTTCTCCAACTGCAAGCTCAGCGAGGAGGAGTGACACATCGGCAAGGAGCCATACAGTCGAGCCAACCCGCCCCAAGCGGTAAGTACCAGGTCCGGCTGCTTTACTTATAATGCTCTTCTTTCCTCCGTCCTGACCAGCCGGCCTTGAGGCAGCGCTTCCTGGGCCAAGGCGTGCCGGCTGCGGACCGAACGTGGATGCCGGACCGCGAAGACAGTGATGTGGGCGACCCCGAGCTGGGAGCGGCCGCCATGGAGGAAGGTGGCGACGACGAGGCCTCCGGAGAAGGCAGCGCCGGAGCATACGGCTCCTCGGGAGGTGGAGGAGTCGGCGACGTCCGGTCTTGGCCGGATGACGACGAGGACGACGAGGAGCGGCGCCGACCTGGCGGAGGCGCGGGGGCGGGAGCCGGCCCTTCTGCGTCGCGGCCGGCTGCTTCAGCCGGCGGACATAAACGCCGCCTCCTTGCGGGGAGGTTTGGCAGCCACCCGGCAAAGAAGGCCAAGCAGGCGGACGCGACCAGGCGGCAAGAGGCCCTGAAGGTGGCCGCCGCCCGGAAGGGGCCCAAGCCCATGCCGTATACGTCCGGGTACACGCGCTTGCTGCCCTGACTTCACATTTTTCTTCTCCCCTGGGGGTTTACTCATCCTTTGCTTTCTTGTTGAGCAGGACGGCTTGCGTCATCACGCGGGCTCCGTCCGCCTCATTGATGGACGCAGCGGGCGGCTCTGAGGAGGCCAGGCGCGTGGATCCGGCTGCCGCTCTTCGAGAGGCGACGGCGAGGAACGCGCAGGAGGCGCGCGAGGAGCAGGAGGCCGCGGAAAAGGCGCGGCCCGACGCCCGGGCGGAGGAAGCGGCGCAGGCGGAGGCCCAGGCCGCGGAGAGGGCGGAGGCGGAGGTCGCGGCCAAGGCGCAGGCGGAGGCCGACGCCAGGGCTACGGTGAATCCGACTAGTGGTGAGGTCCCGGAGACCATCACTCTTGAGCAGCCGGAAGTGCAGGTGGCGGAGAACCGAACGCCGCCGAGGGCAGCCGAAGCTGGCCAGTCGGTGCCGGGGCTGGTGGTCACCAACGCCGCCATCCCGGAGGTGGAGGAGGTTCAGCGCGCGCCGGATGCTGGCGGTCGAGGAGGTGGCGGGCCCAGCCAGCCGGAGGCGCCGCAAGCCGGCGCTGGGCAGGCGGCGGGCCGGGTCTTGACGGCGCGCGTTCCTGCGCGGGCGCGCCTGCAGGCGACGCGGGCGACCTCAGAGCCAAGGCGGGTGGAGGCCGCGGCCTCGAGCTCGCGGGGTGTCAGCACCGGGGCTACGAGCGCTGCTCCTTCAGGTTGGGTGGCAGGGGCCGGCCCAGCCGCCCTGAACTTGGCGGTGCGGGACGTGGAGGACCAGTTCCTCGCCCACAACGCGAATCTCCTGAAGGCGAGGGGAGAGCTGCTGGCGCTGCGGTCGTTCGTCCGGGTAGGCGCATCTTGTTTTTGCTTTTTCGTCTTGTAACCTTCCGTGGGGGCGCGCCAGCGCACCCACTGGGTGTAGCCCTCGAGTTCCGAGTCGGCTGCTGAGCAAGCGGGTTGGAACTCAAAGGTATTCTTTTTGTTTGCTGAAATGCTTGTTTTTGTTGCAGGACTACCACAACATGCGAGCGGCCGCCTACAACACGCAGAACCGGACGCTCACCACCCGGACCACTGAGCTGACTCAGAGTCGAGGTACGTAAGCCGGCTTCCAGTGGGGGGTGCGCCAGCGCACCCACTGGGTGTAGCCCGCGAGATTCGGGCCGACTGCTGAGTAGTCGGGCCGGATCTTCTCAGGCGGCTTGTTCTTGTTTTTGTTGGAGTAGATGGTGACGTCTCTTGTTTGTTTCAGCGGCTGCCGCCTAGCTGAGGGAGCGCGTGGCCGAGCTCGAGGGCCAGCTCCGGGTTGCGGGGCAGGAGCGCGACCAGGCGGCCTCGGCGCGCGACCGGTTGGAGAAGGAGCTGGCGGACCAGGCCGAGCGGCATGCGAAGCGGGTCCGGCAGCTGAAGGCGGACGAGGAAAACCTCACGGCCGAGTTTGAGATCCAGCGCTCGGACTGATCCGAGAAGGAGAAGATCCTTCGGGACGGCTACACCGTGATCGAGGATCTGCTCGACTGTGCGTCCCTTTCTTTTTGTTGCCGACTGCTGGCTGCCAGCTGTTGCTGGAAGCCGTCTTCTGACACTTTTGTCTTTTTTGAACAGAGTTCCTCCCGGGCCACTCTGTCGCCGTTTGCATGCCTATCGAGGCCCAGCGCGAGGAGTGCAGGTGGCGGGGCAAGGAGACCATGCAGGACCGGCCTCGGACCTTGCGCGAATAGCTCATGGCCGTCCGGATGCGCCTCGAGCCAACGTGCCGCCTACTCCGCCGGCTTCAGCGGGCCGGGTCGCAGGTCTTGGAGGGCTTGTGGCCGGGTTCTCGGATCCCGCGGACTCCCAGTCGGACGGCCGACTGGCTGGAGGTGGCGGCCGACCGGCTCGAAGCTTGGAAGAGCTCCGTGGCGCGGTCTGGGGCTGCGAAGGCGCTGGAGTTCGTCAAGGCCTGGTACCCCGAGCTGTGCCTGGCACAGCTGGCCACCTTCCGCCAGGAGGCGCTGCCAGAGCTGGCGGCGGAGCGCGACGCTATCGCCATCCGAGCGTCGGCTCTTGCCGAATACGCTGATGTCAGCGTCTTTATCCCGGAGCGGGAAGACAACGGCGCCGAAGTGCCCCCGTCTTGGTTCGGCCTGAACCCATCGAACGGAGAGGACTCGGCGGAGGAGATTGCCTCCAGCGACGAAGGCTATGAGGACGACCAGGACGAGGGCGGCAGCTACGCCGCACCAGGTGGCGGAGCGACCAGCCGGACTTGGCCCGACCCGGCGCCGACTGGCGACCAGCCGGAGACCACGTCAGCCGCCGCTGACCGCCAGGCCGAGACTCCGCAGCCGGCAGCCCCACCAGCCGGAGCTACGCCTGCTGCCGACCAGTCTGTGCAGCCCGAGGGGCCGTCCGCCTAGATGGCCTGTCATCTTTTTTCGAGTTTTTCTGTCTCGTGCTTGAAAACAATGTCAGTTATGCGCAGTTCCACCCACTGGGGGTGTATTTTTAAACTTGATGAATGCTGGCCTTGGGCCCTTTTGCAATGTACAAAGTTTAAATCCCCACATTTTGCATGTGTTGCCGGGTTCTAGCTTGAGTTTGCTTTTGCCCTCTTTGGCTTTTTCCTTCGCCGCGTTCCCTTGGCCGCCTCCCTGCCAGCCGGACAGCCGCGCTGCGGTCTGTGGCTGGGTTAGGGACTTGGTCGTTTTAGAACGGGAAAATTACTTCATCCGCTTAGAGCGTAGCTTAGTCGAGCGAGAAGCCGGCCTGCCGGCTGCTGAGCAGCCGAACGAGGGAAGCGAGAGGCCGGCTTGGCTGTAGCCAGCGTTTTCCTTGGTCGTTTTTCGTGTGGACAGCGTTTCCGGCCTTTGACTCTTGCCAGTCGGACAGCCGCGCTGCGAGCTGTGACATGGAGCGAAGAGAGGGCTTTGGCGTCGGCACACTACTAGTCGGCCCCGGCTGGTGCGGACTTAGGCCAAGACGGCGAGCCCCCGGGTCGGCTGACCGAAACCCGGACGGGGCAAGAATATACAAAAAAACTCAATTCATGGTATAAGCTTATCTCGTGGATACAAAGGTAGCCCCCGAGTACCTCTCGGGGGACCTGAGGTGTTTACTTAATACAAAAGTTGGCGTGGTACATACACTCGCTTTAACTGTGAAACGGACGGAGTAGGTTCGCGTTCCATGGCCGCTCCGTCTCTTCGCCGGCTGTGCTTCGCTTGCGTGCCCTGGGTTTTTGGGCGTCGATGAGGTAGTACGAGTCGTTGCCCAGGGCCTTGCTGACGATGAAGGGGCCTTCGCAAGGTGCTGCGAGCTTGTGCTGGCCGGTTGATCACTGGATCAGGCGGAGCACAAGGTCGCCTTCGCGGAATGTACGTGGCTTGACCTTCTTGTTGTGGTAGCGGCGCAGGCTCTCCTGGTAGATGGCGGACCGGCTGCATGCTAGCAGCCGGGCCTCTTCCAGCAGGTCAACGCCGTCTTCACACGCCTCCTTTGCTTTCGCCTCCGTGTACATAGTGACGCAAGGCGAGTCGAACTCGATATCCGTGGGGATGATAGCCTCGGCGCCGTACACGAGGAAGAAGGGCGTAAAGCCGGTTGATCTGTTGGGCGTGGTCCGAAGACTCCAGAGGACGGCCGGCAGCTCGTCGATCCAGCAGCCGGCCGATCGCTCCAGCGGCTCGATCAGGCGGGGCTTGATGCCGGACAGGATGAGGCCGTTTGCTCGCTCCACCTGGCCGTTTGACTGTGGATGGGCAACAGACGCTAGGTCCAGTCGGATACCCTGGTTTGCGCAGAAACGGGCCAAGGCGCCTTTGGCGAAGTTGGTGCC
Organism: Thinopyrum elongatum; assembly: GCA_011799875.1. NCBI lineage: Eukaryota > Viridiplantae > Streptophyta > Magnoliopsida > Poales > Poaceae > Thinopyrum > Thinopyrum elongatum. The sequence goes on from CM022300.1 coordinate 53,913,900, forward strand.
GTTGTCGGTGATGATGCTGTGGGGGACGCCGTATCGGACGGTGATGTCGGCGATGAACGTGACGGCGGTCGGACCGTTCAGCTTCTTGATTGGCTTGGCCTCTGTCCACTTGGTGAATTTGTCCACGGCGACTAGCAAATGAGTCATGCCGCCGCGTGCTGTCTTGAAAGGACCCACCACGGTGATGGGGATGGTCTTGAGGACAGAGGCCGGCTGGTGTTGCTTGGTGCTAAACTTCTGGCACCCTTTGCACTTCTTGACCAACTCCTTGGCGTTGTCCAATGCAGTCGGTCAGAAGAAACCATGGCGGAAGGCTTTGGCTACGAGGGACCGGGAGGCTGCGTGGTGGCCACATTCGCCTTGGTGGATGTCTCTGAGGATCTCCACGCCCTTCTCCGGCTCCACGCAGTGCTGATAAACGCCGGTCACGCTCCGCCTGGCGAGCTCTCTGTTGACGATGGTGTAGGCGCCCGCCCGGCGCTGAATCTGCCGGGATAGCACTTTGTCTGCTGGTAGCACGCGGCTTACCAGATAGTCGCGGATGGGTTGTGCCCAAGATGGGGCCGCCACCACTGTGAAGACGGCAACTGGCACGAGGGTGGCCGGGTTGGGAGGCGGTGGGCTGGGGCCAGCCGCTCCTGGTGGTGTCGATGAAGTCCCCGGGCCGACTGTTGTAGTCCCGAGGCCGTCTGCTGGAATTCCTGGGCCGGGTGCTGGTGGTGCAGCCCCCGGGCCACCTGCTGAAGTCCCCGAGCCGACTGCTGAAGTCCCCGGGCCGGCTGATGGAGTCCCCGGGCCGGCTGATGGAGTCCCCGAGCCGGATCCGACTGCTCCGGGGTCAGCCGGCACGAAGATGGAGTCGGACTCTGGTGACGGTTTGATAGACGGCTTGCGCAGACACTCGAGGAAGACGCCGGTTGGTATGGCTTGTCGGGTGGAACCAATGCAGGCGAGGGCGTCCGCTGCGTCGTTGTCGGCTCTTGGCACGTGGAGTAACTCGCACTCATCGAAGTGCCCGCTCATCTGCTGGACGAGGAAGCGGCAGCTTGCCATGTTGGCGTCCTTGGCGTCCCAGTCGCCGGACGACTGCTGGCCCACCAAGTCCGAGTCACCGTAGCAGAGGATGCGGCGGATGCCGATTTCCTTGGCCAGTCGGAGCCCAAAGATGAGCGCCTCGTACTCGGCTACGTTGTTGGAGGTGGCGAAGTGGATCTGCAGCGTGTACTTTAGCTTGTCGCCCTTGGGAGAGGTGAGGACGACGCCGGCTCCCAAGCCGGTGCGCATCTTTGAGCCGTCAAAGTGCATCCGCCAATGCATAGAATCCGGCGCGGGCGGCAGGTACTGGGATTCGGCCCAGTCGACTAAGAAGTCGGCCAGCGCTTGGGACTTGATGGCGGTGCGGGGCTGGTAGAGGATGGTATGGGGAGCCAGCTCGATGGCCCATTTGGCCACCCGGCCTGAGGCATCTCTGTTGCCCATGATCTCGGCGAGGGGGGCGGTGCAAACAACCGTGATGGAGTGCTCTTGGAAATATTGCTTCAGCTTCTTGGCGGCAAAGTACACGCCGTAGCACATCTTCTGGTAGTGGGGGTAGTTCTGCTTGGAGGCAGACAAGACCTCGCTCAGATAATACACTGGCCTCTGGATCGGCTGCACCTTGCCGGCCTCTGAGCGCTCGACCACAATCACCGTGCTGATGACCCGGCTGGTGGCGGCGATGTAGAGGAGCATCGGTTCCTTGGCAGCCGGAGCCGCCAGGATAGGCGGCGTGGACATCATGCGCTTGAGCTGACGAAAAGCTTCGTCCGCCTGGTCGTTCCACTCGAAGCAAGTGGTTTTCTTCATGAGCTAGTATAGGGGGAGTGCCTTCTCGCCCAGCCGACTGATGAAGCGGCTGAGGGATGCCAAGCACCCGGTGAACTTTTGGACGTCACACAGCTTGGTGGGTCTCTCCATCCGCTCGATGGCCTTGATCTTCACGGGGTTGCACTCGATGCCGCGTTCAGAGACAAGGAAGCCGAGGAGCTGGCCGGCTGGTACTCCGAAGACGCACTTCTCCGGGTTGAGCTTGATTTGAAAACGGCGCAGATTTTCGAAGGTCTCCTTGAGATCCTCTAGGAGGGTGCCGCGCTTCTCCGTCTTCACCACAATGTCGTCTACATAGACATGGGCGTTTCTGCCGAGCTGCTTGAGGAGGCACTTCTGCATGCAACGCTGAAACGTGGCACCGGCATTTCTCAAGCCGAACGTCATGGTCAGGTAACAGAAGGCTCCGAATGGTGTGATGAAGGCGGTCTTCAGCCGATCGGCCGGGTTCAGCTTGATCTGGTGGTAGCCGGAGTAGGCGTCCAGGAAAGACAGCAGCTCGCATACGGTGGTGGAGTCGATCACTTGATCTATCCGGGGCAAGGCAAAAGGATCCTTGGGGCAGGCCTTGTTGAGGCTCGTGTAGTCAATACACATGCGCCACTTGTTATTCTTCTTCAAGATGAGGACTAGGTTGGCAAGCCAGTCCGGGTAGAACACTTCCATGATGAAGCTGGCTGCCAGAAGCAGGGCGATTTCTTCGCCAACGATCCTTCTCTTCTCTTCTGATAGGCGGCGGAGGGGTTGCTTGACCGGCTTAGCATCCTGCCTCACATGTAGTTTGTGCTCGACGAAATCCGTCGGGACACCCGGCATGTCTTTGGGGGACCATGCGAAGATGTCTCGATTCTCACGGAGGAAATCGACGAGATCGCCTTCCTATTTGCTGTCGAGGTTGGTCCCTACGACAGCAAACCTCTCCGGGTGCGCCGGGTCCAAGGCGATCTTCTTGGTTTCCTTGGCCGGCTGGAAGAAGGCCCTTGCTTCCGTCTCCTTGGGATCAGTCGGCATGGCCGGCTTCTCGCTGGCCATGGCTACCATCCGGTCAAGGAGACGCTTTTCTTGAGCGATGACGAGGGACTCGGCCAGCTGGCTGCTGGCGGCGGCGCAGTCCAGCAACTTCTGGTAGTCGCCGGCAATAGTGATGATGCCCTTGGTACCTGGCATCTTGGCCTTCAGGTATGCGTAGTGCGTGACCATCATGAATTTGGCCAGCGCCGGGCGGCCCAAGAGCGCGTGGTAGGGGCTGTCCAGGTCGACCACCTCGAACCAGATTGGCTCGCGGCGGAAGTGGTTCTTGTCGCCGAACAAGACATCGATCTTGATCTTGCCGATTGGAGAGCAGGAAAGGCCGGGAACTATGCCGTGGAAGACAGTCCGGCTGGGCTGAAGCTGCTTGACCTTGATGTCCAACCGCTCCATGGTCTCGCAGTACATGATGTTGATGCTGCTGCCGCCATCTATCAGAACTCGGCTGAAGCGGCAAGTCCGCCTCTCCGTTGAGAAGGTTGAGTCCAGCACCAAGACGTATGCACCCGGCAAAGGCATCACGGCCGGGTGGTCAGCTTGGCTCCAGGTGATGGGCCTCTCGGACCAGTGCATGAAGGTGGGGACCCCTAAGCTGACAGCATACACCTCGCGGTGCTGCTGCCGTCTGCTGTGCTTGTCGTCGGCGTCGCTCGTGAAGACGACGTAGGTGGCGTTCTCTTCGGGGAACTCATCTTGAAGCATGCCGGCAGCTCGGGCCGGTTGCTGAACAGCCGGGGCTACCTGGCCGGCTGGCGGAGGAGGCGGCAGGGCCTCGCCCTTGGCAATCCGAGCGAGCCAGTTGCACTTCCGGGTGGTGTGGTTGGACGGCTTCGCACCGCTATGAAACTTGCACGGGGCATCGAGGGCTTGCTCAAAGGAGAAGGCAGGCTGCCAGGCGCCCTTGCCGCCACGCTGACGCTTGGGGCTGGGCTGCCGGGCCGGCTGCTGATCCTCGACAGCGGCCACCTGCCGACTATTAGAAACCGGCTGCGGGGCCTTGTGCTTGTTGTCGTTCGGTTGTTGGCGCCGGCCGGTGTCACCAGCCGGAGTTTGGGATCCCGGCTGGACCACCCTGCCGGCTGCATCAACCCGGATCTCCGACTTCATGGAGGAGTCGGCGGTGGCGTACTTGTCGGCCACGACCAGGAGCTCGTTCAAGGTAGCCGGCTCGTCGCACAAGAGTTTGTGCTTGAGCAGAGTGCTCTCTCTGCACCCGGCGGTGAAGTACTCGAGGTCCTGCACCTTGTGGACCCCCTCGTAGGAGTTTCGCAGCTCGCCCCAACGCGTCAGGTAGTCGCGAGTAGACTCGGTTGGCCCCTGAACGCACATGGAGAGCTGGTGTGGCTTGGGGGCCGCTTGTACGTATTGGTGAAGTTGCGGACGAAGGCGTCACTGAAATCTACCCAGCTGTTGATGCTGCTGGGCTTGAGGCTGTTCAGCCACGTCCGAGCCGTGCCCTGAAGCATGAGCGGGACGTACTTGACGGCTACGCGCTTGTTGCCGTTGGCGATGCCGACTGCTGTGGAGTAGTCGATCAGCCAGTCTTCCGGCTTCACGACGCTGTTGTACTTGGACGTGTCTCTGGGGAGCGTGAACCCTCTGGGAAAGGGCTTATCGCGGATGCGGGGGCCGAAGCAGGCCGGCCCGATTGTGCGCTCCTCTTCCAACAACTGGGACCGAGCTAGCCGCTCGATCCGGCGGCGTGCGTCGTTTCCGCCGACTGCTTCGCGGGGGCCAAGCCGGCCGCTGAGCGTCGGGTGATCAAGCGGCGGCGCGGGATTGGCCGCCCTCTCCCTCCGAGAAGGCAAGCGCTCTTCCGGTCGGCGCCGAGGCTCTGGGTTCTGGAGCACTTGGTGGCTGTCCGCTATCATGCGGGGCGTACGCCGGCTGTTGCTAGCAGCCGGCTCTGGGTCTTGAGACTGCCCGCGGCCTCCGCTGCTAGGGGACTGAGAGGTCGCGCCGTTCTCGCGACGGAGCACGTGGGTGTCGACCCGCCGGCCCGCTCCCACCACGCGGTTGCCCATGTCCTGCTGCGCGTTCGCAGCGTCGATGAGTTGCTGGAGGCGCTCTAGTTGCTCGCGTAGCTCGTCGCCCCGCAAGTGCTTGAGCTCGCCTGCGGCCACCTGGGCGGCACGCATGTTCTGCGCTGGGGTCTCGTAGACCGGGCGTTCGACCCCCAGCATGCTGGCAATCGCAGCGCCGCGTTGCCGGATGGCGCCGGCCCGGCTAGGCTCGGCCGCAGCCGGCGTCCCACCGACCACGCGGTCGATCTCGCGCTGAGTGGCTTCAGCGCGACGCTTCAGTGCCGCCATCTTGGAGGCGTTGTCGAAAAGCTTGACGCGGAACTCCTCCAGCTCCTCTTGGCTGGCGCCAGGGGGAGGAGGCGTTGCCAGGGCGTGTACGGTCGCGTCCAGTGGATCCTGGCCGGATCCGCCAGCGCCCAGGCCGTCGTCGATGACCATCACCTCCACGAGGGTGCTGGCGTCGAGCGCGCCGACAGGAGCGTCGCTGGCGGCAGGAGGAAGAGGATCGTCGACGATCTCCATGTAGCTGGGGAAGTCGTCGGTGGAGGCCGTGTCGACGAGAGCGAGCTTGCCGAAGAGCTCAGTGAGGGAGTCGGCCGCTCGTGCGTCAGCGGCTGGCTTGTCGAAGAGGCTGAGCTCGCTGAAGAGGCCGGCGAGGCGACCCGCGGGGAAGGCGATTCCCGCATCAGGCGATGCGCCAAGGCCGGCGTGGGCGGGCGCATCGGGCCGGCTGATCTCGCCAGCCGCGGCACACTCGCCGGAGAGGAACAAGGTTCCCGTCCAGAACGTGTCTCCGGCCGACGTCGCTGCTGGCCCCACGGTGGACGCCAACTGTCGTGGTAATATCTCGACAGATGCCAGGGGGTGGCTTATCATGGTTGGGGCCATGAGATCGTCGTTTGGTCCTGGAAGCGGGAGTGGGCACAAGCTCGGATGGACATGAGATCTACCCAGGTTCAGGGCTCTCCTAAAAGATGAAACCCCTACTCCTGCTCTGCGGGGTCTCCGCATGATCACTATGAAGCAAAGAGTACAATGGCGCTCCTAGAGCTGCTCGGCCAGAGGAGGAAGAAGGGCGAGGCTAGCTCTCTCCTCTCCCTGGCTGTGGTGTGTATAGAACTGAGGTGGAACATGAGAGGAACCCTTTGCATGGGTGTGGCCTGGGGGGTTTTTATAGGCTAACCCCCCAGGGGTACAATGGTAATATGGCCGGTGGTAGGCCCCGGCTGTCAGCGTCTATGGGGGCCGGGTTCTCCACCGGCTGCTAGGGCCCGCCTCTGCTGGGCCCTGTCGCCTGCCGAGGAATCGGCCGACAGATGGGGCCCGCCGCCTGCGGGCCCCGCTGTCGGCTCTTCACTGTGTTGCCGTCCGCGCCGACGGAGGCCGTGTCGGGCGCGCCATGGCTACAGCGCCGCGCCTGGCGGGTCGGCGGCCGCCGGGCGGTGCCTACTGTAGCCATATGGCCGTGATTTGGGGGAGGCATGGCGCACTGTGGCCATGCCCCAGCTTGTCGCCTGGTCGGGCTCAGACTCCGAGGGAAGGGGCGGGCCGCCAGCTAGAAGCCGGCCCGTACCCACGCCGCCCTCGGAGAGCGCGCCGTCTTTTGGAGGCCGGCTGTATGGCACCAGCCGGCTCTGGGGGCCCGTCGTGAGACCTGCCGGTCTGAGGGGCTTGGCTTGCCCCGATGCCTTGAAATGTTGTTAAGTGCGGGTGAGGCTAACCGGGGTCTATCCCCCCGACACCGCACATGTAGCAGACGCACGCGCATGGGCCTACGTGCAAATCTAACTTGCTAGCAGGCAAGCAGCTTAATTGATCTATAGTAGTCAATTTGCATGCAGACAGACAAACAATTTAATTGATCTACAGTAGCAGACACATATGCACACGCTGAACTTGATGACCTGAGCTGCTTAAACTTAGTCTATCTCGACAGAAATTCTTATGGAGTTGCCACCGGCGAGATCTCGTAAACAGACCTGGACTAGCTGCTTCAAAATCACCAATTCCAGCAAATCGATTCGCTGGTTGAAAATTTTCGTCTCACCGATTCCAGCAAAAAAATGCAGCTTCTTCATCTCGGCCACGCCTTGGTCCACGGTCACAAGCTTTTTCTGTCGCCGGCCGGTTGCCGGTTGAAGCTTTCTCTGTCGACAGTTGCACTTGCAACTTTTCAACTTTTCTCTGGTGTCTGGTTGGAGTTTTCTTTCTCGTTGGTTGAAGCCTTTTCCATCTACAACCGAAACTTCTTTGTAAACGGTTGCAACTTTTTTTGTTTGAGCAGCACCCTGGTTAAAGTTTTCTCTATCGTTTGGTTGAAGCTTTTTTCATATAAGGTTGGAGCATTTTTTATCAACGGTTGTAACTTTTTGTGATTGGCGGTGCGGGTTGAGCTTTCTCGAAAGTCGGCTGAAGCTTTTCCATCTAGGGTTGAAGCTATTTTTTATAGTAGTTGCAAACAGGGGTATGCGGCGGTTCCAACCTTGCCTCCGTTCAGTCGCGCACCAACGCTCGCGCCATCTTTATTTGCCGCTTCCTCCTTGGAGGTTGCAGCATCGCCGGCTGGTCGCGGCCTTCAACTCTGGCTGTCGTCGATTGCCGTATCCATCGTCCTCCAGTTCTAGCTCTCGACGCGGATGGTTCCAGCAAGCCATGGTGCCGGTCATAGCACGCCGCACCGACGGGTTCTGGCATCTGGCCTTCGAGCTCCGACAAAATATGTCGCCCTTGGTCGCCCTAGCCGGTTGCATCAAATCGTTGTGGCGGTTGTAGCAGTACTGCCTATACTGGTTCCGGCAAAAAAAAACTCGCCGCAACAAAATCACATCATCACCGTGTTGTCGGCCGCAGCTCTCAGCATCACCACTCGCACCCGTTGAAGCTTTTTTTCGCGTCGGTTGAAGCTTTTTCCCATGCTGGTTGAAACTTTTTTCTGCCGTCGACGCTCATTGCACAGGGTTGCAGGAACGACGGCCACCAGTCATCACCATTAAAACGGATGTAGCAAAAAAAAATCGCTGGTTGTAGCAAAAGACAACGACAATTGCAGCAAAAAACGTCGTCGCCGTCGTCCCGGGTTGCATCTCTGCCATGAATTTATGTAGCAAATTTTCTCGTCGGTTGTAGCAAAATTTGATGACAGTTGCAACAAAAATCGTTCTCCCCGCCGTCGCGTCGTAGCTCCACCATGAGTCGATGCAGCAAAAATTGTCGCTCGTTCCATCACACCATGACGTTGGTTCCAGCACACAATCACCACGGCCGCAACATGCAGCACCCCCGCTGGCCCTCGGGCTCGCAGCGCCATGATGGTGTGGGCATGGCCTTGGTCGCCGCGGTCACAACATAGCCGACAAACGGATGCAGCTTCATCGGGCTGCGGTTGCAGCTCTTTCCCCAACCCACCTTGGAGCTCGAAGATGACCTCGGAGCGCTCCTCGTGTGAAGAAGAAGATTTTTTTTGAGGGGTAGAAGAAGAGAAGAGGAAGGCTGAAGAATGAACGAGCGGCCGTGGTGGGCCAAGGGCACATGATGGGCCAAGAAAGGGAAAACCAACTATGCAAAGCGCACTGTATCTCCTGAGCGCTCCATCGAGATGCTGAGCATGGCCACACAGGATCGAGCGCGAGCTTCGGCCGGTCCGCCGGCACGCAACGTTTCCCTTAGTCCGGTTCGTATAAAAAACTGAATTCTGATTTGTCGACTGTGAGCTTGAATATCCTGGTTCACCCTTTCTCCGTGGCGTATTATATATATATATAGAGAGAGAGACACACACACACACTGGTTTTTCATCTCTACTTGTTATATATTCTGGTCGACAAAACATTCTCCTGTCGACGGAAATTAATGAGTAGGCGAGCTTTCCTTTTCGAAAAGAAGGTGACATGCCAACCATTTCCATGTGACAATGCCTTCCACGCTTCCTACATTGGTATTCAGATTGGGTCCAAATTGATTCGAGCAGGGAGCAGCAGACATCAGTACAAGTGCGGTTATGTGCCTAGAGGCACAAAGAAAGGAAGAGAGATAATGTCCTCCAAGCTTCTCCGGGTGCGTATCGCCGGGCAATGCCAGTTCCTGTCGCTGCTGCTGCTGCTGCTGCATCTCATTCCCGTCCTTCTGCTCCTGCCGCTCTCACGCCCGGCGTCGGCGGCGGCGTCGACGGTGGTCACCCACCTGCCAGGATTCGATGGCCCTCTGCCCTTCAACCTTGAAACAGGGTAAGCTCTATGCGTACCTCCACAACTAAGCTGGTTGAAATGGCGCCGGACTCATGGCCGGAGTGGCCGTGTGATGCAGGTACGTGGGCGTGGAGGAGGAGACCGGGGCGGAGCTCTTCTACTACTTCGTCGAGTCGGAGAGGAGCCCCGGCACCGACCCTCTGCTCCTGTGGCTCACCGGCGGGCCCCGCTGCTCAGTCATCATGGGCCTGGCCTTTGAAATTGGTCAGTTCACCAAATAGGCTTCCACTTTCTGACATACATACTAGTTGCTGCTCATATTCATCTATCCGTCATTGTTTTGCATCGTAGGTCCTCTGAAGTTTGTGTTGGCACCGTATAGTGGCGGTTTGCCGGAGTTGGTGTATAACCCATATTCATGGACAAAGGTGAGATTATTGATGATCATTTTTGTCACTGTCTCCCTGAGATGTTCGTCGCAATCAATTTCATTTTTGATCAGTTTTATGGTTTACTGACGACAATTCTCGATCAGATGGCAAACATACTCTTGTTGGATTCACCGGTAGGTTCCGGTTTTTCGTATGCTCGTGATCCCAAAGGCTACGATGTTGGGGACTACTCGTCATCTTCGCAGGTCCAAACATTTCTCAATAAGGTGATGAGAGGCATCGCTGATGCTGTACCGTCGTACTGTTTTGAATGGAGAACTTCCGAGCGTTGATTATTGGCCGCTCTATGCATGGTTATGTAGTGGTTCACGGATCATCCGCAATACCTTTCAAATCCTTTCTACATTGGTGGAGATTCATATGCTGGAAAGGTGATTCCACTTATTGCACAAGGCATTTCAGAAGGTAATTATTAGCTCTTTAGAACATTGCACATCTATGCGCATTCCTGAATGTATTATGATAAGCGGTTCGAAACACTACTAGGGAAAAGTCTAGTAGTAGCGTGGGTTAAACAGCTAGTAGTAGCGCGGGACGGCGCTACAGCTAACTTGTAGTAGTAGCGTGGGTACGTCTGTTAGTAGTAACGTGGGTGCCACCCGCGCTACTACTATTAATTTCAAAAACAAAAAAAATTCTCGATCCCGTGCGTGCTGTCAATGGCAGCAATGTTTCGATCCAGCGACGGCAGGGGTCGCCGGAGGTGCGGAAGGGCAGCGGCAGACCAGATCCAGCGACGGTTGCTGCAGAGGGCCCGGATCCATGGCCGAGCAAGGCGCCGGCGTGGGGCTCATCTTCGCAGCCAAGGCAGCGAGCTCCTAGTCGTCCATGGTGACGACCTGCACGGGCAAGGACATGGGAGGGTGAGTCAAACCAGAGGGGGAGAGAGAAAAAGAAAAATGAGGGAGAGAGCAAGGAGATGGAGGTAGCAGCGGGGTTGGTCGCCGGTGGTGAGGTGCTCCGGCGTGGTGGCATGGAGATGCGGGGAAGACCGGCGAGCTCCGGGACGCCGGCGGCGCGAGGCAGCGGCCTCTTTTGGCGCCATGGAGGAGGAGGCGCGCATGGGTAGGAGGTCCATGTGAGAGCCTATGGAGAGAGATGGGGGAGAGTGACGGGGGAGAGGAAGGACTTGGGGGAGGAGATGGGGATTTCAGGGCTCTTCAAAAACCAGGTAGTTAGTAGCAGTGTGGGTTTATAGACCTCGCTACTACTATCAAGTCAGTAGTAGCGCGGGTTTTATACGCCTCGCTACTACTATCGCCTGTCCCGGGGGCATGGTGGAGACCACTTAGTAGTAGCGCGGGTTTATACCCCTCGCTACTACTATCAACTTAGTAGTAGCGCGGGTTTTATACCCCTCGCTAATCCTAATTAGCAGTAGCGCCTCCTTTTAGACCGCGCTACTGATAAGTTTCTGTGTATAAAATTTTCTCTAGTAGTGAAAGGAACTACAAAATCATATGTTTTTGTACAAAATTTCAAGTCATAAAGATCTGGATTTGATTATAGAGATAAGTTCCTATGGCCCTCCTCCTCAACTCTTGATGGAGCTCACAATACTAACTTTATGTGAAAACATCAAAAATATGCTCCACATTATAACCCTCCTCTAGTTTCCATTGGTGTCGCCTACATGGAAGCCACATCTTGATCGTCACAACATCGGACCTTTCCATTTAAAAAAAAACTTCCAATCTATTCATCTTCAATCATGGGAATACAACGAACACCAAAAATAATAAAAATTACATCCAGATCCGTAGACCACCTAGCGACGACTACAATCACTGAAGCGAGCCGAAGGCGCGCCGCCGTCATCGCCCCTCCCTCGTCGGAGCCGTGCAAAACTTGTTGTAGTAGACAGTCGGGAAGTCGTCGTGCTAAGGCAGAACAGCAACCGCCGCCGATGAAGAGTAACGTAGATCGGAAGGATCCAACCTGAAGAAACACAAACATAGACGAACTACGACCAGATCCGAGCAAATCCACCAAGGATAGATCCGCCGGAGACACACCTCCACACGCCCACCGACGATGCTAGACACACCACCGGAACGAGGGCTAGGCGGGGAGAACCTTATTCCATCTTCAAGGAGCCGCCGCCGTCTCGTCTTCCTGAGTAGGACACAAACCCTAACAAAACTTGAAGAAACATCTAAAAACGAAGCCCTCCTGCCGGCAAGGGCCGGGATCCACTGCGCTGCCATGGCCCTAAGGTCAACGGAGACGAGGCGGACCGGCGGCGACGCCGGCGGGAGGCAAAGGAACCCTAAGCTTTTCTTGGGGAGAAAGGAATTTCAGATATCTAGCTGTGCAGAGTTTATAAAGAAAACTCACATAATTGAAACTTTTGAAAAATATTGCATATGATCTATCAGTTTTAATTTACAAAAGAGAAAAATAATTCATCCGGGCCAATGGTTCAATTCATTTTTTCACAAAATAGTTGATGAGAAATATATATTAAAATGGCACCTCAAATTTTGACCAAAATTTCAAACCATTCGGAATACTGCAGAAAATCGTACATAATTCTCTAAGTCAATTACTAAAATTTAAGGTCAGTTAGACAAAAATTTACAAAAAGATATTGTTCAAGATTTATACCTTGAAGTTTGGATGAAATCCCAAACAATTGAGAAAATAAAAAATGATAAAAACTCGGTTGTTTGAATTTGAAACTGTTTGCACACTTTTTAGGATAAAGTAACTTTTTATGTTGTTGCCTCAAATTCTAACATGGACAAAGGGGAGAGAGCTGATGTCATGGTAATGATGTCTTGTCTGGCACATAGGACAAAACCGGTAAAACCTGTCGGGGGTTACAATCAGAACATTTTTCTAGAGTTGTCATATGAACTAAGGAGGGTAATTTGGAATTTCACCAAGAGTTGAGGAGGTAATGTGGACTTACCTCTTGATTATAATATTCTCCAGGAATTGACATGAGGCAGCAACCTGTCATCAATCTCAAGGCAAGTTATTAGCTATCCTTTGAACATTTACATCGGCAGCGACAATATAATGGAAAAGAGTGTGAGACCATGTATTTATTCTGTTGCCACGTTAATGCAATTATTTTTAGGGATATATGGTTGGCAACACTATAACAGATCCAAAGTTTGATGAAAATTACAAAATTCTAAGTGCTCATTGCTTTGGGATAATATCTGATCAAATATATGAGGTGATGCCACATTTGAACACTTCAACAATATCATGTGATAATTTTTTGCAGTATACTTTGATCTAAGAAGTTGTAGCATGGTTTCCTTTTGTGAAGAGTGCAGTGAAGAATTGCAAAGGAGATTATGTTAACCCCGTGAATGAAATGTGTGTTGAAGTGTTGCATACTATCAATAATGTAAGATTCATGTATTGCTCTATTGTCATGAACTAGTATGGTATTGCCAACATCATCTAATGCACTTCCCTTCTATCACAGCTCATTTCTGAAATATCAATTGAACAAATCTTGTACAAAAAATGTGACGTCGTTGCGCCAAAGACCATAGACGTTGCTTCAAGAAGAAAGTTTTTGTTGGAAGAATCTACCAAGTTAAACAAGCCACCTGCTCGTCCAACTGTAGATTGTTTTGTCAGTCTCTCTTCATCCATGGGGTGTCAATTTGATATACGAATTCCGATGAATGTGAAAAATGTCACATGATGTTATTCTCATAGCACAAACTTATCTAGAATTATTTTCTAAATTGCAGACATATGGTTACTAGCTGGCTTACTTTTGGATGAACAACAACATGACTAGAAAAGTTCTTGGGATCAAGGAGGTACACACTATGTCTGTTGCATGAAACTTATTTCATAGAGTATGCATCCAAAGGTATCATTATTTAGTTTTAACTTCTTTAGATATAAAATTAGACATGGTAGGGTAAAAAAATGTTGTAGAAGTAGAAAAACTAAAGAAAACCATCACCTTTTGAATCTTGGACTTTGCATCAACTCTATATATACTCGTGAATTTTTTCAAAACATCTAAATACGCTAGACACTTTTATAACATCCATTGACATCAAGTGGTCTGCACTAACATGACATCCAATAAAGCTAGTGTCACTTGGATGGTTGCGACATAGATACAATACACACGTTTGCTAACAGTGGGAGGTGAAGGTGAGGGCGGCCGGTTTAAAAGGAGAAGATTGGTAATTGATAACTTTGTCCAAGTCTTTATTTGCATTTTGTTTTTCTGAGTGTACACGATTTATTAATTCTAAAGTGTATGGTTCTCTTTAGATGATTTCAAAGTTTTCATACCAAAACATAACTTGGTGCAAAGTTGAGATTTGAAGTCGACTTTTTAGCTTAATAGGTGCCATTTAGGAGCACACCTGGAATTCTTTTTCCAATCCACATCATTTGGAACACTATTGATGAAAGTTAATTTGGCAATAGGGAACAACCAGTGAGTGGATACAATGCAACATAGGGCTCCCTGATACGTCTCCAACGTATTTATAATTTATAAAGTATTCATGCTGTTATATTATCATTCTTGGATGTTTTACAATCATTTTATAGCAACTTTATATCATTTTTTGAGACTAACCTATTGACCCAGTGCCCAGTGCCAGTTGCTGTTTTTTGCTTGTTTTTTACATCGCAGGAAATCAATATCAAACGGAGTCCAAACACCGCGAAACTTTTTTTGGATTTTTTATGGACCAGAAGACATCCAGTGGGCCAGAGAAGCACCTGGGGGGGGTGCCCCGAGGGGGGCACAACCCACCAGGGCGCGCCTGGGGGCCCAGGCGCGCCCAGGTGGGTTGTGCCCACCTCGGTGGCCTCCCGCACCCCCTCTTTGCCCTATAAATCACCAAATATTCCAAAAACCCTCGGGGTAAACCTAGATCAGAAGTTCCGCCTCCGCAAGCCTCTGTAGCCACGAAAAACCAATCTAGACCCCGTTCCGGCACCCTGCTGGAGGGGAAAATCATCACCGGTGGCCATCTTCATCATCCCGGCGGCCACCATGATGAGGAGGGAGTTGTCCACCCTCGGGGCTGACAGTTTGTACCAGTAGCTATGTGTTTAATCTCTCTCTCTCGTGTTCTTGAGATGGCACGATCTTGATGTATCGCGGGCTTTGTTAATATAGTTGGATCATATGGTGTTTTCCCCTCTCTATCTTGTTGTGATGAATTGAGTTTTCCCTTTGAGATTTCGTTTTATCGGATTGAATACTTTTATGGATTTGAGAGCACTTGATCTATGTCTTGACACTCAACTCGCGGATTCCCGAGGTGACATTGGGGTAATCTATGCATAGGGGTTGATGCATGTTTTCGTCCTTGTTTCTCCGGTAGAAATCTTGGGGCACTCTTTGAGGTTCTTTGTGTTGGATTGAGTATTATGAATCTGAAATTGTTTGATGCATATCGCATAATCAACTCACGGATACTCGCAGTGACATTGGAGTATCTAGGTGACATTAGAGTTGGTTGATGTGTATCATATGGTGTTATTTTAGTACGAACTCTTGGTTAGATCAATCGGAAAGAATAGCTTGGTGTTATTTTAGTACGAACTCTAGGATAGATTGATCGGAAAGAATAGCTTTGAGGTGGTTTCGTACCCTACAAACAATTTCTTATTATGTTCTCTGCTAGATAAGAACTTTGGAGTGATTCTTCATCGCACTTTGAGGGATGGTTATATGATCCAATTAGATTAGCATTGTTGAGAGATTGCACTAGCGAAAGTACGGACCCTAGGCCTTGTTTTCAAGCATTGCAATACCGTTTGTGCTCTGTTTTACCAATTGCTACCTTGCTGTTTTTTTATTTTCAGATTACAAAAATATATTTCTACCATCCATATTACACTTTTATCACCATCTCTTCGCCGAACTAGTGCACCTATACAATTTGCCATTGTATTAGGTGTGTTGGGGACACAAGAGACTTTTTATTATTTGGTTGCAGGGTTGTTTGAGAGAGACCATCTTCATCCTACACCTCCCACGGATTGATAAATCTTAGGTCATCCACTTGAGGGAAATTTG
This sequence comes from Thinopyrum elongatum, assembly GCA_011799875.1. Classification (NCBI taxonomy): domain Eukaryota; kingdom Viridiplantae; phylum Streptophyta; class Magnoliopsida; order Poales; family Poaceae; genus Thinopyrum; species Thinopyrum elongatum. The sequence goes on from CM022300.1 coordinate 53,929,483, forward strand.
CTACTGTCCTACAAAACTCTGCGCTTGGAGGCCCAACACGAGTCTAGAAGAACAAGTTGTGTAGTAGACATCAAGCTCTTTTCTGGCGCCGTTGCCGAGGAGGTTAGGTAAGCGGCACTCACACCCCATCAACGAAGCTCTTTTCTGGCGCCGTTGCCGGGGAGGTGAGTGCTTGAAGGTATATCTTTAGATCTTGCAATTGAATCTTTTAGTTTCTTGTTTTATCACTAGTTTGGTTCATAAAAGAAAACTACAAAAAAAATGGAATTGAGGTTGCATCATATTATTCATCTCTATAATGTCTTTCGCGAAAATAATGGAAAGAAAAATTGTGCTCAATTGATAGAAGAAGAATTCTATAAAATGTTTGACAAAAAATCTTTGAATGATGAGCATGATTGCAATGTTGTTGGTATGAATTCTTTGAATATCCATGATGCTAATGATATGCAAAGCAACTTTGAATATCCATAAGCTTGGGGATGCTATGTTTGATGAAGATGATATTTTTAGTCCCCCAAGTTTTGATGTGCAAATTTGTTATAATGGTAGCATGCCTCCTATTTATGACGATTATATTGATGAAAGTGGGTTTGGAAGAGTGTCAACTCTAGGTACTAATGATCCCACTATTTTGGAGGGTGTTGAATCTTATTGTGATAATTATGAAAGTGGATTTGGAGAGGTCATGACTTTATTTAGTGATGAATCCACTATTTTGGAAGAGGTTTCAATTGATTAGGACCACAAAGTTGCTATCTATGATGATTATGGTGATGACATGTGTGCTATAAAGAATAATGATAACCATGAAACTTGTCATCATGATTTTAACTTTCAATCACATGATAGTTATTTTGTTGAGTTTGCTCCCACTACTATTGATGAGAATAAATTTGCTTATGTGGAGAGTAATAAAATTTATATGCTTGTGGATCATGAAAAGAATACTTTATGTGATGGTTATATTGTTGAATTCATTCATGATGCTACTGAAAATTATTATGAGAGAGGAACATATGCTTGTAGGTATTGCAATAATATCAAGTTTCCTCTCTATGTGTTGAAAATCTTGAAGTTTTACTTGTTTTGCCTTCCTATGCTAGTTGATTCTTGCTCCCATAAATTGTTTGCTCACAAAATCCCTATGCATAGGAAGTGGTTTAGGCTTAAATGTGCTAGTCATATGTTTCATGATTCTCTCTTTATATTTCAATTCTTATCTTTTATACGAGCATCATTGAAATCATCATGCCTAGCTAAAAGGCATTAAATAAAAGCGCTTGCTGGGAGGCAACCCAACATTTACCCCTACTGTTTTTATTTATTCACATGATTATGCTACTGTAGTAATCATGTTTTATTGCTTTTGTTTCAATAAAGTGCCAAGTAAAGCCTTTGGGATAGTGTGGATGATAGTTGACTTGAATCTGTGCAAAAACAGAAACTTTTGCGCTCAGTCCAGTAATTTTTAAAATTTACTGGAAGTTGATTTTGATCTTAATTTTTTACAGGTGATATATATACAAATTCTCTACGTTTTCCTAATTTTTCAGAATTTTTGGAGTAGCACAAGTATGGTTGGAGTACAGATTACTACAGACTGTTCTGTTTTTTACAGATTCTGTTTTCAATGCATAGTTTGCTTGTTTTCTAGTTTCTATGGATTATATTGCTCAATATAAATTGTGGAAATGATATTATACAGTAGGAATTGTGTGGAAACAATTATGAATCTTGTCTTTGACAGTACCAAAGTGAAATGGTTTGCTCTTTATCCTACTAACCTATCTCACGAAGTTCCGTTAAGTCTTATGTGATTGAAGTTTTCAAGTTTTGGGTGAGATGTCGATATGAGGAGAATAAGGAGTGAAAAGACCCTAAGCTTGGGGATTCCCAAGGCACCCAAGTTAATATTCAAGGAATATCCAAGCAACTAAGCTTGGGGATGCCTCGGAAGGCATCCCCTCTTTCGTCTCCAACATTATCGGTAACCTCACTTGGAGCTATATTTTCATTCGTCACATGATATGTGTTTTGCTTGGAGCATCATTTTATTTTTCTAGGATTTGTTTTCTGTTATTTAGAATAATGTTTGCATCTTTTACTTCAATAAAAATGTCAAGGATAGCCTTTACCATGCTCATTTTGCAAGTATATGAGTTGCTGTTTCAAAACAGAAAGTTTATCGATGTTGCAAAAATTCCTGAGAAAAATCAGAATGTGATAAAATATTGAAACTTTTTGAAAAGTAATATCTGATAAATTTTCTACAGTGTGGTAAATTTTCATAATTTTTGGAGTTAAAGAAGTATTGATACTCTTGCATTCTTTACAGATTGTACTGTTTTGGCAGATTGCTATTATGTTTGCAATGTTTGCATATGTTTGCTTGTTTAATGGTTCTATTTGAGGATAGGAGTATTAAATATGCAGAGGCATTTAGTATTCAATGTTGAATAATAATTTTTGTGATTTGCTACAGTAGAGAATGATAAAGATTTTGCATTGGTTTATACTAACTTATCTCACGAGTTCTTGTTGAGTTTTGTGTGTATGAAGTTTTTAAGATTTAGGGAAACCGTGATATAAAAGGAATTAAGGAGACGCAAAAGCTCAAGCTTGGGGATGCCCAAGGCATCCCAAGATAATATTTTAAGAATTCTCAAGCATCTAAGCTTGGGGATGCCCCGGTAGGCATCCCACCTTTCTTCATCAACAATTATCGGTTAGTATCGGTTGAGCCTAAGTTTTTGCTTCTTCACTTAAGTTGTGCTATTCTTGGAATGTCATTTTGTTTTGTTTTACTTGCTGTTTTAATAAAATACTTAGATCTGAAAGTTTTTAAATAAGAAAGAGTCCTCAATTAGCTACCCCTTTACTTAACTACTCGCTTGATCTTCACTTATATCTTTTTGGAATAGTTTGTCATTTACTCTCGTGCTTCACTTATATCCTATGAGTAAATTGTTGAATGAATTGAATATAATGAAGTTGAAATTATATCATGCCTAGTGGTAGCTTCACATTGGGTTTAGAAAGTGAAATCTTTTGAAGCTTGACAATCACAATATTGGTCATACAAGCAATTCATGAATGCTTACTATAAGGAAGAGAACTTTCACATGCAAATACACTATCTTGGAAACTTTTGTGATTGTGAGCCCCCATCAAAATATTATATGCCAAAATTGTTGACATTGGACAAGGAAGACAACGTAATGATTTATGTTTGTTCATATTCACATAGAAGTTATATTGTCATAGATCCTTCAACATGTAGTGCTTTCCCCCCATCTTTGCTAGCCAAAATTCCGCACCAAGTAGAGATACTACTTGTGCATCCAAAAACCCTTAAACCAAATTTTATTTTCAAGAGTCCACCATACCTACCTAAGGATTGAGTAAGATCCTTCAAGTAAGTTGTCATCGGTGCAATAAGGCAATAAAAATTGCTTCTAAAAGTGTTAGATCATTTAGTGTAAGAGAAAATTGAGCGTTGTACGAACTTGTGATAGCATAGAATAAAAGCGACAGACTGCATAATAAAGGTTGCCATCACAAGGGGCAATATAACGTGATGTTCTTTTGCACTAAGGGGTTGAGCATACAAACAAATAAGTGCATGGCAACCTCTGCTTCCCTCTGCGAAGGGGCTATCTTTTACTTTTATGTATTTACTTTTATGCAAGAGTCAAAGTTTTTCTCTCTATTCCTTTTTATTTTTCTCCTTTGGCAAGCATCATGTGGTGAGGAAAGATCTAGGCACATATGTCCAGTTGGATATGGGTGGCATGAGTTATTATTGTTGACATCACCCTTGAGGTGAATACATTGGAAGACGAAATTATAAACCCCTATCTTTCTATGTGTCCGGTTGAAACGTTTTGCTCATGTGTATGCAGTGAGTGTTAGCAATCATAGAAGACTATATGATGGTTGAGTATGTGGAGCTCTTACTTAGACTGTGTTGAATAAGTTGAATTGCAATTGTTTGGTGACTGAGAACATAGGTTGTTGAGTTTCAAGAGAATTCATTGTTTGAACCTTAACATATGAATTGGTTGCTACTTTAACATGATGAGTTTTATGAGAAAGAGTTGCTGTTATGACGCTAGGAAAAGTGATTGAAATTACTATTGATCAAACTTATGCACTTTGCTAGCATTCACACTTCATAAATTATTTCTTTTATCATTTACCTACTCGAGGACGAGTAGGAATTAAGCTTGGGGATGCTGATACGTCTCCAACGTATCTATAATTTATAAAGTATTCATGCTGTTATATTATCATTCTTGGATGTTTTACAATTATTTTATAGCAACTTTATATCATTTTTTGGGACTAACCTATTGACCCAGTGCCCAGTGCCCAGTGCCAGTTGCTGTTTTTTACATCGCAGGAAATCAATATCAAACGGAGTCCAAACACCGCGAAACTTTTTGTGGATTTTTTATGGACCAGAAGACATCCAGTGGGCCAGAGAAGCACCTGGGGGGTGCCCCGAGGGGGGCACAACCCACCAGGGCGCGCCTGGGGGCCCAGGCGTGCCCAGGTGGGTTGTGCCCACCTCGATGGCCTCCTGCACCCCCTCTTTGCCCTATAAATCACCAAATATTCCAAAAACCCTCGGGGTAAACCTAGATCAGAAGTTCCGCCGCCGCAAGCCTCTGTAGCCACAAAAAACCAATCTAGACCCCGTTCTGGCACCCTGTCAGAGGGGGAAATCATCACCGGCGGCCACCATGATGAGGAGGGAGTAGTCCACCCTCGGGGCTGACGGTTTATACCAGTAGCTATGTGTTTAATCTCTCTCTCGTATTCTTGAGATGGCACGATCTTGATGTATCGCGGGCTTTGTTAATATAGTTGGATCATATGGTGTTTTCCCCTCTCTATCTTGTTGTGATGAATTGAGTTTCCCTTTGAGATTTCGTTTTATCGGATTGAATACTTTTATGGATTTGAGAGCTCTTGATCTATGTCTTGGCACTCAACTCGCGGATTCCCGATGTGACATTGGGGTAATCTATGCATAGGGGTTGATGCACGTTTTTGTCCTTGTTTCTCCGGTAGAAATCTTGGGGCACTCTTTGAGGTTCTTTGTGTTGGATTGAGTATTATGAATCTGAAATTGTTTGATGCATATCGCATAATCAACTCACGGATACTCGCGGTGACATTGGAGTATCTAGGTGACATTAGAGTTGGTTGATGTGTATCATATGGTGTTATTTTAGTATGAACTCTTGGTTAGATCGATCGGAAAGAATAGCTTGGTGTTATTTTAGTACGAACTCTAGGATTGATTGATCGGAAAGAATAGCTTTGAGGTGGTTTCGTACCCTACAAACAATTTTTTCTTATGTTCTCCGCTAGATAAGAATTTTGGAGTGATTCTTCATCGCACTTTGAGGGATGGTTATATGATCCAATTAGATTAGCATTGTTGAGAGATTGCACTAGCGAAAGTACGGACCCTAGGCCTTGTTTTCAAGCATTGCAATACCGTTTGTGCTCCGTTTTACCAATTGCTACCTTGCTGTTTTTTTATTTTCAGATTACAAAAATATATTTCTACCATCCATATTACACTTTTATCACCATCTCTTCGCCGAATTAGTGCACCTATACAATTTGCCATTGTATTGGGTGTGTTGGGGACACAAGAGAATTTTTATTATTTGGTTGCAGGGTTGTTTGAGAGAGACCATCTTCATCCTACACCTCCCATGGATTGATAAACCTTAGGTCATCCACTTGAGGAAAATTTGCTACTGTGCTACAAAACTCTGCGCTTGGAGGCCCAACACGAGTCTACAAGAACAAGTTGTGTAGTAGAGACATCACTCCCCTACACATATGGGATACCAAGCAGTATACCATACCATCTCAACCTCACTACGAGAGGTTATCGTGCATTTGTGTACTGGTAAAAACAAGGCCATGAGAAAAAGTTTACTTAGTCACATTGGCTCAAAATGTTCCTTCGCACCTCATAATTAAAACTACTTGTGAGCGTAGCGGAGACCATGATCTCGAGGCGCCATTTCTTGGCACACAAGCATGGATAAGATCCTTGAACTTTTCCATCGTTGATGACTGGAGAGCATGTCATCTTAGTGGGCAGGCTGCTGGGTTAAGTATTTCTACCTCCCTATTTCAAATATAAGAAAAATTTCATGGCACATACCTTGTGTGTTGGCTTTCTTCCCACTCTTATTGACATGGGTTGCATCTTTTCTATTTTGTAGATTTACCATAGAATACACAAACAATATGACATTTGCCACAGTGAAGGTGATCTTGTTTTCCTTTCCAAATCATGTCCATGGGGAACTATACATGTTCTAACATGGTAGAGGTCATCATTCATTATTTGTACAGGGTGCTGGTCATACTGCTCCAGAGTACCGACCTAAAGAATGTTTCGCCATGGCTCAAAGGTGGTTGGACAATGAGCCTCTTTGAGGCATATACCCTGACCACTTTATTTTCTGTATTAGCACATATTATTTTTTTGCCTTTCTTCATCCACACATGAAAAGATGAACGCAATAATGATTTTAAATGAAGTTTATTTACCCTTCCTAGAAAGATTTGGTGTGGGAGAGAAAAGCATCCATCAAGGCTAGATTCATCCGATCAACTTTGAATTTGAATTAAATAGGCGAACTGTGTTAGGGCATCTCCAACGGCGACCCTCAACCCCCCCGCATACGTCCAGACAACGTTGTCCGGACCGCGGAAGCCATCTAACGCGGACTTGTATCGGTCCGCGGCGCGGTCCTTGCCGGCGGGAGGGCCCCTGCTCCGTTTTTAGGTGTTTTTTGGTGTCTGTTCAGAGTTTGTGTCCTGCTCAGGAAGATGGGACAGCGGCGGCTACCTAAAGTTGGAATAAGGTTCTCCCCACCTAGCCGCCGTTATGATGGTGCGTCTAGCGCTATCGAAGGGCGTGTGGAGATGTGTCTTTGGCGGATCTCACGGGATTCGGTTGGCCGTTTGTCTTCGGTGGATCCATTTGGATCCGGTCTTCATTTGTCTGTGTTCATGCGTCTTCAGATTGGATCCTTTCGATCTACACTTCTCTTTATTGGCGGCGGTTGTTGTTCAGGTGCGCTGGTCCTATTGAGCCTTAGCACGACGACTTTCCGACTGTCTACTACATTAAGGCTTGCTCGGCTCCAGTGAGGGAGGGGCAATGACGGCGGCGCGCCTTCGGCTCGCTCCAGTGCTTGCAGTTGTCGCTAGGTGGTCTATGGTTCCAGATGTAATTTACTTCTTGTGTTCTTTGTACTTCCTTGACAGATGATGAATAGATCGAAAGTTTTTCCCGCAAAAAAAAAAACCCATCTCCTGTGTGAACTACCATTGAAACCTCCCTACAGGCAACATGCATTAGTATATTCTCAAGTGGATTTTAAATCTTTTTTTGGCAGCTAAAATCTTGTCGCGGGTAATGTTGCATTTACTCGTGGAATGTTAAAACTCTTATCTTGAGATTACTTTTATTTGATCTGCTGAAACTTCTCACATGATTTGAATCTTAAAGAATATATTTATACATTATATGCAGTTTTTAGAAGTCAAATCTTTTTTTTTAGAATAAAGAAATCAAATCTTTAATTCCGCATCAACACGCGGGGCAGCATCTAGTAAAAATCAGTAAGCGCAACCACACCATGAAGTGGGATGTCAATGGGTCCCATCTAATCCCGTTTAAAGTCCACTTATGGTGTGATAGTTCAAACAACTTTTTTTTTGAGGAAAGTGAAATATCGAGCTAGCAAAAACCTAACTAAACGGGCTTGCGGACGCCATTTATTTGCCACTTACATTCCTGGCATGAACTTGGATTGCTTCCGACCAACTCTAATCACAGCATCTCGAACGCAATAACATTAAAATAACCGACCAAGTCTTTTGTTCAAAACTTTTCAAATGATCTAGTAGCAGGTATGTATGATACGCCCTAAGTTCATCTTTTTTTTTTGAACTTCGCCCTAAGTTCATCTTGACTTTCGCTAGATGAGCATTCATCGTTGCTGGACTCATCAACACGACGTCCAGATCGACGTGCCAGACAGAGCACGTCCGATTTGAACCGGCCAAACCCAACCGGAGTCCCGCACCGAAACGGATGACCAAGCGAGTCGAGTCAGACCTCCCGTGCTCCGCAACCAGCCCTCCACCCACGACGCGTCACGTCACTTCGCCCAGAACGAGTCGCCGTCTCGCCGACCCCTTCATATATAGCCCCACCTACAAGCACGAGCACTGCAATTAGCACGACGTTGCCATCCATCAGACATGTCGGCGGCGGCGGCGAGCAGGGGCGTGCGCGCGCTGGCCATCCTGGGGCGGTGCGTGCGGGCGCCGTTCCGCGCGCTGGTCCGCGCGCGCGACCTGTACGTGAGCCGGATGGCGGCCTGCGCGGCGGGGCGCGGGCCGGTGGGCATGGTGGCAGTGTCCCGGAGCCGGAGCCACGGGTTCTACCGCTCGGCGGGCGGCGACAACGCAGACGCCGACGTGCGTGAGCTCATCAGGGCCGCCTCGCGCGCCGGACCGCCCAGGCCCGCCGGCGTCGGGCCGCGGAGCCAGAGCGTGGCCATCGGGAGGATCGACGAGGACTGTCCGTGCGAGTTCGGGCTCGACGACGACGCCGCGGTGCATGCGCTGGGCCCGAGGAGCAGGAGCTGCGCCGTCGGCACCACGGCCAGGACGGCGCGCAGGCTCGGCGCTGTCGCGGCCGCTTAACGCGCGTCGACGGCACGGATGGCGGTGTATTCACTAGCTAGAAATATTCGTAGGTGCCAGTGTGCGGACTGATGCGTCCGATTTGAGTGCTACACTCACTTGCTGCGTGTCAAGTAGTGGAAAACTATGGAGTTTTTTTTTTCTTTTTCCGGCCTTGGGGATTGTTAATAATACTACTGTATTTCAAAGTTGTCTGCTCTCTTGACTGTCGCCATTAAAGAAAAAAAAACCTTGCTGGCCGGGCGATATATCCTTTTTTCTCTCCATTCAACGACCGAATGTTTTGTGCTCGATTTGACGGCGGCTGATTATCCGTCTTTTGCTTAGCGCCGACGTTTGTCGGGTGCGCCTATGTGTCGCTTGCAGCGAAATGTAGGGTGTGCTCGCGTCAGGCGCCTACCTATTTGGCCCGGCCCAGCCCGCGGGAGACCACATGCCACTGTAATTTCTTTTTCTGTTTTTCCACGTATTTTGTTTTTTTTCTCCTTTTATTTTGTTAATTTCTGTTTATACATCCAAATATTATAAATATAGAAATTCAAAAAAAATACATTAAACATTTTAAATAGTTTTAGCTAAGCCTTTGAAAAATGTTAAAGGTGTAAAGGTAGAATGGTTCTCATGTATACAAAAATATAAAATGTGTATGAAAAAAATTGATCATGTATTTAAAAAATATTAATCAAGCATTGGAAAAAAATGATAAACATATTTAAAAAGTTGATTATGTATTGAAAATGATGCTAAATGTGTATATAAAAATGTTTCTGATGTATAAGAAAAATGTACATCATGTATTGAAAAATGTTGACCATGTATTAAAAAAATATTAATTTTGTATTTTAAAAATATTAAACATGTATTAGAAAAATATATTAGATCTATATAAAAATGTACAATATGTATGAAAAAAGTAAACATAAAAAATAAGTTTCCTGAAAATGCTAGTAACGTATTTCAAATGTTAAACGTGTGTATAAAATATGTTTCTGATGTATACGAAAATGTTGAATGCGTACTGAAAAAAGTTGACATGTGTTTAACAAAAAAGAAGCCGATGAAAATCGGAAAAGAAGCAAACATAAATGAAGAAAACCAATAAAAATAAAAAGGAACAAAGAAAACCAAACAAAGAAAATGGAAGGTGAAGAAACCAGTGCGAAAGAATGAAAACAGAGAAAATACAAAGAAAAACGAAGAAAACGATGAAAACCAAGAAAGAAACAAAGAAAGGCGGAGAAAGGAAGAAAAGCAAAACAAACCTAGTGAAAACCGAGAAAGAAGCAAAGAAAGACGAAGAAAAAAATGATTAAAACAATGAAAAGAAATGAAGAAAACAGGTGAAAAAAAGGAGAAAACCAGTGAAGAAACAGAAAAAAATGGAAAGAAAAATAAAATAAAACAAAAACAGAAAAAAATCCAAAGAAACCAGTACTTCGACCACCGCGTTTCGAATGAAAAGGAGAAGGAGTCGCCTCACTTGACGCGAAGAAGAAAATGGACTGGTCCTGTAGCTACACAGCATGGAAAGAGCTTTAGGCGAGACGGACAATGCACTCGCTATAAGCAAGATAGGTTTTACGACATTTGTCGTGTTGGAGATATGCCCTAGAGGCAATCATGTATGATGATATTTCTTATGTGTGTGTTTATGAAATAAAGATAGTCCTTGAACATTATCGATGACTAGATGATACTCCGCGCGTTGCGGCGGGAATTTGTAGCAAGAAAAATTGAAAATATAGTAAAAAATAGAAATAATTTGTGCAGTATTGCAAGGTATTTTTTCAGAGATCTCTGCTATACGTGATGGTTAGATAAGTGAAAAATTATTACAATCCTTCCAACAAAATGAGTTAATTGCATAAAAGTACTATAATTGGGGCAGGACGTGCAGATTGGTACCAACTTTGCTAATTTTTGCATGTCAGTACCAACTTTGAGGCGGGATGTTGCAAATAACGCTAAAAGTCGTTTTTAGACGTATTGACGGCCAAACTGACAGGTCGGGCCCACCTGTCAGGTGCCACGGTGGCCAATCGGCGCGTGCCCGCGCGCTGACGAGGACGAGTCCGGTGCGGTCGCTATTTCCCCCGATCTGGTCGGCCTACCTCCTCCCGCACCGCACCATTCTTCTTCTTCTTCCTCCTCGCTCGTTTGCTCCCTCGCCGCCGCCCACGTTCCCGAGCTCGCAGCACCGTGCCGCCGCCACCATGGTTTTCGAGGACGAAAGCAGCGACGACCAGTCGAGCCTCCCGTACATGCACTCCTCCTCCTCCACCGATGGGCTTAACCAGGCCAGTTCTCTTGAGCTAGGTTTAGGGTTAGGGTTTCAGAATTGGGGGTTCTTGATTTGGGTGATTTAGCTGGGTTTTCATTTGGCCATTGTGTTTGTACGAGCTTCTGCAGGCCCCTTTCAGCCTTGAAGATCCAGATTACAAGGGGCTTGAGCTGGATCTGATGTCTCCATGTGAGACGTGCGACAAGGCATCTGAGAGGCTTGTTGCCTTTGAAGGAATAGACACAGGCAGGAGATTTTTAGCATGTGCAGAGCCGGTATGAATTGTAGGTTGATATTTTTGTTAGTTTGGCAGTGGCATATTTAACCTGAGTACAATGGCATAGTTGTTTTGGTTGATAGTGGTACTCAAGTAGCTTATGTAGTATAAGATCAGTACAGTGGCATATTTAACATCGGTACAAGGGGCTGATAATTCACATTAGCTAGTCCAGTAGCTTATGTAGTTTAATGTCAGTAAACCCAAAGTTATTTTGCCTTTGAAGGATCAGCCAATGTTGGCTTGACACTATGTAGTGGATATGCTCGTGTAGTTGAATTCAGAGTTATTTTGCTACTCAGCTACAAAGCAAAAAAATTAGTTCAATGGTAGTTTTATTTTGTAGTGTATATGCTCTTGTTCTGATGCTAGATATTTTGGTTGACACCATGGAGTGCATATGCTTTTGCAGTTGGAGTTGATTACCAACAGAGTGTTGAATGATGAACAATTTAGCTTGAGTAGTTAAAATGTAGTGCATATGCTATTGTAGTTGGAGCTTCCTCTTGCTTTGTAGCTAAGTAGCAAAATCTTTAGCTGAATGCTGATGTAATTTTGGTTTGCACATGCTGTTATTTTGGTTTGCACATGCTATTATTTTGGTTTGCACTATGGTTTAAACTAATTGATGCATTTCTTATTACCAATGTATCCAGGTTACTATTAATTTATAGTGCTCTTGCTCTTCTTCTGTATTTACCTGGGGTATGAACTCTGTTACTCTTCTTGCTCTTTTTGCAGGAAGGTCATAATTGTGGCTTTGTTGAATGGGTTGAAGCTTTGGGCAATGGTTGAAGATAGAAAGAGTGCTAGGGTGAATGATAATCTTGAAAGTGCTTTAACTATTCACCATCTGACAGAAGAGAAGAACAAGCTGGAGGCCAATTATGACAAGTTAGTCCAAGATATGCATGAACTTATGAACTTCCAGGAGGAAAGGGTGGTGGATTTCAGATATCTGCAGTCTAACCTTACATATCAGTAGCAATGTAGAAGTGAATTGGTGGCTGATATGAAGGCAGAGATGGCAAAGAAAGATGCAGAGACCCAGAAGCTTAATCAGAAGTATGAACTACTGGTTAACCTGACAAGAGCTCAAGCAACAATCATCCAGAACTTGAAGTTGAAGAATATGATAGACAAGCAATTGCTTAGTGAAGCTAGTATGAATTTGGAGTTGAAGAATGCAGAGCTCACAAAGTCTGGGGAGAAGCTCACCGAAGAGAAGATAGAGTTGAAGGTTCAGGTTGCTGATCTGCTTAAGGGAAAGGAAAAGCATAGTGAAGAGAAGGGCTAGCTAGAGCTTCAGATTGCTGAGCTCATGAAGGGAGTGGAGAAGCTCAAGGAGAAGATCAAGGGGATCCAGGCCATCTTAGAGAACTGAACAAGATGAATATGAGATTAGTGGGCATTGCTTACCTTTTGGGAATGATGGTTGTGTAATGACCTAGTAACTTTAAATTATGGTTGTGTGGTGTATGGTTGTACTAATTGTGAACTATGGCTGTGTATGTATCTAGTAGTTATGCTATTCATCCTTTTGTGAGAAAAGGATGAACTATGCATTTGAACTCCACTATGTATTGTGAACAATGGTTGTGTATGCCTATAATCTGTTGGACTCCAGTAAGTATTTGTCGTGGTAATCTCACGTCAGATGCCAGGGGGTGGCTTATCGTGGGTGGAGCCATGAGGACGTCGTCGGGTTTCGGAAGCGAGAATGAGCATGAGCTCGAGGGCACACGAGACGTACCCATGTTCGGGGCTCTCCGAAGAGATAACACCCCTAATCCTGCTGCGATGACTATGATCGATAGTATACAAAGTTGCTCCTGGAGCTGTATTGCTAGAGGAGGAAGAAGGGTTGAGCTCTCCCTCTTCTCCTAGCTATGGCGTGGGCGTGTGGAAATGAAGGCTGAACCCTTTGCATGGGTGAACCCGCGGGGGGTCTTATAGGCCGACCCCCAGGGGTACAATGGTAATACGTCCAGGTGTAAGACCCGGACGTCAGTGTATAAGGTTGCCGGGTTCTCCGCCTGCTATTGGGGCCCGCCTCTGGGGGACCCGCCGGCTGCCGAGAATCCGGCCGACAAGTAGGGCCCACCGCCTGCGGGCCACGCTGATTGCCTTTTGCTCTAGCATGACTCTTGCTGACGAGGGCCGCGTCAGGCGTCGTATGGCCACAGTCCCGCGCCAGGCGGGTAGGTGACCTGCTCGGTCAGCACGCACTGTAGCCACGCCCCTTCGGGATTCGGGGGAGCAGGCGGCACTGTCGCTACGCCTTGTCTTGTCATAGTAGGTGAGTGCAGACTTCGAGGGGAGGAGGGGCCGGCTGCTGGAAGTCGGCCCGCCCCCAAGGCCGCCTTCTTGGGGTGCGCCGTCTTCTGGAAGCCGGCCCGTGTGGCCAGTCGGCATGAGGGGCTTTGCCAGCCCCGATGTCTTGAAATATCATTGGGTGCGGATGAGGCTACCTGGGATCCATCCCCCCGACAGTAGTCCCCGAAGCTGGTGAGGCGCCACGGATCGAAGCCAGAGTGCCTCAGCAGTTTCACCTTCCGAGAGATCCTATGCCTTGGTCTCGTCCGGCTCGAAGAAGCCGCGTGCCGAAAGCCGGCTGAGGCGAAGCCAGCCACCTGGTGAATTTGGATCGTCGTGGCGGGCGCCGGATGGTACGCCACCAGGTGGCGCGCCTGCCGCCCGCTGCACGCATGCCACGCGTTGCCAGCAGGCCAGGCCGACCTGCCAGCCCACGCGCGCGATGGGACGTCGCCGCAGGCCCGGGCCCACTACTACACGGCCTCGGCGTGCGCGGATCCGCTGCGGCCGAGGTGAACCGTTGCCCTTCCGGGGCAAAATGATTACGCGCCATAAAGGTGCGGGATTTGCGGGGGCGTGCGGGACATGGGCGCAGTTAATCCCACCCCCCAAAGCGTCTCCTCGGCCCCGCCGTCGTCGCTATATAAATGGGAGGGAGGGTGTCGGCCAAATGCACGCGCGCCCCCTCCACACTCTTCTTCTCCTTTGCTCCTCTGCTTCCTCGCTGTCGCTGCGCCGCCGCGCCACACGCCGCTGAAGCGCCGTCACGGCATCGTCGCCGTCCCGCCTCGCCGCACCGCTGCCAGGCCTCCACAAGCCATGGCGCGAGGCAATTGGGACGGCTCCAACGTCCATGAAGGCCATATCAAGTTCCTCCGCGCGACGCGGAGGCTCCCCGTCGAGGCGGTCGTGGGGACTGTCGGTGTCAAAACCGGCAGATCTCGGGGTAGGGGGTCCCAAGCTGTGGATTCTTGGATCAATGGTAACAGGAACGAAGGAGACGATGTTTTACCCAGGTTCGGGCCCTCTGGATGGAGGTAAAACCCTACGTCCTGCTCTTGTTTATATTGATGAAGTATCAAGGTACAGAGTTGATCTACCTCGAGATCATATGTTGTGGTCTAAACCCTAGGGGTATGATGAGTAATGTTATAATCTATCTATCAATGAGCCTGGCCTCGGCTTATATAATGTACCGGAGGCCTAGGATAACAAGAGTCCTAGTCGGCTACGTCGGTAGAGAGGAGTCCTTGTCTTGATCACCAAGTCTTATGGAATCTTCCTCGTATATGTCATCGGCTGTCCGAACTGGCCCATTAGTGAACCGCCATGGGGGTCCTCGGCCCGACCCACTGGTCAGGAGACGACATGGTGAGTACCCCCTAGTCCAGGACACCGTCAGTAGCCCCCTGAACCGGTCTTCAAGTTGGGGATGCTCCTCGGTTCTTCCGAACTGTTCTTCGTCTTCGGTCGTCGGTCTTGAAAACTGGTTCAACAAATCTTTCCATCTCCGATCTTGAGGATTGCCGAGATATATCCGAAAAGTTCATACGTCGGGTATCTGAGGAGTCTTTTAAGTTCTCGGCCTTTATCAATGCCTTGTTATCTTTTACGCCACACGTCGGGTTCGAAGTGTTTCCCGTGCGGCAGTGTCCTCTTGCATCTGAGCTCCAACGCCAGACTGCATCCGAGGTATCTCTTGCAGCCGAGCTCCAACGCCAGTCTGTATCCGACCTCCAACGCCGGTCCGTATCCGAACTCCAGCGCCGGACTATATCCGAGCTTCAACGCCTGTCTGTATCCGAGCTCCAACGCCGGTCTACATCAGAGGTGTCATCTCGCAGCCGGGCACCAATGCCGGACTGTATCCGAGATGTCATAGATTACCTCGGTCTTGAAAAAGTTAAAAGGGTTAAACCAAGCTTAATGCCGGAGATGCCCTCTATGGAGCTAGACACTTGCATCCGAGCTTTATGCCGGACTGCTCCCGCGGTGGTGCACCACCTCGGCTGTGGGCTGATTTTTGTCAATTTAATTCTGATTTGTGCAATTTATTATCTACCGAGGTATATAGCCAGTAGCCCTCAAGGTGTGTGTCCGCTCAATGTCCGGCATGCACCTGAAGGATGGCATAAAACCGGTGATCCCAGTAGCCCCTGAGACTCAGGTCGATTCACAAAATCGGCCTGAGGATCAACTCCTAGCTCTGTAGCATACTTAGGAATAGAAATGTGGTGTGCATATTCCTCAAGAATTAGGTTGGGTGCGGCCAACCAACCTGAGGATCATAATCTCCTCGGGAACTATTTCGCACTTTGTAAACTGTCTACATTGAATCGTCGATGCAGTAGCCCCCGAGCCAATGGTCGGGTGGCAACACCAGATCAGGGGATCGATGTGCCCCTTTAATATTTGTAAATGAGAAGCGCGAAGCCCAGTAGCCCCCGTTAATGTAGGCACGGGTGGCCGAATTAAGGATCGATATCCGTTTGACAGAAAAATTTGTTGTGTTTAACACAAACTTCTCGGAAAGAGAATAAAGATGTCTTAAAGGAGCTAGAGCTAACGAAAGCTGAGCTCACCAAGGTTGGCCTCAAGGGGCGTAATAGATAGGAAATCACTGCCAATAGGGAATTATGATAGCATTACGTCAGCTGCTCGGTTGTCCCAGCGAGATTGTGCCCTTGACTTTTTAAAAGATTGGCTGCAATATATTGACTTTTGCTCGCAATTTATGTGTAATGATTCTATGTACCCAAGTATTTTACATCAGTAATGCTCGGATCCACATTGTACAAAACTTTGTTGACCGACCATCGGCTTCAACCTCCTCGGCCAGTAGCCGGGGAGTGTTTGTCCCACTTTATAAAGCCTTTATAAGGGCAAAGATTTACGGCAAACGAGGCAATCCGGCCATACGGTTTTATAAACAAAGGTATGCGGAGAGATATGTTATATTACTATGTAACATAAGAAACATCTTCCAAAGAAAATAGTTCCACTATCGGTTCCTTTCTTTGGGTTGTCATGCTGACCATAATCATGAAACCTCATCTCCGATCAATGTGAGGAAAATATTGAGGATTTAGTTCGGGGAAAGTTCCCGAACTCTGTGGTCCATAATGAACAGAAATTTTCACTTCCATCGTTGCCGACCAATGATATCCTTTAAGATGGCTAGCTTTCGGCTTTACCCAGTCTGAGGTACTAACCTGGATGACTCGGTAGTAATAATCACAGAGGTGCTCCCTTTACCGCCTAGCCGAACAATCGGGAACGTAGGGGTAAGCACAGGAGCCAGGCAACCCAGCTTGGCCAAAATCTTAAGTCAAATTGATGCATATTTATGGCTTTATTACGATAATTACAGAAGGCAAATTCTCCATTGAGACTGTTTATAACCTGAAAGTGGCCCATCGTCGGCTTCCACCCCTTTGTAGATACTACACAGGGTGTTTTCGTACTAACAATACAACCCTTAGGCAACGTCTCGGTGCCCGGAGGCGGTTGTGTTAGCGGAAACGAGGCAATCAGATATGCATGCTTTATAACTTTCACTTAGTCATAGGAGTTTAAAGTTCGGGGCCAGTTACTAGCCCCTGGTTAGTGTTCGGCATTAACCGAGGTCAAACCAGTAACACTTCGGCCAAAATTATGAAAGGCCCATCGTTTAACACGGGGTGACCTCTATCGATTTGTAGTTTGACACAGTCATCGGATCGCTGACCAGTTTACGCTTATTGTGACAGTCAGTTTTCGGTTTTCTCCACTGAGGCGCTTAACCATTCGAGCTGGAAGCACAATCGCAGTGGTTCTCCCTTTGCACACCTAGCCGAACAAAGCGGAACGTAGGAGGCAAGCACAGGAGCCGGGCAACCCAACTATTGACCGAAGACACAATTCGAAACGGATGCATATAAAGCAATATCCGAGAATGTTTTGCCGAGGACTCCATGAATTACCTTGGCTTTTGGGGGGTTCGGCTCTAATTGCAGCCCCCTGTTGATATTGCCGAATCTGTAAAGGTGTCCGGCGTTGCACTGCGAGACCTATGCTGGAAACGCACAAATAGGTTAAAAGTGCCATAGGCTTAGAAAACCAAAAAACTTCAGTAAAAACCTTACGCCCGAACTAAATCAAGTTTTTGGTGCCAATCCGAAATTGGTCTTAAAATTAATTTATGCTTCCGTCGTGCTTTAACATGATACATCCGATCTCCAAACTTCAAGCGGGTCAGCCTTCGGCTTCAACCTCCTATCCCGAAGGCGGAGTGTTTCTCAGGCCAGTTTAGAGAACTAAACGCGCGCGGCTTTAGAGAGAAAACAGGCTATCTGGCTATTGACCACACACTCTCGTCGGAAAAAGGAGTAGTGAAAAAAGACTTTGCAACGACTTAGAAGAAAGAAAAAAATATTTATTATAGAATAGCTCATATGAATTTTAAGAGCCCCCCCCAGTTAACATGAGTAGAGGGAGTTTCTTTTAACAAACAACATATGTGAGCATGGTCGAACCGAACACAAATTAAAAATTTAAAAACTTTGAGCATGAAAGCGACTTAGCTGGTTAATGTGTTCGGCATTGATGACGTGGGTCGAGCTTGCAGCGGGTTGAGATCCCAGCCCCCAAGCCGGTTCTCAGGTCCCCGAGCGAAGAACTCGGCTTGATGAAGTGGCGACGCCGCTCGGTCGATGCGGCGAGGCAAAGCCCCTGGTCCAGCCGAGGTGACGAAGCTGGTCGGCTGGTGACGCCGAAGTCCCCGGGTAGGTCGATAAAGCGATGGCGAAGCCCCCGGTCCAGCCGAGGTGTTGGAGCAGACGACGCAGACCAGTCGACGTCGATTTACCTGTGCACATAAAAAAATGCAAACCAAAAGTAATAACAAATAAAGATAATGATATATATATTTTTTAAAAATTCTTCTACTTAATTAATTTAAGTGAAGTAAATAATTAAAGAAATATGGCCTGAATGCCGATGTCAGTCCGGTGGAGTGGTCATCGTCTGGATCCGATGTAGTATCTCGTTTGGCAGGGCGAGATTAGCCGGATTGGTATCCGGGATTTCTTCGGGGTCGTCCTCCGGTACGATGGTGCGAGGGGCGAGTCCGGCTGGAATTGACTCCCGATCTTCGGACACAGAGGTCGCATTCAGGCTTGAAGCCGGATGCGAGATAAAAGCCGACCCCGGGATCAGGTCGGAGACAGATCCCTAAGTCAAAGCTTCAGGGTTGTTCAAGTTAGGGTTTCGTGATGCCGAACTCTTGCTCAGTTCACCGAGGTTATGATCCGAGGAGATGTCATTGGCTTGATGGAGCGACGGCGCAGTCCATGCTGGCATAGGTCGGCAGCCGTGGAGCAATGTGTTCGGGCCGGTTTGACATTGGCTTGACGATGAAGACCACCTCGGAAAAAGGCTTTAAAATTTGTCGGCACGTGTTTGAGAACAACACACAATACCCTAGAAAAAGTTTCCTTCCAAAAAGGATGTTCAATATCCCGTTCATGAAGAAAGATGAATTCGGGTCGGATTCGTTTTCACGCAGAAAACAGATCCGAAAATTGACGCACTCCTCGGGCCGTTCCTGGAGTTTGAACGGTCGGATCGAGCTGAAACTTTGAGGGGTGGTAGATATAGGAATTCTGCAGCCGATCAACGGTTGGATCTTCCAAAGGACGTCCAAGCTGGACGCTGGACTCCACGCCCTAAACTCATCCAGATTCCCGTTCGGATTCGACAGGGCTCCGGTATATTGGAGATCGCCGGAGATTCCTCCATCGGAACGCGATGAAATTTTATAGGGTTGTTCTAGACTTAATTCCGCACTATTCCTTCAAACCAATCATCAAAGCGACACTCGAGGAGGCAGCAACATCGAATACAAATCCGCTATATAGAAAAATAGCATGGTCGCCCGAGGACAATGTTGACGTTGAGCCCCCGGGCTCCATGGATGATTCCTCCATGATCTTGATAGAGATCGGAGTTCATGATGACGAGGACATATGTCCGATCTTGATGATCCGAAGAGGAGTCTGGTCTTTGGACCAGCCGAGGTGACCAGTCGAGTCGGTGACGAATATGCCGACGTCGCAGTTGATCTGCAGGCGAGCCATTGATCCATTGCCGATCACACAGCGAAACTCTCAATGAAAGCACCATTGTCGGTATCAAAACCGGCAGATCTCGGGGTAGGGGGTCCCAAGCTGTGGATTATTGGATTAATGGTAACAGGAACGAAGGAGACGATGTTTTACCCTGGTTCGGGCCCTCTTGATGGAGATAAAACCCTACGTCCTGCTCTTGTTTATATTGATGAAGTATCAAGGTACAGAGTTGATCTACCTCGAGATCATATGTTGTGGTCTAAACCCTAGGGGTATGATGAGTAATGTTATAATCTATCTATCAACGAGCCTGGCCTCGGCTTATATAATGTACCGGAGGCCTAGGATAACAAGAGTCCTAGTCGGCTACGTCGGTGGAGAGAAGTCATTGTCTTGATCACCAAGTCTTGTGAAATCTTCCTCGTATATGTCATCGACTGTCCGAACTGGCCCATTAGTGAACCACCATGGGGGTCCTCGGCCCGACCCACTGGTCGAGAGATGACATGGTGAGTACCCTCTAGTCCAGGACACTGTCAGGGACGCGCATTCCCGACGCGAGGGAGATCTTGCCGGCGCCGAGGGCCGGTGAGTTCGTCGTCTTTCGGAGTCATTTCCTTAGTGGGTTTGGCTTGCCGGCGAGCGGCTTCCTCTGCTCCTTCCTCGACTTCTACCGTCTTCAGCCGCACCATCTCACCCCCAACACCGTAGTTCTTCTTTCCGCCTTTGTGACCTTCTGCGAAGGCTACCTCAGCGTCCTGCCACCCTCGAGCTGTGGGGCAGGTTCTTCTACTTGAAGTTGGGGACCCGGGCCAAGGGCGAAGCGGCCCAGTGCGGATCCTGCGTCGCCGTGCAGCGCAGTGGCTCCGGGACCCGGTTTCCGACTATCGCCTTGCTGGAGTCGGCGAAGTAGTGGCAGAAGTTGTATTTCTACATCCGCAACCTCCACCCGACTCGAGAGTACATCAATCTGCCGGCCTTCGCGATTGGCCCGCCTGGTGAGCCACGCGATAACTGGGGGCAGCAACCGAGGCCAGTGCCGGCTTCCATCACCAACGTCCTAGTCCGGCTTCAGGAGATGACGGACATGGAGGGACTCAAGCCGGCGGACCTGCTGGCCGCCTTCGTCTACCGCCGGGTTTCGCCCCTCCAGGCCCGGCCACACCTGATCTGCGACATGAGCGGCTGCCGGGACCCATGTCGGATGTCGACCAAGGAGCTGCTGATGGTTGAGGTGGTCCGCCATGTCAACTATTTCTCCGACAGCAAGCTCAACGAGGCCGACTGGAGATTCAGCAAGCTGCCGTACAGCCGTGCCAACTCGCCATCGCCGGTTAGTATTTGGTCCCCATTCTTCGCCCATGCAATGCTTTTTATCCGACCTGAATGCCCGGATGAGGGGCAGCGCTTTCCTGGCCAGGTGGCAGCCAACACGCCGGCTCCAGGCCATCAGTGGATGCCGGACCGTCAGGAGAGCGACGCGGGTGACCCCGAGCTAGTGGCGGCCGCGTTGGAAGACGGAGGCGCAGATGACGCTGCCTGGGGAGGCGACGCTGGAGGAGGCGGCGCAGGAGGGGACGGCGATGTCCGGTCCTGGCCGGATGATGATGAAGACGGCGAGGGGCAACGCCGCCCTGAAGGCACCGGGAGGGCAGGGGCGTGCCCCTCGACGGCGCAGCCGCCAAGCGGAGCGCCGACCGGTGCACCCGGCGTGCCTAAACGTCGCGCCGAGGGGTCGTTCGGCGATAAGCCGCCCAAGAAGGCCAAGCAAGAGGCCGCGACCAAGCGGCATGAAGCCGCGAAGGCGGCCGCCACCCGGAGGGCCCCGAAGGAGTGCCCAACAGTGTCCGGGTGAGCACATCAGTCGTACTGTCTTAATCGTCCTTCTCTCTCTTTTCCGAGTTTCTCATCTTTGCTTGCTTTGCTGCGCAGGGCCACCATCTCCATCGCCCGGGTTCCATCCGCCTCGTTGATCGGGCTAGCAGGCGGCTCTGAGGAGACCCGACGCATGGACCCGGCCGCCGCCCTTCGGGAGGTGACGGAGAGGAATGCGCGGGAGGAGGCCGCAGAACGGGCGGAGGCTGATGCCCAGGCCGCCGCGCCAGCGCAGGCGGAGGCCCAAGCCATGACATCGGCGCAGGCGGAGGCGGCGACCAAGGCGCATGCGGAGTCCGACGCCAAGGCCGTGGAGGACCCGGCTGGTGGCGGGATCCCGGAGGCCGCCAATTTGGGGCAGCCGGAACCGCCGGTGGTGGAGGCCCAGACGCCGGCTGGATCGGCTGGAGCCGACCAGACGGCGCCGGAGCGGGAGGTTGCCGATTCCGTAGTCCCGGAGGCGGAGGTGACCCAGCGCGCGTCGGGTGCTGGCGAACGGGGCGGCGGCCACCCCGAAGGGCCGGAGATGACGCTGGCCAGCGCCGGGCTGGCGACGAGCCAGGCCATGACAGCGCGCACCCCCTTGCGCCTGCGCCAGGCGCGAGCGGCCTCCGAGCCGAGGCCAGTGGAGACCGAGGCCGCGAGCTTGCAGGGAGCCGACACCATGGCCACGAGTTCCGCCCCGCTTGGCTGGGCGTCAGTGGCCGGCACGGCCGCCCTGAACCTCGCAGTGCAGGATGTCTTGGACAAGTTCTCCGCCCACGGCGCCACCCTCCTGAAGGCGAGGAGCGAGATGGTGGCGATGCAGACGTCCGTCCCGGTATGCTCTTGATTTTGCTTTTTTATCTTTGCGATCTTCAGTGGGGGCGCGCCAGCGCACCCACTGGGTGTAGCCCCTGAGTTCCAAGCTGGCTGCTAAGCAGGCGGGTTGGAACTTTAAGGCGTGTTTTTGACTGTCGAAATGCCACTCTCGCTGCAGGACTACCACAACCTTTGTGCAGCCGCCTTCAACTCCCAGAACCAGGCGCTCGCCAACCGGACCGCCGAGTTGCGGAAGAGCCATGGTACGTTGGCCGGCTTTCAGTGGGGGCGCGCAAGCGCACCCACTAGGTGTAGCCCCCGAGATTCGGGCCGACTGCTGAGCAGTCGGGCCGGATCTTTCCGACAGCTTCTTATTTTAGTTGATACCGTTGCCGACAATTCTTCTTTGCCTTTGCAGAGGCCGCTGCCCAGCTGCGGGACCGCGTGCATAAGCTCGAGGGCCAGCTTCAGGTCAAGGAGCTAGAGTGCAACCAGGCGGTCGTGGAAAGCGACCGGCTTGAGAAGGAGCTGGCTGACCAGGCGACCCGACATGTAGAGCAGGTCTAGCAGCTGAAGGACGAGGAGGAGCACCTCAAGGCCGAGTTCGAGTCCTAGCGCTCGGGCTGGGCCGACAAGGAGAAGTACCTATCCGAGGGCTATGAGGTGATTGAGGGCATGCTCGAAGGTGAAGCTTCTTTCTTTCTTGATTGGTTGGTTGCCGGCTGTTGCGGGGAGCCGACTTCTTATTCTTTCGCTTTCTTTTAAGCAGAGTACTTCCCAGACCACACCGGCGCCATCAGCCAGGCGATCGAGGCACGACGCGAGCAACGGAGGCAAGTGGGCGAGGAGATTGCACCGGACCGGCCCCGGAACTTGGGCGAACAGTTCTGGACCGTTCAGCTGCGCCTTGAGCCGGTGCGCCATCTGCTCCACCGGTTTCAGTGCGCCGTGTCGCAGGTCCTGGAAGGGCTCTGGCCGGGTGTGCAGGTCCCCCGGACTCCCAGCCGGACTGCCGACTGGCTGGATGTGGCGTGGGAGCGGCTCGACGCCTGGAAGGGCGCCGTGGCACGGGCCGGCGCCAAGGTGGCGCTGGAGTTTGTGAAGCCGTGGTATCCGGGTGTGAGCATGGCGCAGCTGGCCACCTTCCGCGAGGAGGCGACGCTGGAGTTGGAGCTGGAGCGCGAAGGGATCGCCATTCGCGCATCGGCCCTCGCCGAGTACACCAACGGCGATGTCTTCATCCCGGAGTGGGCA
The DNA here is from genome assembly GCA_011799875.1 of Thinopyrum elongatum. NCBI lineage: Eukaryota > Viridiplantae > Streptophyta > Magnoliopsida > Poales > Poaceae > Thinopyrum > Thinopyrum elongatum. Next base: position 53,953,154 of record CM022300.1, read on the forward strand.
GAAGACGGCACCGAGGTGCCATCGTCCTGGTTCAGGCTGGACCCGGATGAGGCGGAGAACCCGGCAGAGGTGATCACCTCTAGCGACGAGACTGCGGAGGAGGACGAGGACGAGGAAGGCGACGGCGTCGCGCCAGATGACGGAGAGACCAGCCGGAACCGGCCCGATCTGGCCCCAACCGGCGAGCAGCGAGAGACCACGTCGGCCGTCGCCGCCGACCAGACCGGGACCAACCAGCCGGAGGCCCCGCCAGCCGGCGCTACCGCCACCGCCGACTCGTCCGAGCAGCCCGCAGTACCTCCGGCCTAGGCAACCCTTATCTGTTTATATTTTTTCTGTCTTGTGTTCAAGGACGAAGTTAGTTATGCGCAGTTCCACCCACTGGGGGTGTACTTTTAAACTCTGATGAATGCTGGCCGTGGGCCTTTTGGAATGTAAATAAATTTAGTTTCCCCACATGCTTGTGTGCTGTGCCGAGTTCTAACTCAATTTTGCCTTTGCTTTCTTTGGCCTTTTCCTTTGCCGTGTTCCTTTGGCCGCCGCCCTGCCAGCCGAACAGTCGCGCTGCGGTCTGTGGCCGGGTCAGGGTCTTGGCCGTTTAGAATAGGCAAATTACTTCAGCCGCTTAAAGCGTAGCTTGTCAAGTGAGAAGCCGGCCAGCCGGCTGCTGAGCAGTCGGACGGGGGAGGCGAGAGGCTGGCTTGGCCTGAATCGGCGTTCTTCCTTAGTCGTTTTTCATGTGGATAGCATTTCCGGCCTTTAGCTCTTGCCAGCCGGACAGTCGCGCTGCGAGCTGTGGCTGGGTCGAAGAGAGGGCTTTGGCGTTGGCACACTACTGAGCCGACTTTGGATGGTACCAACTTGGGCCAAGTCGGCGAGCCGCCAGGCTGGCTGACCGGACCCGGGCAGGGCGAAAGAATGAATACTCAGACATAGGCGAAGCTTATCATAGAGATAAAAAGGTAGCCCCCGAGTGCGCCTCAGGGTACCTGTTGTCTTTACATAATACAAAAGATAGCATGGTACATACACTGCATCAACTGTAAAACTGGCGGAGGAGGTTCGCGTTCCATGGGCGCTCCGACTCTTGGCCGGCTGTGTCCCTCTTGCGTGCCCTGGGCTTCTGCGCATCGATTAGGTAGTAGGAGTCGTTGCCCAGGGCCTTGCTGATGATGAAGGGCCCCTCCCAAGGAGCAGAGAGCTTGTAATGGCCGACTGTTCGCTGGATCAGTTGGAGCACAAGGTCGCCTTCGTGGAAAGCACGCGGCTTGATCTTCTTGTTGTGGTAGCGGCGCAGGCTCTGCTGGTAGATGGCGGACCGACTGAGTGCTAGCAGCCGGGCCTCTTCGAGCAGATCGACGCCATCTTCACGTGCCTCCTTTGCTTCCGCCTCTGTGTATAGGGTGACGCGAGGAGAGTCGAACTCGATATCCGTTGGGATGATGGCCTCGGCCCCGTACACGAGGAAGAAAGGTGTGAAGCCGGTTGATCGGTTTGGCGTTGTCCGGAGACTCCAGAGGGCGGCCGGTAGCTCCTCGAGCCAGCAGCCAGCCGAGCGCTCCAGTGGTTCGACTAGCCGTGGCTTGATGCTGGATAGAATGAGGCCATTTGCCTGCTCCACCTGGCCGTTTGACTGCGGGTGAGCAACCAACGCGAGGTCCAGTCGGATGCCATGTGTCGCGCAGAAACGAGCCAAGGCTCCTTTGGCGAAGTGCGTGCCGTTGTTGGTGATGATGCTGCGCGGGATGCCATATCGAACGGTGATATCTGCGACGAATGTAACGGCTGTGGGGCCGTTCAGCTTCTTGATCGGCTTCGCTTCAATCCACTTCGTGAACTTGTCCATGGCAACCAGCAGATGGGTCATGCCGCCGCGTGCAGTCTTGAATGGGCCCACCATGTCCAATCCCCATATGGCAAATGGCCAGGTGATGGGAATGGTCTTGAGGGCTGAGGCCGGCTGGTGCTGCTTGGTGCTGAAACGCTGGCACCCCTTTACTTCTGGACCAACTCCTTGGCGTCGTCCAGAGCAGTCGGCCAGAAGAAACCATGGCGAAAAGCTTTGGCAACGAGGGCTCTGGAAGCGGCATGGTGGCCACATTCGCCTTGATGAATATCCCTAAGGATTGCAATGCCCTTCTCTGGCTCGACGCAGCGCTGGAAGACACCAGTCGCACTGTGCCTGACGAGCTCTTTGTTGATGATTGTGTACGCACCTGCCCGGCATTGCACCTTCCAGGCCGATACTTCGTCGGCTGGGAGCTCGCCGCTCACCAGAAAGTTGAGGATGGAATGCGCCCAAGACGGGGCTTCCACCACTGTCATGACAGCAGCCGGCGTTAGGGTGGCCGGGTTGGGAGGCGGTGGGTTGGAGCCGGCCGCTCCTTGTTGCGTCATGGAAGTCCCCGGGCCGGCTACAGCAGCCCCCGGGCCGCCTGCAGAAGTTTCCGGGCCGGCTGCTGAAGTCCCCGAGCTGGATCTGGCTGCTCCAGGGTCAGCCGGCACAAAGATGGATTCTGATTTCGGCAAAGGTTGGATAGACGGCTTGCGCAAGCAGTCGAGGGAGACGCTGGCTGGAATGGCCTGCCGGGTGGAGCCAATCCGTGCCAGGGCGTCGGCTGCTTCATTGTCGGCCCATGGCACATGGATGAACTCGCACCCATCGAAGTGTCCGCTGATCTGCTGGACGAGGAAGCAGTAGCTGGCCATGTTGGCGTCCTTCGTGTCCCAGTCGCCAGAGGATTGTTGGACCACAAGGTCTGAGTCACCGTAGCACAGGATGCGGCGGATGCCAATCTCCTTGGCCAGCCGGAGCCCGTGGACGAGTGCCTCATACTCAGCTACGTTGTTGGAGGCGGCGAAGTGGATCTACAATGCGTACTTCAGCTTGTCGCCTTTGGGAGAGGTGAGGACGATGCCGGCTCCCAAACCGGTGCGCATCTTCGAGCCGTCGAAGTGCATCCGCCAATGCGTGGAATCCGGCGCTGGCGGCAGGTACTGGGTCTCGGCCCAGTCGACAAGGAAGTCGTCCAACGCTTGGGACTTGATGGCGGTACGGGGCTGGTAGTGGATGGTGTGGGGAGCCAGCTCGATGGCCCACTTGGCTATCGGGCCCGAGGCATCTCGGCTGCCCATGATCTCGGCAAGAGGGGCGGTGCAGACAACCATGATGGAGTGCTCCTGGAAGTACTGCTTCAGCTTCTTGGCGGCAAAGTACATGCCGTAGCACATCTTCTGGTAGTGGGGGTAGTTCTGCTTGGAGGCGGACAGCACCTCGCTTAGGTAGTAGACCGGCCTCTGGACCGACTGCGCCCTGCCGGCTTCTGGGCGTTCGACAACAATCACCATGCTGACGACCCAGTTGGTGGCGGCGATGTAGAGGAGCGGTGGTTCTTTGGTAGTTGGGGCAGCCAGAATAGGCGGCGTGGACAGCATCCGCTTGAGCTGGAGGAACGCATCGTCAACCTGGCCCGTCCACTCGAAGCACTTGGTTTTCTTCATCAGTTGGTACAGAGGGAGGGCCTTCTCGCCGAGCCGGCTGATAAACCGGCTGAGAGACGCCAGGCACCCGGTGAACTTCTGGATGTCTTGCAGCTTGGTCGGTTTCTTCATCCACTCGATGGCCTTGATCTTCACAGGGTTGCACTCTATCCCGCGCTCGGAAACAAGGAAGCCAAGGAGCTGTCCGGCCGGCACTCCCAAGACGCACTTCTCCGGATTGAGCTTGATTTGGAAACAGCGCAGGTTGGCGAAGGTCTCCTTGAGATCCTCCAAAAGGGTGCCGCGCTTCTCTGTCTTCACCACTATGTCGTCCATGTAGACATGGGCATTCCAGCCGAGTTGCAGCAGGAGGCACTTCTGCATGCAGCGTTGGAAGGTGGCGCCGGCATTCCTCAAGCCGAACGTCATGGTGATGTAGCAGAACACGCAGAAAGGGGTGATGAAGGCGGTCTTCAGTTGATCGGCCGGGTCCAGCTTGATTTGGTGGTAGCCGGAGTAGGCGTCCAAAAAGGACAGTAGCTCGCAGCCGGCCGTGGAGTCGATCACTTGATCGATCCGGGGCAAGGCAAACAGATCCTTGGGGCAGGCCTTGTTCAGACTCGTGTAGTTGATACACATGCGCCACTTGTTGTTTTTCTTCAAAACGAGGACTGGGTTGGCAAGCCAGTCCGGGTAGAACACTTCCATGATGAAGCCGGCTGCCAGAAGCCGGGTGATTTCTTCACCAACGATCCTTCTCTTTTCTTCTGATAGGCGGCGGAGGGGTTGCTTGGCCGGCTTAGCATCCGGCCGCACATGCAGCTTGTGCTCGGCAAATCCCCTTGGAATACCTGACATGTCCTTGGGGGACCATGCAAAGATATCCTGATTCTCACGGAGGAATTCGACGAGCTCGCTTTCCTATTTGCTATCGAGGTTGGACCCCACGACAGCGTACTGCTCCGGGTGCACCGGGTCTAAGATGATCTTCTTGGTTTCCTTAGCCGGCTGGAAGGAGCCCTCGCCTTCAGCTTCTTTGGGGTCAGCCGGCATGGCCGGCTACTCGCTGGCCATGGCCACAGCCCGGTCAAGGAGGTGCTTCTCTTCGACGATGACGAGAGACTCGGCCAGCCGAGAGCTGGCTGCGGCGCACACGAGCGACTTCTTGTAGTCGCCGGCAATGGTGATGATGCCCTTGGGACCCGACATCTTCATCTTCAGGTACGCATAGTGCGGGACCGCCATGAATTTGGCTAGTGCTGGCCGGCCCAAGAGCACGTGGTAGGAGCTGTCCAAGTTGACCACCTCGAACCAGATAGGCTCGCGGCAGAAGTGGGTCTTGTCGCCGAACAGGACGTCGATCTTGATCTTGCCGATTGGAGAGCAGGAAAGCCCAGGGACGATGCCATGGAACACGGTCCGGTTGGGTTGGAGTTGCTTCTCCTTGATGCCCAGCTTTTCCATGGTGTCGTGGTAGAGGATGTTGATGCTACTACTGCCATCTATCAGGATTCGGGAGAAGCGGCAAGCCCGCCTCTCGGTTGAGAAGGTGGAGTCTAGCACCATGGCATAAGCACCCGGCGAAGGCATCACGGCTGGATGGTCATCTCGGCTCCAGGCGATGGGCCTCTTGGACCAGTGCATGAATTGGGGGACCTCTGGAATGACAGCATTCACCTCATGGTGTTGCTGACGTCGGCTGTGCTTGTCGTCGGCTTCACTTGTGAAGACGACGTAAGTGGCGTTCTCGTTGGGGAATTCATCTTGGAGCATGCCGACAGGGCGGGCCGGCTGCTGAGGAGCCGGGGCCGGCTGGAGGAGGCGGCAAGCCCTCACCCTTAGTGATTCGGGTGAGCCAGCTGCACTGCCGGGTTGTATGGTTGGACGGCTTCGCGCCGTTGTGGAACTTGCATGGTGCATCGAGGGTCTGCTCAAAGGAGAAGGCCGGCAGCCAGGCACCCTTGCTGCCCCGCGGACGCTTGGGGCCGGGTTGATCTGCCGGCTATTGGTCCGCGACGGTCGCCACCTGCCGGCTATTAGAAGTCGGCTGCTGGGCCTTGCGCTTGTTGTCGTTCGGCTGCTGATGCCGGTTGGGGTCACCAGCCGGCGCCGGAGAAGCCGGCGGGATCACCTTCCCGGACGCGTTGATCCGGATCTCCGACTTCATGGAAGAGTCGGCTGTGGCGTACTTGTCCGCCACAACCAGGAGCTCGTCCAAGGTAGCCGGCTCGTCGCACAGAAGCTTGTGTTTGAGCAGGGTGCCCTCTCTGCACCCGGAGGTGAAGTACTCAATGGCCTGCACCTTGTGCACCCCCTCGCAGGAGTTGCGCAATTTGGCCCAGCGCGTCAGGTAGTCGCGAGTGGACTCGGTCGGGTCCTGAACGCACATGGAGAGCTGGCGAGGCTTGGGGGGCCGCTTGTAGGTGCTGTTGAAGTTGCGCACGAAGACTTCGCTGAAGTCCAGCCAACTGTTGACGCTGTTGGCCTTGAGGCTGTTCAGCCATGTCCAGGCCGTGCCCTGCAACATGAGTGGAACATACCTCACGGCAACGCGCTTGTTGCCATTCGCTATGCTGACTGCCGTAGCATAGTTGGTAAACCAGTCTTCCGGCTTCACGGCGCCATTGTACTTGGGAGTGTCGCGAAGAAGCGAGAACCCTTTGGGGAAGGGCTCGACGCGAATGCGGGGGTCGAAGCAGGCCGGGCCGACTTTATCCTCATCCTCCATTGCTAAGGACCGAGCTAGCCGCTCGATCCGGCGATGAGCGTCATTCTCGCCGACTGCTTCACGGGGACCTAGCCGCCCCCTCAAAGTCGGGTGGTCATCCGGCGTCGGAGAAGCCAGCCTTTCCCTGCGCGGGGGGTGGGGGGGGGGGGGGCGGATGTTCATCCTGCTGGCGCCGGCCCTCCGCTCTCGGAGGAACTTGCCGGCTGTTCACAACCGTCTCGTGAGAGCACCGGCTACGGCTAGCCACCGGCTCCGGGTTCCGCTGGCCGCGGCCGCCGCCACTAGGGGACCGGGAGGTCGCTCCATTCTCGCGGCGGGGTGGAAGGTTTCCTTCCGAGAGGTCGGCCTGCTGGCCGGCTCACACCACGCGTCTTGCTGCGCGTTTGCAGCGTTGAGGAGCTCCTGGAGGTGGTCCATCTGGCTACGCCGCTCATCGCCCTCCAGGGTCTCGAGTTCTTCTTCCGCGGCCTACGCGGCACGCTGGTTCTGCACTGGGGTGTCGTAAATTGGACGTCCGACTCCCAGCATGCTTGCGATGGCCGCGCCGCATTGCCGGACAGCGCCGGCTCGGCTGGGCTCGCCTGCAGCCGGTGTGCCGCCCGCTATGCGGTCAATCTCGTGCTGGTTAGCCTCAGCATGGCGCTTCATGGCCGCCATCTTGGTGGTGCCATCGAGGAGCTTGATACGGATTTCTTCTAGTGCCGCCCCGTCGGCGTTGGTGTCGACGGGAGCAGCCAGGTCCTGCATTGCTGCTTGCAATGGGTCCCTGGCAGCCCCGCCAGTGTCCTGGCTATTGCCAGTGACCATCACCTCCATGAAGACGCCAGCATCGAGCGCGCCAGCAGAGGCGTCGCTAGCGACAGGAGGGAGCGGGTCATCGATGACCACCACGTCGCCGGGATACGCGTCGGTGGCGACCGCATCGGAGAGGCTGAGCCTCCCGAAGAGGTCGGTGAGGCAGCTCACGGGGCAGATGGCTCCCGCGTCCGGGGCGACCTCATCGGAAAAGCTAAGCTTCCCGAAGGGGTCAACGAGGCAGTCCGCGGGGCAGACGGCTCCCGCATCGGGTGAAGTGCCGGTGCAAGCGCAAAGGAACGCATCGAGCTGGCTGATCAGGCCAGACGTGACGCGCTCACCAGAGGGAAAGGTGGTTCCCGTCCGGAACACAACTCCGGCCGACACCACAGATGGCCCCACGGTGGACGCCAACTGTCGTGGTAATCTCACGTCAGATGCCAGGGGGTGGCTTATCGTGGGTGGAGCCATGAGGACGTCATCGGGTTCCGGAAGCGAGAATGAGCACGAGCTCGAGGGCACACGAGACGTACCCAGGTTCGGGGCTCTCCGAAGAGATAACACCCCTAATCCTGTTGCGATGACTATGATCGATAGTATACAAAGTTGCTCCTGGAGCTGTATTGCTAGAGGAGGAAGAAGGGTTGAGCTCTCCCTCTTCTCCTAGCTATGGCGTGGGTGTGTGGAAATGAAGGCTGAACCCTTTGCATGGGTGAACCCGAGGGGGTCTTATCGGCCGACCCCCCAGGGGTACAATGGTAATACGTCCGGGTGTAGGACCCGGACGTCAGTGTCTAAGGTCGCCGGGTCCTCCGCCGGCTGCTGGGGCCCGCCTCTGGGGGGCCCCGCCGGCTGCCGAGAATCCGACCGACAAGTAGGGCCCGCCGCCTGCGGGCCATGCTGATTGCCTTTTGCTATAGCATGACTCTTGCTGAGGAGGGCCGCGTCAGGCGTCGTATGGCCACAGTCCCGCGCCAGGCGGGTAGGTGACCTGCTCGGTCAGCGCGCACTGTAGCCACGCCCCTCCAAGATCCGGGGGAGCAGGCGGCCTGTCGCTACGCCTTGTCTTGTCGTAGTAGGTGAGCGCAGACTTCGAGGGGGAGGAGGGGCCGGCTGGTGGAAGTCGGCCCGCCCCCAAGGCCGCCTTCTTGGGGTGCGCCGTCTTCTGGAAGCCGGCCCGCGTGGCCAATCAGCATGAGGGGCTTTGCCAGCCCCGATGTCTTGAAATATCATTGGGTGTGGATGAGGCTACCCGGGATCCATCCCCCCGATAGTATTGTGTGCTATGATTACTAGACTAAAAATGATGATATATCATACATTGGAAGATGGATCAGATATAGTAGATGCTTAAATGCTTATGTTATATTGCCTCAATATTATGTGCCATGATTGGAAGATGCCTCAATATTAGATGCTTATGTTATATCATGCATTGGAAGACTAGGTTAGCTTGGTTCCGTCGACCCCGAGCCACCCTAAACCCTAGATGGTAGGTTTAGGTGGTTCCGTACCCCGAGCCACCCTAAACCTAAAGACTAGGTTTAGGTGGTTCCGTCGACCCCGAGCCACCCTATACCCTAGATGGTAGGTTTAGGTGGTTCCGTCGACCCTGAGCCACCCTAAACCTAAAGACTAGGTTTAGGTGGTTCCGTCGACCCCGAGCCACCCTAAACCCTAGATGGTAGGTTTAGGTGGTTCCGTCGACCCCGAGCCACCCTAAACCTAAATGGTAGGTTTAGGTGGTTCCGTCGACCCCGAGCCACCCTAAACTCTAGATGGTACGTTTAGGTGGTTACGTCGACCCCGAGCCACCCTATACCTAAATGGTAGGTTTAGGTGGTTCCGTCGACCCCGAGCCACCCTAAACCCTAGATGGTAGGTTTAGGTGGTTCTGTCGACCCAGAGCCACCCTAAACCCTAGATGGTAGGTTTAGGTGGTTCCGTCGACCCCGAGCCACCCTATACCTAAATGGTAGGTTTAGGTGGTTCCGTCGACCCCGAGCCACCCTAAACCCTAAATGGTTGGTTTAGGTGATTCCGTCGACCCCAAGCGACCCAAAACCTTAGATGCTAGGTTTAGGTGGTTTCGTCGACCCCGAGCCACCCTAAACCCTAGATGGTAGGTTTAGGTGGTTCCGTCGACCCCGAGCCACCCTAAATCTAAATGGTAGGTTTAGGTGGTTCCGTCGACCCCGAGCCACCCTAAACCCTAGATGGTAGGTTTAGGTGGTTCCGTCGACCCCAAGCCACCCTATACCTAAATGGTAGGTTTAGGTGGTTCCGTCGACCCCGAGCCACCCTAAACCCTAAATGGTTGGTTTAGGTGATTCCGTCGACCCTGAGCCACCTGATGTCCCTTACGGAATAGCGCATAAACTGGGGTTTAAGCTTCTGTCACTCTCGCAACCCATCATCTACTTACTACTCCACAATGCATTCCCTTAAGCCCAAATATGGTGAAGTGTCATGTAGTCGATGTTCACATGACACCACTAAGGGAATCACAACATACATACTATCAAAATATCGAACACATATCAAGTTCACATGATTACTTGCAACATGATTTCTCCTGTGACCTCAAGAACAAAAGTAACTACTCACAAATGATAATCATGCTCAAGATCAGAGGGGTATTAAATAGCATATTGGATCTGAACATATAATCTTCCACCAAATAAACCATATAGTAATCAACTACAAGATGTAATCAACACTACTAGTCACCCACAAGCACCAATCTATAGTTCCGGTAACAAGATTGAACACAAGAGATGAACTAGGGTTTGAGATGAGATGGTGCTGTTGAAGATGTTGATGGAGATTGCCCTCCCCAAGATGGGAGAGTTGTTGGTGATGATGATGACGATGATTTCCCCCTCTGGGAGGGAAGTTCCCCCGGCGGAATTGCTCCGCCGGAGGGCAAAAGTGCTCCTGCCCAAGTTTCGCCTCGAGACGGCGGCGCTCCATCCCGAAAGTCCTCTCCTTATTTTTTCTAGGTTAAAATGACTTATATACCAGAAGATGGGCCTCGGAGGTGGGCCTGGGTGAGCACAACCCACCAGGGCTCCCTGGGCTCCCTGGCGTGCCCAGGTGGGTTATGCCCACCTGGTGGGCCCCCTCTGGTACTTATTTGCTCCAATATTCTTTAAATATTCCATAAAAAATCTCCGTAAAGTTTCAGCTTGTTTGGAGTTGTGCAGAATAGGTGGCCTGACGTAGCTTTTCCAGGTCCAGATTTCCAGCTGCCGGAATTCTCCCTCTTTGTGTGTACCTTGCATATTATGAGAGAAAAGGCATTAGAATTACTCCAAAAAGCATTATTATGCATAAAAACATCATAAATAATAGTAGGAAAACATGATGCAAAATGGACGTATCACCACCCTGAACATAATCATCAATATATGATCATCAATATATCCTTTAACATGACCATCAATACATCAACATAATCATCAATATATGATCATCAATATATCCTTTAACATAACCATAAATACATCAACATAATCATCAATATATGATCATCAATATATCCTTTAACATGATCATGAATATATCAACATATCCTTGGACAAATAACAACATATCCTTTAACATGATCATCAATATATCAACATATCCATCAACATAATCATCAACATATACATCCACATAACAAAAGAAAATAGCAGAGGCATCAAATCATGTTCACAACCATCAATTAGACTAATGTAGCATAACAACACATTGTAGCATAACAACATAAATCCATGAATAGCACCATCAAGTTCAGTCATTCTAGCATCACTTTGTAGCATAACAGCACATTGTAGCATGAACCAAAATAAGAACAAACTTTAGCATCAGTTCAACATTACATGGCAGATCTTCCAGCACCACTAGCAGTGAAGTAGGCCATCCATCCAGTGTGTGTACCATCAGTAGGAATAACACCAGAAGTGGAGGCAGTAGATTGCCTGGGGGCAGTGAATGGCCTTGGAGCACCTCTGCCAGCTCCTCCTCTGCCAGCTCCTCCTCTGCCAGCACCTCTCCTAGCTCCTCCTCTGCCAGCACCTCTGTCAGCTCCTCCTCTTCCAGATGGTGGTGGTGTAGGAGTAGGAGCATTAGCTCTTGGCTGTGTTGGTGGTGGTGTAGGAGCAGTAGCAGCAGCTCTTGCCTGTCTTGATGGTGGTGTAGGAGCAGGACCAGCAGCTCTTGGCTGTGAGTTGCTTGGAGTAGCCTTGCATACACAGGGAAAATAGTTAATAATACTCGAAGGAAAGAAATGTACAAGAAAGAAAAAAGTACTATACTTCAAGGGGAAACGTTATTACCACATGTTTGTTCTTCCTTAAAGCTAGCTCAGGCTTCAACTGTTTAAGACAGCTTGTGTACCTATGGCCTTGGAGACCACAATTGCCACATGTTATAGTCCCCATTCTTGATGTGCCCTTTGGCTTTGGTACTTCAAATTTGCCCTTGATCCTCTTTTCTTTCTTTCTTTCTTCCTCTCTTCACTTTAAATGCAGGTGGTTCTATGTCTGGACCAGGGGTCCTTGTCCAGTCATGCTCACCAGGAACAGGAAAGATCATTGGTTCATAAGCTGCCACATAAAATGGTTTCTTGAAGAATTTGCTGACATAATCCTCTGGAAACATTTTAGACTTGTTTATTGCAGAGATGGCATGGTTGCATGGGATGCCAATAAGGTCCCACTTCCTGCATCCACAAGTCTCAAGTTCCAAGTTCACATCATGTGTTTGTTGCCCACTTGTAACTTGCCATAAGTTCACCCCAGCTTGTATGGGCTTGCAATATTTGGCCCTCTCCTTCTCAACCTCTAGCTTCTCATTGTAATGAGGTGTTATCTCCCATCTTGCTGCCTTTCCACTCTCTCTATTCCTATGCCACCTCACCATCTGCTTATCTTTTATCCCATCACACATTGTCCTTATAGGTTTTCTCCTAACATCTAGAATGTACTTGTTAAACACCTCAGACAAGTTGTTAACTACCAAGTCAGTCTTGCAGTTTGTGTCAAATGCATGCCTTGCCCATGTTTGTTTTGGTATTGCACTAAGCCACTTCCATGCTTCCTCACTTTCAGCTCTGAGATCATTCATTGCAATATTAAATTTGTGCTCATTGTAGGCATAGCTAGCATTATCCATGCACTTCTTAAGATCTTCCCCCCTAAACCCAGCATTTTGGAAATTTGCATATAAATGTCTAAGGCAGAATCTTTGGTTGCAGTTTGGAAACACAACATTCACTGCATTTAGTAGCCCCTGGTACACACAATTTAACAAATTGAAGTGTTGCAAGCCAATGTAAACACTATAGCTAGCACAAAGATAACAAATTGAAGTGTTGCAAGCCAATGTAAACAATTGTGCAAAACAAAATGAAATATGCAAAGACATACCTTTTGTCTATCTGACATTATAGTATATGGTCCAAACTGTCCCACTTCTCCCCCTAGGCAAATTTTGAGTTGGTGTAGAAACCAACACCAACTAGGTGTGTCCTCTTGTCCAACAATGCCAAATGCCAGTGGATATATATTGTTGTTGCCATCTCTACCAGTGGCAGCAAGGAGTTGAGCACCAGTAGTGAGCTTAATAAAGCATCCATCAACACCTACATTATCAACATATCAAACAATTAAATATTTTGAAATGAGAAACAATATGCAAGTAGTGGACAAGGTTCAGAAACTAACCAATGAATGGTCTGCACCCCTTGAGAAACCCCTCCCTTGATCCATTGATGCAGTAGCACATGGCATGGAATCTGGGTCCTGGGTGGGGAATTTTTTCAGTAGGTGTTGGAGTAACAGTAGTGACTATTACTCTACTCCCAGGGTTTGTATCCATGATTGTCTGAGCATAGTCACTAAGCCTAGGATATTACTTCTTGTGATCTCCTAACACAGCTTCAATAGCTATGTTCTTTGCCCTATATGCCATAGTCTTGCGCACATCTACACCATATTTTTCCATGTAGGCATCAATCATAGTCTGAATGCCAGTAGTTGGATCAGATCTAAAGAGGTCCTCATATTTTTGTGCCAACCACTTAGCACTCACCCTGGTGGTCTCTGTACTTATAGGGCAAGTGTGCTCTAGTCTCATCTTCTAAATTACAAAGGTTTTCTCTCCTTTTATAACTACTGCCACCATAAAGAAATTGCACTATTTATCTCTACACTCAACAATTATTCTCTGATCTGAATTCCTGTGATACTTGAAATTTCTGCTCTGAGTGATGTGTAAATTCAACAAAGCATCTCTGAATTGATGTTGATCCCTAAAGCACAATTTTAGGCAGAGTTGCTCCATTTTCTCATTGTACCATTTCCTAGCAGGCCTCTTCTTTGCCCTACTCTTCCTTTTCTTTGGTAGGACAAATGAAAGTGGCTCATAACCATCATCATCACTCTCCTTCAGCAAACCCTTCTCTTCTTCATCTGATGAAGGTTTGAAATCTGGTTCCACCTCTGGTAATACACTTGAGTGTGACCTTGTTGTTGGTCCTCTCCTAACTGGCAGCTTCTGCAACTTCTGCTTCTTCTTTGTAGGTACAAACAAGATAGTGTTATCTTCCTCCAGCTCAAATAATTCCTCAACTTCAGTGTCACCCTCATAATGCAGCACTTCTTCCTCCTCTGACTCGTCATCATCTGTTTCTTCCTCTTCTAGTTCTTCCTCTCTCTGTCTCTTTCCTTCTTCCATCTCTAGATCTTCATCATCAGAGGCAATTTGACATTCATCATCAGAGGCAGAAGCATCACTGTCCTCATATACCTCATATCTATGGCATCCCTCTTCTTCTTCCAAAACAACTTTCAACTTAGCATTTACATTCCTGCTTTCCTGTGTGCAAACAGCAGGAGCATGAGCTGTAGTAGAGCTACTACACTGACTTTCAAACACTACTCCTTCCTGATCAACAACTAAGATAGCAGGCTCACTCAGATCAAGCACAACTGGCTCTTGATACACAACATGGGACAAATCTTGCTTATGACATTGTTGCCTCTCAAAGTCACTAATAGGGGGTGGGCAAGCCCTAACTAGCAAATTAAGCACCAAAGTATCCTTATTCTGCCTCTTTATCATCTGTAATTCAGCATTACTATCTACCAATTCCAGCCCTTGCTCTCCTAAACTTGGATTCTCAATGTGATGAAGACAATCATATACACTAAATCCTTGTGTTCCCATTAGTGCAACTAAATTCAGATAAGTAATATCTGAACTACACAGCTTCCTCTCCAATGGTTCTTGAGCATCAAAATGCATCCTAACTTCCCAAATGTCTTCATTGAAACTACAAAACAAAGGAAATTTCAAATATTCAGTAACCTAACTCTAAATTTTCTCTTAACAAAAAATTAAAGACTTTAAAGTAAATTTGCAGTAACTTCACAATTTTAGTTAACATAACAGAACACAACACAATATAGTTCACAATTTTATGTTAACATGGATACTACAAAAGAAAAGAAATTTCAAATAAGTTTAATATTACAATTAACAGAACATGAATCAATATAGTTTCCTCTTTCAGTTAACAGTAAGATAAATCAATTAAACACAAGCAAATTTTGGACCAGCCAAATTAAAGTAACACTAGGAATCCTAGCCAAAGATTAACCTGCCTAATTAAATAAACATCTCAACTTATTTGAGAGCAAGCAGTGAACTACCCTAGCAAATTTGAGAGTACAGTAGCAAATTAAAGTAAAACAAGGGAAAAATCTACTGCTAGGGTTATAAAGCAGAAGATAAACAAAGGATGAACAAACAGAGCATGAAAATAATCTGTTACTGCTAGGGGAGTGCTAGGGTTATAAGGCAGAGGATGAACTACCCTAGCATATTTGAGGCCCTAATCCCCAACTGAAAATGAATTAAAAAGAAGAGGATGAACTAACCCTAATCCCCAATTGCAGAAATCAGAGGAGGAGGAGGGCAGGCTACGATACTTAAAGCACGTCGTGGATTCCATGCGTCCATTGATGGCTGCTGCTAGGGTTCGCCACCCAAAGCTACGCCATCCACAACCGCTGCTCCATGGACAGCAGCCCCTCCGAAAGATCGTCATTGTCGGTGGAGTAAGCAAAGCTGGAGTCGTCGCCGCTGCCGCTGCCACCGTCGTCGCCGTACATTTCGCCATCCGGGCCTTTGCGTAAGCACAGGAGGTCTCCGCCGCCGTCTACGCCCTCGCCGCTGCCTGCCGGAGTCGCCGAGCCATAGCCCTCAGGCGACCTAGGGTTCGAGGGGAGAGATGGGGTTCGGGGAGGCCGAAGCGGTTCGACCAGATCGGGGGAAATAGCGACCACACCAGACTCGTCCTTGTCAGCGCGCGGGCACACTGAAAGGATCGAGATGGACCTAGAGGGGGGGGGGGGTGAATAGTTACAATTACAAATTTTAAGTCTTACTTAGCAATTTTTAGGCTATAATGCGGAATATGAAAATGAGCCTAACAATTGCAAAGGGTGATACACGAACTAAGCAGTGTAAGTGAGAACAACAAGTATAAGAGAGAGAGAGTAAGCACAATATGATCCAAGTAAATACTTAGAGACAAATAACCACAAGTAGGAAGCTAGGGTTAGGGATAACCGCAACTTCGAGAGACGAGGATGTATGACGATGTTCACTTCCTTGGAGGGAAGCTACGTTACCGTTTAGAGAGGTGGGTGTTACCACGAAGGCACACCAACGCCATGAAGGCTCACCCTATTCTCTCTTTGAGATATCACCACGAAGGCAATTCTCAACCACTAGTGGTAGGCCTTTGGGTGGTCTCCAAACCCTCACAAACTTTCCGGGGGTAATCACAAAGGTTGATTCCTCTCCGAAGAACTCCTACCGCCTAGGAGTCTCCAACCTCCAAGAGTAACAAGAACGATGGGGAAAAGCTCAAGACTTTCTCAAATCATGAATTCCTTTGGTGAGAAGAAGGGGAAGGAGTGGATCTATCACTTGAATCGACAACTTCTCACAAATGCTCTCAAATCCCTTAGGGATCTAGGATTTGGTGTATGAGATTGAGAGAGAGAGTAAAAAGTGTTCTTGGGGGTGCTCAAAGTGAATGGTCAACTGATGTCTACTACACAATTTGTTCTTGTAGACTCGTGTTGGGCCTCCAAGCGCAGAGTTTTGTATTGACAGTAGCAATTTTCCCTCAAGTGGATGACCTAAGGTTTATCAATCCGTGGGAGGCGTAGGATGAAGATGGTCTCTCTCAAACAACCCTACAACCAAATAATAAAAAGTCTCTTGTGTCCCCAACACACCAAATACAATGGTAAATTGTATAGGTGCACTAGTTCGGCGAAGAGATGGTGATACAAGTGTAGTAATGGTAGTAGATATTGATTTTTGTAATAGTAACAATAAAAAACAGCAAGGTAACGAGTAACAAAAGTGAGCACAAATGGTATTGCAATGCTTGAAAATGAGGCCTAGGCTCCATACTTTCGCTAGTGCAATCTCTCAACAATGCTAATATAATTGGATCATATAACCATCCCTCAACATGCGATGAAGAATCACTCCAAAGTTCCTATCAAGCGGAGAAAATAAGAAGAAATTGTTTGTAGGGTACGAAACCACCTTAAAGTTATTCTTTCTGATCAATCTATTCAAGAGTTCGTACTAAAATAACATCAAGTTATCCTTTCCGATCGATCTATCCAAGAGTTTGTACTAAAATAACACCATATGATACGCATCAACCAACTCTAATGTCACCTAGATACTCCAATGTCACCACAAGTATCCATGAGTTAATTATACGATACGCATCAAACAATTTTAGATTCATAATACTCAATCCAACACAAAGAACCTCAAAGAGTGCCCCAAGATTTCTACCGGAGAAACAAGGACGAAAACGTGCATCAACCCCTATGCATAGATTACCCCAATTACACCTCAGGAATCCGCGAGTTGAGTGCCAAGACATACATCAAGTGCTCTCAAATCCACAAAAGTATTCAATCCGATAAATCAAAATCTCAAAGGGAAAACTCAATTCATCACAACAAGATAGAGAGGGGAAAACACCATATGATCCAACTATATTAACAAAGCTCGCGATACATCAAGATCGTGCCAAATCAAGAACACGAGAGGGAGAGAGATTAAACACATAGCTACTAGTACAAACCCTCAGCCCCGAGGGTGGACTACTCCCTCCTCATCATGGAGACCATAGGGATGATGAAGATGGCCTCCGGTGATGATTTCCCCCTCCGGGAGGGTGCCGGAACAGGGTCTAGATTGGTTTTTCGTGGCTACAGAGGCTTGCGGCGGCGGAACTTCTGATCTAGGGTTATTTCTGGGGGTTTCTCTATTTATAGGATTATTTGGTGTTGGTTTCACGCTAAGATGGGCCTCGAGGTGACCACAACCCACCTGCACATGGGCAAGGGCCCAGGCGTGCCCTGGTGGGTTGTGCTCACCTCCTTAACCTTCTGGTCCTCCCACGAAGCTTCTAGTGCCTCTTTTGTTCAAAAAAAGTCACCAAAAAGTTTCGTTGCATTTGGAGAACTTTTATTTCTGCACAAAAAACAACACCACGGTAGTTCTGCTGAAAACAACGTCAGTCCGGGTTAGTTCCATTCAAATCATACCAAAACCATATAAAATTGTTGTAAACATGGCATGAATACTTCATAAATTATAGATACGTTGGAGACGTATCAGCATCCCCAAGCTTAATTCCTACTCGTCCTCGAGTAGGTAAATGATAAAAGAAATAATTTATGAAGTGTGAATGCTAGCAAAGTGCATAAGTTTGATTAATGATAATTTAGATCACTTTTCCTAGCATCATAATAGCAACTCTTTCTCATAAAACTCATCATGATAAAGTAGCAATTGAAAGCGGAATTTTTGTTGTGGAATGCTACCTATCATATTCATCATATATTCTTTTCTTTAGTAGCATGGACATTTGGACTTTTAGATGGTTCAAAGCAATAGTCTATATTTGACATGAAGACTTCAATACTCAAGCATATCAACAAGCAACCATGTCTTTCAAAATATCAACACTAAAGAAAGTTATCACTAGCCCATCATGCTCAATCATTGATCCATTCGCAAAACACACTCGAATATTAGCTACATCCAATACACAAGTATGATCATAGTGCTCCCTAGTTGGTGCTTTATAAGAGAAGATGGAGACTCAATTTTTTTTGTGCATAAAAGTAAATAGATAGGCCCTTCGCAGAGGGAAGCAGAGATTTGTAGAGGTTCCAGAGCTTAAAGCTGAAATTGAGAGATAAAAAATATTTTGGGAGGCATACTTTTCCCGTCAATGAAAACGACCGAGTAATTCCCAACACTTTCCATGCTAGATATATCATAGGCGGTTCCCAAAGTTTATTCCTTTTTCCACCATACTTTCACACTCCACGACTAGTCGTATCCACAGGTGCCGTCCATACCAACAGTTTCCAAGGAATTTATTATTTGACGACATAAAGTAAATTTCTTTTTCATTTCAGGACTGGGCATCCCTATTATCGCCGTACTCTCATGCAATGACAAGTGAATAAACACTCATCTTGAGAATAACACATCTAGCATGGAAAATATTGGTCACCCCCTGCCGCTTCATGAGCGGTACGAGCACACAAAAAGGAAATTCATTTTGAAAATTAGAGATGGCACATACAAATTTACTTAGAACGGCATGGAAATACTGCATATAGGTAAGTATGGTGGACTCATGTGGCAAAACTGGGTTTAAGGATTTTGGATGCACAAGTAGTATTCCCACTTAGTACAAATGGAGGCTAGCAAATAGATTGAGAAGCAACCAACAAAAAAACAAAAATTCACATAAACAAGCATTGAGCATAACTAACACCGAATAATGCACCACAAGTAGGATGTAATTTCATTGCATAACTATTGACTTTCGTGCTTGCATAGGGAATCACAAGCCTTAACACCGATATTCTTACTAAAGCACAATTACTCACCAACATGACTCACATATTACTATCTCCATATCTCAAAACTATTGCAAGGAATCAAACTTATCATATCCAATGATCTACATGAAAGTTTTTATTATATCCTTCTTGAATATCCATCACTTTGGGACCAATTTCATAGCTTGTGCAAATTGTCATCACTGTTATCAACTCTCAAAATAATATAAGTGAAGCATAAGAGTAAATGACAAACTACTCCAAAAAGATATAAGTGAAGATCAAGCGAGTAGTTAAGTAAATGGGTAGCTATGTGAGGACTCTCTCTTATTTAAAAGTTTCAGATCTAAGTATTTTATTAAAATAGCAAGCAAAACAAAATAAAATGAAATTCTAAGAATAGCACACATCATGTGAAGAAGCAAAAACTTAGGCTCAACCGAGGCTAACCGATAATTGTTGATGAAGAAAGGTGGGATGCCTACCGGGGCATCCCCAAGCTTAGATGCTTGAGACTTCTTGAAATATTATCTTGGGATGCCTTGGGAATCCCCAAGCTTGAGCTTCTGTGTCTCCTTAATTCCTTTTATATCACGGTTTCCCTAAATCTTAAAAACTTCAACCACACAAAACTCAACAAGAACTCGTGAGATACGTTAGTATAAATCAATGCAATAACCTTATCATTCTCTACTGTAGCAAATAAATAAAATTATTATTCAACATTGCATACCAAATGCCTCTGCATATTTAATACTCCTATCCTCAAATAGAATTATTAAACAAGCAAACATATGCAAACATAACAGCAATCTGTCTAAACAGGACAGTCTGTAAAGGATAAAGTAAGATCCATACTTATTTAACTCAAAAAATTCTGAAAATTTACCAAAATGTAAAAAAAATATCATAGCTAATTTTGCAAAAAAATCAACCTTTTATCACATTCTCAATTTTCTAGAGAATTTTTGCAACAGCGATAAACTTTCTGTTTTGAAACAGCAACTCATATACTTGCAAAATAAGCATGGCAAAGGCTATACTTGACATTTTTATTGAACTAAAAGATGCAAAAAATTACTATAAATAACATAAAGTAAATCCTAATAAAATAAAATGAAGCTCCAAGCAAAACACATATCATGTGACGAACGAAAACATAGCTCCAAGTGAGGTTACCGATAACGTTGGAGATGAAAGAGGGGATGCCTTCCGGGGCATCCCCAAGCTTAGTTGCTTGGATCTTCCTTGAATATTACCTTGGGGGTGCCTTGGTCATCCCCAAGATTAGGGTATTGTCACTCCTTATTCTCCTCATATCGATATCTCACCCAAAACTTGAAAACTTCAATCACACAAAACTTAACGGAACTTTGTGAGATAGGTTAGTATGATAAAGACAAATCATTCACTTTGGTAATGTCAAAGACAAGATTAATAATTGTTCTCACACAATTCCTGCTGTACCTTATCATTTCCACAATTTATATCACTTAATATAAGCTATGGAAACACTAAAACAAGCAAACTATGCATTGAAAACAGAATCTGTCAAAAACAGAACAGTCTGTAGTAATCTGAACTTTGACCATACTTCTGCAAATCAAAAAATTCTGAAAAATTAGGAAAATGTAGAGAATTTGCATATAAATCACCTGTAAAAAATTCATAGAAAAATCACATTTCTGTGAATTTAAAAAATTCCAGAACTGGGCACAAAAGTTTCTGTTTTTGCACAGAATCAAATCAACTATCATCCACACTATCCCAAAGGCTTTACTTGGCACTTTATTGAAACAAAAGTTATAAAAAATGATTACTAAAGTAGCCTAATCAGGTGAACACACAAAAACAGTAGGTAAAAAAAATGTTGGGTTGTCTCCCAACAAGCGCTTTTCTTTAATGCCTTTTTAGCTAGGCATGAAGATTTCAATGATGCTCACATAAAAGTAAAGAATTGAAACATAACGGAAGCATCATGAAGCATATGACTAGAAAATTTAAGTCTAACCCACTTCCTATGCATAGGGATTTTGTGAGCAAACAACTTATGGGAACAAGAATCAACTAGCTCAGGAAGGCAAAACAAGCATAACTTCAAAACTTTCAACACATAGAGAGGAAACTTGATATTATTGAGATATGTAAAAGCATAAGTTCCTCTCTCAAAATAATTTTAAGTAGCATCATGAATGAATTCAACAATATAGCTATCACATAAAGCATTCTTTTCATGATCCACATGCATAAAAAATTTATTACTCTCCACATAAGCAAATTTATTCTCATGAATAGTAGTGGGAGTGAGGGAGTCCTGGATTAGGGGGTCCTCGGGTGTCCGGTCTATTCGATATGGGCCGGACTGATGGGCCGTGAAGATAAAGCAGAATACCATCCCCCGTGTCCGAGTAGGACTCCTGTATGCGTGGACGGCAAGTTTGGTGTCCGGATGTATTATTTCCTTCTTCTGTAAACCGACTCTGTACAACCCTAGGCCCCTCCGGTGTGTATATAAACCGGAGGGTTTAGTCCGTAGAGGCAATCCGAATAATCATAGACTAGATAGCTAGGGTTTAGCCATTACAATCTCGAGGTAGATCAACTCTTGTAACCCCTATACTCATCGAATACAATCAAGCAGGACATATTTTTTTACCTCCATTAAGAGGGCCCGAACCTGGGTAAACATCGTGTCCCCATTGTCCATTGTTACCATCGATCCTCAGACACACAGCTTGGGACCCCCTACCCGAGATCTGCCGGTTTTGACACCAACATTGGTGCTTTCATTGAGAGTTCCGTTGTGTTGTCGACAGAAGAATCGATGGCTCGCCTCGTTGTCAATAACGATGCTGTTTCCGGGGAGACTTTTCTCCCTGGTCAGCTCTTTGTGTTTGGCGGCTTCACGCTACGTGCCAACTCGACCAGCCACCTTGAGCAGGTCGACAGCTACGCCCCTGGTCACCAGATCAGGTTTGGAAGCTTGAATTACATCGTGGATATCCGTGGAGACTTAGTCTTCGAAGGGTTCTCGGCCTCGGCCGCCACTCTTCACCCACATGAAGGAAGCCCATCGGATCCGTTGTCAGATTCCGCTCAAGGATCAACTCTCGTGCCTGCCCTGGCCTTAGATCCAGGGCAGACCACTCTGTCCGAAGACAGGAGGCTAAACCCCACCGGACTCTCTCCCATTATGGAGCTTCTTGCCAGAGACCCAGAGGCGACTATACTGTCAGCAGACCCGCAGTCAAACGTGACTCTTCCTAACATCGGGGAGCCGGACTCGCCTCTGGACGTCAACTCTGAACTCTCGAGGTCTGCGTTCATTGAGCTCGGTCAAGTGGTTATTACCAAACCTAGCTCCGCAGATCATCATACGCCCGTTCGGCTTTCGCTCTTAAATGAGACACTGGACCTAATGCGATCTCTCGCCATCACGGAAGTATCATCTCCGAACTAAGACCAGCCTAAACTGGGGGCTGAGAGCAAGGAATTTTACGTCCCACCCACCACCCACTTAATAGCCACTGTCGAGGATCTAACTGACATGCTAGACTACGCCTCCGAGGACATCGACGGTATGGACGACAATGCCTGAGCCGAACCAGGTCAAAACCCGCTTATCACTGGGCATTGGACGACCACTTCTACCTATGATGTATACATGGTGGACACACCTAAGAAGCAGGACGACGATGACACTCAAGATCCAGATCAGGACAAGCCCGTCGAGGATCCACCAAAGCGCCGGCGTCAGCGGCGCCACTCACGATCACGTCGGGCGAAGGACAGCAACACCGGCACCGGAGATAATAACACTTCGGACAATGCCGAA